>JAIOJX010000024.1:128315607-129565607 GCA_022376925.1 Tragulus kanchil
ACACCATTGCCCAGTTTACAGCATGTCTTTTTTGTTGTTGTTGTTAAGATAAGTATGCTATAGATGAGGAACCCACTTGGAATATCATGGTCCGACAGAACTACCCCAGAAGGTAAAGCACTATGAGTTTTACAAAACGATGATGCCACCGCTGGAGCAGGAAGTGTCGAGAGTTATCACCCATCAAGGCACTGTTGTCAAATCCATGTTGGATGGATCTACACAGGTAAAGGAAGAGGTTGGATTACTCCTTCCTGCTGCAAGGGAACCTACAAACAAGCTAGAGGTGGGAAGCAGTGGTGTGATGGGGAAGAGACAACTTGTCAGAAAAACAAATAATGATTTAAAATGACAAAGAATGATAGCATTGGATGAAAAAAACCCTTCCTTAGAGGCTCTGCCTACTCAATGGATGTAGACAGAAACTAAACGTTTGAGTATGTGATGACGTTTTAAATGACTATTAGAAACGTTGAGATAAAATGAGTAATTTCCCAGGGAAGGGTTGCAGAATGGAAATTATGAAACAAGTCCATCTGAGACATGCCATGGAAGTAAACAAAACAAAGCCTATTACTGGCTCTGTTGTCTAAGAGCTCCAGATCTCTAAATCATAGCACACTTCATGCCGCTGGTTCTGGTAGCACTTCTATGACTTACTTTTACACTTGATCTTAGCCAAAAGGCGGAGAAGTGATCCGTGAGTTATTTTTAAGCTATGCCAATTTGACATGCAGTGTTATTAACCAGTTTCTTCCTCGTTTCTGAGAATGCCCCACATTGGCTTTTTCTTCAGATTCTCTTTGCAGACGGGACCGTGAGCACTAGTCCTGATTCAGGTTCTGTCAGTCTTCCTGCTGACATGCCAGCCAGCACTCTCAGTGTGGACTTGATGGACACTGTTTCTCAGCAGAAATCAGAACTGGCCCCATCGGAGACTGTCTTCACAAAGAAAGGTAGTAACTGAAGCCTCTCAATTTATAATGGAGTTAATCAATCCAAGAGCTTAATCAATGCTCAATATTATTATTACTGTTATTACACTTATCTTTTCATTGAATAAATGCAAATTTCAATGAGAATCAGAGCACTACATATTGTTTCATGATCACTTTGATCTCTTTGTGAAAAGTAGCAGACATTTTCCTGTGCCATTATGTTCTCTGACAGGCTGGTGGTGGTGGTGGGGTTTAGGTCACTAAGTTGTGCCAACTCTTACAATCCTGGGACTGTAACCCACTAATCTTCTCTGTATGTGGAATTTTCCAGGCAAGAATACTGGAAAGAGTTGCCATTTCATTCTCCAGGGGAAAATTCCTGACTCAGGGCTCAAACCTGGGTCTCCTGCATTGCAGGTAGATTCTTTACCAGCTGAGCCACCAGGGATGATGTTAACTGTAACACACATGCTACTGTTTTAGGGTTAGATGAGCGATCAGTGATATCAAGGTTCTGGGGTGTCTTCTCTGTCCTGTTCCTTTCCTCGCAATAGCAGGAAGACCATGTTGCCTCCAGACAAGGGATCCTCATGTTGTAACTTCCAAAGCAGAAAGGAAAGAGGGTGAAGGATGTCTTTCTGTTTATAACTGAGTCACTTTGCGGTATGGCCGAGATTGGTACAGCTTTGTAAGTCAATTGTACTTCAATTAAAAAAATAAGTAATTTTTTTAAAGAATGACAAAAGGAAAGAAGGTAAGCATGAGAGTTTTCACGTACTTTTTTCTCTGTGATTTTTACTTTTTAAATTATGAAAGTATGATAACACATTTACAGGAAACTTGGAAAATACAGAACAAAGTTACATGTAGTTTCAGTATATATTATATGTTTCTTTTTAAAAAATTTTGGCCTCTTTTATTGGTCATTTATCTACATTTTCATCCATCTTTATTCTTCAGCCTGCATGGGCCTCCCATTTCAGTGGCCTCTTCCTGCTGAGAATCCCCATGCCAGTTTCAGCACTCTCAGGTTCTGTCAGTCTTCCTGCTGACATGCCAGCCAGCACTCTCAGTGTGGACTTGATGGACACTGTTTCTCAGCAGAAATCAGAACTGGCCCCATCGGAGACTGTCTTCACAAAGAAAGGTAGTAACTGAAGCCTCTCAATTTATAATGGAGTTAATCAATCCAAGAGCTTAATCAATGCTCAATATTATTATTACTGTTATTACACTTATCTTTTCATTGAATAAATGCAAATTTCAATGAGAATCAGAGCACTACATATTGTTTCATGATCACTTTGATCTCTTTGTGAAAAGTAGCAGACATTTTCCTGTGCCATTATGTTCTCTGACAGGCTGGTGGTGGTGGTGGGGTTTAGGTCACTAAGTTGTGCCAACTCTTACAATCCTGGGACTGTAACCCACTAATCTTCTCTGTATGTGGAATTTTCCAGGCAAGAATACTGGAAAGAGTTGCCATTTCATTCTCCAGGGAATATTCCTGACTCAGGGCTCAAACCTGGGTCTCCTGCATTGCAGGTAGATTCTTTACCAGCTGAGCCACCAGGGATGATGTTAACTGTAACACACATGCTACTGTTTTAGGGTTAGATGAGCGATCAGTGATATCAAGGTTCTGGGGTGTCTTCTCTGTCCTGTTCCTTTCCTCGCAATAGCAGGAAGACCATGTTGCCTCCAGACAAGGGATCCTCATGTTGTAACTTCCAAAGCAGAAAGGAAAGAGGGTGAAGGATGTCTTTCTGTTTATAACTGAGTCACTTTGCGGTATGGCCGAGATTGGTACAGCTTTGTAAGTCAATTGTACTTCAATTAAAAAAATAAGTAATTTTTTTAAAGAATGACAAAAGGAAAGAAGGTAAGCATGAGAGTTTTCACGTACTTTTTTCTCTGTGATTTTTACTTTTTAAATTATGAAAGTATGATAACACATTTACAGGAAACTTGGAAAATACAGAACAAAGTTACATGTAGTTTCAGTATATATTATATGTTTCTTTTTAAAAAATTTTGGCCTCTTTTTATTGATTTTTTTTTCATCCATCTTTATTCTTCAGCCTGCATGGGCCTCCCATTGCAGTGACCTCTCTCTCCCTGCAGAGCATCGGTTTTGGGCACGTGCTCTAGAGCTCTGGCTCAGAACCAGATACACCGGTCCAGCCACTCCACAGCATGTGGGATCCTACTGGGCCAGGGATTGAACCGGTGCCCCCAGCACCGCAAGGCAGACTCTCCACCCACTGGACCACCAGGAAAGCCCAGTTCCAGTATATATAAAAATTATTTTTAAGTAGATAAAGTAAGATTTTTAATGGAATTTGTATCCTACAACTGTGTGAAAATTGTATAAATCTTAATTACACTGAATTGGTTCATGGTGCTTTTTCAGGTCTACTATATCCTTCTACTTTTCTATTAATTTGTTCAATTAATTTTTGAGAGTTTGATATTGAAAGTTTATGTGTATTTCTTTATCAGGGAAGAAAATATCTCCAGATTCCACCAGCACCCACCCCTGCCCTGGTTTCCTCTTATATCTCATTGACGAGACCTGGACAGAGACCTAGGCTGGGAAAATAGCATCTGACTGGTTTGGGTTTTTTTTTTTTTTTCTCAGGAGATGAGCACTACTAGTAGGGAAAAAGGAAAGTGGAGAAAAGTTGGGTAAGCAATCAACAGTGCCTGCCATTTTCTGAATTACTTGCTCTCCTCCAAGACAATTGCAGTTTATATCCCTGCTTCCAGCACACTATGAAAATGTCTAATTTGTCATGCCTTTGCTAATGCTGTTGTCAGTCTTTTCATCTTGGTCAGTTTGATAGACAATTAATGCATCTTATTTTGCATTTCTTGGATTACTGGTGAGATTAAATATTTTGAGATGTTTGCTACTTTTTTATTCTTTTTTTTGTGTATTTTCTATTCACATCTTTTCTTGGTTTACTTTTTTCTTTTTTTTTAAAGATTTATTTATTATTTATTTATGGGGGGGTGGGGTTGGGGAGGGAGGGGAGCGGGCAGGCCACTTCTATTGGTCTTTCATTTGTCTATTTTCATCCGTCTTTGTTCTTTGGCCCGTGTGGGCCTCCCATCGTGGTGGCCTCTGTTGTCGCAGAGCACCAGCTCTGGGCGCATGCACTCCAGAGCTCCAACTCGGTAATTGGACACATTGGTCCAGCCCTCTGGGGCACGTGGGATCTTCCCAGGCCAGGGATCGAACTGGAGCCCTTTGCACTGCAAGGTGGTGTCCTTACCCACTGGACTACCAGGGAAGCCCTTGGTTTACTTTTGAAATGCTCATCATTTTCATTCTAAGAGATCTTTATATATAGGAGACATGTGCTTATGTAGCAGGTGCGATTCTTCAAAATATTAAATCAGCGAACCTTCTGTGAGCAAAAGCTCTGTGAGGTATATGTCTATATAGATCTTAATAAGTTTAATGTAAAGATAATGTAATTAGGACACAGAAAGGTTAAGTAACTTTCTTGAGATCACAGGTGGTAAGTGGTAAAGCTCGAATTTGAATCTGGGCCACTAATCCCTAAATTACATGCTTTACATGCTTTAAATTACATGCTTTTATATGCCTTTAATGATCTGTGAGACCAAAATTTAGTCTTTTTATTTTTCTTCAGCTTCACATAGCTCACTACAGTATCCAGTAACCTATGAAAGCAAAGTAAATTTCTTCGAGTTACCAAAAAAAGGATTTACTTTGCTTTCATAGAAGGTTACTGGAAATACCGGGTAATGAAATACTGGGTCATATGGTAGTTCTATTTTGTTTTCTTCCATAATGTTTTCCACAATGACTGCACCAATTTACATTTCCACCAACACTGTATAAGAGTTCCTTTATCCTCACCATTAAATATTTTGAGATGTTTGCTACTTTTTATTCTTTTTTGTGTATTTTCTTATTTTAAAAATTAATGCATCTTATTTTGCATTTCTTGGATTACTGGTGAGATTAAATATTTTGAGATGTTTGCTACTTTTTTATTCTTTTTTTTGTGTATTTTCTATTCACATCTTTTCTTGGTTTACTTTTTTCTTTTTTTTTAAAGATTTATTTATTATTTATTTATGGGGGGGTGGGGTGGGGAGGGAGGGGAGCGGGCGGGCCACTTCTATTGGTCCTTCATTTGTCTATTTTCATCCGTCTTTGTTCTTTGGCCCGTGTGGGCCTCCCATCGTGGTGGCCTCTGTTGTCGCAGAGCACCAGCTCTGGGCGCATGCACTCCAGAGCTCCAACTCGGTAATTGGACACATTGGTCCAGCCCTCTGGGGCACGTGGGATCTTCCCAGGCCAGGGATCGAACTGGAGCCCTTTGCACTGCAAGGTGGTGTCCTTACCCACTGGACTACCAGGGAAGCCCTTGGTTTACTTTTGAAATGCTCATCATTTTCATTCTAAGAGATCTTTATATATAGGAGACATGTGCTTATGTAGCAGGTGCGATTCTTCAAAATATTAAATCAGCGAACCTTCTGTGAGCAAAAGCTCTGTGAGGTATATGTCTATATAGATCTTAATAAGTTTAATGTAAAGATAATGTAATTAGGACACAGAAAGGTTAAGTAACTTTCTTGAGATCACAGGTGGTAAGTGGTAAAGCTCGAATTTGAATCTGGGCCACTAATCCCTAAATTACATGCTTTACATGCTTTAAATTACATGCTTTTATATGCCTTTAATGATCTGTGAGACCAAAATTTAGTCTTTTTATTTTTCTTCAGCTTCACATAGCTCACTACAGTATCCAGTAACCTATGAAAGCAAAGTAAATTTCTTTCGAGTTACCAAAAAAAGGATTTACTTTGCTTTCATAGAAGGTTACTGGAAATACCGGGTAATGAAATACTGGGTCATATGGTAGTTCTATTTTGTTTTCTTCCATAATGTTTTCCACAATGACTGCACCAATTTACATTTCCACCAACACTGTATAAGAGTTCCTTTTTCTCCACTTCCTCACCAGCTTTTGTTGTGTTCTTTTTGATGACAGCCATTCTGAGAGGTGTGAGGTAGTGTCTCATTGTACTTGATTTGTATTACTTGATTAGAAAAGAAATGCACATTTTTAGATTAGAGATGTTGATTATCTTTTCATGTCCTATTGGTCATCTACATTTCCTCTTTGGAAAAATGTCTATTCAATTTTTCTGACCATTTTTCAATCAGGTTTTTTTTTTTTTGATGTGGAGTTATATGAACTGTTTCTGTGTGTTGGATATTAACTCCTTATCTATCATATCATTTGTGACTATTTTCTCCCATTCAGTAAGTTGTCTTTTCATTTTATTGATGATTTCCTTTGCTTTAAGATATCAAAAAAATCCTAAAACCACTAATTCAGAAAGCTAAATACACCCTAGTGTTCATAACAATCTTACTTTCAATTGTAAAGATATGGAAGTAACCTGTCAATCAACAGATGAATGGATAAAGAAGATGTGGTGTATATATAAAATGGAATACTACTCATACATAAAAAGAATGAAAATTGGCCCTTCATAGCAGTCGAATAGACTTGGAGGGCATTATGCTAATCAGACAGAGAAAGACAAATGCTGTATGATATCACTTATATGTGAGAATTAAAAAATAAAACAAATAGTGAATATAATAAAAAAGAGGTAGACTCACAGACATACAGAAGAAACTGGTAGTTACCATGGGAGAGGAAAGGAGAGGGGCAGTATACACGTGGAGAATTAAGAGTTACACACTACTAGGTATAAAATTAACTCTAAGGATATATTGTACGACACTGGGAACATAACCAATATTTTAAAATACTTATAAATGGAGCATAATCTTTAAAAATTGTGAATGCACAGCAACTACACCTCAATTTTAATAAAAATAGTGAAATATATTTTTCTTGGGTAGTAGCAGAAGGTTCCTGGCTGGAGAAGTGAATGAAACTGTTCATATAGCTTTCCAGACTTCTCAGCTCAATGTCTCTCTTTATACAAGAGGACTTGATGTAAGACTGGTCTGTACAACCACTTCTCTAATAGCCTAACCTGATTCAAAGGCTTCTGCCTCCAGTCCGGTATGTCCAGATTTCTTCTCAGCCCTTTCAAATATTGAAAGATGATGCTGTGAGACTTCCCTGGTGGTCCAGTGGCTAAGATCCATGTTCCCAGTGCAGGAGGCGTGGGTTTGATCCCTGGTCAGGGAACTAGATCCCATGTACAACTAAAAATTCCTACATGCTGCAACTAAGACCACTGCAACCAAGTAAATAAATTAATTAAAAAAAAAACAAAACATGATGCTGTTAAAGTGCTACACTCAGTGTGCCAGCAAATGTGGAAAACTCAGCAGTGGCCACAGGACTGAAAAAGGTCTGTTTTCATTCTATTCCCAAAGAAGGGCAAGGCCAAAGAATGTTCAAACTACTGGACTATTGCACTCATTTCACATGCTAGCAAAGTCTTGCTCAAAGTCCTTCAAGCTAGGCTTCAGCAGTTCATGAACCAAGAACTTCCAGACGTACAAGATGGGTTTAGAAAAGGCAGAGAAACCATAGATCAAATTGCCAGTACATGGAAGTAACCTGTCAATCAACAGATGAATGGATAAAGAAGATGTGGTGTATATATAAAATGGAATACTACTCATACATAAAAAGAATGAAAATTGGCCCTTCATAGCAGTCGAATAGACTTGGAGGGCATTATGCTAATCAGACAGAGAAAGACAAATGCTGTATGATATCACTTATATGTGAGAATTAAAAAATAAAACAAATAGTGAATATAATAAAAAAGAGGTAGACTCACAGACATACAGAAGAAACTGGTAGTTACCATGGGAGAGGAAAGGAGAGGGGCAGTATACACGTGGAGAATTAAGAGTTACACACTACTAGGTATAAAATTAACTCTAAGGATATATTGTACGACACTGGGAACATAACCAATATTTTAAAATACTTATAAATGGAGCATAATCTTTAAAAATTGTGAATGCACAGCAACTACACCTCAATTTTAATAAAAATAGTGAAATATATTTTTCTTGGGTAGTAGCAGAAGGTTCCTGGCTGGAGAAGTGAATGAAACTGTTCATATAGCTTTCCAGACTTCTCAGCTCAATGTCTCTCTTTATACAAGAGGACTTGATGTAAGACTGGTCTGTACAACCACTTCTCTAATAGCCTAACCTGATTCAAAGGCTTCTGCCTCCAGTCCGGTATGTCCAGATTTCTTCTCAGCCCTTTCAAATATTGAAAGATGATGCTGTGAGACTTCCCTGGTGGTCCAGTGGCTAAGATCCATGTTCCCAGTGCAGGAGGCGTGGGTTTGATCCCTGGTCAGGGAACTAGATCCCATGTACAACTAAAAATTCCTACATGCTGCAACTAAGACCACTGCAACCAAGTAAATAAATTAATTAAAAAAAAAAAAAAAAAAGATGATGCTGTTAAAGTGCTACACTCAGTGTGCCAGCAAATGTGGAAAACTCAGCAGTGGCCACAGGACTGAAAAAGGTCTGTTTTCATTCTATTCCCAAAGAAGGGCAAGGCCAAAGAATGTTCAAACTACTGGACTATTGCACTCATTTCACATGCTAGCAAAGTCTTGCTCAAAGTCCTTCAAGCTAGGCTTCAGCAGTTCATGAACCAAGAACTTCCAGACGTACAAGATGGGTTTAGAAAAGGCAGAGAAACCATAGATCAAATTGCCAGTCTTTGTTGGATCATGGAGAAACCAAGGGAATTCCAGAAAAACATCTACCTCTGCTTCATTGACTTCACTAAAGCCTTTGACTGTTGGATCACAACAAACTGTGGAAGAGATGGGAATAATAGACCACCCTACCTGTCTTCTGAGAAACCTGTCTGTGGTTCAAGAAGCAACAGTTAGAACCAGACATAGAACAAATTGGTTCAAAATTGAGAAAGGAATATGTCAAGGCTGAATATTGTCACCCTTATTTAACTTATATGCCAAGTGTGTGCATGCATGGTAAGTTGCTTCAGTCATGTCTGACTTTTTGTGGACAAGGAGTCTACGCACTGTAGCCCTCGAGGCTGCTCTGTCCATGGGATTCTCCAGAAAAGAATATTGAGTGGACCCCTGTTTCCTCTGCCAGCGGATCTTTTTGACCCATAGATCAAACCCATGTCTCCTGCATTGCAGGCAGATCCTTTACCCACTGAGCCATCAGGGAAACCCTCAGTAGTTATTAGAGAAATTCAAATCAGAACTATAATGAAAAAAAATAAAGAATGATAGAAAATTTTTAAAAAAGAAACAAATTTTGATGAACCACCTACAGAGAAGAATGAATTATAAAATTTAAAAAAACTATAATGAAATATCATCTCACACCCATCAGAATGGCCATCATCAAAAAATCTACAAAGAAGAATGAATTATAAAATTTTAAAAAACTATAATGAAATATCATCTCACACCCATCAGAATGGCCATCATCAAAAAATCTACAAACAATAAATGCTGCAAAGGATGTGGAGAAAAGGGAGCCCTCTTGCAGTATTGGTGGGAATGTAAACTAATGCACCCACTATGGAGAACAGTATTGAAATTCTTTAGAAAACTAGGAATAAAACTACCATATGACCCCGAAATCCCACTACTGAGCATATACCCCAAAAAACCATAATTGAAAAAAGTCACATGAACCCCCAATGTTTATAGCAGCACAATTTACAATAGCTAAGTCATGGAAGCAACCTAGATGTCCATCAACAGATGGATGGACAAAGAAGTTGTGGTACATATATACAATCGAATATTACTCAGCCATAAAAAGAACAAATTCGAGTCAGTTTTAGTGAGGTTGGATGAACTTAAAAGCTATTTTACAGAGTGAAGTAAGTCAGAAAGAGCAAAATAAATGTTTTATATTAGAACATGTATGTGGAATCTAGAAAAATGGTATTGATGAACCTATTTGCAGGAAAGAAATGTAGTCACAGATACAGAGAATGGACTTGTGGACACAGTGGGGGAAGGAAAGAGAAGGATGAATGGAGAAATTAGCATAGACATATATATACTACGATGTGTAAAATAGATAGCTGGTAAGAAGTTGTTTTATAACACAAGGAGTCCAGTCTGATATCCTAGAGGGGTGGGATAGTTGGAAGGAAGGGAGATGATACATGTATAATAATGTCAAATTTGTGTTGTTGAATGGCAGAAACCAACATTGCAATTTTCCTTCAACTGAAAATTAATTTTTAGCATATAGTATTCTTTTGATTTTTAAAATTATGTAGAAATGTACAAAGAATTTTTATTTCACAGGCTGTACAGAAACAGGCAGTAGGCCATATTTGCCCCATGTTCAAACTCTGGCAGTTCTTTTTCTATATTTTTACAGACTTGAATGTACAATGTCAATTTATTAAACAGAAGTATCTAAAGTTCTTGAAAGGGTAGAACAGCTTCTTGACTCCTTAACATTTAATCCTTATTTCTTTAGATCTGAACTAATTATGTCCTTTTTTATGGTTTTCAGATTTGGTTTTATATATTTTGAGGATATGATTTTAGGTATGAATTTAGAATTGTTTTATCTTTATGGGGAATTTAACACTTTATCAATAGACAATTCTTTTATTCTAGGATTTTTTTTCTTTTGCCCTGATACTTATATTATTATAGCTATACCATCTATTGCTTAACACTTTCCAAGTATAACTTTTTCCACACTTTATTTTACTTTCTAAATGTCTTTTGTGAGCAGTGTGCATGTGTGATCAGTCGCTTCAGTTGTGTCCAACTCTTTGCAATCACATAGACTGTAGCCCACAAGGTTTATAAGGGAATGAACCCCCATCTCTTGTGTCTCCTACATTGGCAAGAGTATTCTTTATAACTGAGTCACCTGGGAAACTCCCTTGTGAGCAGCATATAGGTGTATACTTTAAAATTAGACAATTCTGCGTTTTAACTGGAGATTTTAGGCTGCTTATTGCATATTTTCTGAAAATATCTTTATGTGGTCCTCATTCTTAAAGGGGCTTCCCAGTTGACTCATTCGTAAAGAATCCACCTGCCAATGCAAGAGACATGTGTTTGATTCCTGAGTCGAGGAGATCCCCTGGAGAAGGAAGTAGCGACCTATTCTAGTATTCTTGCCTGGGAAATCCCATGGACAGAGGAACCTAGTGGACTGCAGATCATTGGGTGGCAAAAGAGTCAGAGACGACTTAGTGACTAAACAAAACAACATTCTTGAAAGATAATTTCACTACGTATGGAATTCTAGACTGATAGGTAACTTTCCTCAGTATGTTGACAGCAATTCTTCATACTCTTCTTGCATCCACTGTTGCTATTGAAAAGTTGTCTGTCAATCTAATTGTTGTTGCATAGAAGATAGTCTTAACTGCCCTTAAACGTTTTCTTTTATTAAGGCAATATCAATATCAATATAATTTAACTAGGTGTGACTTTCTTTTTATTTACCCAAGTGGAAATACATTGAGCTTCTTGACTCTGTAGATTAGTTATCTTTCAACGGTTCTGGAACTTCCTAAAGAATTATCAAGTATCATTTCTGATTTATTTCTCTTCTTCTACAATTCCAATTAAACATATATTAGAGAACTTTTACCTCTCTTTCACTGTTTCTGTTACATTGGCTCTTTCAGTTTTATTCCTAAATAATTCCGACAGGTGTATCTTTCAGTTCTCTTTTAATGCTCTGGAAATACTAATATGTCCAAATTAAGTCTTTGAACAATGGAAAGGCTTAGCTAAATGTGTCTGTTTACTTTGGTTCTCCGCATTAGTTGAGTCTGCATCTTATACCAAGATCCATGTCCTGTTGCACATTTCATCATCTAAATCTAAAGGATCTCTCTTTAGACAACAATCCTTTACTCTCTTTTCTGCAACTTTTTCCCTCAGCTAAGTTTATTTCATCATTGAAGCTTGACAATACTGGCAGATCTTGTTCAGAGATTACTTGTTATTTATACAACTGGAATAAATCTGCCTTGATAGAGTAATTGGTATAATATTTACAGGGTTCCATGTGAGTTTCTTCAGTTCTATATCCTTGTTCCAATCAAATGGTGGTGGGAAGGGGTTGAGAGGGACGTATGTATCAGATGGTTATCAGTGTAGTAAATCCTCTCCATATGAGAAGCCAAGGATATGCCTGACAGGTAATGTTCTTCAGATCCAGGGTCAAAGAAAGATTTTCCTGGGACTGAAATATGACCAAATTAGAGGAATAAAGAATTTAAATTATATTCTGTTATGCTAGAGTATAATAAGTAAAAAAAGAAAAAGAACCTGAAAACTTGACAGATACATGGAAGAAAATGTAGACTTTAAAAAACAGGGTACAGGACCCCCAGATCCAGAATCTGGGGGGAAGTAAGCAAGACTTAAAAGTGTGAAGAAATTGATAATACTGTGTATTGTTTTATAGACAGTGAGCCTTGTATGCATGTGTATATTTGTGGGAGGTGATAGAAATTCAGGCAAGGTTCAAGTGCTGAGAATAAGATATTCATAACCTGATTTTTTGAGCAATAATATAACTAACGGATGCCACTCAGAATTTCTATACAATAGTGTCTGAAATAGCCTACTCTGTAGATTAGTTATCTTTCAACGGTTCTGGAACTTCCTAAAGAATTATCAAGTATCATTTCTGATTTATTTCTCTTCTTCTACAATTCCAATTAAACATATATTAGAGAACTTTTACCTCTCTTTCACTGTTTCTGTTACATTGGCTCTTTCAGTTTTATTCCTAAATAATTCCGACAGGTGTATCTTTCAGTTCTCTTTTAATGCTCTGGAAATACTAATATGTCCAAATTAAGTCTTTGAACAATGGAAAGGCTTAGCTAAATGTGTCTGTTTACTTTGGTTCTCCGCATTAGTTGAGTCTGCATCTTATACCAAGATCCATGTCCTGTTGCACATTTCATCATCTAAATCTAAAGGATCTCTCTTTAGACAACAATCCTTTACTCTCTTTTCTGCAATTTTTTCCCTCAGCTAAGTTTATTTCATCATTGAAGCTTGACAATACTGGCAGATCTTGTTCAGAGATTACTTGTTATTTATACAACTGGAATAAATCTGCCTTGATAGAGTAATTGGTATAATATTTACAGGGTTCCATGTGAGTTTCTTCAGTTCTATATCCTTGTTCCAATCAAATGGTGGTGGGAAGGGGTTGAGAGGGACGTATGTATCAGATGGTTATCAGTGTAGTAAATCCTCTCCATATGAGAAGCCAAGGATATGCCTGACAGGTAATGTTCTTCAGATCCAGGGTCAAAGAAAGATTTTCCTGGGACTGAAATATGACCAAATTAGAGGAATAAAGAATTTAAATTATATTCTGTTATGCTAGAGTATAATAAGTAAAAAAAGAAAAAGAACCTGAAAACTTGACAGATACATGGAAGAAAATGTAGACTTTAAAAAACAGGGTACAGGACCCCCAGATCCAGAATCTGGGGGGAAGTAAGCAAGACTTAAAAGTGTGAAGAAATTGATAATACTGTGTATTGTTTTATAGACAGTGAGCCTTGTATGCATGTGTATATTTGTGGGAGGTGATAGAAATTCAGGCAAGGTTCAAGTGCTGAGAATAAGATATTCATAACCTGATTTTTTGAGCAATAATATAACTAACGGATGCCACTCAGAATTTCTATACAATAGTGTCTGAAATAGCCTACACTGTATTAAAACTTCATGAATAATTCTGTTTAAGTGATATTATTATATTATTATGATGATATTATCATATTGTTGTATTGGATTTTACTTGAACTCTGACATAAAAAAGTCAGAAAAATCAGTCATCAATGGCACAGAAAAATGAAAGCTATGAACCTCCCCCAGAAACAGTTCAAACAGTAACTCCTGTGGATGTTCACTCAGGCACCTGGTTTACAACCACACCTCAAGGAAATCGAATCGGCACCAAAGGATTAGAAAGAATAGAAGATTTGGCCCCATTGTTGTCCTTTAAAGCTACAGATCCTGTCAATGGAATGGTATGGCCGACTATTCTATGTTGGAATTTTTTCTAAATCATTCGGGTTCTGAAACAACACTTGGAAGAATGCCTCGCAAATAATTTTCAATAACTATCTGTTAAGTAGCCAGTGTATGAGTAAGTAGATGGATTCATCTTTCCAAACCTAAAACTACTGTGTGGTTAATTTGACTGGAGTAGTGTATCATGAAATACTAATTCTTGAAGTGAGAGACAAATTATGAATTTTCTGTCCCACTTTTAAGATGTAATTAATGATGATCCTCTATTTCTTAATGTTGAATATACTTATCTGTATGTCTTATATTCTAAACATGTGGTGTTCTGTCTTGCTCCTACTTCTTGCATGTACCAGACATGAATTGTAAAATTTTGTTCATGATCCTTGACTTTCAAATAATTTATGGTATATTTAGTGAGATGCTCATATTAAATAACTCAAAAATTCAACAGTACCACAAAGTCACTATAAAATATTTTATTTCTCACCTAAGAAAAAGTGGCATGTGAGTAGTATATGTGAAGCAGATGTGAAATTTAAACTTCCGGGATGCACAATAGCATTTTCTGTGGGCCAGGCTTTCTGTTAGGGGTTTTGCATACATTCTCTCATTCAGGCCTCACATCAGACAATGAAGCCAGGCTTCAGCAAGTGAAGTAATGTGGTCAGGAAGTGCTGGAGCCAGATTTGAAGTCAGTCATTGGTGACTAAAAACTGGACTCTGTTCCTTTCTTTAGCTGTTCCTCTATCATCTTAATGTGGGGCTTTGCCGCACCCTCTAAATCTAAACAGCTCAAAGAATTTCCTGCATGCTTTGTCTCTGATTTTTGGACTTCCATCCCTTGTTTACAACCACATACTGATAGTGAAAAGCAGAATTTCTCCTTCCCATTGAGATAAATTCCATTATCCTATCAAATGTGTTTTCTTTTCTTCTTTAGCCTACTTCTAATTTCATAATTGCCTACATTGTTTGCTAGTTCTTCTTTGTGAGACTCAAAATACTATCTCAAAATGGTATTTTTGTCACTTCAAATGACTCAGTTTAATTCAACCTCAATACAGATTATTTGGGTTAATATGCAAATTTGATTAATAGTTCTTAGTTAATAGCCCTCAGTTTCCTTTGGTGGTGTAGTGATTTCGTCACTAAGTGGTTGCAACCCCATGGACTAGAACCTGCCAGGCTCCTCTGTCCATGGGATTTCCCAGGCAAGGATACTAGAGTGGGCTGCCATTTCCTTCTCCAGGGGATCTTCCCAACCCAGAGATCAAACCCTTGTCTCCTGAATTGGCAGGTGGATTCTTTTCCTCTGAACCACCGGGGAAACCTCTTCCTTTACTAATACCTAGCACTAATATGGAAGCACAAGTCGACGACATCCAGGAGTCTGGATTCAAGCATAGACAGTCTATGTTTGACATTAGACATTCAATAGCCTAATCACAGCAGTGGTAATATTTACTGAGTGCTCACTGTCCCAGGCCCTGATCAGTGCTTTCTATGTACTAAATTGTCTAATTCTTACAACAAACTATTGCTGTTTACATATGAGACAGTGAAACTATAGACAGGCTAAATAATTTTTCCAAAATCACACAGTAAGTAATAGATTCAGCGTGTGAATCCCAAGGTTGCATTCTAGGTCTCATGTCCTTAACCATTATACAAATAAGGGCCAATGATCATATAAAATAAGATTGAAAATAAGTTACATATTCATGGTATCTGACATGAAGTGTCATTTTGGAGGAGTGGTACTGACCCTGCAGTGAGTTAGACGTGGGTTTGAACCCCAGCCACGCTTCTTAAAAGACACATGATTTTGAATATTTCTAATCTAGGTTTTCTTTCTTCTAAAAGGAAGATAATAGTCATTACCTAAAATGCCTGGGAAGATTAATACCAGATTTAGCACTATTAAGTGTTCAGGAAATATCCTCACTCTTGTGTTCTTGCTACCACTAAGAGTAATGATTACCCCAGCCTAAGGTGACCAGAAAATGTCAGTGTTATGTGATGTCATAAAATGTTAGAATAATTCTAAGTAATAATATGTGAATCTCTATACTCGATAAGGAGCTAGTATTTAGTGTTGCTGACTTGATGGTCAATTAAATGTTAGCCACTTTACTGGCATTCTCTCACTTAATCCATATAATGTCTCTGAAAAATATGCTAGTGTTGGCTCCATTTTGCAGATGAGGAAGCTAGAGCATAGAAACTTGTCTAAATTGCCCAGTCATCTGTGGGATCAGAATTTGGATTTAGGCAGCTTAACTCTAGAGCTCATACTCTCAATCCTGTGTTCTATAGCAGTATTTCTCATTATACACATTCAGTAGATGGGTAGATATTAATAAATACACACATCTATATCATTGGCTGAGAGTGTGAAAGAGAAGAACTTAATGATCAGTGAGCACTTCTCTTTTAAATATATTGTTTTCTGCCTACTGTAAAAAGATACAAATGTAATTATCACCTATGCCCCAAAGTCCTAGACATTTGAGTCAGAAAATAGCTAGCAAACTCATTTTTATATCCATCTGGACCCTTTCATGAAAACTGTGTCCCTTACAGTTGAATTCAGTTCCATTGCTCAGTCCTGTCCAACTCTTCGTTAGGGCAGGGCAAGGTAGAATGTACCCAGTGGTTCTAAAATATGCACTGTTGTTCAGTCTCTAAGTCATGTCTGACTCCTTGTGACCCCTTGGACTGCAGCACGCCAGGTTTCCTTGTCCTTCACTATCCCCTGGAGTTTGCTCAGGTTCATAAGGCTGATTTGTTTAAAACATATTGGTATCTGACTGAAGTGTCATTTTGGAGGAGTGGTACTGACCCTGCAGTGAGTTAGACGTGGGTTTGAACCCCAGCCACGCTTCTTAAAAGACACATGATTTTGAATATTTCTAATCTAGGTTTTCTTTCTTCTAAAAGGAAGATAATAGTCATTACCTAAAATGCCTGGGAAGATTAATACCAGATTTAGCACTATTAAGTGTTCAGGAAATATCCTCACTCTTGTGTTCTTGCTACCACTAAGAGTAATGATTACCCCAGCCTAAGGTGACCAGAAAATGTCAGTGTTATGTGATGTCATAAAATGTTAGAATAATTCTAAGTAATAATATGTGAATCTCTATACTCGATAAGGAGCTAGTATTTAGTGTTGCTGACTTGATGGTCAATTAAATGTTAGCCACTTTACTGGCATTCTCTCACTTAATCCATATAATGTCTCTGAAAAATATGCTAGTGTTGGCTCCATTTTGCAGATGAGGAAGCTAGAGCATAGAAACTTGTCTAAATTGCCCAGTCATCTGTGGGATCAGAATTTGGATTTAGGCAGCTTAACTCTAGAGCTCATACTCTCAATCCTGTGTTCTATAGCAGTATTTCTCATTATACACATTCAGTAGATGGGTAGATATTAATAAATACACACATCTATATCATTGGCTGAGAGTGTGAAAGAGAAGAACTTAATGATCAGTGAGCACTTCTCTTTTAAATATATTGTTTTCTGCCTACTGTAAAAAGATACAAATGTAATTATCACCTATGCCCCAAAGTCCTAGACATTTGAGTCAGAAAATAGCTAGCAAACTCATTTTTATATCCATCTGGACCCTTTCATGAAAACTGTGTCCCTTACAGTTGAATTCAGTTCCATTGCTCAGTCCTGTCCAACTCTTCGTTAGGGCAGGGCAAGGTAGAATGTACCCAGTGGTTCTAAAATATGCACTGTTGTTCAGTCTCTAAGTCATGTCTGACTCCTTGTGACCCCTTGGACTGCAGCACGCCAGGTTTCCTTATCCTTCACTACCTCCTGGAGTTTGCTCAGGTTCATGACCACTGACACTAACCATCTTACCCTCTGCTGCCCTCATCTCCTTTTGCCTATAGTATGCTTTATACAATTAGAATGCATTGTTGGCAACTGGGATCTCAGTAGCAAACACTGAGGTGAAGTTTGCTGCACAAAATATTTGCAAGAGACACCATTTGTGAAAGGAATCTGTGGGTGGGCAGGAATGGCAGGGGGAGAAACTGAGCTGTAGTGCAGACCCCACAAAGCCTCAGCCAACTGGCAGGAGCTCAGGAGCTAGTGTCATCTGTCACAGGGTCCCAAGTCTGGGAGCAGGAGCCAGATCAGTGTACCCCTGTCTCACCTGAACAGTATGAGTCAGGCAAATCATCGCTCTGTGGCTGAGACAGGTGGTAGAAGAACGGAAATCTGGAGGCTCTTTGCCAACTTCCCTCCCCACAGCTGGAGAGCAAGTCCTGTCTTGAAGAGATACCTGGGTTATGCAACTCCATGCCCACCACACCTTCACACGCACACACATACATACACAGCTGGGGGTTTAGACCTTCTCTGGTGAACCATTTGGCTATAGGATACAAATGTCTGAGTGTTCTTTCAAATTGAAGCACTTGTTAGTACTCAATTAATTCTTCCTGTGTTTCCTACTTTCATCCACATACCTAAAACAGTTCACTACTGCTTTGCCCCATTTTGGTTTAAGAGTGAGTCCTTAATATGACTTAATAAGCTTCCCAACATGGTCCTCACCTTCTAGCCTTGCTCTCACCACTTTGCCCTTTGGTCCCTGGGTTCTTTTATGTCCAGCACACCTTCCACCCAGGCTTCTTTCCTGCCACAACACATGAAATCCTGTCTCTAGTACTGTAGCCTCAGGACAAGTCAGACCACATCAGAACCTTCCCTACAGACACTGGCTATCCCTGGCTTATCTTAATCCTGTAGTTTCCAAGGGAACAGTACCTGAGGTCATCTTCCTGGATATATCTGGGTCAGGTCACTCCTGATGCTAACTTTCCACTCTCAAATATGTGACCAAGAAAGAAGCATTGGTTTTGAAATCAAACAGCCTTAGTCTGGCAGCAGACTCCTTGTGACCCCTTGGACTGCAGCACGCCAGGTTTCCTTATCCTTCACTACCTCCTGGAGTTTGCTCAGGTTCATGACCACTGACACTAACCATCTTACCCTCTGCTGCCCTCATCTCCTTTTGCCTATAGTATGCTTTATACAATTAGAATGCATTGTTGGCAACTGGGATCTCAGTAGCAAACACTGAGGTGAAGTTTGCTGCACAAAATATTTGCAAGAGACACCATTTGTGAAAGGAATCTGTGGGTGGGCAGGAATGGCAGGGGGAGAAACTGAGCTGTAGTGCAGACCCCACAAAGCCTCAGCCAACTGGCAGGAGCTCAGGAGCTAGTGTCATCTGTCACAGGGTCCCAAGTCTGGGAGCAGGAGCCAGATCAGTGTACCCCTGTCTCACCTGAACAGTATGAGTCAGGCAAATCATCGCTCTGTGGCTGAGACAGGTGGTAGAAGAACGGAAATCTGGAGGCTCTTTGCCAACTTCCCTCCCCACAGCTGGAGAGCAAGTCCTGTCTTGAAGAGATACCTGGGTTATGCAACTCCATGCCCACCACACCTTCACACGCACACACATACATACACAGCTGGGGGTTTAGACCTTCTCTGGTGAACCATTTGGCTATAGGATACAAATGTCTGAGTGTTCTTTCAAATTGAAGCACTTGTTAGTACTCAATTAATTCTTCCTGTGTTTCCTACTTTCATCCACATACCTAAAACAGTTCACTACTGCTTTGCCCCATTTTGGTTTAAGAGTGAGTCCTTAATATGACTTAATAAGCTTCCCAACATGGTCCTCACCTTCTAGCCTTGCTCTCACCACTTTGCCCTTTGGTCCCTGGGTTCTTTTATGTCCAGCACACCTTCCACCCAGGCTTCTTTCCTGCCACAACACATGAAATCCTGTCTCTAGTACTGTAGCCTCAGGACAAGTCAGACCACATCAGAACCTTCCCTACAGACACTGGCTATCCCTGGCTTATCTTAATCCTGTAGTTTCCAAGGGAACAGTACCTGAGGTCATCTTCCTGGATATATCTGGGTCAGGTCACTCCTGATGCTAACTTTCCACTCTCAAATATGTGACCAAGAAAGAAGCATTGGTTTTGAAATCAAACAGCCTTAGTCTGGCAGCAACTCTGGCCCATGCTGAGTGACTTTGGGCAAGTTACTTAACTGCTGTGAGTCTGCATTTCCTCAAGGATTGTTATAAAGATTATATCAAATAAATGAGATGAAACTTTCACCCTGAAAAACTAGGGTTTTGATGGTAATCAGCACACTTTGGATTAATCACCTGACCGAATGATGGTCCTCTGCCTTTGTGTGTTCAGGTTATGACCACCCGAGAAGACAAAGTGATCATCATTGAAAAGAAAGATGGTACTCGGATAGTGGATCATGCTGATGGTACCAGAATCACAACCTTTTATCAAGTTTATGAAGATCAGGTTTTTCTTTCAGAGGATCAAGAGACAGGTAAGCTTTTTTTAAAAAAAAATTTTCTGGAGGGCTACAGTCCATAGGGTCACAAAGGTTGCAGTTGGGGAAAGGGATGCTTTTTTCCCCTTGAAAGCACTCAAAATGGACACAACTAGAGTAACTTAGCAGCTGCAGCAGCAGCAGCACAGTTGATTAGCATTGTTATGTTTCAGGTGCACATCAAAGTGAATCAGTTATACATATACATCTATCTTCTTTTCAAATTATTTTTCAAGTAGATGACAACATCCTATGTCCTTACAGTAAGATAACTAGAAACTTCACTGTTGTTTGAAAACATTTAAGAAAAATAATTTTGAAAACCCCTCAACTCAACCAAAGAATTCCCACACAGTCCAAAGCAGGGGCTCTGAGGCCCTTTATTATGATCGTTATCCTCAGCTGACATGTGAGTGATATCTGCTCTAGTTGGCTGATGGATAGTCATAGTGCCTTCTCCATTTTTCACTGCTAAAAACCTGCAACCTGGATTTATAGTAACTAAAAGTTAATAACCATGACCCAACTGGCCTGATCATTACATCCTCAGAGCTCTTTCCTTTGATACTAAAGGTATCTAATTTTCCAACATAGACCTCAGGGAGGTCCTCCTTCAGTTCTGTCAAACAATTCTCAGAAAAGCAAGTGCCAGTTGCAAATGAACTGGAGTCTGTTCATATTATCTAAAAGGCTAACACCCTTCCTAAACTTAGTTTAAACAAGATTTTAAAATGAAAATTATTCTTCAATTCAGTTTTGTTTAATTCCAGGGTTTATTTGTTGAATGCATTAAAATGCTTCATTGCAGAATTTAGTGCAATAAAACTGGCAAATGTAGGAGAGGGAACATTTAAACCCTGTTAGAGTGAAAATTAAAAAAGCCACTTGGGTGGGCAATTTTAAAATACCTGGTAAGTTTTGTTTAATTCCAGGGTTTTGATGGTAATCAGCACACTTTGGATTAATCACCTGACCGAATGATGGTCCTCTGCCTTTGTGTGTTCAGGTTATGACCACCGAGAAGACAAAGTGATCATCATTGAAAAGAAAGATGGTACTCGGATAGTGGATCATGCTGATGGTACCAGAATCACAACCTTTTATCAAGTTTATGAAGATCAGGTTTTTCTTTCAGAGGATCAAGAGACAGGTAAGCTTTTTTTAAAAAAAAATTTTCTGGAGGGCTACAGTCCATAGGGTCACAAAGGTTGCAGTTGGGGAAAGGGATGCTTTTTTCCCCTTGAAAGCACTCAAAATGGACACAACTAGAGTAACTTAGCAGCTGCAGCAGCAGCAGCACAGTTGATTAGCATTGTTATGTTTCAGGTGCACATCAAAGTGAATCAGTTATACATATACATCTATCTTCTTTTCAAATTATTTTTCAAGTAGATGACAACATCCTATGTCCTTACAGTAAGATAACTAGAAACTTCACTGTTGTTTGAAAACATTTAAGAAAAATAATTTTGAAAACCCCTCAACTCAACCAAAGAATTCCCACACAGTCCAAAGCAGGGGCTCTGAGGCCCTTTATTATGATCGTTATCCTCAGCTGACATGTGAGTGATATCTGCTCTAGTTGGCTGATGGATAGTCATAGTGCCTTCTCCATTTTTCACTGCTAAAAACCTGCAACCTGGATTTATAGTAACTAAAAGTTAATAACCATGACCCAACTGGCCTGATCATTACATCCTCAGAGCTCTTTCCTTTGATACTAAAGGTATCTAATTTTCCAACATAGACCTCAGGGAGGTCCTCCTTCAGTTCTGTCAAACAATTCTCAGAAAAGCAAGTGCCAGTTGCAAATGAACTGGAGTCTGTTCATATTATCTAAAAGGCTAACACCCTTCCTAAACTTAGTTTAAACAAGATTTTAAAATGAAAATTATTCTTCAATTCAGTTTTGTTTAATTCCAGGGTTTATTTGTTGAATGCATTAAAATGCTTCATTGCAGAATTTAGTGCAATAAAACTGGCAAATGTAGGAGAGGGAACATTTAAACCCTGTTAGAGTGAAAATTAAAAAAGCCACTTGGGTGGGCAATTTTAAAATACCTGGTAAGTTGAAATGAGCATGTCTTATGATACACTATCTCTCCATCTGGGTATATATAGAAAGATATTCTTTTGTTTTTATATTTATTGGGTTATAGGGGATGGGTTGGGAAATATCTCTGCAAGTTATACCCCCACTAGGGAAATGTCCATTCTAATTTCTTTGCAATAGCTTTTAAAACTTTTTCTCGGGAAAGACACTCATATATTTGCATAAGGAAACATGTACAGAGACACTACTTGAAAATCAAGTATAATATTAAGATATTGGGAGAACATCATCAACAGCAAAACAGAAAAATAGAATGTGGTAATTCTTACAAAAGAATAATATGTAGCAATTAAAAGGAATGAAGTACACACACATGTACCTATGTACACGTGCGCATGTATATCAAGATGGCTAAGGGCCTCATAACATTGTTAAATTCATTGAAAAATTCAGGTGTATGTTAATCACTCAGTCATGTTCAACTCTTTGAGACCTCATGGACTGTAGCCCACCAGGTTCCTCTGTCCATGGAATTCTCCAGGCAAGAATACTGGAGTGGGTTGCCATCCCCTTCTTAGGGTGATCTTCCTGACACAGGGATTGAACCTGGGTCTTCTGCATTGCAGGCAGATTCTTTATTGTCTGAGCCATAAGGGAAGCCCAGTAGTATGATGTACAGGGTAATATATAACTTTTGTAAATTGAAAGCACACAAAATATTTTTATGCATGCATTTATATAAATATAACAGTGGATTATGAGAAAAAGGAATAAATCCTGAGACAGAGAGAGAGCTTTCAACTTTACCTGTAATTTCTCCCTTATGTACATATCAAAAATGAAGCAAATATGGCAAGAGATTAACAAGTGTAAATTTTGATTGGTGAGCATGAGGAGTTAAATTGTATTCTGTGCTTTTCCAGATGATTTCAGTATCTCAAAATTAAAAGAATGGTGAGGACAAAAACAGCACCCTAAATTAACAGGTATTATCGAGCAGTGGCGATGTACTGACATGGAGAGTAGCCCACACCCCAGCCCCGGAGAAGGAGTTCTCAGGCAGGCTGTTGGCAGGCAGGCATGCTCCCCATGCATGCATCCCATCAGACCTGCTCCCTTGCCTTTGCCCACAGCTGAAGGCTCTCAGAGGATCACCAGGCAGGTGAAGTGCATGCGGATCGAAAACTCGCACTTCGCCACTGTTATCACCAACTGCGAGGACAGTAGCTGCTGCGCCACCTTTGGGGATGGGACATCCATCATTGCAAAGCCACAGGGAACATACCAGGTGGGTCTGGGCAAAATGAAAGGCGCCAAAGGTAAGTGTGAATACACCTAAGAAAACACCCCCGTCGGGGGCAGTGAGCCTTCCCACCACAGGCATGGCCGTTGCTGTTGTCTCAGTTGATCTTAAAACCTACTTCTCAATCTTTTTTCACTTATTCATTTTCTTTTTAAAATCCACTGCAAAAAATGATTGTCCTCCCTGTCTTTCCGTTCTTTGGTATCTGGGGACCAAAGTTGTATACCAGAGTGTATTTGCTGGGGTCCTTCATATGGTAGGTGATGGGTGGGTGTTAACAGCACCCAGTGTCACCCTGTCCCTTCCAGACCAGCTCCTCCTCCTCCCACCTCTTACTCATTCTCACTCTCCCACCCTTCCCTTCTCCAGCCTGTCTCCTGTCTACCTCATGTCCCCATGGGATAGAAGCATGCATATGTTCTTTGTGGTCCAGGGAGGAGAGCCAGCCCAACTCAAGCACAGCTATGACCTCCAAGGAACAATGAGAGCAACACTGTTAGCAGCACCTCTGCCTCCTTAACATTTCCCCATTCAACACAATCCCCCAGTCTCAGCCTGCAATTCCTCCAGTCTCAGAAGGATTTGCCTTTGTCTTTCTACCTACTAGAGAAGAGACACAAGTGCCAGGACGTCACATCTTAGTGCACAGGATACTGAGAGTGCAGAGCCAGAAGGGGATGGATAAAGACCTCCACAACCGATGTTTGTTACTCTGAAAGCTGCTGGAGCTGGTTTATCCGTCCCTTTTCTCCTGATGCTCCCTCTCATCCTGTGCAGATCCTTGTGGGACAAGCAAGGAGCTGAAAGTAAGAATGACCAAGAAAGGTTGCAGTTGGAGAAAGGGATGCTTTTTTCACCTTGAAAGCACTCAGAATGTAAAAATTATTAAGAAAAAAAAAAAAAGAAAGAAAGAAAGAAAAAAAGAAAAAACTGCTTATTCTGTATTTGGGTATAAAACAATGGTTTTTCCAGTAGTCAGGTACAGATGTGAGAGCTGGACCATAAGGATGGATGAGTGCCAAAGAATTGATGCCTTTGAACTGTTGTATTGGAGAAGACTCCTGAGAGTCACTTGGACAGCAAGGAAATCAAGCCAGGCAATCCTAAAGGAAATTAACTCTGAATATTCATTGAAGGAACAGATGCTGAAGCTGAAACTCCAGTACTTTTGGTTACCTGATGCTAAGAGTTGACCCAAAAGACCCTGATGCTGGGCAAAAATTGAAGGTTGGAGGAGAAGGATGCGATAGAGGATGAGATGGTTGGATGACATCATTGACTCAATGGGCATGTGTTTAAACAAACTCTGAAAGATGGTCGCAGCCTTTGCTGGGGTCCTTCATATGTAGGTGGGGTGGGTGTTAACAGCACCCAGTGTCACCCTGTCCCTTCCAGACCAGCTCCTCCTCCTCCCACCTCTTACTCATTCTCACTCTCCCACCCTTCCCTTCTCCAGCCTGTCTCCTGTCTACCTCATGTCCCCATGGGATAGAAGCATGCATATGTTCTTTGTGGTCCAGGGAGGAGAGCCAGCCCAACTCAAGCACAGCTATGACCTCCAAGGAACAATGAGAGCAACACTGTTAGCAGCACCTCTGCCTCCTTAACATTTCCCCATTCAACACAATCCCCCAGTCTCAGCCTGCAATTCCTCCAGTCTCAGAAGGATTTGCCTTTGTCTTTCTACCTACTAGAGAAGAGACACAAGTGCCAGGACGTCACATCTTAGTGCACAGGATACTGAGAGTGCAGAGCCAGAAGGGGATGGATAAAGACCTCCACAACCGATGTTTGTTACTCTGAAAGCTGCTGGAGCTGGTTTATCCGTCCCTTTTCTCCTGATGCTCCCTCTCATCCTGTGCAGATCCTTGTGGGACAAGCAAGGAGCTGAAAGTAAGAATGACCAAGAAAGGTTGCAGTTGGAGAAAGGGATGCTTTTTTCACCTTGAAAGCACTCAGAATGTAAAAATTATTAAGAAAAAAAAAAAAAGAAAGAAAGAAAGAAAAAAAGAAAAAACTGCTTATTCTGTATTTGGGTATAAAACAATGGTTTTTCCAGTAGTCAGGTACAGATGTGAGAGCTGGACCATAAGGATGGATGAGTGCCAAAGAATTGATGCCTTTGAACTGTTGTATTGGAGAAGACTCCTGAGAGTCACTTGGACAGCAAGGAAATCAAGCCAGGCAATCCTAAAGGAAATTAACTCTGAATATTCATTGAAGGAACAGATGCTGAAGCTGAAACTCCAGTACTTTTGGTTACCTGATGCTAAGAGTTGACCCAAAAGACCCTGATGCTGGGCAAAAATTGAAGGTTGGAGGAGAAGGATGCGATAGAGGATGAGATGGTTGGATGACATCATTGACTCAATGGGCATGTGTTTAAACAAACTCTGAAAGATGGTGAAGGACAGGCAAGCCTGGCATGCTGCCGTTCATGGGGTCGCAAAGAGTCAGACACAACTAAGCAACTGAACAGCAACATAGCTGATTAACAATGTTGTGGTAGTTGCCGATGAGCAGGGAAGGGGCTCAGCAATACATACACATGTACCCATTCTTCCCCAAACTCCCCTCCCATTCAGGCTGCCACATAACATTGAGAAGAATGTCTTTGCACTGAGCAGAATGCCCGATTTTTAAGGCAGCAGGCATATTTCCAGTACTATGTGTCCTACCAGATGTCGTAAGAATCTCCAAAGATGCTGTGATGAGGTCTTATTTTTATCATAGCCCTAGACTCTAATGATTGCTACTATTGGGAAAAATAATTTTAGCACCAGTGCGAGCTACCACTGGAGGAAGAGATGTAAGAGAAAAGAGATCCACCCTGGAGACATTCAGTGCCTGATACAATTGTGTAGCCACTTGTTTGCCCAAATCTCCTGAAACATTGATTGCACCTCATTGAGAAACACATATCTTAGCTCCCAGTTGGGAAAAATCTCCAAATAAACTTCGCAATACTTTTTTCTATAGTTCTATCATTTTATAGAATTGAAAACTGGCATTCAAAAATAACTTTTTCCCATCCTCACTGGCCTTGGCACATCTGTCATTACTTACTCTCCAGCATGAAGCCATTGGGCAGTGTGATGAGTGAACCTGGATTTTAGGCTTTGTGAGAGAGCCTGATTTTGGCCACTGTTGTATCTTAGCAGCACTAGAAAGATTAATGGAAACATCAAGGAGGAGGTAGGTGTAACAGATACCATTGTCTATGATTATAGTGTTTCACAAGTTGGGGTTGGGAACATTCATCCAGCTGGAAGGTTTCAGGAAGACAAGATGACAAATAATGGGTCTGTTGTCTCCTATGGGAAATCTTCCTCTGTCCCTGGGGCTAGGAACTGAAACCTGCTTCCGTAGATCAGAAGACCTAGTCTTTCTGGAGAAAGGGGTTTGTGTATATGCATACTGAAATAAACTTTTGACTATTTTTCAATACCAATCTGAACTTGACTCCTTTGGGAGAAGAGGAGTCTCCCTTTGACTCCTTTCGACTCTGTTTGACTCCTTTGGAAGAGAAATGTAGTGACATCACACTCCATAACGGAGGGAGGCTTTTCCTCTACTCCGTGTGTGAAATCAGTTGAAAGAGGAAAATTTTATACTCTAAACAGTAGAAGTATGTAAAATCATGAGAATTCTATTTGCCATCTGGCTGTCACATTTAAGACAATGTGTGTATATGTATATGATTCACTGCTCTATTTGTCATATTGAATCTGTATGTTTCAGCATAGCTAGTTCTCCAGGTCACCTTTCTAGAGGCATCTTCTTACAGGTTTCCTTTTTGGTTTTTCTAGATGGTGCTTCACCAAAGGTATATGTCTCAATTCTGGAAGTTATAGGCTATCATTTTTCTGTGCAGAGCTACTTTCAGTAAATTACAGTCTATCTGACAGTTTGAGTCTATTTTACTGAGGACGTAGGGAGCCTGGGAAGATTGCACATTAACCAGTCTCCAGTACCTACACTAAAATATGCCTAAAACCATAGAGAAGCTTAAGAATTAGTCAATCTCCAATGGGAGTTCTTTCAGCCTGGGTAATGGTGAAAAGTCAATCTGAGAAACTTTTAGAATGATGGAGTAAGGACCTTAAAAATCGACTTACTGCTCTCTAAAAACAACTAGAAAACTGGAAGTATTGACAAAATCGACCTTTTCAGAGGTCTGGAAATCAACCAAATGATTATAATAATAGGAAGATTATTTATTTAAAGAAAAAAAAGACAGTCTCAGGAAGTACAGCAAGAATCATGGTGAGTTTGCTTGCCACATTCCCCACCCTTCCCCAGCTCCAAGGTAACCTTGAACATCAACGCTGTCCCAGGCATGAGAGCAGTGAAAACCAGCACGCCAGCAGCCACTGAAAGAAGAGTAGACCTAGGGCTCACCAAGTCTCCATCACAAAATATCATCATTATTTGACCTGTCTGTCCATTTTCTGGAAACTCCTACTCACAGGGGTGGTCTTTGTTTGGTCTGATTGAGCTTACTCCCTACAAGAGATTTTTTTCCCCAAATGAAAGTGATTATTGACTATTATAGCTGTCTAAGTGGCAACAACAAACAAGACGCTGAACAAAAAGAGTTAAAAGGAAAAGGAGAATGAAAAGCCCATAGAGGGCTTTGAAAAGCTCTGACATATTCTCTGAAATCTGGAAATCCACACTCATGTCTGGGGCTATGTGCATGGCCATAAAAGGATGCAGAAAGCCCTGACCTTTCACTCTGGCTGATCAAGAAGCTCTGCACAAGCAAGGAGTGAAGGGTAAAGTGGAGTTATAAACTTCCTGTTAGAATTCTATTTGCCATCTGGCTGTCACATTTAAGACAATGTGTGTATATGTATATGATTCACTGCTCTATTTGTCATATTGAATCTGTATGTTTCAGCATAGCTAGTTCTCCAGGTCACCTTTCTAGAGGCATCTTCTTACAGGTTTCCTTTTTGGTTTTTCTAGATGGTGCTTCACCAAAGGTATATGTCTCAATTCTGGAAGTTATAGGCTATCATTTTTCTGTGCAGAGCTACTTTCAGTAAATTACAGTCTATCTGACAGTTTGAGTCTATTTTACTGAGGACGTAGGGAGCCTGGGAAGATTGCACATTAACCAGTCTCCAGTACCTACACTAAAATATGCCTAAAACCATAGAGAAGCTTAAGAATTAGTCAATCTCCAATGGGAGTTCTTTCAGCCTGGGTAATGGTGAAAAGTCAATCTGAGAAACTTTTAGAATGATGGAGTAAGGACCTTAAAAATCGACTTACTGCTCTCTAAAAACAACTAGAAAACTGGAAGTATTGACAAAATCGACCTTTTCAGAGGTCTGGAAATCAACCAAATGATTATAATAATAGGAAGATTATTTATTTAAAGAAAAAAAAGACAGTCTCAGGAAGTACAGCAAGAATCATGGTGAGTTTGCTTGCCACATTCCCCACCCTTCCCCAGCTCCAAGGTAACCTTGAACATCAACGCTGTCCCAGGCATGAGAGCAGTGAAAACCAGCAGGCCAGCAGCCACTGAAAGAAGAGTAGACCTAGGGCTCACCAAGTCTCCATCACAAAATATCATCATTATTTGACCTGTCTGTCCATTTTCTGGAAACTCCTACTCACAGGGGTGGTCTTTGTTTGGTCTGATTGAGCTTACTCCCTACAAGAGATTTTTTTCCCCAAATGAAAGTGATTATTGACTATTATAGCTGTCTAAGTGGCAACAACAAACAAGACGCTGAACAAAAAGAGTTAAAAGGAAAAGGAGAATGAAAAGCCCATAGAGGGCTTTGAAAAGCTCTGACATATTCTCTGAAATCTGGAAATCCACACTCATGTCTGGGGCTATGTGCATGGCCATAAAAGGATGCAGAAAGCCCTGACCTTTCACTCTGGCTGATCAAGAAGCTCTGCACAAGCAAGGAGTGAAGGGTAAAGTGGAGTTATAAACTTCCTGTTAGAGCATTGAAAACATTCACCAGTATGCAAACAGACTGAAAGAGCTATTAGTGTAAAGTACTTAAGAAATATCTGCCCAATTATGAGCAGAATGCTAAGCCTACCAAACAGATGAGGCCCACATATGACAAATATAAACTTGGTTCAGGGGAATCACTGAATAGTAACAATAGCAAAAGCAACAGTAACAAGTGCTGAGGCAAAGGTCTAATTTCCAGAGTTCTACATTATACTATTTTAATATTCAGTTTTCACCAGAAAATTAGGAGACATGGGGGAAAAGAGAAGGGGAGGATTTTGGCCCATAAATGAGGATGGGAAAGGAGGAAGCCATCAATAGAAATATCTCTGTGAAAACTCAAACTTTGCACTTACAGAGACAAATTTAAGTCGTCTATTATGTTTAAAAAGACTAAGAGAAGCTTTGTGTAATGAACTAAAGCAAATATGAGAATGATGCTTCACCAAATGTAGAATATCAATACATAGGCATTATTTATTTTTTTAAAAAAGAGCCACATAGAAATTGTAGAGTTGGAAAGTATGATAATTGTAATGAAAAATTTACTAGTGTGGCTCAACATCAAATTTCAGCTGGCAGAGGAAACAATAAGCAGACTTGAAAATAGGTCATTTGAGATTGAGCAGTCTAGTGGAGAGAGAAAAAAGAATGAAGAAAAACTAACAGAGCCTCAGAAGATACCATCTGGCATACTAACACATGCATAATGAGAGTCTGAGAAGGAAAAGAAGAACAGAAAGATTATTTGAGGAAGTAATGACTTCCCAAATCTGATCAAAATTATCTATGATTGTTAAGAATCTCCCCAAACTTCAAATAGGATAAGCTCAGAGAGATCCACACCTAGACACATCATAATCAAACTACCTAAACACACAAAGAATCTCAAAAGCAATGAGAAAAGACTCATCAAATATGAGAGATCTCAAAAAAAAAAAAACCCAAAATCCAACACTGTAAATCAACTATACTGTAATAAAAAAAAATTTTTTAAATGAGAACCTCCAGTAAGACTAATAGTTGTTTTCTCATCAGAAAACAAGGAGTCAGAAGGCAGTGAAATAACCGTCAAAATGCTTAAAGAAAAAGTTTTCATCAATCAAAAATGCATTATTCAATAAAATTATTCTAAAATAAAGAAGGTATTAATATAGTTCCAAAAAAAAAGAAAAAACTGAAAGAATTCATTGCTCTTAAACATTCCCTAAAAGAAAACTTAAAGGGATCCTTCAGGCTGAAACAAAAGAACACTACATAGCAATTCAAACACACAAAAATAAAGATCACGGATAAAGATATATAGGCAAATAGACAGTATGTATGTATTTTTGTGACTTTTTTAATTTGAAAGGAAACTACACAAAGCAACAATTATAAAAGTAAATTTATTTACTTAAAATGTATAAAGATATAATTTCTCTTTTTATTTTTTAATTGAAGGATAATTGCTTCACAAAGTCTTGTTTTCTTCCAAGCATCAATATGAATCAGCCATAAGTATATAAGTGTCCCGTTCCTCTTGAACTGCCCTCCCGTCTCCCACCCCATCCCACCCCTCCAGGTTGTTACATAGCCCCTGTTTGAGTTTACTGAGTGTTATAGCAAATTCCCATAGGTTATCTATTTTACATATGGTAATGTAAGTTTCCATGTTGCTCTTTCCATACATCTCACCTCTCCTCCCTCCCCACCCTGTGTCCATTAGTCTGATCTCTGTCTCTTTCTCCATTTCTGCCCTGCAAATAAATTCATCAGTACCATTTTCTTTTTTTTAAATTCTGCTTAGTTGAGATGATGCAGTCTAGTGGAGAGAGAAAAAAGAATGAAGAAAAACTAACAGAGCCTCAGAAGATACCATCTGGCATACTAACACATGCATAATGAGAGTCTGAGAAGGAAAAGAAGAACAGAAAGATTATTTGAGGAAGTAATGACTTCCCAAATCTGATCAAAATTATCTATGATTGTTAAGAATCTCCCCAAACTTCAAATAGGATAAGCTCAGAGAGATCCACACCTAGACACATCATAATCAAACTACCTAAACACACAAAGAATCTCAAAAGCAATGAGAAAAGACTCATCAAATATGAGAGATCTCAAAAAAAAAAAAACCCAAAATCCAACACTGTAAATCAACTATACTGTAATAAAAAAAAATTTTTTAAATGAGAACCTCCAGTAAGACTAATAGTTGTTTTCTCATCAGAAAACAAGGAGTCAGAAGGCAGTGAAATAACCGTCAAAATGCTTAAAGAAAAGTTTTCATCAATCAAAAATGCATTATTCAATAAAATTATTCTAAAATAAAGAAGGTATTAATATAGTTCCAAAAAAAAAGAAAAAACTGAAAGAATTCATTGCTCTTAAACATTCCCTAAAAGAAAACTTAAAGGGATCCTTCAGGCTGAAACAAAAGAACACTACATAGCAATTCAAACACACAAAAATAAAGATCACGGATAAAGATATATAGGCAAATAGACAGTATGTATGTATTTTTGTGACTTTTTTAATTTGAAAGGAAACTACACAAAGCAACAATTATAAAAGTAAATTTATTTACTTAAAATGTATAAAGATATAATTTCTCTTTTTATTTTTTAATTGAAGGATAATTGCTTCACAAAGTCTTGTTTTCTTCCAAGCATCAATATGAATCAGCCATAAGTATATAAGTGTCCCGTTCCTCTTGAACTGCCCTCCCGTCTCCCACCCCATCCCACCCCTCCAGGTTGTTACATAGCCCCTGTTTGAGTTTACTGAGTGTTATAGCAAATTCCCATAGGTTATCTATTTTACATATGGTAATGTAAGTTTCCATGTTGCTCTTTCCATACATCTCACCCTCTCCTCCCTCCCCACCCTGTGTCCATTAGTCTGATCTCTGTCTCTTTCTCCATTTCTGCCCTGCAAATAAATTCATCAGTACCATCTTTCTAGATTCCATATATATGTGTTAGTATATATGATATTTAACTTTCTCTTTCTGACTTAGTTCACTGTGTATAATAAGCTCTAGGTTGAGCCACCTCATTAAAACTAACTCAAAGCATTCCTTCTTATGGCTGAATAATATTCCATTGTATATATGTACCACAGCTTCTTTTTCTTTTTTTTAAAGATTTATTTATTTATTTATTTTGAGGGGTGGGGTGGGGAAGGAGGGGAGCAGGTGGGCTACTTCTATTGGTCTTTCATTTGTCTGTTTTGATCCATCTTTGTTCTCTGGCCCGTGTGGGCCTCCCATCGCGGTGGCCTCTGTTGTCACAGAGCACCAGCTCTGGGCACATGTGCTCCAGAGCTCCGGCTTGGTAATTGGACACATCAGTCCAGCCGCTCCGCAGCACGTGAGATCTTCCCAGGCCAGGAAACGAACCGGCGCCCCTTGCACTGCAAGGCGGTGTCCTTACCCACTGGACCACCAGGGAAGCCCCATACCACAGCTTCTTTATCCATTCATCTATAGATGGACATCTAGGTTGCTTCCATGTTCGAGCTATTGTAAATAGTGCTGCAATGAACAATGGAGTATATGTATCTTTTTCAATTTTGGTTTCCTCAGGGGATGTGCCTAGTAGTGGGATTGCTGGGTCGTGTGGTGGTTTTATTCCTTGATTTTTAAGGAATCTCCATACTGTCTTCCATAGTGACTGTATCAATTTACATTCCCACCAGAAGTGCAAGAGGGTTCCTTTTTCTCCATACCCTCTCTAGCACTTATTGTTTGTAGACTTTTTGATGATGGCCATTCTGATGGTGTGAGGTGCTATCTCATTGTAGTTTTGATTTGCATTTCTCTAATAATGAGCAGTGTTTGGCATCTTGTGTTTGAGTTTACTGAGTGTTATAGCAAATTCCCATAGGTTATCTATTTTACATATGGTAATGTAAGTTTCCATGTTGCTCTTTCCATACATCTCACCCTCTCCTCCCTCCCCACCCTGTGTCCATTAGTCTGATCTCTGTCTCTTTCTCCATTTCTGCCCTGCAAATAAATTCATCAGTACCATCTTTCTAGATTCCATATATATGTGTTAGTATATATGATATTTAACTTTCTCTTTCTGACTTAGTTCACTGTGTATAATAAGCTCTAGGTTGAGCCACCTCATTAAAACTAACTCAAAGCATTCCTTCTTATGGCTGAATAATATTCCATTGTATATATGTACCACAGCTTCTTTTTCTTTTTTTTAAAGATTTATTTATTTATTTATTTTGAGGGGTGGGGTGGGGAAGGAGGGGAGCAGGTGGGCTACTTCTATTGGTCTTTCATTTGTCTGTTTTGATCCATCTTTGTTCTCTGGCCCGTGTGGGCCTCCCATCGCGGTGGCCTCTGTTGTCACAGAGCACCAGCTCTGGGCACATGTGCTCCAGAGCTCCGGCTTGGTAATTGGACACATCAGTCCAGCCGCTCCGCAGCACGTGAGATCTTCCCAGGCCAGGAAACGAACCGGCGCCCCTTGCACTGCAAGGCGGTGTCCTTACCCACTGGACCACCAGGGAAGCCCCATACCACAGCTTCTTTATCCATTCATCTATAGATGGACATCTAGGTTGCTTCCATGTTCGAGCTATTGTAAATAGTGCTGCAATGAACAATGGAGTATATGTATCTTTTTCAATTTTGGTTTCCTCAGGGGATGTGCCTAGTAGTGGGATTGCTGGGTCGTGTGGTGGTTTTATTCCTTGATTTTTAAGGAATCTCCATACTGTCTTCCATAGTGACTGTATCAATTTACATTCCCACCAGAAGTGCAAGAGGGTTCCTTTTTCTCCATACCCTCTCTAGCACTTATTGTTTGTAGACTTTTTGATGATGGCCATTCTGATGGTGTGAGGTGCTATCTCATTGTAGTTTTGATTTGCATTTCTCTAATAATGAGCAGTGTTTGGCATCTTGTGTTTGTTGACCATCTGTATGTCTTCTTCGGAGAAATGTCTGTTTAGGTCTTTTTCCCACGTTTTGATTTTTTTTTTTTTTGGTGCTTAGTTGTATGAACTGCTTATATATTTTGGGAATTGATTCTTTGTCAGTTGTTTCATTTGCTATTATTTTCTCCCATTCTGAGAATTGTCTTTTCACCTTGTTTATAGTTTTTTAGTTTAATTAGGTCCCACTTGTTTATTTTTGTTTTTATTTCCATTACTCAAGGAGGCGGGCCATGGTGGATCTTGCTTTGATTATGTCATCAAGTCTTCTGCCTATGTTTTCCTCTAAGAGTTTCACAGTTTCTGGTCTTATGTTTAGGTCTTTAATCCATTTTGAGTTTTAAAGATGTAATTTCTAACAATAAACACAGAGGGAAGAGAAGTAGAGATATATGGAGCAATATATCAAGCCAATATAAATAATTATAAATTAAGATGTTATTTGTAATACCCAAGAGACACTAAGAAAATAAGAATACATAGTAAATAAACAACAAGGGAATTAAAATGGCACACTTGAAAATAATCTTTATAAAACAAAAGCATACAATAATGGATGAATAGAAGGAAAACCAGAGACCTAAGACATATAGAAAACAAATGGAAAATTGGAAGTTGCAAACATTTTTTAAAGCTCTTTATTTTATATTGGTTTATAGTCAGTTAACAATGTTGTGATAATTTCTGGTGGACAGCAAAAGGACTCAGCCATGCATATACATGTGTTCAATCTACCCTAACCTCCCCTCCCATTCAGGCTGCTAAATAATATTAAGCAGAGTTCCCTGTGATACACAGTAGGTCCTTGTTGGTTATCCATTTTAAATATAGCGGTGTATACATGTCAGTCCAAATCTCGCTGTCTCTTCCCTCTGTCCTTCCCTCCTGGTAACCAAAAGTTTGTCCTCTAAATCTCTGAATCTGTTTCTGTTTTCTAAATAAGTTTATTTGTATCATTCTTTTAGATTCCACATGTAAGAGGTATCACATCTTTTTCTGTGCACCTTCACTCAGGGTGACAATCTCTAGGTCCATCTATCTCGCTGCAAATGGCATATTTCATTTTTTTTAATTGCTGAGTAATATTCCATTGTATATATGTACTACTTCTTCTTTATCCATTTCTCAGTCTATGAACACAGGGTGGTTCCATATCTTAGTTATTTTAAACAGTGCTGCAGTGATTTATGGGGTGCATGTATCCTTTCCAGTGTTTTTCTCTGGATAAATACTCCAGTGGGATTGCAAGGTCATATGGTAATTTTGTTTTCAGGGTTGTTTTTTTTTTTTTTTTTTTTTTGAGGAACCTCTATACCATTCTCCATAATTTCTGTACCAATTTACATTCCCACCAAAAGTGTAGGGAAGTTCCTTTTCCTCCAGCCCTCTCTAACTTTTATTATTTGTAGACTCTTTGGTGATGGCCATTCTGATGCCTCATTGTCGTTTTCATTTGTCTATGGCAAGTAAACCCCTTCCGATGGCCCTTACTTCTCAGGCTGGAACACCTCCCCTCCATCCACCCACCCCCGCAGAAAGTTAAGTCTGAAGGGTAAGGGAAGAAAGGAACACAGACATGAAGACCAGAATCTGCGTGGAACTTAGGAACCAGACCGCGGCAGCTATTTGAGAGCTTGCCCTGAACAACTGCATATCAGATGATGGGGAAAATAGAGGACTTAACAGCTGAATTTGTGAACTTGAGTTCCTCAGTTTAATAAGTGTAGGCATGACTTCAGTTTCAAATCTCCCCAAAATACCTAAATTGAAAAAGCTTGAGTTCAGTGACAATAGAATCAGTGGAAGTCTGGATATTGTTTTTTAGCGAAAGTAAACTTCTTAACAATGTTGTGATAATTTCTGGTGGACAGCAAAAGGACTCAGCCATGCATATACATGTGTTCAATCTACCCTAACCTCCCCTCCCATTCAGGCTGCTAAATAATATTAAGCAGAGTTCCCTGTGATACACAGTAGGTCCTTGTTGGTTATCCATTTTAAATATAGCGGTGTATACATGTCAGTCCAAATCTCGCTGTCTCTTCCCTCTGTCCTTCCCTCCTGGTAACCAAAAGTTTGTCCTCTAAATCTCTGAATCTGTTTCTGTTTTCTAAATAAGTTTATTTGTATCATTCTTTTAGATTCCACATGTAAGAGGTATCACATCTTTTTCTGTGCACCTTCACTCAGGGTGACAATCTCTAGGTCCATCTATCTCGCTGCAAATGGCATATTTCATTTTTTTTAATTGCTGAGTAATATTCCATTGTATATATGTACTACTTCTTCTTTATCCATTTCTCAGTCTATGAACACAGGGTGGTTCCATATCTTAGTTATTTTAAACAGTGCTGCAGTGATTTATGGGGTGCATGTATCCTTTCCAGTGTTTTTCTCTGGATAAATACTCCAGTGGGATTGCAAGGTCATATGGTAATTTTGTTTTCAGGGTTTTTTTTTTTTTTTTTTTTTGAGGAACCTCTATACCATTCTCCATAATTTCTGTACCAATTTACATTCCCACCAAAAGTGTAGGGAAGTTCCTTTTCCTCCAGCCCTCTCTAACTTTTATTATTTGTAGACTCTTTGGTGATGGCCATTCTGATGCCTCATTGTCGTTTTCATTTGTCTATGGCAAGTAAACCCCTTCCGATGGCCCTTACTTCTCAGGCTGGAACACCTCCCCTCCATCCACCCACCCCCGCAGAAAGTTAAGTCTGAAGGGTAAGGGAAGAAAGGAACACAGACATGAAGACCAGAATCTGCGTGGAACTTAGGAACCAGACCGCGGCAGCTATTTGAGAGCTTGCCCTGAACAACTGCATATCAGATGATGGGGAAAATAGAGGACTTAACAGCTGAATTTGTGAACTTGAGTTCCTCAGTTTAATAAGTGTAGGCATGACTTCAGTTTCAAATCTCCCCAAAATACCTAAATTGAAAAAGCTTGAGTTCAGTGACAATAGAATCAGTGGAAGTCTGGATATGTTAGCAGAAAAACTTCTAAATTTCACACATCTGAACTGAAGTGGGAATAAACAGAATAAAGTATTGGCACATGTTACAACATAAATGAATCTTAAAAACAGTATTCCAAGTGAAGTAAGCCAGACACTGGAGGCCACATGTCACATGTTTTCCATTTATATGAAATGCCTCAAGTAGTCAAATGCATAGAGATAGCAGCTCAGTGATTGCCAGAGACAGGAGAGAGGCAATGTGACTGCTACTGGCATCAGGGTTTCTTTGTGGGATGATGATATTCTGGAATTAGAGATAATATTTGTATAAGTTTTTGAATATACTAAAATTCACTGAATGTACACTTTAAAAAGGATAATATAGCACATGAGAATTATATCTCAAAGAGTCTATTCAAACCAGAAGTCATTATACAGAAGCTATTACTTGAGATCTGGGTTAGCCATCAGAGAAATGAGGAAAAATAAAAGCTTCTAAAAAGCATTTGCACCATAGCTTTTGACCCCTTCAAAGATGCTCCTTGCCTCAAAACATTAAAGGATTCTAAATGTTTTGAATCAGGCCAAGTGTGTTTACTTACATTAATATACGTTTTTAATACTTTAAGTATCTGAAAGAAGGAGGCACAATGCAATTATTTGGAAGAAATGTTAAAGTAAGTAGACAAAATATGAGATGCAGGAGCAATCATATCCTAATCATTGTTTGCCTCCTTATCACTTGATAAGTCCTTCCCAAAACTTTCATCCTCTCTTGCTTTCTTCTTGAAAACACAGTTTGTGTCTTGGATCTGTGGATAGTTTTTTTTTTCCCTCAATGCTTTTCTAAATCCCTTACATCAAACAAGAGGTTTTTAGCAATTTCCCTCTTTCTGTGACCCTTCCAGGTATTACCTCCAAACACAGGCTGTCTTCATATTGATAAGGACTGTTCAGCTATATATTGCCACGAATCAAGCAGCGACATATACCATCCTTTTCAAAACCGTGAGCATTTGAGAGCCAGCAGGTACATCATGAGACACACATCCGAGGTTATCTGCGAGGTGATGGATCCCGAAGGAAACACCTTTCAGGTAACGTGCATCATTAGTATGGGGAGAGAGGCAATGGCTTTGCTTTTGAGATATTTTACACTAGAGAGCTGCCCTATAGTTTTTTTATCTTAGTCACCTTGGGATAAGTTATCTACTTACTGCCAGTGCTTTGGGCAATAGCAATGAATGTCAGTATTTTTAATTCTAGAGTGTACCTTATTAGGGGATAGCAGGCCCAACCTGAGATGGTTGAAACATTTGTTGTTCAGTCACTCTGTTGTGTCTGATTCTTTGGGACCCCAAGGACGGCAGCATACCAGGCTTCCCTGTCCTTCCCCATCTCCCAGAGCTTGCTCCATTGAGTCGGTTATGCCACCCAACCATCTCATCCTGTATCACCCTCTTCTCCTCTTTTCCTCAATCTTTCCCAGCATCAGGGCTTATTCCAGTGAGTTGGCTCTTTGTATCAGGTGGCCAAAGTATCAGAGCTTCAGCTTCAGCATCAGAAGCCTAATAAATAATTAGAACAAAAGGGGTAAATTTTGCTAAACATCTAAAAATAATGTCAACAAAGAGGAATAAATGTAAGAACTCTCTGTATCTGGGTGTGAGTGAGAGAAAATACATGGGGCAGCAAGCAAGGCTGTTTGATTAGACAGAGAATCCATAGAGATATTAATTAGCATAAGGATTCCAGGAGGGCTGAGGATGGGGGGGTGGGAACCCTGGAGAGGTGCTTAGCTACTATTTAGTGGTAGAGCTCTGTCTTCTATTTCTGTATTTCCTTTTATCTCTAAGCCAGGAATAGGCAAACCATGGTCACTTGCTTATATGGGCCCTTGAGCTAAGAATTCAGGCTGACTGAATTTTACATTTTTAAATGGTCGGAAAAAATCTGAAGGAGAATAATATTTCATGATACATAAAATTATAGGAAATTCAATTTCTGTGTCATTATATACAGCTTTATTGGAGCATAGCCATGCTCATTTTTACATATTATCTGTGGCTGCTTTTGCATATAATGGCAGCATAGACTAGTTCAGTTTTCCGAAGCGACATATACCATCCTTTTCAAAACCGTGAGCATTTGAGAGCCAGCAGGTACATCATGAGACACACATCCGAGGTTATCTGCGAGGTGATGGATCCCGAAGGAAACACCTTTCAGGTAACGTGCATCATTAGTATGGGGAGAGAGGCAATGGCTTTGCTTTTGAGATATTTTACACTAGAGAGCTGCCCTATAGTTTTTTTATCTTAGTCACCTTGGGATAAGTTATCTACTTACTGCCAGTGCTTTGGGCAATAGCAATGAATGTCAGTATTTTTAATTCTAGAGTGTACCTTATTAGGGGATAGCAGGCCCAACCTGAGATGGTTGAAACATTTGTTGTTCAGTCACTCTGTTGTGTCTGATTCTTTGGGACCCCAAGGACGGCAGCATACCAGGCTTCCCTGTCCTTCCCCATCTCCCAGAGCTTGCTCCATTGAGTCGGTTATGCCACCCAACCATCTCATCCTGTATCACCCTCTTCTCCTCTTTTCCTCAATCTTTCCCAGCATCAGGGCTTATTCCAGTGAGTTGGCTCTTTGTATCAGGTGGCCAAAGTATCAGAGCTTCAGCTTCAGCATCAGAAGCCTAATAAATAATTAGAACAAAAGGGGTAAATTTTGCTAAACATCTAAAAATAATGTCAACAAAGAGGAATAAATGTAAGAACTCTCTGTATCTGGGTGTGAGTGAGAGAAAATACATGGGGCAGCAAGCAAGGCTGTTTGATTAGACAGAGAATCCATAGAGATATTAATTAGCATAAGGATTCCAGGAGGGCTGAGGATGGGGAGGTGGGAACCCTGGAGAGGTGCTTAGCTACTATTTAGTGGTAGAGCTCTGTCTTCTATTTCTGTATTTCCTTTTATCTCTAAGCCAGGAATAGGCAAACCATGGTCACTTGCTTATATGGGCCCTTGAGCTAAGAATTCAGGCTGACTGAATTTTACATTTTTAAATGGTCGGAAAAAATCTGAAGGAGAATAATATTTCATGATACATAAAATTATAGGAAATTCAATTTCTGTGTCATTATATACAGCTTTATTGGAGCATAGCCATGCTCATTTTTTTACATATTATCTGTGGCTGCTTTTGCATATAATGGCAGCATAGACTAGTTGCAACAGAAACTCTATGGTCTACAAACCCTAAAATATATACTGTAGGGTATGCAGTATAGACATGGGAATGATGAATAGAGACTCAAAATGGAGTCTGAAAGAATAAGGCAGTAATTTTCTCATGGCTGGGAACTAGGAAAACATGAAACACCTTGAACATAAGGTGTTTACATATCAGTGTTACTGATGTAACGCCGTTATCGCCTGTTCTCAGGACCAGAATCTTGGAGATATGAGTGGGAAAGGATGTTGCTAGGTTTGGGGAGATAAAGTTGCTAGGGTCTAAGAATAAATGAAGCTGTTGCAGGCCAGAAGGAGATAAACTGGAATGAATCATGAAAGGAACAGGGGAGTCTACACATTGTATATCTCTTTTCATATTTTTGTGATTATAGAAAACAGATGTGTGCATGTGCATGCATGTACAAGAAAGCAACGAGAAACAATAAATATCATGAGCAAAGTCAGTACTGGGCTTTTGCCTAAGAGAGGCACTAGTCCCTGATCCCTACTTTATTTCTGTGTCTTATTTTCTTTAATCTTCTGCAGCATCGCACCCTCGGGTTTGTTCGTTGTCGAGTTGGCCTCAACAATATGCTATCTGAAAAAAAAGAGAAAAAAATAACAATAAAAAATTTTTAAAAAATTAAAAAAAAAAACCTATCTGGCCCTTGACAAGAAGTCCGCTAAGCACTGTTTTCTTCACCCCCCCACCCCCACCCAGCAATGGAATTTCATGTGCTAGTTAATGGGGAGGCGGCAAAGTTACTTTTTAGATTTGGAACCCTGACAGAGAGTCCCCAACTTTGTTTGGAATGAAGATAAGTCCTGGTCCAGCTTTGTTTTTCTGTAATAAGTGAGACTTCGCAGCATGAGTTCAGGTTTCTAAGAAAGACTTTAATTTGCAATGAGCTGAAATTGAAACCTAAAGCCCAAACCCTCTAAGTTGAAACATCCAAGCCAAGCATTACTGTAGGCATTGATGTTCTTCTTGCACATTCCCTTCAGTGGGCTTTCAGCCTGAACCACACTCCTTATCTAGACAGTTAGCATTAGCTAGAGATGTACTTCTCATACATAGTGAGGCTCAATCTGTTTCCCCAGGTGGTCTATCCGTGAGTCTTATTTCTGTGCTTAAGACTCCATACTGCCACTCTTTTCATATTTTAAGACAACTGTTATATGAGTAGTTTTTCCTCCATGCTGAAATTCCCAGTTCTCTGAATTTATCCTCAGAAGATAAGGTTATTATCCCATTTTTTAAATGATGAGTAATGTTTCAGGGGAACTAGGAAAACATGAAACACCTTGAACATAAGGTGTTTACATATCAGTGTTACTGATGTAACGCGTTATCGCCTGTTCTCAGGACCAGAATCTTGGAGATATGAGTGGGAAAGGATGTTGCTAGGTTTGGGGAGATAAAGTTGCTAGGGTCTAAGAATAAATGAAGCTGTTGCAGGCCAGAAGGAGATAAACTGGAATGAATCATGAAAGGAACAGGGGAGTCTACACATTGTATATCTCTTTTCATATTTTTGTGATTATAGAAAACAGATGTGTGCATGTGCATGCATGTACAAGAAAGCAACGAGAAACAATAAATATCATGAGCAAAGTCAGTACTGGGCTTTTGCCTAAGAGAGGCACTAGTCCCTGATCCCTACTTTATTTCTGTGTCTTATTTTCTTTAATCTTCTGCAGCATCGCACCCTCGGGTTTGTTCGTTGTCGAGTTGGCCTCAACAATATGCTATCTGAAAAAAAAAAGAGAAAAAAATAACAATAAAAAATTTTTAAAAAATTAAAAAAAAAAACCTATCTGGCCCTTGACAAGAAGTCCGCTAAGCACTGTTTTCTTCACCCCCCCACCCCCACCCAGCAATGGAATTTCATGTGCTAGTTAATGGGGAGGCGGCAAAGTTACTTTTTAGATTTGGAACCCTGACAGAGAGTCCCCAACTTTGTTTGGAATGAAGATAAGTCCTGGTCCAGCTTTGTTTTTCTGTAATAAGTGAGACTTCGCAGCATGAGTTCAGGTTTCTAAGAAAGACTTTAATTTGCAATGAGCTGAAATTGAAACCTAAAGCCCAAACCCTCTAAGTTGAAACATCCAAGCCAAGCATTACTGTAGGCATTGATGTTCTTCTTGCACATTCCCTTCAGTGGGCTTTCAGCCTGAACCACACTCCTTATCTAGACAGTTAGCATTAGCTAGAGATGTACTTCTCATACATAGTGAGGCTCAATCTGTTTCCCCAGGTGGTCTATCCGTGAGTCTTATTTCTGTGCTTAAGACTCCATACTGCCACTCTTTTCATATTTTAAGACAACTGTTATATGAGTAGTTTTTCCTCCATGCTGAAATTCCCAGTTCTCTGAATTTATCCTCAGAAGATAAGGTTATGTGTCCCCTGCCATCCATTCTAAATGTATTCTTGTTTGCCTTCCTGTTTGTCTTCACAGTCGAGGTGTGGTTTGTCAGTGGACATGTGCTACAAGATTTTTACTTATATTAGTGCAATCTACTAGGGCTTCCCTGGTGGCTCAGTGGTAAAGAATCCTCTGCCAATGTAAGAGATGTGGATTAAATCCCTGGGTTGGGAAGATCCCCTGGAGGAGGAAATGGTAACCTGCTCCAGTATTGCCTGGAAAATCCCGTGGACAGAGCAGCCCTTCAGACTATAGTCCATAGGGTTACACAAGAGTCATATACAACTTTGCGACTAACAAAATCCTTAGTGAACAATACCTTACAAGTAAATATCCTTGATTTTCTGAGTATCCAAAAGATCACCTGCTTTCTCTAGTGAGATGAACAGAAATGTAAGCCTTATGGCATTTTAAAAAAAAATTTTAGTTGCTAATGTACTGTGTCCCTTAGGTCATGGCTAATGGTAGCACATCAACTATCCTACCTGAAAACAACTTGGAAGATGATTTAAATGCAAATGCTGAAGGCTATGACACTTTGTCATCCGTTCACCTTCATAAGAACCATCTGCAGATCTATGGTGAACATGTCCCCAGGTAATATGATAAAAATGACATCATGGTTTTAATTTTCTTTCTTTTTTTTTTTTTTAAAGATTTATTTATTTATTTATTTATTTTTGGGCGGGGGTTGGGGAGGGAGGGGAGGTTGGTCTTTCGTTTCTCTCTGTCCATCCGTCTTTGTTCTTTGGCTCCTGTGGGCCTCCCATCTCGGTGGCATCTGTCGTCGCAGAGCACTGGCTCTGGGTGCATGCGCTCCAGAGCTCCAGCTCGGTAATTGGACACATCAGTCCAGCCGCTCCGCGGCACGTGGGATCTTCCCAGGCCAGGGCTCGAACCGGCGCCCCTTGCACTGCAAGGCGGTGTCCTTACCCACTGGCCCACCAGGGGAAGCCCGGTTTTAATTTTCAATTCCAAGTTCAAGGAGCATTTTAGCTGAATGTGCCAAGGGACTAGACTTTTATTTTTTCAAATAGGTTTTTTGTTATCTATGCTGATGGATCAGGAGTGGAGCTTCTTCGGGACAGTGACGTAGAAGAGTATCTCTCCTTGGCATATGGAGAATCAACTACTGTGGTTCTTCAAGAGGCAGTACAGGAACAGCCAGGTAGAGAACTGGACTGGAACTCGCTGTGTCCCTTGACCAACTCTCATCCTCCATATCCATGCCTACCCTGGTGCTGTCTCTGTGTTTTTCCCTTTGCTCACTTTTCAATTCTACTTTTCACCTGGCCATATCAGTTTGTTGTATGGTGATGTATGTTTATACCATGCTCTATCTAAGCATCAACTTGTGTAAATTGTGTGAGTCCCTCTCCTACCAATAAGTAGATTTGTATCTGCATCTAGATATGTTAGGTAGGTTTAGTTATGTACCGAGATTCCTATTTATGCATTAGTTTCATCTTGTAACAAAAAACAAAAATGAGGTGTCTCTTATAACTTCATTTTTTGTCATTTTGAAGATGTTTCCTTGATGAATTTAGTATAACAAGAAAATAAAGCAGATTTGATGTGTCAGTTAGAAATCCAACCTGAAATATAAGATAAGTTATATATTATATTCATCAGGCATTTACATGTTTTCATCAATTTCAAAAAAATTACTGTGACTGAAAGTTAGATGCATATATTGCATTAAGAACTCCTGTATATGTATGTGTATTTAAACTCAGAAAAAAAAAATACCTTTCATATTATCCAGGCACCAAAGCAGTGTTCTATGTCTAGGTTATGTTTGTGTTGCTTTTTTATCTTTTCTTTGGTTCATGGGGTGCATTTTATGCTTATTTATTAATATGCCTGCAGTTATATATGTGTGCAGTTGTATCTTTGAAAACATTCATGTTCATGTGTGTGATGTAATAAATTTGCCCTTTCTCTATGAATATAGAAAGTGGGGAGCTCTGATTATTTGTGCAATGAGTGTGTGAAACTGTAAGAGAATAGAGATTTATCTCAGATTTCTTTGTTAGTCATTTAGCATCTATATGATAAGCTGCCATGTACCAAACACTGGCTGGGTGTTAAGAATGAAATGATGACCTAAGACGGCAATGAACCCTGCTTTCACAAAGCTTAGAGTCTAAGGAGAGAGGTGGGCATTGATTATATAGTCACACAAATACCCCTATGATTATAAATTGGGACAAGGTCTATGAAGTAAAAGAGTATGGTTCCATAAGAGCATCTAAAAAAGGAAGCTGACATAATATAGAATGCTTTCCAAAAAACCCTGGAGCCAAAACCTGCTGGATAAGTGAAAGTGAAAGTTTCAGTCATTCAGTAGTGTCCGACCCTTTGCAACCCCATGAACTGTAGCCCACCAGGATCCTCTGTCTGTGAGATTCTCCAGGCAATAATACTGGAGTGGGTTGCCATTCCCTTCTCCAGGGGATCTTCCCAACCCAGAGACCAAAGCTGGGTCTCCTGTATTGTAGGCAGATTCTTTGGTATTAATTAAAATAGGAGGAGGAGCTTTCTTGAAAGAAGGAATAGGAATACAAAGCCGGAAGTTTGGAGCTTTGGAGAACGGAGGGGAAAGGCTGAAGGAGCCAAAGTACAGATGAGAAAACAACGCAAGTTGAGGAGGGGAGAGAAAACATTAAAGCCTCAGTTTTATCTCATAAGCAATGGGAAGTCAAAGAACAGTTTGTATCATTGACTAACATAGTCCATAACCCTGCCTGCAATGGGAGGCTCATTCACAGAGAGAAGGAAATATAAGATAAGTTATATATTATATTCATCAGGCATTTACATGTTTTCATCAATTTCAAAAAAATTACTGTGACTGAAAGTTAGATGCATATATTGCATTAAGAACTCCTGTATATGTATGTGTATTTAAACTCAGAAAAAAATACCTTTCATATTATCCAGGCACCAAAGCAGTGTTCTATGTCTAGGTTATGTTTGTGTTGCTTTTTTATCTTTTCTTTGGTTCATGGGGTGCATTTTATGCTTATTTATTAATATGCCTGCAGTTATATATGTGTGCAGTTGTATCTTTGAAAACATTCATGTTCATGTGTGTGATGTAATAAATTTGCCCTTTCTCTATGAATACAGAAAGTGGGAGCTCTGATTATTTGTGCAATGAGTGTGTGAAACTGTAAGAGAATAGAGATTTATCTCAGATTTCTTTGTTAGTCATTTAGCATCTATATGATAAGCTGCCATGTACCAAACACTGGCTGGGTGTTAAGAATGAAATGATGACCTAAGACGGCAATGAACCCTGCTTTCACAAAGCTTAGAGTCTAAGGAGAGAGGTGGGCATTGATTATATAGTCACACAAATACCCCTATGATTATAAATTGGGACAAGGTCTATGAAGTAAAAGAGTATGGTTCCATAAGAGCATCTAAAAAAGGAAGCTGACATAATATAGAATGCTTTCCAAAACCCTGGAGCCAAAACCTGCTGGATAAGTGAAAGTGAAAGTTTCAGTCATTCAGTAGTGTCCGACCCTTTGCAACCCCATGAACTGTAGCCCACCAGGATCCTCTGTCTGTGAGATTCTCCAGGCAATAATACTGGAGTGGGTTGCCATTCCCTTCTCCAGGGGATCTTCCCAACCCAGAGACCAAAGCTGGGTCTCCTGTATTGTAGGCAGATTCTTTGGTATTAATTAAAATAGGAGGAGGAGCTTTCTTGAAAGAAGGAATAGGAATACAAAGCCGGAAGTTTGGAGCTTTGGAGAACGGAGGGGAAAGGCTGAAGGAGCCAAAGTACAGATGAGAAAACAACGCAAGTTGAGGAGGGGAGAGAAAACATTAAAGCCTCAGTTTTATCTCATAAGCAATGGGAAGTCAAAGAACAGTTTGTATCATTGACTAACATAGTCCATAACCCTGCCTGCAATGGGAGGCTCATTCACAGAGAGAAGGTAGGCAGAAAAGTTAGTTGTTGCTGTGGTCCAAAACAGGATCTCTCTGTGAGAAATAGTCTAAGGGTAGGCTCAGTGGAGGAGGAGGAGGTGGATGAACTCAAGAAATGTTTAGTGGTAGAACTGACAGGAATTGCATGTGGTTTCTGAAGGACAGTAAAGTGTCAACCCATCCAGGAGGTCTAAATCCAGCTTTTAGGTGTTTCCATGACTCTCTTTTCTTATTAGACTGTAAGTTCCTTAGGCATTGTCACTGTGTCTGGCTTGCCAAGTGTGTTTGTTCGATTTGGTGAATACCCATTGAATTTCTCAGAGTACTTCTGATGGAGAAATGTTCCTCTGATAACTTTGTGAACCAGGTGTCCTGAGCATCACCGTCCTTCGCCCTTTCCATGACGCATCGCCATGGCTAATGAACAAAGAATTGAATACGATTGTTCCTCCTAATCTCCAGTCAAGGACTTGGGAGACATTTCCCTCAGTTCAGGTATAAATTTTTCTTCTGTAGTGACTGTATTTGCATATCCATCCATCCATGGACCAGAGTTCACCTGTTCTCATTCTTAGGTAAATTGTTAATGGGATTAAGTAGCTTTGTATTTAAAGACTTTATAACATTTGTAGATTTTAGAGAAATATACCTAATCTCAGCTTTATTTCTTTTAGCCTACATTGCAGGTTTGAACATCTTCCTGGAATATAAAAATATCCATTTTGAGTAACCCATTACTGATATTATGCAATATAGAAACCTTCCCTTCTCCCAATATTTATTTGCTAGCTTTAACACATAATCTGAGGTCTTTCACTTTCCCTTTGTTATTAGTCTATTAATGTACAAACTGAGTATGTAAGAATAACATAAAATATTAAATATAGTGAATTGGAATTGCAGTATTTAAAAGTAAGCATTGTAGTTGTGTCAGCTTAAAGAAGCCTCACCTAAGATTCTTTTTAAAGAATGAAAAAAAATCTTGATAAAGAATCATAAGTCTACATCTTGCCAGATTTGCCATTTCATTTTGCAAGCAGTTTATGTAACACATCCAGCAAATAATTTAAGTTGTTAAATCAGTGAAGGCATTGGTAACATTATCAGAGATACAAGTGTAAAGTGAGGAGGATAATGTTTTTGAGTTATGATAATCTTGGCTTCTTTACCCAATCTTGTAGTAGCAGAAGCGCAGATAAGATAGCAAAGGTCTCCTAGTCTTGTGTCTTAGTTTGGTACCTGTAATCAGCATGGTGAATGAAGATGATCTGAATTCTAGTCTTGACTTTATCAATTGTTAATATGGGGTTTGAGACAAGTCACCCTGGGTCGCTACTTCCTTATCTGAAAATTGAAAGCCTACAACAAAGGGTTTACTAAGGCTATTTACAAGTTAAAAATACTACATTATGAGAAATAACATACCACAAATTGGAGAAATTAAAAGAGGGGGGAACTTTGTGAACCAGGGGTCCTGAGCAACACCGTCCTTCGCCCTTTCCATGACGCATCGCCATGGCTAATGAACAAAGAATTGAATACGATTGTTCCTCCTAATCTCCAGTCAAGGACTTGGGAGACATTTCCCTCAGTTCAGGTATAAATTTTTCTTCTGTAGTGACTGTATTTGCATATCCATCCATCCATGGACCAGAGTTCACCTGTTCTCATTCTTAGGTAAATTGTTAATGGGATTAAGTAGCTTTGTATTTAAAGACTTTATAACATTTGTAGATTTTAGAGAAATATACCTAATCTCAGCTTTATTTCTTTTAGCCTACATTGCAGGTTTGAACATCTTCCTGGAATATAAAAATATCCATTTTGAGTAACCCATTACTGATATTATGCAATATAGAAACCTTCCCTTCTCCCAATATTTATTTGCTAGCTTTAACACATAATCTGAGGTCTTTCACTTTCCCTTTGTTATTAGTCTATTAATGTACAAACTGAGTATGTAAGAATAACATAAAATATTAAATATAGTGAATTGGAATTGCAGTATTTAAAAGTAAGCATTGTAGTTGTGTCAGCTTAAAGAAGCCTCACCTAAGATTCTTTTTAAAGAATGAAAAAAAATCTTGATAAAGAATCATAAGTCTACATCTTGCCAGATTTGCCATTTCATTTTGCAAGCAGTTTATGTAACACATCCAGCAAATAATTTAAGTTGTTAAATCAGTGAAGGCATTGGTAACATTATCAGAGATACAAGTGTAAAGTGAGGAGGATAATGTTTTTGAGTTATGATAATCTTGGCTTCTTTACCCAATCTTGTAGTAGCAGAAGCGCAGATAAGATAGCAAAGGTCTCCTAGTCTTGTGTCTTAGTTTGGTACCTGTAATCAGCATGGTGAATGAAGATGATCTGAATTCTAGTCTTGACTTTATCAATTGTTAATATGGGGTTTGAGACAAGTCACCCTGGGTCGCTACTTCCTTATCTGAAAATTGAAAGCCTACAACAAAGGGTTTACTAAGGCTATTTACAAGTTAAAAATACTACATTATGAGAAATAACATACCACATTTGAGATTAATGAAGGAAGTTCATGTTTTTCCTCCATAATTCTTATAGCTGTGACCTACACCCAGTGGAGTGGCCCAGCTCAGGCAAGCTCCTAAGTAGCTATCACTGAATTTGACGCTGAAAAGCAACTTAAAATGAAACACATCAAACCCATACCACTCCTGAAAGCAATTACAAAGAAAACATAGAGATGTGAGTCAACTCAAGGCACACATTTCTGACCAAGAGATCCTGGGAAGATTCTGGCAACATGCTTCATCCAGAGTGAGCTTAAAGACCACCCAGATGTATGGATTTATTTCTCTCTCAGAGGATCTTTCCAAGTTTAATTCCAAATGTCTCGGGCTCTCTGTGGGTATTAAGGAATGTGTGTATGCTAAGTCAGTCATTTCCGACTGACCATATGGACTATAGCCCACCAGGCCTCTCTGCCCTAGAAATCCTCCAGGCAAGAATACTGGGGTGAGTTGCCATATCCTCCTCCAGGGGAATCTTCCCAACCCAGGGATCAAACCCTTGTCTCTTGTGTCTCCTGCAGTGGCAGGCAGGTTCTTTGCCACTAGCACCACATGGGAAGTCCAGGTGGTCACATTCATTTGGCATAACCAAGTCTCCTGCTGCATCACCATGGCAACAGAGGGCCTCAGCATTCCCCTGAGTGCAACCCAATAGGACATCAGGCAACAGGATTTAAAAATGTCTTTATACTTGGTAACACAAATAGAGAGTTCCATTCCCTATTTCTCTTATATTTGCAAACTTTCTTGAGAACAGGGATCACCTTTTTGCACTGCTGTACTCACCAATGTGAGGTTCTTAGCATATAGTATCTACATAATAAGTACTCAGTGGAAGAAAAAAATCTAATGTTAAACCTTCTCATTTCTTTGACAGTGGTTTTGCTTTGTTTTGTTAACAGAAAAACCCAGGACCTCCGTTTGGCACTCAGATTTGGAAGGGCCTTGACATTGGGCTGTAATCAGCATGGTGAATGAAGATGATCTGAATTCTAGTCTTGACTTTATCAATTGTTAATATGGGGTTTGAGACAAGTCACCCTGGGTCGCTACTTCCTTATCTGAAAATTGAAAGCCTACAACAAAGGGTTTACTAAGGCTATTTACAAGTTAAAAATACTACATTATGAGAAATAACATACCACATTTGAGATTAATGAAGGAAGTTCATGTTTTTCCTCCATAATTCTTATAGCTGTGACCTACACCCAGTGGAGTGGCCCAGCTCAGGCAAGCTCCTAAGTAGCTATCACTGAATTTGACGCTGAAAAGCAACTTAAAATGAAACACATCAAACCCATACCACTCCTGAAAGCAATTACAAAGAAAACATAGAGATGTGAGTCAACTCAAGGCACACATTTCTGACCAAGAGATCCTGGGAAGATTCTGGCAACATGCTTCATCCAGAGTGAGCTTAAAGACCACCCAGATGTATGGATTTATTTCTCTCTCAGAGGATCTTTCCAAGTTTAATTCCAAATGTCTCGGGCTCTCTGTGGGTATTAAGGAATGTGTGTATGCTAAGTCAGTCATTTCCGACTGACCATATGGACTATAGCCCACCAGGCCTCTCTGCCCTAGAAATCCTCCAGGCAAGAATACTGAAGTGGGTTACCATTTCCTCCTCCAGGGGATCTCCCCAACCCAGGGATCAAACCCTTGTCTCTTGTGTCTCCTGCAGTGGCAGGCAGGTTCTTTGCCACTAGCACCACATGGGAAGTCCAGGTGGTCACATTCATTTGGCATAACCAAGTCTCCTGCTGCATCACCATGGCAACAGAGGGCCTCAGCATTCCCCTGAGTGCAACCCAATAGGACATCAGGCAACAGGATTTAAAAATGTCTTTATACTTGGTAACACAAATAGAGAGTTCCATTCCCTATTTCTCTTATATTTGCAAACTTTCTTGAGAACAGGGATCACCTTTTTGCACTGCTGTACTCACCAATGTGAGGTTCTTAGCATATAGTATCTACATAATAAGTACTCAGTGGAAGAAAAAAATCTAATGTTAAACCTGCTCATTTCTTTGACAGTGGTTTTGCTTTGTTTTGTTAACAGAAAAAAAACCCAGGACCTCCGTTTGGCACTCAGATTTGGAAGGGCCTTGACATTGGGTCCAAACAGTTAGTGAATACCCCAGCCCCTATACTGAAGAGCCCCAATGTGCTACAGATACGCCAGTTCATCCAGCACGAGGTCATAAAGAATGAGGTGAAACTGAAACTGCAGATTTCTCTTAAGGTAATGGAATGTAGGTAACCTGACCCAGAAGAATCGGCAACAGGACAGCCGTTCCTCTTAGTTTCCAAAGGAACCTGAGTTTATGTAATTGTACCACTATTTATCTAATGCAACACGTGAATGCCAGTCTTCTAGAGGGTAGGAGGTTGAATGGCAGAAATGGTTCATGTAAGATGCAGGAAGTATTGAGGCCCCAGAGAAGGCCTCAGTACGATTAAGGCAATAAGTAACTCGAAATGTGATGGAAATACCATCTTCCTTTCTCACTGTATGGAAAACTGACCTAGTAATCTCTGGGAAAAAAAGGTAGAATTGCATATTAAGCTGATACTTGTGCATAACATGAGTTACTTCCTAGTTTTTCTCCTTCTGTGACCAGACATATTGTATTATATGATGTATTTTGAGCATTCCTAACAGACTGCTGGCTGTCTATCAGTGGCAACTATTTACTGGTTGAAAATGGGAAGCAATCATATTCACCTAAGAAATCTTCATTCTTCCATGGAAGAAAAGGATTATTAGTTTTGGATTCAGTCTAAGTATTTGTAAATAAGTAGTTATCTGTGTAAGCGTATCTATAGCACTTCACTGTCAAAATGTGTCAGTTCTCAGAACGTATATCCATATGTGGGTTTTGTTTGTAGCTATACACCCATAACCAAGTCTCCTGCTGAAGGGTGCAACCCAATAGGACATCAGGCAACAGGATTTAAAAATGTCTTTATACTTGGTAACACAAATAGAGAGTTCCATTCCCTATTTCTCTTATATTTGCAAACTTTCTTGAGAACAGGGATCACCTTTTTGCACTGCTGTACTCACCAATGTGAGGTTCTTAGCATATAGTATCTACATAATAAGTACTCAGTGGAAGAAAAAAATCTAATGTTAAACCTGCTCATTTCTTTGACAGTGGTTTTGCTTTGTTTTGTTAACAGAAAAACCCAGGACCTCCGTTTGGCACTCAGATTTGGAAGGGCCTTGACATTGGGTCCAAACAGTTAGTGAATACCCCAGCCCCTATACTGAAGAGCCCCAATGTGCTACAGATACGCCAGTTCATCCAGCACGAGGTCATAAAGAATGAGGTGAAACTGAAACTGCAGATTTCTCTTAAGGTAATGGAATGTAGGTAACCTGACCCAGAAGAATCGGCAACAGGACAGCCGTTCCTCTTAGTTTCCAAAGGAACCTGAGTTTATGTAATTGTACCACTATTTATCTAATGCAACACGTGAATGCCAGTCTTCTAGAGGGTAGGAGGTTGAATGGCAGAAATGGTTCATGTAAGATGCAGGAAGTATTGAGGCCCCAGAGAAGGCCTCAGTACGATTAAGGCAATAAGTAACTTCGAAATGTGATGGAAATACCATCTTCCTTTCTCACTGTATGGAAAACTGACCTAGTAATCTCTGGGAAAAAAAGGTAGAATTGCATATTAAGCTGATACTTGTGCATAACATGAGTTACTTCCTAGTTTTTCTCCTTCTGTGACCAGACATATTGTATTATATGATGTATTTTGAGCATTCCTAACAGACTGCTGGCTGTCTATCAGTGGCAACTATTTACTGGTTGAAAATGGGAAGCAATCATATTCACCTAAGAAATCTTCATTCTTCCATGGAAGAAAAGGATTATTAGTTTTTGGATTCAGTCTAAGTATTTGTAAATAAGTAGTTATCTGTGTAAGCGTATCTATAGCACTTCACTGTCAAAATGTGTCAGTTCTCAGAACGTATATCATATGTGTTTTGTTTGTAGCTATACACCCAATACTTGGTATACAGCAGGGCACAGTTATTCTTGAAAATGCAAATATTTATGGAAAAAGTAAAGTATATTTCTCTTGGAGGCAGAGGCAGTAACTGAGCAACTTACATTCGTAAGTCTCACCATCAGGACTATACCTGCAGAGGACTCTAGAAATCCTCTATCCCAACTCTGTCCATTTTTTTGATGAGGACGCCAGAGCATTGGGTGAGAAGCTGGGCCTCTATGATGTCCTCAACAATTATAATGGCCCATGGCACTTAAAGCTTTACTTTTGGACTTTTCAGGTCTTTTGTTTATTAATATATTAAGGAAAAACCTTTCCAGATTGCTTGACCTGGATGTTGAGCACTGTGAGCATACATATTCTTAACCTTTTTATAATAGTTTAAACTGATGCTGACTATTTTGTGTCTCTCTCTACCATACCTCTGTGTTTTATTTATTTATTTTCTTCTACTGATTTAGAATTATATAAACCATATTCTAAGGAAAGAAGACATGCTACAGGAAATGACAGTTAAAGATTCCAGAACTGAGGAAGAGAGGGGAAATGCTGCCGATCTCCTCAAGCTAGTTATGGTAAGGAGAAATGTTTTTCTTACCCCAGTGTTTTAACTATTGTTTCATCATTAAATGCCTCAACACAAAATATTGTGAGTAATGTCTGTTTCTGCCACTGCTATGAGACTTTTTATCCCTCCTTATGATTTCTTGTTTCTCTAGAGCCCTGATTTCTAATGTATATCAAATTTTCCAAATGCTTTTCCGGCTCTTCTTTAAATCATAAATAATTCTCAAAACTAAAATTTTTATTGTCTTCAGAGAAATTAGCTTTCGTTGAAATGTATGAGTTAATGAATAAAATAGGAAAAAGGAAGAAAAAGCAATTTCTGTACTTAAAATGATTTCCATTTCTAGAAATTTGCTAAGTGAAAAAATGACTAAAAGAAAATCAAATCACTTTTTGTATTGGCGTTAAAAGCTAACTCATTGTACAGTAATTTTCATAAAAGATCAATATTCATGCATAAAGAATCTTTCTAAACAAAGTAAATTTCATATGTAATATAATCATTATCATTAAGGAATTCTATTTTCATTTCAGTCTTTCCCTAAAATGGAGGAAACTACCAAAAGTCATGTTACTGAAGGTACTTACATTTAATATTTTTCTGTAAAATAGTTACAGATTTCAAAGGAACAATTTTAAATACATTTCTCAGTTATTCTCTCATCTGATAGCAAAGTACTGTATACATATTTCTGTTGTCATATTGACCATGTTGTACTGTAATGACTTATTTACGTTCTTCCTGTCTACGTTATGAGAGCCTTAAAACCATGATTGCCTCTAATTCATCTTTATCACATGTTGAATGAAAAATGTTGACATTTGGCTTTTAAGTTAGTCTCAACTTGTGTTTAGAATGTAACAAACATACGGGAGGACTTCCCAGATGTTGCTAGTGGTAAGGATCCCACCTGCCAATGCAGGTTAGAGATGAGACATGGATTCAATCCCTGGGTGGGAGAGATCCCTGGAAGAGGGCATGACAACCCACTCCAGTATTCTTGCCTGGAAAATCTCATGGACAGAGGAACCTGGTGGACTGCAGTCCATAGAGCACACAGAAACAGACACAACTGAAGCAACTTAGCATGCACACATACAGGAAAGAAGCAGTCAACCAAGCAACACTCTACTCCTAACACACACCCACACACACACACACATACACACACACACAGAACTTTGGGGTAACTGCACAGATGTAACCAAAACCTTGCATTGTTTTGCACTATATCTAGCCCAAGCAGTCTACTCTTGGAAGGCAGTTTATTTGGGGCTTTATATAGCCCCAGCAAACTTGGTTATATGGTTCAAAAAAAAATTTTATTGTCTTCAGAGAAATTAGCTTTCGTTGAAATGTATGAGTTAATGAATAAAATAGGAAAGGAAGAAAGCAATTTCTGTACTTAAAATGATTTCCATTTCTAGAAATTTGCTAAGTGAAAAATGACTAAAAGAAAATCAAATCACTTTTTGTATTGGCGTTAAAAGCTAACTCATTGTACAGTAATTTTCATAAAAGATCAATATTCATGCATAAAGAATCTTTCTAAACAAAGTAAATTTCATATGTAATATAATCATTATCATTAAGGAATTCTATTTTCATTTCAGTCTTTCCCTAAAATGGAGGAAACTACCAAAAGTCATGTTACTGAAGGTACTTACATTTAATATTTTTCTGTAAAATAGTTACAGATTTCAAAGGAACAATTTTAAATACATTTCTCAGTTATTCTCTCATCTGATAGCAAAGTACTGTATACATATTTCTGTTGTCATATTGACCATGTTGTACTGTAATGACTTATTTACGTTCTTCCTGTCTACGTTATGAGAGCCTTAAAACCATGATTGCCTCTAATTCATCTTTATCACATGTTGAATGAAAAATGTTGACATTTGGCTTTTAAGTTAGTCTCAACTTGTGTTTAGAATGTAACAAACATACGGGAGGACTTCCCAGATGTTGCTAGTGGTAAGGATCCCACCTGCCAATGCAGGTTAGAGATGAGACATGGATTCAATCCCTGGGTGGGAGAGATCCCTGGAAGAGGGCATGACAACCCACTCCAGTATTCTTGCCTGGAAAATCTCATGGACAGAGGAACCTGGTGGACTGCAGTCCATAGAGCACACAGAAACAGACACAACTGAAGCAACTTAGCATGCACACATACAGGAAAGAAGCAGTCAACCAAGCAACACTCTACTCCTAACACACACCCACACACACACACACACATACACACACACACAGAACTTTGGGGTAACTGCACAGATGTAACCAAAACCTTGCATTGTTTTGCACTATATCTAGCCCAAGCAGTCTACTCTTGGAAGGCAGTTTATTTGGGGCTTTATATAGCCCCAGCAAACTTGGTTATATGGTTTCATAGGTCAAAGAAGACAAGCAGTGGAGAATTTTTGTGGTTTGGGCTTTTCTTTTCTATTTTGGCCATATGACAAAAGTCAGAAACTGGCAGCTACAGGCTTCATTCAGCCCATAGATGTGTTTTGCGTTTTCCCCATGGTGTTGGTTTGCACAGTTGTGTTTGTTGTTTTGTGTATCTGAATCTTCCTTTACCACACAGTAACATGTAACTGACGATGATTAGCAGCTACCCGTCCAGAACTGCCATGGACAAAAGAGTCCATCACAGCCCCCAGCGTCTCCAGGCACTTACAATCTGGTGTCACCCTTTCATGTGAGCAGCCTCCTACGTTAGGGTTACCAGATTTAGCAAATAAAAATACAGAAGAACCAGTTAAATTCGAATTTCTGACAGACAACAATTTTTTTTGTTGTAAGTACACTCCAAAATAACAAGGAGTATGCTTATACTAAAAAAAAAATCATAATTTTTCATTGTTTATCTGAAATTCAAATTTAACTAGATGTCCTATACTGGTAACCCTGCATTGTGGCATTTAAATGTTTAATCTCTGATGTGAGAAAACAATCATGGAACAGGTAAATGCACGAGTTGCCCAATAGTGAAGGAAAAGCCAAGCGTATTTTTCAAACAAAGAAACAGATGCAGGAATCAGAGTCTTGCATGTTTATAGCTGCTCCTGACACATTAATAGTGGTGATTCTAAGTCAGTGGTCCCTAAAGTACTTCCTAAAGCACCCATCTATGAGATGGCTTCAGAAAAAAATGAGTTTTATGATAAAATAAGTTTGTATACTGCTGTATAATGCCTGATTTTCTTAGGCAGCCACAAGGTGAATGAACTAAGGGTTTGGAAAAGACCTTTAGTAATGAAACATATTTAACCTTATATAAATCAGTATTTCCTAAACTCATGTAACCATGGGATATGGAGCCTTCTTTCTTTTTTTAGCTCATGTTAGGATCATGCTGAGACCATATATTATGAAATAAACTCTGAGAATCACTCCCCAAATTATCAAACAACTGTTGTATTATATTCATATCCTTGAATTCAGACCCTGAGATAACATTTTTAGAAAAATATTCTATAAAATGTTGAATTCTTTGGAGTTTCGGTGCTTCAAATGTGAGAAATTCATTTAGGTAGAACACTGATTCTCCTGATGATGTGGGGCAGATGAGGTGTTAGTCACCTTTTACATTTTGGCTCTTAAGATGTGTGTTCTCTAGAAGGATATTTTAAAGAGATGCCTGGTTTCCAGTATATTATAGCGTAGTCATGGAAACTCTAGTAAACACTTGACATACTAAATATAGGCTCTTGATAAACATCTCACTTGACAGCCAGTTAAGCTGATGGTACTCTTTTCCCCACGGGGGCCCAGTGTGCAACGGCTGCAAGAAGCGGCCACCTTGGTAGTTGTTGCCTGTACAGGTGGCCCTAAGGGACCTTGGAGACAGCTCTCCGTGGACATTCATGACTGGCCTGCTGTCCCAAGTCTAGGCTCCAGACAGGTAGGCGTGGTGCCTTTGGAAGCCCAGGGCACATTGGGGTTTCCTGTTACAGGTGGCCGACGTAAGCACTCCAAAATAACAAGGAGTATGCTTATTAAAATCATAATTTTCATTGTTTATCTGAAATTCAAATTTAACTAGATGTCCTATACTGGTAACCCTGCATTGTGGCATTTAAATGTTTAATCTCTGATGTGAGAAAACAATCATGGAACAGGTAAATGCACGAGTTGCCCAATAGTGAAGGAAAAGCCAAGCGTATTTTTCAAACAAAGAAACAGATGCAGGAATCAGAGTCTTGCATGTTTATAGCTGCTCCTGACACATTAATAGTGGTGATTCTAAGTCAGTGGTCCCTAAAGTACTTCCTAAAGCACCCATCTATGAGATGGCTTCAGAAAAAAATGAGTTTTATGATAAAATAAGTTTGTATACTGCTGTATAATGCCTGATTTTCTTAGGCAGCCACAAGGTGAATGAACTAAGGGTTTGGAAAAGACCTTTAGTAATGAAACATATTTAACCTTATATAAATCAGTATTTCCTAAACTCATGTAACCATGGGATATGGAGCCTTCTTTCTTTTTTTAGCTCATGTTAGGATCATGCTGAGACCATATATTATGAAATAAACTCTGAGAATCACTCCCCAAATTATCAAACAACTGTTGTATTATATTCATATCCTTGAATTCAGACCCTGAGATAACATTTTTAGAAAAATATTCTATAAAATGTTGAATTCTTTGGAGTTTCGGTGCTTCAAATGTGAGAAATTCATTTAGGTAGAACACTGATTCTCCTGATGATGTGGGGCAGATGAGGTGTTAGTCACCTTTTACATTTTGGCTCTTAAGATGTGTGTTCTCTAGAAGGATATTTTAAAGAGATGCCTGGTTTCCAGTATATTATAGCGTAGTCATGGAAACTCTAGTAAACACTTGACATACTAAATATAGGCTCTTGATAAACATCTCACTTGACAGCCAGTTAAGCTGATGGTACTCTTTTCCCCACGGGGGCCCAGTGTGCAACGGCTGCAAGAAGCGGCCACCTTGGTAGTTGTTGCCTGTACAGGTGGCCCTAAGGGACCTTGGAGACAGCTCTCCCGTGGACATTCATGACTGGCCTGCTGTCCCAAGTCTAGGCTCCAGACAGGTAGGCGTGGTGCCTTTGGAAGCCCCAGGGCACATTGGCCAGGGTCCACACTGGCCAAGTCATAATGTCTATCCACATCTCCAGGAAGTGGGGATTTACTAAGTTTCATGTGGATGGATTTGAAAGCATGGTGGCAGAAAAGCGGCTCATCCTGTAGAGCTGTGGAGTCAAATATATCCCTCATCATGGTCCCCTAGACAAGTGGCGGGCCGTGCCTTCATGACAGTGTTGGCACTGTCCTCTCCTTAATCGTGTCTAGCAATAAATCCTACTCTCCTGTCAAAATAAAGAAACATCTCAGATGAGTCGCTGGGTATTGATTGGGTGCTGTGCTGTCAAGAAGTGAGGATAAGTGTTCAATGCATCTATTTTTAGTTGCAGCCCATCTAACCGATTTATTCAAGCAATCTTTGACTAATACTACAGAATGTCCACCAGAAACCTTTGAGACAGACTTCTTTGAAAAGCAATACAGGTAAGCTGATCCAGTAAGCTGTTCCAATCAGTATTAAGGAAATGAGGTGGCATCGGGGAGATGAGAGTATGATGCTATGGGCGACAATATCTAGGAATCCCCAGTCTTTCATCTTCCATGCTGTTCACAATTTATTGCACAGGAGTGGGTTTTCTTTCATGGTCTATAAGAGCATTCCCCTTTTTCATCATATTTTTCCTTTCCTTTTACACAGACACTCAGAGACAACAAAGCACTGGAAAGAGAAGTTAGCTCAAAAAAGGTAATTTTATCCTTAAGTCCATATAAGCATGTGAAAGGCCCAGTTTTGTGGAGTCATAGAATTTTAGAATAGGATAGATTGCAGGGACCTAACTATCCAGTCTCCCACGATTCTTTAAATCTCTGCTATATTTCTTCCCAGGGGTCATTCATCTTTTGTGCAATGATGTTATTATCTTTTGAGGAAGCCCATAAGCAAGAAAGCTCTCAGGTATTCTCTGTGTTTTGGTAATTCTAGTATACTGATAAATATTCTAGAACTCAGTACAGAGCATAATCATAAACACTCAAGGGTTCTTATAATGCACACGAGGCATGTGTTCTAAGTATTATGTGCTAGCTTCCTTTCAATCCTAGCTGAGGACTCCAATCCCAGCCCTCTTGCCATAGAGAAAGGAAGCTAGATATATTTATAGGCTGGACGGTAGTACATATTGTACCATTGCATACATTTGCCTGGCTCCTCTCCAGGACGGCTCCCAGGATGACTATGCTTCTTAATAAAAACATCTGGGTTCATGGAATGTGCTGGAGAAGTGGTGAGGTAAGACCTGAGGTCTCATGGGCCACCTCTCTATACAAGGTCAAAGTAGAAGGTATATACTGTCCTATTCTATAGGTTTCATATCAGGGTTGTGTATCCCTGAAAAGATTTCCAAGAACCTGGTGACAGTGAGTCTCTGGGGAAGGAGATTAAGAGGTGAGGGGACAGTGCAGGATGGACTTCCTTTTCATGACATCCGTTTTTCTCCTAATGTGAATGTGCATCTGTTATCCAGTCACATTAAAAATGTTTTTGAAACATTAGCCATTTTGAATTTTCACCCATAGGTAGGTAATGGAAAGCCAATCAAGTTTTTGAAGAACAAAGTGAAACACATAATTAGATATGTGTCCTAGAAAAGAGGGGCTGGCGATGTGAAAAATGGATGGGGAAGGAAGGTGAAAGAAGGAGAAAGTTTCCAGGAAATGTGGTCAACAAATGTCAGATGCCATGGAAGAATCCAAAATGAAAATAAAAAAGAGAAATTTGGGCTTATCAGTTGAAAGGTTTATTGATTTCTTTTTGTGAGAACAGTTTAAAGAGAGTAGTAACCAGTAGTGAGAGTGCCATATATTGATGAATGAATCCAGTGAGGCAGTAGAGACATTTTAGTTGTTTAAATGAGATAGTTTGCATTCAGCCAGTGTTTCCAGAGAGGCTATCTAGTATAAAAGAAAGAGCATCTGTCTTGGAGCCAGCAGACTTAGAATCAGCTTTCACTTGATCATCTGCAGACTGTGTACGATGCCAGCTGGTTGTTTTACTTCAGTAAAATTGACTTCAAGAATTGTTTGTTTATTTATCAAATGAGGATAATTAGACCATTTGTCAGTTGACTAACAGCTGACTGGCATGTGCACTTCTCAAGATCACTAGCTTAAGGGCAGACAACCTGGGCTTTAATTCGGACTTCACCTCTTATTGGTGAGGCGATTTAAGGTAGGTTACTTAACTTCTATGGGGACTTGCCTGGATGCTCAGTGGTAAAGAATCCGCCTACAGCACAGGAGACCAGGGTTCCATCCCTGGGTTGGGAAGATTCCCCGGAGAAGGAAATGGCGGCCCACTCTGGTATTGCCTGCGAAATCCCATGGACAGAACACAGTGCATAAGGTTGCCAAAAAGTTAGATATGACCTTACAACTAAAACACACATACACATTTAACTTCAATATGCATTGATTTTTTGACCAGTAAAATGGGGATAATATTAGCAACTCAGAGTTACTATAAGATTAAATGTAAAGTACTTTGGAAAGTTTCCCTGGCGTGCAATAGCACTTAAAAATGAAAGTTATTTCAGATAGGGTTAGGTTCAGCTACATTTAACAGACAACCCTCAAACTGATACTTTTACAAGAAAGAAAATTATTTTTCCTAATGTAAAACAAAAGTCAGAGGTGAGTAATCCCTGGCAGGCAGTGCCACAGCATCATCAGGAACTAAGATTCCTTCCTTTTTTCTGTTCCATCATTCTTCCACATGATTTCCATTGTCAGGTTTGCTTCATAGTTGGAAGATGACTGCTGCAGTTTACAGCTGTTTCATTCCCATTTTGAGAAACAGGAAAAGAGATGAGGCAAGAACAAAGGGAAAGTTCCAACTGAGCCCTCTTACCTGATGTGTACATCTTACTGGCTATCCATATATTCAGGGAAGGCTGGGAAGTGCAGTTTTTAGTTAGACTATTGCCCCACCTCTGGCCAACACAGGTTTACAGGTTCTAATATTGGAAAGACAGCTAACAGACTATTATTATGACTCTTTTTAATTTGCTCATTATTCATAAGCCATTCATTCCTATGTTTCAGTGTTTACTACTGACTGTTTTTATTTTACTTTGTGATCATCTGCCTTGACGATGCCAGCTGGTTGTTTTACTTCAGTAAAATTGACTTCAAGAATTGTTTGTTTATTTATCAAATGAGGATAATTAGACCATTTGTCAGTTGACTAACAGCTGACTGGCATGTGCACTTCTCAAGATCACTAGCTTAAGGGCAGACAACCTGGGCTTTAATTCGGACTTCACCTCTTATTGGTGAGGCGATTTAAGGTAGGTTACTTAACTTCTATGGGGACTTGCCTGGATGCTCAGTGGTAAAGAATCCGCCTACAGCACAGGAGACCAGGGTTCCATCCCTGGGTTGGGAAGATTCCCCGGAGAAGGAAATGGCGGCCCACTCTGGTATTGCCTCGAAATCCCATGGACAGAACACAGTGCATAAGGTTGCCAAAAGTTAGATATGACCTTACAACTAAAACACACATACACATTTAACTTCAATATGCATTGATTTTTTGACCAGTAAAATGGGGATAATATTAGCAACTCAGAGTTACTATAAGATTAAATGTAAAGTACTTTGGAAAGTTTCCCTGGCGTGCAATAGCACTTAAAAATGAAAGTTATTTCAGATAGGGTTAGGTTCAGCTACATTTAACAGACAACCCTCAAACTGATACTTTTACAAGAAAGAAAATTATTTTTCCTAATGTAAAACAAAAGTCAGAGGTGAGTAATCCCTGGCAGGCAGTGCCACAGCATCATCAGGAACTAAGATTCCTTCCTTTTTTCTGTTCCATCATTCTTCCACATGATTTCCATTGTCAGGTTTGCTTCATAGTTGGAAGATGACTGCTGCAGTTTACAGCTGTTTCATTCCCATTTTGAGAAACAGGAAAAGAGATGAGGCAAGAACAAAGGGAAAGTTCCAACTGAGCCCTCTTACCTGATGTGTACATCTTACTGGCTATCCATATATTCAGGGAAGGCTGGGAAGTGCAGTTTTTAGTTAGACTATTGCCCCACCTCTGGCCAACACAGGTTTACAGGTTCTAATATTGGAAAGACAGCTAACAGACTATTATTATGACTGTTTTTATTTTACTTTGTGATCTCATTATTCATAAGCCATTCATTCCCTATGTTTCAGTGTTTACTACCACTGCTACTGAAATTTTAGAAATAAGTAGAATCTAGCTATCAATTAAACTTCAGAGAACTGGAAAGATGGGCAAAAAGGTCAACCACGTGGTTTATAACCTTCTGAGAGTAACTGTAAAACCAAACTACCTCCTGGTATCATTGTTTCCTATTTCGTATGAAAGTCTAATTTCTAAAGTAGGAAGTATGATTGTTTCTAGAAGAGGCAAAAAATGAAATAAAGCAATTTGACAGAAAAAGTGCCTAATTTTTACCAGTTTTATTTCAGGGGTCCCCATTTTCTGTGGAATTTAGAGCTGAAACACAAGCAAATAACATTTTAAAATATTCTCTGTCCTCTTTTGCATTATTATGGAAATACCTACCAGAAAGGAAATTGAAGAAACAAAGACCTATCTAAAGGAAATTAGGAGCAAATTGGTACCGCCCTACTTCAAATCTGAACTGAGCAAGCTATATCAGTCTCAGGTAATTGAATGTAATTAACAAAAATTGAACAAGAATTCTCATAAGAGTTGATACAATGCCTATGCTATTAATGTAACCTACCTGTCATGATGTTGTTTCTTCTCTACTTCACCCATCAGCCCAAGTGACTAACCCACAGTCTTCAAGCCCATGTTCTCACGAGCCTATGAGAGGGAAGTTCTTTGCCAATGTATTACTATAGCTCTACCTCCCTGCCTTGCATTATCACTATTCGTTACATCCTCCCCTCTATCGTGAGCTCTTTGGGGGGATTGAATTCTCCCTATAGATGGTTATCCCATCTGATATCTGATATATCCCATTTTGAAGTTTTCATTCCATTAAAATGTCCTCACTCATCAGCTGCTGAGGCAACACTGAGAGGCTGTAAGTTCCGGAAAACACCCTTGGAAGGAAAGCATACCTCTCTTCTTCTATGAAACATTGAAAATCTCAAGCGAAGGGACCATTGTCATGTGTTCAGAATTCCCTGTGCTTCTGTGAAAATTCCAGATGCTATTATTCACTAGAAGTGACCTGACAAAAAAGTATAAAAAATTATGGGAAACAAAATCTAAAACTGAGTTAGTCTCTTGAAAAACTTATAATTTGCAAAGCTTCTTTTCAAGGCCTGAAAAAGATATGCTTTATCACTGCTCACCAACTCAGCATGCTTGTAGCAGTTGCCTTTCAGACATGCGTTAAGTCTAAAATAAGTCTTTTTGTTTTTTTCTTCTTCTTTAAGTTTAATTATCTAGATACCCTTTCCAAAAACTTGCCTTCTTTTACAAAGAAAGACGAGGATGCAAGCAAAGAAGACACGCAAGATACCTCCAGCCTTCCTTCAGGTAGTGTGTTAATGTAGCTGTTATTCCTGTTAATGTAGAAGATAACTGGTCCTTACCACTTTCTGACTCAGGAACAGCTAATAACATAACGCACTATGACCTATGTGTTACAGATTTGCCTGAGTTATATGAGGAAGCAGAGCAATAAATAAAATTTACTTTTCATCCTGTATGCTTAAAATTTACCTAAAAGTATTCAGAAGACCTGAATAAATATAAAAATCAAGGGAGTACTAAAAGGTTATTGGAGAATGGGGCATTCATGTGGTCTCAAAGTATCACCTTGCATATTACCTGTGCTTTTCCAATGGAGATGGATGGCATTTCAACCTTAACCAAGTGATCAAGCTTCTACCAATTGTGAGCAAGCTATATCAGTCTCAGGTAATTGAATGTAATTAACAAAATTGAACAAGAATTCTCATAAGAGTTGATACAATGCCTATGCTATTAATGTAACCTACCTGTCATGATGTTGTTTCTTCTCTACTTCACCCATCAGCCCAAGTGACTAACCCACAGTCTTCAAGCCCATGTTCTCACGAGCCTATGAGAGGGAAGTTCTTTGCCAATGTATTACTATAGCTCTACCTCCCTGCCTTGCATTATCACTATTCGTTACATCCTCCCCTCTATCGTGAGCTCTTTGGGGGGATTGAATTCTCCCTATAGATGGTTATCCCATCTGATATCTGATATATCCCATTTTGAAGTTTTCATTCCATTAAAATGTCCTCACTCATCAGCTGCTGAGGCAACACTGAGAGGCTGTAAGTTCCGGAAAACACCCTTGGAAGGAAAGCATACCTCTCTTCTTCTATGAAACATTGAAAATCTCAAGCGAAGGGACCATTGTCATGTGTTCAGAATTCCCTGTGCTTCTGTGAAAATTCCAGATGCTATTATTCACTAGAAGTGACCTGACAAAAAAGTATAAAAAATTATGGGAAACAAAATCTAAAACTGAGTTAGTCTCTTGAAAAACTTATAATTTGCAAAGCTTCTTTTCAAGGCCTGAAAAAGATATGCTTTATCACTGCTCACCAACTCAGCATGCTTGTAGCAGTTGCCTTTCAGACATGCGTTAAGTCTAAAATAAGTCTTTTTGTTTTTTTCTTCTTCTTTAAGTTTAATTATCTAGATACCCTTTCCAAAAACTTGCCTTCTTTTACAAAGAAAGACGAGGATGCAAGCAAAGAAGACACGCAAGATACCTCCAGCCTTCCTTCAGGTAGTGTGTTAATGTAGCTGTTATTCCTGTTAATGTAGAAGATAACTGGTCCTTACCACTTTCTGACTCAGGAACAGCTAATAACATAACGCACTATGACCTATGTGTTACAGATTTGCCTGAGTTATATGAGGAAGCAGAGCAATAAATAAAATTTACTTTTCATCCTGTATGCTTAAAATTTACCTAAAAGTATTCAGAAGACCTGAATAAATATAAAAATCAAGGGAGTACTAAAAGGTTATTGGAGAATGGGGCATTCATGTGGTCTCAAAGTATCACCTTGCATATTACCTGTGCTTTTCCAATGGAGATGGATGGCATTTCAACCTTAACCAAGTGATCAAGCTTCTACCAATTGTGAGACCACCTCGCATTAGCTGTTTTTTCATATAAAGCAATACAAAGTCCCTAGGGCCTGTGCAGAATTCTCACCAAAATTCCTTAACCTGAATTTAACCAAAGGGAAATCAGACAAATCCAGAATGTAGATATTTTATAAGACAACTGACCAGCTCTTCAAAAAAACAATGTCATTTAAAAATTGTTAAAAGATGAGGTGACTGTTCTATGTTAAAAGAGACAAAACAAGCATAAAATGTATTTGCAATATTTATATTTTGAATGCTGGATTGAGGGAAAAATCAGTTATGGAAGATATTTGGAGAAATTACATGACTTTGATTTAGGCACTTTGTATGAGAAGGTATTGTGGGATTACTGTAAGTCTTCCGGGTGTGGTAATGGTGGTGAGGACACAGAAGGGGAATACCTACATTTCAGGAAAGGCATGTTGAGGAATTTAGGGATAAAATGACATTTAGGACTTCTCTTGAATAAACTGAGTAGTTAAAATAACCAGATAGAAGATTCCCTGCTGTCCAATACAGTACCACAAGCTCAGCTGCCTGGAATGAGCACAGCCAAGGAAAAAACCTAATTACCACAGCATTTGCAAAGCCGAGGTTAAGGCTGAAACAAGGACTGGTAGATGTGATGAGGCCCAGTCAGGGGTGACGGCTGATGGTGTGTGTGCTGCCAGGAACACCCTGAGCAGATGACACTAACGAATCAAACCTACTCCCTGCTTGAAAGCAGGGGGGCAGGCCACAGTTTTTTCAACACAGTCCTTCAGACAGTTACCACTGTTTAAACAGGGTTGGCACATACTCAAGTTGAAATGTAGTTGCATCCCCAGTCCTTGATATATATATATATATATAGATAGATGTATATAGATAGATAGATATAGATATTTAAAATTTGTCTCATATTGCACTGATTTCTTAGAACACATTTTCATACAGAGCTATATTTTCATAGTAATAAATGGATTTAAGATTGGAAACTGTTTTTAAAAAAGAAATGACTATGCAGTTACTCTTGCCAGGTAAAAGTAGGTTAAATTACCTGGTCTCTGTGTCATAACCCAACAAGACAGCAACTACTATGTGGTCATAAGACCCAGAAAGAACCAACTAGTTCCTTCGGAGTGAAAGTCTTACAGACACTGTCCTGTTTGTTAATGGAACACGTTGTATCATACAGTGAAAAATCCTGGACCTTAATGGCTTGCTTCCATTTAGTCTGTCTGAAGAGGCTTGTGAGGGAAAGGCACCTTGTTCATTGTAATACAAACATAAATAGTCATTGTATCACTATCCAAGATATCACTTTAAAGTATTTCTCTTGGGGCTTCCCTGGTGGTCCAGTGGGTAAAGGGTCCACCTTGCAGTGCAAGGGGCAGTGATTCGATCTCTGACCCAGGAAGATACCACGTGCCACAGAGTGGCTGGACCGGTGTGTCCAATTATGAGCCAGTGCTCTGGAGCGAGAGAGGCCACTGCAATGGGAGGCCCACACAGGCCAAAGAATAAAGATGGATGAAAGTAAATAAATTAAAAAAACAATAAAAGAGGCCAAAATTTATTTTTAAAAATTCTTTTTGTTTTTTTTTTAGATTCCCCAAAAAGTCAAGTTTCAAAACCGGACACCTTAGATACAATTAATCTTCCAAAATCAGAGAACTTTGAGAATACCAAGGAGCCTGCAAGCCAGAAAAAAACTGAAAATTTGGCAATATCTATCAAAGGTATGGCAGTCATTTGCTCTATCTCATTGTTTCTCATAACTGAGTATCATGTCTTTTTGGAGCATAGGAGATGGCCCTGGGGGATGCTGAGGACCTGGTTGGTGGTTACAGAAAAAATCCCAGACAGTCAAGGATCATGAATCTGTGGGCCTTTGTAAGGCTTCTTAGCACATCAGAGTATCTCAAAATATATTTTGAGGATGACTACACATTCCAGATTGAAGGAAAGGAATGACAACTTTTTTTAGATGTAGTATTTTACTTCATTTTATTTTATTTTGATTCATTTATTGTTTTATTTTATCTCTTGTGGTTCTAAGATCTAGTGCGATCAAAAATCAGGAACCTGGTAGCTATATTTGAGCTGCCAATGATTTGGTAGCTCGACTCAGATTAACCTGTTATTTCAGTACTTCCTTGGCCTGCAGATGCTAGAAGAGAAACATAAGATGTAGTCTCTGTCTTAGCACATAATCTTATTGGGGGAATAGCAGAGACTCAAGTGCAGAACCTTACAGAATAATATCTAATTCCTACGCAGTCATGTTACACTGATTTCACTGAAGTTAATTCAACTATTAATAAATATCATTGGTTTGAAAAAGGAAGGAAGGGAAAAGAGGGAAGGATGGAGGGAGGAAGGAAAGTAATTTAACTTGTATAGATAAATTTGCACCCCCCTGATTCCTGTGGGCATGTACCATATTGAAAACAAGGTGGGAATGAGCTGACAGGTCTTAGCTACCACTTATAGAAACAGCATTTTGTGACATTTCTAGATGACTTAAGAGATTTACCTTATAAGAACCTTTTGCCTTCCTGACTTTAATTTTATCTCTCCTATAAGATTTATTCATTTAGGGGGTGACTTATTCAATGTCAGGCATTGTTCTAGGTATCAAAATATATAGCAGCTGAACATACTATGGGTAGACCTATACAAAAAATAAATAAGTTCAGATTACTATAAATTATGTCATATAATGTAACAGTATAATGTATGGAGGGTGTCTTGGGGAGAGAGATTAAGAGGGTTAGAAAGACCTTCTGCGAGAAAGAGGCAGCCATATTCCAGTGAGTCGGAATAGCAAACATGAAGGTTTTGAGGGGAGAAGAAACAGAAAAAATAGCGTGTATCTGGATGAAAATGGGCATCAGAACAAGTAGAAGATGAGGTCAAAGAGAGGGGCAATAATAAGATCCTGTGACGCTGCTAGGGAGCGTTGAGTTTATTCTAAGTGGAGTTGAAGTCATGCCCCACTGGAAGGTTATGAGTAGCTGGGTTATTACATGACTGATTCTTATTTGGAAAAGATCCCTCTGGTAATTATGTGAGCAATAGCTCATGGCAAGGAAAGAGGGGAGTGGGAAGTGGAAGCAAGAAGGAAGCAGCAGAAGGTATTTGTGAATGTGGACAGAAACCTGGACTAAGGGGCTCAAGATAGAGATGGTGAGAAGCAAATTAACTGGAAATATATCCTGAAGGCAGACATAGAGCAAGAAGAGCTTGCTCATCAATTGGACCTGTGAGTAAGACATAAGAGGAATCAAGGGTTATCCTGAGGTTAACTCATGTGCCTAATTGTGAGGCTGAAAATTGTTAGCTATAAGTTTCCAGGTGGTGCTGATGTTACTTGTATAGGATTTTCTTTGATACCCACTGCCCTAAGGCACACTTAAAAATTTAAAAAGCAGGTGTTACTGAGTCCAAGCTCACTCTACTCACTACACAGTAGGCCAATGAATCCAGTGAATTTGAGAGACTAGCTGTTGAGACAAGGAATATAATTTAGTTTGGAGGGCCAGCTGACCAAGAAGATGGTAGATTAATGTTTCAAAATGACCACCTTGTCAGGGTCTGGGTGAGAGGTTCTTTTATGGATCAGAGATGGTGGGGCGGGGGCGGGGGGTAAGGAAACAAAGTTAAAAATGTCATTAATCGTGCAAATATTAAGATATTTCAAAGAGCAGATCCAAGGCACAGAGGAGACTGAAGTCAACAGCTTATGGGTAGAATGGCTAAGGAGGAATCAGTAGCAAGAATACACAGCTGAGGGCTTCCCCTGGTGGCCCAGTGGGTAAGGACACCGCCTTGCAGTGCAAGAGGCGCCGGTTGGATCCCTGGCCTGGGTAGATCCCACGTGCCGCGGAGCGGCTGGACGATGTGTCCAATTACCGAGCCGGAGCTCTGGCGTGCGTGCGCCCAGGGCTAGTGCTCTGTGACGACAGAGGCCACCGTGATGGGAGGCCACCGGGAGCAAAAGAAGAAAGGGAGCTGAAAATAGAGGAATGAACGACCAATAGAAGTGGCCCGCCCATCCCCCTCCCCCCCATCCACCATTCGCTCTAGGGAGCGTTGAGTTTATTCTAAGTGGAGTTGAAGTCATGCCCCACTGGAAGGTTATGAGTAGCTGGGTTATTACATGACTGATTCTTATTTGGAAAAGATCCCTCTGGTAATTATGTGAGCAATAGCTCATGGCAAGGAAAGAGGGGAGTGGGAAGTGGAAGCAAGAAGGAAGCAGCAGAAGGTATTTGTGAATGTGGACAGAAACCTGGACTAAGGGGCTCAAGATAGAGATGGTGAGAAGCAAATTAACTGGAAATATATCCTGAAGGCAGACATAGAGCAAGAAGAGCTTGCTCATCAATTGGACCTGTGAGTAAGACATAAGAGGAATCAAGGGTTATCCTGAGGTTAACTCATGTGCCTAATTGTGAGGCTGAAAATTGTTAGCTATAAGTTTCCAGGTGGTGCTGATGTTACTTGTATAGGATTTTCTTTGATACCCACTGCCCTAAGGCACACTTAAAAATTTAAAAAGCAGGTGTTACTGAGTCCAAGCTCACTCTACTCACTACACAGTAGGCCAATGAATCCAGTGAATTTGAGAGACTAGCTGTTGAGACAAGGAATATAATTTAGTTTGGAGGGCCAGCTGACCAAGAAGATGGTAGATTAATGTTTCAAAATGACCACCTTGTCAGGGTCTGGGTGAGAGGTTCTTTTATGGATCAGAGATGGTGGGGCGGGGGCGGGGGGTAAGGAAACAAAGTTAAAAATGTCATTAATCGTGCAAATATTAAGATATTTCAAAGAGCAGATCCAAGGCACAGAGGAGACTGAAGTCAACAGCTTATGGGTAGAATGGCTAAGGAGGAATCAGTAGCAAGAATACACAGCTGAGGGCTTCCCCTGGTGGCCCAGTGGGTAAGGACACCGCCTTGCAGTGCAAGAGGCGCCGGTTGGATCCCTGGCCTGGGTAGATCCCACGTGCCGCGGAGCGGCTGGACGATGTGTCCAATTACCGAGCCGGAGCTCTGGCGTGCGTGCGCCCAGGGCTAGTGCTCTGTGACGACAGAGGCCACCGTGATGGGAGGCCCACGGGAGCCAAAGAACAAAGATAGATGAAAATAGAGAAATGAAAGACCAATAGAAGTGGCCCGCCCATCCCCCTCCCTCCCCACCCCACCCACCAAAAAGATAAATAAATAAAATTAAAAAAAAAAAAAAAGAATACACAGCTGTAACCAAGAGTTTTGCTGGGGAAAAAAAGAAGTGGGATTGCAGGTAGAGGGAGCTGTGTAACCAAGGGAGAGCATTTTTAAAATTAGATGTACTGAGGACTTCCCTGATGGTCTAGTGGCCAAGACTCTGTTGTAATGCAGGGGTCCCAGGTTTGATCCTAGTTGGGTACTAGATCCCACATGCCGCAACTTAGAGTTTACTTGCCTTAACTAAAGATCCTGCATGTGGTAACGAAGATCGAAGATCCCGTGTGCCTCAATGAAGACCCGACACAGCCAGATAAATATTTTTTTAAAAAATATTAAACATACTAGTTGATTTGCTAAATGATGATTAACTGGCAAGTGAGAACTTATGACATAGGAGAAGGGAACCTAATTGCAGGACAGCAAAGTGTTAAAAGTGAGAGACCATAACATTTGGGATAGACATTAAGAGGCAGAGTTGATCTTGGATGTGGGTAGGGTCACCTCATCCACAGTGGCAGGATAGAAGAGAAAGAATACAGACACATGGGCAGGTGGGTTATGGTTTGGTATTGAGAAGATTAGCAAGTGTGATGGCAAAGGAGTAGATGTAATGAAAGAATGGAAAACCCATTCCACAGAAACAGGAAAGCAAAACAACCAAGGTGTGACTGATTGTTTAAAGTGACAGTGCCCATTGATTAGAGGTCAAGGAGGTCAAATTGCTTGACAGATGTGATAGAGTGATAAGGTAAAAGAGTAGGTGATCTCAAGAGGGAAACTTCAGACATTTGGAAAGTGGTAAAATGATCGGTGTTGGCAAAGGCAAAGACATGATGACCATGGGAGTTTCTGAGGTAGAGAAGAGGAAGAGATGAAGAAACAGGGTGATGGAAAAATCAGGGAGGTCAGGGTCATTCAGAGGGTATTACCATGCAAAATGAAGAAGACCATCTAAGATGTTAAGATCTGCAGTGAATCAAGGGAATGATTGAGAAGGTCAGTGAATGACAACTACTTGGAGACATCATGAAAGTGAAAGTGTTAGTTGCTCAGTTGTGTCTGACCCTTTGTGACCCCATGGACTACAGCCTGCCAGGCTCCTCTGTCCATGGAATTCTTCAGGCAAGAATACTGGAGTGGGTTGCCATTCCCTTCTCCAGGGAATGTTCATGACCCAGGAATTAAACCCAGGTCTCCCGCATTGCAGGCAGATTCGTTACTGTTTAAGCCACCAGGACTAAGAGAGGTCATAGATATTATTAATAATGAAAGAGTCTGGCATGAGCTTCAAAAGAATAGGAGTTTTTGAAAGAGGGAAAAAAATGTTTTAAAACTAGAGGGACACCTACAGGACTCCTACACATTGAAATACTTGAGCTAATAGAGACAATAATGTGATTCCACTCTAAGTGGTAAATTAAATTTTCATAGAACAATAAACTTTAAAGAAGTTCAGAGTAGGAAGAGATTAACACAGGCAGCAGGGAACGTTTTATGGGAGAAGTGGTCTTAGGGTATAGTTGCATAGAGTTTAAGGTTTACAATTAAATCTCCTGAGACAATCCTCATTTCACTTAAGGGAACTGAAGCCGAGAGAAAGTCAAGCAACATTGAAAATGTGGGTCTCTGCCAAGGCCAGAAAATGAGGGTTTTTTTTTACTTTGAATTCTCTTAGTTTACTACACTGCCCTCCAGGTATAGGGACGAGGAAGAGTATTTTATGCAAAAAGAAAGAAAAGAAAGAATGTGTTCAAAAACTTGAGTAGATATGAACTGGAAAAAAGTGTAAGTAGATTAGGGTGTTCTTATTTGGTGATAGTACAAGAAATTTTGTGGGAATACAATAGATTCAGCTAGAGGAGCTTTGGCTTTGACAAAATAAAAATGAAACTTGTTAGCATTCACTGAAATAATGAGGCAAAAATCCTACTGGCATAAGCCAGTCTGGGGGCGCTGGGGGCCAGCTGTGCAGCCTGCTCCACCCCTGACATCTGACAGTGCTGCCTCATCCCAGCCCCACGTGGGTTCAGTGACATCATGTTGAGAGCATGAGTTAGCCATTTTGAGAAATCAGCAAAGGCCACTAACATGCCAAGTGTACCAACCAGGGCAGTTTTTCCCCAGGGAGCCGGTTGTTAAACTTTTTTCCAGCATACCACCGTCTGCAGGGGAGCTTCCCTGGTGGCTCATACAATAAAGAATCTACCTGCAATGCAGGAGACCCAGGTTCAATCTCTGGCTTGGGAAGATCCCCTGGAGAAGGAAATAGCAACCCACTCCAGTGTTCTTTCCTGGAGAATTCCATGGAGTGAGGAGCCTGGCTGTCTACAGTGTACGGGGTCACAAAGAGTTGGACAGGACTGAGCAACTGAGCACACATATAATGACAATGACTTATATAATATATACTTACATAATGTCTTATGTAATGGCATATATCTAATATGACTTGTATAATAACTTCTGTTAAGGCTCTACCTGCTCCTCCTTGAATAACTGTGTTACAGTATGGATGCTCTTTTACTCCTCTGAATCTTCTTGTTTCCTCTTCTATAAAGAGGATATAATGATCTATACATCATAGGGCTGGAAAAGATGAAATTGGTTAGTATGTGTAAAATGCTTACAGCAGTGCCTGGCATATGAGAAACTCCATATCAGTATTTACTATTAATAATAATAGCATAAGTAATTATTTGGTACCCATTAGACTGATAAAATGCATTTCTGTAAGACAGTGATAAGCGTATGGTAAGATTACAAACAAATTCAGGCCATTAGAATGGGTTACCTGTGTAGGCAATGGTGATGGAAGAGAGTAACTGCATCAGAATGCTGATCACTGAGCTCCATCACCAGAGATTCTGATTCTGTTCTGATCTGATATACAGCTCATCTGGCATGTGGCTGGGGACTCTGTTTTTCCAAATCAGCCCAGGGGATGAAGATACATGGATGCATTTGGGACACACTGGGTAGTTGTCTAGGAAAAAGTCTCGACTCACACAGAATGCATCTGTGACCAGATATACGTGGGTTTGTATCACACTAAGTAATTCTGAAACATCAGCTGAGTGTCCTACCATTCAGCTCAATTCTGACACTCATCAGAGTTACACAGACTAAGGACTCAGTCTACAAGGCTGCCTACCTCTCTCCATATTGTCAGATGCCTATGTTCTTGTGTGGTTCTATCCTCTCCTACAAAGGACAGGCTCTGTCTGTGTGACAGGGATGCATACCACCGTCTGCAGGGGAGCTTCCCTGGTGGCTCATACAATAAAGAATCTACCTGCAATGCAGGAGACCCAGGTTCAATCTCTGGCTTGGGAAGATCCCCTGGAGAAGGAAATAGCAACCCACTCCAGTGTTCTTTCCTGGAGAATTCCATGGAGTGAGGAGCCTGGCTGTCTACAGTGTACGGGGTCACAAAGAGTTGGACAGGACTGAGCAACTGAGCACACATATAATGACAATGACTTATATAATATATACTTACATAATGTCTTATGTAATGGCATATATCTAATATGACTTGTATAATAACTTCTGTTAAGGCTCTACCTGCTCCTCCTTGAATAACTGTGTTACAGTATGGATGCTCTTTTACTCCTCTGAATCTTCTTGTTTCCTCTTCTATAAAGAGGATATAATGATCTATACATCATAGGGCTGGAAAAGATGAAATTGGTTAGTATGTGTAAAATGCTTACAGCAGTGCCTGGCATATGAGAAACTCCATATCAGTATTTACTATTAATAATAATAGCATAAGTAATTATTTGGTACCCATTAGACTGATAAAATGCATTTCTGTAAGACAGTGATAAGCGTATGGTAAGATTACAAACAAATTCAGGCCATTAGAATGGGTTACCTGTGTAGGCAATGGTGATGGAAGAGAGTAACTGCATCAGAATGCTGATCACTGAGCTCCATCACCAGAGATTCTGATTCTGTTCTGATCTGATATACAGCTCATCTGGCATGTGGCTGGGGACTCTGTTTTTCCAAATCAGCCCAGGGGATGAAGATACATGGATGCATTTGGGACACACTGGGTAGTTGTCTAGGAAAAAGTCTCGACTCACACAGAATGCATCTGTGACCAGATATACGTGGGTTTGTATCACACTAAGTAATTCTGAAACATCAGCTGAGTGTCCTACCATTCAGCTCAATTCTGACACTCATCAGAGTTACACAGACTAAGGACTCAGTCTACAAGGCTGCCTACCTCTCTCCATATTGTCAGATGCCTATGTTCTTGTGTGGTTCTATCCTCTCCTACAAAGGACAGGCTCTGTCTGTGTGACAGGGACATGACCAGGGGGGTCCCCAATTCTGATTCTTCCAGACCCATAACCCAATGGACAAGATGAGATCATCCCAGTGAGTTTCAGGAAATATTCTGGTCAAGGGCTTGTGTTGACTTTGCCCGACTCTTGTGCCATTATTATGGATGGGACCAGGGGTGTAGTGGCACCAGAAGCATGTGTGGTAGGAGTGGATATGGGTGGTCAGTGGAGAGAGTACTGAGTGTACAGAGATTACAGTGTCCATAACCTCCAGCTCAGAGGACTTTATGAGAACTAGTGAGATGCTATGTGTAAAACATGCATGTGATTCTTGCCGGCAAACAGTGGACACTCGAGTATCGGTTCCCTTCCTTTCCCTCTCTTAGTGATTTAAATTCAAGAAAAGATGTTTACTCATACTGAGCTAAAGCACAATTCTTATTAAGCCTCATGGACATTTTGGAGAATTATGCACAACTGCAGCTGTGTAGATTATCTATTTTTGCTCACTCCATCAAATTTAGTGATCTGGGGTTTTAATTTCCTGGCTTAGTTTATCTATGATTACTATACCCCCTTCAAGCTATAAAGTCACTAACTTAAACAAATTCTTATAATTTTTATCCTTATTAATTATGAGAAAATGTTGAGAGTCAATGTTTTCTTAACTGTACCTTGTTGATTTGCAGGCAAGTCACTCAATTTCTTAGAATCTGATTTTGCTCATTTATTTATAAAAGGTGATATAACAGCATCTGCCCTGCCCATCTAATAGGATTGTTGTGAGGACTAATATTAGTTAAAATCTCTTTGTAAAGTATAAATATAGAAGACTAGATTTAATTTAAGAAAAAAAAAAACTTTACTCCTTTATAAATAAGCTCTTTTAAGAAGGAAAAAAGAAACTTTGGTGCTATGTTCTTCTGTGCTCTGTTATGACCTTGAATGTCTTTGGAAACAATGTCCACATGATATAATTTCCATATTCTCTTTAACAGAACCAGGATCATGTATGCCTCTGAAAATTCCAACCCTGTCATTGCTGCAGGATGTGACAGGACAAGCAAGAAAAGAGAAAGTGAGGCTACCTCACTACTTGCTGGGTTCCAAACCCAAGTCTCGGCCTTTTGAGAAGGTAAAACAGATTTGGGAACAAATCTCCCAGATCCAGTTAAAGTTTTACGTGTTCCTGGTTGGCTGAAGTTATTGATTTCCAACCACCATGTAACAACTATTTGATATATGAACCATCTCAACATAAAGGGCTTCAGGTCACACAGGCAATGCTTTCCTAGAGCCAGTTCATATAGGCTTATGAGAGGAACCTTATGAGCCAGCTGCTAAACCATCACTAGCTTGCAGTCAGCCATGCTGGGAGTTCTGACTCCATAGTAATGAGCAGAGGCTACTGATGAAGGTGCTTTTCTAAGATCTAGTTTAGCAGCTCACTTATGGCTAGGGGGATCATTGGGCACCCTTCTCATGGCTCTTAGGATAACATCCTTAGCATGACTGCAAGGCATGGCTCCACTTGCCTCCTCACCTCGTCCCAGATCCATTATACTTCTCTTAGGTCATTAAAAGTACCAAGCACCTTCCTCAGAGCTTCTAAGATTAAGATTCCATCTCAGCGCTGTTGGAAAGCTTTCCTAGAGCCCACCAACCAAGTTTTGATAGTCATCCTTGAGAAACTTTATGACACACTGTATTCATTGCACTCAGAAAATATACAGCAATGTATGTAATTAACATGTGCTAGGAGTGCTTCTGAAACTTTAATATGCATGTGAGTTATTTAGGGACCTTATTAAAATATAGATTCTGTCTCATGGGGTCTGCTGAGGAGCATGAGGGAAATAACATCATACGGCAGTGGTTCTCAAAGTACGATTACCTGATTGGCTCATTGGCAACACCTGAGAACTTGTTAAACACACAGACTCATGGGCCCTGCCTCAAAATGTACCTGAGAACTTGGTAGAAACTGCTCTTTTAAGAAGGAAAAAGAAACTTTGGTGCTATGTTCTTCTGTGCTCTGTTATGACCTTGAATGTCTTTGGAAACAATGTCCACATGATATAATTTCCATATTCTCTTTAACAGAACCAGGATCATGTATGCCTCTGAAAATTCCAACCCTGTCATTGCTGCAGGATGTGACAGGACAAGCAAGAAAAGAGAAAGTGAGGCTACCTCACTACTTGCTGGGTTCCAAACCCAAGTCTCGGCCTTTTGAGAAGGTAAAACAGATTTGGGAACAAATCTCCCAGATCCAGTTAAAGTTTTACGTGTTCCTGGTTGGCTGAAGTTATTGATTTCCAACCACCATGTAACAACTATTTGATATATGAACCATCTCAACATAAAGGGCTTCAGGTCACACAGGCAATGCTTTCCTAGAGCCAGTTCATATAGGCTTATGAGAGGAACCTTATGAGCCAGCTGCTAAACCATCACTAGCTTGCAGTCAGCCATGCTGGGAGTTCTGACTCCATAGTAATGAGCAGAGGCTACTGATGAAGGTGCTTTTCTAAGATCTAGTTTAGCAGCTCACTTATGGCTAGGGGGATCATTGGGCACCCTTCTCATGGCTCTTAGGATAACATCCTTAGCATGACTGCAAGGCATGGCTCCACTTGCCTCCTCACCTCGTCCCAGATCCATTATACTTCTCTTAGGTCATTAAAAGTACCAAGCACCTTCCTCAGAGCTTCTAAGATTAAGATTCCATCTCAGCGCTGTTGGAAAGCTTTCCTAGAGCCCACCAACCAAGTTTTGATAGTCATCCTTGAGAAACTTTATGACACACTGTATTCATTGCACTCAGAAAATATACAGCAATGTATGTAATTAACATGTGCTAGGAGTGCTTCTGAAACTTTAATATGCATGTGAGTTATTTAGGGACCTTATTAAAATATAGATTCTGTCTCATGGGGTCTGCTGAGGAGCATGAGGGAAATAACATCATACGGCAGTGGTTCTCAAAGTACGATTACCTGATTGGCTCATTGGCAACACCTGAGAACTTGTTAAACACACAGACTCATGGGCCCTGCCTCAAAATGTACTGATGGAGAAACTAGGGGTGGAAGCAAAAATTTGTTCTTAAAGAGTCCACAGTAGACTGCAGAGCTGGGTTTATTTTTATCTTTGTAGACTCTTTTTCTCCCTACTGACCTATTCTCTCCCCAAGGGCTGCCCAAACTCCAGGATCTAATGCCTGATGATCTGAGGTGGAGTCGATGTAATAATAGTAGAAATAAAGTGCATGGTAAATGTAATGTGCTTGACTCATCCCACAACCACCCCACCCTCCACCCCACCTCCCTGTTCGTGGAAAAATTGTCTTCCACGACACCATTTCCTGGTGCCAAAAAGGTTGGGAACTGCCACTCTACCCTACCCCATGTCAAACTTACTAATGGAAAAACTCTGGAAGTGGAGTCAGAAATTGGTGTCCTTTTTTTTTTTTTTTTGCGAGTGGGGCGGGTTGGGGAGGAGTGGGGTGGGCGGGCCACTTCTATTGGTCTTTCATTTATTTATTTTTCATCCATCTTTGTTCTTTGGCCCATGTGGGCCTCCCATTGCAATGGCCTCTGTTGTTGCAGAGCACCGGCTCTGGGAGCATGCACTCCAGAGCTCCGGCTCGGTAATTGGACACATTGGTCCAGCCGCTCTGCAGCATGTGGGATCTTCCCAGGCCAGGGATCAAACCGGTGCCCCTTGCACTGCAAGGCGGCGTCCTACCCACTGGACCACCAGGGAAGTCCCCTTTTTTTTTTATTTAATTTTTTTTTAATTGAAGAATAGTTGCTTTACAGAATTTTGATGTTTTCTGCCAAACAACAACATGAATCAACCGTAGGTATACATACGTCCCCTCCCTCTTGAAACAATTAATGGCATAACCAGTGCCCCCAGTGATCCTGATGATGGGAGTTAAAGTGTGATGATCATGGGCATAAAGGAAGGAGCACCAACTTTAGAACCTGGCAAACTTGAATCTGAAACTTAGCCTGCTGCTTTCCACTTGAGCAAGTTATCTGTCTTCCAGTTCTCCAAACGTGAACTCCCTTATCCTTAGAGCATGAAATACTTCCTTAGAGTCACACATAGACCATAAATGTTCATTTCCTCTCCCAGCCATATATACCACAATTTATTCCCCTTTATCTATGATGGACATTTAGACATATAGGTTACTTTCATATCTTGGCTGCTATAAATAATGCTGCAGTGATATTGGCATGGGTATATTGTTTCAAATTAATATTTTTATTTTCTTCGTATAAATATCCAGAAGTAAAATCACTGGATCATATGGTAGTCTCTATTAAACTTCTGTTAAATTTCCTTTTACTGTTTTCCATAATGGCTGTGCCAACTTACAAATCCGTCAACAGTGCATGAGGATTCCTTTTTCTCCACATCCTTCCCTATATTTGCCATTAGTTATCTTTTTGATGATAGCCATTCTGACAGGCATGAGGTTGCATCTCATTGTGGTTTTGACTGGCATTTACCTAATGATTAGTGATACTGAGCGTCTTTTCATGTATCTGTTAGCTATTTTATATGTATGTCTTCTTTGAAAAAAGTCTGTTCAGATCTTCAGACCATTTTTAATTGGGTTGCTTAATTTTTTTGATATGAGTTGTTTGAATATTTTGTGTATTTTGGATATTAACCCTTTATCAGATATATTGTTCACAAATATCTTTTCCTATTCAGTAGTCTGCCTTTTCATTTTATTGATAGTTTCCTTCACTATGCAAAAAGTTTAGTTTGATGTAGTCTCATTTGTTTATTTTTGCTTTTGTTTCTCTTACATGAAGAGAAACAGGTACCAAAAAAAATTGACTACGATTAATGCCAAAAAACATACTTTTTATGTTTTATTTGAGGAGTACTAGAGTTTCTGGTTTTATATTTAAGTATTTAATACAGGACTTCTCTGGTGGTCCAGTGGGTAAAGAGTCTGCCTTGCAGTTCAAGAGGCACCTGTTCGATCCCTGGCCTGGGAAGATCCCACGTGCCGCGAAGCAGCTGGACCAGTGTGTCCAATTAGGAGCCAGCGCTCTGGAGCACATGCGCCCAGAACTGGTGCTCTGCAGTGAGAGAGGCCACTGCAATGGGAGAACCACATAGGCCAAAAAATAAAGATGGATGAAAAAAAATAGTATTTAATACATTTTGTGTTTTTTTGGATATGGTGTGAGAAAGTGATTCATTTTGATTATTTTGTATGGAGCAGTCCAGTTCTCCTAACAGCATTTATTAAAAACTCTTATCTTTTCCCCATTGTAATTCCTGCCTCCTTGGTCGTAGATTGACTAACCATAAAAGCATGGATTTATTTATAGGCTTCATCATTACATACTGTCCATATTTGTCTCTTATTACAGTCTTTTTTTTAATGTCCAATTTTCCTGATATAAGTATTGCTACCCTGGCTTTCTTTTGGTTTTCATTTTCATGCAATACCTTTTTCCATCCACCTTTGACTTTCAGTCTGTGTGTTTCTTTAAATCTGAAGTGAATCTCTTGTAGGCAGCATTATATGGATCCTGATTTTAATCCATTAAACCATTCTCCGTCTTTTGATTAAAACATTTCATCCATTTACATTGAAGGAATTATTGAGAGGTATGTACTTAGAGACATTTTGTTCATTGTTTTCAGGTTGTTTTTGTAGTTCTTTTTTGTTCATTCTTCTTTTAGACTGTTCCTTTTGACTTGATTACTATCTTTAGTGCTATGTTTGGATACCTTTCTCTTTTTGTGTGTGTATCTTTTGTAGGTCTGTGGTTATCGTGAGGTCCATGTATTATAACACATAACCATTATATGATTAATTAATAATCTCCTTGTCTGAGAGTAATAATCTCCTTGTTTATAACTTCCTTGTCTGAGTTAATAATCTCTTTGTATGAAGAGGACTTAAAAATAGCTGAGAAAAGAAAGATGCGAAAGGCAAAAGAGAAAAGATACACCCTTCTAAATGCAGAGTTCCAAAGAACAGCAAGGAGAGAAAAGAAAGTTTTCTAAAGTGAACACTGCAAAGAAATAGGGGAAAACAACAGAATGGGAAAGACTAGAAATCTCTATAAGAAAATGAGAGATACCAAGAGAACATTTCCTGCAAAGATAGGCACAATAAAGGACAGAAACGGTGTGGACTAACAGAAGCAGAAGATATTAAGAAGAGGTGGAAAGAATACGCAGAAGAATTAAACAAAAAAGATCTTAATGAGCCAGATGACCACAATGGTGTGATCACTTACCTAGAGCCAGGTGTCTTAGAGTGCAAAGTGCAGTGTGCCCTGGAAGTTCAAAAAGCTAGTGTAGAAATTTCATGATTATTTTGTATGGAGCAGTCCAGTTCTCCTAACAGCATTTATTAAAAACTCTTATCTTTTCCCCATTGTAATTCCTGCCTCCTTGGTCGTAGATTGACTAACCATAAAAGCATGGATTTATTTATAGGCTTCATCATTACATACTGTCCATATTTGTCTCTTATTACAGTCTTTTTTTTAATGTCCAATTTTCCTGATATAAGTATTGCTACCCTGGCTTTCTTTTGGTTTTCATTTTCATGCAATACCTTTTTCCATCCACCTTTGACTTTCAGTCTGTGTGTTTCTTTAAATCTGAAGTGAATCTCTTGTAGGCAGCATTATATGGATCCTGATTTTAATCCATTAAACCATTCTCCGTCTTTTGATTAAAACATTTCATCCATTTACATTGAAGGAATTATTGAGAGGTATGTACTTAGAGACATTTTGTTCATTGTTTTCAGGTTGTTTTTGTAGTTCTTTTTTGTTCATTCTTCTTTTAGACTGTTCCTTTTGACTTGATTACTATCTTTAGTGCTATGTTTGGATACCTTTCTCTTTTTGTGTGTGTATCTTTTGTAGGTCTGTGGTTATCGTGAGGTCCATGTATTATAACACATAACCATTATATGATTAATTAATAATCTCCTTGTCTGAGAGTAATAATCTCCTTGTTTATAACTTCCTTGTCTGAGTTAATAATCTCTTTGTATGAAGAGGACTTAAAAATAGCTGAGAAAAGAAAGATGCGAAAGGCAAAAGAGAAAAGATACACCCTTCTAAATGCAGAGTTCCAAAGAACAGCAAGGAGAGAAAAGAAAGTTTTCTAAAGTGAACACTGCAAAGAAATAGGGGAAAACAACAGAATGGGAAAGACTAGAAATCTCTATAAGAAAATGAGAGATACCAAGAGAACATTTCCTGCAAAGATAGGCACAATAAAGGACAGAAACGGTGTGGACTAACAGAAGCAGAAGATATTAAGAAGAGGTGGAAAGAATACGCAGAAGAATTAAACAAAAAAGATCTTAATGAGCCAGATGACCACAATGGTGTGATCACTTACCTAGAGCCAGGTGTCTTAGAGTGCAAAGTGCAGTGTGCCCTGGAAGTATTACTACAAACAAAGCTAGTGTAGGTGATGGAATTCCAGCTGAGCTATTTCAAATACTCAATGACGATGCTATTAAAGTGCTACACTCAATATACTACCAAATTTGGAGAACTCTGCAGTGGCCTCAGGACAAGAAAAGGTCAGTTTTCATTCCAGTAACAAAGAAGGGCAATGCCAAAGAATGTTCAAACTACCACACCATTGCACTCATTTCACATGCTAGCAAGGTAATACTTAATACTCCACACTAGGCTTCAACAGTATGTGAACCAGAACTTGCAGATGTACAAACTGGATTTAGAAAAGCCAGAGGAACCAGAGATCAAATTGCCAACATCCGTTGGATCATAGAAAGATCAAGGAAATTCCAGAAAAAACATCTACTTCTGCTTCATTGACTGTGCCAAAGCCTTTGACTATGTAGATCACAAGAAACTGTGGAAAATTCTGAAAGAGATGGGAATACCAGGCTACCTCACCTGCCTCTTGTGAAACCTGTATGCAAGACAAGAAGCAACAGTTAGAACTGGACATGGAACAATGGATTGGTTCCAAATTGGGAAAGGAGTACGTCAAGGCTGTATATTGTCACCCTGTTTATTTAATTTATATGCAGAGTACATCATGCTTCTGGATGAAGCACAGCTGGAATCAAGATTGCCAGGAGAAATGCCAATAACCTCAGGTATGCAGATGACACCACCCTCATGGCAGAAAGCAGAGGGGAACTAAAGAGCCTCTTGATGAAGGTAAAAGAGGAGAGTGAAAAAGCTGGCTTAAAACTCAGCATTCAAAAAAACAAAGATCATGATATCGGTCCCATCATTTCATGACAAATAGATGGAAAAAAAATGGAAACAGTAACAGGCTTTATTTTGTTGGGGTCCAGAATCATTGCAGATGGTGACTGCAACCATGAAATTAAAAGACATTTGCTCCTTGGAAAAATTAAAAAAAGCTATGACAAACCTAGACAGTATATTCAAAAGCAGCAACATCACTTTGCCAACAAAAGTCCATATAGTCAAAACTGTGGTTTTCTCAGAAGTGTCATGTGTAGATGTGAGAGCTGGACCATAAAGAAGGCTGAGCGCTGAAGAATTGATGCCTTTAAACTGTGGTGTTGAAGAAGGCTTCTGAGAGTCCCTTGGACTTCAAAGAGATCAAACCAGTCAATCGTATGGGAAATCAACCCTGAATATTCATTGGAAGGAATGATGCTGAAGCTGAAGCTCCAGTACTTTGGCCACCTGATGCAAAGAGATGATTCATTGGAAAAGAGCCTGATGTTGGGGAAAACAGAAGGTAAAACAAGAAGGGGAGGACAGAGGACAAGATGGTTGGATTACATCGCTGAGTCAATGGACATGGGTTTGAGTGGGCTCCAGGAGTTGGTGAAGGACAAGGAAGCCTGGCATTCTGCAATATAAAGTCACAAAGAGTCAGACATGACTGGGTGACTGAACTGAACTGAATAGTCTGCTGGATTTGAATGCATTGTAGCAACCTTTAATCTCCCCTGCCCCCCCTCCCCACACACACTTAATGTTTTGATGTCGTATTTTCATCTTTTTGTTTTTTGTACCCCTTAACTACTCATTATGAATATATATATTTTTACTGCTTTTTCCCCTTTAACCTTCTGTCCTGCTGGCTTTATAAGTGGTTGATATACTACCTTTACTCTGTTTGTCTTTACCAGTGAGATTTTTCCTTGCATAATTTTTGTAGTTGTGGCCTTTTATAATTAGAGAAGTCCCTTTACCATTTCTTGTAAAGCCAGGTTAGCGGTTGTGAATGCTCTTAGATTTTACTTGTCCACAGAACTCTTTATCTCTCAAATGTGAGTGATAACCTTATGAGTTAGAGTATTCTTGGTTGTAGACTTTTCCCTTTTATCACTTTTAATGTATTGTGTCATTCCCTTCTGGTATGCACATTGCTGTTGAAAAGTCATTCTCCTCATTTTGCCCAAAAGTCTTATGGTTAGTTCCCTTGTATGTAATTTATTGGTGTTCCCTTGCTTCTTTAAAATTCTCTCTTTAATTTTTGCCATTTTAATTAATTTGTCATGGTATGGACCTTTTATGGTTAAAATCCTGTTTGGGACTCTCTGTGCTTCCTGGACCTAAATATCTGTTTCCCTGCCCCCCCAATTCCCACCCCGACCTGGTTAGTGAAGTTTTCAGTTCTTATTTTGTCAAGTCCTCTGCCCCTTTCTCTCTTCTCCATCTGGGTCCCCTATTTGCAAATGCTTGTATGCTTGATATTGTCCCAGAGGTCTCTTAAACTATCTTTATTTTTTTAATTGTTTTTAATTTTTTTTCTGTTCAGCTTTGGAGATTTTTACTACTGTGCTCCAGGTTGCTGATCCATTCCTCTGTAATATTCAATTTACTGTTAATTCTTTCTAGTGCAATTTTTATTTCAGTTATTGTATTCTTCAGCTCTGGTCATTATTTTTTCTAACTCTTTGTTGAAGTTTTCACTGTATTCATTCATTCTTCTCCCGAGTTCCATGAGCATCTTTATGATACATGTCTTGAACTCTCTTTTGGCTGGATTGCTTATCTCTACTTTGTTTAGTTCTTTTTCTGAGATTATGTGTCGTTCCTTTGGAACATATTCCTATGTCTCCTTATTTTGCCCAATTCTTTATGTTTATTTCCATATGTCAGGTAGGTTGTTTATACTCCTTGATCTTGGAGAAGCAGCTTTATGCAGGAGATGTCCCATGGGCCCAGCAACCTGATCCCCTCTGGTCAACAGAACTGTGTCATTGAGGGATGCCCTAATGTAGGCTGCATGTGCCCTTCTGTTGTGACAAGGCCTACTATTTAGGGGCACGCTGGAGACAGAGCTGGCTGTGACTCAGTTGGCTGCAAGTCTCTGCCTTGTGCAGTGACCAAAGGCTGGCTGGAGGGCAGGGTAAGCTTCCTGCATGGTTTCCTGAGTGACCTGGGGGGCGGGATGTGTGTGTAGGACCAGAACCTTTTTATTGTCATGTGTGCTAAGTCATTTCAATCCTATTTCACTCCTTTTGACCCTATGGACTGTAGCCCGCCAGGCTCCCCTGTCCATAGGATTCTCCAGGCAAGAATACTTGAGTGGGTTGCCATGCCTTCCAGAGTATCTTCCTAACTCAGGAATGAAGCTTAGGTCAATTATGTCTTATCTTTAGAATGCAAAATGGAACCATTTCATTATGTTTTATTGTTTCTTTTTTTTTCAACAAAGAGGCAGGATTCTGTTGGAGGAAGAGTGAGAACATCCTCTATGGCATCTGTTACCATTAATGACATAAATTCATCTCCCTTTGGATTCCATCTTCTCCCACCCTCTGTGAAATTTGGAGTGCTCAAAGAAGGACACACCTATGTAACCACTGTAAAGCTCAAGAATGTTGGAGTAGATTTCTGCAGGTGAGGCCAAGGCCCCAAATATATGCTCAGATCACCTTCCCTTGCTCTGTGACATTTCTTTTGTTGCCTGCATCAGTGAATGTTTATTGGACTGATCTGTAATTACACCTGAATTCTTGAATCTTAGCATCATTCATTCAGTCATTTACTAATTCATCCATTCACTTATTCTCCAACAAATCAGTATTTACCAAGCCTCAACTAAATAGTAGGTATTACATTATATGCTGCTCAGTCTATCCGTCAGGTTCAACTCTTTTGTAATCCTTTGAACTGTCGCCCACTAGGCTCCTCTGTTCATGGTGGGGGAGGATTTTTCAGGCAAGAATAGTGGAGTGGGTTGCCATTTTCTCCACCAGGGGATCTTCCCAACTCAGGGACTGAACCTGTGTCTCCTACACTGCAGGAAGGTTCTTTACAGCTGAGCCCTCAGGGAAGCCCCATTTCTTTGACTTACCATTAATGATTATTCTTACTGTGGTAGGAGCATCTCACAACCTGGTATGTACTAGCAAAAAATCAAAGTTATACAAGTGTTACAATAAATAACGCACAAAACAATAACTAATGCATAAAACTTGAAAGTCCTTTTCTCATATCCAACTATAATACCAACTAGCATTTGGCATGCTGTGATCTAAACATGGTTTTGATTACATTAACCTGATGCTTGGGAAAGATTGAGGGCAAGAGGAGACGTGGGTGACAGAGGATGATATGGTTGGATGGCATCATTGATTCAACGGGCATGTGTCTGAGCAAACTCAGGGAGATGCTGATGGACAGAGAGACCTGGTGTGCTGCAGGTCATGGGGTTGCAGAGTTGAACACGACTTAGTGATTGAACAACAATAATAAATGCATAATTGAAGCAAAAATGAAAAAATTAGCCCTTAATCATCAGAATCATTTTGACTCTGATGATGTGACTTGGAATTACTAGTAAACTCACAGTCTGTATTCCCGGAAAATATACTCTATCTGGCATTAAGTGACAAGAAAATCACTTCAGTCCTTCATTTTTCAGGTCAAAACCAATAGAACCTTAGCATGTGTAGAGCCCTTGGAGACTATAATGATGAAAGGGGACAAACTGAGTAAGTTGTCTTAAAAGTCTTGTAGGTTACAGCAAGGGTAGATCTCAGATCTCCTGAGTGCCTGTTGACTGGAGAACCTTGCTTTATCAACACAGCTGTGGTCACTGTTTCTTGTGGGAGATTAGTCCTTCCCACTGGGTCAATATACCATCTATCTATTCCAAGACAACTCCTGATTACAAAATCTTTTCTGTGCTGTTTTATTTTTTTCCCATCATTCCTCTTTTTAATTTTTTTTTAATATTTATTTTCATCCATATTTTTATTGTTTGGCCTGTGTGGGCCTCCCATTGCAGTGGCCTCTCTCACTGCACAGCAATGGCCCTGGGCACTTGTGCTCCAGAGAGCTGGCTTGTAATTGGACACACCAGTCCAGTCACTCTGCCACACGTGGGATCTTCCTGGGCCAGGGATTGAACCAGTGCCCCTTGCATTGCAAGGCAGACTGTTCACCCGCTGGACCACCAGGGAAGCCCCTCTGTACTGTTTTGTAGTAAGCTTCAGGATTGTGGGGACGTTTACCCCCATAAAAAAGGGATACACATTTATTTCAAAATGTGGAGTTATTCTCAGTGTCCTTTGAGAGTATTTGTGATCCTAGACTCCGGTTTGGAAACCAGATGGAGCATAGCTACAGTACCATCTGATTGAAAAGATCACCATCCCCATTTTAGTTAAAACTCGGTTATGGGGGTTGGCAGGGGGTTTGGGATGGCATCATTGATTCAACGGGCATGTGTCTGAGCAAACTCAGGGAGATGCTGATGGACAGAGAGACCTGGTGTGCTGCAGGTCATGGGGTTGCAGAGTTGAACACGACTTAGTGATTGAACAACAATAATAAATGCATAATTGAAGCAAAAATGAAAAAATTAGCCCTTAATCATCAGAATCATTTTGACTCTGATGATGTGACTTGGAATTACTAGTAAACTCACAGTCTGTATTCCCGGAAAATATACTCTATCTGGCATTAAGTGACAAGAAAATCACTTCAGTCCTTCATTTTTCAGGTCAAAACCAATAGAACCTTAGCATGTGTAGAGCCCTTGGAGACTATAATGATGAAAGGGGACAAACTGAGTAAGTTGTCTTAAAAGTCTTGTAGGTTACAGCAAGGGTAGATCTCAGATCTCCTGAGTGCCTGTTGACTGGAGAACCTTGCTTTATCAACACAGCTGTGGTCACTGTTTCTTGTGGGAGATTAGTCCTTCCCACTGGGTCAATATACCATCTATCTATTCCAAGACAACTCCTGATTACAAAATCTTTTCTGTGCTGTTTTATTTTTTTCCCATCATTCCTCTTTTTAATTTTTTTTTAATATTTATTTTCATCCATATTTTTATTGTTTGGCCTGTGTGGGCCTCCCATTGCAGTGGCCTCTCTCACTGCACAGCAATGGCCCTGGGCACTTGTGCTCCAGAGAGCTGGCTTGTAATTGGACACACCAGTCCAGTCACTCTGCCACACGTGGGATCTTCCTGGGCCAGGGATTGAACCAGTGCCCCTTGCATTGCAAGGCAGACTGTTCACCCGCTGGACCACCAGGGAAGCCCCTCTGTACTGTTTTGTAGTAAGCTTCAGGATTGTGGGGACGTTTACCCCCATAAAAAAGGGATACACATTTATTTCAAAATGTGGAGTTATTCTCAGTGTCCTTTGAGAGTATTTGTGATCCTAGACTCCGGTTTGGAAACCAGATGGAGCATAGCTACAGTACCATCTGATTGAAAAGATCACCATCCCCATTTTAGTTGAAGCAGATCCTCTACTTCAGGAATCATGTTCACTTCCTCAGAAACAACCTGAGGGTCCCACACTGCCAAATCAGACATTATTGATTTTTTAGACTGTTGCCATAAAGTGGATGGGGAGAAATGGAGAGCCAACCTCAAACTAGTTCAGTTCACCCATGCAGACCCTGTGTGTCCAGTACAGAGTTTGAGTTTTATGGATTTCACTCCTCAACTTGTTCAGCCACTACAGGGCAGATAGCAAGGGGGATAGTAGATGGAGCCAGGTTGGGGTCAACATGGAGGTGGGCTGCCCTCGGCATTTTAATTTACTCCATGTCTTTAACCTTCAGGCAGAGCCCACAAACCACAGGAAGGGGAAGAGATCAACAGGCACCACGTGTGAGCACAGGGCTTTTCAAGTTCTCCTACATTTTCTGAGCCTTTTCTGTTTCTCTCCTCCTCAAACATGCAAACCCCATACCACGACAGAGCAAGACTGGCTCCCACGCTCCACTGCTTTCCAAAAGAGCCTTTATTCTTCAGCTTAATGATCTGGCAGTCAGCATTCATGTTCATGCTGGCGGCCACGCTGCAGTGCACATGCCAGCCAAACATTCACCACCCTCTGCCCAGGCCCGAGCTGCTTGTCAGCATCCAATCACAAAAGTTTGAAACCTGGGTTGGAGTCAGTTTGACGCCGATGAAAACTGTTGGAAAGGCAGTTGTTGAACAGATTCTCCTTCCAACTGGACATTAGGCTGTTTTTCTACTAGTCTGGACCCTCTGCTCCCATGTAGCCAATATTAACAGCTTCCTGATTTTATTACTACCCAATTCATTCGTGCTCATGTTTTTCATTATGGCATCAACTTATTCCCATCTTTTTTTTTTTTCCTGGTAGGTTTAGGGTAAAGCAGCCCCCACCCAGCACCGGACTGAAAGTGACTTACAAACCTGGACCTGTAAGTCCATGTGCTATGTGTTGTGTGTGTTCGTATATGTGTGCATATAGATAGGTATGTGTTTTCAGTGCAGTGCGCTTTTATGCCATTCTACCCATTCAACAGAAACCATTTATAAGTCAACTTTTTCTGTTATCATAAGCAACAGATTGCTGGTATTGGTACACTATATGGCTGTTGTCACTTATTTCGTGTACCAACCACGAGCACTCCTGTGTGTAAGTAGAATTAAAATTCCAGCTATGGAGCCATTTCTGAAGTTCACTTCACTTGTCCCAGTTCTACAGTTTTATATAGTTGTCTGAAAATACGTTTAAAAAAATTAAATATGACTTAACAGGCACTTTGATTACCTAAAGATATTCTGTGACAAATCCTTCTGCAAAGTGAAAAATCATTTGAAAAAAATAAATGCTTCTTTACACTTTACGTAATCTAGTTTGTTCTCCTGGCTTTTGTCAGAGAATATTAATGGCATAGTAAGAAATAGTTGCATATTTAAATTCTCCCATCTGTCTCATTTATCTAAAAATCTCTGAAAATACAAGTCTTAAAATGTCAACCGGTTCTAACATTCCCCTCAATAGAGTGTTTAGTTTAAAATATGTATATTGCCACTTACTTCAAATTACAGTTTCAGAAGCTTAGTATGATTAAACAAAAGGTTATCTCAAAATACAGTAAAAATCACACTTGTTGATCTTAACTTTTATTTTTTGGTCAGTGCATCATCTTGGTGCTTGATTTAACACTCCTTTCACCTCACTCAACATACTTTGAGCTCTTCCCATATGCCAGTGATAGTGCCAGAGTACCAGGGCTGTTAAAACTGAGTGAGTTACATAAGGAGCTTACAGAGCAGGGCATGTGGTGGGCGTTCACAAGGTGTGTGACTGAGTGACAGGTTACATGAGGAAGTTTGGTAGATGTTTAGATGAACCATTCATCACAGACGGGGACTGCACAGGCTGGGGACCTCTGAGCAAGGGCATTCAGTCCCATAATCAGCACGCCATGCTCACTGAATCCCAAGATCCCAGAGCAGCCACAGTCGCTATATGTTGACACAGAAGGCATCAGTTGGCTGTGGTGCGAAGTCAGTTGGCCTCTGATGTGACCATGTGCTATGTGTTGTGTGTGTTCGTATATGTGTGCATATAGATAGGTATGTGTTTTCAGTGCAGTGCGCTTTTATGCCATTCTACCCATTCAACAGAAACCATTTATAAGTCAACTTTTTCTGTTATCATAAGCAACAGATTGCTGGTATTGGTACACTATATGGCTGTTGTCACTTATTTCGTGTACCAACCACGAGCACTCCTGTGTGTAAGTAGAATTAAAATTCCAGCTATGGAGCCATTTCTGAAGTTCACTTCACTTGTCCCAGTTCTACAGTTTTATATAGTTGTCTGAAAATACGTTTAAAAAAATTAAATATGACTTAACAGGCACTTTGATTACCTAAAGATATTCTGTGACAAATCCTTCTGCAAAGTGAAAAATCATTTGAAAAAAATAAATGCTTCTTTACACTTTACGTAATCTAGTTTGTTCTCCTGGCTTTTGTCAGAGAATATTAATGGCATAGTAAGAAATAGTTGCATATTTAAATTCTCCCATCTGTCTCATTTATCTAAAAATCTCTGAAAATACAAGTCTTAAAATGTCAACCGGTTCTAACATTCCCCTCAATAGAGTGTTTAGTTTAAAATATGTATATTGCCACTTACTTCAAATTACAGTTTCAGAAGCTTAGTATGATTAAACAAAAGGTTATCTCAAAATACAGTAAAAATCACACTTGTTGATCTTAACTTTTATTTTTTGGTCAGTGCATCATCTTGGTGCTTGATTTAACACTCCTTTCACCTCACTCAACATACTTTGAGCTCTTCCCATATGCCAGTGATAGTGCCAGAGTACCAGGGCTGTTAAAACTGAGTGAGTTACATAAGGAGCTTACAGAGCAGGGCATGTGGTGGGCGTTCACAAGGTGTGTGACTGAGTGACAGGTTACATGAGGAAGTTTGGTAGATGTTTAGATGAACCATTCATCACAGACGGGGACTGCACAGGCTGGGGACCTCTGAGCAAGGGCATTCAGTCCCATAATCAGCACGCCATGCTCACTGAATCCCAAGATCCCAGAGCAGCCACAGTCGCTATATGTTGACACAGAAGGCATCAGTTGGCTGTGGTGCGAAGTCAGTTGGCCTCTGATTGTGACCATGCTACTCATCAGCTCAGTGATGTCATTAGTTAATCCTCTGCACCTTGCTTTCCTCATCAATAAAAGAAGCTTAGACTGATCATTTCCTCGCCCTCTTCCAGCTCTAGTATCTTTGATCTATAAAACAGTAGTATGCAGACTGCAAATCCCAGAACAGAAATACATTTTGTGATTCAGTCCACTAATTTACGAGTACCTCCCGGGACTGAAACAGTTCATTGTTGTCCTGTGTCAAAATTTCAGAATCTTCACAACATGAAGCAGGAACACAGTTCAAGCAAGCTTTTCTTCCACTGTTCTGGGAAGTAAGCAAATCTTTCTCATTTCAAGTCGGGATTATGCCAAAAGCCTAAATGACTGCTGGATCAACCTTTTTTATCCATACTAAAAACCAGCTTGCCCTATACTGTTTTTCTTTCTGATGGTAGGTTTTGGCTCTGGCAGGAAAAAAAGAGAAAAAAGCAGCCTATAGACCTCTCCGTATCTAAATCGCACCGCTGCTCAGCTTGGCTCGTTGCCTGCACTGCATGAAGGCATTTCAAGCCCGGTAGACCTGTGTAATGGCAGCCCTCCAGCCCTCCTCCTGCAGCCGTCATCCTCGGCCCTGTTCTGATTGTTGGACTTGGAGGGCTGAGGGGCTGGTTCTCAGGAGCAGAGCTGTTGGATACTCTCCAGTGTGCAGATGTCCACAAGCACATCGCTTGGGAAAAAAAAAAACCTGAAACGTTTTTCAGTTCTATTATTTATAAAACTCTATGGAAGAAAAAAACAACTCCATTCATACCTAATTGCTTTATGTGGTCATTTGTGATTTATTTTTTCCAGATAACTGTTTTCAAGTCTGCTTTTTAACCCACCTCCTAGGGAGGCAGCGTCGAAACACAAACAGCCCTTTCTTTCCTGGCTAGTGTTCTTTTCAAGGAACAAAGCAAGAAGCCTATTCCTTGCTGTGTTTCTTCTTTATTGTGTATCAGGTTTCTTTTTTGTTGGTACAAACCTCTTCCATGTAACTTGCAGTCTGGCCTTTAAACTAATTGTCTCCCTTTACTGGTTTTGCTGCATGTCCTAGGCCCTACAGTAGGAATACCACAAACCATGGGGCAGGCCACGGGAATTCGGTAGTTCACCCAGGCTCTTAAATTTATGCTTAGCTTTCATTAAATTTATCTTTGTTTACAAAGATGACAATAAATAGGCATTTACTCCTGATATTCAAGAAATAGCACAATCACAGACATTATAAAAGTTTACCCTCCAGCACCCTGGCGTTTAGTTTCCTTATGCTTTTTTCCTAATTAATACCCGATTTTCTCCTTAAGCAATGTGTTTTGGGTCCTACTTGTTCAATGGAAAGCTACCTAACTAATCCATGACGTAGTTCTTCTAAATGCTGAAATAGGAGTCCTTCATTTGTGCTAGATTTATAAATGAGGAAGCAAGACTAGGAAGTTTAAGTATCTTGCCCACATGTATAGATGAGGAAGCAAGATTAGAGAGTTTGAGTGACTTGCCCAAAGTCATGTTAAAAATGTGAACTTCCGGGCTTCCCTGGTGGTCCAGTGCAAGGGGCGCCGGTTCGGTCCCTGGCCTGGGAAGACCCCACGTGCCGCGGAGCAGCTGGACTGATGTGTCCAATTACTGAGCTGGAGCTCTGGAGCACACGCACCCAGAGCTGGTGCTCTGCGACAACAGAGGCCACCGCGATGGGAGGCCCACACGGGCCAAAGAACGAAGATGGATGAAAATAGATAAATGAAAGATCAATAGAAGTGGCCCGCCCGCCCCCTCCCTGCCCAACCCGCACCACCCCCCCAAATAAATAAATAATAATAATAATAAAAAAATGTGAACTTCTCTATTATGTCTCATTCTAAAGCTCCATTGTGTCCTATAGGTGGCGGCTGGCTTGCAGGCAGACCTGAAAGTGGAGATATTTGCCATGGCTGTTGGAGAGGATGGTGCCAAGGGATCAGCGCACATCTCTCACAATATAGAGATCATGACCGAGCATGATGTCCTGTTCCTACCTGTGGAAGCAAATATCCTTTAAAGTTCAGTTTGAGTGTCATATATAGTGCAGAAATTACATTTGAGCAAGAATACAGAAGTTAAAATGCTGTTTTCTCATCCCCTCATATCTGCACGCTGTAGCTTCATTTATTCTAGTTTTAGCACAGAGTTAACTTTCTTAGGACAAAGACTTGTGTCTTCATCTATCTTTGAGAGCATCTAGCAAAGTACCTGACACATAGTATGTGTTAACTTTAAGTTGGATAAATCTCATTAATGACAACCTACGGGGTATCAGACAATTGCAAATTGTTGAAAAAGTGAGTCTTTGTCTTAAAAAATAACCTTGTCATCTTCTTGGGGGTTAGGAAATACCTTATTATAGAAACTGAATGGATACCCACTGAATTACACATACTTTCCTTCATATTGGTGTCTCCTATATATAGAACATTCAGATACTGAGAACCTGTTCTATACAAGGTGCTATATGAAATACTTTATCAAATATAAAATGAAAATCGGACTCTTAAAAAGACTTGAATCAGCTGGTAGCATAAATAAAATGTTCACACTTGATTCCCATGTTGTACTCCAACCATGAATCAAAGACTACTTTGTGTTATATCTATTTGATATTTGAGCTGGGTCTTATAGAATGCGAAAACTTTTGATGAAAGGAGACTTAACATAGGAAGAATGAACAAAACTGTAGCAGTAAGAAAGGTACAGGTGTTCTGGAGGGTGAGCAAGGAGTTCAATTTATTGAGTTTAAAGTATTAGTAATATCATGGCAACGCTGGTTGGAATCATGTTGTGGGAGAATTGGAATTCCTAGCTTAAACTTCATTCTATTAATAAGAGTGAGATTCTGATCCACTGGGTGATATAATCAGCATAACTTTATCAAAATGAACCCAGTATTATTGTGCAGGATGTGTTGAAGGAGAAGAGCTACTGGAAAGGCAAAGAGCCATTGGGAAGGCTCCTTCAACAGGCCTTCAAGTGTTAGGATGAGAACTAAAGTGTGGCAACAGGAGACATGCAAGAGGGACGTGGACGGCAGGGGGCACTGTGACACCTGTGACACTGAGAAAAGGAAGAGGATATAAGAGCTCACCTGCAAGTGTTGGGGCTCAGGTAACTAAACGTGGAGATTCAAGATGGGGTCTTGGTTGAGGAGTCAGAGCTGGAAATACAATCATGTTAAGTGTCAGCTACAGAGGTGATAATAGAAGATATGGGAAATGAGCAGACATCTGGGGTCTGTTTAAGGAGCAGGAAAAAAAAAATAAGGAGCCGGTGGTGACAGAACAAGCAATTAGCAGGGCATAAAATATCTCAAAAAAGTCTCAAGGAAAATATGGATGAACTTGCAGATGTTATAGGAATGTTAAGGAGAATTTGAATTTAAATAGAACCACTAGATTTAGTTGGAGCAAAAACTAAACTGCAAAGCATAAAGAATGACTGGGTGTTAAGAAATATTGAGTATAGATATACTTTATTATAGAAGGAAAGAGCAAGAGAATATGGTTTCTCAGACTGAAGGAGGCAACAGAGCAAAGAAGAGATTTCCAGTTTTGTGTAGTAAGTTTGTAGGCTGAAAAGAATGGATCAGAAGAGAAACATTAAACATATGAAGGAGAGAACCAAACCAGCTACATCCAGAAGAGGGCAAGAGGATAATCAAGAACAGAGCTGAAGGGTTAGTCTTGGCAAGGGAGAGGGTGAAGATGTCTAAGGATCCAGACATTCTGAGATGAAAGAGAAATTTAGGGGAACTTGTGTCAGGCGACCTTGGTTTCAATAGAAGTGGAGTTATATTCATTTGCTCATGGGCTTCCCAGGGGGCTCAGTGGTAAAGAATCTGTCTGCCAGTGCAGGAGATGCAAAAGACATGGATTCAATCCCTGGGTCAAGAAGAACCCCTGGAGGAGGAAATGGCAACCCACTCCAGTATTCTTGCCTGGAGAATCCCACGGACAGAGGAGCCCGGCGGGCTACAGTCCAGGGGGCCACAGAATCAGGTATGACTTAGCAACTGAACATGCATGTTCATTCTTTCAAAGATCTTAAATTTCCATAATGCGCTAGGCATCATGGATACAGCAATGAATAGGAGTAAAATCTCTGCCTTTATGTAACTCGCATTCCAGTGAGAGGACAGGCAATAGACAAGACAAGTGAAATGTGGACTCTAATATGATAGGTACAATGTTAGAAAGAGAAGATGCTGTGTAGGAAAGGAAGTGCAGGGAGTATTGACTGAAATTTAAAATGGGGTAGTCAGGAAAGACCTCATTGGGAACGATTTTCCGACCTGTGGGAGTTAAATTAAGTCCTCTTATGTCCTCTTCACATAACTTATTAGATGCTAAATCTAATGACTGACTAAATCAGTAAAATAATTTTGCATTAAAAATAATAATAATTTTGCATTTATTCTAACAAACCTTGTTGATAGATTAGAGACCATCTGTTAGGCACAGACAGATGGGAAAAGAGTTTTAGTAAATCCTTAGGCTACTTCCAGTGTCAACAATGATAGTTCAGAGCCCATTTCCCAAGATCTATTCCCTCCCCTTTGGCACCAAGAAAGTGTGAAATCTGGATGTTGATGTGGTCTGGGACCTAGTTATGGTGATTGATGGTGCCAAGAGAAAGGCCAGTCGCTTAGCAGAGAAACATACACTAGGGGTACAGAAGAAACTCTCAGTCAGTATCTTTCATCCTCTAAGCCTGGTGTACAGACTTTGCGTTAGACAGAAAATACTTAAAAGTGATCTAATGATACTAAAGATTCTAAAATATTATCTGAGTTTGCATAGACAATTTTCTCATGAAAATAATAGTCCTTAATGGGTATTTTACCAGTTTTAACAAGCAGTAATTATGATAAGAAAAACCCAAAAAAAGCTTGTGTCAGGCGACCTTGGTTTCAATAGAAGTGGAGTTATATTCATTTGCTCATGGGCTTCCCAGGGGGCTCAGTGGTAAAGAATCTGTCTGCCAGTGCAGGAGATGCAAAAGACATGGATTCAATCCCTGGGTCAAGAAGAACCCCTGGAGGAGGAAATGGCAACCCACTCCAGTATTCTTGCCTGGAGAATCCCACGGACAGAGGAGCCCGGCGGGCTACAGTCCAGGGGGCCACAGAATCAGGTATGACTTAGCAACTGAACATGCATGTTCATTCTTTCAAAGATCTTAAATTTCCATAATGTGCTAGGCATCATGGATACAGCAATGAATAGGAGTAAAATCTCTGCCTTTATGTAACTCGCATTCCAGTGAGAGGACAGGCAATAGACAAGACAAGTGAAATGTGGACTCTAATATGATAGGTACAATGTTAGAAAGAGAAGATGCTGTGTAGGAAAGGAAGTGCAGGGAGTATTGACTGAAATTTAAAATGGGGTAGTCAGGAAAGACCTCATTGGGAACGATTTTCCGACCTGTGGGAGTTAAATTAAGTCCTCTTATGTCCTCTTCACATAACTTATTAGATGCTAAATCTAATGACTGACTAAATCAGTAAAATAATTTTGCATTAAAAATAATAATAATTTTGCATTTATTCTAACAAACCTTGTTGATAGATTAGAGACCATCTGTTAGGCACAGACAGATGGGAAAAGAGTTTTAGTAAATCCTTAGGCTACTTCCAGTGTCAACAATGATAGTTCAGAGCCCATTTCCCAAGATCTATTCCCTCCCCTTTGGCACCAAGAAAGTGTGAAATCTGGATGTTGATGTGGTCTGGGACCTAGTTATGGTGATTGATGGTGCCAAGAGAAAGGCCAGTCGCTTAGCAGAGAAACATACACTAGGGGTACAGAAGAAACTCTCAGTCAGTATCTTTCATCCTCTAAGCCTGGTGTACAGACTTTGCGTTAGACAGAAAATACTTAAAAGTGATCTAATGATACTAAAGATTCTAAAATATTATCTGAGTTTGCATAGACAATTTTCTCATGAAAATAATAGTCCTTAATGGGTATTTTACCAGTTTTAACAAGCAGTAATTATGATAAGAGACCAAAAGATTCTCCCCAAGGGAAAGAAAATCCCATGGTCCAGAGGATCTCCACAATTGCTTCCTCTGCACTTGGAGTCAGCATGTCCCGTACAGTTTCTCCAGAATAAGTCAGGTAAGTGATACATTTGTAACTTGACTGTCATCCATTCACACTTGAGGCCTTAGAGCTCACATTTGTTCTCATCTTCACCCAGCCAGCAACCAATGAGCCACTTGGTCTGATGGAAAGAAAATACTTGTTTTTAATAATATTAACAGCTACTTCCTTTATGCTTTATCCATCTAATCCTCATACTATCTACAAGGTAGGTATTTTCTCCACTTTGTAAATAAGGAGACTGACGCTCAGTGAATCTTGAAGAAGGAAAGATCCAACTTCAGTGTGAGTCTAAAGTTCATTCTTTCAAGTGCTATTTTTGACACTGATCTGACCCTACAAAAAGCAAAGGCAGAAACACCAAAGGCATGCCTTTCTGTACTTAAAATTTTAGTTAGGTCTGTGTATGTAACTGGGTCTTTGTTGCTACATGGGCTTTTCTCTAGTTGTGGGAAGTGAGAACTACTCTTTAGCTGTGATGCACAGGCTTCTTATTGTGGTGACTTCTCTTGTTGTGGAGCACAAGCTCTAGGGCATGCAGGTTTCAGTAGTTGAGGCTTCAAGGCTCTAGAGCACAGACTCAGTAGTTATGGTGAATGGGCTTTGCTGCTCCTTAGCATGTGGGATCTTCCTGGAGCAGGGATAGAACCCGTGTCTCCTGCATTGGTAGGTGGATTCTTGACCTTGGAGCCACCCTTCTGCATTCTTAAAAATTACTGAGCATCCCCAAACACTTTTGTTTATGTGGGTCATTATTATCATTATTTGAGAAACATACAATAGGGGTACAGAAGAAACTCTCAGTCAGTATCTTTCATCCTCTAAGCCTGGTGTACAGACTTTGCGTTAGACAGAAAATACTTAAAAGTGATCTAATGATACTAAAGATTCTAAAATATTATCTGAGTTTGCATAGACAATTTTCTCATGAAAATAATAGTCCTTAATGGGTATTTTACCAGTTTTAACAAGCAGTAATTATGATAAGAGACCAAAAGATTCTCCCCAAGGGAAAGAAAATCCCATGGTCCAGAGGATCTCCACAATTGCTTCCTCTGCACTTGGAGTCAGCATGTCCCGTACAGTTTCTCCAGAATAAGTCAGGTAAGTGATACATTTGTAACTTGACTGTCATCCATTCACACTTGAGGCCTTAGAGCTCACATTTGTTCTCATCTTCACCCAGCCAGCAACCAATGAGCCACTTGGTCTGATGGAAAGAAAATACTTGTTTTTAATAATATTAACAGCTACTTCCTTTATGCTTTATCCATCTAATCCTCATACTATCTACAAGGTAGGTATTTTCTCCACTTTGTAAATAAGGAGACTGACGCTCAGTGAATCTTGAAGAAGGAAAGATCCAACTTCAGTGTGAGTCTAAAGTTCATTCTTTCAAGTGCTATTTTTGACACTGATCTGACCCTACAAAAAGCAAAGGCAGAAACACCAAAGGCATGCCTTTCTGTACTTAAAATTTTAGTTAGGTCTGTGTATGTAACTGGGTCTTTGTTGCTACATGGGCTTTTCTCTAGTTGTGGGAAGTGAGAACTACTCTTTAGCTGTGATGCACAGGCTTCTTATTGTGGTGACTTCTCTTGTTGTGGAGCACAAGCTCTAGGGCATGCAGGTTTCAGTAGTTGAGGCTTCAAGGCTCTAGAGCACAGACTCAGTAGTTATGGTGAATGGGCTTTGCTGCTCCTTAGCATGTGGGATCTTCCTGGAGCAGGGATAGAACCCGTGTCTCCTGCATTGGTAGGTGGATTCTTGACCTTGGAGCCACCCTTCTGCATTCTTAAAAATTACTGAGCATCCCCAAACACTTTTGTTTATGTGGGTCATTATTATCATTATTTACCAAATTAAGATTTAAAACTAGGAAAAACTAAAAAAAAAAAAAAAAACAGTTCAATACCATAGTTAATGAAAAGTAACTTTTCCAAACAAAAATCAGTAAGCGGGGATTATGTTTTTGCAAATCTTTGAATGTCTGGCTCTGTAGAACACAGCTGGATTCTCATAGCTGCTCTGTCTTCAATGTGACACTACATCACACATTGCAGAGCCCCTGGAAAACTCCACCGTTCAGTCATGAGCGAAAAAGGCCAATACCATCTTGCGTTCATTTCCTAGGGTTGCTGTAACAAATCTGTATCTGTTTCCCGCGGCTGTCATAACTACGTACCATAGACCAGGTGGCTTAAAACGAGATGTTGATTCTCTTGCACTTTGGGAGGCCAGACGTTCAGCATCAAGGTGTACGCAGAGATGGCTCCTTCTGTAGCCTCTGAGGGATAACTTGTTCTATGCTCTAACTTCTGACAGTTGCCAGCAATCCTTGGTGCCCCTTAGCTTATAACCCATCACTCTGATCTCTGTCTCCAATGGCATTTTTCCCCGTGTGTTTCTCTTTCTCAAGATCAGCAGTCTTTGGATTTAGGGGCTACCCTAATCTTGAATAAGACTTCATCTTAACCTGGCTGCATCTCTAAAGACCCTATTTACAAGTAAGGTCACACTCATGGTCCTGGCAGACATGATCTTGTGGGGGCAAACTCAGTACAGTCTACCCACTGGTCACCCAGCCTTCACATTCATCTCACATACAAAATGCACTCACTCCATCCCAGCATTCCCCAAAGTTTTCACCTGTCCTAGTGTCCTCTCCATTTGTTGGACCTGTGAAACTAGAAAACAAGTTGTTTACCCACAAAATACAGTGGTGGATTAACATAAGAAGACATGTTTATTTTAAAAAGAGAAGATGGAAAGAATCAAGGAGTGAGTGGCCTAAGAGTTTGCAATGCAATGGGGCAGATTTCCTGAGGTTTCAAATCCTGAAAATAAAGATCTGTCTTGATCTGCCTCTGTGGGTTAGAGGCTTCCCCAGCCCCACCCCCTGGACCCGTCAGAGGCTTCGTGGGTCCCGCCCTCTTTCCTTAGTCTGACAGTCTTATCCTCTGGGCAGTCCACTTTTCTGCTTATAGAAGCCCAGTAGTCTGGCAGCCTTAATTCATTTCCTCTCTGTGCCCCAGGCCAAGCGGGCAGTGTTTCTGCTGATAGAACATTCTCAAGACGTTTTCTTGGATGTCAAGGGGATCCATGTCATTAGATGTGAAGGTTCACCACAGGTCCTTCCTGAAGAGTCTCACCTCTCCCTGGCTTCTGCCGAGGTGGCTCTTTGTACCATGATTGCAAACCTAATTTTTCCATTAGGTTTTCAAGCTACAGCTTTGATAAACTCTCCAGACCGTGCCTTAGTATTTCTTGCAATATGGGACAGGCTGTGGATTTTCCATATCCTCATGTTTGGATTCCTTTTTGCTGATAGTTTCCTTCCTCAATTTCTTTTTCCTCTTGGATTTTACTATATACAAAGCAGCAAGAAACTAGGACACATCTTCCATACTTTGCTTGGAAACCTCAACTAAAAATCCCTATTCATTGTTTGTAAGTTCTGCTTCTTATCCAAAAGCAGAACACAATTCAGCCAAGTTTTCTGTCACTTTGTAAAAAGGACCACTTTTCCTCCACTATCCAGTAACATGCTATTTCCATCTGAGGTCTTACCAAAAGCACCTTTAACATTTATATTTCTATCAACATTCTGTTTACAATACATAAATTCTCTAAAAAGTGTTCTTTACTGTCTCCATCCCTTCCATATGAACCCTCACCAAAACTGCTTTCAATGTCCATTATTTCTACCAACCATGTCTTCAAGGTAATCTATTAGACAACTTTTCTATCGTGCTGCTCAAAATTCTTCCAGCTTTCACCCAGTACTTGATTCCAAAGTCACTTCCACATTTTTTAGGTATTTGTTTCCTGTGTATGTATACTGAGTCATTTCAGTTGTGTCTGACTCTGTGCAACCCTAGGGACTGTCCAGCCCTTTTTTTGGTACTTTGCATTCAGTTTGAGGTTCCCTGATCCTGCCTCTGTGGGTTAGAGGCTTCCCAGCCCCACCCCTGGACCCGTCAGAGGCTTCGTGGGTCCCGCCTCTTTCCTTAGTCTGACAGTCTTATCCTCTGGGCAGTCCACTTTTCTGCTTATAGAAGCCCAGTAGTCTGGCAGCCTTAATTCATTTCCTCTCTGTGCCCCAGGCCAAGCGGGCAGTGTTTCTGCTGATAGAACATTCTCAAGACGTTTTCTTGGATGTCAAGGGGATCCATGTCATTAGATGTGAAGGTTCACCACAGGTCCTTCCTGAAGAGTCTCACCTCTCCCTGGCTTCTGCCGAGGTGGCTCTTTGTACCATGATTGCAAACCTAATTTTTCCATTAGGTTTTCAAGCTACAGCTTTGATAAACTCTCCAGACCGTGCCTTAGTATTTCTTGCAATATGGGACAGGCTGTGGATTTTCCATATCCTCATGTTTGGATTCCTTTTTGCTGATAGTTTCCTTCCTCAATTTCTTTTTCCTCTTGGATTTTACTATATACAAAGCAGCAAGAAACTAGGACACATCTTCCATACTTTGCTTGGAAACCTCAACTAAAAATCCCTATTCATTGTTTGTAAGTTCTGCTTCTTATCCAAAAGCAGAACACAATTCAGCCAAGTTTTCTGTCACTTTGTAAAAAGGACCACTTTTCCTCCACTATCCAGTAACATGCTATTTCCATCTGAGGTCTTACCAAAAGCACCTTTAACATTTATATTTCTATCAACATTCTGTTTACAATACATAAATTCTCTAAAAAGTGTTCTTTACTGTCTCCATCCCTTCCATATGAACCCTCACCAAAACTGCTTTCAATGTCCATTATTTCTACCAACCATGTCTTCAAGGTAATCTATTAGACAACTTTTCTATCGTGCTGCTCAAAATTCTTCCAGCTTTCACCCAGTACTTGATTCCAAAGTCACTTCCACATTTTTTAGGTATTTGTTTCCTGTGTATGTATACTGAGTCATTTCAGTTGTGTCTGACTCTGTGCAACCCTAGGGACTGTAGCCTGCCAGGCCCCTTTGTTCATAAGATTCTCCAGGTAAGAATACTGGAGTAGTTTGCCAGTCCTTTCTCCAGGGTTCTTCCAGACCCAAGGCTTGAACCTACATCTCTTACACCCACCTGCATTGACACGTGGGTTCTTAACCACTAGCACCACCTGTGAAGCCCTGGTTTCCTGAGGCTGTCATAATAAATGGCCACACTGCTTAAAACAATGGGTATTTATTCTCTTACAGTTCAGGAGGTCTGAAACCAAGGTTTTCTGGAAGCGCTGAGGGCATTTGTTCTATGCCTCTGCCCTAGTTGCTGGCGGTAGCCAGAACCCTTGGTGTTCCTATGGATGGAGCTGCCGTCACTCCAACCCAGTCTCTGCTGTCACGTGGCTTCCCTTATGTGATCTTACCTGGCTTTTTTTTTTTTTTTTTTTTAGTTTTAATCAAAGTCATCATTTGTTTTCATTCATCTTTATTCTTTGGCCTGAGTGGGCCTCCCATGGCAGAGCACTGGCTCTGGGCGCATGTGCTCCAGAGTGCTGGCTCATAATTGGACACACCAGCCCAGCCATTCCACAGCACATAGTACCTTCCCGGGCTAGGGATTGAACAGGTGCCACTTGCACTGCAAGGTGGACTCTTTACCCACTGGACCACCAGGGAGGCCGAGTATGTTTGTTTTTGATATGCTTCTATGTTGTAAGTTCGTTCATATGTATCATCTTTAAAATTAGATTCCACATATGAATGAGATTTGTCTCTTACTTTACTTAGCATGATAATCTATCCATGATGCTGCCCAATGGTGTTCCCGATCATGTTTACAATACATAAATTCTCTAAAAAGTGTTCTTTACTGTCTCCATCCCTTCCATATGAACCCTCACCAAAACTGCTTTCAATGTCCATTATTTCTACCAACCATGTCTTCAAGGTAATCTATTAGACAACTTTTCTATCGTGCTGCTCAAAATTCTTCCAGCTTTCACCCAGTACTTGATTCCAAAGTCACTTCCACATTTTTTAGGTATTTGTTTCCTGTGTATGTATACTGAGTCATTTCAGTTGTGTCTGACTCTGTGCAACCCTAGGGACTGTAGCCTGCCAGGCCCCTTTGTTCATAAGATTCTCCAGGTAAGAATACTGGAGTAGTTTGCCAGTCCTTTCTCCAGGGTTCTTCCAGACCCAAGGCTTGAACCTACATCTCTTACACCCACCTGCATTGACACGTGGGTTCTTAACCACTAGCACCACCTGTGAAGCCCTGGTTTCCTGAGGCTGTCATAATAAATGGCCACACTGCTTAAAACAATGGGTATTTATTCTCTTACAGTTCAGGAGGTCTGAAACCAAGGTTTTCTGGAAGCGCTGAGGGCATTTGTTCTATGCCTCTGCCCTAGTTGCTGGCGGTAGCCAGAACCCTTGGTGTTCCTATGGATGGAGCTGCCGTCACTCCAACCCAGTCTCTGCTGTCACGTGGCTTCCCTTATGTGATCTTACCTGGCTTTTTTTTTTTTTTTTTTTAGTTTTAATCAAAGTCATCATTTGTTTTCATTCATCTTTATTCTTTGGCCTGAGTGGGCCTCCCATGGCAGAGCACTGGCTCTGGGCGCATGTGCTCCAGAGTGCTGGCTCATAATTGGACACACCAGCCCAGCCATTCCACAGCACATAGTACCTTCCCGGGCTAGGGATTGAACAGGTGCCACTTGCACTGCAAGGTGGACTCTTTACCCACTGGACCACCAGGGAGGCCGAGTATGTTTGTTTTTGATATGCTTCTATGTTGTAAGTTCGTTCATATGTATCATCTTTAAAATTAGATTCCACATATGAATGAGATTTGTCTCTTACTTTACTTAGCATGATAATCTATCCATGATGCTGCAAATGCCATCATTTCATTCATTTCTATGGCTGAGTAACATTCCACTGTATACATGTACCACATCTCTATCCATTCCTGTCAATGGACATTTAGGTTGCTTCCATGTCCTGGCTATTGTACATAGCACTGCAGTGAATAGTGGGATGTGTTTTTCAAATTATGGTTTTCTCCAGAAATACACCCAGGAGTGAGGCTGTAGGAGCATTGATAACTCTACTTTTGGTGAGTACGTTTTGATGATGGCCATTCTGACTGGTGTGTGGTCATACCTCATTGTAGGTTTGATCTACACTGCTCTGATAATTAGTGGTGTTGACTGTCTTTTCATGTGCCTCTTGAATTTTATTTTTTTTTTTGACACAGAACTGCATGATCTATTTGTATAGTTTAGAAGATTAATCCCTTGTCAGTTGCTTTGCAAATATTTTCTCCCATTCTGTGAGCTGTCTTTTCATTTTGTTTATGGTTTCCTTTGTTGTACAAAAGCTTTCTGCTCTAGAAAGTGCATCAAAAGATACTTCTAAAAAAACAAAAAGATACTTCTGTGATTTATGTGAAGAAAATTCTGCCACTGGTTTCCTCTTAAAGTTGTATAGTATCCAGCCTTAACATTTAGGTCTTTGATTCATTTTGAGTGTATTTTTGCATATGGCACTTATTAGAGATTGTTCTAATTTCATTCTTTTACATGTAGTTGTCCATTACCTGGCATTCTTTTAAAGCAAATTACTGGATTTAATCTTAACTAATTATAAAGAATGTAATTTCAGATAAGGCCCTATTCATAGATTCTGGGTGGACATGAATTTCTGGAGGACAAAATTAAGATCATTTTTAAGTATTTTTGGCCTTGCGGACTCTTCAGAAGGTCTTCAGATCCCTAAGGGTCTTGGCACATTCTTTAAGGTCTGGTTTAACTCGGTTCTAGTCCATGACTTTCAGAAGTTATCCTAAACTAAAATGTGGTGAAATCTGAAACTCTACCTGGACAGTTCTGAAAACTACTGTACAGCTTTCTAGTATTCATGATGCCTGTTGGCACCAGTCTATCAGAAATAATGACACCAATGTACCTAGTAGAAATGTTTTACATGACATCATCTTTGTGCCTCTTTGTTTGTCTTATCAGTTAATGATTTAGGTTGCTTCCATGTCCTGGCTATTGTACATAGCACTGCAGTGAATAGTGGGATGTGTTTTCAAATTATGGTTTCTCAGAAATACACCCAGGAGTGAGGCTGTAGGAGCATTGATAACTCTACTTTTGGTGAGTACGTTTTGATGATGGCCATTCTGACTGGTGTGTGGTCATACCTCATTGTAGGTTTGATCTACACTGCTCTGATAATTAGTGGTGTTGACTGTCTTTTCATGTGCCTCTTGAATTTTATTTTTTTTTTTGACACAGAACTGCATGATCTATTTGTATAGTTTAGAAGATTAATCCCTTGTCAGTTGCTTTGCAAATATTTTCTCCCATTCTGTGAGCTGTCTTTTCATTTTGTTTATGGTTTCCTTTGTTGTACAAAAGCTTTCTGCTCTAGAAAGTGCATCAAAAGATACTTCTAAAAACAAAAGATACTTCTGTGATTTATGTGAAGAAAATTCTGCCACTGGTTTCCTCTTAAAGTTGTATAGTATCCAGCCTTAACATTTAGGTCTTTGATTCATTTTGAGTGTATTTTTGCATATGGCACTTATTAGAGATTGTTCTAATTTCATTCTTTTACATGTAGTTGTCCATTACCTGGCATTCTTTTAAAGCAAATTACTGGATTTAATCTTAACTAATTATAAAGAATGTAATTTCAGATAAGGCCCTATTCATAGATTCTGGGTGGACATGAATTTCTGGAGGACAAAATTAAGATCATTTTTAAGTATTTTTGGCCTTGCGGACTCTTCAGAAGGTCTTCAGATCCCTAAGGGTCTTGGCACATTCTTTAAGGTCTGGTTTAACTCGGTTCTAGTCCATGACTTTCAGAAGTTATCCTAAACTAAAATGTGGTGAAATCTGAAACTCTACCTGGACAGTTCTGAAAACTACTGTACAGCTTTCTAGTATTCATGATGCCTGTTGGCACCAGTCTATCAGAAATAATGACACCAATGTACCTAGTAGAAATGTTTTACATGACATCATCTTTGTGCCTCTTTGTTTGTCTTATCAGTTAATGATATTAAAGTACAATGGGCATCTTTTAAACATCTATTGTAAAGATTCTCTGATATCTGACAGAAAACATTTTAGTCTTATTTTTTTCCAGTCTTTTCTACCTATGTATATACTGAAATCATTCTACAGTTTTATACTGTGTATGTCTCACACAGTAGAAGTAGTGTATTTAGATACTGTTTGTAGTACGTGCATTCTCAGTCATGTTTGACTCTGTGTGACCCCCTAAACTACAGCCTGCCAGGCTCTTCTGTCCTTAGAATTTTCCAGGCAAGAATACTGGAATGGGTAGCCATTTCGCCCTCTAGGGGATCTTCCCAACCCAGGGACTGAATCTGCATCTCTTGTGTCTCCCGCACTGGCAAGGAGATTCTTTAGCACTGAGCCACCTGGAAAGCCTGTTTGTAGACCAGTCAGCTTCTACCTAAGCTCGTCTCATCTGACCTGGAAAGGCTACGTTGATAGTTAAGGGGAACCCTAGATCCCAGTGACAGACGCTGCTGTCTCCTTGGTTACTGTCTTCTCTACCAAAGGTCTTTGAGATGAAATATGACTTGTGATATTTGTCACTGAGAAACATTTTAATACAGTTCGTACACTAAGCATCATCTTTTCAACCAGGGCATCTCAAATTAAGCTTATATTTCTTATAAAGTCTAAGCTTATCTAAAATATAGAGACGTGGAGATTTATAGATTTACATGTGAAATAAGCTTAGATCTTATACTACTAAGAAACTATTCATGAGCTTCCTCTTTTTGGCATTACAGGCTTCCATAGGTAACAATGTATTGTTTGCAAGAGATTACATGGTTTTGGTACAAAGGACTGTACTAGCCAATGGCTGACTAAACCAATAAATATTCAATCAGTAGAAATGGGCTTGGCTTAGAATTTTCTTAACTCACATGTTAAGCCTGGCAGGCTACAGCTTAGAAGGGATCACAAAGAGTCAGACACGACTGAGAATGCACATACTACAAACAGTATCTACACGTCCTCCCTTTCCTCATAAGATCCTGAGTTTTGAGGTAAGACTAAGGCTGTTAAATCCTATCGCTTTACTTCTGAGGTTGTGGGATGCAAGTAGTTCTGATGTACACAGTAGTCACTGGCTATTGAACCTCAAACTTTTAAGTTAAGAAGTTTCAAGTACTTTGACCAAAAGCTCTAACTCAGGTACTTACTGTGCATTTCATGTCATCTGCCAAAAAGTCCCCTTCTCTTGGATTAGCAGAACGTGAGACAGAACAAGCCCCCAAAAAGCAGTAGAAGTAGTGTATTTAGATACTGTTTGTAGTACGTGCATTCTCAGTCATGTTTGACTCTGTGTGACCCCCTAAACTACAGCCTGCCAGGCTCTTCTGTCCTTAGAATTTTCCAGGCAAGAATACTGGAATGGGTAGCCATTTCGCCCTCTAGGGGATCTTCCCAACCCAGGGACTGAATCTGCATCTCTTGTGTCTCCCGCACTGGCAAGGAGATTCTTTAGCACTGAGCCACCTGGAAAGCCTGTTTGTAGACCAGTCAGCTTCTACCTAAGCTCGCTCATCTGACCTGGAAAGGCTACGTTGATAGTTAAGGGGAACCCTAGATCCCAGTGACAGACGCTGCTGTCTCCTTGGTTACTGTCTTCTCTACCAAAGGTCTTTGAGATGAAATATGACTTGTGATATTTGTCACTGAGAAACATTTTAATACAGTTCGTACACTAAGCATCATCTTTTCAACCAGGGCATCTCAAATTAAGCTTATATTTCTTATAAAGTCTAAGCTTATCTAAAATATAGAGACGTGGAGATTTATAGATTTACATGTGAAATAAGCTTAGATCTTATACTACTAAGAAACTATTCATGAGCTTCCTCTTTTTGGCATTACAGGCTTCCATAGGTAACAATGTATTGTTTGCAAGAGATTACATGGTTTTGGTACAAAGGACTGTACTAGCCAATGGCTGACTAAACCAATAAATATTCAATCAGTAGAAATGGGCTTGGCTTAGAATTTTCTTAACTCACATGTTAAGCCTGGCAGGCTACAGCTTAGAAGGGATCACAAAGAGTCAGACACGACTGAGAATGCACATACTACAAACAGTATCTACACGTCCTCCCTTTCCTCATAAGATCCTGAGTTTTGAGGTAAGACTAAGGCTGTTAAATCCTATCGCTTTACTTCTGAGGTTGTGGGATGCAAGTAGTTCTGATGTACACAGTAGTCACTGGCTATTGAACCTCAAACTTTTAAGTTAAGAAGTTTCAAGTACTTTGACCAAAAGCTCTAACTCAGGTACTTACTGTGCATTTCATGTCATCTGCCAAAAAGTCCCCTTCTCTTGGATTAGCAGAACGTGAGACAGAACAAGCACCTCTAAATCCCCTACTATTGTCATTCTGATCAACCTTAAATGGTGGAGAAACTGTAAAAAAGCAGCATTTTTAAAACATAAAACCACCACTTATGACATAAACATCTAGAGTCTCCTCCTGGAACTTGCTTTGGTTTGCAAATCATCAAAAATGTTAATGGAAAATTTCTTTCTGTCCCAATGAACAACTCTAAGAAGAACAAACAAGATACGGACTCAGCCTTTGTTCTCCTCAAGGTATCTTTTGAGAATTAAGTAATCCCTCTTTCTGGTGGGAGAATAACTGCCTACAAGGTTGAATCTTCATATTGGAAAGCACCTGGAATCCACCATACTGTCTATTCTCTTGCCTTTTTATAGTTAAGCCTCTGGAATGCCATGCCTAAATTCTTTTTACTCTGTTAAAAAACAAACAAACAAAAAAAAATATTCAATTTCTTCCTTCAGTGACTGACTGTGTTATGCTTAGGAGAACAGTAACAGACTTGATCAGTTTGGGACAGGTAAGAACTATGTCTAAGACTGGCAAAGAAAATGGTAACACTACAACATAAAAACATAGATGAAATGCACAAATTCATACAAACACACTACTGAAACAAAAGGATATGAAAAATCTGCACTGATCCATCACAAGGAAATCGAGTTAGTGATTTAAAAATTTCCCACAAAGAAAAGTGTAACTGCAAAGGTATGCGTCGACTTCCTTTCCTAAAAACACTCCCATTTCCCCTAATCCCCACACACGCACACACACACACTATATTAACTACCCTGAAAGCATAGCAAGGCATCTCAGCTTGACTATTCTTTAATTAGAAATAACTAACTTAGAGAAATATAAACAGCAATTAGGATCTTCTTATATACATATAAACAACCTGCAAGAGATTAAATTTTAAGGAGGCTGTTTCAGCTAACTTTTGTGGTCCCTTTCAGTTCAAGATTGCATTTATGGGCGGAAAGCAATCAGTTACATACCTGACTGTCTCAGTAGGTGGTGAAACCTACTACAGAGAGGTTGCAAATTACTCAACATATCTTCTGACATAAATAATAAGAAATTTTGAAATGTTAACTTAAACTTTAGTGAAACAATACCTAATTTAAAAGTTCTTTGCTTCCTGCTAGAATATAAAGGGAACACTCCCTAAAGAGCTCCTGGTTCAGAGTAGACTATAAACTAGTCTCTTGCAGTCCAAGACACTCCTATGCTGGAATTCCCTCCAAGGTGGGAAACACATCCTAAGATCCTTTGTAACATAACCTCTTTTAAAGGTTGAATCTTTTTCCCAATGAACAACTCTAAGAAGAACAAACAAGATACGGACTCAGCCTTTGTTCTCCTCAAGGTATCTTTTGAGAATTAAGTAATCCCTCTTTCTGGTGGGAGAATAACTGCCTACAAGGTTGAATCTTCATATTGGAAAGCACCTGGAATCCACCATACTGTCTATTCTCTTGCCTTTTTATAGTTAAGCCTCTGGAATGCCATGCCTAAATTCTTTTTACTCTGTTAAAAAACAAACAAACAAAAAAAAATATTCAATTTCTTCCTTCAGTGACTGACTGTGTTATGCTTAGGAGAACAGTAACAGACTTGATCAGTTTGGGACAGGTAAGAACTATGTCTAAGACTGGCAAAGAAAATGGTAACACTACAACATAAAAACATAGATGAAATGCACAAATTCATACAAACACACTACTGAAACAAAAGGATATGAAAAATCTGCACTGATCCATCACAAGGAAATCGAGTTAGTGATTTAAAAATTTCCCACAAAGAAAAGTGTAACTGCAAAGGTATGCGTCGACTTCCTTTCCTAAAAACACTCCCATTTCCCCTAATCCCCACACACGCACACACACACACTATATTAACTACCCTGAAAGCATAGCAAGGCATCTCAGCTTGACTATTCTTTAATTAGAAATAACTAACTTAGAGAAATATAAACAGCAATTAGGATCTTCTTATATACATATAAACAACCTGCAAGAGATTAAATTTTAAGGAGGCTGTTTCAGCTAACTTTTGTGGTCCCTTTCAGTTCAAGATTGCATTTATGGGCGGAAAGCAATCAGTTACATACCTGACTGTCTCAGTAGGTGGTGAAACCTACTACAGAGAGGTTGCAAATTACTCAACATATCTTCTGACATAAATAATAAGAAATTTTGAAATGTTAACTTAAACTTTAGTGAAACAATACCTAATTTAAAAGTTCTTTGCTTCCTGCTAGAATATAAAGGGAACACTCCCTAAAGAGCTCCTGGTTCAGAGTAGACTATAAACTAGTCTCTTGCAGTCCAAGACACTCCTATGCTGGAATTCCCTCAGGCAAGGTGGGGAAACACATCCTAAGATCCTTTGTAACATAACCTCTTATTTCAAAGATTACACCAAGCTCTACTGTGGCATAGCCTGCAAGTCCTTTTCAGAAAAACGCTGGAAAAGGCACCAGATTTCAGTTCTAAGTCACTGTTAAAATCAGCTTCTCCCTCTTTTTCCTCTTCCTCTTCTTTTCTTCCAACTGGTTGGTAGCATCCGCAAAAAACATAACTTCACTTTTCGCTTCGCATTCCCTCTTGAGATAATCAAGACCAGCCATGTTGAAGCCGATAACATCCTGAGAAAGAAGAAATGAGAGGTGAAACAAACTTCACTTCAGTGTCACAGCCTATGTGAGTCAGAGGAACCAAAGTGTCATGTGTTGTTGCTCATCCCTCCCTAAGGTCTTTCCTTTTTTCCCCTTATGTCTACCAGCTCCCACAACCACCTCATCTTCAATATACATGTATGTCAGGTCAGTATCACCAAAGACAGGGCATGGCACACCATGCTACTTGTAAGTCACATACACACTTCCCCCTTCTTATTCTATTGATGCCTCTTTAAAGATACTTACCCGGACTTGGCTGACTTTTGAAATAGTTGTTTCCTTTAATTTTTCAATCACTGGCACAAGCATTTGGTTGCTGGTGATTTGGCCAAAGTGAATTCTAGCAGAAAAGAACACCAAGCAGGTGACAAAGAACAGTGGTGCTGGCTGGCTCTAACTATAGCTCCTGGAGCTAGCAACCAAACAAATGTCAAAGCCAAAAAAGCTAAGAAGTTTCTTCCCTACTATTCTGTTCTGTCTAGTACTTTTAAAAACTACTACCCTAACATTTAACTTATTTGCAAAGGTTAACTTTTCCCAATGCACTATCAAGTGACCACAGATTTTTAACATTGGTATTTTGTGTGAAGTTTAGGGGGAAAATGAGCCTTCTAAGAAACACTAACTCAAAGATTTATTATTTCAGCCAAAAAAAAAACCAACAATAGATGATCGAACTCTGACTAAGAGTACTAAGATGTCCTGGCTGATTCCATGTCCTTTATCCCTCCCAATTCCTAGACTATAAACTAGTCTCTTGCAGTCCAAGACACTCCTATGCTGGAATTCCCTCAGGCAAGGTGGGGAAACACATCCTAAGATCCTTTGTAACATAACCTCTTATTTCAAAGATTACACCAAGCTCTACTGTGGCATAGCCTGCAAGTCCTTTTCAGAAAAACGCTGGAAAAGGCACCAGATTTCAGTTCTAAGTCACTGTTAAAATCAGCTTCTCCCTCTTTTTCCTCTTCCTCTTCTTTTCTTCCAACTGGTTGGTAGCATCCGCAAAAAACATAACTTCACTTTTCGCTTCGCATTCCCTCTTGAGATAATCAAGACCAGCCATGTTGAAGCCGATAACATCCTGAGAAAGAAGAAATGAGAGGTGAAACAAACTTCACTTCAGTGTCACAGCCTATGTGAGTCAGAGGAACCAAAGTGTCATGTGTTGTTGCTCATCCCTCCCTAAGGTCTTTCCTTTTTTCCCCTTATGTCTACCAGCTCCCACAACCACCTCATCTTCAATATACATGTATGTCAGGTCAGTATCACCAAAGACAGGGCATGGCACACCATGCTACTTGTAAGTCACATACACACTTCCCCCTTCTTATTCTATTGATGCCTCTTTAAAGATACTTACCCGGACTTGGCTGACTTTTGAAATAGTTGTTTCCTTTAATTTTTCAATCACTGGCACAAGCATTTGGTTGCTGGTGATTTGGCCAAAGTGAATTCTAGCAGAAAAAGAAAACCAAGCAGGTGACAAAGAACAGTGGTGCTGGCTGGCTCTAACTATAGCTCCTGGAGCTAGCAACCAAACAAATGTCAAAGCCAAAAAAGCTAAGAAGTTTCTTCCCTACTATTCTGTTCTGTCTAGTACTTTTAAAAACTACTACCCTAACATTTAACTTATTTGCAAAGGTTAACTTTTCCCAATGCACTATCAAGTGACCACAGATTTTTAACATTGGTATTTTGTGTGAAGTTTAGGGGGAAAATGAGCCTTCTAAGAAACACTAACTCAAAGATTTATTATTTCAGCCAAAAAAAAAACCAACAATAGATGATCGAACTCTGACTAAGAGTACTAAGATGTCCTGGCTGATTCCATGCTCCTTTACTTCCACGTTCACCCTCACCCTCAACTGTGACCTGACATATCTACCTGCGAGACAGCACCCACCTACGATCCCAATATGCTAAAAATATTCAGTGTTTTTCTTAGAATCAGCAACTCTGATTCGACATATGCCACAGCAATAAGAAATATACTGTACACCTGACAACATATAAACATCATTTTTCTTCATTTGCTACTATCCTCAATGAAATGAAGGGTTAAGCATTCATGAAAAAATGCCAATTCACCAAATACACCATTTTCTTTTTAATTAGTTGGTACTGACCAAGCAGTTTCTACTATGTTTTCCCAGCAGCATTTTAAGGAGTGTTCATATTTGCCAATATTCTTGTTCTCAGAGGCTAGGGATCAGAGCAGGAGATAAGAATATATCCTTAAGGGCTTCCCCTGGTGGTCCAGTGGGTAAGGACACCGCCTTGCAGTGCAAGGGGCGCCGGTTCCATCCCTGGCCTGGAAGATCCCACGTGCCGTGGGGCAGCTGGACCGATGTGTCCAATTACCGAGCCAGGGCTCTGGAGCGCATGCGCCCAGAGGCAGCGCTCTGCAACGACAGACGCCACCGCGATGGGAGGCCCACAGGAGCCAAAGAACAAAGACGGATGAAAATAGATAAATGAAAGACCAATAGAAGTGACCCGCCCGCTACCCTCTCTCCCCAACCCAACCCCCGCCCAAAATAAATAAATAAATAAATCTTAAAAAAAAAAAAAAGAATATATCCTTAAGCTTTTATAAATACATTTTCCCTCTGTTACATAAGAATTCTCCTTATTTGAGAATATAATGCAATGAACATTTTCTTTATGTTTCTTGCTTAGTTGCTCACTTGTGTCTGTCTCCTGGCAACTCCATAGACTGTAGCCTGCCAGGCTCCTCTGTCCATGGAATTCTCTAGGCAAGAATACTGGAGTAGAGAGCCATTCCCTTCTCCAGGGGATCTTTATAATCCAGGGATTAAACCCAGGTCTCCTGCATTACAGGCAGATTCTTTACCATCTCAGCTACTAGGGAAGCAGTTATATTTCTTAGTTTCCTCCAAATATGTCACTAATCTTCCCTTGTACTCGTGGAGACCTGAGAAATAAGCTGACTACTCCTTGAAATGCTGTTACGGAAACGAAACCATTTGCCTTACAGAAGACTCAGCTAAATATTCAGTGTTTTTCTTTTAGAATCAGCAACTCTGATTCGACATATGCCACAGCAATAAGAAATATACTGTACACCTGACAACATATAAACATCATTTTTCTTCATTTGCTACTATCCTCAATGAAATGAAGGGTTAAGCATTCATGAAAAAATGCCAATTCACCAAATACACCATTTTCTTTTTAATTAGTTGGTACTGACCAAGCAGTTTCTACTATGTTTTCCCAGCAGCATTTTAAGGAGTGTTCATATTTGCCAATATTCTTGTTCTCAGAGGCTAGGGATCAGAGCAGGAGATAAGAATATATCCTTAAGGGCTTCCCCTGGTGGTCCAGTGGGTAAGGACAACACCTTGCAGTGCAAGGGGCGCCGGTTCCATCCCTGGCCTGGAAGATCCCACGTGCCGTGGGGCAGCTGGACCGATGTGTCCAATTACCGAGCCAGGGCTCTGGAGCGCATGCGCCCAGAGGCAGCGCTCTGCAACGACAGACGCCACCGCGATGGGAGGCCCACAGGAGCCAAAGAACAAAGACGGATGAAAATAGATAAATGAAAGACCAATAGAAGTGACCCGCCCGCTACCCTCTCTCCCCAACCCAACCCCCGCCCAAAATAAATAAATAAATAAATCTTAAAAAAAAAAAAAAGAATATATCCTTAAGCTTTTATAAATACATTTTCCCTCTGTTACATAAGAATTCTCCTTATTTGAGAATATAATGCAATGAACATTTTCTTTATGTTTCTTGCTTAGTTGCTCACTTGTGTCTGTCTCCTGGCAACTCCATAGACTGTAGCCTGCCAGGCTCCTCTGTCCATGGAATTCTCTAGGCAAGAATACTGGAGTAGAGAGCCATTCCCTTCTCCAGGGGATCTTTATAATCCAGGGATTAAACCCAGGTCTCCTGCATTACAGGCAGATTCTTTACCATCTCAGCTACTAGGGAAGCAGTTATATTTCTTAGTTTCCTCCAAATATGTCACTAATCTTCCCTTGTACTCGTGGAGACCTGAGAAATAAGCTGACTACTCCTTGAAATGCTGTTACGGAAACGAAACCATTTAGCTCAATAGTTAAAAAGAAACACCACTGAGGCAGACTGATCATTTGGGGATGGGCTTTCAAGCAAACTGACCAGAACTGAAGTCACTACCTCAGACTATAACCTGGAGACTGCCACCTGCCTTAGCATGCTGAGCAGTGTAGTACCTCACAGTACTTCAAGAGGTCATCCCTAGCTGCCTTTTATGAGCAAGACCACTAATGGCAAAGGATAAGCAACAATCTGTGTGAGGCAGTACTGTCAGGAATCCCAGCCTCTGAAGCTGAAGCCTCACATTTCTTAGTCACAAAGTGGGTGAAGTGATGCACACAGACGGGACACTCTGGGAAAGGACGTTACCTGAGGAGAAAGAAGAGGCACCGGCACAGAAGTTCAATATCGGAGCCCTGCTGGATGAACTCGTTAAAAAGTGTAAGAATGTCTGGGACGTAAGAGAAAGGCAGCACAAGCAGAGACTCTTCCAGCTCACTGAAGAGGAAAATATAAATGTTAAAAATGCCACATGTCTTCACATGGTCAATTGAGAAATCTTTTCCTCTCGTTTTCTTTTTTCCTCTACTGCAGTAGACCTTCCCCATCCATATTCATCTATATGATGGATGGCTCTCTCTCTTTCATTGTTTTGTTTTTGTATGTTTAGTATTTTAACGTACATGATGCATTTTGGTCCATGGAAGTGCAGGAGACTCTAACCGTTTTTCTTTTTGATAAACAATTTCTTCAAAGCCTTTTGTTAAATATCCTGCCTTCGTATGATACTTTTTTCACCATTTATTTATTGAGTCCTTCTATATGACAGAGTCTGCTTCAGGGCTGTAAAGTTTGTTTTGATGATTGATTCCGACAATCCTGGACTTCTTTTATTTTGTTGTTTTTACAGTTTTTATTCTAGGAGAGTACCCCTCTCTTGTTCTGGGTTGGTTTGTTTTCCTCCTCTTGACCTAGTTCTATTATCATTTCATCAATTCCAATTAGAACTCTCAAGAGGGTTTCAACTGGGACCACAAACCTACAGATTAGCTTAAGAAAAACCAAATCCTTAAAACATAGAATCTTCCCATCTACGAATGCCTCATACTTCTATCAATATAAATTCTATTTTACATTTCTCTAGCAAAGTTCCACTGTCTTTGACAGGTCCTGTTTATTTCTTGTGTGGGACATATTTAGACATTGTGATTTGTTATAAAAATGGTAACTCTCAGTAGGTCAAACTCAAAACCAAAAGAGAAATCAAAACTATTATTCCAAAAATGAATGACAAAAGATATTTTAAAAATTCTTAATAAGAGAAACAGCTATAAAAGTACAAGAATGGGAAAGTAAAAATTCACAGGAAAAGAAAAATGGCCAACAAGTATAATAAACTTTTTTTTTTAATGACTTTTTTTTTGCCTCTAAGTCATCATTTATTTTCCATTCATCTTTATTCTTTGGCATGTGTGGGCCTGCCATTGCAGGGGCCTCTCTCGTTCCTGAGCACTGGCCTGTAATTGGACACACCAGCCCAGCCACTCCGCAGCATGTGGGATCTTCCCAGGCCAGGGATCAAACTGGTGCCCCTTACACTGCAAGGCAGACTATCTACCCACTGGACCACAAGGGAAGCCCTATACTTTTAACTTTTTGTTAATTAAAAATGAAAATTATGCAGTATCACTTGTTGTCTCTCAAAACTAGCAAAATATTTTTAAAAGCCTGGTAAAAGTCATTACAGACACTCTGGAAAGTAACATAAACCTCTGAAAAGCTCATGCTCATTATTAGTTAGACTGCTAGGATCCTTAAGAAAAATAATCATTGAGGAATGGCAAAGATATACATGTAAATGTTCACTGAAGCAGTATTGATAATGGCAAAATATCAAGGCAACATCCAACAGTAACTATATGTACAATGGAATATTTTGACTTAATTCAATGATGTGTTTCTGAGGAATATTACTAACATGAACAACGGCACAGGATAATTCTGTGAAAAAGGACAGGATATAAAAATGTATACATATGATTTCAATCTGGGTTGGTTTGTTTTCCTCCTCTTGACCTAGTTCTATTATCATTTCATCAATTCCAATTAGAACTCTCAAGAGGGTTTCAACTGGGACCACAAACCTACAGATTAGCTTAAGAAAAACCAAATCCTTAAAACATAGAATCTTCCCATCTACGAATGCCTCATACTTCTATCAATATAAATTCTATTTTACATTTCTCTAGCAAAGTTCCACTGTCTTTGACAGGTCCTGTTTATTTCTTGTGTGGGACATATTTAGACATTGTGATTTGTTATAAAAAATGGTAACTCTCAGTAGGTCAAACTCAAAACCAAAAGAGAAATCAAAAACTATTATTCCAAAAATGAATGACAAAAGATATTTTAAAAATTCTTAATAAGAGAAACAGCTATAAAAGTACAAGAATGGGAAAGTAAAAATTCACAGGAAAAGAAAAATGGCCAACAAGTATAATAAACTTTTTTTTTTAATGACTTCTTTTTTTTTGCCTCTAAGTCATCATTTATTTTCCATTCATCTTTATTCTTTGGCATGTGTGGGCCTGCCATTGCAGGGGCCTCTCTCGTTCCTGAGCACTGGCCTGTAATTGGACACACCAGCCCAGCCACTCCGCAGCATGTGGGATCTTCCCAGGCCAGGGATCAAACTGGTGCCCCTTACACTGCAAGGCAGACTATCTACCCACTGGACCACAAGGGAAGCCCTATACTTTTAACTTTTTGTTAATTAAAAATGAAAATTATGCAGTATCACTTGTTGTCTCTCAAAACTAGCAAAATATTTTTAAAAGCCTGGTAAAAGTCATTACAGACACTCTGGAAAGTAACATAAACCTCTGAAAAGCTCATGCTCATTATTAGTTAGACTGCTAGGATCCTTAAGAAAAATAATCATTGAGGAATGGCAAAGATATACATGTAAATGTTCACTGAAGCAGTATTGATAATGGCAAAATATCAAGGCAACATCCAACAGTAACTATATGTACAATGGAATATTTTGACTTAATTCAATGATGTGTTTCTGAGGAATATTACTAACATGAACAACGGCACAGGATAATTCTGTGAAAAAGGACAGGATATAAAAATGTATACATATGATTTCAACTGAAAACAATTCAAAGGAAATATACCACAAGAAAATGTTAACAGGGGCTTCCCTGGTGGTCCAGTGGGTAAGGACACCGCCTTGCAGTGCAAGGGGCGCCGGTTCGATCCCTGGCCTGGGAAGATCCCATGTGCCGCAGAGCAGCTGGACCGATGTGTCCAATTACCGAGCCGGAGCTCTGGAGCGCATGCGCCCAGAGCCGGTGCTCTGCGACAACAGAGGCCACCGCGATGGGAGGCCCACACGGGCCAAAGAACAAAGATGGATGAAACTAGACAAATGAAAGACCGATAGGAGTGGCCTGCCCACCCGCCTCCCTCCCCACCCACGCCAAAAAATAAATAAATAAATAATGTTTAAAAAAAAAAACAAAGAAAATGTTAATAGTTGGTACCTCTGACTGAACTGCAAATTTCATTGCCTATGATATAAAGTAGCACTGCCCTTCATTTGTCCTTAAAAGTATCTCCTTTCAGAATAGACATATGGACATTGTAGGGAATGAACAGTGGGTGGGAGGCGTAAAGGAAATAGCATGAAAACCTATACTATCATATGTGAAAAAAATAGCTATTGTCATTGCGCTGTGAGAAAAGGGGATCCTGCAGGGGCGCTGTGCAAAGGCCTGGAGGAGTGGGATCGGGGGGATATATGTATGACTAATCTGGGATCATACATATCTGTAAATAACAAAGCTCTATTAAGTAAAATAAAAATTTTTTTAAAAGTATCTCCTTTCATATTTTAGGAGGAGCCTTCTAGTTCCAGAATTCAAAAAGCACATTATAACTAATTATTTTCCATCAAAATTTTGCCATAGTTAACCCTCTAAGATAACCATCCTTATATTTATCTCATGTTTGATAAATGGTGGTAGCTACCAAGTTATAATAATCCTACAATGACACTCACCTGGATCTGATTCCTTTAAAAATCTCCAACACATAAGCTGAAGGCTACAAAGGAAGAGTAACGTTAGTGATATTCTTGGAACTGATTCTCTAATCCTAGAGTGTTCTGAGGAATATTACAAAAGAACAACGGCACAGGATAATTCTGTGAAAAAGGACAGGATATAAAAATGTATACATATGATTTCAACTGAAAACAATTCAAAGGAAATATACCACAAGAAAATGTTAACAGGGGCTTCCCTGGTGGTCCAGTGGGTAAGGACACCGCCTTGCAGTGCAAGGGGCGCCGGTTCGATCCCTGGCCTGGGAAGATCCCATGTGCCGCAGAGCAGCTGGACCGATGTGTCCAATTACCGAGCCGGAGCTCTGGAGCGCATGCGCCCAGAGCCGGTGCTCTGCGACAACAGAGGCCACCGCGATGGGAGGCCCACACGGGCCAAAGAACAAAGATGGATGAAACTAGACAAATGAAAGACCGATAGGAGTGGCCTGCCCACCCGCCTCCCTCCCCACCCACGCCAAAAAATAAATAAATAAATAATGTTTAAAAAAAAAAAAAAAAAGAAAATGTTAATAGTTGGTACCTCTGACTGAACTGCAAATTTCATTGCCTATGATATAAAGTAGCACTGCCCTTCATTTGTCCTTAAAAGTATCTCCTTTCAGAATAGACATATGGACATTGTAGGGAATGAACAGTGGGTGGGAGGCGTAAAGGAAATAGCATGAAAACCTATACTATCATATGTGAAAAAAATAGCTATTGTCATTGCGCTGTGAGAAAAGGGGATCCTGCAGGGGCGCTGTGTGACGGCCTGGAGGGTGGGATGGGTGGGATATACATGACTAATCTGGGATCATACATATCTGTAAATAACAAAGCTCTATTAAGTAAAATAAAAATTTTTTTAAAAGTATCTCCTTTCATATTTTAGGAGGAGCCTTCTAGTTCCAGAATTCAAAAAGCACATTATAACTAATTATTTTCCATCAAAATTTTGCCATAGTTAACCCTCTAAGATAACCATCCTTATATTTATCTCATGTTTGATAAATGGTGGTAGCTACCAAGTTATAATAATCCTACAATGACACTCACCTGGATCTGATTCCTTTAAAAATCTCCAACACATAAGCTGAAGGCTACAAAGGAAGAGTAACCGCGTTAGTGATATTCTTGACTGTTTAACTGATGCTCTCTAATCCTCATCTGCTAAAAACCAGGGGTCTCTCTTCTCATGAGAAACCATGTTCTAAAAATGGCAGTACATGCATGAACTTAAGACTGGGTCAGATCTGGGTTCACAATCTAACTCTGCCACTTGCCAACCATGTTCCCTTCCATCTGTAGGTCAGGACAGTCTCCTATCTATAAAATGAAGACAGCCACACACATCACTTTTGTGGTGGATGAAACACGCAAAGTCTTGATCACTAGAAACATACATTGTTCTGTTACTCTTCATCTCTCCTCTATGATGTGAATGATTTGTATCAACTTTCCCTCCAAAAACTTCAATTTCAATGAGTGGAATCCTCAGAGAGCACTGTGGATACTAAATATAAATAAAATATAAAATATCCTAAAGGATTCCCAACATTCAACAGAGATTCTGAACAACAAAGTATTTCCCAATGTGTCAATTCTCAAATCTAGTGTCTCCTCACTTCCTCTTTTATGCCTGAATTTAACCTTAGAATGATGACTGGGAAACCATTAAACATTCTACTCACAGAGATATTGCCATAAGCCATCAGGATGGGGTTGATGGGAAGAGAAACCTATGAAAAAATTATTAGGTCATTAAAAAACAAGCCTTTTTGATAGTGCTTATCACAGGCAAGGTCATAAAAGCATTTTATAGTTTTGAAAGAGACCCTAAAAATTATTAAATTATTTAAGAATATCTTTTAGTTTCAGTAGGGCTTATGCATGAGTTATGGGTAATGTATTTCATCAAGAAATCCAAAATGGCTACCCTGCCTCCCAAAATGAAGCAGGAACCTGAGTTTCCAACTCAATACAGTCATCACCTTGATCTCAAATTAACTATCCTTGGCTTTTCAGTAAGACAGAGCTTCTCAAATCCTTCTAATGTTTGAATTAGAAAAGGTTCTATTACATTCAGATCATTTCCTGATCTGAGTTAATAAATCCACTAATGATATTTTTGCCTCAGGAATTATCTCTATAAATAAATGTCACTGAAGAGTGTAACTTAATGGACTGTCTTACCTCTTTCCCTGCAGCTTTACAGATGGCTTTGTGTTCTCTCATTTTTGCAGTTTCTTCTCGGTACAGCTCAACAGCCTCCATGATCCTCTCAGCCTACAGAGATGATGACAAAGGACGGAAGTTATCACAACACACTCATCATCCCACAACACTGCAAAGGGAAGGTCTGATGAAAAGCTACCACATGAGACTACTTGAAGCAGTTTAATAAAGATGTGCCAAGAGTGTGCCAAACAGCATTCAAAGATGTCTCTGGCTTTTCTTTTTTAATTTACAAAGAGACTTAAGTGTTGTGGATTCAGGTGAGACTGTAAATAAACACCTTGAGCAGGATGCCTCCCAGGTATACCAGACAGGTGCCCTTAATGAGATCAGACAGATTCAGCACTATGCCCGTCCTTGGTTACAAGCGAGGAAAACAGAGGTTACGATCTCCATCTATAAATTTCATCCTTCTTTTTGTCACAGAAGGGCTGTTTGGTTAGGATCCCATTTAAAAATGAGATGTGGGACAGCAATCAAGATGGCAGCGTTAGAAGGACATGAAGCTCAACCTCCTCCCACAAATACATCAAAAATATATCTACATGTTGAACCATTCTCACAGAGTATCTACTGAATGCTGACGGGAGACTTCAGACCTCTGAAAGGGCAAGAATATCTCCATATAACCAGGAAGAATAAAAGAGAAAAGAAAATGTGAAAGGAGTTGGGTTGGGATCTGTGTCCCAGGGAGGGAACTGTGAAAGAGCAAAGGCTCCTGTACCTTGTAAAGTCCTCTCACCAGTAAGGGCATCAGCCAGGAACAAAGGGAGAGCTTCTGAGTCTCAGAGGAGACTATAGCAACCAGTATGCAGTAGCTAAAACAGACCTGCAGAGATGGTCAGGCCAATGCTCTTCACTCCCAGCCGGAGATGTGTGTCCACTGGGGCCTGTGAGGGCTAGGTGTGGAAGCTCGGGCTTCTGAGTCCAGGAAGAATACTTGGTGGACTGCACAAACAGTCTAAAGGGGCTGGAGTCTAGTGCGACTGCACCTGAACACGAAGGAAGCCTTTGCCACCTCGGAGGCCAGGTGCTGTTGTGTAGACAGGGTGCAATGGGAGGCACAGGACCCGCCCTACAGATTTTTATCCTGAGCGAGGTCTCAGACTGTAGGACACTGCCTACATGAGCTTCAGGAGCAACTGTGAGCTGCCGTGGCACCCCAGGCTTCAGGAGTGGTCGCCAGCCGCCTCTGCTCCCATCATGCACTCTAGAGCCATACCTGGGGCACCACTGCTGCTGAGAACCCCGGGCTCCAGCTGCACATCTGCACACCCCTATTAAGGGGATAATGGCAGGCACACGCTGAGGAAAGAGGCAACAGACATCTACGCTAACAACAGCACCAAAAATAATAAAGCCACATCAGCTACACAGGGACAGTCTCACATATGAACAGCTCTCCAAGACCACAGTTTAAAGAGACCTCTTCAGTCTTACAAAGTGATTTTAAAAAGGATATAATGAAAAATACTGAAGGAATTGAGAAAGGTTATTGACAGAATTGCAGGAATGTAATAAGGAACTAGAAATTATAAAGAGGAACTAAGAAAAATCAGAGAACTCATTTGTTGAGATAAAAGCTGAACTAAATGCAATAACAGCAGAAAAATAATGCAAAATGAATAAGTAACCTGGAAGATAGAATAATGGAAATCACCCAATCAGGACAGCAGACAGAAAAGCCACATTTAAAAAAAATAAAAATGAGAGCAATAAGAGATCTATGAGATACAGTGTGCCAATCTACACACAGTACAGCTCCAGGAGGGGAAGAAAGATAAAGGTAATTGAAAATGTATTTGAAGAAATTATTGCTGAAAACTTCCCAAACCTAAAGAAACAGATATGCACGCACAGGAAGCACATGCATACTCAGTCGTGTTCAACTCCTTGTTACCCCACGGACTGGAGCCCCCCAGGCTCCTTGGTCCATGGAATTTTCCAGGCAAGAATACTGGAGTCATTTCCTTCTCCAGTATAGGAAGCACAGAGGGTCCCAAACAAGGTAAACTCAAACAGAGCTATACAAAGACATATTAATAAAAATGGCAAAAGTTAAAGAGACAATTCTCAGGGTAGCAAGGAAGAAACAGTTAATTACAAGGGAAGCCCCATAAGGCTATTAGCTGGTCACACTACAGAAACACTGCAGGCCAGAAGGGAGTGGCAAGATATATTCAACATCCTGAAAGGGAAAAATCTGCATCCTAGGATATACTCAATAAGATTATCATTTAGAAGGAAATATAAAGAATTTCTCAGACAAGCAAAAACTTAAGAGAATTCAGCAGTACTAAATCCATCCTAAAGCAAATATCAAAGGTCTTCACTGAACAGAAAAGTAGTTAAGAATACACAGGAAAAAGAAAAATCACAGTTGGAAAACAAGTTACAAGTTACTTACATAAACCAGTTCACAGATTAAAGAAAGAAAAAGAAAACATTTTTGTGAAAGTGATGATAACTACAATGAACAGCAAAAGAATTAATATGAAGATATAAAAGAGGACATCAAAATCATAAAATGTGATGAGAGAGTAAGAAAACAGTTTTTGTTTTTTCATTTCCTAGAATGAGTTTGAGCCTATATGACTACCAGTCTAAGGCAACAGGATGAAATTTACATACCTGAAAAGAAGGGCAACTACAAATCAAGTATATGTTATTACCTATGTATGTAACGAAACCACTTTGCTATATACCTGAAGTGAACACAACATTGTAAATCAACTATACTTCAATTTATAAAACTATATAAAACAAACAAAAACTCCCACTTATCGCTAACCCCACACTGTGGTTCAGATTCAGTAGGTCTGGACTAGGGCCTGAGAGTTCACTTTTCTAACAAGTTCTCAGGGGACACTGATGCTTCTCGTCTAGGGGCGCCACTTGAGGGCTACTGCCATAGGTGAAGAGACTGGATTAAGGGCTCTTACAGCTTATCTGGAGGGCTTCCCTAGTGGTCCAGTGGGTGGGGAAACTGCCGTGCAGTGCAGGGGACGCTGGTTCGATCCCTGGCCTAGGAAGATCTCATGCGCTGCAGAGCAGCTGGACCAATGTGTCCAACTACCAAGCCGGAGCTCTGGTGAGCATGCGCCCAGAGCCGATGCTCTGCAGCGAGAAAGGCCACTGCGATGGGAGGCCCACACAGGCCAAAGAACAAAGATGAAAATGAAAGACCAATAGAAGTGGCCAAAAAAAAAAAAAAAAGCTTATTTGGTAATTTTAGGGTCAACTATGGGAATGGGGCAACTTTGTGCTATTTTTATTTCTTGTAATTATTTCCTTTGGTTTTATTTATATTTTAATCAAATACTTTTTGCAAATAAAAAAAACAAATGAGATACAACATTCTATATCAACTTACTGCTTTGACTGTTTCAATAGTTTTCTTTCCAGTGAAGTAACTGTCTCCTTGAATCTCTCCCGGAACCTGCCAGAAACAAAGAGACTCTTTTAACAGTAACACTGACAGGTGTTAAAGAACCAATAAATTAACCTTGTAATCAGAATAGAACAGACATACTAAGATATGTAACATGATATAATCAGCTACCATTAACTAAGTATTCAGCAAGTGCCAGGGAAAGAAAGGAAAAGTATTATTTGCTTAGTTGTGTCCAACTCTTTGCAATCCCATGGACCATAGCCCGCCAGGCTCCTCTGTCCATACATTCTCCAGGTAAGAATACTGGAGTGAGTTCCCTTCTCCAGAGGTAAGAGCCAGACACTATGTTAAATGTTACCTGCATAATCATAAGAATACATGACTGGGGCTTCCCTGGTGGTCCAGTGGGTAAGGACACCGCCTTGCAGTGCAAAGGGTGCTGGTTCGATCCCCAGCCTGGGAAGATCCCACATGCCGCAGAGCGGCTGGACCAATGTGTCCAATTACCGAGCCGGAGCTCTGGGGCGCATGCGTCCAGAGCCGGTGCTCTGCGACGAGAGGTCACTGCGATGGGAGGCCCACATGGGCCAAAGAACAAAAAGATGGATGAAAATAGATAAATGAAAGACCAACAGAAGTGGCCCACCCGCTCCTCTCCCTCCCCAACCTGCACCCTCCCCCCCGAAAAAGAATACACATGATTTAAGAGAATGCTTAATGTCTCAATTTTTCTGATTTTTTATTTACAATGAACCAATTCCTTGAAGGCTCCTTTAAAAACAAAAAAAAGCCAGAAAGACATTGTACCAAATCTGGTCAATCATCTGTTCCCATCAAATCAGGATACACAGCTGAATCAAGAAGGACTACACAGATTCTTCCCCATATCAGCTACTGATGACTTTGGCGTCTAGCCCCAACCGTGTGATTCCACTAGAAATTCTTAAAATCACAGTAATTTCCAGTCAGATAAGTAAAGGGGACAGTGTGGGGGTCCTGAAAGATTCACTTACTGCTGGCTGGTCTTCTTTGGCCACACTCTCCTCATATTCTGCTTCCCTTTGCTGTCAAGAGATAGATGTGAATTAATTTCCAAGAAAAAACATGATCCTTTGTGAAGTGAAAAAGTGAAAAGCTGCTTCTTTCAGAGTCCAACCGCTTCATGGGATGTTCATCTCCTCGGGGCTGCCAAAGGGTGGCAGGAGTCTTGGAAACCCCAGGAGCTCAGTGGACAAGCAATGAAGGACTGAGGTGTCACAGCACTAGACAGGAACCTTCAGCTGGGACCATGTATCAGACACCGACTCCCAACAGCACATGTGTAACCAAGCCCGAAATCCTTACCATCTCCTTTTCTTCCTCAAGAATAAGAGGCTCCTTGTTCTCTCCCAAAGTCTCAAGGAAAACACCGCCTTCCCCAGTCAAGGGTGGGCCTGAGTCCTATGTTAAATGTTACCTGCATAATCATAAGAATACATGACTGGGGCTTCCCTGGTGGTCCAGTGGGTAAGGACACCGCCTTGCAGTGCAAAGGGTGCTGGTTCGATCCCCAGCCTGGGAAGATCCCACATGCCGCAGAGCGGCTGGACCAATGTGTCCAATTACCGAGCCGGAGCTCTGGGGCGCATGCGTCCAGAGCCGGTGCTCTGCGACGAGAGGTCACTGCGATGGGAGGCCCACATGGGCCAAAGAACAAAAAGATGGATGAAAATAGATAAATGAAAGACCAACAGAAGTGGCCCACCCGCTCCTCTCCCTCCCCAACCTGCACCCCCCCCCCCCAAAAAGAATACACATGATTTAAGAGAATGCTTAATGTCTCAATTTTTCTGATTTTTTATTTACAATGAACCAATTCCTTGAAGGCTCCTTTAAAAACAAAAAAAAGCCAGAAAGACATTGTACCAAATCTGGTCAATCATCTGTTCCCATCAAATCAGGATACACAGCTGAATCAAGAAGGACTACACAGATTCTTCCCCATATCAGCTACTGATGACTTTGGCGTCTAGCCCCAACCGTGTGATTCCACTAGAAATTCTTAAAATCACAGTAATTTCCAGTCAGATAAGTAAAGGGGACAGTGTGGGGGTCCTGAAAGATTCACTTACTGCTGGCTGGTCTTCTTTGGCCACACTCTCCTCATATTCTGCTTCCCTTTGCTGTCAAGAGATAGATGTGAATTAATTTCCAAGAAAAAACATGATCCTTTGTGAAGTGAAAAAGTGAAAAGCTGCTTCTTTCAGAGTCCAACCGCTTCATGGGATGTTCATCTCCTCGGGGCTGCCAAAGGGTGGCAGGAGTCTTGGAAACCCCAGGAGCTCAGTGGACAAGCAATGAAGGACTGAGGTGTCACAGCACTAGACAGGAACCTTCAGCTGGGACCATGTATCAGACACCGACTCCCAACAGCACATGTGTAACCAAGCCCGAAATCCTTACCATCTCCTTTTCTTCCTCAAGAATAAGAGGCTCCCTTGTTCTCTCCCAAAGTCTCAGAGATTTGTCATGGGATGACGATACAACATAGTCCCCACTGGGGCTTACGGCCAAGCACCATATTTCCTGGTGGTGCCCCTGCAGAGAGAAAACACAAAAGCAAAAATCCTGAGGGAGCATACCTTATTCACAGATGGCTGCATTGGTGGAAATCAAGTGCTCAACTTAAAAGAAGGTCTTTAGTACTGAGCATATAAAGCAGGAAACTGGTTACCTCTAGAGTTTGTATGTGTTCAAATTTGTCAGCATCCCACTGCTTAATCTTACGGTCTTTCCCAGCAGTGAAGAAGAGGTGAGACTTGGGCACAAACTTCAGGTACATCACACTGAAAAGTGAGATAAGTACCCAAATGTCATCAAATTCCTCATTATTAAAGTCTTATATAAATAGCTTTGGCACAGTTAGCTCTGGTGTATAACTATGTTTTATTAATAGAATTTTAAATTTCTGACCACCTGAGAACACTAAAAGATGCTCCCAGGAAACAACATTTACAGGAAACTCAATGGGAGGTCTCTGAAAAGATGACACCTACCTGTCATCATGTGCAAACAGAGACTTATGGCAGTCACCAAAGTCCAGACCCCAGATCTTCACATTCCTGTCAGCAGAGCCGGTTGCTATCAGTGCTCCATCCTAGAAGACGAGAAGTAAAATGTTACTTGATCATCCAAAACTCTAATTAGATAGAGAAAAGATAACCAGAACACTGATCCCGCTTCCTTCAAAAACATCTATATCACCACCCAAAAATTAGTTTCATCTCTTTACTGAAAGCACCAACATCCTTGCTTTTACCTACAGGTCTACTTCAAAAGCTTGTTAAGTAAGCAAGAACTGTGTGGCTTAGCCAGCAGTGTCTTGCTTTCATGTCGGTTACCCATTTACTTTGTTAAAGTGATAGATTAAAGACTCTCTAATCTCCATCATTAGCATTTGCGGGGAGGAAAGAGGAAAAGAGAGGAATGGGACTTGGAAAGAAGCTACTAGAATGTTTATGACCTAGACCTTTTTATGTCATGTCTCCCATTACTGCTTCTTATCTATTTTAGCACCCAGTTCAAATAGCTGTCAATGTTGAGTTAAGAAAATTTAAGTATTTTCTGACACTGATTTATTCTTTCAAGGCACTGAGTGCAGACAAGTAGAGCAGGGGGTCACTTCCTTTTACACAGACAAGACAGTTTTTAACATTTTTTCTCATTATTTTTAATTGGAGGATAATTGCGTTACAATATTGTGTTGGTTTCTGTCATGTATTGACTTGAATCAGCCAAGGTATACGTGTCCCCTCCCTCTTAAACCTCCCTCCCACCTGACCCCACCTGTCTATACTGCCACTCCTAATTATAACTAGACATTGCAAAACATATGATTTTGGTCAAGAGACTAAAAGTTTACATAGTACTAAATACCATAACTATTGCAAAGTTCCATTTTCCTTATGAACATTCATTATATTTCAGAACAAAAGGGGATGTCTTTTTGAAAGTCCTTCACACTTTAGGGTATTCTACCAATTATTTTAGACAAGAAAATACTATTTAGGGGATCCAAACCAGGCATTTAGTTTCTTGGATTAATTCACATATCTGTGAAAATATTCTAAAAGCATTAAAGAAATGTATATATATATATTTAAGGCATGATTATAATAAATACATTTATAATTTCTTTTAGGATAGTCGGTTATACAACTGAAAAAATAAATACTAAAATGAAGCTATTAAGCCAAAAACTAAGAAAGTGCTTTAGAAAAGACAACTTGTGACTGAGACACTAAATTTTACTTACATAAGAGATGTCCATACATATTACAGGCAGTTTGTGTCCATACAGCGAGAGGAAAAACTTTTAAAAAAAGAAATATATAAATAACTCATATCTCTCTATAAAATTTATTACATGTAGATCTAAACTACAATTTTATATACATTGCTGAACACTGCTCTGGGTTGCTTTACCTCTGTGTTTCAAAGAAGACAACCGACCACTGAGGCTCCTGTCCCCATGGCGAGCACACAGCCCCGCGCGCCCTCCCAAGAAGCCTGCAGCGCAGCGGAGCAGCACCGGCGCGGGCCCGCTCTCTCAGTCGGAACCCAGGCCAGCAGCGTTCTCGGGATCTCCTAGCTGAAGCGCCTCGGGGTCACTCGTTTCACAACAGTGTTTCAGACCTAGCCCAGCCCCACCGAGACCCTGGACATGGAGCCCAGTAATCTGTACTTTTAAAAGCAACCCCAATGATCCTGATGTACAGCCAGGAGTGGAATCTCAGCCCAGCAGTGCTCTGTAAACTACTGGCTACAGCAGATTTTTCTATCCTACAGATTTTTCTGAACTCGTGAAATATAACCTGCTTTAAACGAAATTTATGAACCAAAGGATTCTTTTAAAACTCCGGCCTTTCTAGTGCACTTGCAACGTTCTGATTTACAAACAAATTTTTAGAAAGATCCTACTGCTGGAAACAGTCAAGGCCACTTCTCTATGGTCTCAACCCAAGGTCAGTCAGTCGGAAAGAAGGCATAACCGTAGTACCTTTAAGGTGTCAACGTAGAAAATTTTCACAGTACAGTCCAGCAAAGACACAGCCAACAGCTTTTGACTGGGAGAGTAACTGACACACAGAACTTCTTCATCTAGTTGCAAAGTTCGGGTTTGCTTCACAGAAAGCCTAGCATCACAGAAAGCATTGAGAAAAATGAGTACTCTACAAAGTCAGACAAAAATTCCCAAATCCCTCTAGACGTCAACAGAAAACACATACATCAAAACCCATTCAGGGCTTCCCTGGTGGTCCAGTGGGTAAGGACACCGCCTTGCAGTGCAAGGGCTGGTTCGATCCTGGCCTGGGAAGATCCCACGTGCCGCGGAGCGGCTGGACCCATGTGTCCATTTACTTACATAAGAATATTTAGTTTTCATACAGCGAGAGGAAAAACTTTTAAAAAAAGAAATATATAAATAACTCATATCTCTATAAAATTTATTACATGTAGATCTAAACTACAATTTTATATACATTGCTGAACACTGCTCTGGGTTGCTTTACCTCTGTGTTTCAAAGAAGACAACCGACCACTGAGGCTCCTGTCCCCATGGCGAGCACACAGCCCCGCGCGCCCTCCCAAGAAGCCTGCAGCGCAGCGGAGCAGCACCGGCGCGGGCCCGCTCTCTCAGTCGGAACCCAGGCCAGCAGCGTTCTCGGGATCTCCTAGCTGAAGCGCCTCGGGGTCACTCGTTTCACAACAGTGTTTCAGACCTAGCCCAGCCCCACCGAGACCCTGGACATGGAGCCCAGTAATCTGTACTTTTAAAAGCAACCCCAATGATCCTGATGTACAGCCAGGAGTGGAATCTCAGCCCAGCAGTGCTCTGTAAACTACTGGCTACAGCAGATTTTTCTATCCTACAGATTTTTCTGAACTCGTGAAATATAACCTGCTTTAAACGAAATTTATGAACCAAAGGATTCTTTTAAAACTCCGGCCTTTCTAGTGCACTTGCAACGTTCTGATTTACAAACAAATTTTTAGAAAGATCCTACTGCTGGAAACAGTCAAGGCCACTTCTCTATGGTCTCAACCCAAGGTCAGTCAGTCGGAAAGAAGGCATAACCGTAGTACCTTTAAGGTGTCAACGTAGAAAATTTTCACAGTACAGTCCAGCAAAGACACAGCCAACAGCTTTTGACTGGGAGAGTAACTGACACACAGAACTTCTTCATCTAGTTGCAAAGTTCGGGTTTGCTTCACAGAAAGCCTAGCATCACAGAAAGCATTGAGAAAAATGAGTACTCTACAAAGTCAGACAAAAATTCCCAAATCCCTCTAGACGTCAACAGAAAACACATACATCAAAAACCCATTCAGGGCTTCCCCTGGTGGTCCAGTGGGTAAGGACACCGCCTTGCAGTGCAAGGGGCGCTGGTTCGATCCCTGGCCTGGGAAGATCCCACGTGCCGCGGAGCGGCTGGACCCATGTGTCCAATTACCGAGCCAGAGTTCTGGAGCACGTGCGCCCAGAGCCAGCACTCTGTAATGACAGATACCACCACGATGGGAGGCCCACAGGAGCCAAAGAACAAAGACAGATGAAAATGGAGAAATGAAAGACCAATAGAAGTGCCCCCCCCTCCCCTCCCTCCCCAATCCAACCCCTGCTCAAAATAAAAAAAAACCAAAAACAAACCCATTCAATGGTGCCTCATTTTCACTACAACAAATGGACACAAATAAAAAAAACTGTCTACTCACCTCTTCTGGACACTGTTTTCATCTTTCACCAACTCAAAATCCCAGAATTTGACACATTTATCTGCACCACCTGTCACAAAGCCGCGCTGAAAATCAAAGGACATTTCTGTTAAAAAAAAAAAAAGTACAGATACCTCGACAAGACACCTCAAAATAATATAAAAGATCATTTTTATTTAATGGCATGGGGGTAAGAACTAAGATGTGTATTTTTCCCTTCACTCTCTTCCTGTTCTTTCGGGGCTGCCGCTACAGATCATATTTGAGAACTCCTAGCAGAGCCTAAGGTAGTCAGATGATAACTGGAATAAAGTTCTAGTTATACTTCCATTCAGCATCAGGAAGGAAGACTCAATAAACACTAAAGGGTCAAGCAATACTCAAAAGAACTTGCTATGAACTATTAAATGGGTCTCATCACACTGTAAGGTTGGTGTAAAGTTTAAGGAATGGAGTCAGAAAACTAGATCTCAAATGTCTATTCTGCTATTTCAGAGGTGTCAACGTAGAAAATTTTCACAGTACAGTCCAGCAAAGACACAGCCAACAGCTTTTGACTGGGAGAGTAACTGACACACAGAACTTCTTCATCTAGTTGCAAAGTTCGGGTTTGCTTCACAGAAAGCCTAGCATCACAGAAAGCATTGAGAAAAATGAGTACTCTACAAAGTCAGACAAAAATTCCCAAATCCCTCTAGACGTCAACAGAAAACACATACATCAAAAACCCATTCAGGGCTTCCCCTGGTGGTCCAGTGGGTAAGGACACCGCCTTGCAGTGCAAGGGGCGCTGGTTCGATCCCTGGCCTGGGAAGATCCCACGTGCCGCGGAGCGGCTGGACCCATGTGTCCAATTACCGAGCCAGAGTTCTGGAGCACGTGCGCCCAGAGCCAGCACTCTGTAATGACAGATACCACCACGATGGGAGGCCCACAGGAGCCAAAGAACAAAGACAGATGAAAATGGAGAAATGAAAGACCAATAGAAGTGCCCCCCCCTCCCCTCCCTCCCCAATCCAACCCCTGCTCAAAATAAAAAAAAACCAAAAACAAACCCATTCAATGGTGCCTCATTTTCACTACAACAAATGGACACAAATAAAAAAAACTGTCTACTCACCTCTTCTGGACACTGTTTTCATCTTTCACCAACTCAAAATCCCAGAATTTGACACATTTATCTGCACCACCTGTCACAAAGCCGCGCTGAAAATCAAAGGACATTTCTGTTAAAAAAAAAAAAAGTACAGATACCTCGACAAGACACCTCAAAATAATATAAAAGATCATTTTTATTTAATGGCATGGGGGTAAGAACTAAGATGTGTATTTTTCCCTTCACTCTCTTCCTGTTCTTTCGGGGCTGCCGCTACAGATCATATTTGAGAACTCCTAGCAGAGCCTAAGGTAGTCAGATGATAACTGGAATAAAGTTCTAGTTATACTTCCATTCAGCATCAGGAAGGAAGACTCAATAAACACTAAAGGGTCAAGCAATACTCAAAAGAACTTGCTATGAACTATTAAATGGGTCTCATCACACTGTAAGGTTGGTGTAAAGTTTAAGGAATGGAGTCAGAAAACTAGATCTCAAATGTCTATTCTGCTATTTCAGAGATCTGTAACAGGAAGAAAACCACCTCACAAAGATCCTTAGTGTTGCTACAGAGATAAAGACTACCTGGTTTATAAAACCATTATGAAAACAGTAATAAATGAAATGACGGATGTGAAAACAACTTTGGAAAACAGGGCACTCCACAAACCCAAGATGTTACTTCTATTTACATTTTAAATGCCACTTCATTTCTGACCCCAAATGGCATTACCCAATCTAAATCCCAGGTTCCATTTTTCCCCAAAATACCTACTTTCAGGGAAAGAAGGTTTGCCACAATTGCGGACATTCAAATAAATGGACCACAATCCCTTCAGGTACTGTAAAAAAAAATCTCAAAATGCTCTGAGCAACAAATAACACCATTTCAGATCTCCAGACTTATTCCTTTGAAAGGTAACACACTGCTAATGACTTGATAAGGCTCAAATATTTACTAAACACCACTAGATAAGTACAGCCATAGATGGATAGACTGAAAGGGGACTAGAAAAGTACTATATCCTCTGCAGCGGGTTTGCCCAAATATTTCTTCTTAAGAAGTATCACAAACCACTAGTAAGGTCAGGAGGGTAAGCAACTTGAAGTCATGCAGTTGATAGTCAAAGAGCAGCTGAAACGAATTCAGATGACAGCTCTTCACATGATGAAGCACGAGAATACAGCACCATATATAATAAGAGATGAGACAAAGAGCGGACTTTTTTTTTAAAGAAACTGAGAGGACTTTTATTTAAAGAAACTGAGAGGAATCCCTTTTAGGCAGTGACAGCAGAACTTGATCTAGGAACAGAAGTGCAGCCAGAGTACTCAAGTCCACATCTTCACATCTGGTTTAGTTACCTGATCTGGAGAGACAGACAAGGACCATAAAGCTCCATCATGTGCATCTATCGTCTCCAGCAGATTTCCTGAGGCCAAGTCATAAAGCTGCAGCTTCCCTGTCTATGGAAAACACACAATGAACACATAAGCAAACTCAACGACTCACATCTACAGTTCTCATAACCAAGCTGTGACGATGTGGCTTCCAAGGTCCACGCTCTATACTTGCTCTGTGAATAAACGCTGTTAAATCCTCTACTGGCATGTTGAATTAATCCTGGCAGGGTCGCTAAGCTCTACAACTGTGGCATGGTACAGCCCTGTAGTACAGGACTGCCGTCACTTCCACTGGTTCCTTGACTTCAAATGGGAAGTATCGTGGACCTATCATAGAGTAAACTAACAGCAAATGAGGAACTTAAAAACCTTGAAAAAATTAATCAATCCTTTAAGTGGATTGTCCCCTATGGTAGCTGCTTGGCCGACTCCTTTCCATCTAGTTTTGGTTTCCCATTTAGAATATACTGACAGTGAGAAATGCTACCTACAAAGCTAGGAAGGACAACAAACTTGAAAAAGACTGTGGTATCTGAGAAGACCATCAGCAACACCTCCTGCTTAGACCCTGAATACGCTGTGGTCTTGGGACCAGCACAGAACACGTGCAGCGGCCTCGCCTGCCCTGAGGCAGGCCCGAACATGGTGGTGGGCAGAATGTAAGGGGAAGACCTGAGTTCCAGGGCTGCTTCTCTCTGACCAGGTAGATTCCTCTCCATGAGCCCATTTTTCCATCTGATAAGTGGAGTTTATATTGCTGACCTCTCTAAGCCATTGTGGAGACTAAATAAGATCATGTATGCTGATGGCCTAGCACAGAGACTAGGCTAGGGATTCTGAGTGTCAAATAGTCTTTGAGGCAATTAAAGGTAAATAGTGGATGGACATTTGTTGGATGAGTGAAAAATGAGGGTACTTTTAACTGAAATTTAATGTTCCCTGACACTGACCTTTCTCCAGCTTATTTTATACTTTCTGCCGGGCCAAAAAAACAAAAAAAAATCCATGTGGTAACACAGGTTTTCTAATAAAATGCACATATGGCATTGGTTTAAGGAGATAATGACAAATACTTGCACAGACCTCTCCCACTTGATTCCCACTACAGCCCCGACCACCACCATCCGTACTACTTCTGCTCCAGCTCTTAGCAGTTACCTGCTGGGAGCCAGTCTCTGTGCTAAGTGTGCTGCAGACGGTGAGACAGCTTATTTACACATCATTTTACATTTAGATATCAAGGCTTACGGGCTGAGTAAGTTGCCCCAAAGGTCTTATAGTTACTGAGTAGAAGAGCAGGGATTCAAACTCAGGCCCATTGGGCACGAAAGGCTGTGTCGAGAAGCAAGGGCCATCATCTCCTAATGTCCACAAGGAAATACCCTAGGAGTTTACATGACTTGCCCCAAGTTACCCATTTGGAAGGATCTGAATCCAGATCCGTGTCTGTGCACTACCTCTTGGTTCTCCCTGTGTGATTATGGCCAAGGACTTGGTCCCTTGGTTTGTCTTTATTGAATGCTTCTATCTGCCGTGCCTGATGTTGGTACCTTTTTATTTTCCAAACTCCTTGTGTTCTGCAGTGAGAAATGCTACCTACAAAGCTAGGAAGGACAACAAACTTGAAAAGACTGTGGTATCTGAGAAGACCATCAGCAACACCTCCTGCTTAGACCCTGAATACGCTGTGGTCTTGGGACCAGCACAGAACACGGCAGGCCTCGCCTGCCCTGAGGGAGGGCCGAACATGGTGGTGGGCAGAATGTAAGGGGAAGACCTGAGTTCCAGGGCTGCTTCTCTCTGACCAGGTAGATTCCTCTCCATGAGCCCATTTTTCCATCTGATAAGTGGAGTTTATATTGCTGACCTCTCTAAGCCATTGTGGAGACTAAATAAGATCATGTATGCTGATGGCCTAGCACAGAGACTAGGCTAGGGATTCTGAGTGTCAAATAGTCTTTGAGGCAATTAAAGGTAAATAGTGGATGGACATTTGTTGGATGAGTGAAAATGAGGGTACTTTTAACTGAAATTTAATGTTCCCTGACACTGACCTTTCTCCAGCTTATTTTATACTTTCTGCCGGGCCAAAAAAACAAAAAAAAATCCATGTGGTAACACAGGTTTTCTAATAAAATGCACATATGGCATTGGTTTAAGGAGATAATGACAAATACTTGCACAGACCTCTCCCACTTGATTCCCACTACAGCCCCGACCACCACCATCCGTACTACTTCTGCTCCAGCTCTTAGCAGTTACCTGCTGGGAGCCAGTCTCTGTGCTAAGTGTGCTGCAGGCGGTGAGACAGCTTATTTACACATCATTTTACATTTAGATATCAAGGCTTACGGGCTGAGTAAGTTGCCCCAAAGGTCTTATAGTTACTGAGTAGAAGAGCAGGGATTCAAACTCAGGCCCATTGGGCACGAAAGGCTGTGTCGAGAAGCAAGGGCCATCATCTCCTAATGTCCACAAGGAAATACCCTAGGAGTTTACATGACTTGCCCCAAGTTACCCATTTGGAAGGATCTGAATCCAGATCCGTGTCTGTGCACTACCTCTTGGTTCTCCCTGTGTGATTATGGCCAAGGACTTGGTCCCTTGGTTTGTCTTTATTGAATGCTTCTATCTGCCGTGCCTGATGTTGGTACTCCATGTATTTTATCATTTGTCTTCTCAAACTACAACTACATGTGTGCTCACAAAAATATGCACAACAGGTTGATTGCCAAATTGTTAATGATAGTTACCTCGGGGGTTGTGATTTAATTTTCTTCATAATTTGACATGTGGTTTGATTTACAAAACTTAAAAGATAAAAATCCCAAAAAAAGGGCAATGAACTATCTCCCTCTCATAGTATACAGCTCTGATACATTTCCCATATGCTAAAGAAGGAAGCAGATTTTGTAACCAACTTTAAGAATACTGAGTAGAATATTACCCCAAATCCACAGAAAAGCCTGTTTACCTTTGTTCCTATGACCACCTGCCGATCACCAGGCACAAAGAATGAGCAGAGTGCATACTCACAGGTCATCGTGCGAATACACTGCAGGGTCGATCTGTGAGGAGGAAGGAGTAAAGAACTCACATATTAAAATAATCTGCTCCTTCAACTGCGAGGTCAGCCTGTGTATTTAACATTAATACATACCTAGCCACAGGGAATGATCAAAATAAAAGAGGACAAGGTCTCAATGCACACATACTAAGTCACTTAGGAGTGTCTGCCTCTGTGCGACCCCATGGACTGTAGCCCTCCAGGTTCCTCGGTCTGTGGAATTCTCCAGGCAAGAATACCGGAGTGGGTTGTTGTGCCCTCCTCCAAGGATTTTCCCAACTCAGGGATCGAACCCTCATCTCTTGCGTCTTCTGCATTGGCAGGTGGGTCCTTGGCTTATTAAAGTTAGGGAGAAAACAGTAAATGGCACCTAACGTTGTTGTGTTTACAGGAGGTTGCCAATCCTAAGGGAAAGGCTGTACAAAGCAGAGGTGAGAAAAGCCAATCTGCCACTACAATAAGTGTGTGAGCCCAGAGGACAGCGAGTCCAATTAGCATGTTACATCCCAACAGGTTCATTTTCTTGGACCAAGAACATTCACCCATTCAACAGACAGCATATACCCACTTCCTTCTATATTTACTGAATGCCAGGTCCTATTCTAAGTGCTGAAGATGAGTGAGTTAAACAAGAGAGGCCTCGAATTGCATAAGCCTGAACATGCTCTGGAAATGAGACAAGTACTGGTGTCTCAGGTGCTAGCCGGTGCTGTGGACAAACACAGAGAGCCGGGGAGAGGGGACCAAGAGCGCAAAGGCAGGAAGGGGCCAGCAGGATGGCCACGTTGACAGGCACAGAGGCCGCCTACAGCCGAGTGGGGAAGGGGGTTCCAGGAGGAAACAAGGGGGAGCACGATGGCCACAGCACATTCCTGTTGCCTGTAAAGGACAAAAGAAGGCCAGGGGCTGCAGGGGAGAAGGTGAGCGGGTAAGAGACAGCGTCTCTAGGGACTGTGCCATCTAGGGAGCGTAAGACAGAGCTCCTGGAAGGGATAGAACTTCCACGATAAAGACTACACTGGCTGCGCTGAGAACAGACCACAGAAATGAGCAGAGTGAAAAGGTCATCGTATACACTGCAGGGTCGATCTGTGAGGAGGAAGGAGTAAAGAACTCACATATTAAAATAATCTGCTCCTTCAACTGCGAGGTCAGCCTGTGTATTTAACATTAATACATACCTAGCCACAGGGAATGATCAAAATAAAAGAGGACAAGGTCTCAATGCACACATACTAAGTCACTTAGGAGTGTCTGCCTCTGTGCGACCCCATGGACTGTAGCCCTCCAGGTTCCTCGGTCTGTGGAATTCTCCAGGCAAGAATACCGGAGTGGGTTGTTGTGCCCTCCTCCAAGGATTTTCCCAACTCAGGGATCGAACCCTCATCTCTTGCGTCTTCTGCATTGGCAGGTGGGTCCTTGGCTTATTAAAGTTAGGGAGAAAACAGTAAATGGCACCTAACGTTGTTGTGTTTACAGGAGGTTGCCAATCCTAAGGGAAAGGCTGTACAAAGCAGAGGTGAGAAAAGCCAATCTGCCACTACAATAAGTGTGTGAGCCCAGAGGACAGCGAGTCCAATTAGCATGTTACATCCCAACAGGTTCATTTTCTTGGACCAAGAACATTCACCCATTCAACAGACAGCATATACCCACTTCCTTCTATATTTACTGAATGCCAGGTCCTATTCTAAGTGCTGAAGATGAGTGAGTTAAACAAGAGAGGCCTCGAATTGCATAAGCCTGAACATGCTCTGGAAATGAGACAAGTACTGGTGTCTCAGGTGCTAGCCGGTGCTGTGGACAAACACAGAGAGCCGGGGAGAGGGGACCAAGAGCGCAAAGGCAGGAAGGGGCCAGCAGGATGGCCACGTTGACAGGCACAGAGGCCGCCTACAGCCGAGTGGGGAAGGGGGTTCCAGGAGGAAACAAGGGGGAGCACGATGGCCACAGCACATTCCTGTTGCCTGTAAAGGACAAAAGAAGGCCAGGGGCTGCAGGGGAGAAGGTGAGCGGGTAAGAGACAGCGTCTCTAGGGACTGTGCCATCTAGGGAGCGTAAGACAGAGCTCCTGGAAGGGATAGAACTTCCACGATAAAGACTACACTGGCTGCTGCGCTGAGAACAGACCACAGCGGGCAAGTAAGCAATCATGGAGAGCAGTCAGGAAGCTACTACCAACCAAGTGAGAGATGATGGTGGTCTGAACCAGTTTGTGGCAGTACAGGCGACGAAACACGGCTGAATTTCAGGTCAATTTTGAAGGCAGAGCTGATGATTTATTAATGAAATCCATGTCTAACATGGGATATGAGAGAGAAAACCAAAGAGTAGCTACAAGGATTTGGGCTATAACAACTGTAGGAAGTAATTATTTACTAAGTTGGGGGAGTCTGTAGAAACAGAGGGAGAAGAGGCTATTGAAGAAGTGACAATCACAAATACATTCTGGATGTACAAAAATTTGAGATACCCAAATCCAAGAGGTGATACAAAAAAGATCTGGATACGAGAGTCTGAAGTTCAGGGAGAAAAGTTACTGGTTCAAGACAGGGTCAGATGAAGCTATAGGTCACTGGACTTAGAAACGTGAAGAGCACTAAAGAGACGACCAGAGCTGTTGGTGAAATGATGGGACAAAGGCTGACGGAAAAGAGAACCAGAGGATGGGGTGGTAACTGTAGAGAGAGAGGATGAGACAGGGCTGCTTTTAGATGGGCAATATTACAGCACGCATGCTAAATCGCTACAGTAGTGTCCAACTCTACAACCCTATGGATACAGCCCACCAGGCTCCTCTGTCCATGGGATTCTCCAGGCAAGAATATTGGAGTGGATGGCTATGCCCTTCTCGAGGGGATCTTCCAGATCCAAGGACTGACCCTATGTCTCTTATGTCTCCCACAATGGCAGGTGGGTTCTTGACCACACCACCTGGGATATTTTTATGCTGATAGGAATGACCCAACAGAGGAGGAAAATTAGTGATGCAAGAGGGAGGAAAACACTAGAAGAGAAATACAGGTTGTGATTAACCTTTGGTTTGGTGCAGCAATAGTCACAGGAAGAAAGATTATGTGGATACAAATGCAGCTAAGTTGGCAGTTGTAATGGGAGCACAGGAATGTTTTCAGATGATTCCACTTCTTCAGTGAACTAGGAAACAAGGTCATTAGCTTCAAGGGGAAAGTCTTGTGAGGAGAAACAAGAAGGTGTGAAGACTCACCTTGGAGAGTGAGGAGTGAGAAATCATAGTAAACTTACTGTAAAGCACTAAGAGCGTACTTGAATTCAGAGTAGTAACATGTTTGTGTTTTCCTTTAGCCAAGTACAGCAATAAGCTTCAGACATGGAATAACCTTGCATTTTTTGCACCAAATCTAAAAGGCCATATTTTCCTAATCTAAACACCACAAGCCTACAGTCAAAATACATTTTCAAGGGACTATATTTAGAGCCCCAAGAAAAACTAACCATCAAGGGTACTAAAAACTAACTCAAAGGGAAGAAAACACTACAAACCTATTCCATATCTTAATGGAATCCGCTGCTGCTGAAAGGATAGCGATATTGTCAGAGCTGAATGACAAAGTCCGCACGTCACTGCGATGACCCCCGATGGTGATTCTGTTTGTCCTGACAGGCTGAGGAGCCGACATGGAGGGATTCAGTGAATATAATTCCACCAAGTTGTTCTGCAGTAGGAAAACTACCTTCAACTCTCCTTGAGAAGTATGAATCAAGTCAAAGGATCTGCATGAGAAAATACTCATAAATGTTCCAGCAATCATCTCAGCTCACATGTTAACTGTTTTCAGGAGAAAGAATTTGCAATGCCCTCCACTGGTATACAGTTTGAACAACTGTAAAGGATTTTACAAATAAGAGTGCACTGAGAATTGGACAGTAGTCAAGTACAGGCTTTTAAGTCCAAGAAACCTGAGCTTGGACACTGGATCTGATTTGTTTCTGTGTATCTTTTCTAAGTGACCCCAAATTCTTTTTGGAACATGGGCTACCCATTTTTCTTTGTAATTGGCAGCAATAAATAACTGTAATGAAAAGATAAAAGGCTATTATATTGAAACAAATATGAGATGATGAATGAGTGAGCCATGGTGAACAGTAGGAGCTGGGTCCCAGTCACCGTCTCCAGACGCATAATTCACAGTGACCGCTTGCAAAGAGCATGAAAAGTCAACACAACTTTGTTGCTTAGCTATGCCTACAACACTTCAGATACTTCAGTTACTACATTTTCACTCACTTGATTCTGGCAGAAGTTTTGATATTAGTCACCCTCAGGATTTCATCCTGCAGAGTCATTTTGACATTGACTTCAAGGTCATCCTTCTCCTCTTTGCAAGAATTTGATCTAAAGGAGAAAAGAAAAAAGAAAAAAAGAGTATCATGCTATCGCTTTTTTAGAAACAGCTTTGCTATTAAGTTTTGGTCTAAGACCAACAACCCATGTGGATCTGGGAAAGTCATTTAACTACATGGAATTACCATGAAAATTAAACAATGTAGTGTATGTAGGAATGCACTATGAACCACAATGCAATTAATAAATTATTCCATTTAACAGGTACCGTCAATAAATGGATTCCAAATGCAACATCCCATAAAATTTCCAGGGATGAGTCTTTGTAGTTCAAACTATCCCACTGAAGTGTTTCTAGTAAACTTCTCTACCTTCAAGACTTCTTAGAAAATCCATTAGCCTGTACTTAACAACTCAACCACATCAAATAAATGAGAGGTCTGAAAAGATTTGCTTTGGAAAGTAAATTTTTAAAAGGATGACTTTTTGAGACTTGATAAATTTCAACCACTGCGATATGATACCATCTCTACAGTTATAATGACCTATTGTAAGGTGATACTGCCCTAAACTTGACTTATGAAACTGTCTAAAAGTTTTTTCCTTCCTCGATGTCCAAATTTTCAGGAGAAAGAATTTGCAATGCCCTCCACTGGTATACAGTTTGAACAACTGTAAAGGATTTTACAAATAAGAGTGCACTGAGAATTGGACAGTAGTCAAGTACAGGCTTTTAAGTCCAAGAAACCTGAGCTTGGACACTGGATCTGATTTGTTTCTGTGTATCTTTTCTAAGTGACCCCAAATTCTTTTTGGAACATGGGCTACCCATTTTTCTTTGTAATTGGCAGCAATAAATAACTGTAATGAAAAGATAAAAGGCTATTATATTGAAACAAATATGAGATGATGAATGAGTGAGCCATGGTGAACAGTAGGAGCTGGGTCCCAGTCACCGCCTCCAGACGATAATTCACAGTGACCGCTTGCAAAGAGCATGAAAAGTCAACACAACTTTGTTGCTTAGCTATGCCTACAACACTTCAGATACTTCAGTTACTACATTTTCACTCACTTGATTCTGGCAGAAGTTTTGATATTAGTCACCCTCAGGATTTCATCCTGCAGAGTCATTTTGACATTGACTTCAAGGTCATCCTTCTCCTCTTTGCAAGAATTTGATCTAAAGGAGAAAAGAAAAAAGAAAAAAAGAGTATCATGCTATCGCTTTTTTAGAAACAGCTTTGCTATTAAGTTTTGGTCTAAGACCAACAACCCATGTGGATCTGGGAAAGTCATTTAACTACATGGAATTACCATGAAAATTAAACAATGTAGTGTATGTAGGAATGCACTATGAACCACAATGCAATTAATAAATTATTCCATTTAACAGGTACCGTCAATAAATGGATTCCAAATGCAACATCCCATAAAATTTCCAGGGATGAGTCTTTGTAGTTCAAACTATCCCACTGAAGTGTTTCTAGTAAACTTCTCTACCTTCAAGACTTCTTAGAAAATCCATTAGCCTGTACTTAACAACTCAACCACATCAAATAAATGAGAGGTCTGAAAAGATTTGCTTTGGAAAGTAAATTTTTAAAAGGATGACTTTTTGAGACTTGATAAATTTCAACCACTGCGATATGATACCATCTCTACAGTTATAATGACCTATTGTAAGGTGATACTGCCCTAAACTTGACTTATGAAACTGTCTAAAAAGTCTTCCTTCTCGAGTCCCAAAGGTCAGCACCACGCCACCCAGTCCCCTTCTGTATATGCTGCTGTCATTGAAGACACACTGCCAGCCTCTCAGAATTAAATCATTTTGAAGCTAAGTTCCAATGCCTGTACTGTCTTTCTAGTCCTGTGTGGTTCTCAGTGCAAGGCCAAAGAATATGGTAAGTTATAAAATTGTATGTAGAAGTTAAAAACTTGGACTACCAGCACTCCCTAAAATCTTCCCTAGCACATAACTATAACTGGAAACAGTAAATATTCCTTTAAAGAAGCCATGCTAGGGGCTTCCCTGGTGGTCCAGTGGGTAAGGACACCGCCTTGCAGTGCAAGGGGCGTTGGTTCAATCCCTGGCCTGGGAAGATCCCACGTGCCGCGGAGCGGCTGGACTGATGTGTCCAATTACCGAGCCAGAGCTCTGGAGCGCATGCACCCAGAGCCGGTGCTCTGCGACAACAGAGGCCACCGCGATGGGAGGCCCACAGGAGCCAAAAAACAAAGACGGATGAAAATAGAGAAATGAAAGACCAATAGAAGTGGCCCGCCCACCCTCCTCCCTCCCCACCCCACCCCCACCAAAATAAATACATAAATAAATCTTTAAAAAAAAAAAAAAGAAGCCATGCTTTTGCTCTCAGTACTCTGGCCCAGGGTACTTCGCTAGTAGTAAATATTAAGAAAACACACTTTGCTTTCCTTTTAGCTTTCTTCATCTTCTTGTCCATTTTCTTCTGAATTTCCTCTTTGGAAAGGACACAAAACACTTCTAGCACAGAATCGGTTCCCTAGAAAAGGAAAAGGCTGATATGAGTCCAGGAGAGGCAACCTGTAATTTAGCTCTGTAAGAACGTTTCTTTTTCTTCCCTATTTGTATTACCATGGACAACTTAATCTCTCTGAGATTGTCGTCTCATCTCTAAAGTGAGAATATACCACTTTCTACAGTGATCCCCAGAAGACTAAAAGTCCACAAGGTACCAGATAATCAAATCTTTTTTTGGCGGGAGGGCGCAAGGGGCAGGTTGGGGATGGAGGGGGGTGGGCGGGCCACTTCTATTAGTCTTTCATTATCCATTTCCTTTGTTTTTTGGCCGGTGTGGGCCTCCCATCGCAGTAGCCTCTGTTGTTGCAGAGCACCAGCTCTGGGCGCATGCGCTCCAGAGCTCTGGCTTGGTAATTGGACACATCAGTCCAGCCGCTCCGCGGCACGTGGGATCTTCCCAGGCCAGGGATTGAACCAACGCCCCTTGCATTGCAAGGCGGTGTCCTCACCCACTGGACCACCAGGGAAGCCCCCACATAATCAAATCTTAACAGGACCAAAGAAAAATTCACCTCCACACCAAATACAAAAGGAGTCTCTGAAAGGAACAGCCGAGTCCTTGTTATTTTCTCCTGAGCCTGGTACTCACATGGCAAGCAAGAATCCTGCCTGTTCTGTCAACTGCAAGGTTCACAACTCTCTCCCTTCCTTCCCGCATTATGGAGCCAGCTTTTTTGCATATAAGGATGCGCTGCAGAAGAAGCAAGAGAAAAGATGAAGGTTAACGGTTCTGTTGACCCTTGAAAAGACAGCATTCCAAGAAATGCAGTTGACAAAGATCATCCCTAAAATGAATACTTTCCCAGCATGCAACTGAGCTGAAAGTTAAGAAACAAAAATGAATTACATCCTCAGGAGTTTCATCCATCTCGAGGGTACCATCCTCTGCTTCATGTGTATCCTGTATTTCAGGGGAAGACTCCTTGATTTTCTTGGGCTCTGGTTCTTCTGGGTCATCAATCTGTTTTTATAAAAATGGGAAAATAAGAAGTGAAATTATAAGTTCCAGGAAGTGACTCTTACCCTTAACGGCACAGAAACATCTTCTTATGGCCACAGATAACTTCCATTTAGTGACCTCTCTGATCAGACCTCTTTGGTAGCAGCACATTTGTATTTATAAGAATGTATTAAAAACCTAAAAGAGATTGCACCTAACAGAAACAAAACATCATTAGTAGCTTCAGTAACTTCCCATAGTATAAGGACCATTGTTTCATAACAAAGTGAAAAAATGACGATCTCATTCATTTTAAAACCTCCGATATACTGTATTCTAAAGAGAAGGATTCAGACTGGCATTGCAAATTGCAAAGGCACTGCATGAGAGGTCACATTTTCTCCTTAAATGAAGAAAAGATCAACTCTAGCCTACTAATGTAGAATCCATCAAAATGGCTACTGGTTATACCTCCACCCAATTCCACTTAAACCCAAGGTACATGATCTTTTTTCCACACAGTATCTTTGCGCATCTGAGAAAAAGCTATAGGTCTTCTTAGAATCTACATATTTTCCTAAACATACAGAAATTTTACATAGATTTTTGTTTGAGAGAAGAGGGTCACAGATACCCTGAAGTCCATCCACGGACACCCAAAGACCAAGGAATATCAAGCTAAGAGCGCTACAAACTAAAAGATTAACACTATTGAGAGCTGTAAAACTAAAGATATCCTTCTTCCAATTGAAAAGGGAGCATAAAATGAAGGACTATGAAATTGCTGAAACATGACCCTGCTGCATGATCAGAAAATACGCAATTACCTCTTCCAGATAAGCTATGTTCCAAGCTCTCAGTTCACTGTCGGAAGCCCCAGTGATGAGTCGCTTTTCTTCTGACACCAAAACCAACCCCCACACCTACAGAGCATAAAAAGATTCAAATCATATGATTTTAGGGAATGCAGGATGTAGGACGTGCCATCCCAAAAGTCTTAAGCAGTCAAATCTCTTTGGCACTGCAAAGTCTAATATTAAGGCAACCTTTTCAAAATGTACTAAAAGCTCACTTTTAGAAAGAAAGTGAACTATGGTAGAACTGTTAGGTTGTCACTAGCAGTTTCTCTGTAATTTCCTATCCTTAAATTTAGATAATGGCTGTTCAGAATAAATCCTACCTAGAAGCCACTCTGATGATTTTAGGTCTAGCACTCCTCTGCTTTCAGCAGTGCCTTACAAATAAAAGTGCTCCATTAATGTCTATCAGCACATCATTTTTAGCCTCAAACATCCACAACTAAACAGTGAAAATAACAGTACTGTCGCAAATCAACAGTCTAATTTGCTTTTCTTCTTCATTAATTCTAGGGTGTGTATATTCCTCATACATTCTAGGGTATATGTAAACATATACATACACACATATACATGTATAAATATATGTATAAATGGAGTTATAATATACAATATTATATTAGTTTAAGGCATACGATACAGTGATTCAATATTTTTAAACATTAAGAGACCAAGTTACCGGTTCCATCAACATACAGAACTGTTACAATAGTACTATGTACCCTATGTGTACATTACATCCCATGACTGAAGTTTGTACCCCTTAATCACCTTCACCTCTGCCTGGTATGACTAAACCACAAAGGAGGCTGCAAAGATGTAAAATATTCCCTGACCTCTATGGAACATATCTATGTTCAGGTAACTATTATAATGGCTATAATTTGCTATTTACACGTCACTGGGCTGGCGCCATGCACACAGGATCATTAAACTTCCCTACAATCATAAAGGTGGACACTTACTTAAATGCCATGAAGCCCATACTCATGGGCTAAAAACCCATGCAAGGCCAAGTTTCACTATACGCCAGAGCAGCTGTATCTGCTGTGATGGTTTGTCCAGCACACCAACGTCTCTGTCTCAGGACAGTACATATGATTATTGTTAGCAGTGAGAACAAAGAGCCATGAGAGGGCCAGAGAAGAAACCATCTCTTCCTTTCTGCCTTGCCAATCCTTCTCTGGGCCCCACACCTACCTCAGTTCGGTGGCCAACCATTGTTTTAAAACAGTGCTGGGTATCAAGGTCCCACCATTTCACCACAGTATCTTTCCCACTAGAAGATGAAATAGCAGAAAAATCTTATTAGGAACAGTCAATCAACAGGAAGATCGAGGACTCATTTGTTGCCTTAAAAACATAACACACAGCAATGAGGTCTAATGTTAAGTTTTCCTTTTAAGGATCAACTCTAGAAGCCACTCTGATGATTTTAGGTCTAGCACTCCTCTGCTTTCAGCAGTGCCTTACAAATAAAAGTGCTCCATTAATGTCTATCAGCACATCATTTTTAGCCTCAAACATCCACAACTAAACAGTGAAAATAACAGTACTGTCGCAAATCAACAGTCTAATTTGCTTTTCTTCTTCATTAATTCTAGGGTGTGTATATTCCTCATACATTCTAGGGTATATGTAAACATATACATACACACATATACATGTATAAATATATGTATAAATGGAGTTATAATATACAATATTATATTAGTTTAAGGCATACGATACAGTGATTCAATATTTTTAAACATTAAGAGACCAAGTTACCGGTTCCATCAACATACAGAACTGTTACAATAGTACTATGTACCCTATGTGTACATTACATCCCATGACTGAAGTTTGTACCCCTTAATCACCTTCACCTCTGCCTGGTATGACTAAACCACAAAGGAGGCTGCAAAGATGTAAAATATTCCCTGACCTCTATGGAACATATCTATGTTCAGGTAACTATTATAATGGCTATAATTTGCTATTTACACGTCACTGGGCTGGCGCCATGCACACAGGATCATTAAACTTCCCTACAATCATAAAGGTGGACACTTACTTAAATGCCATGAAGCCCATACTCATGGGCTAAAAACCCATGCAAGGCCAAGTTTCACTATACGCCAGAGCAGCTGTATCTGCTGTGATGGTTTGTCCAGCACACCAACGTCTCTGTCTCAGGACAGTACATATGATTATTGTTAGCAGTGAGAACAAAGAGCCATGAGAGGGCCAGAGAAGAAACCATCTCTTCCTTTCTGCCTTGCCAATCCTTCTCTGGGCCCCACACCTACCTCAGTTCGGTGGCCAACCATTGTTTTAAAACAGTGCTGGGTATCAAGGTCCCACCATTTCACCACAGTATCTTTCCCACTAGAAGATGAAATAGCAGAAAAAAATCTTATTAGGAACAGTCAATCAACAGGAAGATCGAGGACTCATTTGTTGCCTTAAAAAAACATAACACACAGCAATGAGGTCTAATGTTAATGTTTACCTGACTTTTCTTTTAAAAAGGATCCTAACTCTCGAAAGATTCCGCTTCTTTCCTGGCAAGGACTGAGTCAATGAAAAGTTATGGACTCTGTTTATCACAGCCACCCAACTTCCTTTCCCCTCTATAAAAGTGTTCTTTTTCCCTTGCTGAGTGGGAACTTGCATGTGGTTCACTATGACAGTAGACCCCAAACAGCAATTCTCTGCTGATCCTAAATAAATCCATTTTTTGCTGGGGGGAAAAAAAAAAGAATCCTAACTCTCTATATGCCTATTTGCTGGTAGAAAAATAAAATGTTCCAAAAATAACCTTGAACTCAGAGTGCTACAGAACATAGAACCTGGGCTGTCACTCATTATTTCCAACGTGACAGCATCAACATTCCTTCACACTGGGGACTTCCCTGGTGGTCCAGCGGTTAAGACTCTGAGCTCCCAGTGCAGGGGGCCAGGGTTCAATCCCTGGTCAGGAAACCAGATCCCAGATGACGCAAATAAAGATCCTGCTTGCCAAAACTTAAGAATCAGCACAGCCAAATTAACTAATTAACAACAACAAAAAAAGACTGAGGTCCAATGACCTTTATTCAAAAAAAATAAAACCCTTCATACTGTTTAATAGACACAGTAGAGTCCTCTCCTGCTCCCTTGTCTCCGAACATCTAGCTAGTCTTGAGGTCCTGAAAAATGCCTCCTCTGGGAAGTCTCTAAGCCTCAATTCCATCCAATCCACTTCTGCACACAAACCTGAATTTTTAAGTCCTACTGCCTGAATTATTTTCTTTTTTTTGCCTGAATTATTTTAATAACTTATGTGGTCTCTCTCTACTCCTATTCCCTCATCACATCCAATACACCCCTGGCAGATAGTTTCAATTTTCTAACTATGCACTAACTCAAGATTCCTCAGGATATCAGAAGCAAGCCCATTAAAGTTCTTAATCTCCCTACAAAAGACCACTCTTCTTCCCTCAAATGCCTGTTCTCTGCTTCTTCACCAATATAAATCTATCATTATTCTGCCTCATGACAAAACTCGAAATACTCCAAAACCCGATTTACAAAATCTTTCCTACACAGTCTTACCTCACGGTGCTCCTTCCTTTTCCTTATATCCCCTAAGCTATCAGGTGTCTGTATAGTGTGAACTGTAGAGTCACTGCCTCACAGAATGCGTGTCATCTGAACAAGACACACTAGCATCCCTGTATCCCATCCCATAGGCACAAACCCACAACGGGGACAGCATTGCGTGCTGCTCCTCTGCACTGCCTTCTGCTTCTTCCATGGCTCTTACTAATTACTATGGTTCTTGTAATTACCGCCTGGCAAAATTCAGGCTCTTAAAAGCTTCCTGGGTAACCATTCCTTAGGAATGGTAACAATTACACTAGGCTGAACTATATGAAATTGCTGATATCTAACATATCATTTTTAACTCATACAAATGCAACCTATTAGATTTTCAGAAGGCCTAAGTATGGAGTTAAGTCTCTTTTACTTAACTAAGTCAGTCTCAGTTTTACTGAAAGGCAGGCTAAAACAAACATTTGGTATTCACATCTGCCCATGGTTCCGTATTTGGCTTTCCTGACTTTCTACGGATACCAAAAGCAGACAGCTCATGCTATACAAGGTCTGTCAAAGAGTTAAGGAACAAGGAACAGCAGATACTGGGGAAAATAATGACAAAACAGAAAAGGGAATTTAAAAATGCTCTTAATAACTCTGCATAGCATCCACAAGACTGTTGGGAAAGAGAGGGAAGGGGAGAGGAAAGCAGAGAGAAGAGAAAACTAGCACACAACCTTGAGCATAGTGTGAAGAAACAAGGAAGGAATGAAGCAAATGCTCCAAGAGCCTTACTAGTGAGTTCACCTAGAAAAGGAATCGGACACAAAGCTGTTACTACTTCTTTACCTCGACACCAGCAGGTTCTTTTCTCGCAGAAACAATGCCTGTGTGATGGCGTCCTTGTGGCCCTTTAGACGGTAGAGGCCACTTTCATTGATGACATCCCACACAATAATATCTGTGTCCTAGAGGGATCAAATCATACAGAGGACCTTATTTACCACATAAGGCCTAACTTGACCAACAACAGGATGTCATAGTCTTATCACAAAGCTGATATGCAGTCTTTATAGAAAACCTGCAAAGTATACAGAAAAGTAAAGAGAAAACAAACACCAGCTGATCTCATCACCCAGATATGATCAACACAGATACTGCTGTAGAGTCACTGCCTCACAGAATGCGTGTCATCTGAACAAGACACACTAGCATCCCTGTATCCCATCCCATAGGCACAAACCCACAACGGGGACAGCATTGCGTGCTGCTCCTCTGCACTGCCTTCTGCTTCTTCCATGGCTCTTACTAATTACTATGGTTCTTGTAATTACCGCCTGGCAAAATTCAGGCTTTTAAAAAGCTTCCTGGGTAACCATTCCTTAGGAATGGTAACAATTACACTAGGCTGAACTATATGAAATTGCTGATATCTAACATATCATTTTTAACTCATACAAATGCAACCTATTAGATTTTCAGAAGGCCTAAGTATGGAGTTAAGTCTCTTTTACTTAACTAAGTCAGTCTCAGTTTTACTGAAAGGCAGGCTAAAACAAACATTTGGTATTCACATCTGCCCATGGTTCCGTATTTGGCTTTCCTGACTTTCTACGGATACCAAAAGCAGACAGCTCATGCTATACAAGGTCTGTCAAAGAGTTAAGGAACAAGGAACAGCAGATACTGGGGAAAATAATGACAAAACAGAAAAGGGAATTTAAAATGCTCTTAATAACTCTGCATAGCATCCACAAGACTGTTGGGAAAGAGAGGGAGGGGGTGAGGAAAGCAGAGAGAAGAAAACTAGCACACAACCTTGAGCATAGTGTGAAGAAACAAGGAAGGAATGAAGCAAATGCTCCAAGAGCCTTACTAGTGAGTTCACCTAGAAAAGGAATCGGACACAAAGCTGTTACTACTTCTTTACCTCGACACCAGCAGGTTCTTTTCTCGCAGAAACAATGCCTGTGTGATGGCGTCCTTGTGGCCCTTTAGACGGTAGAGGCCACTTTCATTGATGACATCCCACACAATAATATCTGTGTCCTAGAGGGATCAAATCATACAGAGGACCTTATTTACCACATAAGGCCTAACTTGACCAACAACAGGATGTCATAGTCTTATCACAAAGCTGATATGCAGTCTTTATAGAAAACCTGCAAAGTATACAGAAAAGTAAAGAGAAAACAAACACCAGCTGATCTCATCACCCAGATATGATCAACACAGATACTGCTGTACACTGCTCCAGCCTTCATGAGTACATACACACTGTGGACTGAGACCATGCTATTCCACCATTTTATAACCCTCTGTCTCATTTAATATTTTTCCATATTTCCATATCATTAGAGACTATTCTCATTTTTAATAATCATGAAATAACCAACCTTAAGACTATAATTTATTTTAAGTTTTTTCTATTTCAGCCATTTAGGTACTTTTCAATTTTCTGCTATGATAAATATGTGGAAATGATCATTCTTGTACTTTAATCTTTTATACATCTCTGATCTGAATAAAGACTAAAATGGGACATCGTTGGGTTAAAAGATATTTCTATTTTACTATCTTTAAATAGAATAATAATTTTAATAGGACCTAATTTGCAATTCAGGGTGACCTCCAGAAAGTGTGCAGCAATCTAAAGGTCCAGGACAGTTTTCTTATCTCTCCAACTCTGGGTTATTACCGGTTGCTCAAAAACCACTGCCAATTTCACAAGTTGAAACACTACCTCAATGTTTGATTTGCATTTCTGAATACCAGTAAGAAATTCTGTACCTGCTCTATGGTGTTTATTGGTCTTTCTGTACCTCCTGTGAACTGCCAAGTCATGTCTTTTGTCTTCCTTGGGGTTTTACTTGTTTGTTGTTACTAACACATAATATTAATACATCTCCCCTCCTTTTCTTAAACTAGACCTATTAAATACTTTCCGTTTTTCACTGTCCTTTATTTTTTCTAATTTTACTTACTGATAGGTTTGCAGTCTTTTTCCACCTTGTTATCAGATATTTATCTATCTCCAGGTTTACTTAAAATGCCATGAATTAATTTGAGTCTTCAGTTTGTGACTTTTTTTTGGTAAATGGCATAAGGTAAAGTTTTAACTTACAATTGCCACCCCCTCCACATAGTCAGTCAATTGTCTTAAGTACTGCTTCAGAAGTAATCTATCATTCCTCTACTCAAAAATGTCACCTTTAGCACAAACTAATTAGGGAATATATGCATAACATTATATTATAATGTCACATATACTATATATACACATTACATACATATATATACCTAATTAGGTATAACAAGTGAGTTTGTTTCTTGGGAGTTCCATTTGGTTGCATTAATCTATTTTGTATTAATGCAAGGTTGATATAACATATTATAAATTATGACTTCATAGTGCATGTTAGCAATTGAAATCTCTTAAATCCAGCCCTGAAAAAAAAACTGAAACTCTTTTCTTTCCCAAACTCTGCTGTATATTATTTATTCTTCCATATATGCTTTCTTTTCCTTTTTAACTTCATACCACGAGCTCTTTTTTATTTATTATTTTCACCCATCTTTATTCTTTGGCCTGTGTGGGCCTCCCATTGCAGTGCCCTCACTGCAGAGCACTGGCTCTGGGCTCATGCGCTCCAGAGCGATGGCTCCTAACTGGACACACTGGTCCAGTTGCTTCGTGGCATCTGGGATCTTCCCGGGTCAGGGATCAAACCAGTGACCCCTTGCACTGCAAGGAGGACTTTCTACCCACTGGATCACCAGGGAAGCCCCATGCATGCTTTTAAACCGTTTGGTCATGATCTAAAAAATAAAAATCGGGCTTCCCCTGGTGGTCCAGTGGATAAGGACACCGCCTTGCAGTGCAAGGGGCGCCGGTTCGATCCCTGGCCTGGGAAGATCCCACGTGCCGCGGAGCGGCTGGACTGATGTGTTCAATCACCGAGCGGGAGCTCTGGAGTGCATGCGCCCAGAGCCGGTGTTCTGTGACAACAGACGCCACCGCGATGGGAGGCCCACACAGGCCAAAGAACAAAGACGGATGAAAACAGAGAAATAAAAGACCAATGGAAGTGGCCCACCCGCTCCCCTCCCTCCCCAACCCGACCCCCTCCCAAAATAAATAAATAAATAAATCTTAAAAAACAAAAATCCTTTGGGATATTTAAATTCTTCTCTATGCAAACTAATTAGCACATAGAAGCATTATCTCAATACTTTGTCTTGGTATTCAAGAACATGGTTCTTGTCTCTATTTAGTCAAGTCTGCTACACTCCTCACTAAAGCTTCACAGTATTTTTGTGCCCATTACCTAACACACAATTGTAAATGGAATCATTTACATTCTATTTTATGAATAATAACTGAGATATAGGAAAATTACCAATTTTACCAAAAAAAATGGCCAAGAAGAATCATCTCTGACTCCCCCTTTCCAATTTGTTTCCTGCACCCACTTCTGTACTGTTTTGCGAAGGCGTATCTATAATGATGTCACATGTTAAGCATGTGTCCTCCTCATCTTGTCCCTGTATTTTATAAGCTTTTATCAGAGAATCTGACATGAAATAAAATGGAGCACCCAATTCAAACCCATCCTTCTCACCCTACACTACCATCAACACTGTTTTGTATACTGAGTGCCCACTGTTTCACCCAATAAATTTTGTGAACCTGCTTCAGCATTAGCATTATGCTTCCTTACTAGATCGAGGGGCTTCCCCAGTGGCTCAGCTCATAACGAATCTGCCTGTGAATGCAGGAAACACAGGAGACATGGGTTCGATCCCTGGGTTGGGAAGATACCCTGGAAGAGGAAACAGCAACCAACTCCAGTATTCTTGCCTGGAAAATTCTATGGACAGAGGAGTCTGGCAGACTACAGTCCATGGGATTGCAAAGAGTCATACATGACTGAGCACAAATGTGTGTGCATGTACACACACACACACACACACACACACACACACAAGACCAAAGTCTGGGCACCTAATTCAACGTCTCACCTTGGACCCAGATGCCAGCCTGCCTCCTAGCTGATCATACTTCAAGGAGGTGATGGCTGCTCTGTGTCCATTGAAAGTCACATTTCCTTCCCCACTCAGGAGACTGAAGATTCGGATAGACCCATCCTCATAACCAACAGCTAAGTGCAGCCCATCTGGGGAAGGGCACAAACAAGTGGCTTCATGTTTAAGCCCCTGAAGGATGAGGATCTGAAAAAGAACCAAAAACAATGTAGAGGAGTTACCAGGCACAGTAAAAGTAAAGTCATCAATAATTCCAAACTGCTCTTTAATACTGAAACTCTGCATTCTATCTCAAGTTCTTTAAAAATAAATTTATATATATGTTGTTGCTCACTTTGAGAACTACTAGAGAAATTAGAAAGAAAGTTCTTTAACATAGAAATTACTATTTGTACTGGGTAATGAAATATTCAATAAAAAATACTACACTATTTCTCCAAAGCTCTACATAAGCAAAATACATGTGAAGATATCTCAGGCAATGGAATAAATTACTAAGTCCTTATTCTATGTCAATACCAAATGATTTTCCATAAAGGGTTATAAACAAATCCTTGCTTTAACTGAGTCCCAACTCAGAAACCAACATGCATGGCAACAGAGTGCTACAGTGGCTGATCCCCCAGGGACGCTGGGGGATAATAAGCATCAAAGTATTAACATTTTGGTAGTCTCAAAGTAAGTGGGCAAGGTCCAAATATCTGTATTTGGTTTGGCAGAAGTGCTAGGCTTAAGAATTCAGTCATACAAAGTACCAAAGGCTAGTTTATCAACCCTTGGGCCTCATCTACATAAAATAAATAAAAAAAAGATTCAGGGGCTTCCCTGGTGGTCCAGTGGGCTGAGTCCACCTTGCAGTGCAAGGGGCACCAGTTCGATCCCTGGCCCAGGAAGATCCCACGTGCTGTGGAGCAACTGGACCAGTGTGTCCAATTACAAGCCGGCACTCTGGAGCACATGCACCCAGAGCCAATGCTCTGCAACAAGAGAGGGCACTGCAATTGGCAGGCCCACATGGGCCAAAGAATAAAGTTGGATGAAAATGAATAAATAATAAACCAATAAAAGAGGCCAAAATTTCAATAAAAAAAAGAAGATTCAGTCAACATATTCCCTTTAAATGCTTAATATGCTATAACTGAGCTTCCCTAGTGGCTGAATGGTAAAGAATCCACCTGCAATGAAGGAAATGTAGGTTCAAGATGCAGGCTAAAATCCATGGAGTTGAAGAGTCAGACACAACGACTAAAACAACAGCTACAAAAACTCTATATGGTTCTGAGGGCAAGTAAAACTTGAAAAGTAGAAAACTGGTAGAAAAAAACAAACATGTTGGGAATAATGATTTACAAATAATTACCTGTAAACATCATTACAAAGAAATACCTAAGAGTTGGGCTCCTATTTGTTTGTGGTTTTTAGAGTTTAGTATAGGACACAACAGAGTGTTTTCTATTGTGTGTTTTCGTATTTGTACTGGGTAATGAAATATTCAATAAAAATACTACACTATTTCTCCAAAGCTCTACATAAGCAAAATACATGTGAAGATATCTCAGGCAATGGAATAAATTACTAAGTCCTTATTCTATGTCAATACCAAATGATTTTCCATAAAGGGTTATAAACAAATCCTTGCTTTAACTGAGTCCCAACTCAGAAACCAACATGCATGGCAACAGAGTGCTACAGTGGCTGATCCCCCAGGGACGCTGGGGGATAATAAGCATCAAAGTATTAACATTTTGGTAGTCTCAAAGTAAGTGGGCAAGGTCCAAATATCTGTATTTGGTTTGGCAGAAGTGCTAGGCTTAAGAATTCAGTCATACAAAGTACCAAAGGCTAGTTTATCAACCCTTGGGCCTCATCTACATAAAATAAATAAAAAAAAGATTCAGGGGCTTCCCTGGTGGTCCAGTGGGCTGAGTCCACCTTGCAGTGCAAGGGGCACCAGTTCGATCCCTGGCCCAGGAAGATCCCACGTGCTGTGGAGCAACTGGACCAGTGTGTCCAATTACAAGCCGGCACTCTGGAGCACATGCACCCAGAGCCAATGCTCTGCAACAAGAGAGGGCACTGCAATTGGCAGGCCCACATGGGCCAAAGAATAAAGTTGGATGAAAATGAATAAATAATAAACCAATAAAAGAGGCCAAAATTTCAATAAAAAAAAGAAGATTCAGTCAACATATTCCCTTTAAATGCTTAATATGCTATAACTGAGCTTCCCTAGTGGCTGAATGGTAAAGAATCCACCTGCAATGAAGGAAATGTAGGTTCAAGATGCAGGCTAAAATCCATGGAGTTGAAGAGTCAGACACAACGACTAAAACAACAGCTACAAAAACTCTATATGGTTCTGAGGGCAAGTAAAACTTGAAAAGTAGAAAACTGGTAGAAAAAAACAAACATGTTGGGAATAATGATTTACAAATAATTACCTGTAAACATCATTACAAAGAAATACCTAAGAGTTGGGCTCCTATTTGTTTGTGGTTTTTAGAGTTTAGTATAGGACACAACAGAGTGTTTTCTATTGTGTGTGTTCTATTTCACGATAGAATACTTGACGATCCAGATTCAAAGATCCAGAGAACAATTTATAGAAGCATGCACATTTAAAAAAAATTCTTTGCATAATAAAACAAACTTCTCCCATGTCTGTGTCCACCCTCAAATACCCATAAATCAGTACCAATCTGGGTGATTTCTGGCTTACCTTCTCTCCTTTCCTTAAATCCCAGATGAAAACATGTTCACAGGCTGGAACTGCCACATAGCGTCCTTTTTCACCACGAAGTGTCACAAACACAATATTGCCTTTTTGGCTGCCAATAAGCCCAAAGACTGCACTGGCAACATAGCGCAGGTATTGCTTGGTGAGTCCCATGTTCTAACATCTGATATAAGTGAGGCAGCTGAACCTAGAGACAAAAAAAGACTCAGCTCTTTGAGCACATTGGTTCTGCTAGGCAGGCAACCACCAGCGATTTATCATGTGTTCGAAAGCATTTGACCCAGGGCTGCTAAACCTTCGTTCACTCTCAATACATCACCTGGACAGCTTCATTTTTTATTCACTGACTCAACATGTCATCTCTCATTCTTCAAGTCTCAAACTGGTCACACTGTCACGTCTGCCTCACAAATACCTGACATTTGGCTTTTATGCACCTAAACAATTTGCTTCTGAATTTGCTTCCAAGTTCAGCTACCACAGCTTTTACACTGATATTAATGAGCATTTATTGTAAACCTACTAATCAGACAGCCATTGATCTGAATGCTAGAGATACAATGTTGAGTAGAACAAAAATGCCTGATCTCAAAGCACTCACTTACCTTTGAGCACAGCAGCTCTCAATCTCCAAAATGTATGTAAACCAGTCAGGGGGTTATGAAAACTGATAGCTAGGAACCACCTCACCTCCCCAGTATCTCTTTCTGATTCAGTAGGTTTGGGGTGAGGCCCAGGATTTTTCAATTCTAAACAAATTCCCAGGCGATGTTGCTGCAGTTCCTCGCTTTGAGAAATACTGCAACACACGCAGATCCATCCTTGATTTCCAATTCAGAGCAGCCACCTTCCCTTGGTCCCTCCAAAATGCCATTGTCCCTGTGTAACTGAGGAGGACACTATGGGGCCTTCCCAAGTCAGACATGATTCCCCTCCGTCTGCTTCCTGTTTGTAGAAAAACTTTATCCTCCTAAAGTTCCCTGAGTTCCAAAGAGCAAATTTAATCAGAAGTGAGAAGACACTTAAATTCAGAGGAAACAGAGGCATTAAGACAAAATATTAAATTCATGTCTGTGTCCACCAAAACCCATAAATCAGTACCAATCTGGGTGATTTCACTTTTCCTTAAATCCCAGATGAAAACATGTTCACAGGCTGGAACTGCCACATAGCGTCCTTTTTCACCACGTGTCACAAACACAATATTGCCTTTTTGGCTGCCAATAAGCCCAAAGACTGCACTGGCAACATAGCGCAGGTATTGCTTGGTGAGTCCCATGTTCTAACATCTGATATAAGTGAGGCAGCTGAACCTAGAGACAAAAAAAGACTCAGCTCTTTGAGCACATTGGTTCTGCTAGGCAGGCAACCACCAGCGATTTATCATGTGTTCGAAAGCATTTGACCCAGGGCTGCTAAACCTTCGTTCACTCTCAATACATCACCTGGACAGCTTCATTTTTTATTCACTGACTCAACATGTCATCTCTCATTCTTCAAGTCTCAAACTGGTCACACTGTCACGTCTGCCTCACAAATACCTGACATTTGGCTTTTATGCACCTAAACAATTTGCTTCTGAATTTGCTTCCAAGTTCAGCTACCACAGCTTTTACACTGATATTAATGAGCATTTATTGTAAACCTACTAATCAGACAGCCATTGATCTGAATGCTAGAGATACAATGTTGAGTAGAACAAAAATGCCTGATCTCAAAGCACTCACTTACCTTTGAGCACAGCAGCTCTCAATCTCCAAAATGTATGTAAACCAGTCAGGGGGTTATGAAAACTGATAGCTAGGAACCACCTCACCTCCCCAGTATCTCTTTCTGATTCAGTAGGTTTGGGGTGAGGCCCAGGATTTTTCAATTCTAAACAAATTCCCAGGCGATGTTGCTGCAGTTCCTCGCTTTGAGAAATACTGCAACACACGCAGATCCATCCTTGATTTCCAATTCAGAGCAGCCACCTTCCCTTGGTCCCTCCAAAATGCCATTGTCCCTGTGTAACTGAGGAGGACACTATGGGGCCTTCCCAAGTCAGACATGATTCCCCTCCGTCTGCTTCCTGTTTGTAGAAAAACTTTATCCTCCTAAAGTTCCCTGAGTTCCAAAGAGCAAATTTAATCAGAAGTGAGAAGACACTTAAATTCAGAGGAAACAGAGGCATTAAGACAAAATATTAATAGTTCAGCTACTAAACCAAATCAAGGACCTTTAGTTTCTCCTCATGGACTATAATGATGATATTCTGGGTCATGTCTTTGAGCTATTTTGCAGATATTGACACCTACACCAGTTGGAAGAAACTGCATACTGACCACAAGCACTTATACCCCGCAACTGGTTGGACTAGGATGATAGTGCTGACTCCCAATTACCATACCATTAGCCAATCAGCAGAATGTCCACCAGCTGATTACACATCCACCTTCTTTCCCTCATTTTGTCTTTAAAAACCTTTCCCTGGAAGTCAATTTTGTGCGATGGGGGGCGAGGGGGGCCTGTGAACACTGGTCCTCCCCCCATCTTTCCTCATGTTTGGCTTTGCCATATAAATGTTGCACTCTCCTTTGCCACAACCCTGTGTCAAGAGACAGGCTTGACTATGCAGGGGCAGGCCGACTCGAGTCTGGTTTGGTAATAACTGCACTAAATCAAATCCCTGAAAACACCTGATTATGGATAAAAGCCACAAGTGAAGGAGATAACACGTTAAGCTCGTCTGTGATATGGAACTGTGAAAAGCAGTCCCCGAAACACTTGTGCAACTAAGAACGTAATAACGAACAGAAGTTTTCGAAGCTGTTTTTCTGTTGGTGCTGGTGGTGTGGTTGGTTTAATGCTACAAGGTGTCTCTCTCAGAAGACAACCTGCTCTTTTAGGCTACTTTAACAGGGAAATACTCAATGCCTTTGCTAATATTCCTCTTTGCTGTTATTTTCTCTTTTAATGACCATCCACTGGCTTTGTTTTTCTAGGAACCAACATAAAAGGCAGTTAAAAATGTAGGAAAAGTAATATTAACATGGCAATAATGTCCTTAATCTAGGGTCATCTGATCAATTCTTTCCCAATTCTTTTTCCCCGTCTTACTTCCCTGGCACTACCCCCTTAACTGTAATTATTTCTCCTGGTAGTTTCTGGTCATTTACCATATATTTTCCTTGGAGGCTTCGCATAGCACACCTAGGCCTAGGGATTCCCACATCTTTACTTCCAGTCCTGACCACGTATGTAATACGAACTATAGAGCTCTGAGGACTTATCAGCATCTCCATCCGAATACCTTATAGTGTCACATTTAATATGTATAAAACCAAACCTACCTTGCTTCCTGAACCCTGCTCATTTTTTTTCTGACTGCGACACACAAGTTTCCAAGCCAGTAAAGCTCAAAACCTGGTAGTAACCTTTAGCTCATTAATAATATGTAAGCAACCAGTACTTAAAGAGTGCTACCTGGTAACTAATACATTAATGTATATTATTCAGTAAACGTGAAGTTAATCACGTACAGTAGTTAAATGAGTTAATACACGTAAAGCACTTTTAAAAGTCCTTCACAATTACCTCGCAAGGTACTATTCTTATCTCCATCTTACAGACCAGGAGTCCAGGCCAAGAGAGGTGAAACAGCTAGCCCAACATCATTCAGCTGGTTTTAAGTGCCAAAGCCAGCTCAGAATCCAACTCCAAATTTCTTCTTTTAACCACTAAATGAAACTACTACTTTTTGCCTCTGTCCTCTCTCTTCAGAAACTGCTGCTTCTCTGAAGTCGGGTCCTTTTGTCTTCCTACTTCTTTCTGTTCCAGCTCTTTGTCAGGCTAGGTGGTTTCCGTCCTTGTCCTGTTACCTTGCCTTCTTCGAATAACACGCATTCTCCCGTCTACCCAAGTGTTACGTTCTGAGACCCACTTCCTACGAGGCTGAAGTCTTTTCCACCGTCTCAATACTCCCACGACCCTCCGTACAACTTGGTACTGGTCACTTGCGTCTCACATGCGTATACCTCTACTCTCTTCGGGGAGAACTCACAACTTAGCCGTTCTCTGTGACCCGACCACCCCTGCTTCCTAACCTACAGTCCTCTAAAGCATGCTTCTATGATGCGCTGAAAAGCTGGACCGCGGTAATAGACCTGTCAAACGTCTCTAAACCAAATCTTCAGACAAGAGAATCCGAGGTAAGGGTTCGCGACACCCACCACGCCGCCAAAGAATCTTCAAGCGAGCCCTGTAGGCGCCAGATCACCCGGCTCTACAGTTCACGGGCGAACTTCCGGCGGTGGCGCGCGGCCTCCCGGGACACTCAAAGTAAGTCCAGGTGCTCCTCGACCCTCAAGACCGGCCCCAAACCCCGCTGCCTCGTCTGCCGCTGACATCACGAAGGCCTCAGCGGGCACCACACAGATTCGAGGAGCGGAGCAAAGGATTTCCAGCGCAGCGCACCTACGCCACCTACCTTGGCCTCCACGCGACTCGGGAGCGATTAGGCCCGCCCACCGAGCCCACCCCTTCCGCTCACCGAGCCCACCCCTTCCGCTCACCGAGCCCACCCCTTCCGCTCACCGACCCTCTTCCGCCCGACGTTCCCGGTGCCTTCTGGGGGAAATGACGTATGAACAGGACTCTGATTGGTGAGCACCAGCCGGGAGCGGAAGGCTGCGTTTCGCAGCCCGGGGCTCCTGTAGCTCGACATTCCAGTCTCTTGGGTTTTTGGCTCGCCTTACCCGCCGAACGCCTGGCAAAGATTTGTCCGGCGATGCAGCCCGGACGCTTTCCACGAGGAACTTAGCCTGCCGCCCGAATGGGACCGCCGGAATGCTGTGAGAGGCAGGACGGAGGCCGGGAAGGAAGACGGGGCGGCGCGGGCCGGGGGCGCGGCGGGCGGCGCACGGGACTTGGTCCCAGCTCGGGGTGCGGGCAAGAGGGCAGATTGTGTCCGTTCTCTGCAAAAATGAGCCTGGTGCTTCTCTTGCTGCTGTTGCTCGGGTTCCTCTTCCCCTAGGCGCTGTCGGGGACAAGTTACCCACCAGGAGACAGAGTAGGCTGACCTGGGCAATTAACCTGGAGCCTCCCGGGTGCTTCTCTTTGCTGCTGTTGATCCCTCTACTCTCTTCGGGGAGAACTCACAACTTAGCCGTTCTCTGTGACCCGACCACCCCTGCTTCCTAACCTACAGTCCTCTAAAGCATGCTTCTATGATGCGCTGAAAAGCTGGACCGCGGTAATAGACCTGTCAAACGTCTCTAAACCAAATCTTCAGACAAGAGAATCCGAGGTAAGGGTTCGCGACACCCACCACGCCGCCAAAGAATCTTCAAGCGAGCCCTGTAGGCGCCAGATCACCCGGCTCTACAGTTCACGGGCGAACTTCCGGCGGTGGCGCGCGGCCTCCCGGGACACTCAAAGTAAGTCCAGGTGCTCCTCGACCCTCAAGACCGGCCCCAAACCCCGCTGCCTCGTCTGCCGCTGACATCACGAAGGCCTCAGCGGGCACCACACAGATTCGAGGAGCGGAGCAAAGGATTTCCAGCGCAGCGCACCTACGCCACCTACCTTGGCCTCCACGCGACTCGGGAGCGATTAGGCCCGCCCACCGAGCCCACCCCTTCCGCTCACCGAGCCCACCCCTTCCGCTCACCGAGCCCACCCCTTCCGCTCACCGACCCTCTTCCGCCCGACGTTCCCGGTGCCTTCTGGGGGAAATGACGTATGAACAGGACTCTGATTGGTGAGCACCAGCCGGGAGCGGAAGGCTGCGTTTCGCAGCCCGGGGCTCCTGTAGCTCGACATTCCAGTCTCTTGGGTTTTTGGCTCGCCTTACCCGCCGAACGCCTGGCAAAGATTTGTCCGGCGATGCAGCCCGGACGCTTTCCACGAGGAACTTAGCCTGCCGCCCGAATGGGACCGCCGGAATGCTGTGAGAGGCAGGACGGAGGCCGGGAAGGAAGACGGGGCGGCGCGGGCCGGGGGCGCGGCGGGCGGCGCACGGGACTTGGTCCCAGCTCGGGGTGCGGGCAAGAGGGCAGATTGTGTCCGTTCTCTGCAAAAATGAGCCTGGTGCTTCTCTTGCTGCTGTTGCTCGGGTTCCTCTTCCCCTAGGCGCTGTCGGGGACAAGTTACCCACCAGGAGACAGAGTAGGCTGACCTGGGCAAAACGAACAGTGGTGCTGTAACCCCTGGGGAAGCGCGCTTGCCCAGGGGTGCCGGTGAAATTGGGCGACCCGAAGCCCTGCGGGTTGTGGTCCCAGAGTCGGCTCTCTGTGGTCGCCCGCGTGGACTGGTCGTCCACGAACCGAGAACCGCTCGAATAAGGGCTGAGTAGGCGCCGAGCCCAGGATGCTGAGTTGTCTGGATCCCCGCAGTCCCTGGAGTGACATTGGTCTGGCTTTCTGTTTCCGCTCTTTGGCTGCAGGAGGGGGAAGTGACCGGCGCTGACTCCTTCTTGCTTGGTAATTGAGGCTTTCGGCGTTCCGTCCCCAAATGGGAGTTAGCTTTTCTCTCATGTAGTTCTGTACGATTTTATTCTCTTGGGCTGCTTAGAAGTGTGCTGCCTAGGAAGGAGTTCTGAGGTTTGTAGCTGTGGAATATTAAAGTTAGCATATAGCTCTATAAAAAAATAAGACTGTCCCTTCACTGTACAGGATAGCTGTAACCAGTCTAGAAATTAGATTTTCATCTCTATTATCTGATTTTCATCAGGCGTTTTTAAGGCATGTTCACCTAATAGGCCGTATTCAAGAAAATTGCCATAGTAGAGAAGGTGATATGATCAGGCTGTAAGTAGGTGTAGCAGAGTAACTGTTTGAAATAAGCTTACTGTGGGTTGGATGAATGAGAAGGGAAGCAGTTGTGGCAACAGACTACTATTTCAGTAAGTTTGATGGGGAATGGAGCATTTAGGTGAGAGTGTATGGTAATGTATCTTACAAGTGATGTGCATTGCATTACATATATGAAAAATGTGTGTGTACATATATATATGAAAAACAAATGTGCTTCACTAGTCTGGTTTCCATCTCGATAATACCCATTGGATTATCTGATTCTAAGAAAACTATTTTACAGTTGTGTAAACTGTAGATAACTCAATGTCAGTACTGAATAATTTTGTCTGTAGATATGGAAATTCTGTCTTAGAGATTCATTGGAGGTTTTGCCTCATGTACATTCAGTTCAATATCCTTGTTCTATTACTGTGCCCGATTTGGGGACTCCTTTATCAATGCCCCCCCACCAAGGAGACAGAGTAGGCTGACCTGGGCAAAACGAACAGTGGTGCTGTAACCCCTGGGGAAGCGCGCTTGCCCAGGGGTGCCGGTGAAATTGGGCGACCCGAAGCCCTGCGGGTTGTGGTCCCAGAGTCGGCTCTCTGTGGTCGCCCGCGTGGACTGGTCGTCCACGAACCGAGAACCGCTCGAATAAGGGCTGAGTAGGCGCCGAGCCCAGGATGCTGAGTTGTCTGGATCCCCGCAGTCCCTGGAGTGACATTGGTCTGGCTTTCTGTTTCCGCTCTTTGGCTGCAGGAGGGGGAAGTGACCGGCGCTGACTCCTTCTTGCTTGGTAATTGAGGCTTTCGGCGTTCCGTCCCCAAATGGGAGTTAGCTTTTCTCTCATGTAGTTCTGTACGATTTTATTCTCTTGGGCTGCTTAGAAGTGTGCTGCCTAGGAAGGAGTTCTGAGGTTTGTAGCTGTGGAATATTAAAGTTAGCATATAGCTCTATAAAAAAATAAGACTGTCCCTTCACTGTACAGGATAGCTGTAACCAGTCTAGAAATTAGATTTTCATCTCTATTATCTGATTTTCATCAGGCGTTTTTAAGGCATGTTCACCTAATAGGCCGTATTCAAGAAAATTGCCATAGTAGAGAAGGTGATATGATCAGGCTGTAAGTAGGTGTAGCAGAGTAACTGTTTGAAATAAGCTTACTGTGGGTTGGATGAATGAGAAGGGAAGCAGTTGTGGCAACAGACTACTATTTCAGTAAGTTTGATGGGGAATGGAGCATTTAGGTGAGAGTGTATGGTAATGTATCTTACAAGTGATGTGCATTGCATTACATATATGAAAAATGTGTGTGTACATATATATATGAAAAACAAATGTGCTTCACTAGTCTGGTTTCCATCTCGATAATACCCATTGGATTATCTGATTCTAAGAAAACTATTTTACAGTTGTGTAAACTGTAGATAACTCAATGTCAGTACTGAATAATTTTGTCTGTAGATATGGAAATTCTGTCTTAGAGATTCATTGGAGGTTTTGCCTCATGTACATTCAGTTCAATATCCTTGTTCTATTACTGTGCCCGATTTGGGGACTCCCTTTATCAACCATCTGGCAGGTTCCTTTGTGAGTCAAAATCTTAAACCATGTTTATTTTTGTATTTGAATGAGTCTTGATTTTCTCTCAAAAATTAACTTAACATTAAATATAAATATTTAATAATAGAAAAAATGCAATAAGTTGTTTTAAGAGCAACTATGATGTAGAGTTAAGATAATGAATCTTATACAATGCCAGTGTAGCACTTCAAGAGCATAACCTTACTTTCCAAAGTTTCAGAATTGCTCCATGTATTAATGTTATAATTGAAACATAGTAAAGGAATAATCAACAATAGGTACAGTTGAAATTTAATTAATTACTTTGGCTCATGGACTTGACATTTGGAGAATTATTTTTGACCTTGAGGAAGGAGATTCACTATTGTTATAAAGATGGAAGCAGAATTGCAGTGGGTTGAATACATGGAGGAAGAGCAAGTAGAGCTGTGAAACAGATTCTTCTTAAAAAGTTACATGGTGAAATGTGGAGTGTGTTGGTATTGAAGAAATGGGGTGGAAAAAAAATTGAGAGTAGGAGATTCAGCGGAACAAGAGATCAGATGCTGTGAAGGGAGACTTGATGTTACTACCTTCCTTTAGAGGAGAGCTAGTCAGATACATTAGACTGCTTAAATAAAGGTGGTTTGGCAAGCTTAAACGTGTGGAATGCCCTGAAAAATCCCTTGCAAATTGAAGAGTGAATGAAGATAGAGACGTTAGGAGTTGGAAAGAAGGTAATTTGAACAATGACTTCTTTTTTCTCAGAGCATCAGGAAAAGAAGGGAGGGAGTGTGATATGATGTAGTGGAAATGGCCTGGGTTTTAGTGTCAGCTGGTCTTTGATCTGGATCTCAAGGTACAACTAACTAGTTCTGTTACCTTGAGCTAGTAATCGAACCACTGGGTCTTGGGGCCCCCATGTAAAATAAGAGTTCTAATATGTTACTGTAAAGATCAGAAAGCATATTTCCAGCATGTCTAATGCCTTGTGGTTCGCTGTATCTTCCACCATGGCCTCCTTTTGTTGGTTTAGTGTCTTGGGCTTTTTGCTACCGTAAAGCGCCCAGGTGTCCCCTCTCTGCTCTCTGTCGAACTCCTCTGCTACATTTGGTCTCACCTCTCACTTTCTGGAAGAGACATCCTCTGCTTCTTCAGTCTGAATGGCCTCCCCTTCTTTGTGGTTGCACACTTAGCACAGGATTTTTTTGCAGGGTGGGGGGAGGGGTGCGGGTTGGGGAGGGAGAGGGACGGGCAGGCCACTTCTCTTGGTCTTTCATTTATCTATTTTCATCCATCTTTGTTCTTTGGCCCGTGTGGGCCTCCCATTGCGGTGGCCTCTGTTGTCACAGAGCACCGGCTCTTGGGCGCATGCGCTCCAGAGCTCCGGCTCGGTGATTGGTCACATTGGTCCAGCCGCTCCGCGGCACATGGGATCTTCCCAGGCCAGGGATGGAATTGGCACCCCTTGCACTGCAAGGAGGTGTCCTTACCCACTGGACCACCAGGGAAGCCCCAGCACAGGTTTTAGCTATGTATTTATCTCTGATTATATGTCTGTGTGGTTTTTGTGGGGCTGTCACTTCCATTAGAGACTCAGCACTTAGCAGTGCTTGAATGAATGAATGCCTGGGACAGAATAGGCACATAAGCATTTATTACCTCACAGTTTCTATGGGTTAGGGATTCAGAAGTTGCTTAGTCGTGTGGTTCTGGCTCAGGGTTTCTCATGAGGTTGTGGTCAGGATGTCAGCTGGGGCTACAGGATGCAATGATTCATTCCCATGTCTGGCAATTGATGGTGGTTCCTGGCAGGAACTCTCAGTTTCTCCCTGCAGGGGCCTTTCCCTGAGTTGTGTGAATATCCTCACATCATCAGAGCTGACTACCCGTAACAGGCAGTCCAAAAGAGTGTGGCAGGAGCCGCATTATCTTTTGTAATCCGTCCTTGAACGTCACATACTGTCATTTCTGCATTACCCATTTGGGTACATTGGCCAACCTTATTCATATGGGAGAGGTCTACACAGAGGCATTCATATCAGGAGGCAGGTATCACTGAAGGACATTTTGGAGTCTGTCTACCACGGATGCTGTGTAGAGTAGCATAAAGAGTTTTCCAAGAATGATTCAAACAATTTTCTATCAGTGTTGGTAGAGGGACCAACTGACATAGGAAAACATGCGTTTGTTTTGATAGCAGAGAGAATAATTTTTTGAGTTTTTCCCCTAGTGGTGCAGGAACAGAATCAGAGAAAACAGATTCTGGGTTGATCTAGGTGTTAGGGATTAACAAATCATTACAAGGGCAAATAAATGAGAGTGTATCTTAATTCAGTTTGTGCCTGGTTTATTTGGTGCTCATTAGGGAATCTTTGGCAGCTAATATATTGGTCTTTGACACGTGTGAACACACCTCTATCTCAGCAGTGGTACAGGTGATTTTCATGTTGACTTTGAGAAAGTTATAACACATAGCTTTTATTGTGTCTTGCTTTGTGCGAGGTGCTCTGCTATGCAGTTTTAATACAGATTATGTTCTTTAACCCTCAGCTGTGACTGTAGTAGTGTATTATTGCTATTTTAGAAATAAGAACACCTTGATTCAGTGTCATAGGTAGTGTAACTATTAGTTGGTAGGTCTTAGACCCCGACTCAGGCCTTCTGATACAGAACCCAAGTTATACCATCCTACTTCTAACTCAAAGGGCAATTGCATGTGGAAATATTTACCTTAAAATACTAAACAAACCGAATTCCAAATTGTGTTACGTGTACCTATCACAGGAAAAGATAGGGACGACATCAGATTTTGAAAGTTTTTTGTCCCCTTTTTGGTATTTTTCAAATATCCTCCGAGTGAGTATTATTTAGAATTGGAAATAGAAGTTATTTTAAAGAAGTGATTTTGACATTCAAGTTTGCAAAATGAAAACTAAGTTTGCTTTTAATGGATTTTTTATTATTAATGGTTCAGATTCAGCATGAGTCATTGTTATCAAAAACCTATGAATAATTTTTTGAAAATAGGAATTTCTGCAGGGTGTCATTCCATTGAGTTCAAGTCAGTTCAGCCACAGACAGTGAATGTAACCTCCATGTGTCCTCTATTCACTTGCCCAGTGCCAGGCTGAAAATACATTGGCATAAGGAGAGGTCTACACAGAGGCATTGATATCAGGAGGCAGGTATCACTGAAGGACATTTTGGAGTCTGTCTACCACGGATGCTGTGTAGAGTAGCATAAAGAGTTTTCCAAGAATGATTCAAACAATTTTCTATCAGTGTTGGTAGAGGGACCAACTGACATAGGAAAACATGCGTTTGTTTTGATAGCAGAGAGAATAATTTTTTGAGTTTTTCCCCTAGTGGTGCAGGAACAGAATCAGAGAAAACAGATTCTGGGTTGATCTAGGTGTTAGGGATTAACAAATCATTACAAGGGCAAATAAATGAGAGTGTATCTTAATTCAGTTTGTGCCTGGTTTATTTGGTGCTCATTAGGGAATCTTTGGCAGCTAATATATTGGTCTTTGACACGTGTGAACACACCTCTATCTCAGCAGTGGTACAGGTGATTTTCATGTTGACTTTGAGAAAGTTATAACACATAGCTTTTATTGTGTCTTGCTTTGTGCGAGGTGCTCTGCTATGCAGTTTTAATACAGATTATGTTCTTTAACCCTCAGCTGTGACTGTAGTAGTGTATTATTGCTATTTTAGAAATAAGAACACCTTGATTCAGTGTCATAGGTAGTGTAACTATTAGTTGGTAGGTCTTAGACCCCGACTCAGGCCTTCTGATACAGAACCCAAGTTATACCATCCTACTTCTAACTCAAAGGGCAATTGCATGTGGAAATATTTACCTTAAAATACTAAACAAACCGAATTCCAAATTGTGTTACGTGTACCTATCACAGGAAAAGATAGGGACGACATCAGATTTTGAAAGTTTTTTGTCCCCTTTTTGGTATTTTTCAAATATCCTCCGAGTGAGTATTATTTAGAATTGGAAATAGAAGTTATTTTAAAGAAGTGATTTTGACATTCAAGTTTGCAAAATGAAAACTAAGTTTGCTTTTAATGGATTTTTTATTATTAATGGTTCAGATTCAGCATGAGTCATTGTTATCAAAAACCTATGAATAATTTTTTGAAAATAGGAATTTCTGCAGGGTGTCATTCCATTGAGTTCAAGTCAGTTCAGCCACAGACAGTGAATGTAACCTCCATGTGTCCTCTATTCACTTGCCCAGTGCCAGGCTGAAAACTTGTGAACAGATCAACAGGACTTATACTTGCCATGTACAGAGAAGCCTTGTGAGCTACAGTGCATGGGGCTGCAAAGAGTGGGATACAGCTAAGCACACACACACACGTTTTCAAAAGCCGATTGGATGGATTGAACACCAGCTTCTAGATAGAATTAGTTTCTTTATTTCAAAATAACATCAAAGGAGTACTTAATAACAAATAAGAATAGCCCTCTGATATGAAATTGGGCTTCCCTGGTGGCTCAGATGATAGAGTCTACCTGCAGTGCTGGAGATGTGGGTTCGATCTCTGAATTGGGAAGATCGCATGGAGAAGGGAATGGTTACCCACTCTGGTATTCTTGCCTAGAGAATTCCATGGACAGAGGAGCCTGGCGGTCTACGGTCCATGGAGTCTGACCCAACTGAGTGACTAGCACTCTGACTGCTTTCATAATCTACAAGATCTTTCTGAAATTTTTCTATAAACGAGCACATTTCCTCCCATGCAACGTGGTTCCAGGAATTAGAACATTGTGTCAGATCCGTGGTTCATTCCAATTAGTGTTTCATGTCTCTCAGCAAGAAACACCAAGAAATGAGGTGTAGAAGGGCATGCTTATTCTCCTTGACTCTTAAACAGCGTCAGGATCATACAGAAACACTTCAGGAAGTTCACACACCATCTGTCATTCCCTCGGCACCTGTCAGCTCTCATGTATGTTTAATGTAACCAGCAATCTTTCATTTACTAAAGCACCAATTAGTTCCTAGTCCTATCCCTCAATCTTTCAGTAATATTTAACCCTAGATGATCATTCTTGAGCATTCCGTCTAAAGCTATTTTCTTCACTTAGCTTTTATGTTACCACACTTTCCCAGATCTTCCTTCCATTCTTATTAATCCATTTCTGTTTCACTCTGTCCCTTTGCAAAATGAAAACTAAGTTTGCTTTTAATGGATTTATTAATGGTTCAGATTCAGCATGAGTCATTGTTATCAAAACCTATGAATAATTTTTTGAAAATAGGAATTTCTGCAGGGTGTCATTCCATTGAGTTCAAGTCAGTTCAGCCACAGACAGTGAATGTAACCTCCATGTGTCCTCTATTCACTTGCCCAGTGCCAGGCTGAAAACTTGTGAACAGATCAACAGGACTTATACTTGCCATGTACAGAGAAGCCTTGTGAGCTACAGTGCATGGGGCTGCAAAGAGTGGGATACAGCTAAGCACACACACACACGTTTTCAAAAGCCGATTGGATGGATTGAACACCAGCTTCTAGATAGAATTAGTTTCTTTATTTCAAAATAACATCAAAGGAGTACTTAATAACAAATAAGAATAGCCCTCTGATATGAAATTGGGCTTCCCTGGTGGCTCAGATGATAGAGTCTACCTGCAGTGCTGGAGATGTGGGTTCGATCTCTGAATTGGGAAGATCGCATGGAGAAGGGAATGGTTACCCACTCTGGTATTCTTGCCTAGAGAATTCCATGGACAGAGGAGCCTGGCGGTCTACGGTCCATGGAGTCTGACCCAACTGAGTGACTAGCACTCTGACTGCTTTCATAATCTACAAGATCTTTCTGAAATTTTTCTATAAACGAGCACATTTCCTCCCATGCAACGTGGTTCCAGGAATTAGAACATTGTGTCAGATCCGTGGTTCATTCCAATTAGTGTTTCATGTCTCTCAGCAAGAAACACCAAGAAATGAGGTGTAGAAGGGCATGCTTATTCTCCTTGACTCTTAAACAGCGTCAGGATCATACAGAAACACTTCAGGAAGTTCACACACCATCTGTCATTCCCTCGGCACCTGTCAGCTCTCATGTATGTTTAATGTAACCAGCAATCTTTCATTTACTAAAGCACCAATTAGTTCCTAGTCCTATCCCTCAATCTTTCAGTAATATTTAACCCTAGATGATCATTCTTGAGCATTCCGTCTAAAGCTATTTTCTTCACTTAGCTTTTATGTTACCACACTTTCCCAGATCTTCCTTCCATTCTTATTAATCCATTTCTGTTTCACTCTCTCTCTCTTTTTTTTTTCCCTTTTCCTCTTTCCAGCCTTTAAATTTTGCCTTAGGATTGTATCCTTGAATCTTTTCTCTGTTTGCATTCTCTCACTTGGTGGTCTTGTGCCGTTGGCATAGCTTTAAATACTATCCATGCACCGTGCACGGAGACCTCCAAATTTACTAATTTAGCCTGACCTCTCCTCTGAACTTTAGCCTCAGGTAACCAGTCCCGTGCCTGGTATAACTACTTGACATATAATGGGCATTTCAAACCTAAACATGAGAAACATAAGGGGAAAAAAAAATCTTGGTTATTATTACACCTGCAACCTACTGCAGTCGTCTTCTCTGTAAATAGTGTGACCATCTATTTAATTGCTCAAGCAGGAAATCAAGGAGTAATCTTTGATACTGTTCTTTTCCCTCGCCTTCATGTGAATTTAGAAAGTCTTGTTGACCCTACCTTTAAAATTCATCCAATTCTAACCATCCCTCACCCCCTTCATCACCATCTCACCTAGATTGCTCCAGTTGTTTTCTCCTTGCCCCCAGGCAGTTTCACCTTAGCTAGAGTAATCTTCTCAAATAGTATTTATATGAAGTCTTTATCTTTATAGGGATCCTCTACTAGCTTGCCCTTATTTACATTAAGATCTAAACTTATTATGACTTACAGACTGGATCGTCTGGCTTTCCCTTGCTCACTGAATTCATCACCCTGCCGCTCATTACCTCCTTCATCTGCTCTAGCCAACCAGCCTCCACCCTTTTCCTGGAGTAGACTATGTTCCCCACTGTCCCTTTGGCTTTTTTGGGGGGACGGGGCAGGTTGGGGAGGGAGGGGGTTGGGCAGGCCACTTCTATTGGTCTTTTATTTATTCAGTTTCATCCATCTTTGTTATTTGGCCCATGTGGGCCTCCCATTGCAGCGGCCTCTGTTGTCGCAGAGCATGGGCTCTGGGCCCATGCGCTCCAGGTAATTGGACACATCGGTCCAGCCACTCCGTGGCACGTGGGATCTTCCCAGTCTAGGAATCGAACCGCGCCTTGCACTGCAAGGCGGTGTCCTTACCCACTGGACCACCAGGGAAGCCCCTTGGCTTTTGTACTTGCTCTTCCCTCTGTCTGACACCCCTTAGAGCTTATCCTGTTTCCTCTTCTGCCTTTAAATTTTGCCTTAGGATTGTATCCTTGAATCTTTTCTCTGTTTGCATTCTCTCACTTGGTGGTCTTGTGCCGTTGGCATAGCTTTAAATACTATCCATGCACCGTGCACGGAGACCTCCAAATTTACTAATTTAGCCTGACCTCTCCTCTGAACTTTAGCCTCAGGTAACCAGTCCCGTGCCTGGTATAACTACTTGACATATAATGGGCATTTCAAACCTAAACATGAGAAACATAAGGGGAAAAAAAAATCTTGGTTATTATTACACCTGCAACCTACTGCAGTCGTCTTCTCTGTAAATAGTGTGACCATCTATTTAATTGCTCAAGCAGGAAATCAAGGAGTAATCTTTGATACTGTTCTTTTCCCTCGCCTTCATGTGAATTTAGAAAGTCTTGTTGACCCTACCTTTAAAATTCATCCAATTCTAACCATCCCTCACCCCCTTCATCACCATCTCACCTAGATTGCTCCAGTTGTTTTCTCCTTGCCCCCAGGCAGTTTCACCTTAGCTAGAGTAATCTTCTCAAATAGTATTTATATGAAGTCTTTATCTTTATAGGGATCCTCTACTAGCTTGCCCTTATTTACATTAAGATCTAAACTTATTATGACTTACAGACTGGATCGTCTGGCTTTCCCTTGCTCACTGAATTCATCACCCTGCCGCTCATTACCTCCTTCATCTGCTCTAGCCAACCAGCCTCCACCCTTTTCCTGGAGTAGACTATGTTCCCCACTGTCCCTTTGGCTTTTTTGGGGGGACGGGGCAGGTTGGGGAGGGAGGGGGTTGGGCAGGCCACTTCTATTGGTCTTTTATTTATTCAGTTTCATCCATCTTTGTTATTTGGCCCATGTGGGCCTCCCATTGCAGCGGCCTCTGTTGTCGCAGAGCATGGGCTCTGGGCCCATGCGCTCCAGGTAATTGGACACATCGGTCCAGCCACTCCGTGGCACGTGGGATCTTCCCAGTCTAGGAATCGAACCGGCGCCCCTTGCACTGCAAGGCGGTGTCCTTACCCACTGGACCACCAGGGAAGCCCCCCTTTGGCTTTTGTACTTGCTCTTCCCTCTGTCTGACACCCCCTTAGAGCTACATGGCTGGCCCTCTCCCTTTATTTAGCTCTCGGCTCAAATTCCTCCTTTTTCTCATAATACTTATTGCCTGCAGTCATTCTCTTAGATACCTGCTTACTTGCTTGCTTGCTTGTTTTTCATGCGCTTTAAAAGAAGCATGAGCTCTCTAAGGGCAGGGACTGCTCAGTCTTATTCACTGGTATGTCCCAGTGACTAGAACAATACTTGACACATAATACATGCTTCCAAAGATCCTTTGAATGAGTGACCATTTTACTGAAACAGCTGTCTCTGACTTATGGCAAATGAAGTATCCTTTTCTCAAGTTAGATTTCCCATGAGCTCTCTGTGATACTTGACACTATATGTCTTCCTGTCACTCTCTTTTTCCCTATCACGCTTTTTTGATTTCTGCATGTCGGTACAGCCAACCTCCTACCATGTCAGTGTCCCATACCTTGTCATCCTATAAGTGGTCAAATCCAGTTAAGGCTTCCTTTGTATGCTGCCTCACAAATGTATACCTTCCTCTCCATCTCTTTCACTACATAGTTCAGACTTTTGTTCCCTCTTACTACCTGATTGCCAGAACCTCCCTGTTCTCTCTTACTACGTTATTGGCAGAACCTCCCTGCGTCTCACCCTCCACATTAGAATGAACTCTTTAATTGTACATATTATGTATCTTTGTATCTCTTGCTGCATCTAACACTCCCCCCACCCTGCCAGTAGCAGACACTCCACAAAGAATGTTGAATGAATAGTCCTGTTTCTGGAAAGTAGAACTGGTGACCATGTGATTGTTTAAATGACTGTAATTCTTTGAAAATAATTTGTGTTTAAATACTCTCTCTTTCTGTTTTAAAAAAGCTGTAGTAACTCGTTGTTGGTGCGTTTGGTTTTTTAATGGACTGTTTAAGTGACTGTAATCACACAATGTCCTATTGGAGCATTTCACAGTAGAGTTTTGGGTTTTGCTCAAACAGAAGTGAAGTGGTGGGTCTACGGCCATACCACCCTGAACGCGCCAGATCTCGTCTGATCTCGGAAGCTAAGCAGGGTCGGGCCTGGTTAGTACTTGGATGGGAGAAGTGAAGTGGTGGGCTTCCCCTGGTGGTCCAGTGGGTAAGGACACCACCTTGCAGTGCAAGGGGAGCCGGTTCGATCCCTGGCCTGGGAAGATCCCACGTGCCCCGGAACGGCCGGACCAATGTGTCCAATTACCGAGCCGGAGCTCTGCGACAACAGAGGCCACCGCGATGGGAGGCCCACAGGAGCCAAAGAACAAAGATGGATGAAAATAGATAAATGAAAGACCAATAGAAGTGGCCCGCCCATCCCCTCCCTCCCCAACCTGACCCCCAAAAAGATAAATAAAATTTAAAAAAAATAAAGTGAAGTGGTATCTGCACTTCTCTATTAAAATGACTCTTTCTTTTCTCTTAAGCTGAAGTCTCCAGTGAATATTGAATTGCTGCAGAATTTGGGAAAAGACTAGCTGAAGTTCCCATTCCATGGATCCTTTGGGTGCACCTTCCCAGTTTGTGGATGTGGATACATTGCCAAGCTGGGGCAACTCTTGTGAAGATCAGTTAAATGCTTCTGAGACTGCAGCTGAAATATTCCATGAAGAGACTATTAGATCCCCTTTTCTTTATAATAAGGATATCAATGGAAAAGTGGTTCTTTGGTAATTCCTTGTTTAAATCATATCATGATATAATAATACTTCCTTGTAGTTTCTTCTAAATTCTTTTTTCATACATTTATTTTAAACTTTTTTTTTGGTAAATTCTCATTATTGAAATGTTGTTTTGCGTAGACATTACAGTTTTATTAAGACATAAGTGACATACAGTAAACTGCATATATTTAAAGTGGACAGTTGGGTAGATTTTGATATGTATACACCTGTGAACCTGTCATGAGGATCAAGATAGTGAATATGCTTATCACCCCAAGCATCTTTTGTGTTTCCCTTGGTAATCCCTCTCCTGCCCCTCCCTGCTTCTGCAGCCTCAAGCAGCCATTTGTCTTTTTGTCCCTATAGATTAGTTTGCATTTTCTAGTTTTATTTAAGTGGAATCATTTTTATATATATATATGTATTTTGAGTCTAACCTTTTTCATTTGGAGTAATTATTTAAAAGCTGAGACATATTATTACATGTATCAGTAGTAGTAGTAGTAGATTTTTGTTTTTAAAAAAGCTTCATTGAAATGTAATGCATATATCATGCATGCATGCTCAGCAGCTTCAGTTGTGTATGACTATTTATGACCCTGTGGACTATAACAGCCCGCCAGGTTATTCTGTCCATGGGATTCTCCAAGCAAGAATACTGAAGTAGGTTGCCTTGCCCTCCTCCAGTTGATCTTCCTGACCCAGGGATCAACCTGCATCTCTAGCTTTGCAGGCGGATTTTTTACCCAATGAGCCGCCTAGGAAGACCCAATTCATATTATCATGCAGTTGACTAATTTAGATTGTACAAGTCAGTGGCTTTTAGTATACTCACAAAGCTGTGCAGCTGTTACTAGGGTCAATTTTAGAACATTTCCATCAACCCAAAGTCCTGTACCCCTTAGCTGTCACTCCCTGTCTCACACACCACTCTTATGAAAGAAGCAAAGGAATGATGTATTGGTTTTGTGAGTTTCAGGGTTACAGCACTTCCATTCAAGATCTGAGATGGTATATTAGCCTTTCTGAGTCAGGAACAACTTTTTTTCTTTTCTTTTCTTTTTTTTTTTAACTATTGCTCAATCTTGTGGGCTAGTAAATGTACCCAGCCCCAACTCTGGTCCAGTCAACCACTGGTCTACTTTGTATCTCTAGATTTGTGTATTCTGGTCATTTAATATAAATGGAATCAGTTGTGACTTAGCATAATCTTCTTAAGATTCATCTGTGTTGTACTATGAATCAGTAATTGATTCCTTTTTATTGCCAAGTAATATTCCATTACATGGGTGTACCACATTTAATTCATCAGTTCATTAGTTGCTGGACACTTGGGTTGTTTGCACTTTTTGGCTGTTAGGAATAATACTGCTTTGTTTTAAACTCTTTAAGCCACCTACTTTCAGCTGTATAAAACTTCTGATACAGTTTAAGAGGAATATGAAAGAAGCCAAGGAATGATACGGGAGTTTTGTGGGCTTCATGGTTGTAACACTTGCGTTCAGGATCTGTCTGAGATGCCATATTAGCCTTTGTGAATCAGGAACAACTTTTAATATTGCTTAAGCTTGTGACCTAGTGAAACCTATGTTGTGAAGGGAGTGAAGACAGAATCTTTTGAAAGACTTAGCAACTGACTTTCTTATCTGCCTCTTCTTATCCATACTTGCTCTTAATGTTTCTTCAGGAAAGGAGATGTGGCATTACTGAACTGTACAGCTATTGTGAATACCAGCAATGAAAGTCTTACAGATAAGAATCCTGTGTCTGAAAGTATCTTCATGCTTGCAGGGCCTGATTTGAAGGAGGACCTCCATAAACTTAGAGGTGGGTGAATTTTCTTGGGTATGTTAGTGCTTAGGAAACATTTTGATGTTTGAAGAAGTATGTTTTTAAATGTAAGTGAGAAAGTAAATAGATATAGCTCTTTTGTTGTTGTTAAAAGTACAGCCTCTGAAAAAACCCCACAATGTATCACCAAATCAAAGGACAAGAATTTGAACAAATTCTGGGAGATTGTGGAGAATGGAGGAGCCTGATGTGCTACAGTCCATGAGGTTACAAAGAGTCAAACACAACTTAGTGACTGAACAACAACAATTCCTTACTTTCTGGTGACCCTGAGACTAGCTTATTCAACAGGGCGGAATTGAGAAGCTACTAGGAAGTTTTGTGTGCAGAGGCAGGAGTAATTAAGTGCTTGGTGGATCTTGAAGCAGATGATGAACTGGAAGGACCCTGTTGTTTCTTTGAGGGACTGTCCCTCACTTATCAGAATCTGTAGGTTCTTTGGTTTGAGCCTCTTAATTTCCTGGAAAGGGAATCTTCCAGGGGTGTAAACAGGGATGTCTGTATTAGAAGCCAGTTAGGAGCAGACTAGTCAGTACCACATTTAATTCATTTCAGTTCATTTGTTGCTGGACACTTGGGTTGTTTGCACTTTTTGGCTGTTAGGAATAATACTGCTTTGTTTTAAACTCTTTAAGCCACCTACTTTCAGCTGTATAAAACTTCTGATACAGTTTAAGAGGAATATGAAAGAAGCCAAGGAATGATACGGGAGTTTTGTGGGCTTCATGGTTGTAACACTTGCGTTCAGGATCTGTCTGAGATGCCATATTAGCCTTTGTGAATCAGGAACAACTTTTAATATTGCTTAAGCTTGTGACCTAGTGAAACCTATGTTGTGAAGGGAGTGAAGACAGAATCTTTTGAAAGACTTAGCAACTGACTTTCTTATCTGCCTCTTCTTATCCATACTTGCTCTTAATGTTTCTTCAGGAAAGGAGATGTGGCATTACTGAACTGTACAGCTATTGTGAATACCAGCAATGAAAGTCTTACAGATAAGAATCCTGTGTCTGAAAGTATCTTCATGCTTGCAGGGCCTGATTTGAAGGAGGACCTCCATAAACTTAGAGGTGGGTGAATTTTCTTGGGTATGTTAGTGCTTAGGAAACATTTTGATGTTTGAAGAAGTATGTTTTTAAATGTAAGTGAGAAAGTAAATAGATATAGCTCTTTTGTTGTTGTTAAAAGTACAGCCTCTGAAAAAACCCCACAATGTATCACCAAATCAAAGGACAAGAATTTGAACAAATTCTGGGAGATTGTGGAGAATGGAGGAGCCTGATGTGCTACAGTCCATGAGGTTACAAAGAGTCAAACACAACTTAGTGACTGAACAACAACAATTCCTTACTTTCTGGTGACCCTGAGACTAGCTTATTCAACAGGGCGGAATTGAGAAGCTACTAGGAAGTTTTGTGTGCAGAGGCAGGAGTAATTAAGTGCTTGGTGGATCTTGAAGCAGATGATGAACTGGAAGGACCCTGTTGTTTCTTTGAGGGACTGTCCCTCACTTATCAGAATCTGTAGGTTCTTTGGTTTGAGCCTCTTAATTTCCTGGAAAGGGAATCTTCCAGGGGTGTAAACAGGGATGTCTGTATTAGAAGCCAGTTAGGAGCAGAGCTCTGGAGCTATTACTCTTGTGTATAACACTTTAATGAACCCCCCTCTTCTCAGCCGTACCTAGAGTCTGGAGTCCAGAAACTATCTAGTTCAGCATCTCCTGAGAATAAATCTTCCTGTTGCTGAGGTGGTAAATGATCACCTTGCTGTGCTGGCTAAGGGAGAGGTTGTTTCAGGTTAGAATGTTTTTATGCAGACTTCGAACTCAGCCTCTTTTTAGTCCCACTTCACATCATAGCCTTTAGAAGTCATTAGCTCCTCCAGTTTCTGAGCCGTTTTGTTTACTGTTCTGCAGTGATAACAACAATAATATTAATAGCAAAAGTATGAATCACTTTGCACATATTATTAACTCATTTAATCCTGTGAAGTCAGTACTACTAGTATCCCTCTTAATCTAAGAAATTGGAGGCCAAGCCCATGTCCAAAGTCCCACAACAGGGATGTGGTGGACTCAGGATTGATCAGACCAGTCTGTCTTCAACCCAACACTCCCTTTCAGAAAACACCAGCACACCAGCTTGCTTCATATTGATCATCCCATTTCTGCAACCAATTAGCTTCAAGTCCATTAACTTTATTCCTTCCAAAATTTTGATGATGCTTTCCTACTTTATGTTCTCTGCGACCCTCTCTGTCTCCATTTGTATGCCTGTTGTAATTGCTTTAGCATCATTTGGGGATCCGAGACAAATGTTTGTATTCAGTCCATATTTTTAACTGAAATTTTCTCAAAGTTCTTAATACTTATCTTTATCATGTGTTGTGTTGGTTTGTTGTTCTTGTTGTCACTTTTCCTAAGGGCTCCGTGACTTACATAGTTTCTGTCATTCCCAGGTTGCCGAACAGGTGAAGCAAAATTGACCAAAGGATTTAACCTAGCTGCCCGATTCATCATTCACACAGTGGGACCTAAATATAAGAGCCGCTATCGCACCGCCGCTGAGAGTTCCCTGTACAGCTGCTACAGAAACGTGCTTCAGCTGGCCAAGTACAGCTCACTCAGTCCCGAGACATAGCATGCCACGTATTGTTGAAGGCCCTGTTAGCAAATGAAACGCAGCTTTGAAAGTCAGATTTTGAGAGATTTAGATAATTTAGGAAGACCCCGAAAGTAGAATTCATTATCTTCTCAAACTTGGCTGCATAATAGGAATGGATTTGGGTGACTTGAGAATATAACCTGTTCTTGTTTAACCTAGTTCCCATTTTACTCAATGTATTTGCCCCAAATGATGCCATTAAATTATCTGTTAATATAGTTACTACATAGTACAGTTGGTTGAACTGTGACAGTAGATTTGTTCAAAGGACAGGGAAGGAGAAATTAAGCTGCTTTTTAGAATTTAGTTATTATGAATGTTTGTAATATAATTTTTGTGTTTTCTGCTGATTGGATCATGTCTTCTGCATTTTTGATAAACAACAATAATATTAATAGCAAAAGTATGAATCACTTTGCACATATTATTAACTCATTTAATCCTGTGAAGTCAGTACTACTAGTATCCCTCTTAATCTAAGAAATTGGAGGCCAAGCCCATGTCCAAAGTCCCACAACAGGGATGTGGTGGACTCAGGATTGATCAGACCAGTCTGTCTTCAACCCAACACTCCCTTTCAGAAAACACCAGCACACCAGCTTGCTTCATATTGATCATCCCATTTCTGCAACCAATTAGCTTCAAGTCCATTAACTTTATTCCTTCCAAAATTTTGATGATGCTTTCCTACTTTATGTTCTCTGCGACCCTCTCTGTCTCCATTTGTATGCCTGTTGTAATTGCTTTAGCATCATTTGGGGATCCGAGACAAATGTTTGTATTCAGTCCATATTTTTAACTGAAATTTTCTCAAAGTTCTTAATACTTATCTTTATCATGTGTTGTGTTGGTTTGTTGTTCTTGTTGTCACTTTTCCTAAGGGCTCCGTGACTTACATAGTTTCTGTCATTCCCAGGTTGCCGAACAGGTGAAGCAAAATTGACCAAAGGATTTAACCTAGCTGCCCGATTCATCATTCACACAGTGGGACCTAAATATAAGAGCCGCTATCGCACCGCCGCTGAGAGTTCCCTGTACAGCTGCTACAGAAACGTGCTTCAGCTGGCCAAGTACAGCTCACTCAGTCCCGAGACATAGCATGCCACGTATTGTTGAAGGCCCTGTTAGCAAATGAAACGCAGCTTTGAAAGTCAGATTTTGAGAGATTTAGATAATTTAGGAAGACCCCGAAAGTAGAATTCATTATCTTCTCAAACTTGGCTGCATAATAGGAATGGATTTGGGTGACTTGAGAATATAACCTGTTCTTGTTTAACCTAGTTCCCATTTTACTCAATGTATTTGCCCCAAATGATGCCATTAAATTATCTGTTAATATAGTTACTACATAGTACAGTTGGTTGAACTGTGACAGTAGATTTGTTCAAAGGACAGGGAAGGAGAAATTAAGCTGCTTTTTAGAATTTAGTTATTATGAATGTTTGTAATATAATTTTTGTGTTTTCTGCTTGATTGCAGAGAGCAGTCCATGTCTTCTGTTGGATTCTGTGTCATCAATTCTGCAAAACGAGGTTACCCTTTAGAGGATGCAACACACATAGCACTTCGTAAGTACTCTTGGAGGACCTGTACCTAAATTAACATAGTGCTGCCTCAGTAGTATTTGGGATGCTGTACCTAAATTGAATTTAAAAAATTTTTTTAAAGTTTTTTATCATTAGTTAAACAGCTATAGTTACATAGTTACAGCTAAAGATTTCTTGTTTAACTGATCATGGTACCCTGGAGGGCAATTTGTATTGACAGGTTGTAGAACTCTGTCTAGGTTTGACATTTTTATCCATTTGGATAAAGGCTTAGAAACGTTGCCTGTGCTGTTTGAAAATGGTGCCAAGCTAAGACATATGACCAGTGCATTTGGTATTTCAGCCATAACTCAGAACAATCTTAGCAGACTGCAGCAATGAAGTCAAAACAGCTTTAATAATACCAGATTGATATAGCACTGTTCGGTTTAAACAGTAGCTTTCACATGTGCTATTTAAGTATAAATCCTGCATTTAGATTTTAAAAAGACTAGGCTCAATCATTATGAGGCAGCATGTCACATGTGCTATAGGAAACTATGATACTCAGCTCTAGGGAGTCCCTGATTTTACTGTCTTATACCACATCTTAGATTTTTTAGGTAGTTCTGGTTGCTATATTTCTTGAGACAGACTGGAGGACAAATGGTTTGAAACATGGGTATTTCTCCTAAAGAAGGACATGCTCTTAGCCAAATGGTGCCCAGATACCTGAGAGAATCTCAGGTGGGCTTAGTCAACACAGCACTTTTACAGCATAGTTCTTAACCTTTTTGCAAATCATCACAAACTACATTGAGCATCTGATGATAGAAAGCTGTGGACCCTTTCCCCAGAGAAGTGGACGTACATAGGATATTTACATGCTGTTTCAGGAAGTTCACAGATTCTGGTAAAGATTGCAGATCTCCAGCTTTAGACGACAGGTCAAAGATAAAGTGACAAGAAAGAAAGTTTGGTCCCACTTGAGATGGACTGTCTGTAATAGAAACGTATTTTAAGTGAACTTTTTGTCATTCGGAATGTTCATGCAGAGTCTAGATGACCATTTTATTTAGGAGGAAAACTAGACTCGATCATTCTACAACCCCTTTCTGTCTCTGAGACTTAAAGATGGGAAGCTGAAAGTCTTATATTCACCAAAAAATTTTTAGAAAGTGTATGAATATATAAAATTACTATCACTACTATTACTCTTCTAGGCTGTATGACTAGAGTTTTTTTTTTTTTTTAACCTTTATTTTACTTTTAACTTTTACAGAGTTTTGTTGTTTACAGATATGTATGTTCTCAGATTAGTCATATGTATATCCCCCCCTTCCCACCCCTCCCAGCCATCACACAGCACCCCTGAAGGATCCCCTTTTCTCACAGACCAATGACTAGAGCTATTTTCTTCACTTATGATAGTACAGGCCTTCGTGCTACTTCCTTTATGCCTCCCACCCTCTGATCCTTCCCCACAATGTCCATATGTCCACTGTCCATGTCTGTCTTTCTGTCGCTTCACTGCGTGTGCCATCATCACCATCCTACTAGATTCCATGTATATGTGTTAATATACTGTATTTGTCCTTCTCTTTCTGACTGACTTCACTTTTGATGATAGGTTCTAGATCCAGCCACCTCATTAGGGCTGATTCTTCTGCATTTCTCTTTACAGCTGTGTCGTATTCCATTGTATATATGTACCAGAGCTTATTTATCCATTCATTCATCGATGGGCATCTAGGTTCCTTCCATGTTCTAGCTATTGTATAGAGAGCTGCAATGAACATTGGGATACAGGTGCTTCTTTCAGATTTGATTTCATCAGGGTATAAGCCTAAGAGTGGGATTGCTGGGTCGTACGGTGCTTCTATTTTTAGTTTTTTAAGAAATCTCCATACTGTCTTCCATAGAGGCTGTATCAATTTACACTCCCACCAGCAATGCAGGAGTGTTCCCTTTTCTCCGCAGCCTCTCCAGCATTTATTGTCTGTCGATTTGTGGATGATGGCCATTCTGACGGGTGTGAGGTGATATCTCATTGCAGTTTTGATTTGCATTACTCTAATAATAAGCGAGATTGAGCATCATTTCATGTGCTTTTGGGCCATCTGTATGTCCTCTTTGGAGAGGCGGCATACCCTGACACCATGCACAAAGATCAACTCAAAATGGATTAAAGACTTAAATGTAAGGCCAGAAACCATCAAACTCTTAGAGGAGAATATAGGCAAAACCCTCAAGGACATCAATCAAAGCAAGATCTTCTCTGACCCACCTACTAGAATAGTGGAACTGAAAAGACAAAGGAACATGTGGGACCTAATGAAACTTAAAAGCTTTTGTACAGCTAAAGAAATTACAAAAAAGCTGAACAGACAGCCCACAGAATGGGAGAAAATCATAGCAAATGAAACAACAGACAAAGAATTAATCTCCAAAATCTACAAGCAACTCAGACAATTCAGCACAAGGAAAATGAACAACCCAATCAAAAAATGGGAAAAAGATCTAAAATGATTAGAATTTAGAGTGAGGGCATATTCAATCTTAAATAGTCTTATTTAATGATTATTTTGAAAACTAAAATTCTTCTTATTCAAGGATTTTATGGTAAATCTATATATTTTATAGTCATGGTTTATATATGTTATATTTACACTAAACTTCTGGAGGAGCAGAGATCTTTTCTTTTCATCTGTGTATTTCTACTGCTTCCATATGTCAGGAATGCTTTACATATGGTCCTTGCTGAAGATATACATATCTTAAAAAGGGGAAAGAAATTCCATTTTATTTCTTCAACAACCCTAACCCTGTGCTTTAAATAGTGTAACACCTATTTTACAAATGAAGAAGCTCAGGAATTGATCATGTTCTTAAGGTTATGCAGACCTGGAACATAGATCCGGGCCTTCTGACTCCCAAGTCTAATAATGTAGATGATCCATTATGCTTGCGTTAGGACTGCTTCAGTGGGAAACTACTGGGTTATGACTAGCCTGCGTGTATTCTGAATGGTCCCTTGCCAAAGCAAAGTTCATGCCTTTTTATACTTTTTCCCAGCAAGGCTTTTGGCACATTTCAGCAGTCTCTGGTTTTGCTTAGCCCATGCCCCATATCTCATGGATAGAGGTAGGCCTTTTGTGTCTCTGTTTTTTATAGAATAATCATATGGATTAGAATTTAAAAACACTTTAGAATTTAAAATCAGAATTTATGACTATTTTGTGGAAAGTCCCTGTAAAGAGTCAAGAAGACTGGCTTTTGGCCCAGTGCTACCCTTTTAACTCTAGCTCTGTGGCCCCCAGATAAGTCACACAATATAGTACTGTAAGGAAGCCAGCTTTGAGCTGTAATTGTAGTAACAGCAGATAAAGATCAAAAGTAGGTATATGTGAAACCTAAAAAGAAATGATACAAATGAGCTTAACTTACAAAACACAAAGAGACTCACTGACTTAGAAAACAGTTATGTTTACTGAGGGGAAGGGATAGTAAGGACTTTGGGAAGGTCATGTACATACGGCTGTATTTAAAATGGATAAGCGACAGTGGCCTTTTGTATACCACATGGAACTCTGTTCAGTGGTCTGTGCCAGCCTGGGTGGGTGAGGAGGGTTGTCGAGGGAAAATGGGTACATGTATGCGTATGGCTGAGTCCCTTCACTGTTCGCCTGATACCATCACAACATTGACTTTGTTAATCGGCTACACACCAATACAAAATGTTTTTTTTTGTTAAAAAATTTTTATTTTAGGGACCTCTGTGGTAGTCCAGTGGCTAAGACTCGATGCTCCCAATTCAGGAAGCCTCGGTTCTATCCCTTGTCAGGGAGCTCAATCCCACATGCCGCAACTAAGAGTTCACATACTCCCATTAAAGATCCCAAAAACCCCAATGAAAAATAAATAAATATTTTTTAAAAATTGTTTTAAAAAGTAAGTGTAACAGAAAATTACAGGACACTCAGAAAATTACAGAGACATTAAAGAAGGCTTAAACAGATAGAGAGATATTCCATATTCCTGGGTCGGAAGAATTAATATTGTGAAAATGACCATACTACCAAATGTCATCTATAGATTCAATGCAATCCCTATCAAACTACCAATGACATTTTTCACAGAACTAGATCAAAGAATAACACAGTTCATATGGAAACAAAAGACCTCAAATAACCAAAGCAATCCTGAGGAAGAAGAATGGAGCTGGAGGGATCAGCCTCCCCAACTTCAGGCTCTACTACAAAGCAACAGTTATCAAGACAGTATGGTACTGGCACAAAAACAGAAATATCGACCAATGGAACAAGATCGAGAACCCAGAGATAAACCCACGCACCTATGGGTACCTCATTTTTGGCAAAGGATGCGAAACTATAAAATGGGACAAAGACAGCCTCTTCAACAAGTGGTGCTGGGAGAATTGGACAGCTACATGCAAAAAAATGAAGTTGGAACATTCCCTGACACCATGCACAAAGATCAACTCAAGATGGATTAGAGACCTAATGTAAGACCAGAAACCATCAAACTCTTAGAGGAGAATATAGGCAAAACCCTCAAGGGCATCAATCAAAGCAAGATCTTCCATGACCCACCTACTAGAATAGCAGAACTAAAAACAAAAATGAACACGTGGGACCTCATGAAACTTAAAAGCTTTTGTACAGCAAAAGAAATCACAAAAAAGCTCAACAGACAGCCCACAGAATGGGAGAAAATCATAGCAAATGAAACAACAGACAAAGAATTCATCTCCAAAATCTAGAAGCAACTCAGATAACTCAGCACCGGAAAAATGAACAACCCAATCAAAAAATGAGAAAAGGACCTAAACAGATGCCTCTCCAAAGACAACATACAGATGGCCCAAAAGCACATGAAATGATGCTCAATCTCGCTTATTATTAGAGAAATGCAAATCAAAACTGCAATGAGGTATCACCTCACACTCGTCAGAATGGCCATCATCCACAAATCGACAGACAATAAATGCTGGAGAGGCTGTGGAGAAAAGGGAACACTCCTGCATTGCTGGTGGGAATGTAAATTGATACAGCCTCTATGGAAGACAGTATGGAGATTCCTTAAAAAGCTAAAAATAGAAGCACCCTATGACCCAGCAATCCCACTCTTAGGCTTATACCCTGATGAAATCAAATCTGAAAGAAGCACCTGTATCCCAATGTTCATTGCAGCTCTCTATACAATAGCTAGAACATGGAAGGAACCTAGATGCCCATCGATGAATGAATGGATAAATAAGCTCTGGTGCATATATACAATGGAATACGACACAGCTGTAAAGAGAAATGCAGAAGAATCAGCCCTAATGAGGTGGCTGGATCTAGAACCTATCATCAAAAGTGAAGTCAGTCAGAAAGAGAAGGACAAATACAGTATATTAACACATATATATGGAATCTAGTAGGATGGTGATGATAGCACACGCAGTGAAGCGACAGAAAGACAGACATGGACAGTGGACATATGGACATTGTGGGGAAGGATCAGAGGGTGGGAGGCATAAAGGAAGTAGCACGAAGGCCTGTACTATCATAAGTGAAGAAAATAGCTCTAGTCATTGGTCTGTGAGAAAAGGGGATCCTTCAGGGGTGCTGTGTGATGGTTGGGAGGGGTGGGAAGGGGGGGATATACATATGACTAATCTGGGAACATGCATATCTGTAAACAACAAAACTCTATAAAAGTTAAAAGTAAAATAAAGGTTTAAAAAAAAAAAAAAGTAGGTGTAAGACTTAGATGAAACAATTTCCAGAAATTTAATTAACACAAAGAAAATGTAAAGCTTTAAGATAAGCAAGTTGATTTGTATTTTAGAAGACCTGCTTAATTGCACCTTAAATCTAATAGCAAAAATGTAGCATTTCATTAAAAAATATACACATGCACACACACACACACACACACACACACACAATTGTGCCCTTTGCCTACTTGCTTTCTGAGCATATGGGAAATGGCCTTTAGGCTTTTGTAGCGTATATGGGTCCAACTAATCTAAGGAGGTGACTCTTAAGTCCTTAGTTCCAAAAGCTTTCTCGATTATTAAACTGTTATCAAAATTTATTTCATTTGAAATCTGAGTAATATCTTCTTGATAGATGTACCAAGGCTATTTATCTTTTTTCTTTTCCTTAGTTCATGTGCATTTCACTTTTTCTCCAGAGGAAACCTAAAGAACCATCTGGATTTATCTAAATTTATCAGGTTATTTACTCATTCAATAGAACTCTGAGTCCCTACTATGTGCTAAGCCCTGTGCTGTGTAGTAGAGAATACAGTGAGAAAAAAGACAATGGTGTTGTGCTTACTGTGTTCCCAGATTGGAAATTTTAATGTCCTGCAGGTCATTCTCACCAATTAAAGAGTTTTTACTAGAAGCTAGTCACATAGCATTCCAATTCCAATGTATTAAAACCATATAGCCATGATGGCACTCTGTTTTTCTTTTTTTCCTCCTCCTTTTTGCAGAATTACTTTTCTGATTGGACTCTACTGCTGAGAGAATTCAGTTTGGCCACTAGTGAGTGGTCTTTGTCTTCCCAAAGAAATTCCATAGTTTTACCATGGAATAGTATTATGTGTAAACATTAAAACTTGGTGTCAGAGTGAACAGGGTGGAAGAAATTCTTATTTAAAAAAAATTCTTTAAAAATTATTTTTTAAAAAATTATGAAAGCAGAATAGAGGGGTGGGGGTGGAGGGGTGGTTAGTGGTCAGCGTGGAGAGCCACGCTGGAGTCTTTGGATCTTAATGTATAAGCAGTGTGGAGCCATCAAAAATGTTTAGCAAGGAGGGTAACTTGGGCAACAGTGAACATGTAGACTTGGAAAAGAGAAATGAAAGAGGAGTTGGCAAAGTCTTTGGAAGCATTGAGAGCCTGAGAGCAGCTGGGGAAGAAGAAGGAATGGCTGCCAGAAATACTAGCAGTAGAATCTAAAGTACATGATAACCCATTGAAAATGCAGGAGGAAGGAGGAAGGGAAGGGAGTGTCAAGAAAATTCAGGATTCCAGCTCAAGTGAGCGGTTGGACATTGCTGTGTGACTGAAGTGAGTGCGTTAAATGAGCAGCTGTGTGAGACGTGGAAGTCAGGTTTGGACCTGTTGAGTTTGAGGTCTCAGTAGAGAATGGGGAATTTCAGGGGGTTTTGTTCATAAAAAAAAAAAAAAAAACAACAGTGTATAGACATAGAGAACAAACATGTATACCAAGGGGAAATAGGGGTGGCAGGGGCTAGAGAGGGATGAATTGAGAAATTGGGACTGACATACATCCACCACTATGTCTAAAATAGATAGCTAATGTGAGCCTCCTGTGTACCACAGGGAACTGGAGTGTGCTCTGTGGTGACCTAAATGGGAAGGAAACCCAAAAAACAGCGGTATCTGTATACGTATGGCTGATTCACTTTGCTATACAGCAATGTAAAGCAGCTATACCTAGTTAAGAAAATAAAAAAGAAAACAATATAAAGCTTTGGGAGCCATCAGCATTTGGAGTACTATCTAACCATCAAAGTAATGAGCTCAAGTGTGTGCTTAGTCTCTCAGTCATGTCCAACTGTTTGCAACCCCCTGGACTGTAGCCTACCAGGCTCCTCTGTCCGTGACATTCTCCAGGCAGGAACACTAGAGGGGGTTGCCATTTCCTTCTCCAGAGGAGCTTCCTGACCCTGAGACTGAACTTGGGTGTCCTGCACTACAAGTGGATTCTTTACCATCTCAACCACTTGGGAAGCTGAAAGAGTGATTTTGATCTCAACCCCATGGACTGGAGCCCACCAGGCTCCTCTGTCCATGGAATTCTCCAGGCAAGAATACTGGAGTGGATTGTCATTCCCTTCTGCAAATGAGCTCAAGAGAATGTGTGTGTGTGTGTGTGTGTGGTATATATATACATATATATATATAAAGATAGCAAAAAATGTGAAGGACAGAACCTGGAGAAGACAACATTTTTAATAGAGTGTGAGGCTCTTAAAAGGAGATCACAGTTAAGGACTGAGAAAAGGCAACTAGGTCTCATTATTAGCAAGTTTATAGAAAGAATAAGATAGAAATTACGAAAAAATAATTCAGATTTGGTTTGATGGGATATTGACAGGGCCACCTGAGGCAAAGAGCTGACTCATTGGAAAAGACCTAGTGTTGGGAAAGATTAAAGGCAAAAGGAGAAAGGGATGACTAAGAATTGAGATGATTAGATAGCATTGCCAACTCATTGGACATGAATCTGAGCAGACTCCGGGAGATAGTGAAGGACAGGGGAGCCTGGCGTGCTGCAGAGGTTGCAAAGAGTCGGACATGACTTAGCAACTGAGTAACAACAGCGAAAGGGCTGAGTAGGGCATCTAATACTGTAACTGATGAATGGGAAGGCACTTGCGCTAGACCATTCTGGTCAGAAAGCGAGGCCAGAGAACAGGAACAATATACTGGATAAGAGGTAATTATCTGGAGTCAGCATTTTCAATGGCCAGGCACTATTTACTGGCAACAAAGCAGTAAATAAAACTCTTGCTGCTGGATGGTGTGTTCATTCTACTGGATGGGGCAGGGAGGGGAGGGTGAGGAGGATATACAGTAAACAGGAAGCTCCAGGAAATGTCTAAAATAGTTGTGTAGGAGGAAAGCAAATCAAGGAAGAGCTTTTAAATGGGGTGGACTGGGCGGGCCTTCTTGATAAGGTGTCCTTGAGTACAGAGCTGAATGAAAGGAGGAGTGATCCCTTTCAAAAAGAAAATGTGAAAGGGATTGATTTATCTTCACATTGTAAGTAATTTCTCATTTACTGTTTGTTACAATCTTTCTGTTCTTTTCCTCAGGCACCGTAAGGAGATTCCTTGAAATCCATGGAGAGACTATTGAAAAAGTAGTATTTGCTGTCTCTGAACTTGAAGAGGTATTTTGTTACTGTCTTGCATTGTTTAAATTGTTTTACTTTTAAGTGTTTGCTTTTCTCTTTTCATTATCTGTTAACTGACTTACCAGCAGGTAAATCCTCTTTATCTGTACACATATTTGGCATTGGGGCTAACCATCATTGCCATAAAAGACTCTATTAGAGACTAAAAACAAGAAGAAGCATTTTTTTTTTTTGCAGGTAAACTGCACATAGTGAAATCTTCCAAGGCAGAGTTGTTCTGATTGACTCACATGTTAGCTATCAAGACATCTCAAGACATCACCTTATGACCTAAGCACTGGACCCCTGGGTAGCAGAACTGGAAAACCGCCAGTGCTGAAAAAGCCCTGGAGTCTGTCTGACCTGGAAACAGGTGATAGCCTAGGCTAGTGGCGAGTATTGAGTCAGGTGTGAGGTCTGTATTTCGTTTTCTGTGGTTAGGTTTAGTATGTTTCAAAATTTTGACTAGGCTGCCAAGACAGTTCAATGGAGAAAGAATGAATAGCCTTATCAATAGACAGTATCGCAGCAACTGGATATCCATGTGTGAAAGAGTGACCTTGAGCCCCTATTTAACCCACGTAGAGGAGATTAGCTCACAATAGATCTAGGGACTAAGTATAAGAGTCAAAGCTGTGAAACTGTTAGAAGAAACATAGGTATAAATCTTCGTGACCTTGGCTTAGATGGTGGTTTCTTAGGTATGACATCAAAGAGCAGTCAAAATAAAAATAGGTAAATCGGTCACTCATACAAGTCAGCAATAAAAAAGACAGATAAGCCTATTTTAAAATGGGCAGAAGTTAGTATTTACCCACCCAAAGGAGTTAGGTCCTCACAAAAAACTACAAAGGATGTTTATAGCAGCTTTACTGATATTTGCCAAAACTTTGAAGCAGCCAATATGTCGGTAGGTGAATAAATGAACCATGATATAGCCAAACAATGGAACACTATTCAGCGCTAAGAAGTGAATTACAAGCCATAACAAGATATGGAGGGGCCTTAGGTACGCATTACTAGGTGGAAAAAAAGCTAATCTAAAAGGGTTGCATACTACATGACCTTAACCATATGACATTCCAAAAAAGGCAAAAATACGGACAATACGAAGATCAGTGGTTGCCAGGGGATGGGGGAGGGATGAATAGAGCAAAGAGGATTGTTAGGGCAGTGGAAATGCTCTCTGTGGTACTATAATAATGGATACAAGTCCTATATTTGTGCAAACCTTTAGAAAGTATACCACCAAGAGTGAACTGTAATGTAAACTGCAGGTGGTTAGATGTGTCAGTGTAGATGCATCAGTTGTAACAAATGTCCCAGGAGTTGTTGGTTATGAAGAAGGCTGTGCATGTGTGAAGACTTTGGGAATATGGGCCATCTCTGTACCTCCTTCCCTGTTTTGTTATGAGCCTTGAACTGCTATGAAGAAACAAAGTCTTGGGCTTCCCTGGTGGTCCAGTGGGTAAAGAGTCCGCCTGGCAGTGCAAGGGGTGCTGGTTCAATCCCTCACCCAGGAAGATTACATATACCAGGCAGCAGCTGGACCGGTGTGTCCAATTCTGAGCCAGCGCTCTGGAGCGCATGTGCCCAGAGCCAGTGCTCTGCATTGAGAGAGGCCACTGAAATGGGAGGCCCACACAGGCCAAAGATTAAAGATGGATGAAAATAAATAAATAAAAGACCAATAAAAAAGGCCAAAATTTAAAAAAAAGACAAAGTCTTAAATAATGGGTGAAAGTTTAAAATAGACCTTTTGTCAGAGAAGACATAAACACATGGAAAGATGTTCTATTAACATTGACCATTAAGGGAATATAAATCAAAACCACAATGAATTAATACTTCACACTCACTAGTGTGGCGTTAATTACAAAAACAGACAGTAAGAGTTAGGATGTGGAGAAATTGGAACCCTAGTCCATAGCCAGTGGGAATGTAAAATTGTGCCGCTGCTTTAGAAAGCAGCCCGGCAGTTCCTCAAATAGTTAAACAGAGATCCCACTCTTAGGTATATGCAAAATAGAATTGAAAACATATGTCTGCACAAAACTTGAACACGCATATTCGTATCAGCATTAGTCATAGTACTAAAAAATGGAAACAATCTAGATGTCATTAATGGATATGGTATATCCAGTGGAATATTACTTATCTATAAAAAGAAGGAAATGATAGTATATCCTGCTCAGTGAGAGAAACCAGACACAGAAGACCGTACACTGTGTTCCATTTTAGTGGAATGTCCAGAAGAGGTAAATGCATACAGACAGAAAGGGTGGTGGTTGCCAGGGGCTGGGGGCGAGAGGGATGCAGAATAGCTTAGCTAATGAATTTAGAGTTTCTCTTTGAGATGATAAATGTTCTGGAGTTGTTGGTTATGAAGAAGGCTGTGCATGTGTGAAGACTTTGGGAATATGGGCCATCTCTGTACCTCCTTCCCTGTTTTGTTATGAGCCTTGAACTGCTATGAAGAAACAAAGTCTTGGGCTTCCCTGGTGGTCCAGTGGGTAAAGAGTCCGCCTGGCAGTGCAAGGGGTGCTGGTTCAATCCCTCACCCAGGAAGATTACATATACCAGGCAGCAGCTGGACCGGTGTGTCCAATTCTGAGCCAGCGCTCTGGAGCGCATGTGCCCAGAGCCAGTGCTCTGCATTGAGAGAGGCCACTGAAATGGGAGGCCCACACAGGCCAAAGATTAAAGATGGATGAAAATAAATAAATAAAAGACCAATAAAAAAGGCCAAAATTTAAAAAAAAGACAAAGTCTTAAATAATGGGTGAAAGTTTAAAATAGACCTTTTGTCAGAGAAGACATAAACACATGGAAAGATGTTCTATTAACATTGACCATTAAGGGAATATAAATCAAAACCACAATGAATTAATACTTCACACTCACTAGTGTGGCGTTAATTACAAAAACAGACAGTAAGAGTTAGGATGTGGAGAAATTGGAACCCTAGTCCATAGCCAGTGGGAATGTAACATTGTGCCGCTGCTTTAGAAAGCAGCCCGGCAGTTCCTCAAATAGTTAAACAGAGATCCCACTCTTAGGTATATGCAAAATAGAATTGAAAACATATGTCTGCACAAAACTTGAACACGCATATTCGTATCAGCATTAGTCATAGTACTAAAAAATGGAAACAATCTAGATGTCATTAATGGATATGGTATATCCAGTGGAATATTACTTATCTATAAAAAGAAGGAAATGATAGTATATCCTGCTCAGTGAGAGAAACCAGACACAGAAGACCGTACACTGTGTTCCATTTTAGTGGAATGTCCAGAAGAGGTAAATGCATACAGACAGAAAGGGTGGTGGTTGCCAGGGGCTGGGGGCGAGAGGGATGCAGAATAGCTTAGCTAATGAATTTAGAGTTTCTCTTTGAGATGATAAATGTTCTGGAGTTAGTGGTGATAATGCTACAACTTCATGAATATACGAAGAATCAATGGATCGTTTACTTTAGAATGTGAATTTTATGTTATGTGAATTATAGCTCAGTGTTTTTAAAGGCTACAAAGATGGTGTCTTCAGTTTTTTTTTTTAATAATTTTTTAAAATCGAAGGACAGTTGACTTACCATCCATTCTTCCATACCTCATATATGTACTTATATACATGAAAGATGATGCAGTATTGTGGATTACACAGTAAGAAAGCTGACAGGTAGTGATTTCTTCAGTAATTTACCCTCCTAGGCAGTTCCATAATTCTTTTAGTTTCTTATTATTCTATTTTAGTCTTTTTTGTTATAGTTAGTAATAATTGATGGGTCATGATAAAATAACTCTAGGATGATAAAAAAGCAAAATGCTTCAAGACAGAGGAGAAATAAGAGCCCTGAGTATCTGTAATGTATCATGGATTTAGGAATGAATCCAATGAGCCAACCCATATGGAAACTATTTTTTAAGTGAAATATATCTTTGTTTGGGAAACCTCTAAGAATAAAAGCCATGAAATAGCAGTCTTTCCAAATAGAACTGTTTAAAAACAAGAACTACGCTCTGGGTCAAGTGGACCCTGGTGGCACACTGAAGGTTAGGGAGGTAGCATCTGAACTGAACCTTGAAAGACAAATGGCACTAGTGAGGTGAAGAAGAGGTCGGGCACAGGGGGGCTCAGGACCTCTCCATTCCAGACTCCGTGAACCCTTGGGATGAGAGTCATGCTCCACTTGAATGACTGACAAATCCTGTTATGTAACACAGAAACTGACTGCGGGCCCCACGCAGCATCCAGCCTGAGCTTCGACATGGTGAGGTCTCAGTTCACAGTGGAGGCTGTCTTCACAGGGTGTGGAGAGACGCTGAGCACTGCCGATGGCCTGCTTCTTTCCTCCGGTGTTTTTCACAGACTGTTTGGCTTTTCTTACACAGGCCACTTACCAAAAGCTGCTACCTCTGTACTTCCCAAGGTCGCTGCGGGAGGAGAGCCGCTCACTGCCATACCTGCCTGCAGATATTGGCAACGCCAAGGGGGAGCCTGTGGTCCCTGAACGGCAGATTAGAATAAGTGAAAAGCCTGGCGCCCCGGAGGGTGAGTTCCCCTTTTCTTAACTTCCCTCTTCAGGAAGCAAAGGCTCTGATAAACATCAGCCACCAAAGAAGGAAGAAGCTCAGCCTATCCTTTGGGATGTTCTTACTGTGACACTCAGATCAAGACCAGCTTCAGTGTTTTTTAGAGTCTTATTCTTGTTAAGAGTTACTCTTTAAATTATATGTATGATGTCAAGTCTGTTAGGCAGTAGAGGTTCAGAGGTGGCTATGACAACATTTGTGCCCGCGTGAAGTTTATGGTTTCACGCAGGACACTGTTGAGGAAGCAGTATATTATCATCTAAAATTTTCAACAGCTTCAGCTGTGTCCTCTGATAGCCATACCTAGCATGAAATACTAAAATAAGAAGCTGTACCCATTTGTTTCACGGCTTTAGGTTACATTCCATTGTAGATTGAAGTGATGGTAAAGCAGGGTAGGATGGGAGCCCCTCACAACTGTTCTGTAGGACAGCTTGTCACTGACCTTCGTGGGTACGTGTTCAAAGTCATTATTGGAGACATGCCTCACAAGCTTCATTGCTGCAGCTCGATCCCAGAATTCTGTGCTTTAAGAATTATGAGATTCCTACAGTGAACACTTTTAAAAGAACCTCAAGTTAAACGCTCTAGAAGGCTGTTCATCTCTTTTTTTATCACCAGTGCACAGATTTAAATCAGATGGAAAGAATAATAAATGATTCAGCATCAGAAAATATCGGTAGCCAGGCTTTGCTGGAGGGCGGGGTCCAGTTGAGTACACGAATGACTGACAAATCCTGTTATGTAACACGTGCCCCGATCCAGCCTGAGCTTCGACATGGTGAGGTCTCAGTTCACAGTGGAGGCTGTCTTCACAGGGTGTGGAGAGACGCTGAGCACTGCCGATGGCCTGCTTCTTTCCTCCGGTGTTTTTCACAGACTGTTTGGCTTTTCTTACACAGGCCACTTACCAAAAGCTGCTACCTCTGTACTTCCCAAGGTCGCTGCGGGAGGAGAGCCGCTCACTGCCATACCTGCCTGCAGATATTGGCAACGCCAAGGGGGAGCCTGTGGTCCCTGAACGGCAGATTAGAATAAGTGAAAAGCCTGGCGCCCCGGAGGGTGAGTTCCCCTTTTCTTAACTTCCCTCTTCAGGAAGCAAAGGCTCTGATAAACATCAGCCACCAAAGAAGGAAGAAGCTCAGCCTATCCTTTGGGATGTTCTTACTGTGACACTCAGATCAAGACCAGCTTCAGTGTTTTTTAGAGTCTTATTCTTGTTAAGAGTTACTCTTTAAATTATATGTATGATGTCAAGTCTGTTAGGCAGTAGAGGTTCAGAGGTGGCTATGACAACATTTGTGCCCGCGTGAAGTTTATGGTTTCACGCAGGACACTGTTGAGGAAGCAGTATATTATCATCTAAAATTTTCAACAGCTTCAGCTGTGTCCTCTGATAGCCATACCTAGCATGAAATACTAAAATAAGAAGCTGTACCCATTTGTTTCACGGCTTTAGGTTACATTCCATTGTAGATTGAAGTGATGGTAAAGCAGGGTAGGATGGGAGCCCCTCACAACTGTTCTGTAGGACAGCTTGTCACTGACCTTCGTGGGTACGTGTTCAAAGTCATTATTGGAGACATGCCTCACAAGCTTCATTGCTGCAGCTCGATCCCAGAATTCTGTGCTTTAAGAATTATGAGATTCCTACAGTGAACACTTTTAAAAGAACCTCAAGTTAAACGCTCTAGAAGGCTGTTCATCTCTTTTTTTATCACCAGTGCACAGATTTAAATCAGATGGAAAGAATAATAAATGATTTAGCATCAGAAAATATGCGGTAGCCAGGCTTTGCTGGAGGGGTCCTTTAGAGAGCCTCCAGTTGAGTACAGCCTTGGAATGTGCCCAGCTTCATCTGGAAATCCTCATTATTGTGACTACCATGCTAGAACATAGTTTTTCTTAACTGCACAGAATGCATTTGATATGACAATGGGTAATGAAAGGCACCACCAGTTGAGATGGCACAGCTGGGTGGTCATCTGCCACAAGGTTCCCTTCTGTCCACCATCCTCAGGACGGCTTGATTGCCACCCATATCTCAACAAATATTGTTGCCTCATAGGCTGTAGTGTTCATACATACTTTCAGGTAGAATATTATATCTGTTAAAATAGATTAAAATCAGCTTTACTAGAGGTATTGAAAGAAGATTTCACTTATGGGTATTTTTTAATAAAAGGAAACTCTTCAAAGCTCTTGGCTGTCACAGTCTGAGGAGCAGTGGCACAGATGTGAAGAAGTCCTAGCGGAACAGCTCAGGTGGTATCATTGCCTTGGGAAGCCCCTATGGTCCAAAGATTCTGTTTGCTTTTTCGTTTTTTTTCAAACAAATCTAGTGAGGCAGTGGGGAACAGGTTAAAAGATGATCCTTTCCCAAGGGATTGGCTGTTAGCAAAACATAAAATGATCCTATGGATAAAGAGCCGTAAGCTATTGATTTCTTGTTACAGATAACCAAGAGGAGGAGGATGAAGGCTTGGGAGTTGATCTCTCTTTTATCGGCTCTCATGCTTTTGCCCGAATGGAAGGAGATATTGATAAGCAAAGAAGACTGATCCTTCAGGGGCAGCTATCAGAGGCGGCCCTGCAGAAGCAGCATCAGAGAAAGTGAGGCAAACCCTTCTCATTAACTTACCAGTGGTCACAGGTAGTATGGGAGGAAGTCAGGGCTCAGATGCATCTCTGGGATCTCAGACTGCAAGAAAGAGACTCCAACTCTTTCAACTCCAATTGTAGTACCTCTTGGTAAGAGCACGTTCTACAAGCAAAAAGTAGGGAAAGGGGAAACCCAAGTTACGAAGTTTTTACTTAACATTACCGTATTTGTAATTAAAGCATAATCTATGGTTGTATTAATGGTAAAAGATTTATTTTCCCCTAATTTATCCCAAGGCCCTTGGAAAGTCATTCATTTCTTTTAGATGTTTTCTAAAGCAGTTCTGAATAAATCATTGTTGAAACATAAAGATAAAGCAGCTTTTGGTATTTCTGGGTAAGCTTGTTCAAAGACTAATAGACAATCCTTGGAGAGCTAGCTGCCTTTCCAAAAATTTTAAAGGAAAGGAAATATCATGAACCAATCATAATTGGTTGATACTCATTATCATGCAGGGTTGATTGAGGGTGTAACATCTCTTAGGGTTGCTGTGATAAATAAGATAATGTCATGGACTTAGCATAGTACCTGGTACTTACAGCTAGCTCTTAAAATTGGTCCACGCTGTTCTCTTTAATCCTGAGCAAATCGTGCCGTATTTTGCCTTATGCTTGGGTGCTTGCCACTCCTTTTGACTGGATTACTGTTATCCTTCAGTTCCTGCTCGTTCTCCAGGTTTCAGCTCAGACATGATTGACTGTAGATACATAGCTCCCTGGAGACAAGTTGGAATGGATGGAATAGAAGTCAGCCTACCCTATGGAAAAAATCTAGTGAGGCAGTGGGGAACAGGTTAAAAGATGATCCTTTCCCAAGGGATTGGCTGTTAGCAAAACATAAAATGATCCTATGGATAAAGAGCCGTAAGCTATTGATTTCTTGTTACAGATAACCAAGAGGAGGAGGATGAAGGCTTGGGAGTTGATCTCTCTTTTATCGGCTCTCATGCTTTTGCCCGAATGGAAGGACATATTGAAGAGCAAAGAAGACTGATCCTTCAGGCGCAGCTATCAGAGGCGGCCCTGCAGAAGCAGCATCAGAGAAAGTGAGGCAAACCCTTCTCATTAACTTACCAGTGGTCACAGGTAGTATGGGAGGAAGTCAGGGCTCAGATGCATCTCTGGGATCTCAGACTGCAAGAAAGAGACTCCAACTCTTTCAACTCCAATTGTAGTACCTCTTGGTAAGAGCACGTTCTACAAGCAAAAAGTAGGGAAAGGGGAAACCCAAGTTACGAAGTTTTTACTTAACATTACCGTATTTGTAATTAAAGCATAATCTATGGTTGTATTAATGGTAAAAGATTTATTTTCCCCTAATTTATCCCAAGGCCCTTGGAAAGTCATTCATTTCTTTTAGATGTTTTCTAAAGCAGTTCTGAATAAATCATTGTTGAAACATAAAGATAAAGCAGCTTTTGGTATTTCTGGGTAAGCTTGTTCAAAGACTAATAGACAATCCTTGGAGAGCTAGCTGCCTTTCCAAAAATTTTAAAGGAAAGGAAATATCATGAACCAATCATAATTGGTTGATACTCATTATCATGCAGGGTTGATTGAGGGTGTAACATCTCTTAGGGTTGCTGTGATAAATAAGATAATGTCATGGACTTAGCATAGTACCTGGTACTTACAGCTAGCTCTTAAAATTGGTCCACGCTGTTCTCTTTAATCCTGAGCAAATCGTGCCGTATTTTGCCTTATGCTTGGGTGCTTGCCACTCCTTTTGACTGGATTACTGTTATCCTTCAGTTCCTGCTCGTTCTCCAGGTTTCAGCTCAGACATGATTGACTGTAGATACATAGCTCCCTGGAGACAAGTTGGAATGGATGGAATAGAAGTCAGCCTACCCTATATGCGTTTTTCTTTTTACACCTTGTACTTAACCAAAGCATAGCCTCATGCTTATTGCACTATACTGTAATGATGTGTGATTGTCAGCCTCCCTATGTAAAGTGGAAGTTAGACTAGGTGATCTCCGAGTTCCTTATAAAATTAGGATTTGGTTTTTTTCTGAGTTCCTGGTCTTCACTGTAATCTCCTTTTATTTTCATAAGTAAAAGCAAGTTAGCCACTAGGGGGCACTAGTGAATAGCTTTCCTAAAAGCAAGCACAATCATAGGATAGCTTCAGTGGTTTCTTTTTTTTTTTTTTGAATTTTTTTCTTTTTTTTTATTCTTTATTTTAAAGGTTTTACAGTTTTGTTGTTCACATACGTGTATGTTCCCAGATCAGTCATATGCGTATCCATGGTCCCCACCCACCCAGATCCCCCCATCCCACCCCTCCAGACCTTTGCCCCAAGCCATTGTAAGCACTCCTATTCCCTTAGCACTGTGACACTAGCTATCTTTTCCACACATAACACTATAGGTTTCCTTGTTACTTCCTCCATGCTTCCCCCTCCCTATTTATTCGCCACGATGTCCCTATGTCTATGCTCTGTTTTTTCATGAGTTCCCTGTGTGTGATATCAAGACCGTCCTACTAGATTCCATATATGTGTGTTAGTATACTGTATTTGTCTTTCTCTTTTTGACTTACTTCACTTTTTATGATAGGTTCTAGAGCCAGCCACTTCATTAGGACTGAGTCTTCTGCATTTCTTTTAACAGCTGAGTAGTATTCCATTGTATATATGTACCAGAGCTTCTGGATCCATTCATTTGTCGATGGACATCTAGGTAGCTTCCATGTTCTGGCTATTGTATAGAGAGCTGCAATGAACATTGGGGTACAGGTGCTTCTTTCAGTTTTGATTTCATCAGGATATAAGCCTAATAGTGGGATTGCTGGGTCATAGGGTGCTTCTATTTTTAGTTTTTTAAGAAATCTCCATACTGTCTTCCATAGAGGCTGTATCAATTTACATTCCACCAGCAATGCAAGAGGGTTCCCTTTTCTCCGCACCCTCTCCAGCATTTATTGTCTGCAGATTTTTTGAAGATGGCCATTCTGACGGGTGTGAGGTGATATCTCATTGTAGTTTTAATTTGCATTTCTCTAATAATAAGCGAGGTTGAGCATCGTTTCATGTGCTTTTGGGCCATCTGTATGTCCTCTTTGGAGAGGCATCTCTTTAGGTCTTTTTCCCATTTTTTGATTGGGTTGTTCGTTTTCCCTGTGCTGAGTTGTCTGAGTTGCTTGTAGATTTTGGAGATTAATTCTTTGTCTGTTGTTTCATTTGCTATGATTTTCTCCCACTCTGTGGGGTGTCTGTTGAGCTTTTTTGTAATTTCTTTTGTTGTACAAAAGCTTTTAAGTTTCATGAGGTCCCATATGTTCATTTTTGTTTTCAGTTCTGCTATTTTAGTTGGTGGGTCAGAGAAGATCTTGCTTTGATTGATGTCCTTGAGGGTTTTGCCTATATTCTCCTCTAAGAGTTTGATGGTTTCTGGTCTTACATTTAGGTCTTTAATCCATTTTGAGTTGATCTTAGTGTATGGTGTCAGGGAATGTTCCAATTTAATTTTTTTGCATGTAGCTGTCCAATTCTCCCAGCACCACTTGTTGAAGAGGCTGTCTTTGTCCCATTTTATAGTTTCTCCTCCTTTATCAAAAATAAGGTACCCATAGGTGCGTGGATTTATCTCTGGGTTCTCGATCTTGTTCCATTGGTCTATAGTTCTGTTTTTGTGCCAGTACCATACTGTCTTGATGACTGTTGCTTTGTAGTAGAGTCTGAAGTTAGGGAGGCTGATCCCTCCAGCTCCATTCTTCTTCCTCAGGATTGCTTTGGTTATTCGAGGTCTTTTGTGTTTCCATATGAACTGTGTTAGTCTTTGGTCTAGTTCTGTGAAGAATGTTATTGGAAGTTTGATAGGGATTGCATTGAATCTGTAGATGATATTTGGTAGTATGGTCATTTTCACAATATTGATTCTTCTGACCCAGGAGCATGGAATATCTCTCCATCTGTTTAAGTCTTCTTTAATTTCTTTCATGAGTGTCTTTGGTCGTGTATAAGAACCATCTGGCAAACATTTTCTCTAAATACAGTGGCTAGGCTCTACCTCACATGACTGGGACTTTTTATATGTTTTAAAACTTTTTCGTATCATGATTCATGCGCTGCTAGATTTGGGTACCTTTTTTTGGACTCAGGCCATGGTTCTCAAGCTGTGTGGTCTCAGGTCCCCTTTGCATGCTTAAAAATTATTGAAGACCCCAAATATTATAGCTTATAGCCACTAATATTGTCATATGATAAATTATTTTGGGGGCTTCCCTGGTTTCTCAGTGTTAAAGAATCTTCCTGCCAGTACAAGAGACATGGGTTCAGTCCCTCAGTCAAAAAGATCCCCTGGAGAAGGAAATGGCAGCCCACTGCAATATTCTTGCCTAGAGAATCACATGGTTAGAGGAGTCTGGTGAGCTGCAGTCCACGGGATAGCAAAGACTAGTATGCAATGTAGCTAAATGACAACAATAAAATTAGTTGTTAATCCATTTTAAAATAGCACATTATGTTTTTATGGAAAGATAACTATTTTTTTAAGTTAGAAATGCATTGTTTGCATTTTTTGCAGATATTTTAATGTTTGACTTATTAGAAGACAGCTGAATTGTCATATCAGCATTTAGACTGTTGTCGTATGTTGTTTTCAGTGAAGTATATGAAGAAAATCTAACCTCAAATACATAATTGGAAAAAAAAGTATTTTAGTAGTCTTTTCAGATAGTTGGAGATATTCATAATGTTTAGTTGTAATACGAAATCTCAAACTATATGTCTGGATTTTTTTATTGTATTAAAATGTGTTTAATACTTTTTTTTTTCTTTTTTCTGGCCACTTCTATTGGTCTTTCATTTATTTATTTTCATCCATCTTTGTTCTTTGGCCTCCGTGGGCCTTCCATCACAGTGGTCTCTCTCACTGCAGAGCACCGGCTCTGGGCACATGGGGCACGTGGGATCTTCCCAGGCCAGGGATCGAACCAGCGCCTCTTGCACTGCAAGGCGATATCCTTACCCACTGGGCCACCAGGGAAGCCCTGTTTAATGCTTTTGGTAGATTTTGTAATGGAAATTTATAGCATGAATTTATAACATGATACATTGGTCTTTTGTAAAGTATTGACTCACTGAATTACTCAGTTGTTCCAAATATTGACACATTATATTACACAAGATCAAAATATTGTATTTATCACCACTGCTCTCATCAGATAAGTCCTCAAGTGTTAGGGTTGCTTAGCTTCTGGTGACGGATACAAGCTTGCCAACATTTTATATGTATGTGTATTTAGATATTTTTAAAGGTCAAGTTTTATCACTGGTAACAAATATTATTGATTGTTTTTCTTGAGATCACTTTATTCATTTTTGAGAAAACATCTGCCAAATACTAATATTGAATAATCACAATTTGCCAGTCATTAGTTGAAGAAAACCAGGGTTCCATGAAAAAAAGCAACCAGTTCGGGTTGCGGGTCAAACAGTTAGTTCTTTTCTTCAGTCTCATGCTTCAGCCTGCAGACATGCTTTGTATGTTCTCCCTATTTTGTGACACATTAATGTTAAAAATATATTCCTGAGAGTTGATGTAATAAAATTAATAATTGTTCTTCCTCATAAAAGGTATTCTTAAATGGAAGTGGCTTTTTTTTTCCCTGTGAGGATTTTGGCAGTTAAGAATGACAATGACTCCTAGTCCAATCTGGTTCTTCCACCTGGATTCATGCTAACATAGCAGTTGTCTTTGTACACATCAAGTATATGAAGAAAATCTAACCTCAAATACATAATTGGAAAAAAGTATTTTAGTAGTCTTTTCAGATAGTTGGAGATATTCATAATGTTTAGTTGTAATACGAAATCTCAAACTATATGTCTGGATTTTTTTATTGTATTAAAATGTGTTTAATACTTTTTTTTTTCTTTTTTCTGGCCACTTCTATTGGTCTTTCATTTATTTATTTTCATCCATCTTTGTTCTTTGGCCTCCGTGGGCCTTCCATCACAGTGGTCTCTCTCACTGCAGAGCACCGGCTCTGGGCACATGGGGCACGTGGGATCTTCCCAGGCCAGGGATCGAACCAGCGCCTCTTGCACTGCAAGGCGATATCCTTACCCACTGGGCCACCAGGGAAGCCCTGTTTAATGCTTTTGGTAGATTTTGTAATGGAAATTTATAGCATGAATTTATAACATGATACATTGGTCTTTTGTAAAGTATTGACTCACTGAATTACTCAGTTGTTCCAAATATTGACACATTATATTACACAAGATCAAAATATTGTATTTATCACCACTGCTCTCATCAGATAAGTCCTCAAGTGTTAGGGTTGCTTAGCTTCTGGTGACGGATACAAGCTTGCCAACATTTTATATGTATGTGTATTTAGATATTTTTAAAGGTCAAGTTTTATCACTGGTAACAAATATTATTGATTGTTTTTCTTGAGATCACTTTATTCATTTTTGAGAAAACATCTGCCAAATACTAATATTGAATAATCACAATTTGCCAGTCATTAGTTGAAGAAAACCAGGGTTCCATGAAAAAAAGCAACCAGTTCGGGTTGCGGGTCAAACAGTTAGTTCTTTTCTTCAGTCTCATGCTTCAGCCTGCAGACATGCTTTGTATGTTCTCCCTATTTTGTGACACATTAATGTTAAAAATATATTCCTGAGAGTTGATGTAATAAAATTAATAATTGTTCTTCCTCATAAAAGGTATTCTTAAATGGAAGTGGCTTTTTTTTTCCCTGTGAGGATTTTGGCAGTTAAGAATGACAATGACTCCTAGTCCAATCTGGTTCTTCCACCTGGATTCATGCTAACATAGCAGTTGTCTTTGTACCATCAGTGCAGATGTCAACCCAACTAAAAAAAAAAAATGATGTTTCAGTATTATTATGAAGATAGTTTTGACCTTGCAGAACCCTGAAAATGTCTTTAGACTGTGGACCACACTTTGAGAACTACTGGTCTGTGATCTCTCAGAAGTACTTTATAGTTGAAAGAAGTTTTGGTAATAATCTGATAAAAATTTCTGAAATGTAGTATAGCATAGAATCACCAGGGGTGCTTTCTAAAAATTCATAGGTCCCACACCAAACTTCCCGGTTCAGAACCTCTGTGGGGCGGGCTCAGGAACCATCCTTCTAAGGTTTCTTAGATGATTTCTTAGACAAGTTTGTATCTGATTTGGTCTGGGTGCCTTTAACTTTTAGAAGGGTAATTTGATCCCCAACAATGGCTTGACCAGAGTTACAGCTAATTGAGGATGAGGCGGCTACTGAAGCTCATCTCCTTTCTCTACTACTGTTTCCAGCCACCTACAAAGACCAGCTTCGGAGAAGCTGGGAAAGAACTAGGCATGTTCTGTATTCATGTACAAAGAGCTACATGGTTATCCCCTCTCTCAAATCAGTTACCCTAGTCTCTCTTCTGTTGCCTCTTTTCTCTCATCTCTTTTCTCCCTTCCTCTCTTTCTCACACATATATATACACACACCTTTTTCATTTCTCCATGGGAGATACAGATAAGCTAGCATTTGTTTGTGTCTGGACTGGATACTTGTCTGTGTCTCTCTTTTTAATGAAGAGATTTGTTTCACTTAATAATGACTTATTCAAGTCAGTATTATTTTATTAAAATAAACCTCTATTCACTGAGCCCATGTTTTCTGGAAAGGGGTGCTTATTGGGTAGGTTAGGAAGGAATATGAATGTAGTACGTAAAGCATTGCCCTTCTTATTGGTAGAAGGTGGTGATCTTGAGATTCAGATTAGTCACATAGTTGACAGTTTCCATTCAGTTCAGGAAAGCTTGGATATTTACGCTGTACAAGGTAATATTTTAGAACTAAAATGGACAGATAAAGAAGGTAGTCCCTCTAGTCTAGAAATTCATAAGGGAGTCATGTTACCTTCACATGTCAGGGTATGTTCAGTCCAGTGCTCAGGCTGCTGTGCACATCCACTTAACACATAGTCACAGACTTGGGAAAGAGCACCGCCTATGGCTTTTAAAGCCTGAACCAAGAATCAAAAGGTGGGTACCTCTGTTACTCCCTTTTCTTGAGGGGCAAGTTGTATTTGAATCAAAAGATTTTCAAATTTCCTATTCATGTGTCCTGTATCTGTGATGATTAAAGATGAGGTCTTGTCAGTCAAGACAAGGGGAACATGGATCCTTTCAGGGAGCCTTTGAGGGCAAAACCATTTTTATAATCTTGTTGAGACATATTTGCCCATTTCATTCTCTTTTTCATAGTGCTCGTGGCATTTTCTAGAGACTGCCTCATGTGTGATAGTGCAGTAGGTTAAATGCAGAAGCATATGTAAGAATCTTAACAGGTTACAGAGATTTGCAGAAATGTAAGAGTGTAACTCTTTTCCGTATATACAACTTTTTAAAAAAATGTTGTGTTCGCACAGTATTTTTATTTTTGAATTAATAAATATTGTAAAAACCTGGCTTTTTATGTCAGATATGGTAAGTATTGTTAGGTATAACTGACATAAACCTGAAAGGGTCCTGAGACTCAAAAGTTTGAGAACTTCTGATTAATTGTTTAGATGCTTAAGCTGTGAGTCATCTGTTTACATACTCTGCCATGTGCTAGATGTTCAGGATTAAAGGTTGTAGTTTAAAATTATTTTATTTCTTGTATTCTTTCTAAATCAGGCTTTTATTTACACAAGTTGAGTTTGGTTTCTGTTGTGTTAGTTGATCAAGTTGAATAAATGATAAATTCTTGTATCTCATAGGGAATAAGTAGATCTTTAGCTAGGAATATCTTTTTGAAAGCCTTCATTGCTTCCTTCACTAACAAAACCACTGGCCACATGGATCAGCTGTAGGGTTAGATCATTCCATTCAGTTCAGGAAAGCTTGGATATTTACGCTGTACAAGGTAATATTTTAGAACTAAAATGGACAGATAAAGAAGGTAGTCCCTCTAGTCTAGAAATTCATAAGGGAGTCATGTTACCTTCACATGTCAGGGTATGTTCAGTCCAGTGCTCAGGCTGCTGTGCACATCCACTTAACACATAGTCACAGACTTGGGAAAGAGCACCGCCTATGGCTTTTAAAGCCTGAACCAAGAATCAAAAGGTGGGTACCTCTGTTACTCCCTTTTCTTGAGGGGCAAGTTGTATTTGAATCAAAAGATTTTCAAATTTCCTATTCATGTGTCCTGTATCTGTGATGATTAAAGATGAGGTCTTGTCAGTCAAGACAAGGGGAACATGGATCCTTTCAGGGAGCCTTTGAGGGCAAAACCATTTTTATAATCTTGTTGAGACATATTTGCCCATTTCATTCTCTTTTTCATAGTGCTCGTGGCATTTTCTAGAGACTGCCTCATGTGTGATAGTGCAGTAGGTTAAATGCAGAAGCATATGTAAGAATCTTAACAGGTTACAGAGATTTGCAGAAATGTAAGAGTGTAACTCTTTTCCGTATATACAACTTTTTAAAAAAATGTTGTGTTCGCACAGTATTTTTATTTTTGAATTAATAAATATTGTAAAAACCTGGCTTTTTATGTCAGATATGGTAAGTATTGTTAGGTATAACTGACATAAACCTGAAAGGGTCCTGAGACTCAAAAGTTTGAGAACTTCTGATTAATTGTTTAGATGCTTAAGCTGTGAGTCATCTGTTTACATACTCTGCCATGTGCTAGATGTTCAGGATTAAAGGTTGTAGTTTAAAATTATTTTATTTCTTGTATTCTTTCTAAATCAGGCTTTTATTTACACAAGTTGAGTTTGGTTTCTGTTGTGTTAGTTGATCAAGTTGAATAAATGATAAATTCTTGTATCTCATAGGGAATAAGTAGATCTTTAGCTAGGAATATCTTTTTGAAAGCCTTCATTGCTTCCTTCACTAACAAAACCACTGGCCACATGGATCAGCTGTAGGGTTAGATCATTCCTTTCACAGCATTGCCTTGTCTCTGTGTAATAATTCACTTTAACATCTAAAATAATTAGACGTGTTGTCTAATTCTTGGTTATTCTTTCCAGGATCTTCCACCCAGTTGTGACACTAATTTGGGCGTACCATGAGATAGGAGTTGGCTTACTTACAAGAATTAGCAAGCAATCAAGATATTCTTTTTCAAAGATCCAGGTTTTAAAACTCTGTAATTATTTTTGAAGAACTTTTTTCTTTTTCTTTTTTTCCCTAGTTGGCTTAAGATCCCATTGCCTGTAGCTCTTATGTCATTTCTCACAGTAAAAGCGTTATCTCACTCATTATTAAATTATTTACTGAGCCCTTCTTGTTGTGCCAGGCTAGAAACATAATACGGTGACACACAACGCAAATCCAGCCCCAGGCCTCATTGTGCTTAAGGTCTTTCTTGCAGGGGAAAGAACTGTTAAACTAATCATTCTGTAGAAATGTATTTAAGTTGCAGGATGCAGTAAGAGTTATCACAAGGGTTTTAACTAAGTCCATTGTGGGATGGCTGCATGAGGTCAGGAAGAGCTTCTGTGGATTCCAAGGCCCAGGGGTCCCTGGGCTATTGGTTGTGTATACAGCAGTATGAGGGCTAATTAGTGGACTTCTAAGAGTGATTTAACTTGAATTGTCTTCATTATTTAGCTTTTGGTTGTGCAGGTGGGTGGTCATTTATTAACTAGAAAAAATTGCTTTGTGTTCGCTTTGTGAGGACAGCATCCAACCTTAACTTACCGCAGTCTACTAAGGAACTATCTGCTCAGTATTTCTGCCTGGAGAACCCAACAGTGGGTACTTTTGCTGCCATTATGACATAATTTGTGTGACTATTAACCAGTGGTTATATTTTACCTATCAAACTATAAGCTTTTGAGGTTGGGATGGTTTTTTCTTAAGTTTTGTTTTGACTGTTGGATTAGAATGGAAGGTCCATATCGTCATTAAAATAAAACAGAAACTATAGCAAAAAGTGAGGTGCAGTTAAGTAATATTAATGAAAAGTTTAAAATATTCTTTGAATAGATGAGGGAAGCAGGGAAATCATTGTTTTCTTATTGGATGAGGAGGTAAATTAACACTTTTGCATTTTATTTTCTCCTTCCAAACACTGACTTAAAGGGAAAGAAAATTTGACTAGATGATCAAAGCAAATTTACGCAATCTGTTGAATGGAAGGGACAATTAGAATAAAGAAGAAACAAGATGAAAATGGCAGGTGTGAGTTGTTGCATTGGAGTTCATCTCAGAGTCTTTAGAAACTGGAACTGTTTCTAAACTGGTGTCCCAGCATTGATGCTAAAACCTTTTAAGAATCTGCTGTAAGCTATAATCTTCTCCCATAATCATATTCTTAAGGATTTGCCTATCCTAGGATCTCAAGTTAATTTCAAATTAGGTTAAAATATTTTTGAGTTTATACTATTTCAGTTCATATCATGGGCTGAAATTAATTTTAGATGGATTAAAGGAAAATTTTTAAAAAAATTAAAATCCATGGAAAGAGTCATAGATTAGTATTCCTCATATCTTGGAGAACAGGTGGGTTTCTTTAACAACATACAAAGACCACTGACTATAAAAGAAAAATGAGTCTTGACTATATTAGAGATAAGAACTTTGGAGAGTGGGACAGTTAATCTTAAAGAAAGTGAAAAGTAAGTTGCAGAATAGGAGTATTCACAATACACACAACTGGCAAATGATTCTGTCAAGCATATAAAAAGAACTCCTACAAATAAGTGAGAAAAGAACAAACAGCCCAATAGCAAAATGAACAAACAGTATGAACGGGCATCTCACAGAAGAATGAAAAAAAAAAAAATGCCAGGAACCATGAACAGGACCTCAACACCATTAGCAGCCATGGAAATTAAAGACCATTTCAAACCCAATTGATTGACAGAAGTTAAAATATTTGCTCTGAACAAGTGTTGAAGAGAATGTGGGTTTATAGAATCTCCTTTTCGTTGCTTGTGGAACAAACTGGTGTGGCTGATACTGCTAAGTCATGCATTCATGTCCAGCTCTTCTTGACTCCATGGACTGTAGGCCACCAGTTTCTTCTTTCCATGGGATTCTCCAGGCAAGAATCCTGGAGTGGGTTGCCATGCCTTCCTCTAGAGGATCTTCCCGACCCAGGGATCAAACCCAGGTCTTTTATGTCTCCTGCATTGGCAGGCAGGTCTCCCACCACTAGCACCACCTGGGAAGACTATGGCAAAGAGTTTGGGTCTTAAAACCAAACATACCCTATATGTTCCACGTGACTAGATTAAAGCAATTAAAGGAAGAAGGACAATTAGAATAAAGAAGAAACAAGATGAAAATGGCAGGTGTGAGTTGTTGCATTGGAGTTCATCTCAGAGTCTTTAGAAACTGGAACTGTTTCTAAACTGGTGTCCCAGCATTGATGCTAAAACCTTTTAAGAATCTGCTGTAAGCTATAATCTTCTCCCATAATCATATTCTTAAGGATTTGCCTATCCTAGGATCTCAAGTTAATTTCAAATTAGGTTAAAATATTTTTGAGTTTATACTATTTCAGTTCATATCATGGGCTGAAATTAATTTTAGATGGATTAAAGGAAAATTTTTAAAAAAATTAAAATCCATGGAAAGAGTCATAGATTAGTATTCCTCATATCTTGGAGAACAGGTGGGTTTCTTTAACAACATACAAAGACCACTGACTATAAAAGAAAAATGAGTCTTGACTATATTAGAGATAAGAACTTTGGAGAGTGGGACAGTTAATCTTAAAGAAAGTGAAAAGTAAGTTGCAGAATAGGAGTATTCACAATACACACAACTGGCAAATGATTCTGTCAAGCATATAAAAAGAACTCCTACAAATAAGTGAGAAAAGAACAAACAGCCCAATAGCAAAATGAACAAACAGTATGAACGGGCATCTCACAGAAGAATGAAAAAAAAAAAAATGCCAGGAACCATGAACAGGACCTCAACACCATTAGCAGCCATGGAAATTAAAGACCATTTCAAACCCAATTGATTGACAGAAGTTAAAATATTTGCTCTGAACAAGTGTTGAAGAGAATGTGGGTTTATAGAATCTCCTTTTCGTTGCTTGTGGAACAAACTGGTGTGGCTGATACTGCTAAGTCATGCATTCATGTCCAGCTCTTCTTGACTCCATGGACTGTAGGCCACCAGTTTCTTCTTTCCATGGGATTCTCCAGGCAAGAATCCTGGAGTGGGTTGCCATGCCTTCCTCTAGAGGATCTTCCCGACCCAGGGATCAAACCCAGGTCTTTTATGTCTCCTGCATTGGCAGGCAGGTCTCCCACCACTAGCACCACCTGGGAAGACTATGGCAAAGAGTTTGGGTCTTAAAACCAAACATACCCTATATGTTCCACGTCCACTCCTTGGAGTCTAGCCAAGACAAATCGAGCACATATATACTGGGAGATATGTAAAATAAGTTGATCATAGCACATTCACAGTGATAAAAACCTGGGAACAGCCCATGTGCTTGTCAATAGAAGAGTGGATGAAAATGATGGTTTTCATATAGTGTAAGCACATTACATATAATAGAAAGAATGAACAACATTGACACCCAATGACAAAGATGAATTTTAGAAATATAAGATGTCCAAAAATTAGACCCCAAAGATTGTGCAATAGGCATTTCTCTTTTTTGCGTGGGTAAAAACTCAAAAACCCTTTTTAGGAATATGTGTAGATGAATTAAAATGACATAAAAAGGGAAACTAGAAAATGATGAACCTGGGAGTCCAGACAATGGATGAGGAGAGGTAGCGGCTAGAATTGGAGGGAAGTGACCGTGTGATTAGTTGGAAGTATTGTGATGGTGCTAACTTCTGTTTGGCGGTAGATTTTGGAGTGCTTATTTAATCATTAAAAATAACTAATTAGGTAACCACTTTTTAAAAGAGAACCATCCATGTACCATTGATGAGAGTCTTTTGACCCAAGGTGACTAATTCTACTTTGTGCATCTGACCTCCAGTTAAAAATTTTTTTTTTCTTTAGAATTCATTAAATACATGGTTATTGAGTATCAGGAACTACCCTAGAGATTTGCTAGAAATGTATAGAGACAATGAAGACATAGTTCCTATCTTGAGGTCTAGAAAAATGAATGTAAATACTGCAGTAAGTGGGTAAAGAAGCTTTGTGCTGATCTTCGTGATACAAAGCAGGAAGCAGTTAGCTCTACAGCATTCATGTTCAGCTCTTCTTGACTCCATGGACTGTAGGCCACCAGTTTCTTCTTTCCATGGGATTCTCCAGGCAAGAATCCTGGAGTGGGTTGCCATGCCTTCCTCTAGAGGATCTTCCCGACCCAGGGATCAAACCCAGGTCTTTTATGTCTCCTGCATTGGCAGGCAGGTCTCCCACCACTAGCACCACCTGGGAAGACTATGGCAAAGAGTTTGGGTCTTAAAACCAAACATACCCTATATGTTCCACGTCCACTCCTTGGAGTCTAGCCAAGACAAATCGAGCACATATATACTGGGAGATATGTAAAATAAGTTGATCATAGCACATTCACAGTGATAAAAACCTGGGAACAGCCCATGTGCTTGTCAATAGAAGAGTGGATGAAAATGATGGTTTTCATATAGTGTAAGCACATTACATATAATAGAAAGAATGAACAACATTGACACCCAATGACAAAGATGAATTTTAGAAATATAAGATGTCCAAAAATTAGACCCCAAAGATTGTGCAATAGGCATTTCTCTTTTTTGCGTGGGTAAAAACTCAAAAACCCTTTTTAGGAATATGTGTAGATGAATTAAAATGACATAAAAAGGGAAACTAGAAAATGATGAACCTGGGAGTCCAGACAATGGATGAGGAGAGGTAGCGGCTAGAATTGGAGGGAAGTGACCGTGTGATTAGTTGGAAGTATTGTGATGGTGCTAACTTCTGTTTGGCGGTAGATTTTGGAGTGCTTATTTAATCATTAAAAATAACTAATTAGGTAACCACTTTTTAAAAGAGAACCATCCATGTACCATTGATGAGAGTCTTTTGACCCAAGGTGACTAATTCTACTTTGTGCATCTGACCTCCAGTTAAAAATTTTTTTTTTCTTTAGAATTCATTAAATACATGGTTATTGAGTATCAGGAACTACCCTAGAGATTTGCTAGAAATGTATAGAGACAATGAAGACATAGTTCCTATCTTGAGGTCTAGAAAAATGAATGTAAATACTGCAGTAAGTGGGTAAAGAAGCTTTGTGCTGATCTTCGTGATACAAAGCAGGAAGCAGTTAGCTCTACAGCAGCTCTGGACCTTGCCTCCACTCGCCCTTACTCCACTCCAGACCCCTTCTTCTACCGTTGCCCTTTCCCCTGTGAGGGGACATACTTGATTGATAGAGCATTTAGACGTCTGCTAGATGATTTGTTTCATTCTCTTCAATGTTATTAATAGTTGTCTTTGTAATACATATATCTCGTATGTATTCAGCCTTCAAGTCTGAATCCAAGAGCCTTTTGTTATTCTTCTCAGGCCTCCAAAATACCTTGAATAATACTCAGGTTTATTATTTCATTCAACAAAGATTTTATTAGTCCCTGCTATGATGCAAGCATTGCATTTATGCAATAAATCTTTGAAAAATGAGCTAATGAATGCACAGAGTATAGAAATTAACAGACAGTAACTGAATTCCTGTTACATGTTTTGTGTTATGACCTGTGATGCTCATAAGACACTTAAACCATAGTTTTGATACCAGTTCAGTTCTGTTTGGTCGCTCCGTCATGTCCAGCTCCTTGCAACGCCTTGGACTTTAGCATGCCAGGCTTCCCTGTCCTTCACTATTTCCTGGAGCCTTGATATGGAGACGATTTAATCTCCACTGGGAAATAGCTTCATGTGAAAATACGGAGTAGTACATATGAATAGAGAGAACTACAGTAAACATAGATCCTCTCTTGACTTGCACATTGTGTCTTTAACATTAAAAGCTATTGTCTTTGAATTCAGTTCACACAGATGGGTATGTTTTTTGGAGTGCTTATTTAATCATTAAAAATAACTAATTAGGTAACCACTTTTTAAAAGAGAACCATCCATGTACCATTGATGAGAGTCTTTTGACCCAAGGTGACTAATTCTACTTTGTGCATCTGACCTCCAGTTAAAAATTTTTTTTTTCTTTAGAATTCATTAAATACATGGTTATTGAGTATCAGGAACTACCCTAGAGATTTGCTAGAAATGTATAGAGACAATGAAGACATAGTTCCTATCTTGAGGTCTAGAAAAATGAATGTAAATACTGCAGTAAGTGGGTAAAGAAGCTTTGTGCTGATCTTCGTGATACAAAGCAGGAAGCAGTTAGCTCTACAGCAGCTCTGGACCTTGCCTCCACTCGCCCTTACTCCACTCCAGACCCCTTCTTCTACCGTTGCCCTTTCCCCTGTGCGGGGACATACTTGATTGATAGAGCATTTAGACGTCTGCTAGATGATTTGTTTCATTCTCTTCAATGTTATTAATAGTTGTCTTTGTAATACATATATCTCGTATGTATTCAGCCTTCAAGTCTGAATCCAAGAGCCTTTTGTTATTCTTCTCAGGCCTCCAAAATACCTTGAATAATACTCAGGTTTATTATTTCATTCAACAAAGATTTTATTAGTCCCTGCTATGATGCAAGCATTGCATTTATGCAATAAATCTTTGAAAAATGAGCTAATGAATGCACAGAGTATAGAAATTAACAGACAGTAACTGAATTCCTGTTACATGTTTTGTGTTATGACCTGTGATGCTCATAAGACACTTAAACCATAGTTTTGATACCAGTTCAGTTCTGTTTGGTCGCTCCGTCATGTCCAGCTCCTTGCAACGCCTTGGACTTTAGCATGCCAGGCTTCCCTGTCCTTCACTATTTCCTGGAGCCTTGATATGGAGACGATTTAATCTCCACTGGGAAATAGCTTCATGTGAAAATACGGAGTAGTACATATGAATAGAGAGAACTACAGTAAACATAGATCCTCTCTTGACTTGCACATTGTGTCTTTAACATTAAAAGCTATTGTCTTTGAATTCAGTTCACACAGATGGGTATGTTTCTAAATTTTAAAAGGCAGACTATAGAACTATGCAATACTAAATGTATTTTTTTCTTTAACTTTTAAAAAAAATTTTGGCCATGCTGTATGGCTTGTGGGATCTTCAATTCCCAGACAAGGGATCTAGCACAGAGTCCTAACCCCTGGACTGCCAGGGATTTGCAATACTAAGTTTATTTTTCACAAACAATAACGATTCCCATGAAGCTAGTGGCTGTATCACTTGTTGATTACAGTCCATATGTAATGTCCTTCCTTCTAAGTATCCTTAATTGTGTGATCTTATGGCTGAAAGGTGTCGTACAGAAACACTGTTTTGCATGTCAGGAAACAGGTCCATAGAGCTGAAACGACTTTACTAAGGTTGCACACAAAGTGATAAAATGAATACCTAAATGTCCTTTCTCCTGGTTTAGTTTTGTTGTTGTTTTGCTGTTGTAGGATGTTGCCATATGAAACCCAAAAGCTTCAGAGTTGCTTTTCATGTGTTTAGATACCTTGAAAGCTTTTTTTCACAAGTAAGTAGCGCTTTGAACTTTAAGAAAGCAAATATGAAATAGTAGAAAAAGTACTGGCCTCTCTAGCAATCTGGAGACCTAAGTGCAACTTCAGGTTCCACTCTACCATTCACTGGCTGGTAACTCTAAGATTAATTCGAACTTCTGCAGATCACGTCTGCTCTTTGAGATCTTTCTTGCAGTTTTAACATCCTCTTAGCCAAAGCCAGAATGCAATCTGCATGATCTGGTATATAGGGTATCAGCACAGCTAGTATGATTAGTCAGTCTTTAACTAAGCCTGGACTTCCCAGAAAAAAATTACCTAGTTTCTTTGTGGTCTGGCAGAACAGGTGCAACACTTAGCTGTTTTGCTTCTGAAAAGTAAACTCCTTGAGGCTCTGACCATGCCTGTTCACTAGAGAATTCTCATTACCTCTCGTGAATCTCCATTTTTGGGAAATAGCTTCATGTGAAAATACGGAGTAGTACATATGAATAGAGAGAACTACAGTAAACATAGATCCTCTCTTGACTTGCACATTGTGTCTTTAACATTAAAAGCTATTGTCTTTGAATTCAGTTCACACAGATGGGTATGTTTCTAAATTTTAAAAGGCAGACTATAGAACTATGCAATACTAAATGTATTTTTTTCTTTAACTTTTAAAAAAAATTTTGGCCATGCTGTATGGCTTGTGGGATCTTCAATTCCCAGACAAGGGATCTAGCACAGAGTCCTAACCCCTGGACTGCCAGGGATTTGCAATACTAAGTTTATTTTTCACAAACAATAACGATTCCCATGAAGCTAGTGGCTGTATCACTTGTTGATTACAGTCCATATGTAATGTCCTTCCTTCTAAGTATCCTTAATTGTGTGATCTTATGGCTGAAAGGTGTCGTACAGAAACACTGTTTTGCATGTCAGGAAACAGGTCCATAGAGCTGAAACGACTTTACTAAGGTTGCACACAAAGTGATAAAATGAATACCTAAATGTCCTTTCTCCTGGTTTAGTTTTGTTGTTGTTTTGCTGTTGTAGGATGTTGCCATATGAAACCCAAAAGCTTCAGAGTTGCTTTTCATGTGTTTAGATACCTTGAAAGCTTTTTTTCACAAGTAAGTAGCGCTTTGAACTTTAAGAAAGCAAATATGAAATAGTAGAAAAAGTACTGGCCTCTCTAGCAATCTGGAGACCTAAGTGCAACTTCAGGTTCCACTCTACCATTCACTGGCTGGTAACTCTAAGATTAATTCGAACTTCTGCAGATCACGTCTGCTCTTTGAGATCTTTCTTGCAGTTTTAACATCCTCTTAGCCAAAGCCAGAATGCAATCTGCATGATCTGGTATATAGGGTATCAGCACAGCTAGTATGATTAGTCAGTCTTTAACTAAGCCTGGACTTCCCAGAAAAAAATTACCTAGTTTCTTTGTGGTCTGGCAGAACAGGTGCAACACTTAGCTGTTTTGCTTCTGAAAAGTAAACTCCTTGAGGCTCTGACCATGCCTGTTCACTAGAGAATTCTCAATACCTCTCGTGAAGTCAGCACTCAGTCTTTGTTGAATAAGTGAGTATCTGTTTTGGAGAACTGCTATTGGTTTAAACTTTGCATGTTTTCTTTTAAGTAGAGGAAAATAATAGTATTTAAAGAACAATGTTAGTTTGAGTACTTGGTATCTTGCCCAATTATATGAGTAGTCTTCATTTGTTCATAAAGGATTTTTAACAGCCATCTAGTGTAAACATCTTCCTTTCTCAGTAGCTCATTTGTTTGTTTTGTTTTTTAATAACAGAGTAGAGATTTAGCATAGTGTAACAGCCTCTTTAACTCCTTCCTCATTATAATAAAACGTCATTGTTTAGGAACAGGAACAAAAATAGGTCTCATTTATAAATTTACAACTGTTTACTATAATAATCATATCTTTTATTTCTCTAGTTATAATCGCTGGTTGTGTCAAGCAAGATCTGAGGATCTATCTGATATTGCTTCTCTAAAAGCTTTATACCAAACAGGTGAGCCTAAGGACATGGTAACTTACTCTTTTACTTATTAAGGACCTTACGTGGCATGCTGTTATAGACTTCATTCTTCTCTGATGTTGTCCATTTTATCTATGAATAGATTTGTGTACAGTGAAGATAGATTTTTGTTCATTATTAAGATCTTAAAAATATCAACATGTAAGATTTTCAGCTAGTTATTCTATGTTGTGATACAAAGCAGGAAGCAGTTAGCTCTACAGCAACTCTGGACCGTGCTTCCAGAGTTTTTTTTTTTTTTATCTTTTCAATTTTTTTTTGCTTTTAAGATGCCATAATCTTTCTATACAGAATTCAAACCTGGCATAAATATATGACAGTGAAAGTTATCAGAACCACCCTTTATATTTCTTTTCCAGATAGTACTCGTTCATTTTCGGATTTGAGTTCCATTTAGTTTTCCTTGGATCACTGATGTTATAAAAATTGTAATTAGCTTAGGGGCTTCCTTGGTGGTCCAGTGGATAAAGAGTCTGCCTTGTAGTGCAAGGGGCACTGGTTCAATCCCTGGTCCGGGTAAATCCCACATGCCACTGAGTGGCTGGACCAGTGTGTCCAATTATGAGCCAGTGCGCTGGAGCGCTTGCACCCAGAGCCCGTGCTCTGCAATGAGAGAGGTCACTGCAATGGGAGGCCCACGAGGGCTGAAGAATAGAGTTGGATGAAAAATAAAAAAGAAAAAGTCAATACAAACAAGAGGCAAAAAAAAGAGTTGTCGTTAGCTTAAATAGAAATCTATTTATAAAATCATCTTTACTCTGCGACCTTGCCTTTGGTTTCCCCAGATGAGATATACATATGACTAATCTGGGATCATACATATCTGTAAACAACAAAACTCTGTAAAAGTAAAAAGTAAAATAAAAATTAAAGAAAGAAAAAACTTCATGATGCTGAAAAAAATTAAAAAGTGTTTTTCCACACAGTGAAAGAAATCTGAAGATGAAGTTTGAAAAACTTCGGTTCCTACTTTTCAGTCTTTTACATTCATGTAAAATATTTTTATAAGACCAGAGCCCAGGGTAAATAATACTCTTGGAATCAAGTTTCTGCGTCCTGATTACATCTCCTGTTTGTAGGTGTAGATAACTGTGGTCGGACGGTGATGGTGGTAGTTGGAAGAAACATTCCTGTAACATTAATAGATATGGACAAGGTAAGCCATAAAAAAGCTTTTGTTTTATACGTAACATTGATTTAAAGAATATGTAAGACATGAATTTGGATAAGGGATGAGACAGAATTGTGTATCTGTGACAAGAGTAACAACCCTGGCACAAGTTAGCACATACCATTTTAATAAGTTTGGGGTCTGACCTTGCATTCTGGGAGAAACAGAATACTGAAATGTCACAGTGTGATCTTCACAAATGCACCTACTGGGTTTTAGATATGGTGTAATGAGTTTTTGGTTGGACTCATTCTGTATTATAACTATACTAATAATCAAATTTTCCCTTTCTTGAAAAAAGAAGTATTAGCTCTTGAGTATCTCTCTGAACAGAAGAAACCAGAGATATAGTTAACCCAAGATGTCAAAATTTCATAGCCTCTTCTTTTGGAGAATAAAGGACAGAAACAGATGATTCATAGCAGAAGAAATGGTGTTACTGGTAAATAAGAAAGTGTTCAACCTGATTAGTAGTAAAAAACAACAAAAAAAAGTATATTAAAATGAGGTCTCTTTTCACCTGCAGTGAGAAAGGTCACTGCAATGGGAGGCCCACGAGGGCTGAAGAATAGAGTTGGATGAAAAATAAAAAAGAAAAAGTCAATACAAACAAGAGGCAAAAAAAAGAGTTGTCGTTAGCTTAAATAGAAATCTATTTATAAAATCATCTTTACTCTGCGACCTTGCCTTTGGTTTCCCCAGATGAGATATACATATGACTAATCTGGGATCATACATATCTGTAAACAACAAAACTCTGTAAAAGTAAAAAGTAAAATAAAAATTAAAGAAAGAAAAAACTTCATGATGCTGAAAAAAATTAAAAAGTGTTTTTCCACACAGTGAAAGAAATCTGAAGATGAAGTTTGAAAAACTTCGGTTCCTACTTTTCAGTCTTTTACATTCATGTAAAATATTTTTATAAGACCAGAGCCCAGGGTAAATAATACTCTTGGAATCAAGTTTCTGCGTCCTGATTACATCTCCTGTTTGTAGGTGTAGATAACTGTGGTCGGACGGTGATGGTGGTAGTTGGAAGAAACATTCCTGTAACATTAATAGATATGGACAAGGTAAGCCATAAAAAAGCTTTTGTTTTATACGTAACATTGATTTAAAGAATATGTAAGACATGAATTTGGATAAGGGATGAGACAGAATTGTGTATCTGTGACAAGAGTAACAACCCTGGCACAAGTTAGCACATACCATTTTAATAAGTTTGGGGTCTGACCTTGCATTCTGGGAGAAACAGAATACTGAAATGTCACAGTGTGATCTTCACAAATGCACCTACTGGGTTTTAGATATGGTGTAATGAGTTTTTGGTTGGACTCATTCTGTATTATAACTATACTAATAATCAAATTTTCCCTTTCTTGAAAAAAGAAGTATTACCTCTTTAGTATCTCTCTGAACAGAAGAAACCAGAGATATAGTTAACCCAAGATGTCAAAATTTCATAGCCTCTTCTTTTGGAGAATAAAGGACAGAAACAGATGATTCATAGCAGAAGAAATGGTGTTACTGGTAAATAAGAAAGTGTTCAACCTGATTAGTAGTAAAAAACAACAAAAAAAAGTATATTAAAATGAGGTCTCTTTTCACCTTCAGAATTAGCCATTACTTTTATTTTATTTTTTTTACTTTTAACCATTACTTTTCAACAATAATCATTCTCATGAAAGATAAATTGAAACTGTCAAAGTGATCATACCCGTTGACCCAGTATTTCCATTTCTGAAAATTTGTACTAATTACTAAGGAAGTAATCCTAGGTGTGAAAGTAGCTATAGGCTGAGAAACTGCCCCAATTGAAATACCTGGGCAAGGAACAGTTGAATCCACAGGATTCATAGATCTTCCTAGAATTTCAGTTATTATAGAAACTGACTGTAAAGGGAGAGACTTTTATTTTAATAAGTAATATTTAACCATAATAAAGAAAAACATGTACTCAAAAGTGTAAAAGTTACGTACAATTTTAAGATAAAACACAGTTGTGTGAAAGCAGATGATTACACCTGGCTAAGCCCTTAAGAGTCCTGCTCACTGGTGTTTAGGTAAACTAAAAAATTTTGTGAAAGACCTGGATCTGGCATGTTACTCACAGGCTCATTTGTGGCACAAAATTATAAAAAAATACTTAACAGTAAATTATTATGCATCCACAAATGGAATCTTTTGTGACTCTGGAAGAAATAAGGGTATAGAGTTAGGTGCTATAGAGAATGTTTATGATATAATATCAGTAGGAGAAAAAGTGATAAATTATATATGCATTGACCTTTTTTGTGGGTGAGAGGGGCAGGATGGGAGTTTAAGTGTAAAGGTGAGAACTGCAAGTCAGTATCTTAAAATGGATTTCCTGATTTTAGGGAGAATTTCTTTTCTATATTTTTCTGTCACATGGCTATACTTCTTTATAAAGAAAAGAAGGTTTAAGTTAAAGATGGAGAATTTGAAACTGAAAATGGGTATCTTGATTGTCCTGGGGAAGGGCTGTTGAGTCATTAGAAAGAGGACCAGAAGCAGCATGATGGAGAAAATTGAATTACAAAAAATGTGTATCATTTTGGAAATAGAAATGATTCATAGCAGAAGAAATGGTGTTACTGGTAAATAAGAAAGTGTTCAACCTGATTAGTAGTAAAAAACAACAAAAAAAAGTATATTAAAATGAGGTCTCTTTTCACCTTCAGAATTAGCCATTACTTTTATTTTATTTTTTTTACTTTTAACCATTACTTTTCAACAATAATCATTCTCATGAAAGATAAATTGAAACTGTCAAAGTGATCATACCCGTTGACCCAGTATTTCCATTTCTGAAAATTTGTACTAATTACTAAGGAAGTAATCCTAGGTGTGAAAGTAGCTATAGGCTGAGAAACTGCCCCAATTGAAATACCTGGGCAAGGAACAGTTGAATCCACAGGATTCATAGATCTTCCTAGAATTTCAGTTATTATAGAAACTGACTGTAAAGGGAGAGACTTTTATTTTAATAAGTAATATTTAACCATAATAAAGAAAAACATGTACTCAAAAGTGTAAAAGTTACGTACAATTTTAAGATAAAACACAGTTGTGTGAAAGCAGATGATTACACCTGGCTAAGCCCTTAAGAGTCCTGCTCACTGGTGTTTAGGTAAACTAAAAAATTTTGTGAAAGACCTGGATCTGGCATGTTACTCACAGGCTCATTTGTGGCACAAAATTATAAAAAAATACTTAACAGTAAATTATTATGCATCCACAAATGGAATCTTTTGTGACTCTGGAAGAAATAAGGGTATAGAGTTAGGTGCTATAGAGAATGTTTATGATATAATATCAGTAGGAGAAAAAGTGATAAATTATATATGCATTGACCTTTTTTGTGGGTGAGAGGGGCAGGATGGGAGTTTAAGTGTAAAGGTGAGAACTGCAAGTCAGTATCTTAAAATGGATTTCCTGATTTTAGGGAGAATTTCTTTTCTATATTTTTCTGTCACATGGCTATACTTCTTTATAAAGAAAAGAAGGTTTAAGTTAAAGATGGAGAATTTGAAACTGAAAATGGGTATCTTGATTGTCCTGGGGAAGGGCTGTTGAGTCATTAGAAAGAGGACCAGAAGCAGCATGATGAGAGCAGAAATAATAATAAAAATACAGATATACCCCTGAAAAGCTCAACTATTAATAATAATCAGTATGACATTTGTTCTCAGCATTAATAATGTGATTCCTACCAATAAAAGCATAAACCCAGGATTTCCCTGGTGGTCCAGTGGCTAAGACTCTGTGCTCCCAATGCTGGGGACTTGGGTTCGATCCCTGATCAGGGAACTAGATCCCACGTACCATAACTAAGACCCAGTGCAACCGAATAAATACATTTAAAAAAAAAAAAAAGCATAAGCCCCTTTGATTCTGGTGTGTGCTCGCATGGTGCTCTGGATGTTCGTGATGTACATTTCATCTATATTGTGAGACCTTAGTGCCCTCGCAGTTGGGCCCATGCTGACTAATCCTTGGTAGTCCATTCATGTTAATGCCAAGGACTCCCCTGAGGAGAAATGGAGAAATAGCCTGTTTGATGGTAATCCTTCCGTTGTTGCCTTGCCTCTTAGCGTCCTCTGTGTCATTGTTTACAGCTGCACCAGTGGGTCATGCTGGCCCTGCCCCTGTTGTGTCTCTGCTTTGTGCTTAGTATTTCTCTTACATTTCATCCTTCTTGTAATGGCATACTCCGCTAATTGATCCAGGTCACATTACGTTTGAGTCAGAGCCCAAGCAGTGCTGCCCAGCCCATTGCCATCTGCTCACTAAACCTGTGCTCATTTTCCTCATTCATTTCAATGTTAAGATGCTAAGAAAATTAGCCCTCACAGTGAGCCACGTGAGACATCACTTCTAATGTCCTTTTATAGTAATTCTCAGTTATGTCAGAGCTATGAGTCCGTATCTCAGTGGAAACTGCCAAGACTTGTCACCAAATTCAGGTAGAACTTAACACGAATGATTAAAAGTCTAGAAATTCTCTCTAATGGTTTTGACATCGTTATCCCAGAGAGAGAGAACCTGCTGGATGACTGGAAGAGCTCTTTGCTGTATGTGAAGAGCTCATTTGAAAGGATGGAGCTTTCTCTTCCATCACTTAGAACAAGACAGAAGGGGAACATGCTGTAGCCTTGTGGGAACTATTCATTCTAAACCCGGATGTGATTCCTTCTCCCAAAGGTCTTTTTAAAGAGATTCTTGTTACTGAAATGTCGGTCTACAGGGCCTGGGACATAGGTTAGATTTACCTCCTTGGTTTTTTTCCTCTCTCTTGGCTTCTCTGAAGTAGCCTACTATAGAAAATGATTATTATCTGTATTCCTTTTTCTTTTAGGCTCTCTTATATTTTATCCATGTAATGGACCACGTTGCTGTGAAGGAATATGTATTAGTGTACTTTCACACACTGACCAGCGAATACAATCACCTGGACTCTGACTTTCTGAAGAAACTCTATGACGTCGTTGATGTCAAGTTAGTTACTTTCTCGGATTTTGAAGAGGGAAACAGTGTTTTTCTTTCCTAGTATTAAGTCATAGCAAACAGTGTTGTGTCCTCTGTGAAACAATAGGTCACATGACAAAGGTTTTTACGATACATAGATTGTATATTTTAATAGGAGGCGCTCAAGTCCAGTTTATTTTGAATCAAAGTAAATTCATATGTAAACTTTATCCTGCTTCTAAACCCTAAAAAAGAGTTAGTTATTCATAATGTTGACCAATTTTAGATATGACTTATACTGACTTTTTTTTTTTTAGTATTTCTCTTACATTTCATCCTTCTTGTAATGGCATACTCCGCTAATTGATCCAGGTCACATTACGTTGAGTCAGAGCCCAAGCAGTTCTGCCCAGCCCATTGCCATCTGCTCACTAAACCTGTGCTCATTTTCCTCATTCATTTCAATGTTAAGATGCTAAGAAAATTAGCCCTCACAGTGAGCCACGTGAGACATCACTTCTAATGTCCTTTTATAGTAATTCTCAGTTATGTCAGAGCTATGAGTCCGTATCTCAGTGGAAACTGCCAAGACTTGTCACCAAATTCAGGTAGAACTTAACACGAATGATTAAAAGTCTAGAAATTCTCTCTAATGGTTTTGACATCGTTATCCCAGAGAGAGAGAACCTGCTGGATGACTGGAAGAGCTCTTTGCTGTATGTGAAGAGCTCATTTGAAAGGATGGAGCTTTCTCTTCCATCACTTAGAACAAGACAGAAGGGGAACATGCTGTAGCCTTGTGGGAACTATTCATTCTAAACCCGGATGTGATTCCTTCTCCCAAAGGTCTTTTTAAAGAGATTCTTGTTACTGAAATGTCGGTCTACAGGGCCTGGGACATAGGTTAGATTTACCTCCTTGGTTTTTTTCCTCTCTCTTGGCTTCTCTGAAGTAGCCTACTATAGAAAATGATTATTATCTGTATTCCTTTTTCTTTTAGGCTCTCTTATATTTTATCCATGTAATGGACCACGTTGCTGTGAAGGAATATGTATTAGTGTACTTTCACACACTGACCAGCGAATACAATCACCTGGACTCTGACTTTCTGAAGAAACTCTATGACGTCGTTGATGTCAAGTTAGTTACTTTCTCGGATTTTGAAGAGGGAAACAGTGTTTTTCTTTCCTAGTATTAAGTCATAGCAAACAGTGTTGTGTCCTCTGTGAAACAATAGGTCACATGACAAAGGTTTTTACGATACATAGATTGTATATTTTAATAGGAGGCGCTCAAGTCCAGTTTATTTTGAATCAAAGTAAATTCATATGTAAACTTTATCCTGCTTCTAAACCCCTAAAAAAAAAAGAGTTAGTTATTCATAATGTTGACCAATTTTAGATATGACTTATACTGACTTTTTTTTTTTTTTGGTTGTGACTCAGATACAAGAGGAATTTGAAGGCTGTTTATTTTGTTCATCCAACATTTCGTTCAAAGGTACAGTATTTTTCTCTTTAGCTGAATCTTGAATTTTAAGTGCACTGCATATTAGGATATATGTCATCATCTTAATTCTTGCTATCACCAATGTGACTGTTCATTTTCTTATTTACCGTTCCTGTTTTAAGTGATCTCGAGTTGTGGTCCTAATATTTTTTATCCCACGTAGCTCTGACATCTTTGTAGGTGACCTTTACAAGCCATTAGCCCCTCAGTCCTTGCCTCTTTGTGCTCTTTGTTAATACGGGCTTTTTCCTGCTCTTGCTCCTGGCTAACTCCTGTTTATCTTTCACATCTTAGCTCAACAGTTACTTTCTGTTAAAGAAAAAAAAAAGAAGAAACCTCTGACTGATCTTGCCACTAGTAGGTATTCCCACAGGTGTCATCAGGCATAGGAATCATGGGTTGGGATATAATTTAGAGAGTCATCATCAAGTAAAAAGCTTTAAAAGTGTTGATGAATAAAACCACAGACTTAGACCAAAGACAACTGCTGACAGAGCCCTGGAATCCAGGGAGGAGGCAAGAAGCATGCAGAAGTGCTACAGGAGAGCCAAGCTTGACCAGGGCTGTGGAAGCCAGGGGTGGGAAGAGCATCAGGGACCATAGAAATGGGTGTTACTTTAAAGCACTGTGGAGAAATTAAGTGGTAAAAAGTCCTCATTATATTTCATAACTAACATAAGTGTGAAGACTTCAGTGGGAATGTTTTTCATTTTGGGAAATTTGTCACTGTTGACAAAATTGCTGTTTCTCATTAAAATACCATCTTTATATTTTGCATGAAGTATTTTAAGTAGTTCTTTTAAAAATTGCAGATTTCATTTTGGTCCCTCAGTGATAAAACAGCACAGTATTAAGTGCTATGCTTATGAGAACACTGCTTGGTCGGGCTTTCAAAAAAGTAAAACATGTGAGCAGTCAGTTAAATCACTTTAACTGTTTTTCCTACTCTTTCTTTCAATTGGTTTTTGACAACATGATCTTATCAGATAATATACTATTAACTTTCCCACTCTTGGGAAAGTTAATTTTGTTATGCTTAGCAGATGGCTAATTTTTTTTTTTTTTTACTGTAGCACTTAAGGAAGTAGTGCTTGACCATTTCCCAAGTTTTCATCATTCTTTTTTTTTTAATTCATCCAGTAGCTACTGAAATTTTTTCTTTAATGGTGACACAGAAGAATTAGAAGAATTAGCTTGATTTTTAGTGTGTCTTTGTAAGATTGTCTGCTATTCCCCACTTGTATTCATTATTGTACTGGAGGTTATAGCCAGTGTAATATGGCAAGAAAAAAAATGCATCTTGATTTAGAGAAGAGTAAATAAAACTGTCTTGATTGACAGATAACATGGTTATCTCTATGGAAAACCCTATGGTATCCTCAGAAAAACTAATACTAGAATTAATGAGTAACTTTCAGCAAGGTTTCAGGGTTTAAGATCAATATTCAAAAATCTATTAAATATCTTTGCAAGAAACAAAGTTTTCCAGGTCATCAGGCATAGGAATCATGGGTTGGGATATAATTTAGAGAGTCATCATCAAGTAAAAAGCTTTAAAAGTGTTGATGAATAAAACCACAGACTTAGACCAAAGACAACTGCTGACAGAGCCCTGGAATCCAGGGAGGAGGCAAGAAGCATGCAGAAGTGCTACAGGAGAGCCAAGCTTGACCAGGGCTGTGGAAGCCAGGGGTGGGAAGAGCATCAGGGACCATAGAAATGGGTGTTACTTTAAAGCACTGTGGAGAAATTAAGTGGTAAAAAGTCCTCATTATATTTCATAACTAACATAAGTGTGAAGACTTCAGTGGGAATGTTTTTCATTTTGGGAAATTTGTCACTGTTGACAAAATTGCTGTTTCTCATTAAAATACCATCTTTATATTTTGCATGAAGTATTTTAAGTAGTTCTTTTAAAAATTGCAGATTTCATTTTGGTCCCTCAGTGATAAAACAGCACAGTATTAAGTGCTATGCTTATGAGAACACTGCTTGGTCGGGCTTTCAAAAAAGTAAAACATGTGAGCAGTCAGTTAAATCACTTTAACTGTTTTTCCTACTCTTTCTTTCAATTGGTTTTTGACAACATGATCTTATCAGATAATATACTATTAACTTTCCCACTCTTGGGAAAGTTAATTTTGTTATGCTTAGCAGATGGCTAATTTTTTTTTTTTTTTACTGTAGCACTTAAGGAAGTAGTGCTTGACCATTTCCCAAGTTTTCATCATTCTTTTTTTTTGAATTCATCCAGTAGCTACTGAAATTTTTTCTTTAATGGTGACACAGAAGAATTAGAAGAATTAGCTTGATTTTTAGTGTGTCTTTGTAAGATTGTCTGCTATTCCCCACTTGTATTCATTATTGTACTGGAGGTTATAGCCAGTGTAATATGGCAAGAAAAAATGCATCTTGATTTAGAGAAGAGTAAATAAAACTGTCTTGATTGACAGATAACATGGTTATCTCTATGGAAAACCCTATGGTATCCTCAGAAAAACTAATACTAGAATTAATGAGTAACTTTCAGCAAGGTTTCAGGGTTTAAGATCAATATTCAAAAATCTATTAAATATCTTTGCAAGAAACAAATTGAAATTTTAAAAGCAATATAATTTACACTAGTGTCAAAAATATTAAGTACTTAATGGTAAATATAACAAAAGAAATGAAAGACTTGTACTATACAAGTTGTATATACTGCAAAACATTGATGACGGACATTAAAAGAGACCTAAATAAAGACATATATTTTATTTAGGGATTAGGAAATTTAATATTTGTTAAATTGTTCTTGCTAATACTGTAGATTCAATTCAATCCTAACCAAAATTTCAGCAAACTTTTATTGTAGAAATTAGCCTATCAAAATGCAAAGAATCTAAAATAGCCAAAGCAACTTAAGAAAAGAAGAGCAAAGTTGGAGGTACCAATACTACGTGCTTTAAATGCTAGTTCTGAAGCTATAGTACTCAAGACAGGTATTGGCATGAAGGTAGACAACTCGATCTAGGTAGAATTAAGAATCCTGAAATAGATTCATGTATATATGGATAACTGATATTTTTACAAAAGTGCAAAGTCAGGTCAGTGGAAAAAGGATAATCTGTTCAACAAATGATACTAGAACAATTGGATATCCATATGCAGAAAAAAAATGAATTTTGATCTGTATCTTGCATCACATATAAAATTAACTGAAAATCAAGGGCCTAAATGTAAAACATAAAGCTTTTTAAACTTCTAGAAGAAAGAATAGGAGAAAAAGCTTTGTGTAACCTTGAGCAGAGCAAGTATGTCTTAGATTAACACCAAAAGCATAGTCTATAAAAGAAATTGAACTTTATTAAAATTAAAAACTTCTACTTTTTTAAAGATAATTAAGAAAATGAAAAAATCTGCCACAGCCTGAGAGAAAAATCTTTGTAAATTAAACCTTTATCTGATAAAGGTCTTCTTTTCGAGTATATGAGAAATCTCGTAACTCAATAATAAGAAAACAATTTAAAAATGGTCAAAATATTTGGACAAAGAACTTCACTAAAGAAGATATGCAGATGGCAAGTTAGCACATGAAAAGATGTCGAGCACAGTTAGTTATTAGGAAAGTACAAATGAAACCAAAATGAGATATTACATTCCTATCAGAATGGCTAATATTTAGAAGATGTTTTCTAATGGTCCTCAATATGTATTCATAAACCTAGAAAAAGTTGAGCCCTGTTAATTCATTATGAATGACAGAACTAATAAAAATAGATCAATTTTAAAAAAAGAATTTTAAGGAAAATGTTAATGATTGAGTGTTTTCTATACCTGTGTTCCCTGTAAAATTCTTTCAACTTTGGCGAATGTTGAAACATTTTCATAAATAAAACTTTTTTATTTCTGTCTCAAATTCAGAGTTATCTGAAGAGTGTTCTTGGTAAAATCACCAGCCTTATGAGAACATATAGCCACTGTTTGCTAAGATCTGACTTTAACTCCTCCTCCCCTACACAAGTTGGAGTCCTCACACAAGAGAGAATCAATGAATAACTATTCTCTGGTCACTGTGACATCAACAGATAAACATTACCAGAATTTTCATTGTTAGAACCATTAGCTTTGGGTGTCATGGCACTGGAATTGTTTCAGATAGGAGTCAGTGTGAATGGCAGATAGTGCAGAGGCTGAAGAGCAGATGCATGAAAGGAGAACCATTATGTTACCTTTCTATAATATTTTGGCAAAGAGAAAATGATGGGGGACTGAGAGAATAAAACTCTTGTGTAATGAAATCCACCAGTATTTTGTACTAAGTGGAAAACTATAAATGGAGTGGTTATAATTATAAAAGAATGAGATGAAAAGAAATCAAGGGATAATAAAGCAATTGAATCACACTTCTGATTTCCATACTTCTCAGATCTTTCCCAGTGCACTCCACCCAAAGTGATAATAAATTGGCTGCGGATATAAATCACTACTTTTTCTTTTTTAATATTTCCTCATAGAAGGCAAACAAGTAATACTTAAACCCACTGTTGATTCTGGCTCTAGTAGATCACTTAAGTGCGCACATGTGTGAACAATCTTTCCCCAGTTCGTGTTGTTTTGTGATCCCATGTTCCTGGCTCTGCATTTGTGAGTAATTGGGTGAAAGAATTTCTAGCATTCACAGAATATACATGCAGTCTTCCCCCCGCCCACCCAAATTTTTAGTTTTCTGTGGGCTTCTTTCCTGGTGGTTCAGATGGTAAAGAATCTGCCTCCAATTCGGGAGGCCTGGGTTTGATCCCTGGGTTGGGAAGATTCCCTGGAAAAGAGAATAGCTACCCACTCCAGTATTCTTACCTGGAGAATTTTCTGCAGTTTTTTAAAATAGTAGATGCTAAGTAATGCAGGTTTATCTAAATAAATGTATATGCATGATTTATGTTGTAAATAATTGAAAATTAAAAGCTGAGGTGTATACAAATAAAATTTTTAAAAGCTGAAGACAGTGCTCTTAGGTCTACCTGAAAAGAAGGGCTTTTAACTGAGTTTCCACTTCTGTCTGCTTTGAATAATGTTCTCCTGCAAATGCCTGAAGACTATAAAGGAGGTAATGGGGGAAAATGCAATGGAGAAATGTGTTTGTCCTTCGAAAACTGTGTAAGATCTCTGCCCCGTCTTCCCCAACCCAGCCTTCTCTCTGGGCTGGCCACCACCCTCTCACCATGTCAGCACATGCAGCATTGTAAAGAGGCCTTTCGTAGAACTGTATAACTAAGAGGGACTTTAGAAGTCATTCAAGTGTAACTTCCTCATTTTATACATGAGGAGACCAAGGCCCACCCAGACTGAAGTACAATTTTTTTTGTAAAATGAAGGAATATTAGATCATTCCTACATAGTAAGGTCCTAAGTCCACAAACTATTTGTTAATTCTTTTAACACATATCAAATTCCTTACCTTTTGTGTTGGGCATTGATTAGACCTTATAAATATAGTATTGAAGGAGACAGTCCCCCCCAGGGGGAGTTTGTTGAGAGAATCAGCTACTGCCCCACAGCATGTCAGTTACACAGTGATACGAGTAGCACGGCATTGTTGGAATTCTTAGAGGAAGGCTTTGTCTTGAGCTTTGGGTGGAGGGTGGTCAGTGAAAGCTTCTTCACAGAGGTGAATTCTGACCTGAGCTCTGAAAGACAGTTGCTCAACAGGTGAAGCATTGAAGAAAAGGGCTTCAGGACTAAACAAGCAGCATGTAGAAAGGTCCTGAGGTAAACAGTGGAACACAAATTCCCTAGGTAGCTGCTTCTAGCTTTATACCTTTTTCTGAATAGCACAGCACCTTGCCAATGATAGGTAGGCATGTGTTTCTTTGCCCCATTCGTTGCATTTAGATTTTTTTTTCTTTGCCTTGGGGAGTTTTTTTCTTTGTTTTCCTTAGAATAGCTACCCACTCCAGTATTCTTACCTGGAGAATTTTCTGCAGTTTTTTAAAATAGTAGATGCTAAGTAATGCAGGTTTATCTAAATAAATGTATATGCATGATTTATGTTGTAAATAATTGAAAATTAAAAGCTGAGGTGTATACAAATAAAATTTTTAAAAGCTGAAGACAGTGCTCTTAGGTCTACCTGAAAAGAAGGGCTTTTAACTGAGTTTCCACTTCTGTCTGCTTTGAATAATGTTCTCCTGCAAATGCCTGAAGACTATAAAGGAGGTAATGGGGGAAAATGCAATGGAGAAATGTGTTTGTCCTTGAAAACTGTGTAAGATCTCTGCCCCGTCTTCCCCAACCCAGCCTTCTCTCTGGGCTGGCCACCACCCTCTCACCATGTCAGCACATGCAGCATTGTAAAGAGGCCTTTCGTAGAACTGTATAACTAAGAGGGACTTTAGAAGTCATTCAAGTGTAACTTCCTCATTTTATACATGAGGAGACCAAGGCCCACCCAGACTGAAGTACAATTTTTTTTGTAAAATGAAGGAATATTAGATCATTCCTACATAGTAAGGTCCTAAGTCCACAAACTATTTGTTAATTCTTTTAACACATATCAAATTCCTTACCTTTTGTGTTGGGCATTGATTAGACCTTATAAATATAGTATTGAAGGAGACAGTCCCCCCCAGGGGGAGTTTGTTGAGAGAATCAGCTACTGCCCCACAGCATGTCAGTTACACAGTGATACGAGTAGCACGGCATTGTTGGAATTCTTAGAGGAAGGCTTTGTCTTGAGCTTTGGGTGGAGGGTGGTCAGTGAAAGCTTCTTCACAGAGGTGAATTCTGACCTGAGCTCTGAAAGACAGTTGCTCAACAGGTGAAGCATTGAAGAAAAGGGCTTCAGGACTAAACAAGCAGCATGTAGAAAGGTCCTGAGGTAAACAGTGGAACACAAATTCCCTAGGTAGCTGCTTCTAGCTTTATACCTTTTTCTGAATAGCACAGCACCTTGCCAATGATAGGTAGGCATGTGTTTCTTTGCCCCATTCGTTGCATTTAGATTTTTTTTTCTTTGCCTTAGGAAGTCGTTATTCTTCTTATAAGCTGCCTCCTTTCCTAGATAGCATCTGAGTGCTCATTAGAAGAGTGGCCGTGGGCTTCCCCTGGTGGTCCAGTGGATAAGGACACTGCCTTGTAGTGCAAGGGGCGTCGGTTCGATCCCTGGCCTGGGAAGATCCCACGTGCCGCGGAGCGGCTGGACTGATGTGTCCAATCACCGAGCCGGAGCTCTGGAGCGCATGCGCCCAGAGCCGGCGCTCTGCGACGACTGAGGCCACCGCGATGGGAGGCCCGCAGGAGCCAAAGAACAAAGACGGATGAAAACAGAGAAATGAAAGACCAATAGAAGTGGCCCGCCCACTCCCCTCCCTCCCCAATCCGACCCCCGCCCAAAATAAATAAATCTTAAAAAAATAAGAGTGGCCATGTCACTGTTGCCCTGTATTACTGACAACTGTGCACAGTGCACCTGGTAGATTCCCAGAAGACACGTAAATCCTTGTGCACATACATCTCCCAACACAGCTTTGAGATTCTACTCTGCAGTCTTTAGCTCTTCCTAGAATCTCTAAAATCTCCATGGTCTCTCCATAACTCTTTACTAGTTTATCAGCTAACTCTTGGCTGCTTGCAGAGTGCCTAATCTAGCATCTCCACACGTCTGGCTTGCAAAAGTTTGTATCAGTTGGGCATATAACAGCATGTGTTTTTAAAAAATGATGTAAAACCTGGGGATTGGTATGTAATTAAATGACTGTCTCATGTGATTTATATTCACTCACCTTGTTCCAAAAAGGCTAAGTGCTTCCTCAGCCCCTCCACCACCCTCCAGATAATCTTGGTAAGGTGAGAGAGTACAGAGGGTAATGTTAATATCTGAGGCTTATACCAGTCATTGGTGTGTTGTGTTACCTGTTCAGTCATGTCCAACTCTTTGTGACTCCATGGACTATAGCCCACCAGCTCCTCTGTCCATGGGATTCTCCAAGCAAGAATACTGGTGTGGGTTGCCATTTCCTTCTCCAGTCATTGGTAGTGTAGCCAAAATAGAATAGTGACCTGGGCCGTAGACTCATTATGAAATAAACCTTCATTCATTCTTTTTCAAATACTTTGGAATGCATGGTTCTGTTTGTACCTTATAACACTTTAGACTATTCTGTGATTGTCTGCCAAGTGCTAGGGAAATTATAGAATTGAATATAAGAAACAACTTATATTCATGTAGATTAGGAATATGTGCTATAAATGAGATTTAAACATAAGATTATGGGAATTCACTAGAGGAGATCATCTGTTTGGAGCTGTAAGGGAAAAATAATGGTGGAGATGGGTCTCTACTGGGTCTGGAAGTTTGGGCGGCATTCTGATAGAGATAAGTTCAGTATTGTCTCTGTAAGTCCTTTGCTTTTTCCAGTAAGTACTCAGGAAGCAGCTAGGTTGTATTAGGGATTGGGAATATGAGAAAGGTTGGGAACAAGCACTGGGAAACATGATAGGGTGTCAATAAAGTCCCTCCCTCCCCAATCCGACCCCCGCCCAAAATAAATAAATCTTAAAAAAATAAGAGTGGCCATGTCACTGTTGCCCTGTATTACTGACAACTGTGCACAGTGCACCTGGTAGATTCCCAGAAGACACGTAAATCCTTGTGCACATACATCTCCCAACACAGCTTTGAGATTCTACTCTGCAGTCTTTAGCTCTTCCTAGAATCTCTAAAATCTCCATGGTCTCTCCATAACTCTTTACTAGTTTATCAGCTAACTCTTGGCTGCTTGCAGAGTGCCTAATCTAGCATCTCCACACGTCTGGCTTGCAAAAGTTTGTATCAGTTGGGCATATAACAGCATGTGTTTTTAAAAAATGATGTAAAACCTGGGGATTGGTATGTAATTAAATGACTGTCTCATGTGATTTATATTCACTCACCTTGTTCCAAAAAGGCTAAGTGCTTCCTCAGCCCCTCCACCACCCTCCAGATAATCTTGGTAAGGTGAGAGAGTACAGAGGGTAATGTTAATATCTGAGGCTTATACCAGTCATTGGTGTGTTGTGTTACCTGTTCAGTCATGTCCAACTCTTTGTGACTCCATGGACTATAGCCCACCAGCTCCTCTGTCCATGGGATTCTCCAAGCAAGAATACTGGTGTGGGTTGCCATTTCCTTCTCCAGTCATTGGTAGTGTAGCCAAAATAGAATAGTGACCTGGGCCGTAGACTCATTATGAAATAAACCTTCATTCATTCTTTTTCAAATACTTTGGAATGCATGGTTCTGTTTGTACCTTATAACACTTTAGACTATTCTGTGATTGTCTGCCAAGTGCTAGGGAAATTATAGAATTGAATATAAGAAACAACTTATATTCATGTAGATTAGGAATATGTGCTATAAATGAGATTTAAACATAAGATTATGGGAATTCACTAGAGGAGATCATCTGTTTGGAGCTGTAAGGGAAAAATAATGGTGGAGATGGGTCTCTACTGGGTCTGGAAGTTTGGGCGGCATTCTGATAGAGATAAGTTCAGTATTGTCTCTGTAAGTCCTTTGCTTTTTCCAGTAAGTACTCAGGAAGCAGCTAGGTTGTATTAGGGATTGGGAATATGAGAAAGGTTGGGAACAAGCACTGGGAAACATGATAGGGTGTCGAAGAGAAATGAACAAAATGGTTGGTAATTGCCAAAAGTGGCATGTAATCTACCCGGTTATACACTGTGGCACAGTGCTGTGCCAGTGTACTGCAAATTCACATATATACATTACCTTCTATAAACAAAACGGGAATAGCAGTAACATTGTACCTACTGTTGTACAAGCCTTTGGTGAACATGACTAATTATGATGGTCAGTTTGGATAGAGGAACAATTTCTAAGTTCTATCTATGGCCTGGTTCATGCCAGTATTGTTTACAATCAAGAATTCTTTTTTGAAACAAGCAAATTTTGCAGGTTAGCTTTTATAGAAAAAATTGCACATTGTAAAGTGAAATGATCAAAGCTGGCTCCACACCTACAGAAGATTCACTTTGTGAGAGAGATTGCATACCAAGTGTCAGCTGAAAAATCAGTATCTCAGAAGTTGGCCAACATTTTCAGTCTTATTTAAAAAAAAAAAAAAGTTTCTGACATTTGGAGATGTGTTAAGCATTTTCAGAATATCAGTGAATTGATGATTACATCAAACAGTGCAGTGACTTTGACCACAGCCCACAGTGGAAAGCCTGTTATATCTCATCAACACACTACATGTACAGGAGCTCACAGACACAGAGCAGAAGCTGCAGCTTCACAAGATGCTCTTTCTTGCTGCATCCCTTAGTAATTTTTCTTCTAGCAGGTTTCTTTTTGTTGTTTTTAATAATGTTCACCATCCACGAAACTATTGTCATAATTCTCTGACACACTACAACCTGCACTTCGAAAAACACTGCTCATTACAAGATTTTTTGATACCAATTTCCGTTTTGAAATAGTTTTTATCTGGCATCCATTTTCAAAATCAGGTGCGTATTCACTGCTATCTTTAAAATGGCTAACCAACAAGGACCTCCTGTATAGCACATGGAATCTGCTCAGTATTGGGTGGCAGCCTGGATGGCGCACGGGGAACTGGGGAGAATGGATTCAGGTATATGTATGGCTGAGTTCCTTTGCTGCTCGCCTGAAATTATCACATTGGTAATTGGCTATACCCCGATATAAAAAAGTTTAATGTTTGGGAGAAAAAATCTTGCCATTGGCTTAATTTTTGTTTTTTTTCTTCTGTTAATTAGGTATCAACATGGTTTTTTACCACCTTTTCTGTCTCAGGACTGAAGGACAAAATCCACCATGTGGACAGCCTCCACCAGCTGTTTTCTGCCATCTCACCAGAACAGATCGACTTTCCTCCTTTTGTCCTTGAATATGATGCCAGGGTAAGAAGCACCAGGAATTCTCTCTCACCTGGTGTGTTATCACAACTGTCTTATAATGTAGTGTATCTGAGCACAGTATTTTTTCGTTATAAGATGATACTAATGCCATTAATGTGTTTTAGTAAACTTGAGAGTACCATTGACATTCTTTTCCTAAGGTAACTTTAGAAAAATGCTTGGTTCTAAGGAAGGGCCTATTCCCCTAGTAAACTTTTCAGATGGATAACATTTCTGCTTTAGGTTTAAAGCCAGTCCTTGCTTTTATTGGCAGTTTTCCACCACCTTTGAGGTATGAAAGTGTTAAAGTATTAGTCATTCAATCGGGTTTGACTCTTTGTTACCCCATGGACTGTAGCCTGCCAGGCTCTGTCCATGGAATTCTCCAGGCAAGAATACTAGAGTGGTTTGCCATTCCCTTCCCCAAGGGATCTTCCTGACCCAGGGATCAAATCCAGGTCCCTTGCATTATAGGCAGATTCTTTACCATCTGAGCCACCAGGGAAGCCCATACATTGGTTGATTGTATTGTATGGTCAGCTTTTCACCACCTTTGAGACATACCTCTGCCTAATTTTGTTACGACTGAATAGATTTTCAGCTACATAGAGCCAGAAGAATCTGTTGGTGTCCAACATTTTTTGGCATTAATTGTAAGCCAGGTAGCCTATCTTAGTCTTTACCCTATTAAGTTTCATTTGTATAATGTTTGTATGAGCCTCAACCAATATACTAACATTATTACTTATAGATACATTTGTTAACCTATTAAACACTAAGAAAGGGCTACTCTAGAATTTCATCAAAGCTCTATTCCATTGTGATTATACCCATTATCACTTTAGTAGTTAAAAACAAAAACGTATAACATGCTTGGCAAAAGATTATCAGTTGCTTTGTTTAATTAATGCTGATTGCATATTTTTATGCATGAAGCAGAGCATATATTTGCAGGTTATATTAAGCCTGAAGTGAGTTATTCTTTCTGAACTATTGTACAACATACATATAGTAAATATCCTATGAGACATTTTGTCTCTAACATTTCTCCAGGTTCACTATGATTTGTGTTCCCCTTTATATGATAGATGTGCGTGCTCAGTTGTGTCCAACTCTTTTGCATCCCTATGGACTGTAGCCCACCAGGCTCCTCTGTCTGTTGGATTCTCCAGGCAAGAATACTGGAATGAGGCTTCTCTGGTGGTCCAGTGGGTAAAGAGTCTGCCTTGCAGTGCGGGGGATACCAGTTTGATCCCTGGCCCAGGAGGATCCCACATGCCGCAGAGTGGCTGGACCAGTGTGTCCATTTGCAAGCCAGCACTCTGGAGCACATGCTCCCAGAGCTAATGCTCTGCAGTGAGAGAGGCCACTGCAATGGGAGGCCCACACAGGCGAAAGAATGAAGATGGATGAAAATAAAGAAAGAAAGAAACAATAAAAGAGGCCAAAATTTAAAAAAAAAAGAAAAGAAAATACTGAAGTGGGTAGCCATTCCCTTCTCCAGGGGGTCTTCTCAGCCCAGGGATCGAATCCACATCTCCTGTTTGGCAGGCGGATTCTTTACCACGGAGCCCCCAAGGAAGCCTTTTCTCTATACTTGAGGGCCTACAAAAAAGGCTTTCATTAGATATCAACAGCATATTCAAGCTTAGTTTTATTTTTTTCATCTTATATATATGGTTTTTGGTTTTTTATTAAAAAAAAAATTGTATATCAAGTGCAGACCTAATTAATAATGTGAGTAATCAAAATTAAATAACCTACAATCCAGCACTTAGATCACTGGATCATCTCTGTGTATCTGTACTAGAGTTTTCTAAAATTGAGATGTTAGGCACTCTATACATAAAGCCAAAGAGAGGAATAAAAAGAGAAGAAACAAAAGGTGTTAGGAGATTATGTGGAGAGGGCAGGCAGAGGCCACATCTCTAGATCCTGGAGTGTTATTCTTCAGGCTTTGGGAGGCTTTTGGAGAACAGTGTTGCCACTGTACCAGAGAGGCAGTTTGGAGAAAGCACTGGGGTGTTCGGAGAGAAGAGCCAGATGGTCTGTTCAGTTTGTGACACATTTAATTTGTCATGCTGCATGGGAGTAAAAGGGGGCGACACAGAATGCAGTAGTTGGTTGGCATCACTGACTCAATGGACATGAGTTTGAGCAAACTCTGGGAGGTGGTGAAGGCGGGAAGCCTGGCATGTTGCAGTCTATGGGGTCACAAAGAGTTGGACACAACCAAGCGACTGAACAACAAATGAGATGTTGAAGTGAAAATCCAGAAAGTGGATAGATACATTGTAAAGAAAATATTTTCCTTTGCTGGGAGGAATTAAAATATGCTCTGATAAAAGGAAATGACTATAGAGTTGTTCAGTTTGACTATCATATTCAAGGATGCTTTGCCAATAGTAGATTATTTCTTCGTGAAAAAATTCGGTCTGTTAGTGCGGGGGATACCAGTTTGATCCCTGGCCCAGGAGGATCCCACATGCCGCAGAGTGGCTGGACCAGTGTGTCCATTTGCAAGCCAGCACTCTGGAGCACATGCTCCCAGAGCTAATGCTCTGCAGTGAGAGAGGCCACTGCAATGGGAGGCCCACACAGGCGAAAGAATGAAGATGGATGAAAATAAAGAAAGAAAGAAACAATAAAAGAGGCCAAAATTTAAAAAAAAAAGAAAAGAAAATACTGAAGTGGGTAGCCATTCCCTTCTCCAGGGGGTCTTCTCAGCCCAGGGATCGAATCCACATCTCCTGTTTGGCAGGCGGATTCTTTACCACGGAGCCCCCAAGGAAGCCTTTTCTCTATACTTGAGGGCCTACAAAAAAGGCTTTCATTAGATATCAACAGCATATTCAAGCTTAGTTTTATTTTTTTCATCTTATATATATGGTTTTTGGTTTTTTATTAAAAAAAAAATTGTATATCAAGTGCAGACCTAATTAATAATGTGAGTAATCAAAATTAAATAACCTACAATCCAGCACTTAGATCACTGGATCATCTCTGTGTATCTGTACTAGAGTTTTCTAAAATTGAGATGTTAGGCACTCTATACATAAAGCCAAAGAGAGGAATAAAAAGAGAAGAAACAAAAGGTGTTAGGAGATTATGTGGAGAGGGCAGGCAGAGGCCACATCTCTAGATCCTGGAGTGTTATTCTTCAGGCTTTGGGAGGCTTTTGGAGAACAGTGTTGCCACTGTACCAGAGAGGCAGTTTGGAGAAAGCACTGGGGTGTTCGGAGAGAAGAGCCAGATGGTCTGTTCAGTTTGTGACACATTTAATTTGTCATGCTGCATGGGAGTAAAAGGGGGCGACACAGAATGCAGTAGTTGGTTGGCATCACTGACTCAATGGACATGAGTTTGAGCAAACTCTGGGAGGTGGTGAAGGGCGGGGAAGCCTGGCATGTTGCAGTCTATGGGGTCACAAAGAGTTGGACACAACCAAGCGACTGAACAACAAATGAGATGTTGAAGTGAAAATCCAGAAAGTGGATAGATACATTGTAAAGAAAATATTTTCCTTTGCTGGGAGGAATTAAAAATATGCTCTGATAAAAGGAAATGACTATAGAGTTGTTCAGTTTGACTATCATATTCAAGGATGCTTTGCCAATAGTAGATTATTTCTTTCGTGAAGATATGATGTGGTATTGATTGTTGGCGGTGAACTTCTGTTTGTCTTGGTCTTATGTGTCTTAGAATGGCAACTTAAATTTTACAGGATTAAAAAGAAACTTTTGATGGTAATTAGAAGGTAATTTTTAATCTATCTACATCAAAATGATATTGAGATCATTTCAGAAAGGGAACTGGTCAGCATTCTTACAAAGAAGAAAGTGTAGAGATTTACCTGGTTCACAATCCTTCAAAGTTCTATGATTGTTTCCAGAAATAGAGAAAATATCTGATTGCTCAGCAGTCTCTTCCACAGTGTGAGACTAATATAAAAGATGAATTTCATGGCATTAAGAATTGGATTTTCCCTTCTTACTTTATCATAGTTTAATGTAGATATAAGAAGCTTAGAAAAATACCATAGTGGAATAAAATGGAGAAATCTTAAAGATGAATAGTGAACTGTTTCTTTTCAGTTAAGGATTTCTCCTTTCAGGCATGTATCTGAAGCACAGCATCCATACATATTGAGGTTACTGGAATGATTAGTATAACAGATCTTGCTAGGGAATTCTAAAATACAAAAAAAAAAAAATTTCTTTTCCATTAAGTTTTTTTCCAAGTATCCTAAAATCTAGCCAATCTTCACATTTGTTAATACTGAAAAAAAAATTTTTAACCATTTTACTACTTGGTCAGATTTATAATCTGAAAGTTTAAAAGAAAGAAAGTTTTTCTAGATATTCTCTTGTTTTCCTGATTATGGTTCCAGATTAATTTCTGCTCCAAAGAATCCACTGATAAAAGTGACTTTTGATTGCCCTAGTCAGATAACATGTACCTTCCTACTGTGTTTAAGACTGAGTAGGTTTAATGCTCCATAACTATAATGTAGATATACCTTAATGTTTTCATCCTACCTCATTCTTCATATCTAATTGTTACCTTACATTAATCTAAGCAATTTTTTGTCTATAGTTTGCTAGAAAAAAAACAAGTTATTTGTCGAAGAAATACTTTTTCTTTAAGAACAAGAAATGAATCTTAAGTCTCATAAATCTAATTTAAGTTCCAGCTACCATAAAGCAAACTGTCTTGATTTTTCTTAAGATAAAGTTAGCCAAGATAAAGTCAAAAAATTTCCCCTTAAACTAATTTGTTGCTTTCTACATTTGGCATCAAAGTTCTGGCACTTGATTCTCCATCTTGATCTTGAATGCCCTCAAAACTGTCATTGTTAAAAGCCTTGGCACTCAGACATATGATGGAGAAGCTCATGTCTGCCAACATGGTTATTAAATTCTTCAGTGATAATTTTTGTTTCATAACTCAAAGATTTAGCACATAGTAAGACAACACAGTCTAACAAAAACGAATCTGGGTTTTAGATCTGGATAGACATGGTTTTAAATTCAGGTTCTTTTGGTTTCCAGCTAGGTGGCCTAAGATGAGTTATGCAACCTGTGTGACCCTTAGTTTCCTGTTCTGTAAAATAAGGATGTTACCTGCTTCATGCCATTATATGAGACTATAAAGGGGTAATGAAAGAAAAGTGCTGATTAAGTATCTCGCATATAGAATGTTTAGCAAATGGTAATATCTTTAGGTATTATTATCCTGATTTCCTCTGCCTACATTACAGCAATTCTGACCCCAATGGAACTGCTGTGTTGGCTGAGTCCTACTCAGGGCCAGGCATAAGCTGGACATGTCATATACATTGTATCATTGACTCTAAACCCCTTTCTTTTACATTCCCGATTACATTAGTCTTAGTATTTAATGTTCTTGTCTTTTTTTTGCTTTCTGCAGGAAAATGGGCCTTACTATACATCTTATCTCCCATCACCAGACTTGTGACCCGCTGTCATTCAGTGCTCCTGGTTTCTAAAGACTCCACTTTCTCCACAGATCACTCACTACCTGATTAAGTGATGCTCATTTTTGCTGTACAGCTCCAGAGAGCCTTTTGTCCCCACCTCTCTAGATATGCCACTGAAAAATGTCATACATGTACCTTCCTACTGTGTTTAAGACTGAGTAGGTTTAATGCTCCATAACTATAATGTAGATATACCTTAATGTTTTCATCCTACCTCATTCTTCATATCTAATTGTTACCTTACATTAATCTAAGCAATTTTTTGTCTATAGTTTGCTAGAAAAAAAACAAGTTATTTGTCGAAGAAATACTTTTTCTTTAAGAACAAGAAATGAATCTTAAGTCTCATAAATCTAATTTAAGTTCCAGCTACCATAAAGCAAACTGTCTTGATTTTTCTTAAGATAAAGTTAGCCAAGATAAAGTCAAAAATTTCCCTTAAACTAATTTGTTGCTTTCTACATTTGGCATCAAAGTTCTGGCACTTGATTCTCCATCTTGATCTTGAATGCCCTCAAAACTGTCATTGTTAAAAGCCTTGGCACTCAGACATATGATGGAGAAGCTCATGTCTGCCAACATGGTTATTAAATTCTTCAGTGATAATTTTTGTTTCATAACTCAAAGATTTAGCACATAGTAAGACAACACAGTCTAACAAAAACGAATCTGGGTTTTAGATCTGGATAGACATGGTTTTAAATTCAGGTTCTTTTGGTTTCCAGCTAGGTGGCCTAAGATGAGTTATGCAACCTGTGTGACCCTTAGTTTCCTGTTCTGTAAAATAAGGATGTTACCTGCTTCATGCCATTATATGAGACTATAAAGGGGTAATGAAAGAAAAGTGCTGATTAAGTATCTCGATATAGAATGTTTAGCAAATGGTAATATCTTTAGGTATTATTATCCTGATTTCCTCTGCCTACATTACAGCAATTCTGACCCCAATGGAACTGCTGTGTTGGCTGAGTCCTACTCAGGGCCAGGCATAAGCTGGACATGTCATATACATTGTATCATTGACTCTAAACCCCTTTCTTTTACATTCCCGATTACATTAGTCTTAGTATTTAATGTTCTTGTCTTTTTTTTGCTTTCTGCAGGAAAATGGGCCTTACTATACATCTTATCTCCCATCACCAGACTTGTGACCCGCTGTCATTCAGTGCTCCTGGTTTCTAAAGACTCCACTTTCTCCACAGATCACTCACTACCTGATTAAGTGATGCTCATTTTTGCTGTACAGCTCCAGAGAGCCTTTTGTCCCCACCTCTCTGGTATTTTTTTATGGACTGTATATTTTCTGGCACATAAGCAATCTGAAAATGGTAGGCCATTCTGAACGGTACACTTATTTTAAATTTGTATATTTGTATCAAATGAAAATGTTCACTTTCAGAGGATTGTCAGTAGCAGTGGGGGAGCAGCTTCTGAGTATCTTTAGTTTCCTGAAAGGACACTGGATTCTCTGTTCAACAGGTTGCAATATTGTTCACATCCTCTCTTTCACGTTGCACGCTTTCTTTGTGTACTCAGTGTTTCTCAAAATATATAGAACCAATGTATACTGACCAGATGCATTGTTTGCTTCAGATCCTGGCATTACCTTTTATATAGATAATTTGGTGAGGATCAAAGAGAGTCATCTGGAATCAAGGATGTAGAAATGTATCTGTTCAAAAATGTCAACAGTCATTAGCAAGATACAGGTCTGAGAATTTTACTGCACCAGTTAAGACTAAGACTTAAGGACTAAAGTGCCATAGATTATATGATTTAAGATTGTCCCTGTTCTGGTCTCAACAGTGAGGGAAGACAAGAAGACTGCTTCTTCAGCCCTTTTCCTACCATCAGAGGTGGGGTGGTCTCTTGTTCACCAGGACTGCGCTTATTAGTTCTCTCCATGGAGGGCATCTCCCAAGGCTCTGTCAGTGAGCTTTAGAGAGCACTGCTTCCCCAGAGTTGGGAGTGATTTTGTTTGGCTCTTAGGTCTACTTTCTTCTAAGAACATTTCCTTGCAGAGTGTCTTAAGTTGCCTACATCAATATGAAGGATGTGTGTTGACATAAACAAAACGCTAGACCACTTTTGCAGCTCAGGCTCTTACTTGTGCCTTAACTTGACTAAAAACTAGGATTTTCAGTCTTAGTATTTAATGTTCTTGTCTTTTTTGCTTTCTGCAGGAAAATGGGCCTTACTATACATCTTATCTCCCATCACCAGACTTGTGACCCGCTGTCATTCAGTGCTCCTGGTTTCTAAAGACTCCACTTTCTCCACAGATCACTCACTACCTGATTAAGTGATGCTCATTTTTGCTGTACAGCTCCAGAGAGCCTTTTGTCCCCACCTCTCTGGTATTTTTTTATGGACTGTATATTTTCTGGCACATAAGCAATCTGAAAATGGTAGGCCATTCTGAACGGTACACTTATTTTAAATTTGTATATTTGTATCAAATGAAAATGTTCACTTTCAGAGGATTGTCAGTAGCAGTGGGGGAGCAGCTTCTGAGTATCTTTAGTTTCCTGAAAGGACACTGGATTCTCTGTTCAACAGGTTGCAATATTGTTCACATCCTCTCTTTCACGTTGCACGCTTTCTTTGTGTACTCAGTGTTTCTCAAAATATATAGAACCAATGTATACTGACCAGATGCATTGTTTGCTTCAGATCCTGGCATTACCTTTTATATAGATAATTTGGTGAGGATCAAAGAGAGTCATCTGGAATCAAGGATGTAGAAATGTATCTGTTCAAAAATGTCAACAGTCATTAGCAAGATACAGGTCTGAGAATTTTACTGCACCAGTTAAGACTAAGACTTAAGGACTAAAGTGCCATAGATTATATGATTTAAGATTGTCCCTGTTCTGGTCTCAACAGTGAGGGAAGACAAGAAGACTGCTTCTTCAGCCCTTTTCCTACCATCAGAGGTGGGGTGGTCTCTTGTTCACCAGGACTGCGCTTATTAGTTCTCTCCATGGAGGGCATCTCCCAAGGCTCTGTCAGTGAGCTTTAGAGAGCACTGCTTCCCCAGAGTTGGGAGTGATTTTGTTTGGCTCTTAGGTCTACTTTCTTCTAAGAACATTTCCTTGCAGAGTGTCTTAAGTTGCCTACATCAATATGAAGGATGTGTGTTGACATAAACAAAACGCTAGACCACTTTTGCAGCTCAGGCTCTTACTTGTGCCTTAACTTGACTAAAAACTAGGATTATGCTAGCTACCTCACAGAGGTATCATGAGGATAGCATTTAGAAAAGACTTTCGATGTCTTTGGATGAAAAATTGCTGTCGGTAGGGTGTCTTCAGTTACTTTTTCAGTGAGGATAAATGTTCTTGAGGGAGTGCTACAAGGCACTCCCCTTGTCCTTGGCACCTTAGGAGTGATTTCCATTTTCTTGGGACAAGAGCTGTTAGTGCAAAATCGCAACACTTTAGGACCTTTCTCCTACTTTGTCCCGAACATTTTCTGGCTCACTCCTCCTCCAGTGCTCCACTTTAGCAAGAAGCATCTGTTAGCCATTTTAAATATCACTCCTTGAATTAAGGTCAGACCCACATCATTTCCATTGGGGTTTCTTCATACTCCTTTCAACTCCTGCATTCACCCCCCCCCCCCATCTCCTTCACCCCATCGTGCACACTGACAGTTGGGAGAAGAAGAAGTAGAATTCTTCTCACATGCTCAGGCTCGGTGCTTCCAAGAGTCCCACTCTCCTAGGTCCAAATTAATTCTTCCGTGGAGACAAAAGAAACATAATTCTTCATTTATGAAAGAGAAATCCCCATATAGTTATATTCACCCCATTTTCTATTTTCCCACATAAACAAGAAGGGCCTTTGCGTTTCTCAGAAAAACAGTCTTATCTTTTGCATGTAATGGATGCATTTGCTTTGTGCCAGTAATCAAAGCCACTTGTTCCTTCCATATGCTTATTTGTTACCATCAGAGGTGGGGTGGTCTGCCATAGATTATATGATTTAAGATTGTCCCTGTTCTGGTCTCAACAGTGAGGGAAGACAAGAAGACTGCTTCTTCAGCCCTTTTCCTACCATCAGAGGTGGGGTGGTCTCTTGTTCACCAGGACTGCGCTTATTAGTTCTCTCCATGGAGGGCATCTCCCAAGGCTCTGTCAGTGAGCTTTAGAGAGCACTGCTTCCCCAGAGTTGGGAGTGATTTTGTTTGGCTCTTAGGTCTACTTTCTTCTAAGAACATTTCCTTGCAGAGTGTCTTAAGTTGCCTACATCAATATGAAGGATGTGTGTTGACATAAACAAAACGCTAGACCACTTTTGCAGCTCAGGCTCTTACTTGTGCCTTAACTTGACTAAAAACTAGGATTATGCTAGCTACCTCACAGAGGTATCATGAGGATAGCATTTAGAAAAGACTTTCGATGTCTTTGGATGAAAAATTGCTGTGCGGTAGGGTGTCTTCAGTTACTTTTTCAGTGAGGATAAATGTTCTTGAGGGAGTGCTACAAGGCACTCCCCTTGTCCTTGGCACCTTAGGAGTGATTTCCATTTTCTTGGGACAAGAGCTGTTAGTGCAAAATCGCAACACTTTAGGACCTTTCTCCTACTTTGTCCCGAACATTTTCTGGCTCACTCCTCCTCCAGTGCTCCACTTTAGCAAGAAGCATCTGTTAGCCATTTTAAATATCACTCCTTGAATTAAGGTCAGACCCACATCATTTCCATTGGGGTTTCTTCATACTCCTTTCAACTCCTGCATTCCCCCCCCCCCCCCATCTCCTTCACCCCATCGTGCACACTGACAGTTGGGAGAAGAAGAAGTAGAATTCTTCTCACATGCTCAGGCTCGGTGCTTCCAAGAGTCCCACTCTCCTAGGTCCAAATTAATTCTTCCGTGGAGACAAAAGAAACATAATTCTTCATTTATGAAAGAGAAATCCCCATATAGTTATATTCACCCCATTTTCTATTTTCCCACATAAACAAGAAGGGCCTTTGCGTTTCTCAGAAAAACAGTCTTATCTTTTGCATGTAATGGATGCATTTGCTTTGTGCCAGTAATCAAAGCCACTTGTTCCTTCCATATGCTTATTTGTTAAGGACTTCCTGTTATGTTCCCTAGGTCATCAGGTCTAGACAGCCAGTGAAATATCTGGTATCAAGCTTCATCTCAAACAGTACTACTTTAATCCTTTGAGCCTTGACCTTTAGAAATCTGAACAATTAGTTTCATCTTCTCCAGTCATTTCTTAGGTGGTATTGGAGATGTTGTTTCACTAGGAGCAGTTGTAAAAATATGCAGCTTTTTCTCTGTTAAAGCTGGACTTGCTACCTCATGTTGGCATCTGGCCTGAATCCTTACCTTTATAGATAATCGTGAGTGCAAGCTATTTTGCTATTTGAAAAGAAGCAAATTTTACAGTTTCTTAGAGGCAATAATTTTGAAAAGATGTTTCTTTGCTATATTCACAGCAATATTAATGATTAATAACACAAGCAAGAATGTTCAAATGATGTCCTAGGGTGTAAAGGTGGTATGAGACTATTACATGTCAAGTGCATTTTATAATGTAATGATGATGAAAGATAAGGTTGCTCTTCTCAGTGAAACTGAATTTGGTACTGGACCAAGTTCATGCTTTGATGGCTATCCATAATGTTGTATAATGATGTTCTTTCAATGTACTGAATCCTAGGAGGGAAATATAGTGACCTTGATATTGAAATGATAAAGCAGCATTCAGGGTGTATCTGCCCAGGTGACACATACGACTTTCAAGGACACAGTGGAGGATAAAGGAGTAGACATGACCACTAGCATCTGATGTTAATTCAAAGCATCCCCCCTAGTCCTTAAGTTAATTAGATTTTGGTCATGCCAAATGCCAGCTGAATTGAGGAAGAAATTACTTACAGAATATTAACTTAATTTATTAATTAGTTTATGGAAGACATAATAGGTTTTTAGAATAAGTATGTTTCTTGCTTGAACATATATTTGAATTCTTAACTCATCTGTATTCATTCTTAGTTCATCTATCTTGCTGTTTCTTGATGGCGAAAAGGCCTCCTGAGAAAAGCGCAGTATGTATTAGACTCTTAAGGCTCATTAGCTGGTGCTCTGTTATATTTATTTTTTTCTAAAGTAATCCATCTGCAGTAGTTTGAGACAGAGGATTTTGAGATTACTTTTGGTAGGATAAATGGACATAGAATTTTTTTTGTATCAAATATCTGAAGTTCAGAATGTTTTAATCTCTCATTTCTAGAGAGAGATGAATATAGTCACTGTAGTAGAAAAACACAGCTTGCCTGTTTCTTCTACCTGGCTTCTGTTTGCTTAGATATTATTTAATGAATTCAAACTGTTTATTTGCAGCAGTTAATAAGAAAGTGAGAAAATGTAGTTTCAATATAAGCTAAAAAATCACTCTTTGTGCTTCCCCTGGTACATTGTCTGTATATGTATGTAGATAGTTTAAATTGCTTAATATATGAACAGAAATTATTGGAATTTGAAGTACTGGAAAGAGAATTTTATGATGCTAGGAACAGGGATCGATTGTGAGAAGGACCAAAAGAACTTCAAGATATCATGTAGACCTCTAAAATTAGGGTCAGCCCATGACTATCAGATTGTGGCTTTTTTCATGCATGCTAGGGTGAAATAATAGTTTTTTTTTGGGGCTCTTCTCAGTGAAACTGAATTTGGTACTGGACCAAGTTCATGCTTTGATGGCTATCCATAATGTTGTATAATGATGTTCTTTCAATGTACTGAATCCTAGGAGGAAATATAGTGACCTTGATATTGAAATGATAAAGCAGCATTCAGGGTGTATCTGCCCAGGTGACACATACGACTTTCAAGGACACAGTGGAGGATAAAGGAGTAGACATGACCACTAGCATCTGATGTTAATTCAAAGCATCCCCCCTAGTCCTTAAGTTAATTAGATTTTGGTCATGCCAAATGCCAGCTGAATTGAGGAAGAAATTACTTACAGAATATTAACTTAATTTATTAATTAGTTTATGGAAGACATAATAGGTTTTTAGAATAAGTATGTTTCTTGCTTGAACATATATTTGAATTCTTAACTCATCTGTATTCATTCTTAGTTCATCTATCTTGCTGTTTCTTGATGGCGAAAAGGCCTCCTGAGAAAAGCGCAGTATGTATTAGACTCTTAAGGCTCATTAGCTGGTGCTCTGTTATATTTATTTTTTTCTAAAGTAATCCATCTGCAGTAGTTTGAGACAGAGGATTTTGAGATTACTTTTGGTAGGATAAATGGACATAGAATTTTTTTTGTATCAAATATCTGAAGTTCAGAATGTTTTAATCTCTCATTTCTAGAGAGAGATGAATATAGTCACTGTAGTAGAAAAACACAGCTTGCCTGTTTCTTCTACCTGGCTTCTGTTTGCTTAGATATTATTTAATGAATTCAAACTGTTTATTTGCAGCAGTTAATAAGAAAGTGAGAAAATGTAGTTTCAATATAAGCTAAAAAATCACTCTTTGTGCTTCCCCTGGTACATTGTCTGTATATGTATGTAGATAGTTTAAATTGCTTAATATATGAACAGAAATTATTGGAATTTGAAGTACTGGAAAGAGAATTTTATGATGCTAGGAACAGGGATCGATTGTGAGAAGGACCAAAAGAACTTCAAGATATCATGTAGACCTCTAAAATTAGGGTCAGCCCATGACTATCAGATTGTGGCTCTCTTAGGTTGTGGTCATCATAATCAACATGCACTAGAGTGTTTTCACCTGTACAGGCGCTAGTATACCTCACAGTATGGGTTGGAGACTCTTGGTTTGCAATTGCCTAAGAACATGAAGGAAGGTTTACCCATGATCTAGGTCATGTCGTAAAAACAGATTAGAAGGATTGCCTAAAAGATCTAACAACTTACCCATGTATATACATATCTACATACATACTTATATTTACACACAATAATCTGGCTTGTTGTACATTCTTTGAATGGGGTTTAAATGGCCTATATGTAGAGAACATAAAGCAATAAATAGCCTAGTTTAAGCTTTGATTCTACCAGAATAGCCCTTGAACAGATGGTGCCAAGGTCTTTTAGATATTAGTGGCTCCTTTGGATATTGTTAATTTTGTTTTCTGTGTTTTTGAGAATCGTAACTCTGAATCTTAAGTGCAACATGACTTAAATGTGTAGGGCCTCTGAGTTCAAGAAGAAAACCAAAATATGCTCGAGGTGAATTACACTGACAAATCATAACTGCTGCATGTGATCTGGTATTTTTGTTGAAGAGTTAAAACTAATACATATTGTATATACAGTCATACCTTTTGCTTTTTTGGTAGTGCGTTTTGTTAGTGTGAGTCATCATAAACTGAGCCAAGACTTTGTCAGACCAGATGTTGTAGACCAGAATATTTAAATAAGAGCTGTACATATGTAAATGATTTTAATTGCTATTGGGTAAAAGAGACCAAACAAAGATTTAATTAATGTGATCTTAAAATTTGTTTATTCAATATTCAGAAGGTTTTTATGAATATTTTTCATTTAAAAATATATTTTGTTCATTCTGAATTAGAAGTTAGATCCCTTTATAAAGAAAGTGAGAAAATGTAGTTTCAATATAAGCTAAAAAATCACTCTTTGTGCTTCCCCTGGTACATTGTCTGTATATGTATGTAGATAGTTTAAATTGCTTAATATATGAACAGAAATTATTGGAATTTGAAGTACTGGAAAGAGAATTTTATGATGCTAGGAACAGGGATCGATTGTGAGAAGGACCAAAAGAACTTCAAGATATCATGTAGACCTCTAAAATTAGGGTCAGCCCATGACTATCAGATTGTGGCTCTCTTAGGTTGTGGTCATCATAATCAACATGCACTAGAGTGTTTTCACCTGTACAGGCGCTAGTATACCTCACAGTATGGGTTGGAGACTCTTGGTTTGCAATTGCCTAAGAACATGAAGGGAAGGTTTACCCATGATCTAGGTCATGTCGTAAAAACAGATTAGAAGGATTGCCTAAAAGATCTAACAACTTACCCATGTATATACATATCTACATACATACTTATATTTACACACAATAATCTGGCTTGTTGTACATTCTTTGAATGGGGTTTAAATGGCCTATATGTAGAGAACATAAAGCAATAAATAGCCTAGTTTAAGCTTTGATTCTACCAGAATAGCCCTTGAACAGATGGTGCCAAGGTCTTTTTAGATATTAGTGGCTCCTTTGGATATTGTTAATTTTGTTTTCTGTGTTTTTGAGAATCGTAACTCTGAATCTTAAGTGCAACATGACTTAAATGTGTAGGGCCTCTGAGTTCAAGAAGAAAACCAAAATATGCTCGAGGTGAATTACACTGACAAATCATAACTGCTGCATGTGATCTGGTATTTTTGTTGAAGAGTTAAAACTAATACATATTGTATATACAGTCATACCTTTTGCTTTTTTTGGTAGTGCGTTTTGTTAGTGTGAGTCATCATAAACTGAGCCAAGACTTTGTCAGACCAGATGTTGTAGACCAGAATATTTAAATAAGAGCTGTACATATGTAAATGATTTTAATTGCTATTGGGTAAAAGAGACCAAACAAAGATTTAATTAATGTGATCTTAAAATTTGTTTATTCAATATTCAGAAGGTTTTTATGAATATTTTTCATTTAAAAATATATTTTGTTCATTCTGAATTAGAAGTTAGATCCCTTTATAGAGAATCCCACAAATATAGCCATTAAGAACCAGTTATTAAAATGGTAATGTTTATATTGAGCCTCAGGATTAGGACATTCTTTTATGGCCACTTACCTGGCATTTTTCTAATCACCTAAATTAGCCTACAGAGCAGTACAAACTGCAGTGAATTTTATTATCAGCGTTCTCTATGGAGACCTATAGACTTGTGCTTCTCAAAGTTCAATGTGCATATATTAAATCAGCCAAGAATATGTTAAAATGCAGAATCTGATACAATAGATCGGGGTGGATCCTGGGTGTTTCTTTCTTTTTTTTTTCTTTTCCCTCTGGCCACGCCACGTAACATGAGGGATCTTAGTTTCCTGACCAGGGATTGAACCCATGCCTCCTGCATTGAAAGTGCAGGGTCTTAACCATCGGACTGCCGGGAAAGTCCCCAGTGCTCAGTTGTTAACAAGCTCTTAGGTGATATCAATATTCCTGGTTGTAAGACCACACTTTGAGTAAAAGAGCCTAGACCATATTTAGCTTCCATACTGTCCCCATTTCCACTGAAGGAAACAGAACTATCATAATTCCTTCTGCCGGCCAGGCAGTCACACATTCCTTATCTCATTTAATCCTCTTACAAATCCTGTGAAGTAGGTGGTGATAGAGGCTAAGGGCCACTGAAGCCTGAACATACAAGTAGTGTAGCATAAAACAGTGTTTCTCAAACTTGAATAACGCACATCCCCTTTTAATAAGGAAAAATTCTCTTAGCACCTCAGTTTTTACTTCATTTGTTACAGTTATCTAAGTATATATAAGCATAAAGTTATATTTAAATGCCTTATGCTTGTAGTTCTGGCACAAGTATAAAACCTAAAGAAGTTTACAGATCAGACACAAGCAAAACTGTAAAACTAGTGCAGTTTAAAATAACATTAGGTATAGTGGATGGTAATGTTTTGCCAAGATGAAGCAGTGGCATGGTCATGGTTCTGGGTACTGTAACACGGGTTCTTCTGTGTTTAGCATGCACCTACTCCCATGTGCTGTGTGGTGGCTCAGTTCTCCCGCTTTTTCTGTGTTCACATGTTACTTTCCTTTGTGTAGCACATCGTGGTGTTGTCTGGTCTTCGCATAGCTTCAGTGCATCATTTCCTTATTAAGTTAGCCTCTGTTCTCCATAAGCTTCCACAACCAAGGCAGAAGACAGAGCCTGGCTTTAACATGCGGGTAAAGACAGATGCAGAACCTAGGCACTGAAACATCTGGCAATATTTGGCTTGAAGGCAGCTATCCAAGTAATTCAGAACTTGAGTACCAATTATTTTTTAGAATTTTCATCAACACAAAAAATGTCTAATTCTCACAGTAAACTCATGAATCTCCAACTCCACGAACATACATACAGACTCTTCATTCCCCTTTCTCTTCTCTCTCTCTCAACGAGTTTTTCATGATGATTAACAGCGTTGGTCCTCTGGCTTCTGACATGCCCGGCTTCAGAACTGGATGTATTTCTCAGCATTTTCTAAATCTCACTGTTTTCGTGTTTTAAGCAGGGATAATAATATTCGTTGAATAATTAAGAGAAATGAATGCAGTCATATTCATAAAGTATTCATATTAAGTGCTTATAAATGGTTGCCACCATAGCTTTGATTAGACGTAATAATCACTACATCTGAGGATTTACTGTGTGCCTTCAGCTTTGCTAAACTCTTTACATGTGTCATCTTACATACAGAGTTGTAGGTGGTTGTTCTTCAGTTGCTAAGTCTTGTCCAACTCTGCAGCCCTATGAACTGCAGCAGACCAGGCTCCCTGTCCTTCACTGTCGCCCAAAGTTTGCTCAAATTTATATCTTTTCAGTCAGAGATGCTATCCAGCCATCTCATCCTCTACTGCCCCCTTCTCCTTTTTACCTTCAGACTCTCCCAGCATCAGGGTCTTTTCCAATGAATGAGCTCTTTGCATCAGGTGGCCAAACTATTAGAGCTCCGGTTGTAGGACTGGGTTTCGGATCCAAGTCTGACTCCAAAGCTCATGCTCTTAAAAATAATCGAATATAGAACGTCAGTGTTAACATTGCTTATTTTAAAAGTTATTTAATGTTAAAGTATATTTTCTCAGATTTTTTTGTTATAAAACTAGTGATGTTTCCCTGGAGGGGAAATGGCTACCGTTCCTTTTGATTGTGTGATCTGCCAATCAAATTGATGCAGAATAAATGTAAGTTTCTTTTAAAGGCTGTCATCCTAGGTTGTGGTCCAGTGAAGGGATGCAAGGTCCATTAGTCTACACTTGTGCATTCCTGTTATCTTGCATATTTAAGATCTGTAAGTAATGGAAACATGAGCTTCTCACTGAATCTCAATATGGCTTTTTCACGGAAAGTAATTACCCCCCGCCCCGCCTCAACACATAGCCCTATCATGGTATTGCTTGATAGTCTGAGAAATAATACAGGAACATACAAATTTGCACCTGTGACACATTTTTTTTTAATTGTTCTAACTGTTCTTTAAAATAGTTACTGGTAAGTTTATTACTTCCTAGTTTTCTATAAAAAAGAAAAATCTGGAGTTTTAGAAACTGAACACACATATCTGTTGGTGGCTCAGTGTTTGTTTCTTTTTTGTTTTTTTTTTTTATTTTTTTCCCTCTAATTAGATATTGTGAGAAAACAGCAGGAGGGAGTTATTCAGGGGAGCTTAAGTTCAATGACTGCATGCCTCTCTATACGTGTAAGTTATAAAGATAAAAGATGTGCTTTTTTTCACTGCCCCTTCCCATATCACAGTGTAAAAAAATTTTCCTATGGCTTCATATTATAGATATGGCCCAGTTCCACCTGATTTTCTCCATTTTAACAGTCCGTTATTTGATTGGGATTAGGAGCCCTACTTTAGTGCACATTATTTTCCCCTGTCTTGTATTAATTTTAAAACTGGTTCATTTTACCTTTTCTTCTATTATTTGAATATAACGCCCTCTGGTTTTTTTGCTTCTTTAAAATCCAGATTTACTCTTTGTAGGTAAGTATATAAAACATTTGACTGTTTCATTATGTCTTCTCATTCAGATGTGTCTGGCATTTTCACTTTGAAATGCTAGTTATGAATTATAACACCTTTGACTTTTTAAACATAGGTGGATTATGTTTTCTATGAATTTTATTTCTTGAGGAAAAAATAGGTGTTAAAATGTGTTCTGAAAGGAGGTATTGGAGAACCACTGAAGTGTCTCATCTTACTGATGAAGATGTAGTGGCCCAGGCAGGTTAAGGCAGCTTGGACTCCTCCCCAGATCCTGGCGATTGTAGGTAGTTTGAGGATGACCTTGACATCTATAGCTGAAGCTCTTTGGTTTAACTGTGTGTGTGCAGCTGCTTGATTTTCACATTCCCTCTTACGTCCTCCAAAGCAAGATTTTTTTTTTCTTTATCATTCATTTTTTATTTATGTTGCGCTTGACTCAGCCAAGTTTCAGGGAAGAACCAAGTTCAAGAATTAACTGCAGAGGTTATCAGTCATCCTTTAGGGACTGTTGAAATATTTGGTGGTTGGAAATCATTGTTCATTTGAAGTTATAGGTATGAGAGTTTATTCTTGCACCCAATTATCCATTCACCCCCATTCACTCTCCAGCTCTTAAGTGAAAATTCCTCCTTCCAACAAAGTCAACAACTTAAAACATTGGATTTTGAAAATCAAATAAAACTGAGAAAACGCCGACCTGAACATGATGAACTTAGGCCACCTGGAAAACCGCACTGGCTTTGGCAGTGCTACCTTGTCGCGTGCTAAAGCATGCCCAAGTAGGCTCTGGACTAAAATTACAGAGACTCTTGCAGGAAAAACTAAATTCTTATCTATGAACCTGTTTTTCTGATAGGTAGTTGTATAGCACAGAAATTCTCTCCTTGTTCCTGAATCGGTGAGCAAGGTCACAGTATAGAAAATGCTCTGCTTCTTCCGCTCATTCAGTAAGGATCTATATATTATGGTAATGCTGGCTGCTGTAACAAATACACCAAACATGCTTAATGGCTTAAACACATTAGAAAATCTTTCTCCCATAAAAGCCTGAAGAGGTATTACTGGTAGCGCGCACTCTTCTCCTAGTCCTCATTCAGAGACCTAAACTCCTTCAATTTTGTGGCTGCATCATCTCTAACATGTGGCTTTCCACTTCAAGCTGGCAGATGGGAAAGAACCCAGAGGACTTGCCATACCTGGAGGTGACACATGGCACTTCATATTCCACTGTTTAGAACTCGGTCATCTGCTACCCCTAACTACAAGGACAGGAGGCAGGGACTGTGGGCCCAGGAAGGGATGCACAGGAATTTGGTGCCCAGCTTTTGGCAATAATCCAGTCTACTACATGTTAGAAAAAATACATTCCAGCCAAGTAGAAATAATTTGCCCTGTAACAAAAGAAATGCTCCACTAGAGAGAAGTCAAACATCAGAGAAGGGTGTTGGCGTGCGATCACGACTTTGCCTGAAACAAAACCCCGTAGTGCAGCTTAGGACATAGGTGTGAACTGAAGCTCCTGGTTAAGACCCTCTACAGCAAGTGTCCTTACGCCCTAGAGCAGACAGAGTAGGGAGGTGTCTAGATGTCTGGACACTGAAGCTTATATCTTACTACTTCAATCCTGTGGATCTAGACTACTGACTTCTTAGAAATGCAAACTTTCGGGCCTTACCCCAGAACTGTGGAAACAAAGTGTGTGCATTTTATCAAGGGTTCCTCAGGTGATGGGCATCCACGTTAATTTTAAGAATCACGCTGTGATCCTGGCTCCGACTCTAGTGTAAATTTAACCAGATTGTTCCAGCTTTCTGTCCTTTCCCTTCTTCATCTGTATAGTGGGGGTGATTGGATATCGTGTTGTCCTGGACATAATGTACACAAACGTTAGATAAACCCTGACTCTCAGCAAGCGCTGGGTATTTTCTTACACCAAGTATTTACACTAAAAAATAACTGTAAGGAGATACAGTTCTTCGAACTGTTAATTCTCTGAACTCATCCTCTTTCAAACCCTTTAGTACTTTAGCTCTTTGAAATCGTGAGAGATTTTTTATTCGTGTGGTTTAGTGTCCCTTAGAAATGTGTAATCTCAGAAAAAATAAGCATTTCCAAAGTCAGCGAATGGTGTTTGTCCTAGTAAGCCCTAATATAGACAGCAGCCATGATTTCAGTCAACAAATTATCAAGCTATAAACCTTAAAGTATACACAAAAAATGATCTACAAACATGCTGAACCTTGAGAGACACTGAATTCTTAAACTTTAGTTATAACATATATAGTAACCTTTGATTAATTGAAACAGGAAAAACCATTATTTATAAATTAAATAATTTGTTTCAATGAGAAAATAACTTGGTTTTCAACCTTTTGAAAATGCATTTTAGTAGTGTAATCTTTGTACTTTATTTAGTAAGTATAATATATGTACCTTACAGTTAATTTTTGCTATATATTACGATGTAGAAAAACAAATCTAAATCTTTTAGTGCCTTGGGCTTATCTTTTTAATACTGTTTCTCTTAATCCTATGTGGTTAGTATAGAAAGTTATCAGAGATAAGGCTGAATATGTACTGCTGTAAGAATACAATCTTTGGCTTAAAGCATCTTTAAAGTCAGCTCCTAAGACCAGCTTGACTTTTTTCTCTTTCTCTTAAATTACAGTTTTAAAATTCCAGTTTCCTTAATTTATGGTTGCTTATGTTATGGGTGGTTTACTTTAGCTCATCAAATTCTTTAAAATTGGGAAATAAACTGAAAGACTTGATTATGGCTTTTAGTCAAGGAAAGGAACAAGCCAAGAACAACTAGTGTTTTAGTGCAGATTGGGAACATTTACACTGAAAGAACTCTGATATATTGGCTTTGTACTCAAGGACTAAGGCGCAACACTTCTTCATCTGTATAGTGGGGGTGATTGGATATCGTGTTGTCCTGGACATAATGTACACAAACGTTAGATAAACCCTGACTCTCAGCAAGCGCTGGGTATTTTCTTACACCAAGTATTTACACTAAAAAATAACTGTAAGGAGATACAGTTCTTCGAACTGTTAATTCTCTGAACTCATCCTCTTTCAAACCCTTTAGTACTTTAGCTCTTTGAAATCGTGAGAGATTTTTTATTCGTGTGGTTTAGTGTCCCTTAGAAATGTGTAATCTCAGAAAAAATAAGCATTTCCAAAGTCAGCGAATGGTGTTTGTCCTAGTAAGCCCTAATATAGACAGCAGCCATGATTTCAGTCAACAAATTATCAAGCTATAAACCTTAAAGTATACACAAAAAATGATCTACAAACATGCTGAACCTTGAGAGACACTGAATTCTTAAACTTTAGTTATAACATATATAGTAACCTTTGATTAATTGAAACAGGAAAAACCATTATTTATAAATTAAATAATTTGTTTCAATGAGAAAATAACTTGGTTTTCAACCTTTTGAAAATGCATTTTAGTAGTGTAATCTTTGTACTTTATTTAGTAAGTATAATATATGTACCTTACAGTTAATTTTTGCTATATATTACGATGTAGAAAAACAAATCTAAATCTTTTAGTGCCTTGGGCTTATCTTTTTAATACTGTTTCTCTTAATCCTATGTGGTTAGTATAGAAAGTTATCAGAGATAAGGCTGAATATGTACTGCTGTAAGAATACAATCTTTGGCTTAAAAGCATCTTTAAAGTCAGCTCCTAAGACCAGCTTGACTTTTTTCTCTTTCTCTTAAATTACAGTTTTAAAATTCCAGTTTCCTTAATTTATGGTTGCTTATGTTATGGGTGGTTTACTTTAGCTCATCAAATTCTTTAAAATTGGGAAATAAACTGAAAGACTTGATTATGGCTTTTACTCAAGGAAAGGAACAAGCCAAGAACCACTCGTGTTTTAGTGCAGATGGGAACACCTGAGTCTAAATTGCTATATGTCCCTATGCATTTAGAGCTGACTTTCCTAGTCATAGAGAGATCAACCTTACCATCTGACAAATGAAGTCCAAAATGCTGCATGTTTCCTTTGTACAGCACTTAGTACAAGACCAGAACTAAGAGGCGCTAACACTTTCTTGTTGAATTCATCTTGTTGGTATGTTCTACAAACAAACCCAATTTTGAACCTCACCTTACCCTCACAGGAGTTACACAAGAAGTTTTTAGCCATAGTAGTAAAACAGCACAGTGTTAGATCACTCTGCATCTAGTGTTTTTTTGTTTGTTTTGCCTTTATGTTTATAATTTATTGTAATATGTACCAAATCAAATTATAATATAGTTATACATTATATTATTTTTGAATATAAAGACTTCTATTTCTGTTCTAATCTTATAAAGTATATCCTTTTTTGGTATTTTTATTTTCTCTATCCTTTTCTAAGTAACTATGAAAGTGTTAAGTCACTTAGTTGTACAAACCCAGGGACTATAGCCCTCTGTCCATGGGATCTTTCAGGCAAGAGTACTGGAGTATCCGGTTAGCATTCCCTTCTCCAAGGGCTCTTCCCAACCTAGGGATCAAACCTGGGTCTTCTGCATTGCAGGCAGATTCTTCACCATGTGAGTCACTGAGAAGATATAATTCACATACAGAATTCAACCATTTAAAGTATACAGTTCAGTGGCTTTTAGGATTCAGAGTTGTACAACCATCACCATTGTCTACCTTTAGAGCATCATCAGCATCCTGAAAGGAAACCCCGTACCCATTAACTGTCATTCCGCATCCCCACTCCTTCAGCCTCCCTCTTGTGTCTGAATCTTACTGCGGTGTGCCCTGCCTCTAAGACACTTGGTGTAGCACTCATTGGTAGGAAGTCTCAATAAATATTTGTCGAATAAGTTAAAACCCATGAAGCTACCAGCCAGCACTGGCAACTTAGGAGTAATTGAAAGGGTAGTGGAATCAGTGTCAAAAGACTGGATTCAAATCCTGATTGATGCTTACTACCCAGTGCTGTTCTGCGTTTAGAGCTACCTAGCCCTTCTCTGGTGAAGAAGGCTCTTGAGAGTCCCTCGGACTGCAAGGAGATCAAACCAGTCAATGCTAAAGAAAGTCAACCTTGAATACTCCTTGGAAGGGCTGACGCTGAAGATGAAGCTCCAGTGCTTTGGCCACCTGATGCAAAGAGCCAACTCGTTGGAAAAGACCCTGATGCTGAGAAAGATGGAAGAGAAGAGGGCAACAGGATGAGATGGTTGGATGGCCTCGCCAATTCAGTGGACATAAATTTGAGCAAACTCTGGGAGACAGTGAAGGACAGAAAAGCCTGTCATACTGCAGTCCATAGGGTCACAGAGTTGGACACGACTGAGCGTGCAAACAATCATAAGCCCTCCTCACCCTCAGTTTTTACATTCATAACATGTAGATGTAAATATCTACTTCATAGGATGGTTGTGAGAATCAGTGGAGAAAATACAGTCACAGCACTTAACATAGTGCCCGACCCACACAGTGAAGGCACATATGTAATTGTTCATCAATGAAAGAGACTCGCTTGGGTGGTGACCAGCATAAATACCTATCACCCACTTGCTCTGAAGTCTAGCCAAAGTCTAACCCTAGGGGTTCAAACTAATGGCATACCATTTTCCTGAACTTCAGTCTCCTCCATTTCATTCCTCATAGAAGGAATTCTAGAGTGCAATATGTAACAACTTTCCTTACCTCACAATTGTGGCCTCTGAAATTTCTGCATTGCCAGCTGTTTCCACTAGTGCTGATGCTGAGTCTCTTGGAGGGGTCCATAATGAGCACAGAAGTGGGCACCATCCATCAGCTGTAAAAGCTTTGGTAGCATTCTAAGCTGGGTTACCACACCTTCACCCCAACTTCAGCAGCATTTATTGCTCCTTTCCTTCAGCAGGGGTGCAGAAGGCCTCTCTCTCCAGGAGGACTTTTCTGGGACTAGAGCCCACAGTTAACTCTGTCTCAGAGCTGCCACCTCCCTCTTCCCCCAGAGTTATCTCAGCAGACTTGCTGTGCATGCATCTTACGAAAGTGTTCCCTGCACAATAGTAATGAAGTACTAGCTACTGTCATCTAACCACAGAATGTCAGGCATTGTAAATCTATTGTCTCTCATCCTTAGGATAAGCTTGCAAGCTAGGTATTTTGCCCATTTTATGAAGGGATGAAGGGGACAGGATTCTTGAAGTGAAGAAACTGACCATAGGTAATATCAGGGGATAGGGTTTGGAAGAGAAGAGAGAGTAACTACCAGTACAAAGCTTTTTTCCTACTTAAACTGTTGGGCTGTCTGCTAGTGACTGTGGTCTGCTATGTAGAGGCATAGTGTATGTGTGCATGCATGCTCATCCTTCTAGGCAAGGGCAGGGAACAGGAGGTTCTGGGGAGAGAAATACGTCATTGTAAGAGCTTCCTGGGATTCGGTGCTAGACAAACTGAATCAGAGTCTCACCTGCGATACTTTGACAAACAGGTGCCCAGGCCACATGTGTACTAAGTCGCTTCAGTTGTGTGTGACTCTTTGTGACCCCATGGACTGTAGCCTGCCAGGCTTCTCTGTCCAGTGTTCTCGAGGCAAGAATACTGAAGTGAGTTGCATGCCCTCCTCCATGTCCCACTCTGAGAGGCTTCTGTTCAAATGACATCTCAGCCATTTACCAGCCCCATGACCTTGGACTCCTTTCCCTACCTCTTGAAATTTCAGTTCTTTCATATGTAAAAAGTACATACCTCTTAGAATAACTGTGAGGATCCAGTGACTTAATAGTTCTAAAATTCTCATAAAGAATAACTGTTGTCTTACTTAAATATTCTAATTGCCATGATCAAAATGTCTCACTTTTGCAGACTTATATGCACTTGGCTCCTTAATTTCAAAATGTGTCATATTATCAATTCAGAAGATGTATGATATATTTGGTATGTCTCTCTTTCCAGAGGAAACAACATTTTAGATTAGAGGTTGGCAAACGTTTCAGGGAAAGGACGAGAGAGTAAATATTTTAGGCTTTTCAGGCCATATGGTGTCTTGTCACAGCCATTCAGCTCTATTGCTGTAAGGTGAAAGCAGCCATAGACAGCGCTGAAGCAAATGGGCATTCCCATGTTCCAATGAGACTTTAACAGGACTGGAGTTTAAATATAAATAATTTCAGTATATTAAAACACTATTTCACTTTATTTTTAACAGTCTAAAAACGTAAAAGTCACACTTAGCTTGAAGGCCTATATATAAAAACAGGCAGTGGGCCTTAGTTTTGCCAACTCCTTTTTAAAGAATCCAACAATTCTTTAAAGCTAATGAATCCAGCAAAGTTCTTGTTTAGGGAAAAGCAATGCGGAGAAAGAAAATAAGACCTAGTTGATCTATCAACTAGCTAGCACAGGTCATAGCTAGGTTAGTCACTCCCTTGTCTAACACAATCATGGCCATCCCCTTTGAGCTTAACCTTTTCATTTATACAAATGAAGCAATAGCTCTCTGACTCATTCTTAGTCCTTCCAGGGAAGGGAGTTTAATAATAATGAAGGGCAGGGAACAGGAGGTTCTGGGGAGAGAAATACGTCATTGTAAGAGCTTCCTGGGATTCGGTGCTAGACAAACTGAATCAGAGTCTCACCTGCGATACTTTGACAAACAGGTGCCCAGGCCACATGTGTACTAAGTCGCTTCAGTTGTGTGTGACTCTTTGTGACCCCATGGACTGTAGCCTGCCAGGCTTCTCTGTCCAGTGTTCTCGAGGCAAGAATACTGAAGTGAGTTGCATGCCCTCCTCCATGTCCCACTCTGAGAGGCTTCTGTTCAAATGACATCTCAGCCATTTACCAGCCCCATGACCTTGGACTCCTTTCCCTACCTCTTGAAATTTCAGTTCTTTCATATGTAAAAAGTACATACCTCTTAGAATAACTGTGAGGATCCAGTGACTTAATAGTTCTAAAATTCTCATAAAGAATAACTGTTGTCTTACTTAAATATTCTAATTGCCATGATCAAAATGTCTCACTTTTGCAGACTTATATGCACTTGGCTCCTTAATTTCAAAATGTGTCATATTATCAATTCAGAAGATGTATGATATATTTGGTATGTCTCTCTTTCCAGAGGAAACAACATTTTAGATTAGAGGTTGGCAAACGTTTCAGGGAAAGGACGAGAGAGTAAATATTTTAGGCTTTTCAGGCCATATGGTGTCTTGTCACAGCCATTCAGCTCTATTGCTGTAAGGTGAAAGCAGCCATAGACAGCGCTGAAGCAAATGGGCATTCCCATGTTCCAATGAGACTTTAACAGGACTGGAGTTTAAATATAAATAATTTCAGTATATTAAAACACTATTTCACTTTATTTTTAACAGTCTAAAAACGTAAAAGTCACACTTAGCTTGAAGGCCTATATATAAAAACAGGCAGTGGGCCTTAGTTTTGCCAACTCCTTTTTAAAGAATCCAACAATTCTTTAAAGCTAATGAATCCAGCAAAGTTCTTGTTTAGGGAAAAGCAATGCGGAGAAAGAAAATAAGACCTAGTTGATCTATCAACTAGCTAGCACAGGTCATAGCTAGGTTAGTCACTCCCTTGTCTAACACAATCATGGCCATCCCCTTTGAGCTTAACCTTTTCATTTATACAAATGAAGCAATAGCTCTCTGACTCATTCTTAGTCCTTCCAGGGGAAGGGAGTTTAATAATAATGATCTTTTATTGAATTTATACTTCTGTGCTGATAGTTGAATCATTTTAATTCCAATCTTATTATCCACACTTTACAGATGAAGAAATGGAGGCAAATAACCTGTTCCACATCACAGTACCTGTGTCTAAACCCAGGTGTCTGAGTCCCATCAACCCTCCAACTCTCTCAAGAGAAAACAGACTTCATGACAGTGGGCACCTCACTGGACTCGCTCTGTGCGAAGTCCCCAGGTCCTAGACTAGTACCTGCTATATAATAGGCATTACATAAATGCTTATTGACTTAATGAATGAAACCTTTCATTATGCCAGTGGTCCTTAATCTTTTTTTTAAGATCAGGGATACCTTTGGCTAGCTGCTGAAAGAAGGTGCTGTTCACATTCTCTAAATAATACTGATTATAATTCTTACCCTAACTGTGGAAACAGAATTTGGAGGTATCTTGTTTCTTCTTGTCAGGATATCTTTAAATCATGTTAAGGGCACTAAACAAGGCCTAAAATGTTTTATTCTCTACAGTTGTTCATAGCTCCCAGGCCTGTTTTTTAAAACTCTGGATTCTCTTAAAAGTCACTTTCTCAAGAAATGTTACTTAAAAGTGACTTTTATTGGGTCCAAGTTGCTTCCACATGAAAAGAGAGAAGCCAGGCCTATTAAGACTAACGTGATGTTTTTGCCTTCAGAAACACAGCTGTGAGAGCAGTGTCTATTCCTCACTACCCAAGGCCAACCAGTGCTGAATCCAGTAAGTCACTCAGAGTAGGTCCTCTGCTGCTGTGGCTTCTTGTCAGTTAACCTAGAGCTTTACGCCGTGGCCTTCTGTGAAGTCAGCAAGTAGGGGTTATTAATATTCCAGCATCATTCAGAAGTTAACTGATTTTTGTTTTCACCTATAAGGCAGCTATTCTTTATATACCCTTAGCATTTACATCATGACCTTAAGATAATGACTCAATCCAGGTAAACAATAAGATTAAGAATGTTTTGTTCTCACAGAATGTTGCAGAAACAAATTGTTGGTTATGGAAGCTTAAAAACTTTAAGGTACTACATTCACCTACTACTCCCTTCCCACTTTCATTGCATTCTTCTAAAAGAAGTCCCATTTTGAACCTTGATTGTTTTCTTCCACTGTTTCTCCCAGGTAAAAAAGATGAAGAAATGGAGGCAAATAACCTGTTCCACATCACAGTACCTGTGTCTAAACCCAGGTGTCTGAGTCCCATCAACCTCCAACTCTCTCAAGAGAAAACAGACTTCATGACAGTGGGCACCTCACTGGACTCGCTCTGTGCGAAGTCCCCAGGTCCTAGACTAGTACCTGCTATATAATAGGCATTACATAAATGCTTATTGACTTAATGAATGAAACCTTTCATTATGCCAGTGGTCCTTAATCTTTTTTTTAAGATCAGGGATACCTTTGGCTAGCTGCTGAAAGAAGGTGCTGTTCACATTCTCTAAATAATACTGATTATAATTCTTACCCTAACTGTGGAAACAGAATTTGGAGGTATCTTGTTTCTTCTTGTCAGGATATCTTTAAATCATGTTAAGGGCACTAAACAAGGCCTAAAATGTTTTATTCTCTACAGTTGTTCATAGCTCCCAGGCCTGTTTTTTAAAACTCTGGATTCTCTTAAAAGTCACTTTCTCAAGAAATGTTACTTAAAAGTGACTTTTATTGGGTCCAAGTTGCTTCCACATGAAAAGAGAGAAGCCAGGCCTATTAAGACTAACGTGATGTTTTTGCCTTCAGAAACACAGCTGTGAGAGCAGTGTCTATTCCTCACTACCCAAGGCCAACCAGTGCTGAATCCAGTAAGTCACTCAGAGTAGGTCCTCTGCTGCTGTGGCTTCTTGTCAGTTAACCTAGAGCTTTACGCCGTGGCCTTCTGTGAAGTCAGCAAGTAGGGGTTATTAATATTCCAGCATCATTCAGAAGTTAACTGATTTTTGTTTTCACCTATAAGGCAGCTATTCTTTATATACCCTTAGCATTTACATCATGACCTTAAGATAATGACTCAATCCAGGTAAACAATAAGATTAAGAATGTTTTGTTCTCACAGAATGTTGCAGAAACAAATTGTTGGTTATGGAAGCTTAAAAACTTTAAGGTACTACATTCACCTACTACTCCCTTCCCACTTTCATTGCATTCTTCTAAAAGAAGTCCCATTTTGAACCTTGATTGTTTTCTTCCACTGTTTCTGGAAGAAGATATTCTATTCATGCTTCAGTCATGTCATGCCTGGCTCATACTCAGCCACATCAATTGTTAAAAAAAAAAAAACGGAATACTCCATAAGAGCTGGTACATAGCTGCTCTCCTGAGCCCTCCAATGTCCTTTGTTACCCCTTCCCTCCCAAAAGTTCCTGTCTCCTCACGGTCTAGCCACTAAAGGGTGAATACGACCTGCCCTTCGAGAACCCCACTTAGACTGTGGCCAGCATCTCTTCTGACTGGTCAGTGCCAATGCCATACCAGTTTAAACATCACACTTGTATATGTGTGTGTGTGTGTGTGTGTGTGTGTGTGTGTGTGTATTATATATACTATTCAGTATATATGATGTATATTCATATGTATATATATATGAATATGTAATGTGTATAAATGCATAATGAATTAATGACTAGGGATATAAACATTTCCATTTTGTTTATTACAGGACTCCCAAAGTCTCCTTGAATAGTCCCTGATGTGTAGTAGACTTTTAAATAAATGTCAAAAGGAAAAGTGTTTGGTGCTTATGGTATCAAAGAAGTTAGATCTGAAACAGGAGAACCACCTGATCATGCAGGATTTGGGAATAATTTGATGAGTCATGGAGGAGTGAGGACATGAGTCAAGTGGATATCCATATCATACTTTTTTGTGAACAGCCGAACAGTCTTTCCTTTGGTGAACAGCCTTGCTTCACAGCATTAACTCTCAATAATTTTTTATTTATTTTTTTTCCAGGAAAGATGGCTATAAATGAGGTTTCAGGTCCCAGTTTGCCTCATTAATGACCAAATACTAGACCTGGAGTTAGTAGCTGATCGAGTTACACTAAGCCCACAAGGCACAGAGGCCTGAGGGAAGGCTCTGAGGTGATGAGGCAGGCTTGCTGAGGAGTTTGGTACCTTCTTCTGTGATGGTGGAGACTGAATCACCCAGAATAACTGAATTGAGCTGTAAAGCCTGTATGGTCAGAGCTGTTCCTGCCCTTGCTGACAGCTGGGCCTTTGCACACACAGAGAAAGAGTGGGCCCAGATGGGTGCTCACTATCTCCCCTCTCTCCTTGCTCTCAGGTAAAGCTCACCTGCACATACCTGGGTACCACATCAGCATGTGCCTCTTGTCAAGCTAGGAGAGAAGAAATGTGCATTTCATACCACTTTAGCAGAATCCACAAAAATTAGAGTGGTGCTTGATTAAGGTTCTCTAACACTTCCTGTCATGAGTTTGAGCAAACTCTGGGAGACCGTGAAGAACAGGGAAGCCTGGAGCACTGCAGTATGTAGGGTCACAAAGAGACAGACACGACTGTGCAACTGAACAACAATGGGACTTCCTATCTGTCCTTAAAAGCCACCTCTGAGGTCCCTGAACTTCTTCTGAAGCTGTTTCCAGTCTTTGTTGGCTTCTTACTTTTTATTTTTGCTCTGTGATACAGAATCTTCTGTTTTTGCTTTCCTAAAAATGCCCCCTTTTCAAGGTTCAAGGAGTACCTGCTAAACATAGCACCTAACAGTTTGGTCTAAACTGAAAACCACCTTGTGCCGCGCTCTCCTTCATCATGTCTCCTGTCTTAGGTAACCATCCCTGGATGACAATAACTCTTGATCAGGCCCCATTTCCTGAGGAACTTCAGGGCACCAGTGGTAACACAGACTACCTTTTGGGTCTATGACTCTTCTTAATCACACCAGAGGGGTTCTGTGTTTCCCCCCTTGGGACAACAAAATAATTGATGTGGAACAAGGTGCTGCTTTTGCCTACTCATTTCAGGTCTCATATGATAAGCACATTTCCTTTTGTGTGTATTTGGTGCCGTGTATTTGGCAGTTTTGCTCTTTATTGATTTCTCTGTTTAAAATGGCTCCCAGGAGGGTGCTGAAGTGCTCTCGTGTTGCTAAATGCACAAAGGCTGTAATGTGCTTTATGGAGAAAATAAGGTATTGAATAAACTTCATTCAAGCCTCAATTATAGTGCCATGGTTCAATGTTAATGAATCAACAGTCTATGTTATTGATATATCAATGATATAACATATCAAACAAAGTGAAGGGTTGATTGGTTGATGAAAATGTGACTGGAGGCTCAAAGGAGCTCCATCTTTGTATTTCTCTTTGCATTCACCAATCTATTTGACTGTCACAATCGCTGTGCCTGTATGGTCAGAGCTGTTCCTGCCCTTGCTGACAGCTGGGCCTTTGCACACACAGAGAAAGAGTGGGCCCAGATGGGTGCTCACTATCTCCCCTCTCTCCTTGCTCTCAGGTAAAGCTCACCTGCACATACCTGGGTACCACATCAGCATGTGCCTCTTGTCAAGCTAGGAGAGAAGAAATGTGCATTTCATACCACTTTAGCAGAATCCACAAAAATTAGAGTGGTGCTTGATTAAGGTTCTCTAACACTTCCTGTCATGAGTTTGAGCAAACTCTGGGAGACCGTGAAGAACAGGGAAGCCTGGAGCACTGCAGTATGTAGGGTCACAAAGAGACAGACACGACTGTGCAACTGAACAACAATGGGACTTCCTATCTGTCCTTAAAAGCCACCTCTGAGGTCCCTGAACTTCTTCTGAAGCTGTTTCCAGTCTTTGTTGGCTTCTTACTTTTTATTTTTGCTCTGTGATACAGAATCTTCTGTTTTTGCTTTCCTAAAAATGCCCCCTTTTCAAGGTTCAAGGAGTACCTGCTAAACATAGCACCTAACAGTTTGGTCTAAACTGAAAACCACCTTGTGCCGCGCTCTCCTTCATCATGTCTCCTGTCTTAGGTAACCATCCCTGGATGACAATAACTCTTGATCAGGCCCCATTTCCTGAGGAACTTCAGGGCACCAGTGGTAACACAGACTACCTTTTGGGTCTATGACTCTTCTTAATCACACCAGAGGGGTTCTGTGTTTCCCCCCTTGGGACAACAAAATAATTGATGTGGAACAAGGTGCTGCTTTTGCCTACTCATTTCAGGTCTCATATGATAAGCACATTTCCTTTTTGTGTGTATTTGGTGCCGTGTATTTGGCAGTTTTGCTCTTTATTGATTTCTCTGTTTAAAATGGCTCCCAGGAGGGTGCTGAAGTGCTCTCGTGTTGCTAAATGCACAAAGGCTGTAATGTGCTTTATGGAGAAAATAAGGTATTGAATAAACTTCATTCAAGCCTCAATTATAGTGCCATGGTTCAATGTTAATGAATCAACAGTCTATGTTATTGATATATCAATGATATAACATATCAAACAAAGTGAAGGGTTGATTGGTTGATGAAAATGTGACTGGAGGCTCAAAGGAGCTCCATCTTTGTATTTCTCTTTGCATTCACCAATCTAGCCTTTGCAGTAACTTCATAGAACATTGTTGCTGTTGTTTAGTTGCTAACTCATGTCTGACTCTTTGTAACCCCATAGACTGTAGTTCACCAGCCTCCTCTGTTCATAGAATTTCCCAGGAAAGAGTGCTGGAACGTGTTGCCATCTCCTTCTCCAGGGGATCTTCCTGACCCAGGGATCAAACCCACGTCTCCTGCTTGGTAAGGGGATTCTTAACCATACTGAGCCACCTGGGAAGCCCCCTTATAGAGCGTAACTGCCACAAATAAAAGAGTCAATCATAATTGGAAGCAACTGGACCCACACTACTGTGTCCTACTGAAGAGTTAATAGACAGAAGTTTACTACCTACTCCAGAATATAACCGGTCAAGTAGCAGCTATGCTGTGGGCTCCAGAATTAGTCTTTTTTTTTTTTTTTTTTGCTAGTCTGGGTTTTCACTGCTGCTGCAGGCTCTTCTCTAGTTGGAGGGAGTGAGGGCTACTCTGTAGTTGAGGTGAGCAGGCTTCTTGTTGCAGTGACTTCTCTTGTTATGGAACTCGGGATCTAGGCCACATGGGCTCGATAGTTGCAGCTCCCAGGCTCTATAGCACAGGCTTAATAGTTGTGACCCATGGGCTTAGCTGCTCCACAGCATGTGGAATCTTCCCAGATCGGGGATCGAACCCATGTGTCCTGCATTGGCAGGCAAACTCTTTACCACTGAGCCACCAGGGAAGCCCAGGAATATAGTCTTGTACAAGAGAGTCATAGTTCTAAACTTCATGCATGTCATAGCCTGGTAGGGCTATTTTTTTAATTTTTCATAGAAAATGCAGGACAAATGTGAGTCTAATACGAGTGACCGGTTCTCTTATAAGAGGAGACAGACAAATTCCTTAGCCAGAGGGACCAAAGAAGTGTATAATCTATCATTCCTGCTCCTTTCTGCATCAAAATGTGATCAACTACTTGAAAGCTCTCCTTCTTAGTCCTGCATCCAGTGAGAATCTTGATAGGTGACAGTAGGTCCTTCCCCATTCATAAGAGAGGTCTGAGAATAGCTTAGCCCAATTGTTGCAAAAAGGTTATGTTTTGGATACTTTAATGACAGCTGCTTGCATCACTGAGGTAAGAAGGACCATGCCACCCTCCTGGGTGGAGCAAGAGAAAATGCTGAAATCTAATAGTAGTGGTCGGTATGCCATGTATGTGCCCAGATTTCTATGACTGCCATGTATCTGATATCTGAATATCTGGAAGTGCATAGACTCATCAACCCACTTCCTGCATGGTGATACATAAGCTTTCTACTTACTCAGGGCCAGACCATCATTCTAGCCTCTCTTGCTATGCATTTCACTACTCCATATCATTCTGAGAATCGTCCCTGTCTAGAACTTCCTATGTCACACTCTGAGATCTTTCTTTCTTTATTTTTTTTTCTTTTTTGGCTGCATGAAGTCTTTGCTGCTGCACATGGGTTTTCTCTAGTTTCAGCGAGCAAGGGCCACTCTCTAGTGGCAATGTGCAGGCTTCTCATTGGGATGACTTCTCTTTTGTGTGTGTGTGTGTTGCGGGGAGGTGGGTGTGCGGGTTGGGGAGGGAGGGGCAGGCAGGCCACTTCTATTGGTGTTTCATTTGTCTGTTTTTCATCCATCTTTGTTCTTTGGCCTGTATGGGCCTCCCGTTGCAGTGGCCTCTGTTGTCACAGAGCACCGGCTCTGGGCGCATGTGCTCCAGAGCTCTGGCTCGGTAATTGGACACATCAGTCCAGCCACTCTGCGGCACGTGGGATCTTCCCAGGCCAGGGATTGAACTGGCACCCCTTGCACTGCAAAGTGGTGTCCTTACCCACTGGACCACCAGGGAAGCCCAGGATGGCTTCTCTTGTTGCACAGCATAGGCTCTAGGTCATGTAAGCTTCAGTAGTTATGACTCATGGGCTAAGTAGTTGCAGTTCACAGGCTCTAGAGCGAGGGCTCAGTAGTTACGGTGGATGGGCTTAGTTGCTCTGTGGCACGTGGGATCTTCCCAGACCAGGAATTGAACAGGTGTCCCCACCCCACAAGGCAGACTCAACCACTGGGCCACCAGGAAGCCCCCATCTTTCTTTAAATACTAGCATCTACCCTTTGAAGGCATTTGGGGGCCACATGCCCATCCTCAGAAGGGGAGCCACCAACTCCCCATTTATGATGTTCAGTCCCTGATGACCCCTTCCTCTTGCAGCAGAATGTCATTGTTAGGAGGCCAATACCTGATCCACGAGAGTCCTGAATGCAAAAAAAAGTGGTCGGTATGCCATGTATGTGCCCAGATTTCTATGACTGCCATGTATCTGATATCTGAATATCTGGAAGTGCATAGACTCATCAACCCACTTCCTGCATGGTGATACATAAGCTTTCTACTTACTCAGGGCCAGACCATCATTCTAGCCTCTCTTGCTATGCATTTCACTACTCCATATCATTCTGAGAATCGTCCCTGTCTAGAACTTCCTATGTCACACTCTGAGATCTTTCTTTCTTTATTTTTTTTTCTTTTTTGGCTGCATGAAGTCTTTGCTGCTGCACATGGGTTTTCTCTAGTTTCAGCGAGCAAGGGCCACTCTCTAGTGGCAATGTGCAGGCTTCTCATTGGGATGACTTCTCTTTTGTGTGTGTGTGTGTTGCGGGGAGGTGGGGGGGTGCGGGTTGGGGAGGGAGGGGGGCAGGTGGGCCACTTCTATTGGTGTTTCATTTGTCTGTTTTTCATCCATCTTTGTTCTTTGGCCTGTATGGGCCTCCCGTTGCAGTGGCCTCTGTTGTCACAGAGCACCGGCTCTGGGCGCATGTGCTCCAGAGCTCTGGCTCGGTAATTGGACACATCAGTCCAGCCACTCTGCGGCACGTGGGATCTTCCCAGGCCAGGGATTGAACTGGCACCCCTTGCACTGCAAAGTGGTGTCCTTACCCACTGGACCACCAGGGAAGCCCAGGATGGCTTCTCTTGTTGCACAGCATAGGCTCTAGGTCATGTAAGCTTCAGTAGTTATGACTCATGGGCTAAGTAGTTGCAGTTCACAGGCTCTAGAGCGAGGGCTCAGTAGTTACGGTGGATGGGCTTAGTTGCTCTGTGGCACGTGGGATCTTCCCAGACCAGGAATTGAACAGGTGTCCCCACCCCACAAGGCAGACTCAACCACTGGGCCACCAGGAAGCCCCCATCTTTCTTTAAATACTAGCATCTACCCTTTGAAGGCATTTGGGGGCCACATGCCCATCCTCAGAAGGGGAGCCACCAACTCCCCATTTATGATGTTCAGTCCCTGATGACCCCTTCCTCTTGCAGCAGAATGTCATTGTTAGGAGGCCAATACCTGATCCACGAGAGTCCTGTTTTTATCTAGATCCTTTCTTACCATGCTGGTCTGAATCATGCATCTGCTTGTGGGATCTCGGTGGTCCGTTAGAGACTGGTGACCTCCCTGTCACATAGCAACAAATATCACAGACTTACTTGTCACTGGGAGTAGTCTCTCTGAGTTTAAGCTTGCAAATGTAAGATCTTCAGCAGTGGTATTTCTATCGCTGCACCCATCTCTCTACCTATTGGCAACCTAGGCAGCCCTTGCGGTATTCAGATTTGCCAACCTTTGTCAATTCTGCAAATAAACCTCTGGGTGCTGCCCACCACAAAATATTTTCTTCCCATTGCTGTAGTAACAGTAGGAATTGTGTTAACCTTCCACGTAGGTTTTGGCAAAAGATAACTTCCAACCTAGACTATACCCTCCATCAGGGCAAACCATGCAGGACCTGTTTTAAACATCCTAGTATCTACAGCACTGAGCACAACACCTGCCTTGTGTATTTTTTTCACTGACTGATAGGGCTAAGTGCCACTTTAGATTCTCACATTAATCAGAAGCCCTGCCCTTTATAGTTACTTCTAGATATGACGATATAAATATGTACTCCTTGACCACACCACAAAATACACAAGGTTTCTTCTGTTGTTCTGTCGCTAAGTCATGTCCAGCTCTTTGTGACCCCATGAACTGTCACACACCAGGCTTCCCTGCCCTTCACCATTTCCCAGAGTTTGTTCAACTCATGTCCTGTTTATTTATCTGGCCGCCTGCTATTTAGATCTTAATTCCCTAACCAAGGATTGAAGCCGTGCCCCCTTTATTAGAACTGTAGAGTCTTAATCACTGAACTGCCATGGAATCCCCATACAACACATTTTAAAAATAGCCTACTTGCTGCCAGGAATATAGACAGTATTTACCTGTTTTACATCCATTTTTATTTATTTATTTTTGGCTTTGTACTGGAATACTATCATGAAAAACAATTAGGCAAGCTACAAAGCCACACATTGTAGCTGGGGAGTGGAGAAGGTAGGAAGGAGAGGAGACAGGACAGTCAATGCCTCATTCTGTTTAAATATCTAAATAGCTTTTGGTTTTGCATGGGTTATTTGTAAAGATATATATGATTGATATAGTTTCACCAATAGTGCATTCTTTGATGAGAGAGAGCCTGCGCCTGTTTAGAAAGGCTTAATAGTATCCTATATTTTAAAAGTTGAAGATTCCTTTTCATGTTGTCTTCCTTGTTCATAGCACTTAACTTGGTAGAATGTTGCAGAAAGAACATGGGCTCTGAAATGAGAAAACCTGGGTTTGAACCCGAGACCCTCAGTTTTTCTGATCTATCTAGACTTTGTCTTTAGGCTTGATTGTCTTCTTACAGTTGTACTTTATCACCTCAAAATGTAGCTGAAGATAAACTAGAAAGCACAATAGCCAGCTAGTAAAGTTTTTTTTTAACCCTTAATCAACTTTTCCCAAATGTCTTTAGCTGAAGATCTAGAAATGCACAATGCAGGACCTGTTTTAAACATCCTAGTATCTACAGCACTGAGCACAACACCTGCCTTGTGTATTTTTCACTGACTGATAGGGCTAAGTGCCACTTTAGATTCTCACATTAATCAGAAGCCCTGCCCTTTATAGTTACTTCTAGATATGACGATATAAATATGTACTCCTTGACCACACCACAAAATACACAAGGTTTCTTCTGTTGTTCTGTCGCTAAGTCATGTCCAGCTCTTTGTGACCCCATGAACTGTCACACACCAGGCTTCCCTGCCCTTCACCATTTCCCAGAGTTTGTTCAACTCATGTCCTGTTTATTTATCTGGCCGCCTGCTATTTAGATCTTAATTCCCTAACCAAGGATTGAAGCCGTGCCCCCTTTATTAGAACTGTAGAGTCTTAATCACTGAACTGCCATGGAATCCCCATACAACACATTTTAAAAATAGCCTACTTGCTGCCAGGAATATAGACAGTATTTACCTGTTTTACATCCATTTTTATTTATTTATTTTTGGCTTTGTACTGGAATACTATCATAAAAAACAATTAGGCAAGCTACAAAGCCACACATTGTAGCTGGGGAGTGGAGAAGGTAGGAAGGAGAGGAGACAGGACAGTCAATGCCTCATTCTGTTTAAATATCTAAATAGCTTTTGGTTTTGCATGGGTTATTTGTAAAGATATATATGATTGATATAGTTTCACCAATAGTGCATTCTTTGATGAGAGAGAGCCTGCGCCTGTTTAGAAAGGCTTAATAGTATCCTATATTTTAAAAGTTGAAGATTCCTTTTCATGTTGTCTTCCTTGTTCATAGCACTTAACTTGGTAGAATGTTGCAGAAAGAACATGGGCTCTGAAATGAGAAAACCTGGGTTTGAACCCGAGACCCTCAGTTTTTCTGATCTATCTAGACTTTGTCTTTAGGCTTGATTGTCTTCTTACAGTTGTACTTTATCACCTCAAAATGTAGCTGAAGATAAACTAGAAAGCACAATAGCCAGCTAGTAAAGAATCATCTTCACATTCTTTATAAATTCAGTGCCAACCCTTTAACTCTGGATACTGTAAGAATCTACCAGAATTATGTCTTTCAGCAATGGCCTCCACCCTCCCAAGTCTAATATCATAAATGCAAGGACTTTGCCAAGGCAAATGCCTGAAAAGAACACAGTGCAACAGAAGCAGTTCACGACGTTCTGCAAGTTTTGATTGATGATTACATCCTGCTGCTGTGTTAGCAAGGGCTGGCAACCAACCTGAAGACAGAGGAAAGAAGTGCTGAAAATGTCAAGATTCCTCAAGTAGATATGTCATGGGATGAATGGGAGCAGACAAGGACATTGCCGTCAGCCATAAAGGCCAGGAGATCTGGCCATCTCCACACCAAATTAATGCTACCTTATTTAAAGAATCCCACTTTGCTGTGAAGACTTGAAAATAAACATATTATAGCAGAGAAACTGTCACTGCCAACCTCTGTTCTGGGTGACCTATGGACAGGAATCGTGTACTGTACTTTCATTTCTTGAAGTTTGAATACTCTCTTTCATGTAAACATTTGGGAATATGAGATATGACAGTTACAAGTGAGCATTTTCAGACTAGAACTTTATTTGCATTTCAGGGTTACAGAGAGACTGCATGGTAATCATGACACATGGGATGTCTTTGTTTGGTCACGGTCCTAGTGAGATGTTGCCTTGCAGAGATTTTCCAGAGAGGGTCATATCTGAGAGTATGCTGAGCTCAACTACAGTTTCACCATGTCTGAAGAGTACTCCCATGGGCACTCTGGAGTTGAAATTTTAACACTCTTAGTTCCAAGTGTGAGGAAAGCACACAGGAATAAAAAATGCATTTTTCTCCATATTTTCCATAGGAAATTTTGTTGATGAAAGTCTCCTATATGGTTCCCCAAACACTTCTTTTGTTGGGTAAACCAAGAAGCTCTGGACTCTTCTCATCCTCTTATGAAGGTCAGATACTGTGACCCAAGTTATCAGGCTTCAACCTCTGGCATATTTGGTCTGTTGTTCTTATTCTTTGAAACCCTTTGGGGCTTCCCTGGTGGTTCAGTGGGTAAGGGCATTGCCTTGCAGTGCAAGGGGCACTGGCTTGCTCGCTGGCCTGGGAAGATTCCACGTGCCATGAAACGGCTGGACCGGTGTGTCTGATTACGAGCCAGCGCTCAGGAGCGCATGCGCCCAGAGCTGGTGCTCTGCAGCGAGAGAGGCCACTGCGATGGGAGGCCCACACAGACCAAAGAATAAAATAAAGATGGATGAAAACAAATAAATAATAAACCAATAAAAGAGGCCAAAATTTTTTTTAAAAAGGGGGTGAAAGCCTTTGAACTGTAGCCTGCCAGGCTTCTCTGTCCATGGGATTTCTCAGGTAAGAAGACGAGTAGATTGCCATTTCCTTCTCCAGGGGATCTTCCTGACCCAGGGGTCGAATCTGCGTCTCCTGTGTCTCCTGCAGTTGCAGATAGATTCTTTGCCACTGATTCATCAGGAAAGCCCCCCGTTTATGCATAAAACATATGAAAAATGGGCCATGCAAAAAGAAAAGAGAAACTGGTATCAGTGACTCAATCATGGAAAAAAGGGAAAGGAATGTCAATAAAACATTGAAGAAGGCAGATAGAAATGGGTTACGTGGTGGGTGAAAGGAAGAGTTTTCCTGAAGAGCATGCTATATCCAAGGATGACTGTGACTACCTCAAAGGAAAAATTCTCACAGAACTTCTTTCTTTCTTCCCAGGGGTCTCTGATCATAGGATACACCCCAGTGAGTCTGGGAGAAGTGGAGGGGTAAAGTCATATTTCTAAGCGTCCTGAATCCTGTTTCACAGTCATTTGAGTTTACTGAAACTATGTTCTTGCCATTTGTACTTAGAATCTTCAGTGAGCAAAGACAGCCTCAGAGAGAGGCTGAAATAGCATGGGGAAGGGAGTAATAAGTGTCTATAATCCCTTCTGAGCCAGGCATTATTCTGTCTATGAACACATTTAATTCTCCCAAGAATCCTGTGAGGCAAGAACTTTTATTATCCTTGTTTTGCAAATAAGGAAATTGAGGCACAGTGAGAATTAAGGCTTTGAGTCATATCAGTAGAAGGGCCAGGATGTGAATCTAGTATTGAAGTCTTCAGGTTTCCAGTTTTCCAACTAATAGAGATATTTCCTTCTGTAAGGGCACCCTGTAAACTGGTGGTGGGGCCAATGATAGTTCAAGTGCTCGGACTTCTCACATGGCTTGATGAACCTCCCAACTGGCACCAATGTTAAAGACATTTAGGCATTGAAGTATTTAATGTTAAGCTTTATACAGTGCAGATAACAACTGTATGCTAGCAGTGGAATGGGAGTGTACATTAGGCCTTAGAACTGAGTAGTTTGGCTCATCATTAAACAATCGCCTTCCTATGACAAGGCTTGTCTTGACCACCCCCAGCCCCCCGAATAACTGCATGTCCCAGTAGGAAACAAGAAATGGGTATTCTTCTGTGGTGACTCAGAATAGAATGTTTTTGATAGGGAGAGACTAGGTGCCAGACTTCAGTGTATACTTACAATCAGAAACAAACTCTAATAATATTGGGGGGTCTAATTATTCTCTTTTTATAATTTCCAAAAATCTTTTGCTCAAATTAGTTGAATGATTTTCTCTTTATTCCAGCCCCAGTCAGTCCATTGGAGTACACAATTAGTTGCACAATTTTAGGTTGAATGTAGGACTACAGAATTCATGCTGAATGGCTACATATATCTGTTTCCATCAGCTTTAGTTTCCCAGTGTTACTTTCTGTGTGACCTGTAAAGAATACAGGCTTTTCCTCTAAACCTTAAGATCCCAACAGGGTGACTCCAGCCTGTTTTCTTCAGCGTCCTCTTCTTGCCAGTACTTTGTTAACCTTCAAAAATCTGAGCTGACTCTCACCCAAAGTTTCTCCATCTCTTTTATGACGGAGTCAGAATCACTGTGTTCTTGCCTTGGACCCCCTGCATTTTCTCAGTTGGAAAAGTGTGCGTCTTACGCATTGCTACCCTCCCTGTTGTGCTTCTTGAACCTGATACCCTTCTTAAGCAAGCCTGGGTTTCCTCAGTGCCTTGAGATATATAGATTGTGAAGCGATATGTCATCAATATGAAATGTTAACCAAGGAAGGGTCCTTTGAGATGAACTAGTATTGAAGTCTTCAGGTTTCCAGTTTTCCAACTAATAGAGATATTTCCTTCTGTAAGGGCACCCTGTAAACTGGTGGTGGGGCCAATGATAGTTCAAGTGCTCGGACTTCTCACATGGCTTGATGAACCTCCCAACTGGCACCAATGTTAAAGACATTTAGGCATTGAAGTATTTAATGTTAAGCTTTATACAGTGCAGATAACAACTGTATGCTAGCAGTGGAATGGGAGTGTACATTAGGCCTTAGAACTGAGTAGTTTGGCTCATCATTAAACAATCGCCTTCCTATGACAAGGCTTGTCTTGACCACCCCCAGCCCCCCGAATAACTGCATGTCCCAGTAGGAAACAAGAAATGGGTATTCTTCTGTGGTGACTCAGAATAGAATGTTTTTGATAGGGAGAGACTAGGTGCCAGACTTCAGTGTATACTTACAATCAGAAACAAACTCTAATAATATTGGGGGGCTCCTAATTATTCTCTTTTTATAATTTCCAAAAATCTTTTGCTCAAATTAGTTGAATGATTTTCTCTTTATTCCAGCCCCAGTCAGTCCATTGGAGTACACAATTAGTTGCACAATTTTAGGTTGAATGTAGGACTACAGAATTCATGCTGAATGGCTACATATATCTGTTTCCATCAGCTTTAGTTTCCCAGTGTTACTTTCTGTGTGACCTGTAAAGAATACAGGCTTTTCCTCTAAACCTTAAGATCCCAACAGGGTGACTCCAGCCTGTTTTCTTCAGCGTCCTCTTCTTGCCAGTACTTTGTTAACCTTCAAAAATCTGAGCTGACTCTCACCCAAAGTTTCTCCATCTCTTTTATGACGGAGTCAGAATCACTGTGTTCTTGCCTTGGACCCCCTGCATTTTCTCAGTTGGAAAAGTGTGCGTCTTACGCATTGCTACCCTCCCTGTTGTGCTTCTTGAACCTGATACCCTTCTTAAGCAAGCCTGGGTTTCCTCAGTGCCTTGCGAGATATATAGATTGTGAAGCGATATGTCATCAATATGAAATGTTAACCAAGGAAGGGTCCTTTGAGATGAACTAGTATCTTCTTTTCATTTTATAGATGGGATAACTGAGATGTGCCAGAGGTCAGCCACCCAAGGTCATTGGTGAGATGGTGGCAAGGCCAGGTCACCTGACTCCCTGCAAATAACCGCCTTCTAAAATGTAGAGGGGAGGGGCTTCCCCTGGTGGCGCAGTGGGTAAGGACACCGCCTTGCAGTGCAGGGGGCGCCGGTTCGATCCCTGGCCTGGGAAGATCCCACGTGCCACGGAGCAGCTGGACTGATGTGTCCAATTACCGAGCCGGAGTTCCGGAGCTCTGGCGCGCATGCGCCCAGAGCCGGCGCTCTGCAACGGCAGACGCCACCGCGATGGGAGGCCCACGAGAGCCAAAGAACAAAGATGGATGATAATGGAGAAATGGAAGACCAATAGAAGTGGCCCGCCCGCTCTCCTCCCTCCCCAACCCGACCCCCGCCCAAAAATAAATAATAAAATAAATAAATCTTTAAAATAAAATAAAATGTAGAGGGGAAAGTGGTGTCAGGAGAAAATAGCTAGGGGTTATGAAATTGCATGGATATAAATATAAATTATATCCTGATGGGACTAATAGAGCAGAGAGGGGGAATGGATGATGTAATGATTGCAGGAGGGAAGTTGTTGGGGTTGGGGGGATGGAATCCGATATTCAGAAGACTTGGCGGATGACCTGTACAGTTTACCTGTACTGACAGTAGGGACGCTGAGTGTGTGGGCATATGTGTAGATATATTGGTAGATATCAAGAGCATGGGAGTTTTTTCTTGAACTCTTCTGGTGTTTTTGTGTTGAATAAAAAATATTGCTTTCAACGGAAAATGAGGGGGAGGAAAAATGTGTTGGAGGTTTGCAGTGAGAAGAGCTAGAAGTTGCCCAGGGGAGTGGGAAAGGGAACTAATGAGAGAATCAAAGGATGGTTATGAAAGCCCTTACACTTGAGATTTGGGGTCAAACAGTGCTCTTCAGTGGAGATGCTATTGGCCTTTGGGGAAGGCATGTGGCTCAGCATTTGGCATTTCGGACCTTAGTAATACCTACATCATTGGTTGTGATGATCAAAAATGCTTCCTACTGCATTTGTGGTACACTCCTTAGTACCCCCTAGGGAGCCAAGCCATTCCCGATTGAGGAGCACTGGGGACCCATCACAAGGTGGTTTGCTTTCTTTCAGCCACCTGGGTGCTGGCAGGAAACAGGCAGAATTATCTGGGTTGACGAATGTTGGGTCTGACAGACAAGAACACTGACAGGAGAGAGGGGCAGGGTACTGAGGGTGTTTGTCGTGGACTGCTTATGACAGTCAGATTTACTGAACAACAAAGTACACCTGCTGGCCCAGGGCAACTCTGTAACATCACAGTGCTGGGGGATCCCTGGCCAGTGTTCATAGACATGTGGACATCTGATTGATTTCTGGTTATTGTGAATAAATTATGATGGATATCCTTATATATATATATGTATATTTTGGGGCACATATGCATTCATTTCTCTTAGAAATATACCTAAGATGGATTTGATGGATCACAGAGGATACGTATATTTAGTCCAATTAAAAATTTCTTATTTCTTTAAAAGTTACACATACATTGACCTATGACTCAGCCATTCTGTTCCAATTATTTACCCAAGAGAAAAATCAGCATCTGTCCACACAAAGACTTGTACATTAATGTTCATAGCAGCTTTATTTGTAATAGCAAAACACCAGAAGGAACCCAAATGTTCATCAACAGATGACTACATCAACAAATAGAGATATAGCCATACCATGGAATACTACACAGCAATTTTTTAAAAAGTACTATTGAGAGACACAGTAACATGGATAAATCTCAAAATAATTGAATAAAAGAAGCCAGATATAAAATATGTATGATTCCATGTGTATAAAATTCTAGAAAAGGCAAACTAGTTCATAATGACAGCAAATAGATGAGTAATTGCCTGAGGATGGAGTTGGGGTTGGGAATAGAGACGAAGGAAAGGATTCCACAAGGCTTGAGGGAAATTCTGGGGGTAGTGAACATGTTCATTTTCTTGACTATGATAATCTTTTCATGGTTGCATACATTTGTCAAAACTCAGCTTTCAAATGATATATATTAAGAGTGTACAATTTATTGTGCATGAATTCATACCTCAGAGCTATTAAAAATAAAAAGCCTACTTGATAATTTTCCAGTGTGGTTAAACTAACTTGTACTCTATCAGCAGTGTGTAAAATTCTAGTTGTCTACCACATCTCCACCAAATTTTTGTAGTACTATGGTGGTATCACATTACAGTTTTAATTTACATTTTTCTGATCAGATTACATTGAGCACATTTTCATATGCTTATTGGTCATTTGAATGTCTTTTTTTGTTAAGTGCCTATTTCAGGTGTTTTCCCATTGTCTATGGATTGGAAGTCTTTTTCCTTTGATTTGTGCTTCTTTATATGTTCTGGATAAGTGCCTTGTCATTGAGGTAGGGGCAGGAGGAGGGAGGTGAAGAGAAAGAGACAGAGAGGTAGTCTTCTCCCTTTTCAGTCTCTTAATGTTGTCTTTTGATGAATTGTTTTTCATTTTAATGAAAACCAGTGTATTAAGCTTTTCTCTTATTTAGTGATTATTATATATTGTTTGGAAATTTTTGCCTCACTTAAATCATAGTTATTCCCCTGGTTTGTTTTGTTTTGTTTTTTTTTTTTAGAAACTTATAGCCTTAGAGTTAATATGTAGGTCTATGTGTGCATGCTCTGTTGTGTCTGACTCTTTGCCACCCCATGGACTGTAGCCCTCCAAGATCCTCTGTCCATGGGATTCTCCAGGCAAGAAGACTGGAGTAGGTTGCCATTTTCTTCTCCAGAGGATCTTTTGGGCCCAGGGATCAAACCCCCATATCCTACATTGCAGGCAGATTCTTTGCCACTGCGTCACCTGGGAAGCCCATATAGGTCTATGGATAATCACAAATATGGTTTTGTTTTTGTTTTCTTTTTTGGTATAGTGTGAAATAGAGGATCAGCACTTCTTTTTTATTTTAATGGGTTCTAATTGACCCAATGCCATTTATTAAAGACTTTCATAATGACAGCAAATAGATGAGTAATTGCCTGAGGATGGAGTTGGGGTTGGGAATAGAGACGAAGGAAAGGATTCCACAAGGCTTGAGGGAAATTCTGGGGGTAGTGAACATGTTCATTTTCTTGACTATGATAATCTTTTCATGGTTGCATACATTTGTCAAAACTCAGCTTTCAAATGATATATATTAAGAGTGTACAATTTATTGTGCATGAATTCATACCTCAGAGCTATTAAAAATAAAAAGCCTACTTGATAATTTTCCAGTGTGGTTAAACTAACTTGTACTCTATCAGCAATGTGTAAAAATTCTAGTTGTCTACCACATCTCCACCAAATTTTTGTAGTACTATGGTGGTATCACATTACAGTTTTAATTTACATTTTTCTGATCAGATTACATTGAGCACATTTTCATATGCTTATTGGTCATTTGAATGTCTTTTTTTGTTAAGTGCCTATTTCAGGTGTTTTCCCATTGTCTATGGATTGGAAGTCTTTTTCCTTTGATTTGTGCTTCTTTATATGTTCTGGATAAGTGCCTTGTCATTGAGGTAGGGGCAGGAGGAGGGAGGTGAAGAGAAAGAGACAGAGAGGTAGTCTTCTCCCTTTTCAGTCTCTTAATGTTGTCTTTTGATGAATTGTTTTTCATTTTAATGAAAACCAGTGTATTAAGCTTTTCTCTTATTTAGTGATTATTATATATTGTTTGGAAATTTTTGCCTCACTTAAATCATAGTTATTCCCCTGGTTTGTTTTGTTTTGTTTTTTTTTTTTAGAAACTTATAGCCTTAGAGTTAATATGTAGGTCTATGTGTGCATGCTCTGTTGTGTCTGACTCTTTGCCACCCCATGGACTGTAGCCCTCCAAGATCCTCTGTCCATGGGATTCTCCAGGCAAGAAGACTGGAGTAGGTTGCCATTTTCTTCTCCAGAGGATCTTTTGGGCCCAGGGATCAAACCCCCATATCCTACATTGCAGGCAGATTCTTTGCCACTGCGTCACCTGGGAAGCCCATATAGGTCTATGGATAATCACAAATATGGTTTTGTTTTTGTTTTCTTTTTTGGTATAGTGTGAAATAGAGGATCAGCACTTCTTTTTTATTTTAATGGGTTCTAATTGACCCAATGCCATTTATTAAAGACTTTCCTGCACTGAAGTGCAACGGCATCTTGTCACAAACCAGGTGGCCATATGAAGACTGTTTCTTATGACTTGTTTATAGTTTTATTTTGTCATCTTTACAGGTTTTGTATCAAGATTGTGCTAATCTCATAAAGTCGAGACCAGTGCATCTCTTTCCTATGCTCTGAAAAATAATGTCCTTTGGAAATTATATGTCCCAAGACACTTATGCTTGAAATAATCAGTAAAGCCATGTGTATCAGTGAAGTGTCCAATCAGGCAATTAGAACCTGAGAGGAGAGTTCATTGCACAGGTGATGGGAGGTGCCAAAAAGCCAAACAAGTGAAGTTGGCAATGGGAGGAAACAGCTGTTACCCCTAACCCAGAAGGAACGAGGGAAGAGACAGTGTTACTGGAGTCCCAAGGACGAGTCAGAAGGTGGAAGCAGTAATCATGTTGATGTAACTAGCAGGAGCCTGAGCTGAAGAAAAGAAAGATCCAGGGTAGGGGCCTCCATGAAGGGCACAGTAAAGTAGACAAGACCCCAGCTTCTCTCCACTCCCTAACTTCAGTTTCCTCCATAGCTCCCAGGACCTCCACAGCCTGAATGTATCAGAAACCAGCCAATACAGGAGTGGGGGGGCACCGTCCACAGGAATGCATCCGCCAAGGATGATGTGTTCCTTGGATCCCCGTGTATCCTGTAATTGATATATTAGGTCTAGAAGCCGAGGGCTTCCTAGGTGGCACTAGTGGTTACAAAAAAAAAAACAGCTGCCATTGGAGGAGACACGAGAGACTCAGGTTTGCTGGAGGAAGATCCTGGGTAGGGAAGGTCTTCTGAGAAGGACATGGCAACCCACTCCAGTAGTCTTGCCTGGAAAATTCCACGGACAGGGGAAATTTTTTTAATTTGGGCCCAGGGATCAAACCCATATCCTACATTGCAGGCAGATTCTTTGCCACTGCGTCACCTGGGAAGCCCATATAGGTCTATGGATAATCACAAATATGGTTTTGTTTTTGTTTTCTTTTTTGGTATAGTGTGAAATAGAGGATCAGCACTTCTTTTTTATTTTAATGGGTTCTAATTGACCCAATGCCATTTATTAAAGACTTTCCTGCACTGAAGTGCAACGGCATCTTGTCACAAACCAGGTGGCCATATGAAGACTGTTTCTTATGACTTGTTTATAGTTTTATTTTGTCATCTTTACAGGTTTTGTATCAAGATTGTGCTAATCTCATAAAGTCGAGACCAGTGCATCTCTTTCCTATGCTCTGAAAAATAATGTCCTTTGGAAATTATATGTCCCAAGACACTTATGCTTGAAATAATCAGTAAAGCCATGTGTATCAGTGAAGTGTCCAATCAGGCAATTAGAACCTGAGAGGAGAGTTCATTGCACAGGTGATGGGAGGTGCCAAAAAGCCAAACAAGTGAAGTTGGCAATGGGAGGAAACAGCTGTTACCCCTAACCCAGAAGGAACGAGGGAAGAGACAGTGTTACTGGAGTCCCAAGGACGAGTCAGAAGGTGGAAGCAGTAATCATGTTGATGTAACTAGCAGGAGCCTGAGCTGAAGAAAAGAAAGATCCAGGGTAGGGGCCTCCATGAAGGGCACAGTAAAGTAGACAAGACCCCAGCTTCTCTCCACTCCCTAACTTCAGTTTCCTCCATAGCTCCCAGGACCTCCACAGCCTGAATGTATCAGAAACCAGCCAATACAGGAGTGGGGGGGCACCGTCCACAGGAATGCATCCGCCAAGGATGATGTGTTCCTTGGATCCCCGTGTATCCTGTAATTGATATATTAGGTCTAGAAGCCGAGGGCTTCCTAGGTGGCACTAGTGGTTACAAAAAAAAAAACAGCTGCCATTGGAGGAGACACGAGAGACTCAGGTTTGCTGGAGGGAAGATCCTGGGTAGGGAAGGTCTTCTGGAGAAGGACATGGCAACCCACTCCAGTAGTCTTGCCTGGAAAATTCCACGGACAGAGGAGCCTAGTGGGCTATAGTCCATGAGGCCACAAAGAATCAGACACAGCTGAACACACATACTAGAAGCTGATCTAATTCAGGATCAACTGTTTTGACATGAAGCCTTCACAGGCTTCATGGAGTGTACCTCCATCAAGGGACATCCAAATATATTAATAAATTTCCTTTTCATGTTAACAGTTATTGATCCACTGATACAACAGGGGTTATGAATGCCAATAAGATAATTTTATCCTTCTTTCTTTGTCTATCAGCTGGAAAACTTCTATAAAGAGAAACTGTCCCTCGTCTCTATTTGGTCACTCTTGGCTACCTTTTGACTTCCATTCTCACCCTCTTAGGTATCTGTCTTCCTTTAGTGGAATAGTGATTTTTTGACTCTGAAGTTATAGACCTCAAAATTTTTGCGAAGATGCTCATATAAATTTAATTTTTAAAATATCAGGCAAAGTTCAAAAGGTTCCAGGGGACATAGAGTAAAAAGTAAGCTTTCTTCCCCTGCCTCTAGTCATTCAGTTCCCTCCTTGGAAGCAGCTATTGTTACAAGTCTCTTATGATGGCTTCCAGAGACACTGAAACTATGTATATTCAAACAGCAGAACAAATGGGATAAAATGTTAACAATAGATGAACAGGTAAAGGGTATATGGGTGTCATTTACACTACATGTTTTACAACTTTTGTAAGTTTTAAAGTATTTCTTTATGAATATGCATATTATATAATAAATATATTTCCTATTTCATAATTCAAATAGTACCATACTATACATACTCTCTTGACCCTACATATATATATGTGTGTATATATATATATTTTAGAAATGCATTTTATTTATTTATTTATTTTTGGCTATTTTGGGTTTTCACTGCTGCTGCAGGCTCTTCTCTAGTTGCAGGAAGTGAGGGCTACTCTGTAGTTGAGGTGAGCAGGCTTCTTATTGCGGTGACTTCTGTTGTTGTGGAACTTGGGCTCTAGGGCACACGGGTTTCAATAGTTTTGGCAAATAGGGCTCAATAGTTGTGGCCTGGGTAGGGAAGGTCGAGAGGCATGCACCATCCAGTAGTCTTGCCTGGAAAATTCCACGGACAGAGGAGCCTAGTGGGCTATAGTCCATGAGGCCACAAAGAATCAGACACAGCTGAACACACATACTAGAAGCTGATCTAATTCAGGATCAACTGTTTTGACATGAAGCCTTCACAGGCTTCATGGAGTGTACCTCCATCAAGGGACATCCAAATATATTAATAAATTTCCTTTTCATGTTAACAGTTATTGATCCACTGATACAACAGGGGTTATGAATGCCAATAAGATAATTTTATCCTTCTTTCTTTGTCTATCAGCTGGAAAACTTCTATAAAGAGAAACTGTCCCTCGTCTCTATTTGGTCACTCTTGGCTACCTTTTGACTTCCATTCTCACCCTCTTAGGTATCTGTCTTCCTTTAGTGGAATAGTGATTTTTTGACTCTGAAGTTATAGACCTCAAAATTTTTGCGAAGATGCTCATATAAATTTAATTTTTAAAATATCAGGCAAAGTTCAAAAGGTTCCAGGGGACATAGAGTAAAAAGTAAGCTTTCTTCCCCTGCCTCTAGTCATTCAGTTCCCTCCTTGGAAGCAGCTATTGTTACAAGTCTCTTATGATGGCTTCCAGAGACACTGAAACTATGTATATTCAAACAGCAGAACAAATGGGATAAAATGTTAACAATAGATGAACAGGTAAAGGGTATATGGGTGTCATTTACACTACATGTTTTACAACTTTTGTAAGTTTTAAAGTATTTCTTTATGAATATGCATATTATATAATAAATATATTTCCTATTTCATAATTCAAATAGTACCATACTATACATACTCTCTTGACCCTACATATATATATGTGTGTATATATATATATTTTAGAAATGCATTTTATTTATTTATTTATTTTTGGCTATTTTGGGTTTTCACTGCTGCTGCAGGCTCTTCTCTAGTTGCAGGAAGTGAGGGCTACTCTGTAGTTGAGGTGAGCAGGCTTCTTATTGCGGTGACTTCTGTTGTTGTGGAACTTGGGCTCTAGGGCACACGGGTTTCAATAGTTTTGGCAAATAGGGCTCAATAGTTGTGGCTCTGAGGCTCCAAAGCAAAGGCTCGATAGCTGTGGCTCACAGTCTTAGTTGTTCCACATCATTGTGAGATCTTCCTGGATCAGGGATCGAACCCGTGTCTCCTGCATTGGCAGGCAAACTCTTTACCACTGAGCTACTGAGGAAGGTCCTTGACCCTATATTTTTTGTTAAACAATGTATATTGAAGATCAGTTCATACAGAGATGTCTCATTCTTTTTAAAGATTATCATAATTTGAATGTATGGAAACACAATATACCATAGATAACGGTATATAGATGGACATTTAAGTTGCTTTAAATCCACTGATACTATAAAAATGCTGCAGTGAATGCCCTTTTACATGGTTGTTTCTCAAATGTGTGAGTATATCTATAGGATAGATACCTCAGAGCAAAATGGCCACTTCAAAGGGTATGTGAACATCTAATTTGTGTGTGCAGCACAAATGTGCCCAGGAGTGTGACTCTGTCAGTAGCCAGACAGGCTCCTTTGTCCGTGGAATTTTCCAGGCAAGGATACTGGAGCAGGTTGCCATTTCCTACTCCAGGGAATCTTCCCAACCCAGGGATAAAATTACCACATCTCTTACATCTCCTGTAGGTTCTTTACCACTCCATCTCCTAGGAAGTCCTTAATTTTTTTTTTTTTTTGATCACTTCTATTGGTCTTTCATATATTTATTTTCATCCATCTTTGTTCTTTGACCTGTGTGGGCCTCCCATCACAGTGGCCTCTCTCTCACTGCAGAGCACCGGTTCTAGGCACATGCGCTCCAGAGCTCCAGCTCAGTAGTTGGACACATCGGTCCAGCTGCTCTGCAGCACGTGGGGTCTTCCCAGTCCAGGGATCGAACCAGCACCCCTTGCACTGCAAGGTGGTGTCCTTACACACTGGACCACCAGGAAGCCCGGAAGTCCTTGATTTTAGTAGTAATCACCAACTCGTCCTTCCTAGAAGATATTCCAATATACACTTCCACTACTTTTTGAGAGTACTGGCTTCCTCATGCTCAGTAACATTCTGTTGTTGTGGAACTTGGGCTCTAGGGCACACGGGTTTCAATAGTTTTGGCAAATAGGGCTCAATAGTTGTGGCTCTGAGGCTCCAAAGCAAAGGCTCGATAGCTGTGGCTCACAGTCTTAGTTGTTCCACATCATTGTGAGATCTTCCTGGATCAGGGATCGAACCCGTGTCTCCTGCATTGGCAGGCAAACTCTTTACCACTGAGCTACTGAGGAAGGTCCTTGACCCTATATTTTTTGTTAAACAATGTATATTGAAGATCAGTTCATACAGAGATGTCTCATTCTTTTTAAAGATTATCATAATTTGAATGTATGGAAACACAATATACCATAGATAACGGTATATAGATGGACATTTAAGTTGCTTTAAATCCACTGATACTATAAAAATGCTGCAGTGAATGCCCTTTTACATGGTTGTTTCTCAAATGTGTGAGTATATCTATAGGATAGATACCTCAGAGCAAAATGGCCACTTCAAAGGGTATGTGAACATCTAATTTGTGTGTGCAGCACAAATGTGCCCAGGAGTGTGACTCTGTCAGTAGCCAGACAGGCTCCTTTGTCCGTGGAATTTTCCAGGCAAGGATACTGGAGCAGGTTGCCATTTCCTACTCCAGGGAATCTTCCCAACCCAGGGATAAAATTACCACATCTCTTACATCTCCTGTAGGTTCTTTACCACTCCATCTCCTAGGAAGTCCTTAATTTTTTTTTCTTTTTTTTTTTTGGCCACTTCTATTGGTCTTTCATATATTTATTTTCATCCATCTTTGTTCTTTGACCTGTGTGGGCCTCCCATCACAGTGGCCTCTCTCTCACTGCAGAGCACCGGTTCTAGGCACATGCGCTCCAGAGCTCCAGCTCAGTAGTTGGACACATCGGTCCAGCTGCTCTGCAGCACGTGGGGTCTTCCCAGTCCAGGGATCGAACCAGCACCCCTTGCACTGCAAGGTGGTGTCCTTACACACTGGACCACCAGGGAAGCCCGGAAGTCCTTGATTTTAGTAGTAATCACCAACTCGTCCTTCCTAGAAGATATTCCAATATACACTTCCACTACTTTTTGAGAGTACTGGCTTCCTCATGCTCAGTAACACAATATGTTGTGGAATGCTGATGATTTCCCATCTGATAGTTGAAAACACTGAATTTCTTTCTAGTTTTAACTTGCATTGCTCTTTGAGTTGACAAGTTGCCTATATTTTCTTTTCTGTGAACTCTCTATTTGTATCCTTCACCCTCTCTGTCAGGTTACTGGCATTTTAAATTTGTTTTGTAGGAGGTCTTCATACTGTAAGACTTAAAAGTCAGTCACTTGTCTGTGATTTTGTAACATTTTTGAAGTGGAAGCAATCTAGTTCACTAATCTAGTGACACTAATCTAGTTCAGTCTATCATGTTACATTTTCTTAACTGCTTTAAAGATGTTAATGACTTGCAAATTTTGAGTCCAGGATTTTGAGTCCTAGGTTACTCATTTTTATACTTCCACAGCCTCCCAAAACAGAAAGAGGCAATATCCACCCACAGAATGTATATGCATTGGAATTGGGGTACTTTGCCCTTTTCCGTGACCCCATTATTTTTCACTCATCCCTTTAGGGACATGTCTCCCCAACTTAGCTTGCACTTTCACCAGACGTGTCTTCATCAAAAGTCTTACATTCCATAAGCAACGACTTCTTGACATTTCCCAGAGTCCCATTCTTGAGTCAGTCCTTCACCCTGAACTTATTGAGCTCCTGGTAAAAGAAGATCCCTGCCTTGGGCAAGATAAGAGGATAAAACCAAAATAGAAAACTCAATCCCTGCCTTGATGAACAGTCCATCTGAAGAGACAAAGCAAACACCCAATTTATTTGAAAATGAGCTCATAATTACTTGCTAATGCTCAAAGCGTATAAAGCAAGCAAGTGATTAAATGGGTTTGTGTCAACTGGAAAAGGACTCCTGCAAGTTAACTTTGTACTTCTGAGCGAGAAAGAAAGTGACATATTTAGATGATGGCAGTCCCAGCTAATGTACACAGCACTGTCTAATACTCAGAGAGCATTACAGAGAGGGTCTCTTTTCATCTGAACAGTGGGACTTTTTCCTTCATTTTAGAATCACTGAGAGACCAAAAGACTTGTTCAGACTGCCTGCAAGGGCCCAGAGCTGCTCTCTCCAGAACCTATGATCTGTCCACTACTCCAGACTGCTTCCACTTGGCAGAGGAAGAGAAGAGTGAAGAGGGGATTTATGAGGAATGAGTCACAGATCTGAATTCTTTTAAGAGGCCCTGTGGTATAGTGGGAAGGCTAATTTTGGAGTCAGACAAGATTTGAATCTCTTTTGCTATTTACAAGCTATGGCCTTGGCCAGCTACTCCTTCTCCAAACCTCCATTTTCTCAACTGAAAAAATGAGAGTTAAGAATATCTACTCTTAAAGGTTTCCTGACATATGGTAGGCATCCAATGAATGATAGCTACTTTAGTTAGTAGTGGACTAGAGTGGAAATATAGATTAATTTTTCGATGGAAATAAAGTTGATTGACTTGAAGCAGAATGGATGAAAGGCAGAAGGCCCAACAAACCAAAGCACATTGAGTCATAGGGAAAAGCATCATACTTGTTCCCCATGTTCTTCTCTTTTGCCCACTTTCCTAGAAGGATGATTTTTGTAAATGTAAGGAGCAACTGCCAAGGAGAAGAGGTGAGAGGATTCTTAGCTCTTTGGATGCAGTCCTGCCAGGCATTCACATGAGACAGTGTGCACACAGAGTGCACTGAACATTGCTCAGTGGTTTGAGCTCTAGACTCGGTGGTGGAAGCATGGGGTTGACTTGCCTTGGCCACTTTCCAGCTCTATGTTCTTAAATTAATTATTCAACCTCCTTGCTCCAGGGACACCTATGAAGTAGGACTAGCATCCCTACATCACAGAGTTTCCAAGTGTCAAATTAGATCATTCAGTCAACAAACAGCTATAAAACACCCACTATGATGCTTAATTTAATGGAGAATGTTTGAGAATCAGATTGCCTTTTAAAATGATGAACTGTGAGCAGATTGGCCACCATAGTGTGATTGGGTCTCATCCAGTCAATTGAAGGGCTGAACAGAAGAAGATCAACCTCTCCCATGAAGAGGGACTTCTTCAGCAGATTACCTTCAGACTTCATCTACACCAGCAGCTCTCCTGGATCTCCAGTCTGCTGGCCCACACTGCAGATTTTGGATGACGGTCTCCATAATCATGTGAGTCAGTCCCCTCTAATGTCAGTGCGTGATGTGAATAAAATACGGAAGAGGGAGCTGATAGTGAGGGATGGGGCACCTTTGGACTGAGTGAATCTGGGTGAAGCATGATTATAGACAGGGGAGCACAAATGTTCTTAGGAAGTTTCTTAGTACGCCTGACCAGAGGGGAAGTCAGTGTGCCTGGGAATAAGTAGGGGTGATAAAGTGGCAGGAGGGCTTCCCTGGTGATCCAGTGGCTAAGATGGTGCTCTCAATGCAGGGGGTTTCAGTTCAATCCCTGGTCAGGGAACTGGATCCAGCATGCACACCTGAGACCCAGTGCAGCCAAAAAAATTGAAATAAAAGTAGAAAGTGGCAGGAGATGAGGTAGGTAAGGTTACAAAATCCATCAGGGAACCCACTATTCTCATGGTAAAGAATCTGAATTTTATTCTAAGTGCAGTGGGAAACTACTGAAGGGTTTTTCTGCCAGCCTGTGACATAGTCTGATTTATACAGACAGATATTTTTAATTAAGGTGAAAGTCACAGAATATAAAATTAACCAGTCTAAAGTGAACCTTTCAGTGACGTTCACAATGTTGTACAGTCGCCACCAATGTATATGCTGTATGGGAAATGGATGGTGGAGAAGCAGGAGTGCAAAAGGAGAAGCATGTTTGGAGGCTGGTGCTGAACAGGTACCAGCGGCAGGGGCAGTAGCAGGAAAGATGGAAAGAGAGGACACAGCAGTGGAACATATTTTCGAGGAAAAGCCAACAGGACTTTCTCACAGACTCAATGTAGCGTGTGAAGAATACATAGTATACATGGAAGCACTTTGTAAACTTTTCCAGCTGTAAAATGTTATTATTATTATGAATTGTTGTTCAGTCATTAAGTCATGTCCAGCGCTTTGCAATCCCATGGACTGCAGCATCACCAGGCTCCCTTATCCTTTACTATCTCCTGGAGTTCGATCAGATTCATGGCCCTTGAGTTGGTAATGCTATCTAAGCATCTCATTCTCTGCTATGCCCTTCTCCTTTTGCCCTCAATCTTTCCCAGCATCAGGGTCTTTCCCAATGAGTCAGTTCTTTGCATTAGGTGGCCAAAGTATTGGAACTTCAGCTTCAGCATCTGTCCTTCCAATGAATATTCAGAGTTGATTTCCTTAAAGGTTGACTGGTTTGATCTCCTTGCAGTCCAAGGAACTCTTAGGAGTCTTCTCTGGCACCACAGTGCCAAGGCATCAATTCTTCAGTGCCCAGCCTTCTTTATGAATAGGGTTTTATGATCATTAAAGAGAGCTGGACCAGATGGTCTTTGAAGGGCTCTCAGAGTCCAGAGATTCACTGATGCTTTAAAGATGGGTAACTTGTCTTTGGGGAGAAAGGAAAGATTTAGTTGAAGACTTTCCTTATCCCATACTGTACCCAAGTACTTCCAGAGCACATTTCCAGGGCATTGTCCAACCACATCCTCAGTGAGAACAGGCAAAGCCTGCATTCCTCCAGCCAGCAGGGCTACGTCATGGCCTGGAGGCATGCTTGGGAACTGGCAGGCCCGGGTTCAGCATCCCAAGCACTACACTCTTCAGAAGGAAGTGCCCTGACGCTTTGGCTCTCAGACCTCCAAGATGTCCAGTAAAAACAGACTGGGTGGCGAGGCCCCGGGCCAGCGACGGGAGAGTGCTTCCAGTGGTTCAGCCTTGTTCAGATGACTCTTGCTGGCACTGAGCACTTGCCCCAGAGAATCCCGCAGGGCTAGAGTCTGAGATGTTGCTCACAAGTGAGAGGCTCAGCATCTGACTCTGTCAGGATCCCAGATTGTATGCAAGTGGCAAGGGTCCTCAGGAAGACCCTCTCTAAGAGACAGTCCCTTCCCTCTTTCCCTCCTTCCCTTCTCTTGCTTAGAGGAACTTGCCATAAATCCAAATCTGTTTGGTTTATGATCTTCATAGTCTCCTCTGGAAAAAGTGATCTATTTTTCACATAAGGTTTAGCTTTAGATAGTTAGGCCTCTAGTGGGCTGGGAACATTTTTTCTTTAACAGAGAGTTTCTCACCAAGCAAATTAAGAAGTTGAATTAACTCTTTTAAAATCACCTGAGGGGCTTCCCTGGTGGTCATGGGTAAAGAGTTCACCTTGCAGTGCAGGGGGCACCAGTTCGATCCCTGGCCCGGGGAGATCCCATGTGCCGTGGAGCAATTACGAACCTTTGCTCTGGAGCGCATGTGCCCAGAGCCGGTGCTCTGCAATGAGAGAGGCCACTGTGATGGGAGGCCCACACAGGTCAAAGAATAAAGACGGATGAAAACAAAGAACCAATAAGAGAGCCCAAATTTTTTTAAAAAATCACTTGAATAACAATGCCACTCCATTACAATTTCTTCCGGCTGAGAGAACAGATGGCCCTTACCATGCTGTTAGAGCTGTGGTTCTCAAAAGATGGATGCCAGACCAACAGCATTAGCATCTGTACCACTGGGAACTTATGAGAAAGGCAGATCCTTAGGTCTTGTCCTAACTTACTGAGTGAGAAGCTCTGGAGGCTAGAAGCCAGAAATTGGTGTTTTAACCAGCCATTCAAGAGGTTTTGATGCCTGTCCAAGCACGAGAACTACTGCTTTAGAAAAACAGAGAAGAGCCATAAGAAATGTGAGCAGAGCAAATAGGTGGAGGACTTCCCTGGTGGTCCAGTGGTTAAGACTCCACACTTCCTATGTAGAGGGCACAGGTTCAGTCTCTGGTTGGGAAACTAAGATTCCACATGCTGTGTGGTTGGTGCGACAAAAAAAAAAAAGAAAAAATACAGAGCAATCAGGTGGTCCCCTGGCCATATGATGGAAGAAGTAAATGAGACCCAGAGAGAGGACCCACCTGTCCTAGAAGGTATAGAAGACAGATGACCCTTTAGTCCCTCTGGCTTCTACCTCTTTTTCCCACAGGGAAACACAATTTTTCTTTTGAATTATTGTTCTTTCCCAGACATTCTAACTGCCCACCAGTCCTCACATTATCAAGTAACTTTAATCTGTATTGATATAAATTTGGTCATTTTCTATAGTAAAAGGTAGATAACACTATGTGCATAAATTGCAAAAGAGACCTCAAAGAGAGTGTGGTTCCCTGGAGGCAGATTTAATGGTGGAAAATTATATGCAACAGTTTTATTGGGTGTGTTTCCATATAAATATTGGTCAAAGGAAGAAATATGACAAATGACAAATGAGGCTGTAGGCCATCCTATGGGGAGCTCTCAGAATTATCTCTCACGGAAGGAAGGGGCCCAACCTTTATACTGCTACATTAGCCAGTCATTGGCTGGGAGCTGCCCCTGGGTTGGCGTGGGGGCTTCATTTTGTGCCAAGCAGTTATCTGCCAAGGGTATTGCCTCGTAAGGGACACAGCTGGGAGGCATCAGCAGCTGGGAGCTGGGTGGATCAACTCTGAAGAAGGGATCTGGAGAGAATAGGAAAGTGTTCTCTACAGAAAGCATTCCAGATGGGTGGCAGGATCAGAAGAATTCACCAGCTGAAAGCAAAATCAAAGCACCTCAAGGCACAGCATGAAGAGAATCAGATCCTAAAGAAAAGTGTTACTGTCTCTACTAAATATTCACAGATCTAGTGAAGAAGATTATGGTATGCGCCAGACACCAGAGCCTTCCAACCAATGTGTTAAGGCCCACTGATGGGCAGCAATGACTCAAAGATGGGGGGGTGGGGGGCACTTTTACTTCCTTACAGAGGAAGAAATGTGAGCAGAGCAAATAGGTGGAGGACTTCCCTGGTGGTCCAGTGGTTAAGACTCCACACTTCCTATGTAGAGGGCACAGGTTCAGTCTCTGGTTGGGAAACTAAGATTCCACATGCTGTGTGGTTGGTGCGACAAAAAAAAAAAAGAAAAAATACAGAGCAATCAGGTGGTCCCCTGGCCATATGATGGAAGAAGTAAATGAGACCCAGAGAGAGGACCCACCTGTCCTAGAAGGTATAGAAGACAGATGACCCTTTAGTCCCTCTGGCTTCTACCTCTTTTTCCCACAGGGAAACACAATTTTTCTTTTGAATTATTGTTCTTTCCCAGACATTCTAACTGCCCACCAGTCCTCACATTATCAAGTAACTTTAATCTGTATTGATATAAATTTGGTCATTTTCTATAGTAAAAGGTAGATAACACTATGTGCATAAATTGCAAAAGAGACCTCAAAGAGAGTGTGGTTCCCTGGAGGCAGATTTAATGGTGGAAAATTATATGCAACAGTTTTATTGGGTGTGTTTCCATATAAATATTGGTCAAAGGAAGAAATATGACAAATGACAAATGAGGCTGTAGGCCATCCTATGGGGAGCTCTCAGAATTATCTCTCACGGAAGGAAGGGGCCCAACCTTTATACTGCTACATTAGCCAGTCATTGGCTGGGAGCTGCCCCTGGGTTGGCGTGGGGGCTTCATTTTGTGCCAAGCAGTTATCTGCCAAGGGTATTGCCTCGTAAGGGACACAGCTGGGAGGCATCAGCAGCTGGGAGCTGGGTGGATCAACTCTGAAGAAGGGATCTGGAGAGAATAGGAAAGTGTTCTCTACAGAAAGCATTCCAGATGGGTGGCAGGATCAGAAGAATTCACCAGCTGAAAGCAAAATCAAAGCACCTCAAGGCACAGCATGAAGAGAATCAGATCCTAAAGAAAAGTGTTACTGTCTCTACTAAATATTCACAGATCTAGTGAAGAAGATTATGGTATGCGCCAGACACCAGAGCCTTCCAACCAATGTGTTAAGGCCCACTGATGGGCAGCAATGACTCAAAGATGGGGGGGTGGGGGGCACTTTTACTTCCTTTACACCTTAAGAGGGGCAGAACAGGACTGGAGATGCCTGGGGTCCCTTTGTCAGTTCAGCCTGGTATTGCCACACAGACATGGGTATGGGTATAACAATGCTCAAAAGCTGGAAAGTGCTAACTTATTAAGAAAGCTATTACCTACTCAGTTGGACGAATTATGTTGAGGCGGTGCTGGCATCTTGAAGGAGGTGGTTCTTTGTGCCCAAGTGGGAGCCCTCTAATGATGAGAACAAGCACTGTTTATCCAGAAACGTCTCCAGAGTGCAGAAGGGCAGTTTATCCGTGTACTCTAGAATGATGAAAAATTCTTTAAAAACAGGATCACTCCTGAGGCTTTGCTCTACTGTCTTCTTGGGAAAATATCTCCTGTATGTTTCAGCATCCACAGTGGGATTATCCTCAGGGATACTCTAAAGAAATGCTGGATACCAGTGATGCTACCTGGCACCCCTCATTGACAAGTCTGTATCTCAGTTCTCATTCAGGCTCTTAGGGGACCAGTTCTCTCTAGCCTGCTTATCATTGAGAAACTGATGGAATTAAGTCCCCAGACTGGCAAAGTTGAGTACACTAAGGATATATCTCACACGAGGGGGTGATCCTGGACAAGCATTTTGCCACAGGACACATGAGAATTCTGGAGCCCTATGCTCTGTCTAGAACTGGGCAGGTGGGAAGGAGTTTGAGAAGGCTTGATGGCTAACCTCTGATCAGTGAGCTTGTGACTGGCTCCCTGTGGGGCTGCCTGAGTCCTGTAGCAAAAATATGTAGGTGGCATGCTCTCTAACCTCTGGTCACAGGGGCAGATGGAGACGCTGGAACCATGCTCATCTTCCCATCGCATCCCTCGCCTTGTTGTAAGGAGGAAACACTGGGTATTTTCTCTGTGTGGTTGTGCTCTTTGACCCAACCCTTAGGTGACCTGACCCCAGAGCTGCCCCAGGATCAGATTGCACGTGAATTTCAACCTGGTTTTCCCTACCCGCTGAGCCATAGGAAATTTGACCCTCTTGACTTCCTTCCTGGGGGAAGAAGGAAGATATAGCCGTGGTCTGAAACCTTGCACCTGCCCAGAAGAGTTCTTCTTGTCATCAGGCGACTCCACACCACCCCCAGCACCATAGCAGATCCATCCTCAACACTAGAGAAAGATGTGCTGGCTTCTTTTCAGGTGACTCACCACCGATGTTTCTCTGCCAGGACAGGTCTGACCTGCACTGTTGGTTCAGGGGTCCGTGAACTTGAGGGCCAGAGAGGCAGAAACAGGAGAGTGCCAGGCCTGACCACTGAATTTAGCCCAAGTGCTGGTCTCCAAGGAAGGTTCTCTGCTCTTCTCTGAAACAATTCCAGTCAACTAAAGGGATCTGGGTGTCATCTCTATGTAGAGTCAGCCAGAGCCCACTCCCTAGTGCTTATGAGCAGCCAGCTGAACTCTGGCATCTCCTTCTCATTATTCTAGTTGAGCACCATGCCAATGGGCTCCACCCTAATCATGCTGCAAGATGGAGCAGCCGCTGCCAAAGGCCTCATCTTTCTTCTGGGAAAATATCTCCTGTATGTTTCAGAAGGGAATAACTCTAAAGAAATGCTGGATACCAGTGATGCTACCTGGCACCCCTCATTGACAAGTCTGTATCTCAGTTCTCATTCAGGCTCTTAGGGGACCAGTTCTCTCTAGCCTGCTTATCATTGAGAAACTGATGGAATTAAGTCCCCAGACTGGCAAAGTTGAGTACACTAAGGATATATCTCACACGAGGGGGTGATCCTGGACAAGCATTTTGCCACAGGACACATGAGAATTCTGGAGCCCTATGCTCTGTCTAGAACTGGGCAGGTGGGAAGGAGTTTGAGAAGGCTTGATGGCTAACCTCTGATCAGTGAGCTTGTGACTGGCTCCCTGTGGGGCTGCCTGAGTCCTGTAGCAAAATATGTAGGTGGCATGCTCTCTAACCTCTGGTCACAGGGGCAGATGGAGACGCTGGAACCATGCTCATCTTCCCATCGCATCCCTCGCCTTGTTGTAAGGAGGAAACACTGGGTATTTTCTCTGTGTGGTTGTGCTCTTTGACCCAACCCTTAGGTGACCTGACCCCAGAGCTGCCCCAGGATCAGATTGCACGTGAATTTCAACCTGGTTTTCCCTACCCGCTGAGCCATAGGAAATTTGACCCTCTTGACTTCCTTCCTGGGGGAAGAAGGAAGATATAGCCGTGGTCTGAAACCTTGCACCTGCCCAGAAGAGTTCTTCTTGTCATCAGGCGACTCCACACCACCCCCAGCACCATAGCAGATCCATCCTCAACACTAGAGAAAGATGTGCTGGCTTCTTTTCAGGTGACTCACCACCGATGTTTCTCTGCCAGGACAGGTCTGACCTGCACTGTTGGTTCAGGGGTCCGTGAACTTGAGGGCCAGAGAGGCAGAAACAGGAGAGTGCCAGGCCTGACCACTGAATTTAGCCCAAGTGCTGGTCTCCAAGGAAGGTTCTCTGCTCTTCTCTGAAACAATTCCAGTCAACTAAAGGGATCTGGGTGTCATCTCTATGTAGAGTCAGCCAGAGCCCACTCCCTAGTGCTTATGAGCAGCCAGCTGAACTCTGGCATCTCCTTCTCATTATTCTAGTTGAGCACCATGCCAATGGGCTCCACCCTAATCATGCTGCAAGATGGAGCAGCCGCTGCCAAAGGCCTCATCTTTCTTGACCACAGGCCCTAGAACATCATAGGCCTCCAGCTCTCTCAGTCCCACCAAATCCCCAGGCTTCGCTGGTGCACTGCCAGAGGTTTGCTGCCACTGACAGAGACTTAATTACAAGCTGTTGCTCTCATCTCATTCCATTCTCCTTTTAAAGGACAGAGATGATGGCCTCTTTATTTCTCCATGCCTCGTGGCGCCTAAGAGAGTACTGTTTGCAGAATAAGGTCTCAAGAAATGTCTGATAGACAAAGAAGTAAACACACAAATGAATAAACACATTTATGAAGATCTATGAAAGCCCAGATACCAGTGACTAACTGAGTTGAGAGCTGAGCTAAAGTATCTCATTCTAGAGTAGAGGTGGAAGGTGGGCTATGGACATCCTCAACTCTTGGCAGATCCTCTGCCCATTCACACACCATATTTTTTTCCACTCACAGTAAAGTGAAATAAGGACACAGGCAGATGACAGACATTGTAAAAGGGATCCTATAGGAGATGGGGGTATGTAAGAAAAAGAGGCTGTGCCCCATGCCCACCTTGCTGCTATAGCCATGGAAATGTGGACTTGGGCCTGTTCAAGGATGACCTTTGAAGCTCTGGGCTTTCAGAGCTTCGCCTGCAGGGCCCCATGTCTTTCCCACACATCCACTGTCTCCCTGAGCCACTGCCTGAGTCACTATCCAACCAATGTCTTCCCAAACTTGAGACAGTGGTGCTGATTTGCAGGCCACCTTCCCATATCCAGCGTCTGTGACAACTCCGAGAATCAGTGTGACGGTCCCTCTGCCTGTCTCCTGTCCTCTTCTCTGCATGAGATCTTGGGTGTCCTTGGAAAGTACTTGCCTGCCAACTGCTTCTGCCTTCAGACTTATGCACCCAGCTCGTGGAGGGCTCTCACCAGCTGCCCCAGAAACATTTGCCCTGGGAAAGCAACTCAATATCCCTCTTTGTCAACAAAGTAAAAAAAAAAAAAGTGAAAGTGTTAGTCATGTCTGACTCTTTGTGACCCCATGGATTGTAACCTGCCAGGCTTCTCTGTCCATAGGCTTCTCCAGACACGACTACTGGAGTGCATTGCCATTCTCTTCTCCAGGGCATCTTCCTGACCTAGGCATAGAACCTGAGTCTCTTGCATTACAGGCAGATTCTTTATTGTCTTGAGCCTTCAGGGACATCTTAATATCATTCCAGCAAGTCCAAAGCTTAAATGGAACAGGGTGTGTAATGAGAGTTAATAGAAATGTAACAGAAAATCTATATAAAGCAAAATATAACCATTCCCCTTTTGGAGATTTCTGATATTTAAAGAGCTTTTGTTTCCTTTGGGCTGACCAGGTATACTAGCCTCTGTAATAAGCAACTCTTCCAATTGTCAGTAGCACAACCAGAATAGTTTTATTCCTTGCTCCCACCCGTCTCAATCAGGTATCTGATAGACAGTCTCTCACGTGGTGATTCATGGACCCCTGTTTCTTGCTTGAGGTTGAGCTATCTCCTGGGGACTTGGGGTCCTTTGCCTTTATCTGGCAGTCAAGGAAAGGGAAGGAAGCTGAGAGACACCCAGTTGTTATTCACTTTGCTGGAAGTGACGCACATGACTTCTGCACACCTCCTAGTGAGGAGGACTAGTCTACCTAGCCCACAGGGCTTCACCCTGATACATGGGGGTTGGGAGTGGGGAAAGCGGGGTTGAGATATGGAGCACTGACCTGAGAACTTCCACAGAGTGGAGCCTGGATCTCAGAAAAACAGCAAGCTGTCCCTGACACAGCAAAGTCATGATCAGGAGTCCAAACTGAAGAAACTAAAGGAACAGGATACATTACTCAATGGGGGAAAAGCACATGAAGTTCATGGGACAGAATGACAAAAGCTCTGAGAGGAGGGAGAGCGTTGACGAGGAGAGCCGGCCAGGATAGGGTTCTGGAGACTAGGTTGAAGCAGCTGCCGTCCAGTGGGAGGCTTTGGGAAGAAACAATTAAGAAAGTGTACTGAGTGGTGGTACTGAGAGGTTGTGGTCTGATTTGTCCCTTGTCAAGCTTTATTTATTAACACTAAAGTCTTCAGGAAAGTGTGAGGACAGAAGCTGACTTCAGAGTTATTGAGTCAAGCGAATTAAAAAATCATAGCTATTCTAAAATTAGATGATGGTCACACAACCTTGGTAATATACTAAAAAAATTACTGAATTTTGCACTTTGAAAGGGTGAGTTTTATGATATGTGAATATTACTCAATAAAAAATTATATGAGAATGGTAATAATTTGCACCTTTTGAGCAATTTGTGTGTGTGTGCGTGCATGTGTGTGTGTGTGTGCGCGCGCCAGCACTTGACATAATTTTATAACTAGTGTGATCTGAAAGGTGGGTATTAATGTCTGTTTTACGGATAAGGGGACGTATGTTCACAGAGGTTTAAATGGCCCACTGTCACACATGTGGCAGAGTCCGAATCTGAACTGAGTCTTCCTGCCTGCAAGGATGGAGTGCTCTCCTGGGACCTGGCCTCTCATGATTCTCACTGTCATCTATGGCTTCCGAGTACTGAGGCAGGAACTTTGTGTATGTGATTCAGATTCCCTCACCTGGGACTTCTCTTGTGGTCCAGTGGTTCCCAATGCAGGGGGCCCAGTTTGATCCCTGGTTGGGGAAATAGATCCCACAGGCCACAACTAAGACCAAGCCCAGCCAAATAGATAAATAATTTTAAAAATTTTTTTAAAAATCCCCTCACCAGTCTGGGGAACTGAGTGGCATCCTTATCTTCATAGAGGAAGTTACTGAAAATAGTCTATGATCTTCCCAATGCAGCTAACAAGCGACAATGCCCGGTCTCAAATACTGATTTCTAAGCCCCTCTCCCAGGTCCTTCCCCTTAGGGGTCTTTGGGAACTGCTCTGTTTAGAGTGGCAAAAGCACTTCTCTATATCCATTTAGCAAATACAGCTTGCTTTTCCCTGCCTGATTCAAATCCAGCTCACTTTACTAAACGTTCTTCCAGTGGCAAGAAAGTATGCTAAGATGCCTTGTCTTTCCTTTTTTACCTATCAAACCCTATCACCTTTTTCAAAATTGGCCTCAAAGGCTTTTCTCTACCAAGTTTACACCAATCAACTTATCCGATTCTGTCACTTTATCCCTTAAATAGAAAAAGAAATGTGATTTTACCAGTACAACTCAAGGTATAGTCAGGTTGAGTCTAGTCCTGAGATGTCTGTTGCCAGTTCATGCAAGATAAGTAAAGAAATTGATTTTCAGTATTCAGAAACTGACAGTGATTTGACGTTGCTATGATGACCAGCTTCCTAATCAGTGGGCTTATATTTTGACTTTTTTCTTTCATTTTTTAATAATTCACCTTCATTATATTTTATAAAATATTGGTCTACCGCAGCCTGGCAATTTTTATATTATAATGATCCTACGCCATAGACAGTTTGAGAAGCATTGATCCAGACCAGAGGTTAACAAACTATGGCCCATGAGCTAGGGCCAGTCTATCACCTAATTTTATAAATAAGGTCTTATTGAAACATGGGCACACCCTTTCATTGATATATTGTCTATGGCTGCTGTCACACTATGATGGCAGCACTGAGTGACTGTGACAGAGACCCCTTGCTCACAAAGCAAGAAATACTTATTACACGGACCTTATAGAAAAAACTTCCTGACCCCTGGTTGAGACCACTGGTTCTCAACCATGACTGCCCATTGGGAATACCCAGGAGAGATGTTTAAATATCCCTGGTCAATTTCTCTCCCAGAGATCTTGTCATCGTTGGTCTGGAGTACAGCCTGTGGAGGGTCATTTTAATGTACAGCCAAGTTTTAGAACTGCTGATTTAGATCAGAAACTTTCAACTCTAGTTTGAGAATCAGAATCATTGTGAATGCCAGGGAGCCACCCTGAACCTACTGAATCAGAGTTCTGGAATATGGGGCTGAGACATGCCTGAGTGTATCTTAAGTAAACCCCACAGATAATCTAGATGTTTAGTGGGAGTTGAGAACCACTGGGGTAGACTCTGAAGGAACGATTTTCCCAGCTGTAACATTTATAAGAATTACATAAGGAAGGTGTTAGGAATACAGATGCTCAGACCCCACCTCTCGTGAGTCTAGTTAAGTAGGTCTCAGATGGATATGAGCCAGGAACGCGCATTTTTAACTAACTCTCCAAAATGCTTCTGGATCAGAGAGCATCTTTGGACCACTCTCCAAGAAACGCTCCTCTAGTGCAGTAAGTACTTGGTGTCTGTCCAGTCTCCCGCAGAATGGCTTAGATTCTGTGACTCATTCTTCCCTTGGTAAAATGAGGAGAACGACCCCTCCCTAGCCTTCCTTTTCCAAAATTATATGAGCACTGAACATGGTAATGTATTTGTTTCATTAAAGCGAAGGAAAAATGCATAGAGGAACGTAACAACTCTCCCTGAGATATAAATGGCTGGTAATGATGTACCTTGTTCTATCTCTGGAGAGATTTACATTTATTCCAAAGAAGTCTCCATTGGAGAATTCGTAGCTAGAAAAGGCTCAGAGCATGAGCTCTGGGGGTTTTATGGGAATGTCTCAGCATCCTTTGTTGTTTAAACCACTCACTTTGAGATATTCTGTTACGGAAACCCTAGCAGACTAATATACCTTCCCTAGGAGCTCAGTGGTAAAGAATCAAGGTAGGGACTCTGACTCCCTGGTTGAGACCCTTGCTCACAAAGCAAGAAATACTTATTACACGGACCTTATAGAAAAAACTTCCTGACCCCTGGTTGAGACCACTGGTTCTCAACCATGACTGCCCATTGGGAATACCCAGGAGAGATGTTTAAATATCCCTGGTCAATTTCTCTCCCAGAGATCTTGTCATCGTTGGTCTGGAGTACAGCCTGTGGAGGGTCATTTTAATGTACAGCCAAGTTTTAGAACTGCTGATTTAGATCAGAAACTTTCAACTCTAGTTTGAGAATCAGAATCATTGTGAATGCCAGGGAGCCACCCTGAACCTACTGAATCAGAGTTCTGGAATATGGGGCTGAGACATGCCTGAGTGTATCTTAAGTAAACCCCACAGATAATCTAGATGTTTAGTGGGAGTTGAGAACCACTGGGGTAGACTCTGAAGGAACGATTTTCCCAGCTGTAACATTTATAAGAATTACATAAGGAAGGTGTTAGGAATACAGATGCTCAGACCCCACCTCTCGTGAGTCTAGTTAAGTAGGTCTCAGATGGATATGAGCCAGGAACGCGCATTTTTAACTAACTCTCCAAAATGCTTCTGGATCAGAGAGCATCTTTGGACCACTCTCCAAGAAACGCCCTCTAGTGCAGTAAGTACTTGGTGTCTGTCCAGTCTCCCGCAGAATGGCTTAGATTCTGTGACTCATTCTTCCCTTGGTAAAATGAGGAGAACGACCCCTCCCTAGCCTTCCTTTTCCAAAATTATATGAGCACTGAACATGGTAATGTATTTGTTTCATTAAAGCGAAGGAAAAATGCATAGAGGAACGTAACAACTCTCCCTGAGATATAAATGGCTGGTAATGATGTACCTTGTTCTATCTCTGGAGAGATTTACATTTATTCCAAAGAAGTCTCCATTGGAGAATTCGTAGCTAGAAAAGGCTCAGAGCATGAGCTCTGGGGGTTTTATGGGAATGTCTCAGCATCCTTTGTTGTTTAAACCACTCACTTTGAGATATTCTGTTACGGAAACCCTAGCAGACTAATATACCTTCCCTAGGAGCTCAGTGGTAAAGAATCAAGGTAGGGACTCTAGAGTCCCCCTTCTTAAGCACTCTGCTCTTCTCCCCTATGTCAGCATGGAAACAGTCTTGACCAGGAGAGGGAAGAAAGGCTACCCAGAGGCTACTCAGCCTCCTGTGTGCTTCCTCCAGTGCAATATTTGTTCAGAACTTCTCACCCCGGAGTCACACAGCCCGTCCATCCCTCCATCAAGTCCTCACACAGGCATAATGTAGAACTCCACATGATCCAAGAATTCTTGGAAGGACTGCTCATTGCCATTGAGCTGATTGCATTTCTGAAGTCACCCCATGACTTTGCCATCCATTATTTGGGAGCTGTCAACAGTAAACAGAACAGAATCCCAAGCACAAGAAGTTATTCATAGAAGCCCAAGAAAGAAAACAGTCACTGAATATTTCCTCCCACCCAGCAGGGAGTCCATGGCAATCCTGAGTACTCAATGCTTCAAAAGAGCAGCTTTGCAGTGGTGGAGAGCAGAAGCAGGCCTGGGAAATGAGGATCTGTCCTGGACCCCTCTAAGCACACCATCTATTTCATTGCATTCAGTTGAAAGTAAACATGTCTTAGTGAGTTTGGGGAGAGAGGGATTGCAAGAACTGAGATAGCAGAAAGAATGAACCAGGTCTTTACACCTCAAGATCATGGACCAGGTGAAGTTTGATCTACCTCCAGCTGTTGGAGGTTTTATCCAGGAGCTTCTGGGAGAGGTCACCTAAGGCCAAGAGTGATGGTGGCTTCTGGTCCCACCCCCAGAGAAAGGGGATTGGCTAAAGCAAAGGTCCTCATCCACCGTCACCTGTTCGTCTTTCTCTCCACCATCGTCTCCCCAGTCCCTTCTCTGTCCCATTCTTTCATATCCAGAGGGCAAAGTTCTCTTTCATCCTAATTTTCCCTCTCTGTTCTTCCCTCTAGTCTTAATTAGTCCCTCCTCGTTTTGCTCCCTTCATCAGGTTGGCCTTGAGAACAATAGTATAGGACTATTAACCTGCTGATGACCTCCTGCCCTCCAGGTCAACCATCCTCAGCCTTATTCCTCAGAGGAACCCAGAACTCTGCAAAAACCTGCGGTTATGTGAAAGGACCATTTCAGTAAAGAGTCTTCTGTTGATCTAATTCAGGGGTCAGCAAACTATGGCCCATGGTCAAATATGGCCCACCATTTCATAAGTAAAACCTTATTAAAACATAGCCACACCATTCATTTACGTGCTGTCTATGGCTATTTTTGTGCTTCAAGGACAGAGAAGAGTAGTTATGACAGAGCTGGCATGGTCTGCAAAAAGCCTAAAACATTTACTCCCTGGCTCTTTAAAAAAAATTTTTTTTTTTTTTTTTGCCAGCCTCTGACCTAGAATATTCTTGCCTAGTCTGATGTTTGTTTGAATCAGGCCCCTCCTCTCCCTCCGCCTCCCCACCCATTGTTTCTGCTTGTGTTGAAGTGGTTGGTGGGTGTTATCTTTGGTGCAATGGCTAGTGCTGCTCCCAGTGCTGGGGGCCTAGGTTTGATCCCTGATAAGGGAACTGGATCCCACATGCTGCAGCTGAGAGTCTACATGCTGCAACTAAGACCCAGGGCAGTCAAATAAATAAATAAAAATAAGTATTAAAGAAAAAAAAGTTGTTTGATCTGTTGAAAGACCTTAGTGAATTCCATACAACAAAAACTTGGTGAAAGAAGGAGATACAATTACCTTGTTGCTCCCACAAAGCAGCACAGCACCCTGTAGTGATGAAGGTATTCCTGCTCCGAGAGAGAGAGCTAGGAGCCCTCATCTGCTGGTTGAAGCAGGGCAGCAATTCCCCAGGGCAAATCCCTTCAATTTGCTCACCACTCCTCTCAATGAATGCTGCTTGGTGCCACAGGGACAGAAGCAAAAGATGTGTCATGGAGGCTAACCAGTCGTCCATTAGCATAAATCTATGTGATGTTTATCTAACATAATATATCAACTGGTAAAATGCAAGATTCCCACAGCCTTTGATGCCCAAGCCTAGTCAGGTTCCTGGCTTCCCCTTAATCCTTATTTCTTTCATCTCACAGTGAAACCATATGAGCCATAAATAGTCACTCCCTCCACCCACAGATAATTGGCCTTTTTGTGTTAGAGTCATATTAATTTTTGGCTTGATAATAATAATGATATAATTGCTATTACAATTCTCACATACATGGGACTTACCCTGCCAAGAATTATGTGCTTTATGTCATGCATGGCAACTCGACTGACTCAAAGTAATGCCAGATCCACGCATTGCTTTTTTACGTCAGTGCCCCGCATTGTAGTGACCACCCCCATGGTTGTCTGGACGCTTCCCTGTATCTGGTAGTAGGACATAGGTCAATAGGGGCTGATATCAGTCCCACTCTGGAAGCCTCTCTGGGGCACAGTCATACTCAGATGTCTCAGGGGGCCCCTCCCAATGCTGTTCTGAGGCACTTGATAACTTGAAACAGGTCTTCAGCATCATTGCTCTGGAAGTTGCCACTGAACTGCTCCACCACTCTGCCCATTCAATTCTAATAACGTTATGGCCATCAAGCTGTTTCTGGACCTCTACTCGCTTTCCCATTCTTGACCCTGATGGGAATTGTTGGTCTTGGGGTCCCTGGAGAAGTCTCTCTACCCCCTTCTGATGGCATGGTCTCTTTAGGGTATCTCTCCTGCTATTGCTTCAGTTTCTCAGAATCCCAGAATGCCATTACTGTATTTGTTTATTGAAATAACAGTGCTGCATACCTCCTTATACGGACAGGGTGGACAAAACACAGCCCTAAGTATCTCCTGTAGGGACTGGGTGGACAAAACACAGTCATGACTTCACAGAGGCCTTCAGGCTAGAGACAAAAACACAACACAATCATGGAGCTGTGGGGACTTGGACATGGAAATGATAATTCAGGAAGATATCCCAGAAGGGTGACATGGAGAAGCACTTTAAAGGATGAGTAGAAACCAGACAAGAGATAAGATAGGACTAAAGTTCTAAGTAGGAGGTGTAACATATTCATTGACCCAGAGGCACAGAAGTGAGTTAGAGATTTTTAAAAATAAATCTTTCTTTTAACTCTGGGGGCCTGATGTGCCTGTAATGCTCAAGACACCAGGCCTTATTAGAAGCCTAGCATTACAGGTAACAACTTCCCCCATGGGAACTCAGACTGAACTCCATCTAGGAGAATAGATACCTGGTGTTGCACCATCATAGCACTACCCTTTCCTCCTCTAATGCCTCTGACATGGGCAGTAGGCTTCCCAGCTGGCTGAGTGGTAAAGAATCCACCTGCCAATGCAGGAGACACAGTTTTAATCCCTAGGTCAGGAAAAGCCCCTGGAGAAAGAAATGACAACCCACTCTAACAGTCTTGCCTGGGAAATCCTGTGGACAGAGGAGCATGCAGGGCTACAGTCCAAAGGGTCACAAAAAGTTGGACACGACTGAGGGACATAGACTGTGGGTTCACCCAATTCTGGCATGCATTAGCCCTTGTCTTAACTGAGTGATCTTTTCCTGTACCATTCTGATGAGTTTCATTATCTTTAGGTAAGGAAGAAGCCTCAAAATATCTTTTGTGTCACTTTTTTTTTCTTTTTTGGCTGCACTTTGTGGCTTGTGGGATCTTAGTTCCCCAACCAGGGATCAAACCTGACCCCTTGGCAGTGAAAGCTTGGAGTCTTAATCACTGGACCGCCAGGGAATACCCATTTTGTCGCTTTTCTAGGAGTTTCTAGGCCAATGAGTCCACAACCCCATTGCGTTGAACAGGAATGAACTGGATCCCTCAGCATCGTATCTGGAACCCTCGATAACATTCACTAGGCTCTCTTAGACCCCGTGCTCTTCTTACACCATCATGATTAATGATGAAAATTGTGACTTCTACTTGCCCTGCATAGCTTTCACTGGAAAGAGGCATGAAACAGATTGCGACCCCTGTCCCAGAAAGAAAAAAAGAAACTTAATCAGTTAATCTAGGGTTTGTGCTTGGCTTTATGGTTTTCATGAGGTTTGTTCAACTGATGCCAGCAGCATCTGGAACTGGGAGTGTATCTAGTCACATGGTAATAAAAGGAGGCTCAGTTGGCCTGGCTTCCCTGCAGAAAGAGACCCAGGAGGCAGAGCAGTAGAGGACACAAGAGAATTAAAGGCCTTGGGAGTAGGAAGGGCATGTGGGCTTTGCCTTAGCTGTGGGAAGCAGTTATTCCTCCTGGATGAGGCAGGACCTGGCAAGTAGAAAGTCACCACCTGAAAGCAGGTACTTTGCGCTGTTCTGGGCCTTAACCAGCCAGTTCCTTTCCTCCTTCAGCCTCCCCAGCCCTTTACTTTTAGGCTCTTGGAACTCTTCTGCTCTGAGCCGAGCTGCTAACTTTAAGTCTAAATCTGCCCACAACCTTCTCCCACGGCAGGAAAAGCCCCTGGAGAAAGAAATGACAACCCACTCTAACAGTCTTGCCTGGGAAATCCTGTGGACAGAGGAGCATGCAGGGCTACAGTCCAAAGGGTCACAAAAAGTTGGACACGACTGAGGGACATAGACTGTGGGTTCACCCAATTCTGGCATGCATTAGCCCTTGTCTTAACTGAGTGATCTTTTCCTGTACCATTCTGATGAGTTTCATTATCTTTAGGTAAGGAAGAAGCCTCAAAATATCTTTTGTGTCACTTTTTTTTTCTTTTTTGGCTGCACTTTGTGGCTTGTGGGATCTTAGTTCCCCAACCAGGGATCAAACCTGACCCCTTGGCAGTGAAAGCTTGGAGTCTTAATCACTGGACCGCCAGGGAATACCCATTTTGTCGCTTTTCTAGGAGTTTCTAGGCCAATGAGTCCACAACCCCATTGCGTTGAACAGGAATGAACTGGATCCCTCAGCATCGTATCTGGAACCCTCGATAACATTCACTAGGCTCTCTTAGACCCCGTGCTCTTCTTACACCATCATGATTAATGATGAAAATTGTGACTTCTACTTGCCCTGCATAGCTTTCACTGGAAAGAGGCATGAAACAGATTGCGACCCTGTCCCAGAAAGAAAAAAAGAAACTTAATCAGTTAATCTAGGGTTTGTGCTTGGCTTTATGGTTTTCATGAGGTTTGTTCAACTGATGCCAGCAGCATCTGGAACTGGGAGTGTATCTAGTCACATGGTAATAAAAGGAGGCTCAGTTGGCCTGGCTTCCCTGCAGAAAGAGACCCAGGAGGCAGAGCAGTAGAGGACACAAGAGAATTAAAGGCCTTGGGAGTAGGAAGGGCATGTGGGCTTTGCCTTAGCTGTGGGAAGCAGTTATTCCTCCTGGATGAGGCAGGACCTGGCAAGTAGAAAGTCACCACCTGAAAGCAGGTACTTTGCGCTGTTCTGGGCCTTAACCAGCCAGTTCCTTTCCTCCTTCAGCCTCCCCAGCCCTTTACTTTTAGGCTCTTGGAACTCTTCTGCTCTGAGCCGAGCTGCTAACTTTTAAGTCTAAATCTGCCCCCACAACCTTCTCCCACCAAAATATGTCTACCACTATGTTCTCCTGAGATGAAGGGAAATAAAGAAAGAAAAGAAGGAAGAAGAGAAAGAAAGGAAGAAGAAAGAAAAGACTTCAGTGTACAAAGTGACAAATGCAGGAAATGTCAAAGTGAAATCTGTTTTAAGACGATAGGGCAAGGGTGACTTCTTTTCCTGCCATAAAAATTCCTTTACAGTTATTGCAATCATATTTTGTTAATAAAAGTAGTATTTTTTTTATTTCTGTCTCTTTCCCTCCAGATTTTTAGGATGGCTGTATTGCCAATCTTTGACTAATTAGGTTAGGATTATATGCTAATTGCTTAAAGCTTGCTGCTTCCAGAAGCAATTGTACTTTTAGTCGGTTCAGTTCAGTTCAGTTCAGTCACTCAGTCGTGTCCAACTCTTTGCGACCCGTGAACTGTAGCACACCAGGATTCCTGTGCATCATCTCTTGGAGCTTACTCAAACTCATGTACATTGAGTCAGTGATGCCATCTATCTTGTCCTCTGTCACTCCCTTCTCTTTCTGCCTTCTATTTTTCTCAGCATCAGAGTCTTTTCCAATGAGTCATCTCTTTTCATCAGGCAGCAAAGTATTAAAGCTTCAGCTTCAGCATCATCCTTCCAATGAATATTCAGGATTGATTTCCTTTAGGACTGACTGCAAATGGTATTTTTCTACTATCATCTCAATAGCTTGGTGGAGGGGTTTTGGTGAGGGGAAGATGTAGAATCCCTGAACCGTAACAGCTGACAAAGATCCTGATGGCCATGTAGTAGAACTTTCCATCCAGTGGTGGAGTTCTCCCTAAAACACCCAGAACTACTTGATCACTTCCAGTTATGGGAACTCACTTCTGTGAGAGGCAGCTATTCAGCCTTTGGATAGTTTGTTAGAAAGTTCTCTATGTCTTTCTTTTATTCCTCCTGAAAGAAAATCTGCTTTTCTGAAGACTCCTTTTACCAAACCAAGTTAGACTTCTTTGGAACCTAAGTAAGTCTAATCCCTAATGCCTTTCCCTAACATGGTAGTAGGTTAAATGTTTAAAAGTAACCATCAGACCCCAAGGTTTTTCCTTTCTAAACAAAGAAACCCTAAATACCCTTTGACCCTTTCTAGTGTGACTCATATGCAGCCAACCAGTCCTCTACAGGACTCCTTCTAATTGGTCAATGTCCCTCTTAAAATATGGTGCCCAGAATTGGGCCTGAACTCCTGATTCATTCTAACCATTTGCAAAATAGACTGGGAGTCGTACAGCTCTTTTGGCTGCTCTAGCAGACCATTTCTTCATGTTGAACTTGGAGTAAATACCTCGTCTCTGACTCTTCCCATCTTTTTCTCCAGACAACGGCCGTTAATTCAGCTGTTCCTCAAAACTATGTTTTTCCAAGTATGTTTTCAACCTAAATTGAGGTCTTTGTTTTGACTCTATGTTCCTTCTACCTTGTTAAGGTCTTTCTCAGTCTTGGTTCTGGCACTTGATATATTAACTCTCTTTCCACATTTCAAGTTTGCATAAAAAGACAAATGGGTCAGACACAGAGCTCACTTATACCTCAACTCCCACTGATGATGGCCTTATTCTCTGGATTGTTCCATCAGCCACATGTCCCCAGCATTCTACTCCTTTGAACCCCTAGCTCTCTATCTTGTCTGTAAGAAGAGACAAGATCTCAAAACTCTTGCTGAGATCATGTTACACTACGTTCATGCCTACCCTAATCACGCTCAAAGTTCAGTTGCCCAATAATAATAGGAAATTACATTTGGCGATAACCCATGAAGCTTCTGGTGAGCACATGATTCTTTTCTAAATGCCAGCATAGCATCCATTAGAAATTTATGACAGAAACCAATCAGTTGATTGCAATTATTTTCTTTAAATATACTCTTCTTTGCTTGTAGAAACTCAGAATATTTATTTAGCTATAAATATATAACTCTGTCATATCTCTTATACATGATTTTCCTCAAGATTTTAAGAGCTACATCTCTGACTTTTTTTTAACTTTCTGAGACAGACATTTAGCTCCTTTCAGTTGACTTCTTTGGAACCTAAGTAAGTCTAATCCCTAATGCCTTTCCCTAACATGGTAGTAGGTTAAATGTTTAAAAGTAACCATCAGACCCCAAGGTTTTTCCTTTCTAAACAAAGAAACCCTAAATACCCTTTGACCCTTTCTAGTGTGACTCATATGCAGCCAACCAGTCCTCTACAGGACTCCTTCTAATTGGTCAATGTCCCTCTTAAAATATGGTGCCCAGAATTGGGCCTGAACTCCTGATTCATTCTAACCATTTGCAAAATAGACTGGGAGTCGTACAGCTCTTTTGGCTGCTCTAGCAGACCATTTCTTCATGTTGAACTTGGAGTAAATACCTCGTCTCTGACTCTTCCCATCTTTTTCTCCAGACAACGGCCGTTAATTCAGCTGTTCCTCAAAACTATGTTTTTCCAAGTATGTTTTCAACCTAAATTGAGGTCTTTGTTTTGACTCTATGTTCCTTCTACCTTGTTAAGGTCTTTCTCAGTCTTGGTTCTGGCACTTGATATATTAACTCTCTTTCCACATTTCAAGTTTGCATAAAAAGACAAATGGGTCAGACACAGAGCTCACTTATACCTCAACTCCCACTGATGATGGCCTTATTCTCTGGATTGTTCCATCAGCCACATGTCCCCAGCATTCTACTCCTTTGAACCCCTAGCTCTCTATCTTGTCTGTAAGAAGAGACAAGATCTCAAAACTCTTGCTGAGATCATGTTACACTACGTTCATGCCTACCCTAATCACGCTCAAAGTTCAGTTGCCCAATAATAATAGGAAATTACATTTGGCGATAACCCATGAAGCTTCTGGTGAGCACATGATTCTTTTCTAAATGCCAGCATAGCATCCATTAGAAATTTATGACAGAAACCAATCAGTTGATTGCAATTATTTTCTTTAAATATACTCTTCTTTGCTTGTAGAAACTCAGAATATTTATTTAGCTATAAATATATAACTCTGTCATATCTCTTATACATGATTTTCCTCAAGATTTTAAGAGCTACATCTCTGACTTTTTTTTAACTTTCTAAGACAGAAATTTAGCTCATTTCAGTTGACTTGATACTTTCTCTTTAGTTCCTATCCCATCTCAGACTTTCATTTCTTTATTCATTTTCTAAGTGTCTCCCTCAAATGTGTTTAATATAATACTTAGTACGTTCAGAAGAGTATTCATCAAAAATGTGCAGACAATAAACAGAGTATACATAATAATATTATTATAGTGATATAAATGAGCCCCTGAACACCCACCAACCAGTATAAAACCCAGAACTCTTCAGTAACAGGTAGTTTCCTATTTGCTCTTCCCATTTCATCCTTCTGCATCCTCCTCCTCCCCTTAGATAAAAGATGACTTCGAATTTTAAATAATTTTCTTTTAAAAATAATAGTTTTGTCAATTATGTAAATATATGCTTAAGCTTTATGGTATTTATTTTTACTTGACTTTGGGCTTTCTGAACATAATGGGCTTCCCAGGTGGCACTAGGGGTAAAGAGTTTGCCTGCCAATTAAGGAGACACAGGAAATGCAGGTTCGATCCCTGGGTTGGAAAGACCTCCTGGTGGAGGAAATAGCAATACACTCCAGTATTCTTGCCTGGGAAATCCCGTGGACAGAGGAGCCTAGAAGACTGCAGTCCATGGGATCGCAAAGAGTCCAACACAACTGAAGTGACTAACATAATATTACTCAGTGTAATCTGGGATGACTACCCGCCTAAGCTTATATTTCAAGAATTCATTCATATTGGGCTTCTCTGGTGGTCCAGTGGGTAAGGACACCGCCTTGCAGTGCAAGGGGCGCTGGTTCGATCCCTGGCCTGGGAAGATTCCACTTGCCGCGGAGCGGCTGGACCGATGTGTCCAATTATCGAGCCGGAGCTCTGGAGCGCATGCGCCCAGAGCCGGTGCTCTGTGACAGCAGAGGCCACTGTGATGGGAGGCCCACACGAGCCAAAGAACAAAGATGGATGAAAATAGACAAATGAAAGACCAATAGAAGTAACCCGCCTGCTCCCCTCCCCCCCCAACCCCACCAAAATAAATAAATAAATAAATCTTTTAAAAAGAAAAAAGAATTCATCCATATTATGATAGACAGATACAGTTCACTTTTCACTGTTATAGATAATATTTAATTGGTAAAATATATTATCTATTCTTCTGTTATAGTGCAAGTAGTGGTTTTTAAAACATCTACAAATTCTTTGATGCTCTTATCAAAAGGTAATTCTACTTCTCTTGCATAAGAACTGACTTCAGTAACTTGCTTCGGATGAATATACTTGATGAATGCAGCAAATATGATCTATATGATTCTTTTTAATATTTATTATTTGGCTGTACCAGGTCTTAGTTGTGGTATGCAAACTCTTAGTTATGGCATGTGGGATCTAGCTCCCTGACAAGGAATTCAACCAGGTCCCCCTGCACTGGGAGCACAGAGTTGTAGCCAGTGGACAACCAGGGAAGTCCTGATACTGTATGATTCCTGAAGCCAGGTCAAAAGTTGTTTATTATATAATTCTCTCTCTTCTCTCCCTTCTTCTTTTCTATCCGTCTCTCCCTTCACCCTTCTCTCTCTCCCTTCCTTGCTCTACCTTTCTCTTTCTTTTTTTCACATCCTTCTCCTACTTGGAACTCAGCTATAATGTTATGAGGAAGCCAGCCTATCAATGGAAAAGTCTCTCATGGATGAAATGGAGCAGCATCAAGTGAGACCTCTGCAAACAGCCAACATAACCACCAGACCTGTAAGTGTGACTTCGAATGATTCCAGCTTCTGGTCTTCTAGCTATCCTAGCTGACTCTTGGTAGAGAGAGACTAAACTCTTTTCTCCAAGCCCTACTAAAGTTGCAGGCTCATGTTGTTGCCATTTTAAGTGACTAAACTTTGAGGCTGTTTGTTATACAGCAAAGGACATTTGGATGGTGGCCAGGTGTTTGTTCTTATACATAGTGCCCTTATGAATATTCTTATACTTGTCTCTGAGTGCATGAAGGCAAGCGTGCAATTGCTAAACTATAGGATAAATAGATGTTCACCTAATAAGAAGAGTTAAATTATTTTAGTAGTTGTATCATTCTCTACTACCACAGTGTGTGGTTTCTGTTTTTACTTTTGTGTGTGTGTCTTTTGATGAAAAGAAAATTTTAATTTTAATGTAATCTTTTATGATTATTATATTTTGTCTTGCTTAAGACTTTCTTTCTTATCCCAAGGTCAGAAAGACATTCACCATACTTTTATTTATTTATTTATTTATTTTGGGCGGGGGTCGGGTTGGGGAGGGAGGGGAGCCAGCGGGCCACTTCTATTGGTCTTTCATTTCTCCATTTTCATCCGTCTTTGTTCTTTGGCTCCTGTGGGCCTCCCATCTCAGTGGCGTCTGTCGCTGCCGAGCACCCGCTCTGGGCGCATGCGCTCCAGAGCTCCGGCTCAGTGATTGGACACATTGGTCCAGCCGCTCCGCGGCACGTGGAATCTTCCCAGGCCAGGGATCGAACCGGCGCCCCTTGCACTGCAAGACGGTGTCCTTACCCACTGGACCACCAGGGGAAGCCCTATACTTTATTTTACATTTTTAAAGTCTTTCAGATTTCATTTTGTTACACATCTAGAATTTACTTTATAGATGGAGAAGGTTAGGAACCCAATATAACTTTTTCTTCTATATGAGTAATCAACCCTGATACCATTTATTGAATGGTCCTTCCTTTCCCCAGCTGATTTGCAATACTACCTATATGAAAGTTCCGTGTATGTGTAAGCTAATTCTCTTTTTACCTAGTAATCAATTTTTTTAATCTAATTCCTATAACTTTATGATAAGTCTTGGTAACTTGTAGGACAAAAATCCCCAATGTATTCTTTTTCTTTCTTTTTCATTCCTTTGCCCTTAAGTATACATTTTTAGAATAAGTTTGTTGCATTCTAAACCACTTGTAATTGAGACTGCATGGAATCAATCAATTAATTTGGAGATACTTGACCTATTTATGATATTGAATCCTTTTATTCATAGACAAAGAAGATTTCTCCATTTACTTTTGTCTCCTTTCTTCCAATGAAAACTTTTAAACTTCTACAGGTGTCTAGCCCAGATTTTGTTAAATTTATTCTTAAATACTTATTTTTTTATCACTGTTCTAAATAATTTCCTTTTTAAAGTGGTTTTGATTCTTGCTGTCATAAAATGCAAATTTGTCTTTTTTTTATTACTCATTTAGTTTGTCACCTTGCCATATTTTATTATTATTTCTAGTTCTACTGTCTGAGACTTTCAGTATAGACAAACATATATCTGGAAATAACAATTTTGTTTCTTTTTTCTTCCTATTCTTATGTTTCTGGTTGGTTTTGTTGTCTTACCCTGTTTGCTAGAATTTCCAGTATGATTTTGAATAGAAGTCTTAATGGTGGACATCTTTGTCTTCTTCTTCTTCTTTTTTTTAAAGGAGGAGCTGTATTTGTGAACCCAGGGAGTCTGACTCTATTTATTTATTTATTTTTGGCTATTCTGGGTTTTCACTGCTGCTGCAGGCTCTTCTCTAGTTGCAGGGAGTAGGGGCTATTCTCTAGTTGAGGTGAGCAGGCTTCTTGTTGTGGTGACTTCTTTTACTGTGGAACTCGGGCTCAAGGGCACACAGGCTTCAATAGTTGCAGCACATGAGCTCAACAGTTGTGGCTCCAAGGCTCTAGAGCACAGGCTCAGTAGTTGTGGCTCACCGGCTTAGTTGCTCTGCAGCATGTGGGATCTTCCCAGATCAGGAATCGAACCTCCTCTCCTACATTGGCAGGCAAACTCTTTACCACCGAGCTACCAGGAAAGCCCCTTTTGTCTTCTTTTGAAATTTAAATATAATACTTTTAGTATTTTTTGCTAAGAATTCTATTTGATGTTCACTTTTGGTAGATATTCTTTATCAGAGAAAGAATGTTTTTATTCATGTAATTTGCAAGAAGTCTTATCATGAAATAGTGTGGAATTCTATAAAATCTCTCTTAAAGGCTATTGAAGCATAATTTACATAAGATCAAATCCACCGTTTAAAGTGTATAATCAATGAATTTGAACAAATATATAGAGTCATTAGCCATTGCTACCATCCACATATACACCTTTCCTGTCCCCATAAAATTCTCTTGTGTCCTTTGCAGTCAACCTCTTATATTCTCTTTTTTAAAAACCAGATGGATTTAGTTTTATTGAATATTTCTGTGTGTAAATTCATGAGTGGTTTTGTCCTATTATTTGACTTATTTTACTGTCTGGTGTTAACATTAAGATTATTCTTGCCTTGTAGAATTATTGGGAGAATGTTCTTTTTTCTTCTACCTTGTACAAAACTTGTAAAATTAGAATGATCTGTCCCTTGAAAATTTGGTAGAACTCACTTGTACAGCTAGTCTTTACTGATAGAGTTTTAAATATTTCTTCAGCTTATTTCATAAGGGAGGGACTGTTAAGGTTTTCTGTTTCTTCCAGAGTCAGTTTTAAGTTTTAGGAATATGTCCGTTTTAACTGCATTTTCAAATTGATTGGTGCAAAGTTCATAGTATCTTTTCCTTTTAATAACTACCATACATAATACTGTTTAATTGTACATTTAGTTTTTCTTCCTTATCAATATAAACAGAGGTTTAGCAACTTTATTAGCTTTTTCAATTATTTAATTTTTGGCTTTCTTGATGTTCTCTATTATATTTTTGTTTCCTATTTCTTTGATTATACTTTTCATTGTCTTTTTTTTCTTTGTGTTTGTTCCCTTGTTCTTTTCTGTTTTCTTAAGCTCATTATATTTCAGGTTGCTTCTTTTCCATAATAAACATTTAAGGTTGTAAATTACCCTCAAAGTTCTATTAACTGCATACTGCAAGTTTTGATATATATGATTTTTCATATTTCTCAGATCAGATCTAATTAATTTAATATCCAGTACAATTTATTCTTTGACCCATGATTTAACTGGAAGGGTATTTTTAAATTTGCAAAGATATGAAGATTTTAAAACATTTTGTACTGACTCAACAGATTATCCTCTTGTCAGAGAATTTTATTTTCTGTGTACCAGTGTTAAAATGTATTGTAGCTTGCTTTACATGTTTATGATCAGCATTTGTGAATGTTGAGGAAAAAGATGATTGTCTAGTCTTGAAAAGCAGAGTTTATATATGATCTATATATCAGATCAAGTTCATTAATTGTGTTCAAATCATCTACAGCACCACATTCTTTTGGTGTGTATGTTCTATGATATTTGAGAGGGGTGTGCTAAAACCTACTTTGATGATAGGTTTATCAGTTTTGTTCATAAATTTTGTCAGTTCTGTCACTACAGAATTTTAGCAGGTTCTTTTTTTTTTTTTTTTTTTAAATTGATTTATTTATTTTGGGCAGGGGTCAGGTTGGGGAGGGAGGGGAGCGGGTGGGCCACTTCCATTGGTCTTTCATTTCTCTACTTTCATCCGTCTTTGTTCTTTGGCTCCTGTGGGCCTCCCATCGCGGTGGCGTCTGTCGCTGCAGAGCGCCAGCTCTGGGCATATGCGCTCCAGAGCTCCTGCTCGGTGATTGGACACATCAGTCCAGCCGCTCCGCGGCACGTGGGATCTTCCCAGGCCAGGGATCGAACCGGCGCCCCTTGCACTGCAAGGCGGTGTCCTTATCCACTGGACCACCAGGGGAAGCCCCAGAATTTTAAATAATGGTCATAAAATACTTACCAAAGTCAGGAGACTGATGTAGAAACAAAGTGAAAAATTTCAACAAAGGGATAGAAAATATTTTAAAAGTACCAAACAGAAATCATAAAGCTGAATAATACCATAACTGAGTATAAAAGGAAATTAGCCTTGAATATTCATTGAAAGGATTGACGCTGATGCTGAAGCTCAAATACTTTAGCCACCTGATGCAAAGAAACAATTCACGGGAAAAGACCCTGTTGTTGGGGAAAATAGAAGGCAGAAGGAGAAGGGGATGACAGAGGATGAGATGGTTGGATGGTATCACTGACTCAACGGACATGAGTTTGAGTAAGCTCCAGGTAATGGTGAAAGACAGGAAAGCCTGGCATGTTGCAGTCTATGGAGTTGCAAAGAGTTGGACACAACTGAACGACTGAACTTAACTGAACATGAAAATGCAATAGAAAGGTTCAACAGCAAGCTAGATCAACCAGAAGAAATAATGACTAAAAACTTCCCAAACCTGTTGGGGTAGGGAATGAAACAGTATAGTCAAAGGACTGGGTTGGGGGCAAAGTTGTTCTTAATGAGGGAAAAAAAGATTATATCAGATCAAGTTCATTAATTGTGTTCAAATCATCTACAGCACCACATTCTTTTGGTGTGTATGTTCTATGATATTTGAGAGGGGTGTGCTAAAACCTACTTTGATGATAGGTTTATCAGTTTTGTTCATAAATTTTGTCAGTTCTGTCACTACAGAATTTTAGCAGGTTCTTTTTTTTTTTTTTTTTTAAATTGATTTATTTATTTTGGGCAGGGGTCAGGTTGGGGAGGGAGGGGAGCGGGTGGGCCACTTCCATTGGTCTTTCATTTCTCTACTTTCATCCGTCTTTGTTCTTTGGCTCCTGTGGGCCTCCCATCGCGGTGGCGTCTGTCGCTGCAGAGCGCCAGCTCTGGGCATATGCGCTCCAGAGCTCCTGCTCGGTGATTGGACACATCAGTCCAGCCGCTCCGCGGCACGTGGGATCTTCCCAGGCCAGGGATCGAACCGGCGCCCCTTGCACTGCAAGGCGGTGTCCTTATCCACTGGACCACCAGGGGAAGCCCCAGAATTTTAAATAATGGTCATAAAATACTTACCAAAGTCAGGAGACTGATGTAGAAACAAAGTGAAAAATTTCAACAAAGGGATAGAAAATATTTTAAAAGTACCAAACAGAAATCATAAAGCTGAATAATACCATAACTGAGTATAAAAGGAAATTAGCCTTGAATATTCATTGAAAGGATTGACGCTGATGCTGAAGCTCAAATACTTTAGCCACCTGATGCAAAGAAACAATTCACGGGAAAAGACCCTGTTGTTGGGGAAAATAGAAGGCAGAAGGAGAAGGGGATGACAGAGGATGAGATGGTTGGATGGTATCACTGACTCAACGGACATGAGTTTGAGTAAGCTCCAGGTAATGGTGAAAGACAGGAAAGCCTGGCATGTTGCAGTCTATGGAGTTGCAAAGAGTTGGACACAACTGAACGACTGAACTTAACTGAACATGAAAATGCAATAGAAAGGTTCAACAGCAAGCTAGATCAACCAGAAGAAATAATGACTAAAAACTTCCCAAACCTGTTGGGGTAGGGAATGAAACAGTATAGTCAAAGGACTGGGTTGGGGGCAAAGTTGTTCTTCAGAACTGAGGGAGAAAGAAAGATATTCCCAGGCAAATAAAAGCTAAAGAAGTCACCACCAGTAGACCTGACTTACAAGCCATGATAAAGGGACTTTTTCTAATTTAAATAAGAGGACACTAATTAGAAACATGAAAACATAAAACTCACTGGTAAAGGTAAATATAGAGTCACATTTAGAATATTGTGATACTGTGTGATGCTGTGTATATTGCTTATGATTCTAGTATAAAAATAAAAGCCTGTCATTATTAAAATGAGTTCAAGTCAAAAGAGAAATCAGAAACATCATGAGAAAAATTAAAATGGAAACACAGTATACCAAAACTTACAGAATACAGAAAAACAGTGCTAAGAGGCATACTTATTTATAACAATAAATGGTTTCATTGCTTGAGCAAATTAACACATCCTCTTTTACCTGATACATAGTTATAGATCTAGCAAATGCCATTTTCTCCATACTGTATATAAAGCCCACCTCAAGCATTTTACTTTCAGCTGGCAAGACCAGCAGTGCACTGTTAGTGTGCTACCTCTGGGTATGTCAGATTGGCCTTAGGGAGTGGAAGTCCATGTTGCTGACATAGAGATAGATAGATAGATAGAGCAAGCAAGCTATGTATAGAAGCATGCATATATATATATATATATATATGTGTGTGTGTGTGTGTGTGTATATTCAATAGTATCTGACCTTAAGCTTTTGATTGCCAGGGTGTTCTTTTTGAAGACATTCACCTTGAATAAACCTATTACCAGCTATATGACACAGCTACTGCAAAGCAACCAGGTGAGGGACCAGGCGGCCCCTGCCCATGAAGTTGCCCTTTTAGAAAGTCCTGAGTAACCTGACTGCTTGAGTGACCCCACTTCTCTCCTCCCATGCCCCAATTCTCACGCTTATGCTTTGGATTCATTAATACATTGCTTCACTATTACAGAGTGAACTTGCAAAATCTTAGGCACTCCACCCTCAGATTCTAATACAAGGCAGAGCTCCAAATCTGTGCTTCTTCCCTCTCTCTCTGCCCTCAAACTCTGTGTGGCCGTCAGGCATGCCATCTACCCTTTAGGGCCTGTGAGTAATAAATTTTGTTCTTCAAAGTTCCCTGATAGATTCTTGCTGCAGTGTATCCAGTGATTGTAAGAGCCACAAGGGCTGGCCAAGCCACAGCATCAGCTATTGTGAGGGGTGGAGTGCGGTTCTCTATGAGTACATGCTGCCTGGGTGAGTGCCTCAGGTACTTCTAGCCAAGAACATCACTTCATAGGCTGAAACGCAAAACCATTAGATAGATAGATCAATAAATAATCTTTGTTTTCTTTCCTCTTATTCCTTTATCATATAACATAAGATGTATTGACTTATTATCATTGTATTTAAGTATTGTTAATTTTACATCATTCTGTTGATTTTACATCATATTGAAAAGAGTAAATATCACTCAAGGACTTTACCTCTTTTTCTGGAGAGAAAGAATTAGTGTGTTTTCAGTTATATGCAGGGCAATTGTATTGTACTGCAAGAAATTATGACCTGTTATGGTCTCAGTATGCAGATTTGTGGTTTTGTTTAAGGAGACATATGGGTACCAAGATGACCAGGGTGGACTTGTGATGTTAAGTTTTTGTGTCAGTTTGAGAGGGCCATGGAGTGCCGCATTAAACACTGCTTTTGTTTGTGTCTATGATGGGGTTTCTGGATGAGACTGATTAACATTTGAATGAGTGGATTTAGTAGATTACCCTCCCTGAGTTGGGCTCATCCAATCCACTGGGGGCCTGAATAGAACAAAAGGCAGAGGAAGGAAGAATTTATCCCCCTTTTCCAGCCTCACTGCTGAGCTGGGACATCTCATTTCATCTTCTGCCCTCAGACTGGGATTTACACAGTCAGCTCCCCTGGTTCTCAGGTCCTCAGACTCAGGCTGAATTACACCATTGACCTCCAGCATGCGGATGACAGATCTTGGGACTTCTTAGCCTCCAATTCCTCATAATAAATCTACCTATCATATACAATTATCCATGTATATATATATATATATATATATATGTAACATATCTTTATAGGCAGACTAGATAGATACACTTATTATGTGTATGCATGTATGTATATATATAATACATATGTGTATGTATATATATATATACATATATATGACTAATGCAGTGTACTACTAGCTATAATTCTAGAAGCAAGTATCTCTTAGATGCCTTTTTTCCCATTTCAGTTTCATCATTTAGAGCATTTTATTTTAAAAAATTACTTATTTATTTGCCAGGTTTTAGTTGAGACATGTGAACTCTTTTTTTTAATTTTTTTAATTTCAGGAGTAGGTTTCTTTTTTCTTTTTCTTCTTCATAATCTTTATTTGACTGCATGACACGAGCTTTTTCTTAGTTATTTATTATTTTCATCCACCTTTATTCCTTGGTGTATGTGGGCCTCCCATCACAGTGGCCTCTCTAGTCGCAGAGCACTGGCTCTGGGCGCATGTGCTCCAGACCACTGGCTCGCAATTGGACACACCGGTCCAGCCACACCATGGCACGTGAGATCCTCTGGGGCCAGAGATAGAACCGGTGCCCCTTGCACTGCAAGGCGGACTCTCTACCCACTGGACCACCAGGGAAAACCTGTTTTTTTTTAAATTTTGGCCTCTTTTTATTGATTTTTTATTTATTTATTTTTCATCTATCTTTATTCTTGGACCTGTGTTGGACTCCCTTTTCAGTTGGCCTCTCTCACTGCAGAGCACCAGCTCTGGGTACATGCGCTCCAGAGCACTGACTCTTATAGGACATACCAGTCCAGCCGCTCCATGGCACATGGAATCTTCCCAGGTCAGGGATGGAGCCAGTGCCCCTTGCACTGAAAGGTGGACTCTTTACCCACTGGACCACCAGGGAAGCCCGAGACATGCAAACTCTTAATTGTGGCATGAACACTCTAGTTCCCAGATCAGAGATCAAACCCAGGCCCCCTCCCTTGGAAGCATAGGGTCTTAGCCCCTGGACCACCAGGGAAATCCCTAGAGCATTTTCTCAAAGAAAAGATGAAGTCAATAAAAGGATTGATCTGTGACTGAATATGTAGCAGATTTGGGTTCCATGGGCCTCTGTATGTCCCCTAGCACCATGCACTCCTCCCTCCCAGCTGATATCCTCACCATCTACTCAACATTTAGAGAACAATGTTCCCTTCATTGCTTCCCCAGGCTGCTCTCCTGTCTTCTAGGAAGACGTGTTCTTTCTTGTCCCCAGTGCTTATTGCCCCTTGAGCTCTTGATCCCACTCATTCCTGTCTCCTCCTGCTCTCCTGGTTTTCCCTTTTTCAGCCTTTCTTGTACTTTCTTCCCTTTAGCTCACATTGTCATATGGTCTTAATCCTATAATCATGCAATTTTTCACCCATCTCTTATCTCCATTGGTCCCTTTTCATATAGAAATGGCCTTTCATTTCTATTAGACTTTGGGTGACATGACATTTCTTCTTGGTTTCCGTAACCTGGCCCACATACTGCTGGAAGTGATCCATTCATTACAATATCTTTCATTTGAATATCTCAGTGAAATTCTATCTTTGCCAGGATCCTATCTGGCACAATAGCTGGGGATTTGGGATGAATTGCTCAACCACTCTGAATGTCAGACACTTAATCTGTAAAATGTATGTAATTTTACAGGATTCTTGTTTGGGTTAAATGGAGAGACAACGAAGAATATAGCCCAATAAGATTTAGTAGTGATTATTATGGCACAATCTATATCCTACCTTCTCTACTGAAATTGACTTTCAGAGGTCACAGTTGACCAAACCCACTGACATAGCTGCTTAGATGGGAAAGCATTTTAGAGATTTATTGAAAAAGATAAATAAGAGAAAGTGAGGACTTGAATCATGAATCATTAGATGTGGATTCAAGAAGAGAAAGATGTTACATACAACAGAATGCTAGTGTTGACTAAACTTCACAAAATTACCCACTGGCCCCACGAAGGCCCCGAAGACCAATGCAAACTCTTAATTGTGGCATGAACACTCTAGTTCCCAGATCAGAGATCAAACCCAGGCCCCTCCCTTGGAAGCATAGGGTCTTAGCCCCTGGACCACCAGGGAAATCCCTAGAGCATTTTCTCAAAGAAAAGATGAAGTCAATAAAAGGATTGATCTGTGACTGAATATGTAGCAGATTTGGGTTCCATGGGCCTCTGTATGTCCCCTAGCACCATGCACTCCTCCCTCCCAGCTGATATCCTCACCATCTACTCAACATTTAGAGAACAATGTTCCCTTCATTGCTTCCCCAGGCTGCTCTCCTGTCTTCTAGGAAGACGTGTTCTTTCTTGTCCCCAGTGCTTATTGCCCCTTGAGCTCTTGATCCCACTCATTCCTGTCTCCTCCTGCTCTCCTGGTTTTCCCTTTTTCAGCCTTTCTTGTACTTTCTTCCCTTTAGCTCACATTGTCATATGGTCTTAATCCTATAATCATGCAATTTTTCACCCATCTCTTATCTCCATTGGTCCCTTTTCATATAGAAATGGCCTTTCATTTCTATTAGACTTTGGGTGACATGACATTTCTTCTTGGTTTCCGTAACCTGGCCCACATACTGCTGGAAGTGATCCATTCATTACAATATCTTTCATTTGAATATCTCAGTGAAATTCTATCTTTGCCAGGATCCTATCTGGCACAATAGCTGGGGATTTGGGATGAATTGCTCAACCACTCTGAATGTCAGACACTTAATCTGTAAAATGTATGTAATTTTACAGGATTCTTGTTTGGGTTAAATGGAGAGACAACGAAGAATATAGCCCAATAAGATTTAGTAGTGATTATTATGGCACAATCTATATCCTACCTTTTCTACTGAAATTGTACTTTCAGAGGTCACAGTTGACCAAACCCACTGACATAGCTGCTTAGATGGGAAAGCATTTTAGAGATTTATTGAAAAAAAGATAAATAAGAGAAAGTGAGGACTTGAATCATGAATCATTAGATGTGGATTCAAGAAGAGAAAGATGTTACATACAACAGAATGCTAGTGTTGACTACTTCACAAAATTTTCTTTTCACATCCACTCACATCCATCTACTACAGGTATTCCATGCAGACCTGCACTGCAGTCTTCTCTGACCACACAGAACAATAACCTCTTCCCTGATGACCCCACCTGGAGTATTATTAAGACAGTTTTATAGAGGTATGACTGATATACAATAAATTGCACCAATACAGAACATGCAGTTTCATATGTTTAAAAAAATTTGATTGAGGTAAAATATACATAACATAAAATTTGCTATTTTGATCATTTTATAGTATATAATTAAGTAATGTTATGTATATTCACATGGCTGTGTAACTAATTTCCAGAACTCTTTTCATCTTACAAAACTGAAACTTTTTACCCATCAAACAACGATTCCCATGTCTTAGTCCATTCAGGCTGCTATAATAAAAATACCATAGAGGGCTTCCCTGGTGGTCCAGTGAGTGAAGAGTCCACCTTGCAGTGCAAGGGGCACCGGTTCCATTCCTGGCACGGGAAGATCCCACATGCCACAGAGCAACTGGACCAGTGTGTCCAATTACGAGCCAGCACTCTGGAGCACATGAGCCCAGAGCCAGTGTTCTGCGATGAGAGGCCACTGTGATGGAAGGCCACACAGGCCAAAGAATTAAGATGGATGAAAATAAATAAATAAAGGACCAATAAAAGAGGCCAAAAAATTTTTTAAAAAAAGAAAAAAGAAAACGTAGATTGGGTGGGCTTGCTTAAAAAAAAACATTTATTTCTCACAGTTCTGGAGACTGGGAAGTCCACGGTCAAGGTACCAGTAGATTCCATGTCTGAAGAGAGCCCATTTCCTGGTTTATAAATAGCTGTCTTCTCACTGTGTCCTCATGTAGTGGAAGAGCAAAGTCGGTGTTGTGTGTGTCAGAATTTCCTTCCCTTTTAAGGCTGAATAATATTCCATGGTATGCATATAGCTCATTTTGTGTCTATTCATTCATCAGTGAGTACTCAAGTTGTTTTCCCCTTCTGGAGAGGGTTTGAGTTAGCACTTACTTGTCTTGTCCTTAATCTAGAATGCCCTCTGTCAATAAAACATAGTATATATCATCCAACAGAACTTTAATTGACCAAAATCTTGTGTGCATTTCCTACTGCCTACTTACTATGCCCATCTGTCAAGTCAAATGGGGAGTGGTTATGTCAGTCCTCGGTAGTATTGAATTCTTTTGTCAGGATGAATCTCACCATCTTCAGTATGATAGTGCTGGCCTCAGGAAATCTCTCTTGAGAGCATTCCTAATTTAACTCTTGCTCTTCCAAACCAATTTCTTTGTAAGTCTGACAACGGCTCAGAACTAGCAGATTCTTCTCTGATTAGGCTTTACTGGGTCATATTTATCCCTTTCCCACTAAGAGTTGACAGGCTCTATTATATTTCAGATACAGAATGCTATTTCTCTCTAGCCAAAGGATGTATATCTTAGTACATCTCCTTTAATTAATAGTGCTTTGGGATATTTGTCTCTCTTTGATGGAATCCTTCCCATCAAGAGTTGTTACAATTACCTTTGGTAAGCAAACTAAAAATTTATGTTGCTCATAAATGTTTGAAAAGAGGCCACGTCATACTCCAGGATAGGAAGTCACAGGCTTGCCATGTGGATGATCTATGTAAAAGCTCTGGGTTTTAATATAAATATGTATCTAGTTTAGTATCAGTATGAGCCGCATTTGCTTGCATGCCACTAGGTAAGACTATGTAGGAGCTCATCTCTGAAGAACTCTGCCTCCACTCGTGGCTGCACAATGGAGTGTCACATAGTCACCTCAAACAGTCTAAGTTGGTTTTGATTTTTAGTTCTCCACTTCTTTGTGGCTTATGGTACACCACGAGAGTCTAAATTCTAAATTCTATGATAATAGAAGCTTATATAATGCCAAACATGAGAACACATTTTGTATTTTCCTGGTCTAAGTTTCGTTTGTGTACCTGGCAATTTTGAGTTGCATGACTAAACCAGTTGTCCTGCTGTGAACCTATCCCTTACAGTTCTGAGTGTGGGTGGAAGGCAAGTTTCCTCCTTGAGTAAGGAGAAGACTCAGATGTCCTAGAGGAAGTAAGGACTTTTACAAATAGAAACAAAAGATAGAATTGTACAAGTCTTCTCTAGAGGACTCAACTGGACAGAAAGGTCTGAGAGAAAAGAGCAAAAACAAAATTTTGCTGCACATTTCTAAAGTACTTGACTTAGAAACCTTTAAAAAGCTCAGAACTGACTTAATTGGGGCCAAGACCTCAACCCATGAAGGTTCTGACATAAAAAGAATGTAGTGAGGCTGCTTTACCCATCACAGTAGCTGACTTTGGTGTTGCTAGAAGAGAAGTCCTCTTCTTAAAGACATAGAAGTTCCCTACACATACCATCTGTGGTGCTGGAGAAGACTCTTGAGAGTCCCTTGGATAGCAAGGAAATCAAACCAGTCAATCCTAAAGGAAATCAACCCTGAATATTCATTGGAAGGACTGATGCTAAAGCTGAAGCTCTAACACTTTGGCCACCTGATGTGAAGAACTGATTCATTGGAAAAGACCCCTGACACTGGGAAAGATTGAGGGTAGGAGGAGAAGGGGACAGCAGAGGATGTGATGGTTAGATGGCATCATTGAGTCAATGGATATGAGTTTGAGCAAACTCCACGATATAGTGAAGGACATGAAAACCTGGTATGGTGCAGCACATGGGGTTGCAAAGAGTTGAACACGACTGAGCAACTGAACTGACAGACTGACATGTACCATATTTATAAAAACATCCAATATTTACAGAGTATACCATGGTCTTCTCGTTGCTTAATTATTTGATTTCCACCTGCTCTCCTTAGATAAGACTTATCAACTTTTCCTCTTACAAAGGATCTGTTAGTAAACTGGGTCCACCCTTGTCTGCTTCAGGCTTGAGCAAGTTCCTGATTTGACACGTGTGTTAGAAAGCCAAAGGGAAAACAAACCATAATCTCTACCTGGACATGCTGACTCATAAGTGCTTCCCTTCTGTGGTCCATGAATTGATCAAATTTAAATCTCATTTTAAACTTACAGCCTCCAGAAAACCTGAGTGTAATACGTGGGCTTCCCAGGTGGCACAAGTGGTAAAGAACCTGCCTGTCAATGCAGGAGGCATGAGAGACAGTTTCAATCCCTGGATGAGAAAGATGCCCTGGAGGTGGGCATATCAACCCACTCCAGTATTCTTTTTTTTTTTTTTAATATTTATTTATTTATTTATTTTGGGGGGGGGGGTGTGGGTGGGGTGAGGCGGGGGTGGGGTGGGGAGGGAGGGGAGTGGGTGGGTCACTTCCACTGGTCTTTCGTTTGTCTAGTTTCATCCATCTTTGTTCTTTGGCCCGTGTGGGACTCCCATCGCAGTGGCCTCTGTCGTCGCAGAGCACCGGCTCTGGGCGCATGCGCTCCAGAGCTCCGGCTCGATAATTGGACACCAGTCCAGCCGCTCCGCGGCACGTGGGATCTTCCCAGGCCAGGGATCAAACCCACACCCCTTGCAGTGCAAGGCGGTGTCCTTACCCACTGGACCACCAGGGAAGCCCCCACTCCAGTATTCATGCCTGGAGAATCTCATGGACAGAGGAGCCTGGCAGGCTACAGTCCATAGGGTCACACAGAGTCAGACTGACTTAAGTGACTTAGCACACAGAGATCTGGTTTTGTAACCATAAATGAGAATATATTTAGGATCATGGTTCACAGGAAAGTTCTGGTTGAAAGAGGCCCTAAAAATACAGAAGTCTATGCCCAAGAGGCCTGTTTCTCTCAGCTCTTAAGTTCTAGGGTTGTTGTCTTAACTTACGGACATTTCTTTGTATACGTTACTTGGCTAAAATATTAAATAATCAGAACAAATATTTCCTCTAGAACTAGTCAAACACTGATTCTTTCCAATGGGCTTAACTCCACAGCTTTGAATCTAACTCTCTGAAACAAAAGTATCATCTATTATACTTTATAAAAATGAAAAAATTTCTGTAGATTACTAGTTCGACATTTCAAGCAAGTTTCATGCAAGTTTACTCTTTAACAAATTATAGGTGTTGATTTATCAGCCTGATATTTTATAAGAGGAGCAGAATCTGTTAAAGACAGTGTAAGACAGGTTCTAGGCCATTCTCAACTATTGCCTTGAACACTATAATCATTCTTGTCTCCAGACAGCAAACTCACATCTGATTATGTCATTCTTCTCCAAACCTTCCAGTGTTTCCCTCTGCCCTCAGGATAAAGTCCAAACTCAACGTAGAACTGCTGAAAAGCAATTGGACCAGGTTAACCGAACACCCCATGGCTACTCAGAAGTTTCAAATAAACATTCTTTAGGGCACACACTTAAAAAAGAAAAAGAGGTAGAGATTCACATACTCATGGGGTGGTACACTTCCAAGAAAAGGAAGTAACTTATCCTCCCTCATTCCCTTTCCTGCATTTTCAGGGCAAGATGTTTTCAAGGTTTGGGCATTCTTTCCCTGCAAATGAATTTTGCTGACTGCAGGTGCCATGCTAATGGCTCTTCCCAGGCAATGGACCAGTTGCAAGGTCCCCAAAGGTCCATCCCTGGAGAATTAGAAAGGTTGAATTGAGTTATGGTGTAATCCAAATAGAATATATATTACACCAAAGAGCAAGAGCCTGGTCTGAGTCCAGGGTTCAGACTTGAAGTGAGTTTCCTCTCCCTATCTCTACTCTTCTCCAACAGGCCTCCATCTTTCTAGACATTCTCCTATGAGGCTGTGCTCTCACAAATTGGCTTTATCTCTCATTGAATTATTTCTTCCTGTGGTCCAGTCAAGTCATCAGGGGTTTAACTAAGATTAGCTCAATTATTAGGAAGCCAGAATCAGTAATTATATTCTCCCTGACTAAGTGTTAGACTCACATAAAATTGCCTCTGGTTTAATGTGTATTTTATACCAAAATATTCGTCTTCTGAACCTTTGTGGTCAGAATTACTTTTATAATGTTTTCCCTGTTTTGCTTAAGCTAGTTTGAGTTGAGTTTTTGTCAGTTACAACCAGAGTCCTGACAGATGTTAACTTTCTGCAGCAGCTTTTAGATGACCTCAATGCAGGCAAAATGCCACAGGAAGTTATGCGGATATATGCTTTCCTTTATACTGGCCTTTGCACACAATTGGACCTTTGTCCGTCTATAGCCAGAAAATAAAGCCTCCCTTACAATTAAGATCATAGTTTTGAGCAGAGGGTCTCCAAATGTTAATTGGTTCAGCCTGTGGGAAACTTGTCGTTTGTAGGACAACAAACAAAAGTGTCATTAACTAATTGCCTAAGCACACAATTTGATACTATTTCTTCCTGTTGGCTTCACTGGAAAGCTGTGTTGTCTCCAACTAGTCCGCAAAGATTACGGACCGAAACCCATGGCTACTCAGAAGTTTCAAATAAACATTCTTTAGGGCACACACTTAAAAAAGAAAAAGAGGTAGAGATTCACATACTCATGGGGTGGTACACTTCCAAGAAAAGGAAGTAACTTATCCTCCCTCATTCCCTTTCCTGCATTTTCAGGGCAAGATGTTTTCAAGGTTTGGGCATTCTTTCCCTGCAAATGAATTTTGCTGACTGCAGGTGCCATGCTAATGGCTCTTCCCAGGCAATGGACCAGTTGCAAGGTCCCCAAAGGTCCATCCCTGGAGAATTAGAAAGGTTGAATTGAGTTATGGTGTAATCCAAATAGAATATATATTACACCAAAGAGCAAGAGCCTGGTCTGAGTCCAGGGTTCAGACTTGAAGTGAGTTTCCTCTCCCTATCTCTACTCTTCTCCAACAGGCCTCCATCTTTCTAGACATTCTCCTATGAGGCTGTGCTCTCACAAATTGGCTTTATCTCTCATTGAATTATTTCTTCCTGTGGTCCAGTCAAGTCATCAGGGGTTTAACTAAGATTAGCTCAATTATTAGGAAGCCAGAATCAGTAATTATATTCTCCCTGACTAAGTGTTAGACTCACATAAAATTGCCTCTGGTTTAATGTGTATTTTATACCAAAATATTCGTCTTCTGAACCTTTGTGGTCAGAATTACTTTTATAATGTTTTCCCTGTTTTGCTTAAGCTAGTTTGAGTTGAGTTTTTGTCAGTTACAACCAGAGTCCTGACAGATGTTAACTTTCTGCAGCAGCTTTTAGATGACCTCAATGCAGGCAAAATGCCACAGGAAGTTATGCGGATATATGCTTTCCTTTATACTGGCCTTTGCACACAATTGGACCTTTGTCCGTCTATAGCCAGAAAATAAAGCCTCCCTTACAATTAAGATCATAGTTTTGAGCAGAGGGTCTCCAAATGTTAATTGGTTCAGCCTGTGGGAAACTTGTCGTTTGTAGGACAACAAACAAAAGTGTCATTAACTAATTGCCTAAGCACACAATTTGATACTATTTCTTCCTGTTGGCTTCACTGGAAAGCTGTGTTGTCTCCAACTAGTCCTTCCATTGGAGTATTTTGAGATTTTTGTATGTCTTTTTCTTGGCCAGCTTTGTAGGAGCTGACATGGCTATCTCTCACCATTGACATCTTAGCTTCTGTATTTTGCATAAAAGAATATGACCTTCTAAGGCTGTGATTCACAAGTTTTAGCTTGCATCAGAATCACCAGAAGGGCTTAGTGAATCACTGCTTGCTGGGATTTCTACACCTGAGTTTCAGACTCAGTAGATATGGCATGGGACCCCCAAATTTGCATTTCTAACAAGTTTCAGGTGATCTGATACTGCTCATCTGGGACCCCACTTCACTAGCAGACTACCCACTACTAGAGTAAACCCTCAATATACACAGTTTGTCTTCTGCTTGGCTCTTCATTAAGCTCTTGTTAGGAGAGGTGCTCTACATAGATGTCTTCCCATCAGCTATGTGGCATATCCATTGTGCTAGATTAGGGTCCCAAATTCACATACAAACTGGCCAGGAAGGTGACCTGCAGGGTGAGGTGTGGAGAGATAGAAGAGGAATGTGTTTACAGTGTGTGCATGATGAGTACTGTGCTGAACCAAGTGCCCCAACTAAAAGAATAGTACTCTATAGTGTGACAGGTGAGGTCACAGACTCCAGAGCAGGCTCCACCACTTACCAGTTATATGACAAGGTTGGTTACCTAACCTTTCTGTGCCTCAGTTTCCTCATCTGTAAAATCCGGATCATACTAGAACCTACCTCACAGGGTTTTCATGAGGATTAGGTGATTTAACATATGTAAATCATTTAGAAGCAAAAGTAATAAGTATTTATAAGTATTCTTGGAGGAGGAAATGGCAACCCACTCCAGTTTTCTTGCCTAGAAAATCCCATGGACAGAGGAGCCCGGCAAGCTACAGTCCATGGAGTCACAAAGAGTCAGATGTGACTGAGTGACTAAACAACAACATAAGCATTCTAATAACAGTGAGTGCTTATATAATACTGACTATATAGGGGCTCAGTCAATAAAGAATCCATCTGCAATGAAGGAGATACAGAAGAAATGGCTTCAATGCCCGGGTTGGGAAGATCTCTGGAGAAGGGCAGGGTAACTCACTCCAGTATTCTTGCCTAAAGACTCCCATGGACAGAGGAACCTGGCAGGTTACAGTCCATGAGGTCGCAAAGAGTTGGACTCAACTGAAGTGACTGAGCACGCACGATGGGACTGGTTGCCCTGATCTTAGTTTTTTTGAATGTTGAGTTTTAAGTCTGTTTGTTCCCTCTCCTCTTTCATCGTCATCAAGAGGCTCTTTAGTTCCTTTTCACTTTCTGCCATTAGAGTGACATTATCTGCATATATGAGGTTGTTGATATCCCTGAGTTCCAATGGGCAGATTCAAGCAGTTATCAATTAGGGAAGGACAGGGAGACGAGACCAGGGGAAAGCAGTCAAGAACAGCCTTGGCGCAAGGTCCCGTTTCCCCATTAGTGGACACACAACAATATATTTGAGCTGTTTTGCAGATAGTGAAACCCCCTTCAGGTGGAAGAAGCTAATGATTAATAATGGTATGCTGCCCATAAGAATGTAGAACCAAGGCCAGCTGGACCTGAGGGTAGATGGTGCTGACTCCTGCCGACCTCACCACCCACCCACCAAAAAATGTCCACGGGCTGAACAGGCCCTCTTTGAACCATCACTTACAAAAACTTCTCACTCTTCTCTCCAAGTGGGAACACATAGTCTTTTGAGGAAAGAGCCTACAGTGTCCCCCTTTGCCTAGTAAAGTAATAAAGCTATCTTTTTCTACTTCATCCAAAACTCTGTCTGTGAGATTTGATTTGGTACCAATGTACAGAGAAGCTGAGCTTTCAACATCACTTCTGCAAGCTGGGGTTATGCCTGGCTCATGGTAGGGACACTTTATAGCCTACTGCTCTTCTCTCTGTGCTGGTATCCTCCCAGCTCTTCTCTTTCTTTCCTCTCATGTTTTCTCAGACCAAGACACTAGAAATGCCTCATTTGCTTAGGTCACCAAGTACTTCCCTACTGAAACACTAGTCCCTCCCTCCTTAGTATGGAGCATTATTTCTAAAGGTGCAAGGGATGTTACTGCATTAACCCATGATTTGTCTTAAAAATTACTTCTGATTCTGTCCTCTTTTTATATCAGATAAGCAGCCTCCCTAAATTTCTATTGCTTGGGCTTCTCTCATGGTCCAGTGGTTAAAGAGTCCATCTTGCAATGCAAGCGGCCCCTGTTTGATCCCTGGCCCGGGAAGATCCCTTGTGCCTTGGAGTGGCTGGGCCGGTGTGTCTGATTACAAGCCAGTGCTCTGGAGTACATGCGCCTGGAGCTGGTGCTTTGTGGTGAGAGGGGCCACTTCAGTGGGAGGCCCACACATGCCAAAGAGTAAAGATGGATGAAAATAAACGATGACTTAGAGGCAAATAAAAAAAATTTTCCAGTGCTTGAGATTCTTGATAATATAGGTGCTTAATGCAAGGCACACCTGAAGGGCCAGACCATGAACACAAACAAATCCGTCTTCTAGCAGAAAAGCTGTGTCTGGCTAGAGTTACTGCTCACATATCTGGCCTGTTCAGTTGGAAACACAAAAGTTAGATATGTGTCATGATGACATAACATTATTTTCCCAAAATAGAGGTTATTGTTCCAGCTGGATCTTATTATGGTGTTTCTATTTTGCTCTTGGTCAGCCCCCAGGCAGCCTCCCGGGCTGAGCTTCTTTTAAAGCCAAGAGGGGCTTTTCCATGCACTGAGTCAGCTGGGGCAGTTGATCATGACCACAGAGCACCAGTCAGCACGTGGTGGAGGGTGAAGGGGTCTTTTCACAGACAAGGTATGAACAAGCAGTGCTGACCTGGCATCTGACCCTAAAGCAAAGTTCTCAGCATGTGCTAAATTAAACAGCTCTTTTTTTTTTTTTTTTTCTAAGCTTCTATGGTTAGACATGTTCAATTTTGTTTATAAATTTTGGAGTTACTCTGCCATGCAGACTGATTGACACATTTAAGAGCTGCATTTCGGTTTACACAGTATCTACATTGCCTTCCTGAGTGATTAAGGACACCAGCTAAAGATCTTCCCATCGCAGAACACTTTCACATGTTTATGATAGGAAATTTGTGACATTCACTTTAGTTTAACCCCTTGGAGCCATATCTAATCATTTGTGTTGGTTTAAAGGCATTTATTGTTGTGGAAGTGTTCCCTCTGATAGAGATGATTTGAAATGGAAATAAAGAGACTAGGGAAAGAGAAAGGAAAGCTGATTTTTTTTGGAAAGTCTAGAAATATAGAGATAACGGCTTTGAAAATCCCAACTGTTGCTGACATTTATTTCAGTTGTATGTATAATAATTAACTTAGTTCTAGGTTCTCTACCATAGAAAATATAATTATGGTTATTCATTTTCACAAGTTACTATAATGCAGTCGAATTTAACACAAAGGCATAGACACAGTGAAGTTAATTTTTTATTCTCTTCCTGGGCTAGGGCGCTCAGGGGTGTTCCAGTTAGAGTGAAGATCCAAAATGTAACTGGAGAGACTTGCTATATCTTGCTGCAGTACTCATAATCCAGGTCTGTTTCTCAGCTTTGCAAGATTCAAAGCTGAAGTTTTTTTGTTCATACAAAAGTGATTTGCCTTAGGGAGACCCGATGTTAAAAAACCCACAAAAAAGCAGACCGCTATGTTTATATTCCTGACCTTGTGTGGTCTCAGCCTGCAGCAGCTCGAAGTGAGACTTCGGTTCCGGGCCAGAGTTTTGGGTTGGGTGACGGTGGTGAGAGCACCAGATCACCCCAAATCCTAGACCAGGGGTCAGTGACAAGGCCCTGGCTGTTTGGCTTTGCAGAAAAAGAATTCCCACAAAGTATTGTGAAAGTAGTGAAACAAGTAAAGTATTTTTTTGGAGAGGAAAAGGGTGCAGTACCTGTGGATAGACACATGACACATGGACAGACTAAGAGAGACACACACATCCTTGTGGCAGTTTGAATCTCTTTTATGGGACATTTCTTCTGAGTTTTCTTTGGCCAGTCATTTTGGTTTGCCTGGTTCATATTTGGTGTATCTCAGGATCCTCCCTCGTGTGAGCCTGCATCTCTTAGCCAAGATGGATTCCAACGATGAGGTCTATGGGTAGTTAGCATCACTTAGCATCACTCCCCTTTTGACCTCCAAGGAGCCTTTCTGCACATGTGCAGTTGAGGAGGTCTCCTGACTTCAAAAATGAGAAATATATGGTCTCTTACGTTCTATCTGGGTAGAGCCCAGCTTCCTTCCTCAGTTGTCCTGTTATTTGTCTTGGAGTATCAGTCCACAGAGAAGGAATTCCAGCTGTTTGCCCCAGGGGCCCATTTATCTCCTGCTTCATTCCTAGTTAGGAATAAAAACTAAATATCCATCTTAGTGGAATCTCCTCTGTTGAAAAGTCTACATGGAAAGCCAAATTATTATCAGAAAGAGATTTGATGAGCATGGAATTCAGATCCAGGAATGAGCCTGAGAACCCTAATGCCTGCTGCATCTGTCTACCCCAGGGGCTGAGTGCTGGGAATGCAGTGACAGAGGTGGCTTCTGTCCCCTCTTTCTCTAGATTTGGTGCTTTCCTTAGACGCTGTTAAAAAAATTCAACTGAATAAATATGAAAGAGCTGGTTAGCTTTAATGAGCAACTCATGAATCAGGCAGCATTCCATCTACTAAATAGAGAGGAGCTCAGTGGAGGTGCAGGAAATAAAAGGTTTTTAAAGGCAGAGAAGGAACTTACAAAAAGAAAAAATGAAAATCACTCAGTCATGTCCGCTGGGCTCCTCTGGACTGTAGCCTGCCAGGCTTCTCTGTCCAGGGGATTCTTCAGGCAGGGATACTGAAATGCATAGCCAGTCCCTTCTCCAGGTGATCTTGTCCACCCAGGGATTGAACCTGGTCTCCGTTTGGCTTTGCAGAAAAAGAATTCCCACAAAGTATTGTGAAAGTAGTGAAACAAGTAAAGTATTTTTTTGGAGAGGAAAAGGGTGCAGTACCTGTGGATAGACACATGACACATGGACAGACTAAGAGAGACACACACATCCTTGTGGCAGTTTGAATCTCTTTTATGGGACATTTCTTCTGAGTTTTCTTTGGCCAGTCATTTTGGTTTGCCTGGTTCATATTTGGTGTATCTCAGGATCCTCCCTCGTGTGAGCCTGCATCTCTTAGCCAAGATGGATTCCAACGATGAGGTCTATGGGTAGTTAGCATCACTTAGCATCACTCCCCTTTTGACCTCCAAGGAGCCTTTCTGCACATGTGCAGTTGAGGAGGTCTCCTGACTTCAAAAATGAGAAATATATGGTCTCTTACGTTCTATCTGGGTAGAGCCCAGCTTCCTTCCTCAGTTGTCCTGTTATTTGTCTTGGAGTATCAGTCCACAGAGAAGGAATTCCAGCTGTTTGCCCCAGGGGCCCATTTATCTCCTGCTTCATTCCTAGTTAGGAATAAAAACTAAATATCCATCTTAGTGGAATCTCCTCTGTTGAAAAGTCTACATGGAAAGCCAAATTATTATCAGAAAGAGATTTGATGAGCATGGAATTCAGATCCAGGAATGAGCCTGAGAACCCTAATGCCTGCTGCATCTGTCTACCCCAGGGGCTGAGTGCTGGGAATGCAGTGACAGAGGTGGCTTCTGTCCCCTCTTTCTCTAGATTTGGTGCTTTCCTTAGACGCTGTTAAAAAAATTCAACTGAATAAATATGAAAGAGCTGGTTAGCTTTAATGAGCAACTCATGAATCAGGCAGCATTCCATCTACTAAATAGAGAGGAGCTCAGTGGAGGTGCAGGAAATAAAAGGTTTTTAAAGGCAGAGAAGGAACTTACAAAAAGAAAAAATGAAAATCACTCAGTCATGTCCGCTGGGCTCCTCTGGACTGTAGCCTGCCAGGCTTCTCTGTCCAGGGGATTCTTCAGGCAGGGATACTGAAATGCATAGCCAGTCCCTTCTCCAGGTGATCTTGTCCACCCAGGGATTGAACCTGGTCTCCTACATTACAGGCAGATTCTTTATCATCTCACCTACCAGGGAGGCCTTCCAAAAGGGAGTTATTAGCAAAGAATGCATTGTTTTAGGCGAGGCTCCTCTCCTAGGGAGAATGAAAAGAGTCTGTCAGCAGATTTCCTAGTGGTAACTAGGATATTCGAGGTTGGCCAATTAAAGGTCACATTCCTAGGAAAGGTTGAAGCTATACTTACCTGAGGTATTAAGTTTTGGTTTGCTGGCATGGAACCTACCAAGAGTGGCCCTATCTTGGACCCACTGTCTCTTTTTTTTAGTAATTTCCCTCTTTTGATCAGGTTGTCAGCTTAACTTAGAGATGTGATAAAAAAAAAAAAATTTAAGGCTTTAGCGCCACGTTCACCTGGTGGTAGTGGTGGTTTAGTCACTAAGTCATGTCCAGCTCTTGTGACCCCATGGACTGGAACCCATCAGGCTCCTCCATTCATAGGATTTCCCAGGCAAGAATACTGGAGTGGGTTCCCATTTCCTTCTCCAGGGGATATTCCTGATCCAGGGATCAAATTCACATTTCCTTTGTCTCCTGCATTGCAGGCCAGGTCTTTACCTGCTGAGCCACTGGGGATTCTTACAGCTTTTGTTCATCCATTGTGTGGTATTCACAGTTAAGAGCATTTTTTTGCTGAATCTCTAAGATATTCATGGGTCACAACTTTGGGCTTATAATTCTGATGTCACTTGCTCACACTGTTCCTCTTCTCATATTCCAGTCTCTGGGAGCTCATTTGCTTGGCAATTGGTGGCTATGAACATGCATTGAAAGCAGAGAATACGATGCATAAGGGAGATTATTATGACTGTAATAAACAGGATAATTCCCAGTGTTTGGAGTGTACTTTGGAGCCATGCTTACTAAGATCCAAACCAATCAAAATCAAATCAAGTCAAGAAAGACACTGATGAAGGAGTCACCTTTTAAAGCCAAGTTGTTTGCTTGGTGATCTTATATGACGGAGTTTTAACTTCTCCAGAGGTGTTAATCCAGATGCAGCAAGTAGTGTTGGCCATAGCACAAACACCTCCTCATTCAATTTAAACTTTGGCCAGAGCCTAAGGATTTTGCTGGACACCTATTGTTTCACAGTAGGTTCTACAGTATTTTCAAGAGCTAAAGAGAGGTTTTTGATCATAGCCTCCTATTTACCCCTAACCAGGGACATAGGGTCCTGCTGAAGGAAGTAATCCTGAATCCTGAATGCCTCCTGGTAATTTCTTTTTAACTTGAGTCAGCAGATTTCCTAGTGGTAACTAGGATATTCGAGGTTGGCCAATTAAAGGTCACATTCCTAGGAAAGGTTGAAGCTATACTTACCTGAGGTATTAAGTTTTGGTTTGCTGGCATGGAACCTACCAAGAGTGGCCCTATCTTGGACCCACTGTCTCTTTTTTTTAGTAATTTCCCTCTTTTGATCAGGTTGTCAGCTTAACTTAGAGATGTGATAAAAAAAAAAAAATTTAAGGCTTTAGCGCCACGTTCACCTGGTGGTAGTGGTGGTTTAGTCACTAAGTCATGTCCAGCTCTTGTGACCCCATGGACTGGAACCCATCAGGCTCCTCCATTCATAGGATTTCCCAGGCAAGAATACTGGAGTGGGTTCCCATTTCCTTCTCCAGGGGATATTCCTGATCCAGGGATCAAATTCACATTTCCTTTGTCTCCTGCATTGCAGGCCAGGTCTTTACCTGCTGAGCCACTGGGGATTCTTACAGCTTTTGTTCATCCATTGTGTGGTATTCACAGTTAAGAGCATTTTTTTGCTGAATCTCTAAGATATTCATGGGTCACAACTTTGGGCTTATAATTCTGATGTCACTTGCTCACACTGTTCCTCTTCTCATATTCCAGTCTCTGGGAGCTCATTTGCTTGGCAATTGGTGGCTATGAACATGCATTGAAAGCAGAGAATACGATGCATAAGGGAGATTATTATGACTGTAATAAACAGGATAATTCCCAGTGTTTGGAGTGTACTTTGGAGCCATGCTTACTAAGATCCAAACCAATCAAAATCAAATCAAGTCAAGAAAGACACTGATGAAGGAGTCACCTTTTAAAGCCAAGTTGTTTGCTTGGTGATCTTATATGACGGAGTTTTAACTTCTCCAGAGGTGTTAATCCAGATGCAGCAAGTAGTGTTGGCCATAGCACAAACACCTCCTCATTCAATTTAAACTTTGGCCAGAGCCTAAGGATTTTTGCTGGACACCTATTGTTTCACAGTAGGTTCTACAGTATTTTCAAGAGCTAAAGAGAGGTTTTTGATCATAGCCTCCTATTTACCCCTAACCAGGGACATAGGGTCCTGCTGAAGGAAGTAATCCTGAATCCTGAATGCCTCCTGGTAATTTCTTTTTAACTTGACATTGTAAATTCAGGGAAGTCAACCAATGAGATATCTCAGTCTGTTGGCAGTTAGGGGCACAGTTAGGTAACCTAAGATGTATTGCCCAATTCTGTGCCAATACCTAGAAACCGATTGGCCCAAAAAGAGTGATTACCAGAACAGCCAGAGATAAATCTTGTCAAGGCATAAGACATTTGCATTAGAGTGGCACTGTTAATGGACAGATCAGAGATGGCAAATCCAGCCATCTTGGCAAAGGCCTAGGAGATATGGGTGATAGAATTATCATTGCAGGCCAATGCCAGACTAAAGGAAAGAAAGAAAGAAAAAAAGCAGTTCATGCTTAATTAAAGTATCAGGTCTTAATCTGGCATCTTGGGAGAAAGCAGTTTACCTTGGTTTGAGCTACTGTTCTTCCTAGTCAATTTGATTTGGGGATCGCCAGCATTTGTACAAGACCAAAAATCAAGTGAAATCTTAGGCTGTGAATGTATTCCCAAGACTTGACTCCCTGCGGTTTTGTTGCCACTGGGTATGGAAGAGGAACTGGTATAGTCCCTTCCAAGGAGACTTAAGGACAGTCATTGTTCTTGCTGATTAGAACAGTGAGGAAAAATTGGAAGCATTAGTTTTGAGAATCATAGCCAGATATTTGAGAAAACTTAGAAGAATTCAGGATACAGTCTAGTTGAAATGTATATAACAAAACCTCAAAGACAATTAATAGGAGTAGAAACTAACATCTATAAAAGTGCAAACACACTTTCTCCCTAATTATCCCCAATTTTTTTCTGAGGAAAATCACAATTAAACTAGTTTGTTTGCATTAAGCTTGGTCTGATTATTTGTGTAAATGCAGCAAGAATAGCAATGGACTATATAAGTTCTTTTTATATGAAACCTCTGATTGAACTTCTTGAGAAATTCTCGAGGCCAGGAAGGCAAGCCAAAGTTCAAGCATTTCTTTAAAACTGTCTGGTAGAGCCTGGAACCTATGATTTTGTTTTTCATAGCCTCCTATTTACCCCTAACCAGGGACATAGGGTCCTGCTGAAGGAAGTAATCCTGAATCCTGAATGCCTCCTGGTAATTTCTTTTTAACTTGACATTGTAAATTCAGGGAAGTCAACCAATGAGATATGTCAGTCTGTTGGCAGTTAGGGGCACAGTTAGGTAACCTAAGATGTATTGCCCAATTCTGTGCCAATACCTAGAAACCGATTGGCCCAAAAAGAGTGATTACCAGAACAGCCAGAGATAAATCTTGTCAAGGCATAAGACATTTGCATTAGAGTGGCACTGTTAATGGACAGATCAGAGATGGCAAATCCAGCCATCTTGGCAAAGGCCTAGGAGATATGGGTGATAGAATTATCATTGCAGGCCAATGCCAGACTAAAGGAAAGAAAGAAAGAAAAAAAGCAGTTCATGCTTAATTAAAGTATCAGGTCTTAATCTGGCATCTTGGGAGAAAGCAGTTTACCTTGGTTTGAGCTACTGTTCTTCCTAGTCAATTTGATTTGGGGATCGCCAGCATTTGTACAAGACCAAAAATCAAGTGAAATCTTAGGCTGTGAATGTATTCCCAAGACTTGACTCCCTGCGGTTTTGTTGCCACTGGGTATGGAAGAGGAACTGGTATAGTCCCTTCCAAGGAGACTTAAGGACAGTCATTGTTCTTGCTGATTAGAACAGTGAGGAAAAATTGGAAGCATTAGTTTTGAGAATCATAGCCAGATATTTGAGAAAACTTAGAAGAATTCAGGATACAGTCTAGTTGAAATGTATATAACAAAACCTCAAAGACAATTAATAGGAGTAGAAACTAACATCTATAAAAGTGCAAACACACTTTCTCCCTAATTATCCCCAATTTTTTTCTGAGGAAAATCACAATTAAACTAGTTTGTTTGCATTAAGCTTGGTCTGATTATTTGTGTAAATGCAGCAAGAATAGCAATGGACTATATAAGTTCTTTTTATATGAAACCTCTGATTGAACTTCTTGAGAAATTCTCGAGGCCAGGAAGGCAAGCCAAAGTTCAAGCATTTCTTTAAAACTGTCTGGTTGTATCTGAGTCTATGCATATCTTGTAAATATGACATTCCAGTCAAAGACTTGGTAATATAGCCAAATGTTTCCAATTGTGTCCTTTTACAGGGAGAACAGATTCTCATGGGACTTTTGCAAATAACTAATTATATTGCTATGAAAAGAATACTTAAATCTCCAAATTCTGAGGGATCGGGTAGGGAGGAAAAGTAAATATTTCACATTCTTGTTTGCAAAGGTATATTTCTGTCAAAATTGTATGTCATAAATAACTTGAGAGAAAAGGTTTCCTTAAAACAAAAATAATCCTCCTCCTTAATTTATTTAGTGCCATGTTATTAATTCTTGTTCATCTTTGATCTTTTGTTAGCAATTTTATGAAGACATCAGTTTTTCCTGTAGAGTTCTATGATTTCTTACCCAGTTCAGTTTTATGACCTAAAGTAATCAGAAACCTGTATTTGTCAAAAGTCCTTTCCATGAATCTCCTTAAGAATGAAGTACTTTTGCAGGAACATTTTTGTAAAAGCAGCCGAGTAAAAGAATAACTGTCTATAGAAGGTGAAAGACTTACAAAAGCCCTTTAGTAAAGATCTGCTGAGATTTTTATTATAATGAAATCGATATGGAAATTTGTGATTATTTTGTTTTTTAAAAATAAGGTTGGCTTTATTTTTAATTTGGTTTATTGTTTGGCTATGTTGGGTGTTCGTTATACCCAGGCTTTCTCTAGATGGAGCAAGTGGGGGCCACTCTCTTGTTGCAATGCACAGGCTCTCATTGTGGTGGCTTCTCTTGGTGTAGATCATGACCTCTAGCGTGTGCGGGTTTCTGTAGTTGTGGCACACAGGCTCAATAGCTGTGATACACAGACATAGTTTTCTCAAAGCATGTGGGACCTTCCTGGACCAGGGATTAAACCCATGTTCCCTGCATTGGCAGGCAGACTCTCAACCACTGGACCACCAGGGAAGTCAAAATGGAATTATTTCTGGGGCACGTAACATTTTAAGATAATTGGAACTATGACTGTTAATATACCAGGACATATCAGATTTCCAAGAATTTCACATAATTTCTGAAATGCTAATAATATATACCTTTATAAACATAACATAAAGAAGGCTTTGTATTAGTTCTTATTTGACAGTGCTTCCTGTGTAACTTGACCTATCAAATTAGCTTAATTAATTAGCCTCCTTTTCTGTAAAGAGAAAGAACAAAAATCTTCTGAAATCCAGGGCTCACCTAGAAAATTGCATATTTAGTTTGAAGTGAAAAAGACTTTGTTTACAATTTGATTTTGAGGAAGAACAGTTTGTTTAAAAAATATCAGAAGGGTTTTTAAATACTTGATCAAATAAGATCATAGGCAGTGTGAAATCATGCTTAATTATCTGTTTAATCAAAGTGGTGATAGAAGATGTTAAATACAAATACAGAAAGATAAATAGTTGTAAAAAAAAACACTTAAGCTTTCATTGCTCTGTGAGAAAAGGGGATCCTGCAGGGGTGCTGTTTGAAGGTCTGGAGGGGTGGCTTGGAGGGGATATACATATGACTAATCTGGGAACATACATATCTATAAACAACAAAACTCTGTAAAAGTTAAAAGTAAAAAAACAAAGATTAAAAAAAAACAACTTAGCTTTTTTTTTGGTTTGTTTATGTTTGTTCTGTTAGTATAGAAGATTTTGCTTTTCTGAACACAGAAAATTATTTTGACAAAACATAGAACCCTTGCTTTCAAGGCAGATTATTTTAAATGGTGGAGAAAAAAAAGAAGAAGAATAAATCCCCAACTTTTACAATTTCTTATGAAGAGTAAACCAATAGTGCAATTAAACTTTGTTCCCTAAACAAAGAGAAAACCAAATTTTACTTTTGCACCACCTTGCTTTTGATATTAGATTAGAATTCACTGGCACAATTAAATTTATTGATTTTATCCAGCCCTAACCATGCACATAATTTCTTTCCAAGGTTTCTTTTCTATAAACCTTAAGTATTTTACTGGTTTTTAGTTTTTATGGCCTGGGTAATTTTGTATGTATTGAGTGAGAGGATTATTCCAACTATTTTGGGAAAGGGCCGAACTGTCCTGGCACCTCTAGATGTGTCATTTAGCTTGCTGATTGAGGACAAAGGTCTAGTCTACCATCTCAGACCCACATGCTAATTAATATATTAACCTTTATAAACATAACATAAAGAAGGCTTTGTATTAGTTCTTATTTGACAGTGCTTCCTGTGTAACTTGACCTATCAAATTAGCTTAATTAATTAGCCTCCTTTTCTGTAAAGAGAAAGAACAAAATCTTCTGAAATCCAGGGCTCACCTAGAAAATTGCATATTTAGTTTGAAGTGAAAAAGACTTTGTTTACAATTTGATTTTGAGGAAGAACAGTTTGTTTAAAAAATATCAGAAGGGTTTTTAAATACTTGATCAAATAAGATCATAGGCAGTGTGAAATCATGCTTAATTATCTGTTTAATCAAAGTGGTGATAGAAGATGTTAAATACAAATACAGAAAGATAAATAGTTGTAAAAAAAAACACTTAAGCTTTCATTGCTCTGTGAGAAAAGGGGATCCTGCAGGGGTGCTGTTTGAAGGTCTGGAGGGGTGGCTTGGAGGGGATATACATATGACTAATCTGGGAACATACATATCTATAAACAACAAAACTCTGTAAAAGTTAAAAGTAAAAAAACAAAGATTAAAAAAAAACAACTTAGCTTTTTTTTTGGTTTGTTTATGTTTGTTCTGTTAGTATAGAAGATTTTGCTTTTCTGAACACAGAAAATTATTTTGACAAAACATAGAACCCTTGCTTTCAAGGCAGATTATTTTAAATGGTGGAGAAAAAAAAGAAGAAGAATAAATCCCCAACTTTTACAATTTCTTATGAAGAGTAAACCAATAGTGCAATTAAACTTTGTTCCCTAAACAAAGAGAAAACCAAATTTTACTTTTGCACCACCTTGCTTTTGATATTAGATTAGAATTCACTGGCACAATTAAATTTATTGATTTTATCCAGCCCTAACCATGCACATAATTTCTTTCCAAGGTTTCTTTTCTATAAACCTTAAGTATTTTACTGGTTTTTAGTTTTTATGGCCTGGGTAATTTTGTATGTAATGAGTGAGAGGATTATTCCAACTATTTTGGGGAAAGGGCCGAACTGTCCTGGCACCTCTAGATGTGTCATTTAGCTTGCTGATTGAGGACAAAGGTCTAGTCTACCATCTCAGACCCACTTGATTATAATGGGTTTCTGTTGTGTCCTTGGACTATGTCATTCTTTCAAAGGTTGTGCCCTGCCCTTTTCCCTCCTGTTACATTAGGATACAAGAAAGAAGGAACTAGGTATCCCTAAGAGAGAAAGAATCAATAACCAATGGGTCTGGGTTTGGAAAGAAAGGGACAATGTGAAATTTTATTTTCCTCTCTACATATTTGAGATGAAGTATTTAGGAGAGTCAGCTCTGGTAAGAATTCTCACACTTAACTGACTACTGCAAGCTCTCTCAGGATGCCATCTGGAGGCTCTGAGGTAAAGTAGTGAGCACAACTCTATTATTTACAGAATTTGGCAAGACTTTAAAAAAAATTAATTTTAGTTTCCTCTTGGTTATGCAAGGAAATAATGTAGTCATTAGCTTAGCAGAAAATTCCTCAGAATCCCATCAACTCTGAGATGCTGAATGCTTGGCTTCTCTGAACACTGGTGCTGACGTGAATCTTGGAGAGAAGTTTTGAGTGAAGTAGAAAAGGAAAGGATAGCTTTATTACTTCTCCAAGCAAAGGGGGACACACTGGGCTCCTGCCTCAAAAAACTATGTGCCCCAACTTGGAGAGGATAGTGAGAAGTTTTATAGTAATTGTACAAGGAGGGCATAACCAGCTCATGGACATTCTTTTGATGTGTTGCTGGTGAGGTAAGTAGGAGTCAGCATCATCAACCTCCAGTTGGTCTGGAATCTATATGCTTGTGGGCAGCATACCATCATTAATCATTCATTTCTCCAACCTGGAGAAGGTTTCAGAATCTGCAAAATAGCTCAGAGATATTGTTGTGTGTCCATTGATGGGGAACCAGAACCTTGCCCCAAGGCTGCTCTATTGTTTTTCTTGACTGATTGTTTCTTCCTGGTCTTACATCCCCTCCCTTTCCTAGTTAGCAACTGCTGGAATCTGCCCGTTGGAACTCAAGGAAGGTTATGGGGGCTAAATGAAGATTATTCCAACTATTTTGGGAAAGGGCCGAACTGTCCTGGCACCTCTAGATGTGTCAGTGCAACAAAGGTCTAGTCTACCATCTCAGACCCACTTGATTATAATGGGTTTCTGTTGTGTCCTTGGACTATGTCATTCTTTCAAAGGTTGTGCCCTGCCCTTTTCCCTCCTGTTACATTAGGATACAAGAAAGAAGGAACTAGGTATCCCTAAGAGAGAAAGAATCAATAACCAATGGGTCTGGGTTTGGAAAGAAAGGGACAATGTGAAATTTTATTTTCCTCTCTACATATTTGAGATGAAGTATTTAGGAGAGTCAGCTCTGGTAAGAATTCTCACACTTAACTGACTACTGCAAGCTCTCTCAGGATGCCATCTGGAGGCTCTGAGGTAAAGTAGTGAGCACAACTCTATTATTTACAGAATTTGGCAAGACTTTAAAAAAAATTAATTTTAGTTTCCTCTTGGTTATGCAAGGAAATAATGTAGTCATTAGCTTAGCAGAAAATTCCTCAGAATCCCATCAACTCTGAGATGCTGAATGCTTGGCTTCTCTGAACACTGGTGCTGACGTGAATCTTGGAGAGAAGTTTTGAGTGAAGTAGAAAAGGAAAGGATAGCTTTATTACTTCTCCAAGCAAAGGGGGACACACTGGGCTCCTGCCTCAAAAAACTATGTGCCCCAACTTGGAGAGGATAGTGAGAAGTTTTATAGTAATTGTACAAGGAGGGCATAACCAGCTCATGGACATTCTTTTGATGTGTTGCTGGTGAGGTAAGTAGGAGTCAGCATCATCAACCTCCAGTTGGTCTGGAATCTATATGCTTGTGGGCAGCATACCATCATTAATCATTCATTTCTCCAACCTGGAGAAGGTTTCAGAATCTGCAAAATAGCTCAGAGATATTGTTGTGTGTCCATTGATGGGGAACCAGAACCTTGCCCCAAGGCTGCTCTATTGTTTTTCTTGACTGATTGTTTCTTCCTGGTCTTACATCCCCTCCCTTTCCTAGTTAGCAACTGCTGGAATCTGCCCGTTGGAACTCAAGGAAGGTTATGGGGGCTAAATGAAGACTATTTCCTATCATCATCTTGCGGGACACAGAAACGCTTTGTGCCCAGGACCACCTCAGTGTCTTGCTTGGTGGGGTGGACATGGAAGTGTCTATAAGGCCATTATCTTGGTGGACCTTTGTTTATAATCTGTGTCTTACAATTTTCCTTTCCTTTGGCAATGACTGTTTTTTTTTTTTTTTTAATTTTGGCCTCTTTTATTGTTGCTATTTCAAAAATTTTTCATCCGTATTTATTCTTTGGCCCGTGTGGCCCTCCCATTGCAATGTCCTCTCTCGTTGCAGAACGCCAGCTCAGGACACATGCGCTCCAGAGTGCTGGCTCGTTATTGGACACACCAATCCAGCCACTCTGCGGCAAGTGGAATCCTCTCGGGCCAGGGATCAAACCAGTGCCCCTTGCACTGCAAGGCAGACTCTTTACCCACTAGACCACCAGGGAAGCCCCCTCCAATGAATTTTTAACAAAGCTATTTCGGAATTTCGAAGCCTTTTAGAAGCATCTTCATACCAATAAAATACAGATCTCATTCTGCCTGTTTAACTTGGAAATTCTAAATGCACTTCTTAAATGATCTTACCTAACTGGAATGTTCCTTCTAATGATCATCTTAATCTTAGGTTGTTTTTTGTAAGATTTTTGCCATTTTTGTAGATATTTATAGCTTCCCTGATGGTTCAGTCAATAAAGAATCCACCTGCAGTGCAGGAGACTGCCTGTAATGCAGGATACACAGGTTTGATCCCTTGGTTGGAAAGATCTCCTGGAAAAGGAAATGGGAATTCACTCCAGTATTCTTATCTGGGAAATCCAATGGACAGAGGAACCTGGAGTGCTACTCCCATGTGGTCAAGAGTTGAACATGACTTAGTAACTAAACCACCACCACCATAGATAGCTTCTAGGACCTATAGTTCTTAGATATAAAATAAGCAGGTGTATTGGAAGGTAGTGCAGTTGACTCTTTAGAATTTAATGATTTCGTTAGCTAAGACATCTGGTTTCTTGGGGCTAAACTGATGCCTAAAAGAGATATGCCATCGGCTTGGGAATTATGTGATGTTTAACAATACACCTCATTGCACGGGAATTTTCCTGAGATTGGCAAATGACCTAGTTTCAATCTAACGCCTTCTATGACAAACTTATCTCAATATCGGAGTCTTTGGGTTAGGTGGAACGCAGTCTATCAGGTCGCATGTGCTTGACTCACACTCACCAATTTTTGTGCCTTTTCTTTTGATATTACCATTAGCATTTATTCTTTATCTGCACAAAACAAACATGTACACCTTAACATATTGTCAGTAGCAAAGAAATCTTGGCCAATAAAAGCCCTGTGTGCACCGCCAATTCCTATGGAACCTTGGACTGGAGAAAGGGCTGAACTAGCAAACCTCCACAAATGGGGACTGTAGACTGGGGGTGTCACATGGATGGGAAACTGCACACTACTTCTAAAAGTTCCCATCTTTAAAGTGGGTCTTTAAATAGACTCAGGACCTTGGGATTTCTACTCAAAAAACTGGAAATTGCTGTCTGAAAGGCTAAGAGTCTTAGCTCCAGGTAGAACCATCTTCCTATTTAAGCTGACCTTTCCTATATTGGAAAGCCAATTGGATAAAGATCTTGTTGCAAAGAGGCTGGAGCTCAGAACTGAGAGGAACTTACCCAAATCCTCAAACACAGTGAGAAAGACAGTGAAGTCAAGAAAGGAGTTTTCAGGTACCACACCAATGTTTCTCCTTGTCCCTGAATGCTGTCAAATGATCACTTAGGATCCCACTGCTGCCACCAAATCTGTTAAAGAATGAAATTCAACTGAGTACATTTAGAAGAGTTGACTGACTTTGTTGGGTAATTCATAAATCAGACAGTATCCTATAAACTAAGTATAGGGGAGCTCCATCAAGATGCAGAAAATCAGAATTTTTTAAAGGCAGAGAGGGAAATGAAAAAAAGGAAATCATCAACAAAGAATACTTTGTTTTAAACAGGGTTGCCTTCCTAAGGAGAATGAAGAGAGTCTATCATTAGACTTCCTAGTGCTAACCAGGATATTTCAGGTTGGCTGATTAAAGGTCACGTTCTGGGGGAGGTTGAAACTGTAATTAAGTTAGGTATTAAGTCTTGGTTTTCTGATATGAGGCCTAAGAAAAGCAATACTATTTTGGACCTGTTATCCCTTTTTTCTTTTTTAACAACTTCTGATGACCTTTCTTATCTCAGATTGGTAAATATCATTAACTGGGTAACAATTTTCTTCCATACTGTTATGTGTTCACTAGATTTCAAGGTCTGCTTTTTCCTGTTTAAATTGGGAAATTAATAATAATTTCTGAAGCCTTTTCTTTTGATATTACCAAGCATCGCACAAAACAAACATGTACACCTTAACATATTGTCAGTAGCAAAGAAATCTTGGCCAATAAAAGCCCTGTGTGCACCGCCAATTCCTATGGAACCTTGGACTGGAGAAAGGGCTGAACTAGCAAACCTCCACAAATGGGGACTGTAGACTGGGGGTGTCACATGGATGGGAAACTGCACACTACTTCTAAAAGTTCCCATCTTTAAAGTGGGTCTTTAAATAGACTCAGGACCTTGGGATTTCTACTCAAAAAACTGGAAATTGCTGTCTGAAAGGCTAAGAGTCTTAGCTCCAGGTAGAACCATCTTCCTATTTAAGCTGACCTTTCCTATATTGGAAAGCCAATTGGATAAAGATCTTGTTGCAAAGAGGCTGGAGCTCAGAACTGAGAGGAACTTACCCAAATCCTCAAACACAGTGAGAAAGACAGTGAAGTCAAGAAAGGAGTTTTCAGGTACCACACCAATGTTTCTCCTTGTCCCTGAATGCTGTCAAATGATCACTTAGGATCCCACTGCTGCCACCAAATCTGTTAAAGAATGAAATTCAACTGAGTACATTTAGAAGAGTTGACTGACTTTGTTGGGTAATTCATAAATCAGACAGTATCCTATAAACTAAGTATAGGGGAGCTCCATCAAGATGCAGAAAATCAGAATTTTTTAAAGGCAGAGAGGGAAATGAAAAAAAGGAAATCATCAACAAAGAATACTTTGTTTTAAACAGGGTTGCCTTCCTAAGGAGAATGAAGAGAGTCTATCATTAGACTTCCTAGTGCTAACCAGGATATTTCAGGTTGGCTGATTAAAGGTCACGTTCTGGGGGAGGTTGAAACTGTAATTAAGTTAGGTATTAAGTCTTGGTTTTCTGATATGAGGCCTAAGAAAAGCAATACTATTTTGGACCTGTTATCCCTTTTTTCTTTTTTAACAACTTCTGATGACCTTTCTTATCTCAGATTGGTAAATATCATTAACTGGGTAACAATTTTCTTCCATACTGTTATGTGTTCACTAGATTTCAAGGTCTGCTTTTTCCTGTTTAAATTGGGAAATTAATAATAATTTCTGAAGCTATTATTCCTTATGATGCATTTATTTCACTAGTTTGCTCTGGTTACGGGGAAAACACTACTTGGTCCACGCCTCAGCTTTTCATGCAGAAGGATTTCCATTAGGACACCACTCCTGACCTTCTCTCAGGAGGGAGAGGTGACTTATAGATGAGTTTGAGAAATGGTCCTGAGTATGGGTAGTTCTGCCTCTTCTAAGATCCCTCACTAGATCTGTAGGCTGGCATAAAGGGTACATTCTAATGCTGTCTCCTGCCCTGCAGCAAAATTCCTGTCTCTAAGAGATAAGGCCCTTATGTCAGGGATCAGGTGAAAATGTCTGTTTACTTCAGAGGAAGAAAGGGGTGTACCTGCAGAAAGATGATCTCCTATACCTAGCCCCTCTGCTAGCCTCAGGGGTTGTAGAGCAGGTACAAAGTGCCAGGTGGATAGATGCTGAAGAGTTTCAATTGTCTTCTCAAATCCTGAAGTTCCAGAGTCACTCATTAGCATTCAGCTTGCAGTGTGAACTCTATTGTTTTTACATCATTTCACTTTTGTTAAACAATTAAATGGAGGAATACCTTGACCTGAACAGGAATCAACTTATGTTTGATAAGTAAATAAATAATTTCATTGATATTTGACTTTTAAAAAAAAAAATACCCATCTAGTCTACTTTGTGATATGAAGATCCTAAGAAACACCTGTTCCTTTCAAAATCCTAAGATGGTAAATTCCATCTTAACACTTTTGGCCCCCTTTTCTGTCTTTCTTTCTTTGTTTGTCTTAAGGAAATTATAGGTTTTTATTTATTCACATTATTTATTTTTGGCTGTGCTGGGTCTTCACTGCTGTTCAGGCTTCTCTAGTTACAGTGGGTGGGGCCTATTCTTAATTGTGGTGCACAGGCTTCTCATCGCCATGGCTTCTCGTGTTGCAGAGCCAGGCTCTAGGGAGCACAGGCTTCAAGTGGTTACAGCCTGAGGGCTCAGTAGTTGTGGTTCCCAGGCTCTAGACTCTAGGCTCAATAGTTTTGTCACCTGGGTTTAGTTGCTGGTGATATGTGGGATCTTCCTGGATCAGGGATCAAACCTCTGTCTTCTGCACTAGAAGGCAGATTCTTTACCACTGAGCTACCAGGGCAGCCCAGTCTGCCTTTCTGCTGTCTTTTCTCCTCATTTTAGTTGCTTCCTAAGTTCATCTCCCTCAGGTCATCTATTTACTCACTTTCAGATCACTTCTTCTTCCTACTCTTTCCTCTTGGGCCTCCTCCCATCAAAGACCTCTCTTACAATCCTTCCCATTGTACTCTTTTGCTACTTTCTTTCATTATAATTCTGTCTCATTTTTGGTGAGGGGCAGCCTGAATCATGCAGCTTCTGTGATTCTATGTGCAGGATCTTAGTTGCAGCATGTGGAATCTTTAGTTGTCACATGTGGGATCTAGTTTCCTGAACAGGGTCAAACCTGGGCCCACTGCCTTGGGAGTGCAGGATCTTAACCACTGGACCATCAGGGAAGTCCCTGTTATCAACTTTAAAAAGACTATTAAAATTATGTTTCATGTAAGATTCATGGCCTAAAGAAGACAAAAGAAAATGCAGAGAAGAAGAACAAAGCCAGGAAAAAATCCATCATCAAATTATATAAGGACATGTAATTAAAGTCATAGAAAGGGAAGGAGTAGAGAGAGACCAGAGATAGAGAGGGATAAGGAGGCAGAAGAAATATTTGAAGAAAAGATACCTGAAAATTTCCTAAAATTGATAAAACTCATCAACATTCAGATATGGAAAAGTTCAGTAAAGCAGGATAAGTATAAAACCATTCTAAGCTAACCAAAGGTATAAAGGAAATATTAAAAGCAGTCAGGGGGCTTCCCCGATGGTCCAGTGGGTAAGGACACCACCTTGCAGTACAGGGGGCACTGGTTCCATCCTAGTCCAGGGAAGATCCCACTTGCCATGGAGCGGCTGGACCGATGTGTCCAACTACTGAGCATGCTCCCAGAGCAGGTCCTCTGCAGCGAGAGAGGCCACTGCGATGGGAGGCATACACAGGCCAAAGAACAAAGATGGATAAAAATAAATAAATGAAAGACCAATAGAAGTGGCCAAAAAATAAAAAATAAAAAAAAACAAGCAGTCAGAACACATATGTGCATGTATACACATGCACACACACACACACACACACACACACCCTACAGGCCCAGAAGGCTTTCCTAATGAATTCTATCCAACAGTTAAGACAGGAATAGTACCAACACTATCCAAATTCTTCCAGAAAATAGAAGAGAGAGAGCTTCCTAACTCATATTATTAGTATAAGACCACTATTGCTCTAATACAAAATGAGTGAAAGACATTATAAGAAAACCACATACCACTATCCCTCATGAACACAAAATGGAAAATTCTTGACAAAATTTTAGCAACAGTATATAAAAAGGATCATTGCATTGGATTTATCTCAGGATTGCAGGATTGATTTGACACTTGAAAATCAATCAGTGTAATTCAGCCTATTACCATACTAAAACAAATTCATGTTTTTATCTCAGTAGATACAGAGGATTCATCTGAAAAAAAAAAAAAAGCATCCATGATTAAAACTCCCAGCAAACTAGAAATAGGAGAGAACATCCCCCTCTTAATAAGGGCCATCAATAAAAGCCTACAGCAAAACATCATACTTAATGGTGAAAGATTAGATGCTTTTTTCCTGAAGCTGCGAAAAAGGTAAGAATGTCCACTCTCATCTTTTCTCTTCAACACTGTCCTGGAGATCCTAGCCAGTGCACTAAGAAAGAGAAAGGAGTTAAAAGACATAGAATTCTAAAGACAGATACAAAACTGTCTTTATTCACTAATTATATGATCATCCATATACAGATTCCTAAGGAATCTACCAAAAAAAAAAAAAAAAAAAACTTACTGGAAGATATAATTGAGTTTAGCAAGATTTCAGGATACAAAATTAATTTGCAAAAATTATTTGTATTTCCATATACTACAAACAAAAATCAAACTGAAATATTTTAAAAAATTGATTTATTTATTTTTGGCTATTCTGGGTTTTCACTGCTGCTGCAGGTTCTTCTCTAGTTGCAGGGAGTCAGGGCTACTCTCTAGTTGAGGTGAGCAGGTTTCTTGTTCCAGTGACTTATCTTGTGGAACTCGGAATCCAGGGCACATGGGCTTCAATAGTTGCGGCACATGGGCTCAATTGTTGAGACTCCAAGGCTCTAGAACACAGGCTCAGTAGTTGCGGCTCACGGACTTAGTTGCTCCACAGCATTGTGGGATCTTCCTGGATCAGGGATCGAACCCATGTCTCCTGCATTGGCAGAAGAACTCTACCGCTGAGCTACTAGGGAAGCCCCAAATTGAAATTAAAATGCCATTTATAATAAGATCAAAATATGAAACACTTAGGAATAAATCTGACAAAAGATGTGCAGATCTATATATTGAAAACTATAAAACATTCCTAAGCAAAATTAAAGACCTAAATAAATGAAGAGATATACCATGCTCATGGATCAGAAGACACCATATTATGAAGATGTTAATTCTTCTCAAATTGGTTTGTAATATTCAATACCATATGAAACAAAATCCCAATAAGATTTATTGCAGAAATTGACATACTGATTCAAAAATTGATACAGATGTGTCAAATCAACACATTGTACATCTTTAACTTAGCACTGTTATATGTCATTTATGTCTTAATTTTTAAAAAAACAGTTAAATATTGATACATGGCATTTTCTCCTCTACACTCGTGCCCCTAACCTGGATCACACATTTTGTTGTTGTTTTTATATTTTCCTTTAATTTTCATTTTTCACTTCTGTTCAATAGGAGTCATACTGTTTCTTATTATCCTCCTTCCTAAGGTAATATTTGGTCCCTTCCTCTTCCTCAAACCATAGAATTCTAAAGACAGATACAAAACTGTCTTTATTCACTAATTATATGATCATCCATATACAGATTCCTAAGGAATCTACCAAAAAAAAAAAAAAAAAAAAACTTACTGGAAGATATAATTGAGTTTAGCAAGATTTCAGGATACAAAATTAATTTGCAAAAATTATTTGTATTTCCATATACTACAAACAAAAATCAAACTGAAATATTTTAAAAAATTGATTTATTTATTTTTGGCTATTCTGGGTTTTCACTGCTGCTGCAGGTTCTTCTCTAGTTGCAGGGAGTCAGGGCTACTCTCTAGTTGAGGTGAGCAGGTTTCTTGTTCCAGTGACTTATCTTGTGGAACTCGGAATCCAGGGCACATGGGCTTCAATAGTTGCGGCACATGGGCTCAATTGTTGAGACTCCAAGGCTCTAGAACACAGGCTCAGTAGTTGCGGCTCACGGACTTAGTTGCTCCACAGCATTGTGGGATCTTCCTGGATCAGGGATCGAACCCATGTCTCCTGCATTGGCAGAAGAACTCTACCGCTGAGCTACTAGGGAAGCCCCAAATTGAAATTAAAATGCCATTTATAATAAGATCAAAATATGAAACACTTAGGAATAAATCTGACAAAAGATGTGCAGATCTATATATTGAAAACTATAAAACATTCCTAAGCAAAATTAAAGACCTAAATAAATGAAGAGATATACCATGCTCATGGATCAGAAGACACCATATTATGAAGATGTTAATTCTTCTCAAATTGGTTTGTAATATTCAATACCATATGAAACAAAATCCCAATAAGATTTATTGCAGAAATTGACATACTGATTCAAAAATTGATACAGATGTGTCAAATCAACACATTGTACATCTTTAACTTAGCACTGTTATATGTCATTTATGTCTTAATTTTTAAAAAAACAGTTAAATATTGATACATGGCATTTTCTCCTCTACACTCGTGCCCCTAACCTGGATCACACATTTTGTTGTTGTTTTTATATTTTCCTTTAATTTTCATTTTTCACTTCTGTTCAATAGGGAGTCATACTGTTTCTTATTATCCTCCTTCCTAAGGTAATATTTGGTCCCTTCCTCTTCCTCAAACCATAAAGGTAGTTGCAGAGAAACATGATTATGTGTGCTTGAATTGAAAAATAGATCAATTTATCAGTTTCAGAATATTTTCCGCAAGAAAAAGAATGAGACTAAAATCTCAGTCTCTGGTAGCATGCAAAAGAGACTCAACTGTCTTCATTCACATTCATTAAGAAAGCATCTAGCATGAACCAGACACTGGGAATACAGAATAGTAAATAAGGCACATGCAGTCTGTGTCCTTCTAGGTCTGAAGATCTAGCAGCATGTCCCATTCCTGGGGATTTCTGCAGAGGTTTGAACTAGGTGACCCAGAGTTCTCTTCTGGAGGTCTATAAATCTCTATTTCTAGGACTAAAACACACATACACACACACTTCAAACACACTTTTGTGTTCTAATAAGGCAAATGTCCTCTTTGCACCTCTTTCTTTGAGAGTGGTGGACTGAGTACAGAGGAATAAAGAACTCAACACCTGGCTTCCCTGATGGCCCAGTGGTTAAGAATCTGCCTTGTAATCCAAGGGACGTCGTTTGGATCCTTGGTCTGGGAAGATCCAACGTGCTCCGGAGCAAGTAAGCTCGTATGTCTCAACTACTGAGCTAACACTCTAGGGCCCATGAGCCTCAACGACTGAAGCCCGAGCGCCTAGAGCCTGTGCTCTGCAACAAGAGAAGCCAGTGCAGTGAGAAGCCTGCACAGGACAAGAACAGCCACCACCATCCCTGCACGCCACCCCCCGGCCCCTGCTCACCTCAACTAGAGAAAGCCTGAGTGCAGCAACAGAGACTCCACCACAGCCAGAAACAAATAAATAAATCTTTTAAAAGAAAAAAAAAAAAAGGACTCAACACCTATGACAGCACCCCTCTAAGCCTAAAACAGAAGAATTTGCCTGGCTCTCTCTCATTAAACAAATTTATTTTGTACTTGAATGTGTTTGTGGGTCTTTGCCAGAGGGAAATCTCAAACACATGGTCTCAGGCCACTTTTACCTCTGGGAAAGTGAGGAAGAGACCCTGTCAGAAAAATGCTAACCCATTTCCAGAAAGTTTACCTTCCAGAAAGTCTGTCCCCTTCCCCTGGCTCTGGGTGTTACTTCAGGGACTCTTCTTCAGGAAAGCGAGGCAGGCAGTGAGCCCATCCAAGCCAGAGTGAGCAGATGGCCTAGAGTTCCGGGAATATTCTGGGCTTATTCCTCCAAGTACTACTACAGATATGAGAGCCAGTTCCAAGAAAACAAGGAGTCTTAGCTAGACTCATGGCTTAGGCATGCAAAGCCAGCAAAGAAGTGCCAAGGACAGACTTTCTGGAGTCAGGGAGGAGGGGACTGTTGCCTTCTCTTGCAAACAAATTCTTATTGAACATGATCACTGCTCCCTCCCAAAAAACACCTTTAGGGTCTGCAAACCAATGTCCAGTCACAGCTCTAGTATCTGTGAGCAGGCTTGACATGTTTCAAAAAAGAAAATGAGGGCTTCCCTGGTGGTCCAGCGGGTGAAGAGTCTGCCTTGCAGTGCAAGGGGCACCAGTTTGATCCCTGGCCCAAGAAGATCCCATGTGCTGCGGAGCAGCTGGAGGGGTGTGTCCAATCACAAGCCAGTGCTCTGGAGCGCATGCGCCCAGAGCCGGTGCTCTGCAGTGGGAGAGGCCCCTACAATGGGAAGCCCACACAGGCCAGGGAACAGAGATGGATGAAAATAAATAAATAGGAAACCATTAAAAGAGACCAAAATTTAAAAAAAAAAAAAAAAGTGAATGGACACGAAATAATAATTCCATTAATACTTTTACCCAAAGTGCTTTTCTGCAGCCTCCAGTTTTCATTTATGCCTTTTCTTCTCCCTGGGTTGTTCTCTGTCTTCTTCCCTCTTGTCCTATTTTTCTTCCCAGGGTTGTATCAAGTGTTACCTCTTTTATGATGTTTTCCTGGTTTCTTTCAGCTCCAAGTAAACTCTCTTCTCAGAGCATTCTAAATTTTCTTATAGAGAATATTATACCTTATAGCATTTTGTTCATGCTTTACCTTTTAAAAAATTAAATTCTAAGTACCATGAATGTGTTTGTGGGTCTTTGCCAGAGGGAAATCTCAAACACATGGTCTCAGGCCACTTTTACCTCTGGGAAAGTGAGGAAGAGACCCTGTCAGAAAAATGCTAACCCATTTCCAGAAAGTTTACCTTCCAGAAAGTCTGTCCCCTTCCCCTGGCTCTGGGTGTTACTTCAGGGACTCTTCTTCAGGAAAGCGAGGCAGGCAGTGAGCCCATCCAAGCCAGAGTGAGCAGATGGCCTAGAGTTCCGGGAATATTCTGGGCTTATTCCTCCAAGTACTACTACAGATATGAGAGCCAGTTCCAAGAAAACAAGGAGTCTTAGCTAGACTCATGGCTTAGGCATGCAAAGCCAGCAAAGAAGTGCCAAGGACAGACTTTCTGGAGTCAGGGAGGAGGGGACTGTTGCCTTCTCTTGCAAACAAATTCTTATTGAACATGATCACTGCTCCCTCCCAAAAAACACCTTTAGGGTCTGCAAACCAATGTCCAGTCACAGCTCTAGTATCTGTGAGCAGGCTTGACATGTTTCAAAAAAGAAAATGAGGGCTTCCCTGGTGGTCCAGCGGGTGAAGAGTCTGCCTTGCAGTGCAAGGGGCACCAGTTTGATCCCTGGCCCAAGAAGATCCCATGTGCTGCGGAGCAGCTGGAGGGGTGTGTCCAATCACAAGCCAGTGCTCTGGAGCGCATGCGCCCAGAGCCGGTGCTCTGCAGTGGGAGAGGCCCCTACAATGGGAAGCCCACACAGGCCAGGGAACAGAGATGGATGAAAATAAATAAATAGGAAACCATTAAAAGAGACCAAAATTTAAAAAAAAAAAAAAAAGTGAATGGACACGAAATAATAATTCCATTAATACTTTTACCCAAAGTGCTTTTCTGCAGCCTCCAGTTTTCATTTATGCCTTTTCTTCTCCCTGGGTTGTTCTCTGTCTTCTTCCCTCTTGTCCTATTTTTCTTCCCAGGGTTGTATCAAGTGTTACCTCTTTTATGATGTTTTCCTGGTTTCTTTCAGCTCCAAGTAAACTCTCTTCTCAGAGCATTCTAAATTTTCTTATAGAGAATATTATACCTTATAGCATTTTGTTCATGCTTTACCTTTTAAAAAATTAAATTCTAAGTACCATATGGGCAGAAATTTCATTCTTCTTTACATCTCATCCTGCCCCAAAAGCAGCATGCATTTCCTCCAGCCACCCTGTATTTGCACATGGTAAGATTAAGAAAAGCTTGAGAAAACATACTTGAGAAAATAATCTTTGTCACAGGAGTCAGTGATAACTGTCAGAAACTTCCCAGTCCTGCAAAGGGCAAAACTAGGTCTCTCCTACAGTCTTTTTGAGGTTGGCAATGATACTTTCTGTCCCAATAGTCTAAAAAATGAGAAAACTAAATTCACACTCATTGATGCTTAATTCACCTGGAATTACTGAAAAATAAGCAGTTTCATCTAAGCTAATTTTCCAAATCATTGGAGCTTACTTATTAGAATCTAATTTTTTAAAGTGATTTATAATGCCTTTTCTAAAAGCATTTAGAGCATCTCTGGAAAAGTCCAAAAGTGAATGGTCACCATGGCTGTATTCATGGAGGATGACTTGGAGATCAGGGAAGAGAGGTAGGTGGAAACTTTCTTTTCACTATGTGTCTTTTGAATTTTGAATGATGTACATCTATAATTTAAAACTAATGACACACTTCCTTACTTCTTTCAATGTAGTTGCTGAACCTAGTGTAGCTCTTCTTTCTGAATCAAGGTCATTGCTATAAATATTATTTATTGCCTCATTCCTATATATCATTACTGAAAAGAAAAAGAAAAAAAAGAATGTTGAAGTTATATGGCATTATTTGCCCCTATCCTAAATGACTCTAAAACTTCTAAGCCTCCAGAGGTCTGGGATTTGGTTCTTTTTGGATTTTTTTCCTATCTCTTCCCTGATGGCTACCTTTTTTTGCAGTTATTATAGTGACTATTATTACAGTGACTATTAACAGCAACTCTAACCCCCACCACCACCCTACCTCACACCCACCCATTCTGACTTGCTCATTTGTTGTTGCTGTTGTTGTTTTTCAAATTTGGCTGCTCTTGGTCTTAGTTGTAGGATGCAAGATCTTCAATCTTCATTGTAGTACGTGAGATCTTTAGTTGCAATATGTAGGGGCTAGTGCCCTGACCAGGGATTGAACCTGGGCCCCCTGTATTGGGAGCTAAATTTTCTTATAGAGAATATTATACCTTATAGCATTTTGTTCATGCTTTACCTTTTTAAAAATTAAATTCTAAGTACCATATGGGCAGAAATTTCATTCTTCTTTACATCTCATCCTGCCCCAAAGCAGCATGCATTTCCTCCAGCCACCCTGTATTTGCACATGGTAAGATTAAGAAAAGCTTGAGAAAACATACTTGAGAAAATAATCTTTGTCACAGGAGTCAGTGATAACTGTCAGAAACTTCCCAGTCCTGCAAAGGGCAAAACTAGGTCTCTCCTACAGTCTTTTTGAGGTTGGCAATGATACTTTCTGTCCCAATAGTCTAAAAAATGAGAAAACTAAATTCACACTCATTGATGCTTAATTCACCTGGAATTACTGAAAAATAAGCAGTTTCATCTAAGCTAATTTTCCAAATCATTGGAGCTTACTTATTAGAATCTAATTTTTTAAAGTGATTTATAATGCCTTTTCTAAAAGCATTTAGAGCATCTCTGGAAAAGTCCAAAAGTGAATGGTCACCATGGCTGTATTCATGGAGGATGACTTGGAGATCAGGGAAGAGAGGTAGGTGGAAACTTTCTTTTCACTATGTGTCTTTTGAATTTTGAATGATGTACATCTATAATTTAAAACTAATGACACACTTCCTTACTTCTTTCAATGTAGTTGCTGAACCTAGTGTAGCTCTTCTTTCTGAATCAAGGTCATTGCTATAAATATTATTTATTGCCTCATTCCTATATATCATTACTGAAAAGAAAAAGAAAAAAAAGAATGTTGAAGTTATATGGCATTATTTGCCCCTATCCTAAATGACTCTAAAACTTCTAAGCCTCCAGAGGTCTGGGATTTGGTTCTTTTTGGATTTTTTTCCTATCTCTTCCCTGATGGCTACCTTTTTTTGCAGTTATTATAGTGACTATTATTACAGTGACTATTAACAGCAACTCTAACCCCCACCACCACCCTACCTCACACCCACCCATTCTGACTTGCTCATTTGTTGTTGCTGTTGTTGTTTTTCAAATTTGGCTGCTCTTGGTCTTAGTTGTAGGATGCAAGATCTTCAATCTTCATTGTAGTACGTGAGATCTTTAGTTGCAATATGTAGGGGCTAGTGCCCTGACCAGGGATTGAACCTGGGCCCCCTGTATTGGGAGCAAAGGATCTTAACCACTGGACCAGGAAAGTCCATTGCTCATTTGTTCTAATGTGACAAGGGATCCCAGGTGATAAATAGAATTCATCAAGTGGAGAGAGGGAGGAGACAATTTCAGGAGTTAAAAAAATTGTTCAGCTATGTGGGGTATGACTCTACAAAGTGGGTTAGACTGAATGGTATTCTTATCTCAGATTTACTTCTCTCACACTTAAAATCAATCCTTCAAATATTGTCCTTGTGGTAGGCAGGTCTGGAAAACACCAAAGTAGTTACCTGGTACCAGAGTGTTGCTAGAGACAATGCCTAAGAAATCGAGAGATAACATGTCTTACTGTTCATGGAACTGCTCTTGCTAGGTGGCTCAGTGGTAAAGAATCTACCTTCCAGCACAAGAGACACAAGAAATTCAAGTTTGAACCCTGGGCAGGGAAGATCCCCTGGAGGAGAAAATGTCAACCTGCTCCAGTATTCTTGCCTGGAAAATGCCATGGACAGAGGAGCCTAGTGGGCTATCGTCCATGAGATCACCAAGAGTTGGAGACAGCTGAGCATGCATGCACACACATGCACATGGTCCGTGGAGGATGAAGAAAAACCACTAGATAATTCCTAGGAATGCGGAAAGGGATGAAGTTGCTATCATTCCATATGTGGACTTAATATATTTGGGCCTTGTAGTGGCTTGTCTGACTCTTTCTGGTTTTCATTTTAGATATCTATATGTTTTTTGCTTTATTTTTTGCTATAATTCTAGATACCTCGAGTGACCAGATAAGTAGCTTCTAAATAAGTAGAGTTACTATTAATATCATCATTTAAATTATTTTTTTATCTCAGTGATTTTTTTAAAGAAAATCCTGGACAATTAACTGGCAAAAAAGGTTTTATAGCTCCAGATTCAGGTTAAGACATACCTCTGTCAATGCTCAAATCTGTCACCAAGATGGAGCCTGAGCCATCACCATCCTGGGTTAAAGTGCAGAGAGTCTGAAAAATTATTGGAAAACTAAAAAGAGTGTTTGGCTGCTCTTGGTCTTAGTTGTAGGATGCAAGATCTTCAATCTTCATTGTAGTACGTGAGATCTTTAGTTGCAATATGTAGGGGCTAGTGCCCTGACCAGGGATTGAACCTGGGCCCCCTGTATTGGGAGCAAAGGATCTTAACCACTGGACCAGGAAAGTCCATTGCTCATTTGTTCTAATGTGACAAGGGATCCCAGGTGATAAATAGAATTCATCAAGTGGAGAGAGGGAGGAGACAATTTCAGGAGTTAAAAAAATTGTTCAGCTATGTGGGGTATGACTCTACAAAGTGGGTTAGACTGAATGGTATTCTTATCTCAGATTTACTTCTCTCACACTTAAAATCAATCCTTCAAATATTGTCCTTGTGGTAGGCAGGTCTGGAAAACACCAAAGTAGTTACCTGGTACCAGAGTGTTGCTAGAGACAATGCCTAAGAAATCGAGAGATAACATGTCTTACTGTTCATGGAACTGCTCTTGCTAGGTGGCTCAGTGGTAAAGAATCTACCTTCCAGCACAAGAGACACAAGAAATTCAAGTTTGAACCCTGGGCAGGGAAGATCCCCTGGAGGAGAAAATGTCAACCTGCTCCAGTATTCTTGCCTGGAAAATGCCATGGACAGAGGAGCCTAGTGGGCTATCGTCCATGAGATCACCAAGAGTTGGAGACAGCTGAGCATGCATGCACACACATGCACATGGTCCGTGGAGGATGAAGAAAAACCACTAGATAATTCCTAGGAATGCGGAAAGGGATGAAGTTGCTATCATTCCATATGTGGACTTAATATATTTGGGCCTTGTAGTGGCTTGTCTGACTCTTTCTGGTTTTCATTTTAGATATCTATATGTTTTTTGCTTTATTTTTTGCTATAATTCTAGATACCTCGAGTGACCAGATAAGTAGCTTCTAAATAAGTAGAGTTACTATTAATATCATCATTTAAATTATTTTTTTATCTCAGTGATTTTTTTAAAGAAAATCCTGGACAATTAACTGGCAAAAAAGGTTTTATAGCTCCAGATTCAGGTTAAGACATACCTCTGTCAATGCTCAAATCTGTCACCAAGATGGAGCCTGAGCCATCACCATCCTGGGTTAAAGTGCAGAGAGTCTGAAAAATTATTGGAAAACTAAAAAGAGTGTTGAAAATCAAGGGCAGAGAATAAGATGAGGCCATAAATATGGTGTTGACATTCAAAAAAGAAAGCTAATTATGAAGATTACGGGCCAGTAAATTGGATAGTCATAGTAATAAAACAGATGTTAACAGTGAAAATCCATCAACATCTGGAAAGGATAAAGTCACAAAGGATTTACGGAAAGGAGTGAGTTCAAGAGACTCAGCAGAAGAGAAAATCCAAGTGAGACCAGGTCTTTAGTAAAGGATTTGGAACCTGGGTGAAAGATTTTGCTTAGCCTGCCATGGCGTTTCTACTCTAAGGCCTGTTCAGATTGCTTTGGATGAGAATGTGGTCACATGGACTCCACCACTGGCTGACAGATTATAAATAAAGGATAATGATATAAACACCTAGAAACAGCTCCAGTGAAGGGAACAGGAGGCTGAAGGGCACTTCCCTAGATAGCAAAGTCAGATCTTGTTATATTTAACATCTTTGTAATGATTTTAAAGCAGGAACAAACAAATGTCAAGAAAATGCACAAAGCACATCAACTATAGACGAGTTACACACACCAACCAGCAAGGAGTTTACCCAGCAGGACTGAGAGCTGTTGGCAAAGGGAGCTGGAAATCACCCAGGTGATTTTCTGGGTATTTACCCAGCATGTTCAAGTCCTAAGGGTGCATCTCTCTGCTCTCCTGAGTCAGATTTTAAGAATATCAGCTAGAGCAGTACCCATCACCATTGGTGGTGACAATCAGAACTTACTACTGCCAAGGGCAAGACCAGGTTTCTTCCCCAGTTCTCTCTGAGGTGGGCAGAGGCTCTTTCTGACACGCAGCAGATGCTCAGTAATTGCGGTAGTGTATCTATGATCTTTGAGTGGTAATGAGGTAATAGTCACCAGTAAAGGCCCTCTAGCTTTGAGATTTGGAGATACTACGTTTGGAGGAAAAAGAAACAGGAGCAGGCGGTCAGGTGTTTAAGCAAACAGTCATGACCATCCCAGGTGGTGTTCTGGGGCCCTGGTCTGCCCCATTCCTGCCTGTGCGAATGGGATTGTGGTGCATCCACTGCCTCATCTGGATCTGCCAGGCTTCCTCCTGGCCTTGGCTATGTGACTGGTCACCTATGATTGGATCTCACTATCTTGTGTTCTGAACCTAACCCCACAGTACTCTAGCTGCATCCAGGATCCAGCTTGGATTCATGAGAGCTCATTTTGCTTTCCCTAACATTTAACTTCATGATGGCAGCTCAGAGGAAAGACCATATCACTTATCCTGATATACAATATTAAATCCCCCTGCACCTCAAAGGATTGAGTTCAAGAGACTCAGCAGAAGAGAAAATCCAAGTGAGACCAGGTCTTTAGTAAAGGATTTGGAACCTGGGTGAAAGATTTTGCTTAGCCTGCCATGGCGTTTCTACTCTAAGGCCTGTTCAGATTGCTTTGGATGAGAATGTGGTCACATGGACTCCACCACTGGCTGACAGATTATAAATAAAGGATAATGATATAAACACCTAGAAACAGCTCCAGTGAAGGGAACAGGAGGCTGAAGGGCACTTCCCTAGATAGCAAAGTCAGATCTTGTTATATTTAACATCTTTGTAATGATTTTAAAGCAGGAACAAACAAATGTCAAGAAAATGCACAAAGCACATCAACTATAGACGAGTTACACACACCAACCAGCAAGGAGTTTACCCAGCAGGACTGAGAGCTGTTGGCAAAGGGAGCTGGAAATCACCCAGGTGATTTTCTGGGTATTTACCCAGCATGTTCAAGTCCTAAGGGTGCATCTCTCTGCTCTCCTGAGTCAGATTTTAAGAATATCAGCTAGAGCAGTACCCATCACCATTGGTGGTGACAATCAGAACTTACTACTGCCAAGGGCAAGACCAGGTTTCTTCCCCAGTTCTCTCTGAGGTGGGCAGAGGCTCTTTCTGACACGCAGCAGATGCTCAGTAATTGCGGTAGTGTATCTATGATCTTTGAGTGGTAATGAGGTAATAGTCACCAGTAAAGGCCCTCTAGCTTTGAGATTTGGAGATACTACGTTTGGAGGAAAAAGAAACAGGAGCAGGCGGTCAGGTGTTTAAGCAAACAGTCATGACCATCCCAGGTGGTGTTCTGGGGCCCTGGTCTGCCCCATTCCTGCCTGTGCGAATGGGATTGTGGTGCATCCACTGCCTCATCTGGATCTGCCAGGCTTCCTCCTGGCCTTGGCTATGTGACTGGTCACCTATGATTGGATCTCACTATCTTGTGTTCTGAACCTAACCCCACAGTACTCTAGCTGCATCCAGGATCCAGCTTGGATTCATGAGAGCTCATTTTGCTTTCCCTAACATTTAACTTCATGATGGCAGCTCAGAGGAAAGACCATATCACTTATCCTGATATACAATATTAAATCCCCCTGCACCTCAAAAGGGCTTCCCCAGTAGCTCAGAGGTAAAGAATTGCCTATAATGCAAGAGAAGCAGGTTCAATCCCTGGGTCAAGAAGATCCCTTGGCGAAGGAAATGGCAAACCACTCCAGTACTCTTGCCTGGAGAATCATAGACTGGGGAGCCTAGGGGACTACAGTCCATAGGGTCGTAAGGCATCAGACACGACTAAAGTGACTGAGCATGCATGAGTTCACCTCAAAATCCATCCTGTAGCTAGGCAAGGACTTCTCAAACTTTCATGGGCATAAAAGCCCCTGGGAGGGGAGAGTATGCATTTATAACAAGCTTCTAGATAATGCAATGTTTTTCCACTGAACACACATTTGAAAATCAAGCCTCTAGAGCAGCCATGTCCAACAGAACTTTCTGCAATGATGGAAATGTTTTCGTCTGCATGGTCTAATATAGGAGCCACAGGTCACTTGTGGCTGTGAAGACTAGCATGACTCATGAACAAGTTTAAAATTTTAATTTAATCATAATCATAATTAATTTTATTGTAAATAGGCACATGTGGCTAGTGGGTCCTGTGCTGAATAGCACAGGTCTAAAGCAATTTACATGCACACCCAATTTTGAGAAGTACTGGAGACTGTCAGGTCATGTATTTCTTTCCCCCAATAAACCACTAACCATGCAGGTGTCTGTGCTACAGTATACTGCACATTCAGTTGGACTAAAATCAGTTTGATTGGAAATAGGAATTTAGTTTATATGGTGGTTATTTTCACTGTAAGAGTGTTCTGTAAATGCTCTGAAGAAAACAAAATTACCATATAATCCAGCAATTCCACTCCTGAATATATATCAGAAAAAAAGAAAATTTGGAAAGCTACATGCATCCCAATGTTCATAGCAGCATTATTTACAAGAGCTAAAATGTGGAAGCAACCTAAATCTGGAATGGATTAAGAAGGTGGATTGTTACTTAGCCATTGAAAAGGATGAAAATTTTGCCATTTGCAATAACATGGGTGGTATTATCCTGGAGGATACTATGGCAGCTCAGAGGAAAGACCATATCACTTATCCTGATATACAATATTAAATCCCCCTGCACCTCAAAAGGGCTTCCCCAGTAGCTCAGAGGTAAAGAATTGCCTATAATGCAAGAGAAGCAGGTTCAATCCCTGGGTCAAGAAGATCCCTTGGCGAAGGAAATGGCAAACCACTCCAGTACTCTTGCCTGGAGAATCATAGACTGGGGAGCCTAGGGGACTACAGTCCATAGGGTCGTAAGGCATCAGACACGACTAAAGTGACTGAGCATGCATGAGTTCACCTCAAAATCCATCCTGTAGCTAGGCAAGGACTTCTCAAACTTTCATGGGCATAAAAGCCCCTGGGAGGGGAGAGTATGCATTTATAACAAGCTTCTAGATAATGCAATGTTTTTCCACTGAACACACATTTGAAAATCAAGCCTCTAGAGCAGCCATGTCCAACAGAACTTTCTGCAATGATGGAAATGTTTTCGTCTGCATGGTCTAATATAGGAGCCACAGGTCACTTGTGGCTGTGAAGACTAGCATGACTCATGAACAAGTTTAAAATTTTAATTTAATCATAATCATAATTAATTTTATTGTAAATAGGCACATGTGGCTAGTGGGTCCTGTGCTGAATAGCACAGGTCTAAAGCAATTTACATGCACACCCAATTTTGAGAAGTACTGGAGACTGTCAGGTCATGTATTTCTTTCCCCCAATAAACCACTAACCATGCAGGTGTCTGTGCTACAGTATACTGCACATTCAGTTGGACTAAAATCAGTTTGATTGGAAATAGGAATTTAGTTTATATGGTGGTTATTTTCACTGTAAGAGTGTTCTGTAAATGCTCTGAAGAAAACAAAATTACCATATAATCCAGCAATTCCACTCCTGAATATATATCAGAAAAAAAGAAAATTTGGAAAGCTACATGCATCCCAATGTTCATAGCAGCATTATTTACAAGAGCTAAAATGTGGAAGCAACCTAAATCTGGAATGGATTAAGAAGGTGGATTGTTACTTAGCCATTGAAAAGGATGAAAATTTTGCCATTTGCAATAACATGGGTGGTATTATCCTGGAGGATACTATGGAAACTGGAGGGTATTATGCTAAGTAAAATAAGCCAGAGAAAGATGAATACTGCATATTTTCACTTGTATGTGGAGTCTGAAAAATAAGACAGATGAATGAATATAACAGAAAAGAAACAGACTCACAGAAGCAGAGAGCAAACTATTGTTGCTTGGACTTGTTTGGGGAAAACAGTTGGAATAGGAGCAAAATCTGGGAAGGAGATTAAGAGGTACAAACTACAAGAGAGGGCTTCCCCTGGTGGTCCAGTGGGTAAGGACACCGCCTTGCAGTGCAAGGGGCGCCGGTTCGATCCCTGGCCTGGGAAGATCCCATGTGCTGCGGAGCGGCTGGACCGATGTGTCCAATTACCGACCCAGAGCTCTGGAGTGCATGCGCCCAGAGCCGGCGCTCTGTGACGACAGATGCCACCGCGATGGGAGGCCCGCAGGAGCCAAAGAACAAAGACGGATGAAAACAGAGAAATGGAAGACCAACAGAAGTGGCCCGCCCGCTCCCCTCCCTCCCCAACCCGACTCCCGCCCAAAATAAATAAATAAATAAATAAATCTTTAAAAAAAAAAAAAAAAACTACAAGAGATAAAATAAATAAGATACAGGTTGTAATGCACAGCACAGATAATATAACCATTATTTTATAATAACTTTAAATGGAGTATAATCTATAAAGATATTGAATCACTGTTGAATATCTGGAATTAATATAATATTGTGAATCAACCATACTTCAGTAAAAAAATTATGCTCTTCTTACAGACAATAAAAAGAAAGGTGATGAGATATTTAAATGAAGAAGTTAAAAGATTTTACATTTGCGTTTGTTAAACAGTGCTGTGGGATTACAATTGACATCTAACAAGCTACATGGATTCAAAGTGTAAACTTTGACAATTTTTGACATATCCCATCACTATGATCAAGAAAATGAACATATATATTATCTGAAAAAGTCTTCTTGCACCCACATGCTGTGCAACCAATTAAAAATTTTAAAAATCTGTAAGCCAGGTAATTCTAGTCTTTCTTTTTATTTTTCTTTTTCAAAATTATTTTGGCTATTCCAGATATTTTGCTGTTCTAAATGAATTTTAGAATCATCTTGCCAATTTGTGCAAAATGATCTACTGGAATTTTGGTTAAACTGGCTTTGAATCTATAGATTAACTGTGGGAAAATTGATACCTTTGCAATATTGAATTTATGATCTGTATATACAGTATGTCTGCATTTATTTAGATCTTTTTTCATTTCTCTCAGCAATGATTTTTAGTATTCAAAGTGTAGAATTTATCAAATTTATCCCTAAATATTTTATATTTCTTTTCTTATCTTGTAAGTGCTATTTTGAAAAAATTTCCATTTTGACTCTTCATTAGTGGTGTACAGTTGATTTTTTATGTTGATCTTACATCCTTGATAAACGTATTGATTAATTTTAGTGACTTTTTTTGTTGTTGGATTCCATCAGATATTCTTTATAGACAATCATGCTGTCTGCAAATAAAGACAGTTGTACTTCCTTTTCAATCTATGGTGCCTCTGATTTGTATATAAATATGAACACAAATGTGGGCACCGAAATCCTGTGTGTGCTTGGCTACAAAGAGTCAGCATAGTGACCCAGAATATGTTTACATTAATTTACTAAATTATCAACAAAATAAACACAGCATTTGAAAATCCTCATAGAGAACTTCTGAGGGTGTGCGACCCATGCTGAAAAGCACCCAGATGTGGTGAGAAACACCCAGAATTCAGAGTCAGAGACCTGGATTTGAACCCTGGCTCCCTGCTTCCTGCTCTGCAGTCTAGGGGAAAGATTTACTCTGTCTGGAACCTGTTTCCTCATCTCTAACAGGGAGATTGATGCACTTGGAAAAATATTGATGAGTTATCTTCTGTGGGCCAGGACTGTAATGTCTTCCCTCCCAACTTAAAAGCATTGTCTTGAGAATCAAATGAGACTACTTAGGAGGAAGTACTGTGTGAAACAAAAGCTTACTACCATTGTTAGTTTTGTGTGTGTGTGTGTGTGTGCACTTAACTCTCTCCTTCTAAGCTCAAAAAGCTCCCCTGAGCCCTCTGAGATTTGTCTCAGAGGTCTTTCTCACACCTCTGCCCTGGGTTCTCATGGCTCTTTCTCTGTAATCCTAACAGTCATCTCATACCTTGCCTGGTTGTCTCTCCTCCCTGACCAAGAGCTGGGCTTGGTCAGGGCTGGAGCCTAGCACTGTGCCTGGTAAACGGGAAGTGTTTGCCAGTGCGTGGACCTGAGGCTGTGGGGGACAAGGTGAAGATGATGAGGCCTGAGAAGACAGGACACGGGAGTCAGACATTCCTTCCCCACTTGGTGCCACTGTCTGATCCTATTTCTGTTGGCACCACCCATAGCTGGCCCACCCGCATGTCAATCCACTCAAAAACACCATAACAATAACAGCAACAGCAAGGTGAGGGGTTATTAGTAAACTCTGACTAAGTCAGGGCTTTGCTCCTCCCAGAACTTTATCCCTGGGAGTGACTGGGCAAGCTGATGCCACTCTCTTCTTTGGAGCCACCATTTCCTATCCCAAAATCCATCCCAGGGACAGGGTGACTCCCTGGCCCTTTACAGGACTGCCAAGAGGGTCAGTTCCTGGACTGACTTCCTCTCGAGAGGAGGATGGCTGGAGGACCGGGTTGGCAGCAGCCATGCCAGGAAGGGTGTAACGTGGGATAGGGGCTAGATTTTCTAAAACTCTCTGGCCTGGTCCCTGAGCCAGGGTGGGACAGAGTGGAGAGACAGCAAACCACTCCACGTTTGTCGAATCCAGATGGCAGGTTCGTGAGAATCATTTAATCACCCACAGAGAGAGGACATTGTGCTTTGGCAGAAGGCATAGGATAATCAGAAGCAGCCCCCAGTCTCTTCTGCCCTCTTCCCTCCCTGCCTCTATGGGTTCAGTTTGATGGGTACAAGGAGAAGTTCCAGGGCTTTGATGCCCAGCCATGCCGCCCAGCCTCAAGTGTAGGACGTTCAAAAACACTGAAGGAGCTTTGTGATTGGGAGTGGAGAGGGGAGCTTCTTGTGAGCCCACCTTGGCCAGGACTCTCCCATGAGCTATCAGCTAGCCCAGCTCATCCTGCTCCCCGCCAGAAAATGTTCTCTTTTTGCGCCAGAAGCCTTCATTCTGGGGATGCTTGGGGGAAAAAAAAGCAAGAGGGAGTGGAGACAGTCCAGGGTTTTGGAAGTAAACAGATGAAGAGATCAGGGTGCCAGTGAAATAATTTAGGGATCTCCCATTTTGCATTTCATAGAATGACTCCATGCATGAAAGTCACATAACCCCATGAGCCTTAGTTTTCTCCTCTACAAAATGAAGATCAAGACACCTACCTGATAGCCTGCTAAGAAATAGCATGTGAGATGCCTGGTGCTCATTTGGGGCCCATCAGTGACAATTCTCTTCTCTCCCAAGCTGATGGGAGGCTCAGAGCAAAGTTAGGTTCAATCTTGTAGTCCTCTGCCCAAAGCCGTTGTTGTTTGGTACATCCATTTCTCCTCCCACCTCCTTAACTATCTAGTTCCTGTTTTCTTTTGACTCTGTCGCTCAAATTAGCCTTATTGTTTCTGTGATTTTATTGTAAAGTCTTAAAAAATTCATTCTTCAGTAGCTTCTGGGTGTAAAATAAATATATACATAGAAGCTCTATGTACGGAATATAAAATATATGCAGACAGCATGTGGTAGGACCACACATACACACAGTGACAAAGGAGTTTTAACCAGGATCGTGAACTGCATGACTTTATCACAGTATAGGTTGGAATATTGGTGTGTTTTGCAACTCCAGATCGACTTATGAGGCACAATGCATATAAATGGTTGGCTTAAAGAGAGAATCCTATTTGAATTCACTTTTTTGGACATTCAGCAGCTGACAGGTGTTTTCAGGGGCCTCTAGGCCTGTCCCTGAGCTAGTCTCCTTTGCCATGTCTCTGGCGCTCCTTCACCCTCATCTGTTCCTCTGGAGGGACCTGGCTGCAAAGCCCTCTCCCCTTCTCTGTTGGATACGCTGGCTTTCAATGCCTGAAGTCTTTGCCCACCCAGAGCACTACTAGCCACCTTTTTCCCATTGCTCATAGAGATCTGAAAGCTGGACCAGTGGGTATGGGAACAGAGAATATATCCTCTTTTCTCTCCAGTTCAACTACTGACTGCCACGCTCCTTCTCTCTTAAAGTGTCCCATCCCATCCAAGCCTAAGATGGGGATTTTTAGCACACTTCCAGAGACAGCCACCAACTTGAATCTCACTCAACTTTAAACTTAAGCCTGCCACAGCCAGAGTGTGGCTGTGGGCAAAGTAGATCACAGCCAAGCTGGCCCCGGAGTCACAGAGCTTTACTGTGTTTCAGCCCTGGCTCTCACAAGCCCTATGCTCCCAGAGGAGTCACTCATCCTGTTTTAGGGCCGCCTTTCCTCTCATCAGTGATAAGACTGAGATGATTCCTAGTCTGCATTCAGATTCAAGACTCTCCAGGGAAACATGGATGCTGAGCGTGGCCACTAGGTGGCAGTACTCGGAAGGACACGGAGCTGGAGTCCGTGACCAAGGCCAAGGGCTCTGAGGACATAGGGCCTCTGAGAGGCCCAGGTGCAGCCCAAGGAGGAAGCTGCCAAATTTTGTTTTTTTGACTCTGTCGCTCAAATTAGCCTTATTGTTTCTGTGATTTTATTGTAAAGTCTTAAAAAATTCATTCTTCAGTAGCTTCTGGGTGTAAAATAAATATATACATAGAAGCTCTATGTACGGAATATAAAATATATGCAGACAGCATGTGGTAGGACCACACATACACACAGTGACAAAGGAGTTTTAACCAGGATCGTGAACTGCATGACTTTATCACAGTATAGGTTGGAATATTGGTGTGTTTTGCAACTCCAGATCGACTTATGAGGCACAATGCATATAAATGGTTGGCTTAAAGAGAGAATCCTATTTGAATTCACTTTTTTGGACATTCAGCAGCTGACAGGTGTTTTCAGGGGCCTCTAGGCCTGTCCCTGAGCTAGTCTCCTTTGCCATGTCTCTGGCGCTCCTTCACCCTCATCTGTTCCTCTGGAGGGACCTGGCTGCAAAGCCCTCTCCCCTTCTCTGTTGGATACGCTGGCTTTCAATGCCTGAAGTCTTTGCCCACCCAGAGCACTACTAGCCACCTTTTTCCCATTGCTCATAGAGATCTGAAAGCTGGACCAGTGGGTATGGGAACAGAGAATATATCCTCTTTTCTCTCCAGTTCAACTACTGACTGCCACGCTCCTTCTCTCTTAAAGTGTCCCATCCCATCCAAGCCTAAGATGGGGATTTTTAGCACACTTCCAGAGACAGCCACCAACTTGAATCTCACTCAACTTTAAACTTAAGCCTGCCACAGCCAGAGTGTGGCTGTGGGCAAAGTAGATCACAGCCAAGCTGGCCCCGGAGTCACAGAGCTTTACTGTGTTTCAGCCCTGGCTCTCACAAGCCCTATGCTCCCAGAGGAGTCACTCATCCTGTTTTAGGGCCGCCTTTCCTCTCATCAGTGATAAGACTGAGATGATTCCTAGTCTGCATTCAGATTCAAGACTCTCCAGGGAAACATGGATGCTGAGCGTGGCCACTAGGTGGCAGTACTCGGAAGGACACGGAGCTGGAGTCCGTGACCAAGGCCAAGGGCTCTGGAGGACATAGGGCCTCTGAGAGGCCCAGGTGCAGCCCAAGGAGGAAGCTGCCAGGATGGCTCACTCGGCTCGCAGGCACACAGTTACTGAGCACCAGCCTCTGGTCATCTTCTGGCTTTCTCCTCCCTGCACTCGAGGCTCCCCTTAGGACTGGGTGCAAACCCAACCTGCTCCCTCTCCTGGCAAACCCCTATGAGTCCTTTAGAACTCAGCTCACCCAGGTCTCTTGGGAAGCTTTTCCTGACAGATCGTCTCTTACTTCTCAAAGTTCATTCTTGTCGTCTGTCTCTCCACCACCCTTAATAAACAACTTGATCATGACATTTACCACCCCAGACATGGAGGCTTCTCCTGGGCTGTCTCCATTACTAGACTATGAAGTTTTTGTTTTTTTTTTTTCTTAATTAGGCTATGGAGTTTTTAAGGACAGATACCAGGTTTTCTTTACCTCTGTTTCCCCAATGCCCAACATGGAACTGGTGTTGTATATTGGTGCTATATATTTGTTTTTAAGATGAATCAATAGAATTTGAAAGAACTAATGAACCCCATTGTTCAATGCTTTTAATCAGCTTTTCTGGTAATTCTTAGTATTAAGAGTTATGCATTTTTTAATTTTGATTACCAAGAGTGAGTTTGGTGGGGTTTTAAGCTTCTCTTAGCAATAGAACTCTTGGTTCAAGCAAAAACCTATGACAACTGAATATATAAAGCAAATGAAAGTAGAACTGCTTCCTAGAGCCTATTACACAGAGTGGAATAAGTCAGAAAAAAATGACAGAGATCATATATTAACCCATATATATGGAATCTAGAAAGATGGTGCTATGAACCTATTTGCAGGGCAGCAATGGAGATGCAGACATAGAGAGCAAACTTATGGACATGGGGGCTGGGGCAGGAGGTAAGAAGGAGAGGGTGGGACAAATGGAAGGAACAGCATGGAAGCATATACACTAGCATATGTGAAACATTGCCAGTGGGAATTTGCAGTGTGACTCAGAGAGCTCACACCAGGGGTCTGTGACAGCCTAGAGGGCCGGGATGGGGTGGGAGGGAGGCTCAAGAGGGAGGAGACATATGGATATCTGTGGCTAAGCCATGTTGATGTATGGCAGAAACCTATGCAATGTTATAATTACACTTCAATTAAAAATAAATACATTAAAAAAAATTTTAATGAAAGTGAAGTTGCTTGAGTTGAAGCTGGAGTGGGGAAGAGGCCTGGAGCCCAGACTGCTTCTCCTTTCAGCCACTTCTTGGTCAGGAAACACCTTCTTAAATCCAAGGGCTTCGTAAACATCAAAAAACACTCCCCTGGTTGTCGTACTCATTTCTCTTCTATCACCTCCAATTCACAGGAGAAAATGATTGGGGAGGGGCTACATTTCTAGGGACAGGAAGCCTGTTCCCGTCATTCCCCAGCCTTGGCAAACAGTGCACACTCAATGGATGTTTGACCCACTGAACTGAGCTGAGTTGAATTTAAATGACAAGTAGACTTTGAAGCCAAATATTTCCCTGAAAGTTAGAGAGAAGTGGCCTTGTGTGGCTTTTCTCCTAGGTAGATATGAGAAGGTGGTTAGGGAGATGGCTGGCCTGACCATCACCTCTCTCCTGAATTAACTCATTGTGATTCTGAATCCCAGGGGACTGGGAGTGGCCAAGAGGCTGAGGGTCCTACTGCAGAACTGGCTGATTCGATCTGCAATGTAGCCTCAGTCTATCTGAATGTCCCACCTAGGTCTGTGTGCAGCAAGACAAAGACAAACAGATCAATAAATCACTGTCACACTGAGGAACCGACCAGTGAGCAGTTATCACCGGGTCCAGCAAGGCTGATTAAAGGAAACCCCAAATAGGGGCCACCCAACATGATCCCCGTATATATGGAAAAAATGGTGCTATGAACCTATTTGCAGGGCAGCAATGGAGATGCAGACATAGAGAGCAAACTTATGGACATGGGGGCTGGGGCAGGAGGTAAGAAGGAGAGGGTGGGACAAATGGAAGGAACAGCATGGAAGCATATACACTAGCATATGTGAAACATTGCCAGTGGGAATTTGCAGTGTGACTCAGAGAGCTCACACCAGGGGTCTGTGACAGCCTAGAGGGCCGGGATGGGGTGGGAGGGAGGCTCAAGAGGGAGGAGACATATGGATATCTGTGGCTAAGCCATGTTGATGTATGGCAGAAACCTATGCAATGTTATAATTACACTTCAATTAAAAATAAATACATTAAAAAAAATTTTAATGAAAGTGAAGTTGCTTGAGTTGAAGCTGGAGTGGGGAAGAGGCCTGGAGCCCAGACTGCTTCTCCTTTCAGCCACTTCTTGGTCAGGAAACACCTTCTTAAATCCAAGGGCTTCGTAAACATCAAAAAACACTCCCCTGGTTGTCGTACTCATTTCTCTTCTATCACCTCCAATTCACAGGAGAAAATGATTGGGGAGGGGCTACATTTCTAGGGACAGGAAGCCTGTTCCCGTCATTCCCCAGCCTTGGCAAACAGTGCACACTCAATGGATGTTTGACCCACTGAACTGAGCTGAGTTGAATTTAAATGACAAGTAGACTTTGAAGCCAAATATTTCCCTGAAAGTTAGAGAGAAGTGGCCTTGTGTGGCTTTTCTCCTAGGTAGATATGAGAAGGTGGTTAGGGAGATGGCTGGCCTGACCATCACCTCTCTCCTGAATTAACTCATTGTGATTCTGAATCCCAGGGGACTGGGAGTGGCCAAGAGGCTGAGGGTCCTACTGCAGAACTGGCTGATTCGATCTGCAATGTAGCCTCAGTCTATCTGAATGTCCCACCTAGGTCTGTGTGCAGCAAGACAAAGACAAACAGATCAATAAATCACTGTCACACTGAGGAACCGACCAGTGAGCAGGTATCACCGGGTCCAGCAAGGCTGATTAAAGGAAAAGCCCTTCTTTCAGCATCCCTGACGGTGGATCTGCCTTACTTGTGCCCCCTGGACGGGCAGCATGGCCATCGCCAAGAGGGTTCCCTCGCATCCAGTCTCGGTCTTCAGCTTCTGCCTTTCCAGTGGCTCCTCTCCTCACCATAAAAAGCTCTCAGATTTATCAATGGTTTTAACTTTTAAAAGTATTTTAAGAATTCATTTAAATGTTTTTCCCCTCAACTCTGTTATCTCTTTAAATCTTCACGGCTGAGCCTCTTGAGAGAGCCACACCTGTGTTCTATCTACTTCCTCATCCCCCAGCCCCTCCCTGAGCCCACTGCAGTCTGGCTCACGTCTCTACTATTCATTGACGCTACTCCTGACGAGGTCAGTAACTGCCCTTTCCTTGCTAAGTCCAATACTAAGACACAGTTGACTTCCCCTGGAAACCCTTGCCTCTCTCGATTCTTTGGTGACTCTCGCCTGGTTTTTCCTGCTTCTCTGGCTGCTTCTTTCCCATCCTCTCTTGGTTTGCCCTTTAGCCCGTCCTCCACCATGTTTTCATCTCCCGCCACCTACTCTACCTGGTCTCGTCTACTCTCGTCTCTTCAACTACCAGACTTACCCCTAAGCTGTCATTAGTGTTAGCCCTTTGCTTATCTTCTAGATAGATCCAGTTCACAGCAGAACCGTTCTATCAGTACCTCCTCACCAAACTCAGATTCACTCCTCCCTCATCCTCTGGCCTCTCCTATTAAATTTCTCATCTCATTCTAATTTCCCATTTAGTTTTTTTAAAACCCTTTTTTGCATCCCATAACTTCTATGATGTCCTGTTAGTCTGAAGTATAACATCCAAGCTCATTACAAGGCCTGACCATCACCTCTCTCCTGAATTAACTCATTGTGATTCTGAATCCCAGGGGACTGGGAGTGGCCAAGAGGCTGAGGGTCCTACTGCAGAACTGGCTGATTCGATCTGCAATGTAGCCTCAGTCTATCTGAATGTCCCACCTAGGTCTGTGTGCAGCAAGACAAAGACAAACAGATCAATAAATCACTGTCACACTGAGGAACCGACCAGTGAGCAGGTATCACCGGGTCCAGCAAGGCTGATTAAAGGAAAAGCCCTTCTTTCAGCATCCCTGACGGTGGATCTGCCTTACTTGTGCCCCCTGGACGGGCAGCATGGCCATCGCCAAGAGGGTTCCCTCGCATCCAGTCTCGGTCTTCAGCTTCTGCCTTTCCAGTGGCTCCTCTCCTCACCATAAAAAGCTCTCAGATTTATCAATGGTTTTAACTTTTAAAAGTATTTTAAGAATTCATTTAAATGTTTTTCCCCTCAACTCTGTTATCTCTTTAAATCTTCACGGCTGAGCCTCTTGAGAGAGCCACACCTGTGTTCTATCTACTTCCTCATCCCCCAGCCCCTCCCTGAGCCCACTGCAGTCTGGCTCACGTCTCTACTATTCATTGACGCTACTCCTGACGAGGTCAGTAACTGCCCTTTCCTTGCTAAGTCCAATACTAAGACACAGTTGACTTCCCCTGGAAACCCTTGCCTCTCTCGATTCTTTGGTGACTCTCGCCTGGTTTTTCCTGCTTCTCTGGCTGCTTCTTTCCCATCCTCTCTTGGTTTGCCCTTTAGCCCGTCCTCCACCATGTTTTCATCTCCCGCCACCTACTCTACCTGGTCTCGTCTACTCTCGTCTCTTCAACTACCAGACTTACCCCTAAGCTGTCATTAGTGTTAGCCCTTTGCTTATCTTCTAGATAGATCCAGTTCACAGCAGAACCGTTCTATCAGTACCTCCTCACCAAACTCAGATTCACTCCTCCCTCATCCTCTGGCCTCTCCCTATTAAATTTCTCATCTCATTCTAATCTTTACCACTGATATCTCTCTGATCAGCTTTGATTCTATAAAACCCACCCTATACAATGCCCCAGATTTAAAATATAATTTAGATCATAGCATTCCCTGGATTCACACTTGTCTATGATGTCCTGTTAGTCTGAAGTATAACATCCAAGCTCATTACAAGGCCCTTATTCAAGGCTGCCCTCATACAAGGCCCACCATGAGCTGTATCTCCATCTGTCTCCCCACTCTCCATTGTCTTTAATGTTGTAGTTCGAATCCATACTAGAGAAAGACAACGTTGTTCCAAGACTCCACTGTGATCTCTTACAGACATTCTATTTCTTCAGAATAGAATGTCCTTCTTACCTGTACTTCTTTAAACATGTTATTTATTTTTTGATCTGGCTGCACTGGATCTTCATTGCTGCCTAGGGGCTGTCTCTAGTTGTGGTCAGCATGGGCTATTCTTCCTTGCAGTGTGCAGTCTTCTCACTGCAGTGGCTTTTCTTGCTGTGGAGCATGGGCTCTAGGGTACACAGGCTTCAGTAGTTGGAGTGTACAGGCTTAGTTGCCCTGCAACATGTGAGATCTTACCAGACCAGGGATCAAACCTGTGTCCTCTGCATTGGAAAGTGAATTCTTAACTACAGGACTAGCAGGTAAGTCCCCTGTACTTCTTACTATACTTCTATGCACCCCTCAGAACTTAGTTCAGTTATCATCCTGACTGGGGGGCTTTCTCTGACCCCTCCCAATCTAGCAAGGGGCTCCTCACAGGTTTTCCATAGCATCTATACACACTTCTGTCTCGGCAGTACTGAAACTGTGCTGGAATTGTGTACTTGATGGTATCTCAGTAAACTGCTCTGTGAGCTTGTGTCTCCTTTAAAAGGTTTCTAAAAACATCTCTGTCTCTCTGGTGTGTAGCAGAGAACCTGGAAGGTCATAGATGCTCTGTAATCCCTGAGGTAAATTAATACCACCAGAAACACTCCTAGCAATTTCTTCTTCATGAGTATAATATGTAGTTGTAGGAATTCCATTTTCGAAGTTGCCACTATTTGGAGCACCATCTGGTGTGCCAGCATGCCTGTGCCTTAGGTTTATAACTTGGGAGATGACAAGAGTTCCTCCCATTTTTATAGCACCAACCTGTTCCTCTTTGATGGAAACAAAGTCTATGCATTATTGCATTTGTTGATACATTCGTACTCAACACCATAAAAATGCCAGTGAAGTAGGTTAAAAACTTACCAGATGCTCTTCTTTTAGAAGAATGAGATACGTAGCAAAGAATTTAAAGCACAGGTCTCCCAGCAATGTCTAATATCTTAGCTCTTGAACTGGCTTTTAAATGTACTGAGAAACTACTATAGACGTGTGTGTGGGTTTTTTTTTTTTTTTTTTTGAGAGGAAAGTCAAGTTTCTTAGTGAGTGGAGTGGGAAGGGAGAGTTGCTGCCAGTACAGCGGCGGCTTAAGGGAGAATTGACCTTGTTAAAGTGGAGGATGTTGCTAGAACAGCGGGTGGGTTTAAAGGAGAACCGACCAGACATGTGTTTTTTGACTAGACAGCATGTAGTCTATCCCATTTCTCTATTTATCATGAAAAGGGTGCCACATCTCTGTGTTTATAGCCTCTTAACACACTGCTGCTTTTCAGAGGGTGGTTCTGGAGAATGTTTTTGTATCCACATAGCTCTGCCCTCCCTTCTCTTTTGATTTTTTTATGCGTAAGTTGAAGAGTTAGTAACTAACAGGAAGACTTTCGAAGTCAGCTCCTTCATTTGCTTAATGGGAAAATGTGGGCCCATAGAGATAATTTACTTGCCTAGTGGGAGTAATGTTCTCTGACCCCCATAGGGGCTCCTCACAGGTTTTCCATAGCATCTATACACACTTCTGTCTCGGCAGTACTGAAACTGTGCTGGAATTGTGTACTTGATGGTATCTCAGTAAACTGCTCTGTGAGCTTGTGTCTCCTTTAAAAGGTTTCTAAAAACATCTCTGTCTCTCTGGTGTGTAGCAGAGAACCTGGAAGGTCATAGATGCTCTGTAATCCCTGAGGTAAATTAATACCACCAGAAACACTCCTAGCAATTTCTTCTTCATGAGTATAATATGTAGTTGTAGGAATTCCATTTTCGAAGTTGCCACTATTTGGAGCACCATCTGGTGTGCCAGCATGCCTGTGCCTTAGGTTTATAACTTGGGAGATGACAAGAGTTCCTCCCATTTTTATAGCACCAACCTGTTCCTCTTTGATGGAAACAAAGTCTATGCATTATTGCATTTGTTGATACATTCGTACTCAACACCATAAAAATGCCAGTGAAGTAGGTTAAAAACTTACCAGATGCTCTTCTTTTAGAAGAATGAGATACGTAGCAAAGAATTTAAAGCACAGGTCTCCCAGCAATGTCTAATATCTTAGCTCTTGAACTGGCTTTTAAATGTACTGAGAAACTACTATAGACGTGTGTGTGGGTTTTTTTTTTTTTTTTTTGAGAGGAAAGTCAAGTTTCTTAGTGAGTGGAGTGGGAAGGGAGAGTTGCTGCCAGTACAGCGGCGGCTTAAGGGAGAATTGACCTTGTTAAAGTGGAGGATGTTGCTAGAACAGCGGGTGGGTTTAAAGGAGAACCGACCAGACATGTGTTTTTTGACTAGACAGCATGTAGTCTATCCCATTTCTCTATTTATCATGAAAAGGGTGCCACATCTCTGTGTTTATAGCCTCTTAACACACTGCTGCTTTTCAGAGGGTGGTTCTGGAGAATGTTTTTGTATCCACATAGCTCTGCCCTCCCTTCTCTTTTGATTTTTTTATGCGTAAGTTGAAGAGTTAGTAACTAACAGGAAGACTTTCGAAGTCAGCTCCTTCATTTGCTTAATGGGAAAATGTGGGCCCATAGAGATAATTTACTTGCCTAGTGGGAGTAATGTTACATTAATTATTTATATGCTAAGTGCTTTATTTATATTGTTGTTGTTCAGTTGCTAGGTCGTGTCTGACTCTTTTGCAACACCATGGATTGTAGCCCATCAGGCTCTTCTGTCTATGGGATTTCCCAGGCAAGAATACCGAAGTGGGTTGCCATTTCCTTCTCCAGAGGATCCTCTTGACCCAGGGATCAAACCTGCATCTCCTATATTGCAGGCAGATTCTTTACCACTGAACCTCTGAAGCCCTTATTTATATTACCTTATTTTATCTTTACAACAACCCTATGGGGAAACTATTGTTAGTATTTCTACTTCACAAATAAGGAAACCGAGACTTGGGAAGATGAATTAACATGCCCAAACTCACAAAACTAGTGAGAAGCAAAGCAAGGCTTCCCACAGAGACGGTTTGACCCAAGAGCCATTTCTTTTAACTGTGATGCTCTGCTTAGCTACAAGGCTACTTATTTCCCCATAGGTTTAAAATAGATTTTATTTTTATTTCTGATTGCTCTTCCTTTGGCAGTGGCTAAAGAACGCTGGCCAAACAGTTAATGGGCTTAATGGTTCATAAACAAACTCCACAGTGTACAAAGGGCTGCCTGTTTTAAACATTAAGAATTTTTATGTAATTCAGATTATCTCTACTGTGAACATGGGTTTTCATATATTGACCTTCTTAGCACGAGACCCGCCTGTTTTGGAAATGAGCAATCCAGAAGATAGGAAACCCTATTTGTAATTAAGTGGAAAATTCCCCCGTGGCTCTGAAGTTAAGTTAGAAAAGGACTGATTAAGGAAAGTAAAGAGAACATTCTTAGTCCTTTCAGTGCAAACTCTTTGTTTGTCCAAGCCAAATAGTTGCCATTTCTAAGAGAAGCAAAGCACCTGTTGCTTCAGAAAGGAAAATTTCAGACCCGGCTTTTCAGAGCTGCTGCTGATAAGGGCTGACCATGAAAAGTTTCCAAAGATTGACATGTAGGCCCCGACGTTTACCTTCCTTCCCCTCTGCTTATTTTCTGTATGTGTATATATGCCTTAGCTAGAAAGGTCGACTGTGACTCCAGCCCAGGACTCACTCTCCTCTGCACGTCTGGAAGGAGCCTTTGAGTTGGGTTTGGCAGCTCTAGATGAATGGTGAGGCCCTCCTTGGTCTGGGGAGCCTTGGTCTTAGAATGGGGCAGTCCCTCTGGTTCCTACCCTCCTGGGGTCCGGTCAGAGGTCCTGTCAGTTGAATTCTGTGGGTGATCCCCTTTATCTTTAGTGGGCAGTGTTATAAACCAGTTAATGTCCAGCCTTAGGCCAGGTGCTACTGCGGGGCTGAATCTAGGGCCATTCTGACCATGGTCTCCTGTCATCTGGAGCAGGAGCATTTGGGTACATATTCCTGCATTGAGAGCAAGCCATCTGATATCTTGTCTATAGATGGTGCCCCATCTCTGGTAGCTCCCTAAACCCTTGTAGATTTTTTAAAAATATTCATTCATTCATTCATTTACTTTGCTATGCTGGGTTTTAGTTGTAACATGAGGGATCTTCAGTGCTTATCGTACAGGATCTTTAGTTGTGGCACACAGACTCTTAGTTGTGGCATTTGGGATCTTGTTCTTTGACCAGGGATTTAACTTGGGCATCCTGCATTGGGAGTGTGGAGTCTTAGCCACTGGATCACCAGGAAAGTCCCCTCAGTAGATTTTGATTTTCAAATTAGGAGTTGCATCAGGATTCTGTACCTTTAAACAATCTTCTGAGGTAGGATGACCAACTATTCTGTTTACCTAGGCAGGCTGGGGAAGATGGAGGAATCTCCCAGGATAAGTTGGAGAAGTCCTGGCAAATCAGGATGAGTTGGTCAAGCCTCTTTCTGGATGACTGTGTTTTACAGCAAACATTAGTCCACAAGCCAATCCAAGCTATTGCCTAGTTTTGTAAATAAACTTCTTTTATTGGAACATAGCCATGCTCATTCATTTACATATTATCTATGGCTGCTACAGTAAGAGAGCTGAGTAGTTGTGATAGAGACTACGTGACCCATAAAATGTAAAATACATATTGTTTGTCTCTTTCCATAAAATGTTTGCTGACTTCTGATTTATAGGATGAAATACAGCAACCCAATCCCTTCATCATGAGCCAGTGACCTTCCTGTCCAGCCTCATCTACTCATTCCTTCCCTTCACTGCTCTCTCAAGTCATGTTTATTTATGACTCCAGTAAAATGCCGAGTGCTCCCTTTTTTCCTTTTATTTGTTTCTTTTTTTCCCCACATGTTGCTCCCTCTACCTTGACTGCCCTTCTCCTACTCTGCTTCACTAATTCCTTTTGGTCTGACAGGACACAGCTCGGGAAGTCCTCCAGTCTTTCATCGCCAAGAAACCTTCCCTAAATTTCCATCACGCCCTTCTACATTTCCCCCAACACCCCACCTCCAGAGGTTCAGTGCAAGTGGCGCCTCCTGTGTACACCTCAACCATTGCTGATTTGCTTGTTGGTTCCTCCCACTGGGCTATGAGATCCTCCAGGGAGAGCCCTGTGGCTCATTCACCTATGTAGCTCCATCCCTTCTTTTGACTCCTGGCATGGAAGAAGCCTAGGTGGTGCAGTGGTGAAGAATCCACCTGCCAATGCAGGTAGACTTAAGAGACACGGGTTCAATCCCTGGGTTGAGAAGATCCCCTGGAGAAGGAAATGGCACTCTATTCTAGTGTTGTTGCCTGGGAAATCCCATGGAGAGAGGAGCCTGCGGGCTACAGTTCATGGGGCCACAAAGAGTCAGACATGACTGAAAGACTGAGCATGCAAGTGTATGGAGAGCCTAGGAAATGATTGTTGAATTATACATCTATACAATAGTTATAAGAATTTCCTGGGAGACTTATCCATATGTGTGTCTTAGCTAGTAACTTAGATTATAACTCCTTTTCAGGACTCAACTCTCTTCATTTCTACAAGATGCACTGGTTTGTGTGGATGTCCTAGACAGTGAGCTCTCCCCCGCCCTCTGTAACCTACCCCATGACCTTGGCCTGATGAACCCTTTAGAAGGAAAAGAATACATGTGCAAATGAGAGATTCTGCCTGTATATAATTAACTCATTTTCAGAAAGGCATAACTTGTCAACAAACACATTTTCAAATCACAAATTTTATATTTGGTTTAGCGACTGTGTACTAAATGTCAACTAGAACATACCACTGTATTTTTTAGTATTAAAAATAGGCCAAAAGATCAATTAAAAAAGAAGGCATGTAGATGAACAATATTCCCTCCAGTGTAGAAATATATGATAGGTATTGACTAGGAGAGAGAGCTTTTGTGAGTATATTTTTCTGGATCACAATTAGAGGGAAAATTTTTTTATTTTTTTCTGAGAAAAACTTTTATTTTCTTAGAAAATTCAAGAGAAATATGGGAATTCCCCTATTGTCTCCCGTATTTTTCCATTTTGGTCTGACAGGCACAACACGCTGGGAAGTCCTCCAGTCCTTCATCGCCAAGATCCCTTCCCCAAATTCCCATCTCGCCCTCCTACCTCTCCCCCAACACCCCACCTCCAGAGGTTCAGTGCAAGTGGCGCCTCCTGTGTACACCTCAACCATTGCTGATTTGCTTGTTGGTTCCTCCCACTGGGCTATGAGATCCTCCAGGGAGAGCCCTGTGGCTCATTCACCTATGTAGCTCCATCCCTTCTTTTGACTCCTGGCATGGAAGAAGCCTAGGTGGTGCAGTGGTGAAGAATCCACCTGCCAATGCAGGTAGACTTAAGAGACACGGGTTCAATCCCTGGGTTGAGAAGATCCCCTGGAGAAGGAAATGGCACTCTATTCTAGTGTTGTTGCCTGGGAAATCCCATGGAGAGAGGAGCCTGCGGGCTACAGTTCATGGGGCCACAAAGAGTCAGACATGACTGAAAGACTGAGCATGCAAGTGTATGGAGAGCCTAGGAAATGATTGTTGAATTATACATCTATACAATAGTTATAAGAATTTCCTGGGAGACTTATCCATATGTGTGTCTTAGCTAGTAACTTAGATTATAACTCCTTTTCAGGACTCAACTCTCTTCATTTCTACAAGATGCACTGGTTTGTGTGGATGTCCTAGACAGTGAGCTCTCCCCCGCCCTCTGTAACCTACCCCATGACCTTGGCCTGATGAACCCTTTAGAAGGAAAAGAATACATGTGCAAATGAGAGATTCTGCCTGTATATAATTAACTCATTTTCAGAAAGGCATAACTTGTCAACAAACACATTTTCAAATCACAAATTTTATATTTGGTTTAGCGACTGTGTACTAAATGTCAACTAGAACATACCACTGTATTTTTTAGTATTAAAAATAGGCCAAAAGATCAATTAAAAAAGAAGGCATGTAGATGAACAATATTCCCTCCAGTGTAGAAATATATGATAGGTATTGACTAGGAGAGAGAGCTTTTGTGAGTATATTTTTCTGGATCACAATTAGAGGGAAAATTTTTTTATTTTTTTCTGAGAAAAACTTTTATTTTCTTAGAAAATTCAAGAGAAATATGGGAATTCCCCTATTGTCTCCCGTATTTTTTCCATTTTTCCCCAGGCCTGCTTGTCTCCAAATATGTCAGATGTGATAGTTTTTGGAGCAAACTGAATTATAATATGTTTTATGGCCCCAAATTAATAAAAATGGCTTTAGATCAGCAATGATATCCAAAAAGTACTTGAAGGCACGGTTCCTTTTCCAAAACTTTGTTTTTTATTTTAAGAGGTTTTTTTCTTTTCCTTTGGTCTGTTGCTTTTATATTTCCAGACATTTTACTTCTCCAGATGAATAATCCTACTCCCAGAATTAGGATCTGGAGTGAAGCTCAGTTCAGACTGCCAGGTCTCTCTTTGCCAGAACCTTCCAAGAGAAACCAATGAGACTCCTGGAGGTGATACTCTGCCAGTGGCCAGAGAGAAGCCTGGTAACCTTCCTGAAGCAAGGGCTGGTCATGCCAACAGACGGGTAGCACCGAGGGAGAGAAATTCCTGTGTGAGATGAGTCTATAGACTTGGCCCTCACTCTCCTCCCACATGTCGGTTTGGCAAGTATTGGCAATTGGTTAATACTCTGGCTTTGCCCTCTGGACCTTTTGTTCTGCAGCTCCTGTGGGCAGATCTGCCCTCTCTTTTTGTATGGCATAAACCTGTAGTAGAGAGAAAGCCTGGAAGGTGGGAAGATTGTGGTATGGGAGTTTGGGCCTGAGCATATCCTAGATGTGAGAGCCAGGACAAGATTTTGACCTTCTCAACCCCTGATCCTTCTTCTGCAAAATCGATGTAGTAGTTTATACCTGAGATAGTTAAAGGTTAAATGAGATCATATATGGAAAAGGCTTCCAAGTTCCTAGCACGTCAGATATCTTAAGACAGTCCTGGGTGGAGGACGAGAGCTTGGAGCAGATAGACTGAAGTGCTGTGCAGGTGGGAAGACTTGCTTGGCTCTAGAGGTCACAGAACTGCCACAGAGGTCAAGGGATAGATTTAAAATATCCATTATTATGATAGTATTGACTAGAGAGAGCTTTTGTGAGTATATTTCTGGATCACAATTAGAGGGAAAATTTTTTTATTTTTTTCTGAGAAAAACTTTTATTTTCTTAGAAAATTCAAGAGAAATATGGGAATTCCCCTATTGTCTCCCGTATTTTTTCCATTTTTCCCCAGGCCTGCTTGTCTCCAAATATGTCAGATGTGATAGTTTTTGGAGCAAACTGAATTATAATATGTTTTATGGCCCCAAATTAATAAAAATGGCTTTAGATCAGCAATGATATCCAAAAAGTACTTGAAGGCACGGTTCCTTTTCCAAAACTTTGTTTTTTATTTTAAGAGGTTTTTTTCTTTTCCTTTGGTCTGTTGCTTTTATATTTCCAGACATTTTACTTCTCCAGATGAATAATCCTACTCCCAGAATTAGGATCTGGAGTGAAGCTCAGTTCAGACTGCCAGGTCTCTCTTTGCCAGAACCTTCCAAGAGAAACCAATGAGACTCCTGGAGGTGATACTCTGCCAGTGGCCAGAGAGAAGCCTGGTAACCTTCCTGAAGCAAGGGCTGGTCATGCCAACAGACGGGTAGCACCGAGGGAGAGAAATTCCTGTGTGAGATGAGTCTATAGACTTGGCCCTCACTCTCCTCCCACATGTCGGTTTGGCAAGTATTGGCAATTGGTTAATACTCTGGCTTTGCCCTCTGGACCTTTTGTTCTGCAGCTCCTGTGGGCAGATCTGCCCTCTCTTTTTGTATGGCATAAACCTGTAGTAGAGAGAAAGCCTGGAAGGTGGGAAGATTGTGGTATGGGAGTTTGGGCCTGAGCATATCCTAGATGTGAGAGCCAGGACAAGATTTTGACCTTCTCAACCCCTGATCCTTCTTCTGCAAAATCGATGTAGTAGTTTATACCTGAGATAGTTAAAGGTTAAATGAGATCATATATGGAAAAGGCTTCCAAGTTCCTAGCACGCGTCAGATATCTTAAGACAGTCCTGGGTGGAGGACGAGAGCTTGGAGCAGATAGACTGAAGTGCTGTGCAGGTGGGAAGACTTGCTTGGCTCTAGAGGTCACAGAACTGCCACAGAGGTCAAGGGGATAGATTCAGCCTCACACCTCCTTTTTCCCAGAGATTCCCCAAACCTTGGACAAAACTTCTTGGCCAGTAGCTCTGTGACCCAGTCAGGAATGAGCCAGACCCTGAGGACCACTGGACAGCTCTGAATTTAGGCCAGCCTGAAGTATGGTTTTTCCTCAGGCCCTTCTTAGTCATTAGATCTTTCCCACATTTCATGCCCCTGGGAAGATCTCATCTACTCCCCAAAGTTCCCTATGATTTAAGGCGTGCCAAGTCAGGTCTCCAGCATGTGCTCTCTCCTAACCTGGAGCCAGATAACCCTGCAGTTTGCTGAAACACTCCACTGTGCCATGAGTACTGGGGACCCCAAACTCATGTCCCAAACTTAACTCATGTTCTTCATCCCTATATTGATCCCTCCTCATATGTTCTCAATATGAGTCCATGATACCATCCTCCCCTCTCTTGGTGAAACCAGGCAATGTGAAGGTATCCTAAGCTTCTTCTTGGTCCGCCTTCATACTTATGACTCGATCGTAGAGTCATTTGTTCATTCATTCATTCAACAAATATGTTTTGAGTGCTTGCTATGGGTAAAGCACTACACTGTGTGCTGGAGCAAAGGTAGTGAAGAAAATGAAAATGGTTTCTATCACCTGTGTATGGGGAGTCAGACATTAAACAAATAAACAAATAGATACATACTTATAAATTCTGGTAAGCGGTCTGAAGGAAAAGTGTAGGCTGTTTTAAGGAGTAAAAGAGGACTAAACACAGATGGAGAGGTCAAAGAATGTGTGATATTCAGGAATCTTTCAATTGCAAATAGCACACTCAACTTGAACTAGTTTAAGCAAAAAGGAGCAGTCAATTGAGAAGATGCTGAGGTCGCTTGAAGTAGCAAGGAAGAGTCCAGGCTTGGAGAAGGCCTTCAGGGGGCTGATGAGATCCAGAGACTGACATGCCCTCTGGACTCTCTCTTTGTTCCTCTTCTCCACGTCTTTCTGAGTTGGCCTCATCCTCTCCCGCTCCCCACAAGTTTCTCCACACATCAGAGAACGTGACTTACCAACAAGTGGATCTGTTGCCTTCCTTACCAAACCAGATAGGAGACTGAGGAGAGGACTCAGGTTGACCAGAGGACTGGGAAACTGTGTAGTCCAGCCAGGGTCAGGACCGACAGCCCCCGTGGCAGTGAAGACTGTTGCCTCAGGAAGGAAAGGGCATCAGAAGACGTCTTTAAGGAATGCAAATTTAAAATGATGAGAATTAGAAGACTCAGCCTGGTAATAAATGAGGGAATTTATATAAAGGAAACATTATTCATTCATTTATTCAATCAATATGATTGTCTACATAGACAATTGAAAATAGTTTTTAATTACTGGAATGAAGAAAATTTAAATGGTAGCTGAATATAAGATCAGTATACAAAAGTCTATTGTGTTTTCTACATGGCCCAAATAGGAATAATAATTTTTTAACTTAATATCTACAGAAGCAACAACAACAACCTCAAACAGAAGCTATACACACATATGTAAGATCTGAAAAAAAAAATTATTATTTTTGAAATGACAATAAAGAGGAGTCAAATGGGTGAAAATATATACCATGTAAATCAAAAAAATCTCAATATCAGAAAGATGTCAGTCTCCCTAAGGGATACTTACTCCACCTTAAAAAGAGATTAGAAAATAAAATTGACGAAGATTCAGGTATAGATGTACATTTGGTGATAGACACACAAAATACATATTCCTTAAAACTCCTTGGGATCACAATTATCTTCAGTTTTACAGGCCGTTCTCCTGTTTACAGTCTTCTTCCACTTTACGTATTTGACAAACTTCATTTAAGGCCCTTCTTTCAAAACCCTGGGCAGACCTGATCATATCTGTTTTTCCTGGCCTTCCAAAACAGGATCATTCATTCTCTCTTACAAACTACTTCTGAATCTTGTGTTTATTCCAATTATTTCTTGGGACACAATGCATTCTATTTATGTGTTTATATGCCTACCCAAAGCTGTTCTTTCAACAGCAGAATTCATGTCTTGGAACATGAGCAGAAGGAATGGTGGGCTATGTAATTTCCTAAAGTCCTAAGTTCTCAGTAAATATCTTTTGAATAACAGAGTACTCAGAGTTAGCCGAAGCCCATGTGGAGGATTTTGAGCAGAGCATTTGCTTCCCCACGGCATCCTGAGGTGGCCCTGGGAAACTCTAGAAATAGCCTGATAACCTGAGGATCTGTACCTTGGGAGCCCAGGCATAGGAACACTCTTGGTGGCAGAAATCATAGGCTATCCTGTTCCAAAGCCAAGCACTTCAGTGCCTCTTTTATGCCGAACAGACTGCACAGAGAATAACCATCTTCTCCCCCAAAGGCCTGCTGGCCTTCACACAGGATTCCTTTCTGAAAGGAATGAAGAGAACCTATTTCCCAGATTGTTAACTTTTTTTTATGGCCGACAGATATTAAATATAGGCAATAAAATAATTTTTAACTGGAATGAAGAAAATTTAAATGGTAGCTGAATATAAGATCAGTATACAAAAGTCTATTGTGTTTTCTACATGGCCCAAATAGGAATAATAATTTTTTAACTTAATATCTACAGAAGCAACAACAACAACCTCAAACAGAAGCTATACACACATATGTAAGATCTGAAAAAAATTATTATTTTTGAAATGACAATAAAGAGGAGTCAAATGGGTGAAAATATATACCATGTAAATCAAAAAAATCTCAATATCAGAAAGATGTCAGTCTCCCTAAGGGATACTTACTCCACCTTAAAAAGAGATTAGAAAATAAAATTGACGAAGATTCAGGTATAGATGTACATTTGGTGATAGACACACAAAATACATATTCCTTAAAACTCCTTGGGATCACAATTATCTTCAGTTTTACAGGCCGTTCTCCTGTTTACAGTCTTCTTCCACTTTACGTATTTGACAAACTTCATTTAAGGCCCTTCTTTCAAAACCCTGGGCAGACCTGATCATATCTGTTTTTCCTGGCCTTCCAAAACAGGATCATTCATTCTCTCTTACAAACTACTTCTGAATCTTGTGTTTATTCCAATTATTTCTTGGGACACAATGCATTCTATTTATGTGTTTATATGCCTACCCAAAGCTGTTCTTTCAACAGCAGAATTCATGTCTTGGAACATGAGCAGAAGGAATGGTGGGCTATGTAATTTCCTAAAGTCCTAAGTTCTCAGTAAATATCTTTTGAATAACAGAGTACTCAGAGTTAGCCGAAGCCCATGTGGAGGATTTTGAGCAGAGCATTTGCTTCCCCACGGCATCCTGAGGTGGCCCTGGGAAACTCTAGAAATAGCCTGATAACCTGAGGATCTGTACCTTGGGAGCCCAGGCATAGGAACACTCTTGGTGGCAGAAATCATAGGCTATCCTGTTCCAAAGCCAAGCACTTCAGTGCCTCTTTTATGCCGAACAGACTGCACAGAGAATAACCATCTTCTCCCCCAAAGGCCTGCTGGCCTTCACACAGGATTCCTTTCTGAAAGGAATGAAGAGAACCTATTTCCCAGATTGTTAACTATGGGAAGGAGTTTGGGTCTGGCAGAGATCTTAGAGCTAGAGGCCCAGGAACTGCTTTCAAGGTCAGCATAAATCAGAAATGCAGGGAAAAAAAAAAAATCTCTGAGCTAGCAGCATTAAGCAATGAGAGACTGTGATTTATCTGACAACAAACTTAATTTCTAGCTTAGTTTTCAACAAACCCATGAATCTTATCAAGGAAGAGGCACATGCATATGCTTTTTCTCCTTCTTCAGTTTTAATGAGATATAACTGATTTACAGCCCTATCTAAGTTTAAGGTGTACAGCATAACAATTTGACTTTGAAATGATTACCACAGTGACTTTAGTGAACATGCCTCATCTCATATAGATACAAATTAAAGAAATAGGAAAAGATATGTTCTCCTCGTGATGAGAATTCTTAGGATTTACTCTTTTAACAGCCTTCATATATGACTGAGAGCAGTGGTAATTATGTTTATCATGCCATCAACTACATCCCTAGGGCTCAATGATACTATAACTGATGTTTGTATCTTTTTATGCCCTTCATCCAATCTCCCCTTCCATCCACTCCTACCTTTAGTAGCCACAAATCTGATCTCTTTTTCTGTGAGTTTGATTTGAACTATAACTATGTGCATTTGAGGGCAATACATAATTTGCTTGAGGATAGGTCATTATTTGCAAATTTATGCATTTATATAGAGCTTTACACATTATAGAACTTAGCTTTAATTTGAGGGCAATACATAATTTCTTGAGGATAGGTCAATCAAAAACAAAGAGTACTCAGAGTTAGCGAAGCCCATGTGGAGGATTTTGAGCAGAGCATTTGCTTCCCACGGCATCCTGAGGTGGCCCTGGGAAACTCTAGAAATAGCCTGATAACCTGAGGATCTGTACCTTGGGAGCCCAGGCATAGGAACACTCTTGGTGGCAGAAATCATAGGCTATCCTGTTCCAAAGCCAAGCACTTCAGTGCCTCTTTTATGCCGAACAGACTGCACAGAGAATAACCATCTTCTCCCCCAAAGGCCTGCTGGCCTTCACACAGGATTCCTTTCTGAAAGGAATGAAGAGAACCTATTTCCCAGATTGTTAACTATGGGAAGGAGTTTGGGTCTGGCAGAGATCTTAGAGCTAGAGGCCCAGGAACTGCTTTCAAGGTCAGCATAAATCAGAAATGCAGGGAAAAAAAAAAAATCTCTGAGCTAGCAGCATTAAGCAATGAGAGACTGTGATTTATCTGACAACAAACTTAATTTCTAGCTTAGTTTTCAACAAACCCATGAATCTTATCAAGGAAGAGGCACATGCATATGCTTTTCTCCTTCTTCAGTTTTAATGAGATATAACTGATTTACAGCCCTATCTAAGTTTAAGGTGTACAGCATAACAATTTGACTTTGAAATGATTACCACAGTGACTTTAGTGAACATGCCTCATCTCATATAGATACAAATTAAAGAAATAGGAAAAGATATGTTCTCCTCGTGATGAGAATTCTTAGGATTTACTCTTTTAACAGCCTTCATATATGACTGAGAGCAGTGGTAATTATGTTTATCATGCCATCAACTACATCCCTAGGGCTCAATGATACTATAACTGATGTTTGTATCTTTTTATGCCCTTCATCCAATCTCCCCTTCCATCCACTCCTACCTTTAGTAGCCACAAATCTGATCTCTTTTTCTGTGAGTTTGTTTTTGAACTATAACTATGTGCATTTGAGGGCAATACATAATTTGCTTGAGGATAGGTCATTATTTGCAAATTTATGCATTTATATAGAGCTTTACACATTATAGAACTTACTAAGAACAAATTTATGAATGAATGAGTGAAGCAGAAGATACATGTAAGGTTTAAAACCTAATGTTTATATGAAGGGAAAGACGGTTCTCTCAGGCATTTCCCCTAGCAATTTCCGGTATCACTTTCTTTAACGTATAGTGGAAATCTAAATATATAATGGGCAGCTTGCCTTAAAATGACCCTGATGAGATTCTCTCTGCACTAGTTCCAAGGACTGGGAGACACCCAGTGATGAGAGGCTGAGCAGAGCTGCTCTCCAGAGGGATGACAAGGTCTGGGTTTATAAAGCAAGTGTTCCCTGAACATTTACGTTTGCCAGGTTATTGTTCAGGGCATTGGAGATGAGCCATAGACAAGTCTTCAGAGCAACCTACATTCTGATCATTGAAATAAACAAAGATCGTGCAAAGATAAAACCAGAAAGGGTTAAAAGGGGAAACTGGACACACTGAGTGAGAGCTGAGCCTGAAACTCCCAGGCCTGAGTTTCCAAAATAGCCCCTATATTTGGAAATATTTATGAAGCATGTAACTAGAGGGAAAAAAACCAGAACAGATGGAGAGGTCACACATTTGTTTTATTTAATTTTTTATTTGGCTAAGGTTTTATTAAAGATGTTGTGCATGCTCAGGGACTCAGTCGTGTCTGACTCTTGGTGGCCCCATGGACTCCAGCTCACAGACTCCTCTGTTCATGTCATTTTCCAGGCAAGAATACTGGAGTGGGTTGCCATTTCTTCCTCCAGGGCATCTTCTTGGCCTAGGAATTAGACCCAGGGCTCCTGTATTGCAGGCAGATTCCTTACCATCTGTGCCACCAGAGAGGCCCAAATACCTGGGCAGCCATATGTATTAAATACCTAGATGTGGCTAAAATGGTAAGGAGAGGTTCATAATGAAATGAACTTCTATTGACATTTCCTAGGGATAACCACTGTCAGTTCTTCCAGCTGTTTATTCTAGCTGTATCATCTGCTTCTACCGCTAGTTCTTGATTTATAAACTCAGAGTAGTATCCATTGACTTTCTGCTTTCCTAGATGAGGATTTAAGTCTCTAATTCCACCTTTGCCTATCTAGATGCTTCAATATAGTTGTCAATATCTTAAGTTTCTCAAATATTAAGTTTCTTACGTATATATGCACACTTTTATTTCTTTTCTGTTGACCGTAGACAGTCTTTTTCAATTCCTCATTATTAGGGACTGGATTGTGTTCCCCCTAAACTTGTGTTTGGAGATAGGGCCTTTAAGGAGGTGGTTATGGTTAAATGAGGTCATAAGAGTTGGTTCCTAATCCAGTAGGACTGGTGTCCCTATATGAAGAGGAAGAAGTGCCAAGAGGGCATGCTCCCTGAGACAAAGGCCTAGTGAGAACACAGCAAGAAGATGGCCATATGCAGGACCAGGAGAGAGTATTCACCAGAAATCTGACCTTCTGACACCTCAGTTTTGGACTTTCAGCCACCAAGACTGTGAGAAATAAATTTCTGTTTAAGTCATTCACTTTGAGGTATTCTGTTATGGAAGCCCTAGCAGACTAGTATGTCTCTTTATAAGATTAGGATCATTTCCCTTATAATAATCATACTTTTATTTTCCATCACCTCTTTCTTGTTCCCTGATTGTCCTTTTCTTATTTGATGTTGTCTTCTGACTGAATGCATTCTCAAATAAGTCATGAGAATAACAACTATTCTAACAACTAGAATTTCTTTGACCATTGTTATTTTTTCCAGCTATTTTCTCTAAAATTCCCATTCTCTGTTTATTTTTATGTCTCTTTTTCCTCTTATAGCACTTCCTCAAATGTCCGGAGATCCCAGGAGAAGCTACGATTAAAATTTTGGTCAATTTCCTTCCTTTTCTTTATTTGAATAATTTATGCATAAAGTGATATTAAAACCTTGGGGCAAATGCCTGAGTACTAAAATTATGGGTGTCAGTGACACAGTCAAGTCTCTCAGAGATTCTGTGTTCCTCTTTGCTTTCATCCATAATGGGCGAGTGGGCAAGACACCAATGATATCACACCTACCTAAAAATAAGTGACTATAGTAAGAAAACTAAAGAATAGTATCCCTCATAACATAAATGCAATTTTCTAAATAAAGTTTAGAAAATCAACTCCAAAATGCATAAAAAGGATAATGCATCTTGACCAAGTGGGGCTTGTTCCACAAAAGCAAAGTTGGCATAACATTCAAAAATCAATCATACCATTGACTATGTTACACAGAAATTAAAATAACATGATCATCTCAACAGACATGAAACAAACATTAAACAAAATTCAATATTCATGCACAATAAAATCTTTCAGTTATCTATACACAAAAAGATTATATAAATAACATCTATTTTAAGAACCTATGTTAATATCATATTTAATGATGAATACTTTTCTCCTAAGACTGTAAAAAAGACAAACATTTTCACTCTCACTACCTCTGTTTAATGTAGTAGAGGCCCTGGAACAGTGCAATAAGGCAGAAAAAATAAATAAATAAGTAAAGTATATACAGACTGCAAAAGAAGACATAAAGCCAGATTTATTACCAAATAACAAAATAGCCCATGTTGTAAATCCTAAATATTCTACAGAAATGCTACTGTAAATAATAAACCTAGCAAATTTGCAGAATATATAATATCAGTATGTAAAAATCAAGCATTTCTATATATTTGTAACAAGGAATTAAGATGAAAATTAAAAAGAAAATTACAACAGCATAAAAATGTAAAGTACTTAGGGATAAATTTTATAGTGTATATACAATACCTATACTCTGAAAACCACAAATATTGATAAGAGAAAGAAGGCCTCAATAAACTTAGAGGTATACCAGGCTCTTGGATTGAAAGGTTCAATATCATTAAGATGTCAGTTCTTCTTAAATTGATCTATAGTTTTAACATAATCCCAATCAAAATCTCATTAGACTTTTTTGTAAAAAAAATTAACAATCTGTTTATAAAAATCTACATACAAGTACAAGGGAGCAAAATACTTTTGAGAAGGTAGGAATAAAGTTGGAGGACTTACATTCCAAATTTCAAGATTTATTATAAAGGTACAATCTTCAAGATAATATTGTATTTATTCAAGATACATGAGTACATCAATGGAACCCCAATAGAGGGTTCAGAAATAGAACCACATATATATTGTCAATTGACTTTCAACAGAAATGCAAAGACAGGACAGTGAAGAAAGCCTATTTATGGTGCCAAAATAATTAAATATCATCTTGACCAAGTGGGGCTTGTTCCACAAAAGCAAAGTTGGCATAACATTCAAAAATCAATCATACCATTGACTATGTTACACAGAAATTAAAATAACATGATCATCTCAACAGACATGAAACAAACATTAAACAAAATTCAATATTCATGCACAATAAAATCTTTCAGTTATCTATACACAAAAAGATTATATAAATAACATCTATTTTAAGAACCTATGTTAATATCATATTTAATGATGAATACTTTTCTCCTAAGACTGTAAAAAAGACAAACATTTTCACTCTCACTACCTCTGTTTAATGTAGTAGAGGCCCTGGAACAGTGCAATAAGGCAGAAAAAATAAATAAATAAGTAAAGTATATACAGACTGCAAAAGAAGACATAAAGCCAGATTTATTACCAAATAACAAAATAGCCCATGTTGTAAATCCTAAATATTCTACAGAAATGCTACTGTAAATAATAAACCTAGCAAATTTGCAGAATATATAATATCAGTATGTAAAAATCAAGCATTTCTATATATTTGTAACAAGGAATTAAGATGAAAATTAAAAAGAAAATTACAACAGCATAAAAATGTAAAGTACTTAGGGATAAATTTTATAGTGTATATACAATACCTATACTCTGAAAACCACAAATATTGATAAGAGAAAGAAGGCCTCAATAAACTTAGAGGTATACCAGGCTCTTGGATTGAAAGGTTCAATATCATTAAGATGTCAGTTCTTCTTAAATTGATCTATAGTTTTAACATAATCCCAATCAAAATCTCATTAGACTTTTTTGTAAAAAAAATTAACAATCTGTTTATAAAAATCTACATACAAGTACAAGGGAGCAAAATACTTTTGAGAAGGTAGGAATAAAGTTGGAGGACTTACATTCCAAATTTCAAGATTTATTATAAAGGTACAATCTTCAAGATAATATTGTATTTATTCAAGATACATGAGTACATCAATGGAACCCCAATAGAGGGTTCAGAAATAGAACCACATATATATTGTCAATTGACTTTCAACAGAAATGCAAAGACAGGACAGTGAAGAAAGCCTATCTTTTCTACAAATGGTGCCAAAATAATTAAATATCAACAGAAAACATCAATGCATACCTCACACAGTATACAGAACTTACTGCTAAAATTAACTCAGGACCTAAATGATCTAAAAGGTCTAAATGATGTAAATCTAAAAAATCTATATCTAAACCTACAGCTATGAAACTTACAGAAGAAAAGCAAAAACATAGGAGAAAATCCTTGTGACATTAGGGCAAAGATTTTTTAGTTGTAACACCAAAGCAAGTCCAATTGGTAAACTGACTCCATCAAAATTAAAAACTGCTCTTCACAAGACAATACTGAAAGAATAAAAAGGTAACACAGATTTGGGGAAAATATTTGGAAATTACATACCTGATGAAAACTTGTATCGAAATATATAACGGACTCTAAAACTCCATAATAAGAAAACAGCTCAGTTTTTTTAAAAATGGGCAAGAGACCTGAACAGATACTTTATCAAAAAAAAAAAAAAGGTCTATGGGGATTTCCCTGGTGTTCCAGTGGTTAAGAAAATAAATTAATAAACATTTAAAAACAGATACATGAATGACAGATGAGCACATTTAAAGATATTCAAAACTAGTCACAAGAGAAAAGCAAATTAAAACAATGAGATGTCATTATGTACCTCTGAGAATATTTAAAATGGCAAATCTGACTGTACCATGTGTGGCATGTGTGGTTGGGACCCTCACGTATTGCTGGTGGGAATGGGAAATAGTACAGTCACTTTAGAACACACTTTGGTATTTTGTTAAAGAGCTAAATAAGCACATACTATCTGAGTCAGCCATTCCACTACTAGGCATTTGTCCTAAAGAAAGTCTATGGAAAGACTTGTACATGAATGTTGATAGTAGCCATATTTGAAACAGCCTAGAATAAACCCAAATGAAACAAATTTCATATATTCCTCTAATCATTGGTGATAAAAAGGAATAGACTACTGATAGATTCAATATGGGTTTATTATAAAGGTACAATCTTCAAGATAATATTGTATTTATTCAAGATACATGAGTACATCAATGGAACCCCAATAGAGGGTTCAGAAATAGAACCACATATATATTGTCAATTGACTTTCAACAGAAATGCAAAGACAGGACAGTGAAGAAAGCCTATCTTTTCTACAAATGGTGCCAAAATAATTAAATATCAACAGAAAACATCAATGCATACCTCACACAGTATACAGAACTTACTGCTAAAATTAACTCAGGACCTAAATGATCTAAAAGGTCTAAATGATGTAAATCTAAAAAATCTATATCTAAACCTACAGCTATGAAACTTACAGAAGAAAAGCAAAAACATAGGAGAAAATCCTTGTGACATTAGGGCAAAGATTTTTTAGTTGTAACACCAAAGCAAGTCCAATTGGTAAACTGACTCCATCAAAATTAAAAACTGCTCTTCACAAGACAATACTGAAAGAATAAAAAGGTAACACAGATTTGGGGAAAATATTTGGAAATTACATACCTGATGAAAACTTGTATCGAAATATATAACGGACTCTAAAACTCCATAATAAGAAAACAGCTCAGTTTTTTTAAAAATGGGCAAGAGACCTGAACAGATACTTTATCAAAAAAAAAAAAAAGGTCTATGGGGATTTCCCTGGTGTTCCAGTGGTTAAGAAAATAAATTAATAAACATTTAAAAACAGATACATGAATGACAGATGAGCACATTTAAAGATATTCAAAACTAGTCACAAGAGAAAAGCAAATTAAAACAATGAGATGTCATTATGTACCTCTGAGAATATTTAAAATGGCAAATCTGACTGTACCATGTGTGGCATGTGTGGTTGGGACCCTCACGTATTGCTGGTGGGAATGGGAAATAGTACAGTCACTTTAGAACACACTTTGGTATTTTGTTAAAGAGCTAAATAAGCACATACTATCTGAGTCAGCCATTCCACTACTAGGCATTTGTCCTAAAGAAAGTCTATGGAAAGACTTGTACATGAATGTTGATAGTAGCCATATTTGAAACAGCCTAGAATAAACCCAAATGAAACAAATTTCATATATTCCTCTAATCATTGGTGATAAAAAGGAATAGACTACTGATAGATTCAATATGGGTAAAGCTTTAAATAATTATACTGAGTGAAAGAAACCAGACAAAAAAGGATATATTATATGAGTACATTCATAGAAAATTCTAGAAATGCAAAATAATGTGACAGAAAGCAGATCATTGTTTCTTGGGGCAGGTGAGGCAGGGTGGGAGGCGGGGAGGTATAACAAAGGGGCACAAGGATAGTTCCAGGGGGCACAGATATATTCATTATCTTGATGGTGGTGATAGTTTAAATGGGTGTTTCAGTATGTTAGCACTCATCAAATATATGCATCTTATTGTTTATTATGCCTTAAAACTATTCAAATGGTATATATAATATATATATAACCTATATTATAGTCTATAAGGTAGTATATATAGAGTACACAACTTGTAATCTTTTTAGATACAGGAAACAAAGAAGAGAATCAAAATATCACTGATGGGGGCTTCCCTGGTGGTCCAGTGGGTAATGACACCGCCTTGCAGTGCAAGGGGTGCCGGTTCGATCCCTGGCCTGGGAAGATCCCACGTGCCGCGGAGCGGCTGGACCGATGTGTCCAGTTACCAAGTTAGCGCTCTGGAGTGCATGCCCCCAGAGCCGGCACTTTGCAGCAAGAGAGGCCACTGCGATGGGAGGCCCAAACAGACCAAAAGAACAAAGATGGATGAAAATGGATGGATGAAAGACCAACAGAAGTGGCAAAAAAAAAAAAAAAAATCACTGATGGACTCCCAGCCTCTGCTGACACGGACATTTATAAATGAGGGTAATATAAATGTAAGGTGAGATCATTTAAATGGCACTGTCAGCTACAATTGGCATTTACCAATTACGTTGCCAATGACTGAACAAGGACATTTGCCATCTGCCTCTGTGAAGACCGACCCCAATGAATATTGCCTCGAGATATTCCACTACTGGATGGGGGGCCCTCATTTTTTTCACTTTAGAACACGCTTTGGGGTTTTGGTAAAGAGCTAAATAAGCACATACTATCTGAGTCAGCCATTCCACTACTAGGCATTTGTCCTAAAGAAAGTCTATGGAAAGACTTGTACATGAATGTTGATAGTAGCCATATTTGAAACAGCCTAGAATAAACCCAAATGAAACAAATTTCATATATTCCTCTAATCATTGGTGATAAAAAGGAATAGACTACTGATAGATTCAATATGGGTAAAGCTTTAAATAATTATACTGAGTGAAAGAAACCAGACAAAAAAGGATATATTATATGAGTACATTCATAGAAAATTCTAGAAATGCAAAATAATGTGACAGAAAGCAGATCATTGTTTCTTGGGGCAGGTGAGGCAGGGTGGGAGGCGGGGAGGTATAACAAAGGGGCACAAGGATAGTTCCAGGGGGCACAGATATATTCATTATCTTGATGGTGGTGATAGTTTAAATGGGTGTTTCAGTATGTTAGCACTCATCAAATATATGCATCTTATTGTTTATTATGCCTTAAAACTATTCAAATGGTATATATAATATATATATAACCTATATTATAGTCTATAAGGTAGTATATATAGAGTACACAACTTGTAATCTTTTTAGATACAGGAAACAAAGAAGAGAATCAAAATATCACTGATGGGGGCTTCCCTGGTGGTCCAGTGGGTAATGACACCGCCTTGCAGTGCAAGGGGTGCCGGTTCGATCCCTGGCCTGGGAAGATCCCACGTGCCGCGGAGCGGCTGGACCGATGTGTCCAGTTACCAAGTTAGCGCTCTGGAGTGCATGCCCCCAGAGCCGGCACTTTGCAGCAAGAGAGGCCACTGCGATGGGAGGCCCAAACAGACCAAAAGAACAAAGATGGATGAAAATGGATGGATGAAAGACCAACAGAAGTGGCAAAAAAAAAAAAAAAAAAAAAAAATCACTGATGGACTCCCAGCCTCTGCTGACACGGACATTTATAAATGAGGGTAATATAAATGTAAGGTGAGATCATTTAAATGGCACTGTCAGCTACAATTGGCATTTACCAATTACGTTGCCAATGACTGAACAAGGACATTTGCCATCTGCCTCTGTGAAGACCGACCCCATGCTGGGACAGCTGCTGACCTCCAATGCCCCCGGAGGCAGTTCAGGGTGGAGGGAGGCACTCTGTGCTCCAGGGAATCTGGTGGGGTGGGTCTTTAGATAGGTGGATGCTTTTAGGGTCACATTTATTATCTCAATCCTTGTATCTCCTCATATTTAGAAAAGCACTAAATCCCTTCATGGTGACACTAAATCCTTTCAGTCCTGACGAAATGAAAACCCTTTGTAAAATGATTGTTTATTGATAGTGAACTCCCCCTTCCTCAAAACCTTATATATTGACCCTCCTCCTGCTGTCTCTTTGGAGCAGTCCTCGGAGCTATCTGAGGGGGTGCCTCCTGGGCTGCAGTCCTAATGATGCCCCAAACAAAACTTAACTGACAACTCTAAGTCGTTCATCCTTTTTTAGTCAACAGCACACAGTGGGAAGTGAGGATGGAGCGCTGCTCCTCACCCTGTCCCTCTCCCTCTGACAGTCTTTCTCCCCAAGAGCCTCACTATGAACTAATTTTTTAAATTGTTTTATTGAAGTATAGTTGATTTACAATATTGTGTTAATTTCTGCTGTAGAAGAATGATTCATATATATATATATACACACACACATATTCTTTTCCATTCTGATTTACAACAGGATATCTGCTAAGTTCCCTGTAGTATACTGGAGGATCTTGTTTATCCACCCTCTGTGGGTAATGGTTTGCCTCTACTAATCTCAAACGCCCAACCCATCCCTGGGTTTTGACACCGCCTTGCAGTGCAAGGGGTGCCGGTTCGATCCCTGGCCTGGGAAGATCCCACGTGCCGCGGAGCGGCTGGACCGATGTGTCCAGTTACCAAGTTAGCGCTCTGGAGTGCATGCCCCCAGAGCCGGCACTTTGCAGCAAGAGAGGCCACTGCGATGGGAGGCCCAAACAGACCAAAAGAACAAAGATGGATGAAAATGGATGGATGAAAGACCAATAGAAGTGGCCAAAAAAAAAAAAAAAATCACTGATGGACTCCCAGCCTCTGCTGACACGGACATTTATAAATGAGGGTAATATAAATGTAAGGTGAGATCATTTAAATGGCACTGTCAGCTACAATTGGCATTTACCAATTACGTTGCCAATGACTGAACAAGGACATTTGCCATCTGCCTCTGTGAAGACCGACCCCATGCTGGGACAGCTGCTGACCTCCAATGCCCCCGGAGGCAGTTCAGGGTGGAGGGAGGCACTCTGTGCTCCAGGGAATCTGGTGGGGTGGGTCTTTAGATAGGTGGATGCTTTTAGGGTCACATTTATTATCTCAATCCTTGTATCTCCTCATATTTAGAAAAGCACTAAATCCCTTCATGGTGACACTAAATCCTTTCAGTCCTGACGAAATGAAAACCCTTTGTAAAATGATTGTTTATTGATAGTGAACTCCCCCTTCCTCAAAACCTTATATATTGACCCTCCTCCTGCTGTCTCTTTGGAGCAGTCCCTCGGAGCTATCTGAGGGGCTGCCTCCTGGGCTGCAGTCCTAATGATGCCCCAAACAAAACTTAACTGACAACTCTAAGTCGTTCATCCTTTTTTAGTCAACAGCACACAGTGGGAAGTGAGGATGGAGCGCTGCTCCTCACCCTGTCCCTCTCCCTCTGACAGTCTTTCTCCCCAAGAGCCTCACTATGAACTAATTTTTTAAATTGTTTTATTGAAGTATAGTTGATTTACAATATTGTGTTAATTTCTGCTGTAGAAGAATGATTCATATATATATATATATACACACACACATATTCTTTTCCATTCTGATTTACAACAGGATATCTGCTAAGTTCCCTGTAGTATACTGGAGGATCTTGTTTATCCACCCTCTGTGGGTAATGGTTTGCCTCTACTAATCTCAAACGCCCAACCCATCCCTCCTCCACCCTCTTTGGAAACTATAAGTCTATTCTCTGTGTCTGTGAGTCTGTTTCTGTTTCATAGATAAGTTCATTTGTGCCATATTTTAGATCCACATACTTTAGTCATATCAAATGGTATATGTCTTTCTCTGATTTACTTAGTATGATAATCTCTATGTCCATCCATGTTGCTGTAAATAGCATTATTTCATTCTTTCCTGTGGCTGATAATGTTCCATTGTGTATATATACCACATCTTCTTTATCATTCGTCTGCTGATGGAGATTTAGATTGTTTCCATGTCTTCGCTATTGTAGATAGTGCTGCTATGAGCATAGGGATGCATGTATCTTTTTGGATTGTAATTTTATCCAGATGTCAAGCTATGGTGTGATTTTTAGTCTCCATTTACTGTTGGGAAATGTTATCAAAGGAAAGCATGTCAAACATCCTTAAATAACTTTTTAGAGACCTGAGCTATTCAAATCTTGTCAAAACACAAATACTGCAAGTGGTCCAATCAAATTATTTTTTGTTAGATAGTGAAGGAAGGATTATTACAGTCCATCATTATTTTTTTTCTTTTCTTCATCGTTAATTTTAAGTCAAATATAAGCAGAATAATACAGAATAATATTGCATCTTTAAATGTCATACATGTCGAGGTCCATGTACGGGTTGGAAAAGAGTTTCCAGACACGAGATAGAGTGAGAGGAAAGGGAAGTTTATTAGAGTGGGGGATGGGAGAGTCGCTGCCAGTACAGCGGGTCGGCTCAAGGGAGAACCAACCTTAAGTAGGAGTCTTTGATTCCTTTTATGGCTAAGGTCTAAGGAGTGGCATGAAGATCTTAAGGATCATTGCTGATTGGACCGTGTGCTGGGTGGAGTAGGTGATGACTACAGCCTGAGGGGAAGACAATAGGGTCGAAGGAGTGGCATAGCGGTTTTAAGGATTGGGTGGTATACTGCTGACTGGAGGAGGGAAGGACAATTAAAGTCTGATTTATCTCTTCTTGCATTCCAAGACCCTCCTTGTTCCTTCCTCCTTGGGGAACCACAATACATAAATCATTGAAAAAGGGGCAGTTCAGTGGTTAAGACCCTGCACTTCTAATGATGGGAGTGTGGTCTAATGCCTGGGCAGAGAATTAAGAGCCCATCTTATGAATAAGTCTTTTTTGGGAGTCTGTTTCTGTTTCATAGATAAGTTCATTTGTGCCATATTTTAGATCCACATACTTTAGTCATATCAAATGGTATATGTCTTTCTCTGATTTACTTAGTATGATAATCTCTATGTCCATCCATGTTGCTGTAAATAGCATTATTTCATTCTTTCCTGTGGCTGATAATGTTCCATTGTGTATATATACCACATCTTCTTTATCATTCGTCTGCTGATGGAGATTTAGATTGTTTCCATGTCTTCGCTATTGTAGATAGTGCTGCTATGAGCATAGGGATGCATGTATCTTTTTGGATTGTAATTTTATCCAGATGTCAAGCTATGGTGTGATTTTTAGTCTCCATTTACTGTTGGGAAATGTTATCAAAGGAAAGCATGTCAAACATCCTTAAATAACTTTTTAGAGACCTGAGCTATTCAAATCTTGTCAAAACACAAATACTGCAAGTGGTCCAATCAAATTATTTTTTGTTAGATAGTGAAGGAAGGATTATTACAGTCCATCATTATTTTTTTTCTTTTCTTCATCGTTAATTTTAAGTCAAATATAAGCAGAATAATACAGAATAATATTGCATCTTTAAATGTCATACATGTCGAGGTCCATGTACGGGTTGGAAAAGAGTTTCCAGACACGAGATAGAGTGAGAGGAAAGGGAAGTTTATTAGAGTGGGGGATGGGAGAGTCGCTGCCAGTACAGCGGGTCGGCTCAAGGGAGAACCAACCTTAAGTAGGAGTCTTTGATTCCTTTTATGGCTAAGGTCTAAGGAGTGGCATGAAGATCTTAAGGATCATTGCTGATTGGACCGTGTGCTGGGTGGAGTAGGTGATGACTACAGCCTGAGGGGAAGACAATAGGGTCGAAGGAGTGGCATAGCGGTTTTAAGGATTGGGTGGTATACTGCTGACTGGAGGAGGGAAGGACAATTAAAGTCTGATTTATCTCTTCTTGCATTCCAAGACCCTCCTTGTTCCTTCCTCCTTGGGGAACCACAATACATAAATCATTGAAAAAGGGGCAGTTCAGTGGTTAAGACCCTGCACTTCTAATGATGGGAGTGTGGTCTAATGCCTGGGCAGAGAATTAAGACCCCATATACTCTGTTGGGTGGCCAAAAATTTTTAAAAATAAAATAATAGAGTCTGCCTTGCAGTGCAAGGGGTACTGGTTCAATCCCTGGCCTGGGAAGATCACACGTGCCACAGAGTGGCTGGACCAGTGTGTCTAATTTCCAGCCAGTATTCTGGAGTGCATGCACCCAGAGCCGGTGCTCTGCAACGGGAGAGGCCACTGCAACGGGAGGCCCACACAGGCCAAAGAATACAGATGTATGAAAATAAATAAATAAAAAACCAATAAAAGAAGTCAAAATTAAATAATAGTCAGGCATTCTGTTCTCTGATACTGGTGAATACAGACTGTATGCACATGTTAGAAATCTCAGAATAGTTTCATTATCTTATATGAATAAAGAAATAAGGAATTTGGGACCTCAAAGTTATTATTACTCAGGTTTAAGTTGAAAGTAGGATGGGAAAAAGGAAGAAAGAAGTTTGAGTCAGGGTGAGGTAGAGTCTACCCTAGGTTCAGGGGTCATCGTCTAAGAGGGAAACAGGGAAAGTCCAGACAGTGTCCAGTAAGAGTTCAACCCCTGTACTGGCTACAAAGGTTTATTCACTGGGAAGACCTGGGACACAGGCATCTGGCAACAGGAGGAACCCAGAGTGAAGGAAAGAAGATACTCACCTTCCTTAATTGTCTTCTGTGCTAGACATCTCATGAGGCACTTCAGCCTGGGGGTAGCTGTTATAGACTCTGCTTTTATTGATAAGGACACTGAGGCTCAGAGGCAAGGAGTTAAATTTGAGCAATGTTATGAAATGTTTGTTACTCACTCGTGTCCAACTCTTTGCGGCCGCATGCCAGGCTTCTCTGTCCACAGAGTTCTCCAGGCAAGAATTACTAGAGAAGATTCCCTTCTCCAGGGGATCTTCCCGACCCCAGGAGTCAATCATGACCACAAACCTGTGGGCTGTCGAGCCTGGCCCAGTGGGTGTATTAAGGAGAAGTTAAACAAAGAACCAGAGCAAGCAGGGTGAGGTTGATCAAATGGCCCTCAAGCTCCTCACCTTGCAAATGAGGAAGTGAGGGATAGCAGAAGTGAAGAGGCTTTGTCCTTCCCAGGGCAGAGCTGGGGCCTTAGAGCTGGCCTCTCCTACCAGACCTGGCACACACAGCCTCTAACAGGGCCCTCTGAATAGACAGGAGAGAACAGCATGTAGAGAAGCTCGTCTTGGAAATCTACTTATGTAATGAATGGCTTGTCTCAGCCATGGCATTTTGCTTGCCCTTATCAATGATTTGTTGCCCTATTTTTGGCAAGTCCTTTTTTTTTTTTTTTCTTGTGGAAACCTGAGACTCTTTGTTACAGGTCAATGGCTTCCAAGAACACCCTGAGCCCAAAGGCAGAGCCTGTCTTTACTTGTCCCTTGGTCCCTCTGTTGGGCGGGATCATGGTGGCTTAGTGTCTTCAACCTCCCTACACTTCGGTATTAATCTGAGCTCATTCTGTGCCTAAAGAACAGAACATTCTCCCCAGTTCAAGGGGGAGGCGGCACCAAGGCCATGGGGAGATAGCAGAACTGTCCTTCTCTGGTCAGACCAGGGCTGATTTTTACAGATGGCCCTTCTGTTTATGCTTGTTTCCTCTGTGCATCCCCGCCCCCTCACTCCCCTTCACCTTGGTTCAGCACCTGGATGACCTTTCTCTCCTTGGCCCTTGTGCTCAAGGCCTGGCAGGAATGAATGGCACCTTCAAAAGAGTCATGTAACTGCTTAATGAAAAGACTATCTACAGAGGTCTGGGCAGGGTCAGAAAACACCCCAGGACCAGAAGCAGGATGGGCTGTTACCACCCTTAGGCCTGGAGGGGCAAGAAGGGGAAAGGCTGTTATCTTGAGCCTACGAGAACTGCAGCCAGGGACAAGGGGCGGCCTAATAGCAGCTGTGACAGTACAGGCACTTCCCAGATCACTGCAGGGCCGGGAGGGAATGAGGGCGTTAAATGCTCTGTCTTCTGCTTCTCCTCCTCCACTGGTGCCTCCCACTGGCTGAGTCCCAGGAGAAGCCAGAGGGCAAAGACCTGAGAATTGCACTCCTTTGAGATGAGAAAGGATCCGCAGTGGGTGGCAAGTAAAAATTAACCCACGCAATCTTCACGTCAGCTCTAGGAGGTGAAGGCAGCAGGCACCATTATTTCCATTTTCCAGATGTGAAAAACTAAAGCCCAGAAAAAGTTCACAGGAACCCACAGAGAGAATGAGGGGAAGTCAGACTGATACACCAGGTCTCTGAATCCCAGATCTAGTGATCTTTGATTTTCAGTCATCTAGGTCCAAGCTTCCTACTTATGTAATGAATGGCTTGTCTCAGCCATGGCATTTTGCTTGCCCTTATCAATGATTTGTTGCCCTATTTTTGGCAAGTCCTTTTTTTTTTTTTTTCTTGTGGAAACCTGAGACTCTTTGTTACAGGTCAATGGCTTCCAAGAACACCCTGAGCCCAAAGGCAGAGCCTGTCTTTACTTGTCCCTTGGTCCCTCTGTTGGGCGGGATCATGGTGGCTTAGTGTCTTCAACCTCCCTACACTTCGGTATTAATCTGAGCTCATTCTGTGCCTAAAGAACAGAACATTCTCCCCAGTTCAAGGGGGAGGCGGCACCAAGGCCATGGGGAGATAGCAGAACTGTCCTTCTCTGGTCAGACCAGGGCTGATTTTTACAGATGGCCCTTCTGTTTATGCTTGTTTCCTCTGTGCATCCCCGCCCCCTCACTCCCCTTCACCTTGGTTCAGCACCTGGATGACCTTTCTCTCCTTGGCCCTTGTGCTCAAGGCCTGGCAGGAATGAATGGCACCTTCAAAAGAGTCATGTAACTGCTTAATGAAAAGACTATCTACAGAGGTCTGGGCAGGGTCAGAAAACACCCCAGGACCAGAAGCAGGATGGGCTGTTACCACCCTTAGGCCTGGAGGGGCAAGAAGGGGAAAGGCTGTTATCTTGAGCCTACGAGAACTGCAGCCAGGGACAAGGGGCGGCCTAATAGCAGCTGTGACAGTACAGGCACTTCCCAGATCACTGCAGGGCCGGGAGGGAATGAGGGCGTTAAATGCTCTGTCTTCTGCTTCTCCTCCTCCACTGGTGCCTCCCACTGGCTGAGTCCCAGGAGAAGCCAGAGGGCAAAGACCTGAGAATTGCACTCCTTTGAGATGAGAAAGGATCCGCAGTGGGTGGCAAGTAAAAATTAACCCACGCAATCTTCACGTCAGCTCTAGGAGGTGAAGGCAGCAGGCACCATTATTTCCATTTTCCAGATGTGAAAAACTAAAGCCCAGAAAAAGTTCACAGGAACCCACAGAGAGAATGAGGGGAAGTCAGACTGATACACCAGGTCTCTGAATCCCAGATCTAGTGATCTTTGATTTTCAGTCATCTAGGTCCAAGCTTCCTACCCAAACACCCCACCTGGCCCAGGTCCCCACACTGCATCCTCTGGGGCCCCATTGTTTGTCCCTTCCCTTTTTTAGCCAGACCCTTAAGGAGAACTTACCAGCTCTAGGCTCAGGGTTTACAAAGTCAGGATTTTGTATCATATCACTTAGGACTATTTCATGCCTTGTTTTCTGCCCTCAAAACTTCCATATCTTCTCCCCAGCACTTTCTCATCCCCTGTCTCAGCTGATGACCTGGGTTCATGCTTTATTGAGCAAATAAAGCATCTGTCCTCTCTCTACCACCAAGTTTTGTGATACCCAGGGGTCAATATGCTCTTCCTCCTCCTTGCAATAGAACTGAATCTGTGTCTCTTCTATCAAATGAGACCAGTCCCACCATCTGGGCTGTGGATCCCATTCCCTCTTGTCTTGGACCCTTCTCTTCCTTCACCATCATTAATCCCTCTACTGAACTGCTCTTGTTAGACTAATATGCCCTTGTATCTCTCCCATCTAAAAGTTGTCTCTTGGGGCCACAGTTTCTCCAGCTTCTACTCCATCTCTCTGCCCCCTTGAGAGCCATACTTCTTTGCCTGTGGGTTGGTTTGAACCTAGGACCAGAAGATGGAGTTACTTATGTTTTCATATCAGGTCACCCTATAAATATAGGTCTGAACAAGGCACTTCTCTGCTCCTAGACCACATGACTGCCTTGGTATATATATATATATATATATATATATATATATATATATATGTATATATATACATATATGATGTATATATAGTAGGAATTCTGATGATTGCCAAAAGTGCTGCTGATTTTTATTAAATGATCTTGTATTTGACAGCCTTGCTGAGCTCCCTTACCAGTTTTAACATCTGTTGATTTTGTGACTTTTTCTCTGTAGGAAACCAAATCATCTGCAAAGAGTAACAGTTCAATATACATATGACTAATCTGGGAACATACGCATCTGTAAACAACAAAACTCTGTAAAAGTTAAAAGTAAAATAAAAGTTAAAAAAAAAAAATCTATGTCTTTACTTATTTTCCTTTCCTTAAAATATAGCGAAGGCCTCCAGTTCTATGTTAAATGGTGGTGAGAGTGGGCATCTTGTCTTATTCCTAATCTGCAAGGAAATACAGCTAAAGTTACTCAGGTATAATATTAACATCTTAACATTTATACTTGGTATGAATAATATTGGGGCTTTTTAGGTGCCCCTAGGAGTAAAGAACCCATCTGCCATGCAAGAGACGTGGGAGCCGTGGGTTTGATATCTGGGTCAGGAAGACCCCCTGAAAGAGGGCTTGGCAACCCGCTCCAGTATTCTTGCCTGGAGAATCTCATGGACAGGAGAGCTTTGCAGGCTCTCCTGCAGTCCTGCAGTCCACAGGGTTGCACAGAATTGGACATGACTAAAGTAACTTAGCATGCATGGACGTATGCATGAATAATATTAAGGTCTGAGTACATAGACTTCACCAAGTTAAGGAAATTCTTTTCTCTTTCTAATTTCTTTTTTTAAACATAAACGAGTGACGAGTTTTAAGAAACATTTTCTCTGTGTCATTGAGTTAGTTGAATTTTCCTCATTCATCGAAAATTATACTGACAGAGTTTTCTAACACTGCCTCGTAAGATAAATTATATTTGATGAGTATTATGATTTTTATGTACTTCTTTTCTAATTTTGTTTAATACTTTATGATTTACACATATATGTGTTGCTCAGTCATGCCTGGCTCTTTTTGACCTCATGGACTGTAACTCAACAGGCTCCTCCATCCATGAGATTTTCCAGGAAAGAATACTGGAGTGGATTGCTGTTTCCTCCTCCAGGTAATCTTCCTCACCCAGGGACTGAACCCACACCTCCTGTGTCTCCTGCATTGCAGACAGATTATTACTGAGCCATTGGGAAAGCCCATTACACATCTATATTCAAGATGAACTAGGCCTATTCTTATTTTCTTGAACTATTTTTATCTGGTTTGGGAAACAAGATTACACAAGCCTCATGGTAGAGCAGTTTTCATTCTTCTATTGTCTAGAACTTGTCTCACATAGGAAATATCTGCTCTTGGGAATATGGTAAAATTCATAGGAAAACCACCTGGTCCTGGGGATTTTGGGGACAGATCTTTGATTATAGTTTCATTTTATTTAGTGCTTATTGGTCTATTCAAATTTCAATCTCCTTTATATTTTTCTAGAAGTGTTTTCATTTCATATAGATTACTAAATATCTTAATAAAGAGTTTTCAAAATATACTTATTTTAGTGAGCTTGAGTATTTTGCTCAACCAAAATACTACATAGACTGGATGGCTTAAACAGTAGACGTTTTCCCACCGCTCTGCAGGTTGAAGTCCAAGATCGAGATGCCAGCAGATTCGGTTCTTGGTGAGGGCTCTCTTCCTAGCTTATGGACAGTGACCTTCTTGCTGTGTGCTTGTTGCCTTTCCTCTGTGTGTTCATGGAGAGAGAGGTGTAAGTGAGTGCTGGTGTTTCCAACTCTTCTTACAAAGGCCCTCATCCCATTATAGGAATCTATCCTCATGATCTCCGTAAACTGAATTACCTCTCAAAGACCCGCCCCCAGATACCATCACTTCCATAAATGGATTTGACGCGGGTGGTGAGGGGGGTCTTCAAACATTCAATCCGTAACGATACTTCAAATTTTCTATTATATCTATATTTATTTTCTGTATGGTATTAGTTTTTATATTGTCTTTTCCTTCCCTTCATCTGTCTTGACAAAAGCTTGTCCCATTAATCTTTTAAAAGAACCGGTTTTAGTTTGACTGTTCTTTTGTGTTGTGGTGGTTGTCACTCTATTTCATTGATTTCTTGCCTGTTTTGTTGTGGTTTCCTACTATCTCTCATGACTGTAACTCAACAGGCTCCTCCATCCATGAGATTTTCCAGGAAAGAATACTGGAGTGGATTGCTGTTTCCTCCTCCAGGTAATCTTCCTCACCCAGGGACTGAACCCACACCTCCTGTGTCTCCTGCATTGCAGACAGATTATTACTGAGCCATTGGGAAAGCCCATTACACATCTATATTCAAGATGAACTAGGCCTATTCTTATTTTCTTGAACTATTTTTATCTGGTTTGGGAAACAAGATTACACAAGCCTCATGGTAGAGCAGTTTTCATTCTTCTATTGTCTAGAACTTGTCTCACATAGGAAATATCTGCTCTTGGGAATATGGTAAAATTCATAGGAAAACCACCTGGTCCTGGGGATTTTGGGGACAGATCTTTGATTATAGTTTCATTTTATTTAGTGCTTATTGGTCTATTCAAATTTCAATCTCCTTTATATTTTTCTAGAAGTGTTTTCATTTCATATAGATTACTAAATATCTTAATAAAGAGTTTTCAAAATATACTTATTTTAGTGAGCTTGAGTATTTTGCTCAACCAAAATACTACATAGACTGGATGGCTTAAACAGTAGACGTTTTCCCACCGCTCTGCAGGTTGAAGTCCAAGATCGAGATGCCAGCAGATTCGGTTCTTGGTGAGGGCTCTCTTCCTAGCTTATGGACAGTGACCTTCTTGCTGTGTGCTTGTTGCCTTTCCTCTGTGTGTTCATGGAGAGAGAGGTGTAAGTGAGTGCTGGTGTTTCCAACTCTTCTTACAAAGGCCCTCATCCCATTATAGGAATCTATCCTCATGATCTCCGTAAACTGAATTACCTCTCAAAGACCCGCCCCCAGATACCATCACTTCCATAAATGGATTTGACGCGGGTGGTGAGGGGGGTCTTCAAACATTCAATCCGTAACGATACTTCAAATTTTCTATTATATCTATATTTATTTTCTGTATGGTATTAGTTTTTATATTGTCTTTTCCCCCCCTTCATCTGTCTTGACAAAAGCTTGTCCCATTAATCTTTTAAAAGAACCGGTTTTAGTTTGACTGTTCTTTTGTGTTGTGGTGGTTGTCACTCTATTTCATTGATTTCTTGCCTGTTTTGTTGTGGTTTCCTACTATCTTATTTCCTTGAGGCTGGCTCTGTTGCTTCTTTCCTCATTTTTGAGTTGATGGCTTAGCTTACTCATTTTCAAGCTGCCATGCATCCTGATAAATGTATTTTAAGTCACACACTTGCCTTTCCAGTTCCACAGTGCTTTTGCTGTCACTCAGTTCTGTTTTATTTCCTTTAGAAGTTAGTGTTTAAGACAAGTGATCCCATTCATAGCTTTTTAAGAGAACAGATTCTTTTCTTTACTTCTGATTTTCTTTCACGTTTTAGAAGAACATAGTCTGAGTAATGTTGATCTTTTTGGTTTATTGAGGCTTCTTTACTGACTCAGTACGCAGGTAGTTTTGGAAATGTTCCGTGTGTACTGTTGTTCAGTTGCTAACGTGTGTCCAAGTCTTTGCAAACCCTTGGGCTGAAGCACCCCAGGCTTCCCTATCCTTCACTAACTCCTAGAGTTAGCTCAGACTCATGTTCATTGAGTTGGTGATGCTGTCTAACCATCTTATCTTCTGCCACCCTCTTCTCCTTTTGCCTTAAATCTTTCCCAGCATCGGAGTCTTTTCCAATGAGTTGTCTCTGCATCAGGTGGCCTAAGCATTGGAGCTTCAACTTTAGCATCTGTCCTTCCAATGAATAGTCAGGGTTTATTTCTTTTAGGATGGACTGATTTGATCTCCTTGCTGTCCAAAGGACCCTCAAGAGTTTTTGCCAGCACCACGATTTGTTATAGCATTCCTTCCAAGGAGCAAGCATCTTTTACTTGCCCTCATCCCATTATAGGAATCTATCTCAGATCTCCGTAACTATTATGGATACCATCACTTCCATAAATGGATTTGACGGGTGGTGAGGGGGTCTTCAAACATTCAATCCGTAACGATACTTCAAATTTTCTATTATATCTATATTTATTTTCTGTATGGTATTAGTTTTTATATTGTCTTTCCCCTTCATCTGTCTTGACAAAAGCTTGTCCCATTAATCTTTTAAAAGAACCGGTTTTAGTTTGACTGTTCTTTTGTGTTGTGGTGGTTGTCACTCTATTTCATTGATTTCTTGCCTGTTTTGTTGTGGTTTCCTACTATCTTATTTCCTTGAGGCTGGCTCTGTTGCTTCTTTCCTCATTTTTGAGTTGATGGCTTAGCTTACTCATTTTCAAGCTGCCATGCATCCTGATAAATGTATTTTAAGTCACACACTTGCCTTTCCAGTTCCACAGTGCTTTTGCTGTCACTCAGTTCTGTTTTATTTCCTTTAGAAGTTAGTGTTTAAGACAAGTGATCCCATTCATAGCTTTTTAAGAGAACAGATTCTTTTCTTTACTTCTGATTTTCTTTCACGTTTTAGAAGAACATAGTCTGAGTAATGTTGATCTTTTTGGTTTATTGAGGCTTCTTTACTGACTCAGTACGCAGGTAGTTTTGGAAATGTTCCGTGTGTACTGTTGTTCAGTTGCTAACGTGTGTCCAAGTCTTTGCAAACCCTTGGGCTGAAGCACCCCAGGCTTCCCTATCCTTCACTAACTCCTAGAGTTAGCTCAGACTCATGTTCATTGAGTTGGTGATGCTGTCTAACCATCTTATCTTCTGCCACCCTCTTCTCCTTTTGCCTTAAATCTTTCCCAGCATCGGAGTCTTTTCCAATGAGTTGTCTCTGCATCAGGTGGCCTAAGCATTGGAGCTTCAACTTTAGCATCTGTCCTTCCAATGAATAGTCAGGGTTTATTTCTTTTAGGATGGACTGATTTGATCTCCTTGCTGTCCAAAGGACCCTCAAGAGTTTTTGCCAGCACCACGATTTGTTATAGCATTCCTTCCAAGGAGCAAGCATCTTTTACTTTCATGGCTGCAGTCACTGTCTGCAGTGATTTTGGAGCCCAAGATAATGAAATTTGTCATTGCTTTCACTTTTCCCCATGTATTGGCCATGAAGTGATGGGACTGAATGCCATAATCTTAGTTGTTTGAATGTTGAGTTTTAAGCCAGGTTTTTCCATGTGCACTCAGAAATAATTCACCTGCTTAAAAAAATGGTGTATATGTAGTATATGTATTTGTTTATTGAATTTTAGATCTTCCTTATCTCTGTGTAGTTTATGATTTTTATCTATTCTATCCGTTTCCGAGTGGAATGTGTTAAAATCTCCAACTGCTGGTTTATCTATTTCTCCCTGAAATTCTGGTAGTTGTGGATTTCTGTGTTTTGAGGGTATATTTATAGGTGTTTCACACACTTGCACAGTGCATGCACCCACATACCATGCACTTGATGACCCTACTACTGGCCTGCTCTTCCAGGATGTATCCACATGGTAGGCTCCTGCCTTCCTTCAGGCTTCAGTGACTCCCTACTGTGGCCTCCAGGGATGGTGAGATCTGGCTTCTGCTTCTGTCTCCCACCCTTTCTCCTGACTCCCTCATCCTCATTTACTCCACCACTGTCACACAGGTCTTTCAACAGCTCTGAGAGAGTCTAAGGTCCTCTGTCCCAGTCCTAGAATTGTAATTTCTATGCCTGGAAAACCCTTTTTTTTTTTTTTAACAACAACAACTTTTATTTATGTATTTTTGGCTGTGCTGGGTCTTTGTTGATGTATGGGTTTAGCTGCTCTGCGGTATGTGGGATCTTCCCGGATCAGGGCTTGAACCTGTGTCTCTTGCATTGGCAGACAGGTTCTTATCCACTGAGCCACAAGGGAAGCCCCCTGGCAAACCCTTGTCCAGGTTCATGCCTTAGCTGGCTCCTCTCCTCCTTCAGAATATGGCTTAAATGCTGTCTAACTTTAGGCAAACCCCCCCTTTTTGTCTTCCAAAAAATGAATAGTCAGGGTTTATTTCTTTTAGGATGGACTGATTTGATCTCCTTGCTGTCCAAAGGACCCTCAAGAGTTTTTGCCAGCACCACGATTTGTTATAGCATTCCTTCCAAGGAGCAAGCATCTTTTACTTTCATGGCTGCAGTCACTGTCTGCAGTGATTTTGGAGCCCAAGATAATGAAATTTGTCATTGCTTTCACTTTTCCCCATGTATTGGCCATGAAGTGATGGGACTGAATGCCATAATCTTAGTTGTTTGAATGTTGAGTTTTAAGCCAGGTTTTTCCATGTGCACTCAGAAATAATTCACCTGCTTAAAAAAATGGTGTATATGTAGTATATGTATTTGTTTATTGAATTTTAGATCTTCCTTATCTCTGTGTAGTTTATGATTTTTATCTATTCTATCCGTTTCCGAGTGGAATGTGTTAAAATCTCCAACTGCTGGTTTATCTATTTCTCCCTGAAATTCTGGTAGTTGTGGATTTCTGTGTTTTGAGGGTATATTTATAGGTGTTTCACACACTTGCACAGTGCATGCACCCACATACCATGCACTTGATGACCCTACTACTGGCCTGCTCTTCCAGGATGTATCCACATGGTAGGCTCCTGCCTTCCTTCAGGCTTCAGTGACTCCCTACTGTGGCCTCCAGGGATGGTGAGATCTGGCTTCTGCTTCTGTCTCCCACCCTTTCTCCTGACTCCCTCATCCTCATTTACTCCACCACTGTCACACAGGTCTTTCAACAGCTCTGAGAGAGTCTAAGGTCCCTCTGTCCCAGTCCTAGAATTGTAATTTCTATGCCTGGAAAACCCTTTTTTTTTTTTTTTTTTTTAACAACAACAACTTTTATTTATGTATTTTTGGCTGTGCTGGGTCTTTGTTGATGTATGGGTTTAGCTGCTCTGCGGTATGTGGGATCTTCCCGGATCAGGGCTTGAACCTGTGTCTCTTGCATTGGCAGACAGGTTCTTATCCACTGAGCCACAAGGGAAGCCCCCTGGCAAACCCTTGTCCAGGTTCATGCCTTAGCTGGCTCCTCTCCTCCTTCAGAATATGGCTTAAATGTCACCTCTTCAGAGAGGCCTTCCAAGACTAACCATTCTCTGTCACATCCCTCAATTTTTCTTCATTATATTGATTATATGCTGCTATCGTTATCTATTTTTACCTTTGAGGGCTTCCCTAGTGGCTCAGATGGTAAAGAGTCCACCTGCAATGCAGGAGACCTGGGTTGTATTCCTGGGTTGGGAAAACCCCCTGGAGAAAAGAATGGCTACCCCATCCAGTAGTCTCGCCTGGAGAATTCCATGGACCAAGGAGACTGGCGAGCTACAGTCCATGGGGTCACAAAGAGTCAGACATGACTGCATGATTAACACTTTCACTTTTACCTTAGAATGTGCAATCCTTAGGGGCACAAATTTGTGTCTATTTTGTCCATGGCTGCATCCCCAGGATTGAGAACAGTGCTTGGCATATAGCAGGTCCTCAACAAAAATTGCCAAATAAATGAATGAATGACTCAATAAATGAATTAAAGTTTAAGGATCAGTAAAACTATCGTGTTAGGAAGATTTCTAGGTGCTGTCTGTATAGTTTCACCTTTTTTGACCTTCACAGGAACCCCAGGAGAGTTCAGGAAGCTCCCCAGCACACGGTTAGTGAGAGGAGAGGCAGAGCCTGCTGGAGCGTGAGAGTGCCTCTGTGAAGAGTAGCCTCTGCCTCTTGGGTCCCCACATCTGCAGGCTGGGAGTGGACATCCTGTTGCATTCAAAAGGGAAACTCCCAGCACCACGGACTCCCTCATTTACTCCACCACTGTCACACAGGTCTTTCAACAGCTCTGAGAGAGTCTAAGGTCCCTCTGTCCCAGTCCTAGAATTGTAATTTCTATGCCTGGAAAATCCTTTTTTTTTTTTTTTTTTTAACAACAACAACTTTTATTTATGTATTTTTGGCTGTGCTGGGTCTTTGTTGATGTATGGGTTTAGCTGCTCTGCGGTATGTGGGATCTTCCCGGATCAGGGCTTGAACCTGTGTCTCTTGCATTGGCAGACAGGTTCTTATCCACTGAGCCACAAGGGAAGCCCCCTGGCAAACCCTTGTCCAGGTTCATGCCTTAGCTGGCTCCTCTCCTCCTTCAGAATATGGCTTAAATGTCACCTCTTCAGAGAGGCCTTCCAAGACTAACCATTCTCTGTCACATCCCTCAATTTTTCTTCATTATATTGATTATATGCTGCTATCGTTATCTATTTTTACCTTTGAGGGCTTCCCTAGTGGCTCAGATGGTAAAGAGTCCACCTGCAATGCAGGAGACCTGGGTTGTATTCCTGGGTTGGGAAAACCCCCTGGAGAAAAGAATGGCTACCCCATCCAGTAGTCTCGCCTGGAGAATTCCATGGACCAAGGAGACTGGCGAGCTACAGTCCATGGGGTCACAAAGAGTCAGACATGACTGCATGATTAACACTTTCACTTTTACCTTAGAATGTGCAATCCTTAGGGGCACAAATTTGTGTCTATTTTGTCCATGGCTGCATCCCCAGGATTGAGAACAGTGCTTGGCATATAGCAGGTCCTCAACAAAAATTGCCAAATAAATGAATGAATGACTCAATAAATGAATTAAAGTTTAAGGATCAGTAAAACTATCGTGTTAGGAAGATTTCTAGGTGCTGTCTGTATAGTTTCACCTTTTTTGACCTTCACAGGAACCCCAGGAGAGTTCAGGAAGCTCCCCAGCACACGGTTAGTGAGAGGAGAGGCAGAGCCTGCTGGAGCGTGAGAGTGCCTCTGTGAAGAGTAGCCTCTGCCTCTTGGGTCCCCACATCTGCAGGCTGGGAGTGGACATCCTGTTGCATCAGTGCAGTTAAAGGGAGCTCAGCCATGACAGAAGGAGGGGAAAACTGCAAAGCATGGCCGGGGAAGCCTCAGTTTAGAGTGCTCTGATGGTACTTCACACAATAGACTGCAAGAGCTTGACCTGAAGATTTTTTTCTGGCTGCCTTGGCTTTTAGTTGCAGCAGGTGGGATCTAATTCCCTGAGTAGGGACCAAACCCAGGCCCCCAGCATTGGGACCAGAGTCTTAGCCACTGGGCCACCAGAAAGTCCCTGGTCTAAAATGTTTACCTTTCCTTATTCTCATCAGCAGGAAAACGTAGATTTACTGGAAGATGTGGAGCTGGGCTCAGTAGGTACTTGGCATCGCTTTTCCTTCATAGTTCTCTGACCTTCCAGTGGGTAGGGATTCATGTCTTTACTGGAGGTTAGTGGTCAGAAAGCAGAGTGTAGAAGACCCAAGTTTAAATTCTGGGCTCCTCACTGTTCTCCAGAAGGGCCCTATTCACTTAGAATCTGGAGCATGTTCCTTTCTCTCTCTAAGCCTGTGTTCTTAGCTATAAAATGGATAATTATATCTGCCTAACCTAAATCCCAGGGCTGCTGTTGGTCCCCAAGGGGGAATTTGTGTGTAAAAAGAACCCAAAATGATGCCAATGTGTAGCAGATTCTCAGTAGGTATCAGTTTCAGGCCTTCAGTGTAGGAGGTGCTACACAGATTTTTTAGACACTGTTTGGTATCGAGGCCTGATTATGGAGCTTTGGGGATTTTTATGAATTTGAGGTCATCTGCCTCTTTCTCACCGGCCATGGATTTGGTTTGCTCAACTGTGCTGAGTAAGGATCTCTTTGAATGATTATCATATTTGAAGGATTTTTTGTTTAATGAAGTGTAAGCTGAACTGGGATTTAGCTGTTAATATTTCCATTTCTTTTTTCAACCGTTGTAAGAATTTTATAAGCAGCTTTATACCTGTAATAGTATTCCCTCTCTGCCTCTATCAGAGCAGCCCAGGATCTGATTTCAAGCCTGGTGCCCATCTAAGTCTCGTAGGGGAGGAAGAGAGGGCAGAAGAGAGAAACAGAGAGAGAATATGAGTTTTTGCGAAACTCCTATGAGTAAGTGAAATTCCATTCATATCAGGTTGATTCCAAGCAAATTCTTAGGTTCTGCAGTAGAAAAAGGAGACACACAATAGGCATTTGTGCTGCTTCTCTGAGTGACTGCATTGATTTGTTTTTAAAATATATTCGACAAAATTTATTACATAAAGTTGGTGATAGTCCTACATCAAAATGTCTTTTATTAAAATTTATTTTTAATTGGAAGATCATTGCTTTATAACGTTGTATTAGCTTCTGCTGTATAACAATGTGAATCAGTTATAAGTAGACATATATGCCCTCCCTCATCAGCCTCTATCCCAGTTTCCCTGTCCCACCCCTCTAGGCTGAGTGAATGCATTTAGCAGTTAGCTTGCTTTGGTGTTTGGGAGTGTGCTAAGGTGATTATTATTACAGGCAGTCTCTGAGGAATGAACACTTAATTTATAATCAACTCTTTTTTTATTTTATTCAATACAATTTGTAAAAAGTTTTATCTTTTACAGAGTTTTGTTGTTTACTGCTACACATTGATCCAAATCCTCCATAGTATACACACGTTCCCCCCGCCCCCGAACCTCTCTCCTATCTCCCTCCACATCCCACCACTCCAGGTCACCACAGGGCCCCTGTTTGAGATCCCCTAGTCCCACAGCATATTCCCCTCCTTCACCCCAATGTCCGTAAGACTATTCTCCAAGTCCACCTCTCCATTGCTGCTCTCATTTATCAGCTCTTATGTGAGAATGGACACTATAACATCAAGTTGCTCTCTCAGTGTTCCAGACATTCCTGAATTTGGTTTCACTGCTTGGTCACTTATCCATTCAGGAAACATTTACTAGGAGCGCCAGGTCCATCTCCAAAGGCAGAGGAGGGCTGCGTCTGAGAATGTGGTTTCTGGAACCATGTGGTTTAAATTCTGACTGAGCAGCTGTGAGACCTTGGATAAGTGGCTCTTCAAAGACCGGCAGGAGACAGTTTCCTTTTATCTTAGTTCCACAAATAGTTGTGCTTTTCCTGTGGTACTTGAACTTTATACCTTAGAGATACTCAGAATCTTAAGATGATGTTGATTTTCCTCTCCCCACTGATTACAAAAAAGCTGAGAGCTAACTACGCATGTGGCTTCTCTCTAGTAAATAGGACTTCCTGCCAAGTGCTTTGTTGCCAATTTTACTTGTGGTTCAGCTTCACTTTTTTTCTTGTTTTCTCCTTGCCTCGCCTGGATTTCCTTACAGAACTTCCCATGTCTAGCAGGACAGCAGGTGGGTAAGAGAGCAATCTGGCTCCACTACTACTGTTACCTTGGCAATTTGCTCTGTTTCCTCACCTGAAGCTGCTGCCGCAAGGATCAAAAGGTTCCAAGTAACAATGTAAAGTGTTTAGAGTAATACCCGGTACACAGTCATCACTCACTGATTCTGTTACTACAACGATGCCGTGATAGGGCAATATGGCTTATGTTCTAGAACAAAGATCCCCAACCTTTTTGGCACCAGGGACTGGTTTTGTGGAAAACAATTTTTCCACAGACCTGGGTCGGGCAGTATGGTTTTGGAATAATTCAAGCACATGACATTTATTGTGCACTTTATTTCTATCGTTGTTACATCAGCTCCACTTCAGTTCATCAGGCTTTAGGTCTCGGAGGTCAGGGACCCCTGTTCTAGAATATCCTTTATTAGAATGTGAGATTGTGCTGCCCCTTCATGGATAACAGCCTTGTCCTGGTAGAGGGGCTTGCATAGCTCAATGAAGCTGTGAGCTATGCTATGTAGGGCCACCCATGACAGATGGGTCATAGTGAAGAGTTCTGAAAAAAAACACAGTCCACTGGTGGAAGAAGTGGCAACTCACTCCAGTATTCTTGCCTGGACAGTATGAAAAGGCAAAAAGATATAACACCGGAAGATGAGATTCACACGACAGACGGTCCTGGGATATGCTACTGGGGACAAGCAGGGTGCCAATTACTAATAGCTCCAGAAAGAGTGAAGGTGCTGGGTAAAAATGGAAATAACAGTTGTGGATGTGTCTAGTAGTGAAAGTAGTCTGATGCTGTAAAGAACAATATTGCATAAGAACGTGGAATGTTAGGTCCATGAATCAAGGTAAATTGGACATGGTCAAGCAGGAAATGACAAGAGTGAACATCAACATTTTGGGAATCAGTGAACTAAAATAGGTGAATTTAATTCAGATAACCATTGTATCTACTACTGTGGATAAGAATCCCTTAGAAGAAACAGAGTAACCCTCATAGTCAACTAGAGTCTGAAATGCAGTACTTGGGTGGAGTCTCAAAAATGACAGAATGATCTTGGTTTATTTCCAAGGCAAATGATTCAACATCACAGTAATCCAAATCAATGCCCAAATTACTGATGCCAGAGAAGCTGAGGTTGACCAGTTTTATGAAAACTTACAACACCTTCTAGAACAAACACCAAGAAAAGGTGTCCTTTTCATCGTAGGGGATTGGAATGCAGAAGCAGTAAATCAAGAGATACTCAGAATAACAGACAAGTTTGGTCTTGGTGTCCAAAGTGAAACAGGGCAAAGGCTAATAGTTTTGTCAAGAGAACACACTAGTCATAATAAACACCTTTACCCAATAACCCAAGAGACAGCTCTGCACATGGGCATCAAAGATGGTCAGTACCAAAATCAGACGGATTATGTCTTTGCAGCCAAAGTTGGAGAATTTCTGTACAGTCAGCAGAAACAAGACCTGGAGCTGACAGTGCCTCAGATCAGTTATTACAAAATTCAGGCTTAAGTTGTAGAAAGTAAGAAAAATCATCTGGCCATTCAGGAATGACCTAAATCAAATCCTTTATGATTATGCAGTGGAGGTGACAAGTAGATTCAAGGGATTAGATCTGGCACACAGAGTGCCTGAAGAACTATGGACAAAGGTTTGTAACATTGTACAAGAGGCAGTGATCAGTACATTCCAAAGAAAAAGAAATGCAAGAAGTCAAAGTAGTTATCTGAGGCTCTGGAGCACATGCACCCAGAACTGGTGCTCTGCAGCGAGAGAGGCCACTGTGATGGGAGGCCTACACAGGCCAAAGAACAAAGACAAATGAATGAAAGATCAATAGAAGTGGCCAAAAAGAAAAAAAGAAAACAAAAGGCAAGGGAAAAAGGGAAAGATACACCCATCTGAATGCAGAGTTCCAAAGAATAGCAAGGAGAGAGAAGAAGGCCTTCTTACATGAATAATGCAAAGAAATAGAGGAAAACAATAGGATGGGAAAGACTAGAGACCTCTTCAAGAAAATTGGAGATATTGTAATATCAAGGGAACATTTCATGCAAAGATGGACATAATAAAGGACATTATTGCTAAGGACCTAATGGAAGCAGAAGAGATTAAGAAGAGGTTGTAAAGAACAAAGCTCTGTGCCATCATCCACAAATCGACAAACAATAAATGCTGGAGAGGCTGCGGAGAAAAGGGAACACTCCTGCATTGCTGGTGGGAGTGCAAATTGATACAGCCTCTATGGAAGACAGTCTGGAGATTTCTTAAAAAACTAAAAATAGAAGCACCATATGACCCAGCAATCCCACTCTTAGGCTTATACCCTGACGAAATCAAAACTGAAAGAAGCACCTGTACCCCAATGTTCATTGCATCTCTCTATACAATAGCTAGAACATGGAAGGAACCTAGATGCCCATCGACGAACGAATGGATCCAAAAGCTCTGGTACATATATACAATGGAATACTACACAGCTGTAAAGAGAAATGCAGAAGAATCAACCCTAATGAGGTGGCTGGATCTAGAACGTATCATCAAAAGTGAAGTCAGTCAGAAAGAGAAGGACAAATACAGTATATTAACACACATATATGGAATCTAGTAGGATGGTGATGATGGCACATACAGTGAAGCAACAGAAAGACAGACATGGACAGTGGACATATGGACATTGTGGGGAAGGAACAGTGGGTGAGAGGCGTAAAGGAAGTAGCATGAAGGCCTGTACTATCATAAGTGAAGAAAATAGCTCTAGTCATTGGTCTGTGAGAAAAGGGGATCCTTCAGGGGTGCTGTGTGATGGTCGGGAGGGGAGGGAAGGGGGGGATATACATGTGACTAATCTGAGAACCTGCATGTCTGTGAACAACAAAATTCTGTAAAAGTTAAAAGTAAAATAAAGGTTTAAAAAAAAAAAGAAAAGAAAAAAGAAGAGGTGAAAAGAATACATAAAAGAACTATACAAACAAGTCAATGCTAAAGGAAGTCAACCTTGAATACTCATTGGAAGAACTGATGCTGAAGTTGAAGCTCCAATACTTTGGCCACCTGATGCAAAGAGTCAACTCATCGGAAAAGACCCTGATGCTGGGAAAGATTGAAGGCAAAAAGGAGAAAGGGATGGCAGAGGAAGAGATGGTTAGCATCACTGATGCAATGGACATGAATTTGAGCAAACTGAGACCGTAGAGGACAGAAGAGCCTAGCATGCTGCAGTCAATGGGGTCACAAAGAGTCTGACATGATTTAGCAACTGAACAACAACAGCAAGGTTGCACTGAGATACAAATCTAAGGAATCTGCCTGCCTTCCACTCTCCAAAACTTGGATAAAGCTGCACCCACTCAGAGAAAAGGGAGTCCTATCCCACTCCCTTTTCTTTATTCTTTACAAGTCGAATGTTATTGAATGATAACAAGTGACAAAACTGAGTAAGCCCCTTCCTTTGGAGGAAGTTTAATCTGATGTCAGCTTGGATCCAAATGGACAGATCCTGCCAAATATGTTTCTCCTAAAAGTCTTGATCTCACTCACCCTTGACTACACAATCAGGTTCCATTTCTTTAAAACTGAATTACAGTAACTGGGAGCCCCCACCTGCAAAATTGGAGAAGTATGGTTATTTACCCAGGTTGTCCTCCCTTAAACTGGCACACACATACCCCTCTTTCCCATCTGAGCCCCTCAACCTAACTTGGTCCTTCCCTTTACTCACCTGCTGCCCTGACTGGAAAAGAAGAAACTGAGTCATCATGAAATAGTGTCCTCAGGACCTCCAAGCTCTTAACCACCATCTCCATCTCAACTGCCTCCAATCTGCAGGTGGATCAGGGAGTATGCCAAGATGCTGGCCCATCTCCAAGATCAGGGCTGGCTGAGTCACCACTCCAGCTGTTCTCATAGCCCAGCTTGCTGTCTCTATATCTGCCGCATAGATTGTGCCAAGTTGTCCAGTCTCAGTGTTCCTCAGAGAATGAGAGAAGATCCCCACAATGAGAATGCCTGACAGAAAAGCTGCCTGGGCCCTAAGTGGACAACTCTCAACAGCACAGTTCCTCTAGTACATATGTGTGGCTTTTCCCCTCACCTTCCAATATCCCCAAGTTGAGCAAGGATCAAAATGGGCCCCACTATCAGCTACATATTGGAGAAGGAAATGGCAACCCACTCCCACCTTCTTGTTTGAAGAATCCCAATGGACAGAGGAGCAACTGCATGCAAAGAGTTGGGTGCAATTTAATGACTAAACAACAACAAATCAGCTGCACAGTGTCTAGAATTGTCAGCCCTTCATTAGCACCATTCTTCCCACCTCCTTCCTTTGCGAGTGTTTTCTGGACACCTCCAGCCCCATTGTGGCTCAAATGGTAAAGCATCTTCCTGCAATGGATGAGACCTGGGTTCAGTCCCTGGGTTGAGAAGATCCCCTTGATAAAGGAAAGGCTACCCACTCCAGTATTCTTGCTTAGAGAATCCCATGGCTCATACATGGGGCACAAAGAGTTGGACATGACTGAGCAACTTCACTTTCACTTTCTTTCCAGCCCCATTACCTTCCCTATTCTCTAGCCTCAGCTGAGCCTACTTCCTCCATCACACAAGCCCTAATACATTAAAAGTCCAAGAAAAGAGATTGCAACTGCCAATACCTTTTCTTCCAGGTCCCTTGCAAATTCCAGGGTACAAATAGATACATGATGCTCCACTCTTCCCAGTAGCCAAAACTCCAAAGCTAAAAGACATGTTGCAGAAGGGGTGATGTCTAACCCTTTCACTTCCAGCCGCTCAACAACAGGCAGCTATCCATCGAAAGGCCTTTCCACACTTATTTCCCTGGAAGAGGCAAAAACATAAGCCAACTATGGCCATAGTTTCTGTGTCTCCAAGTACTGTCATCACAGTCTCGTGAGATGCCCCAGTTTGGTTGCCTTCTCATCTCACATCAACTCTCATCCACTCATTAGGTATAGACTTTGGAACCAGTTACTTTGAAGCCCATCTGACAGTGCCTGGGTATTTGCTGACTGATCTGCAGGGAACAGGAATAAGCACCCAGAAATCTCAGCAAAAAAAGGAAGAGCATGGTTCAGTCTCACTAGGAAGTGAAAATAGACTCCCAAAGTGGAGAAATGGTCTCTCAAGGTAGAGTTCACAGATTCAGTGAACAGGAATGTAGGAAGCACAGTTAAATTTAAATTTCAGGGACTTCCCTGGCAGTCCAGTGGTTAAGACATCATTTTCCAAGACAGGGAGGTGTGGGTTCGATCCCTGATCAGGGAACTAAGATCCCACATGCCTCGTGGCCAAAAAAACAAAACAGAAAACAGAAACAATGTTGTAGCACATTCAATAATGACTTTTTAAAAATGGTCTACATTTTAAAAAGTAATTTAATTTCAGAGAAACAGCAACAACTTTTTAGCCTAAGTAGGACCTGGGCACTATTTGAGCATACCATGTTTTCTCTGGCAAGCCTATCCCAGTGTCAAGTCCACTTAGCACTCACGGAAGCCCCAGAAGATCCCCTTGATAAAGGAAAGGCTACCCACTCCAGTATTCTTGCTTAGAGAATCCCATGGCTCATACATGGGGCACAAAGAGTTGGACATGACTGAGCAACTTCACTTTCACTTTCTTTCCAGCCCCATTACCTTCCCTATTCTCTAGCCTCAGCTGAGCCTACTTCCTCCATCACACAAGCCCTAATACATTAAAAGTCCAAGAAAAGAGATTGCAACTGCCAATACCTTTTCTTCCAGGTCCTGCAAATTCCAGGGTACAAATAGATACATGATGCTCCACTCTTCCCAGTAGCCAAAACTCCAAAGCTAAAAGACATGTTGCAGAAGGGGTGATGTCTAACCCTTTCACTTCCAGCCGCTCAACAACAGGCAGCTATCCATCGAAAGGCCTTTCCACACTTATTTCCCTGGAAGAGGCAAAAACATAAGCCAACTATGGCCATAGTTTCTGTGTCTCCAAGTACTGTCATCACAGTCTCGTGAGATGCCCCAGTTTGGTTGCCTTCTCATCTCACATCAACTCTCATCCACTCATTAGGTATAGACTTTGGAACCAGTTACTTTGAAGCCCATCTGACAGTGCCTGGGTATTTGCTGACTGATCTGCAGGGAACAGGAATAAGCACCCAGAAATCTCAGCAAAAAAAGGAAGAGCATGGTTCAGTCTCACTAGGAAGTGAAAATAGACTCCCAAAGTGGAGAAATGGTCTCTCAAGGTAGAGTTCACAGATTCAGTGAACAGGAATGTAGGAAGCACAGTTAAATTTAAATTTCAGGGACTTCCCTGGCAGTCCAGTGGTTAAGACATCATTTTCCAAGACAGGGAGGTGTGGGTTCGATCCCTGATCAGGGAACTAAGATCCCACATGCCTCGTGGCCAAAAAAACAAAACAGAAAACAGAAACAATGTTGTAGCACATTCAATAATGACTTTTTAAAAATGGTCTACATTTTAAAAAGTAATTTAATTTCAGAGAAACAGCAACAACTTTTTAGCCTAAGTAGGACCTGGGCACTATTTGAGCATACCATGTTTTCTCTGGCAAGCCTATCCCATGGCCCTGTGAGCTAGTGTCAAGTCCACTTAGCACTCACGGAAGCCCCAGAACCGCAGAGCTGGCCTGGCCTGCTCAGGATTCATTTTACTGGGTGTCTGGGAGGTGGTCCGCATCACGGGTCACGCGCAACCTCTGCGTTGGCCATGTGAATGTGAACCACCCTGCCGGGAGGTAAACCAGGGTAAACAGCCTTGAACTGCAGGAGAAAAGGACGGTTTCCAGGAAGAGATTAGAAGAGAGGATTCAGGCTCCTGCTTTTACAATGAGGGCCCGCCCAGTGTGCTCGCCTCTTGGCTTCAGCGCCTCCCTCCCACGTGTTTCACTTGGAGGAGCACTCAGGGAGCCGTGCTCAGTGGCAAGCACGCTCTCTAAAGGAATGAGGCGTTTTTCTCCCTCAGACAAGTATTTTATAGAGCGGTTTCATTCCTCTAAACTCTAAATGTGTTTGTTCCCCTAGTGAAAGGAAAAGGAGGTGCAAGCTAGAGATGAGGTGGCCAGACCAGGAGTCCAGGGGGCGGCCAACCAAACAGACGGGCCTTGGCTGGGGCTGTCTGGCAGGCAGATGGTTTAGGGCGGGGTGAGGGAGAAGCCTTCCTGAGTCTTCGGTAGGGCCCTGCAGGAATTTCCAGCACCTCCAGACCTGAAGGATCCAGAGAGGAATGATCCTAAAAATGCTTATGCTTCAAAGCCTACAAAGCATGTTCATAGTCATCCTCTCATTAGGCCCTTGTGCCAGACGAATGAGGCAGCAGAGCCTGAGCAGGAGGGGAAGACACCACTTAACCCAACTTACAGATCTGGTGAGGAACAGAGCTGGACTCACACCCAGAGATTGCTCGCAGGTGATCAGATGCCATGTTGCTCCTTCCGGGGGCCATGGATAGCCATGGGCAAACCCCAGGCTGGATGACCAGCTGTCTGATTTGTTCAGGAAATAGCGGTTTCCTAACAGAAACATGTTTAGCACATTCAATACTGACTTTTTAAAAATGGTCTACATTTTAAAAAGTAATTTAATTTCAGAGAAACAGCAACAACTTTTTAGCCTAAGTAGGACCTGGGCACTATTTGAGCATACCATGTTTTCTCTGGCAAGCCTATCCCATGGCCCTGTGAGCTAGTGTCAAGTCCACTTAGCACTCACGGAAGCCCCAGAACCGCAGAGCTGGCCTGGCCTGCTCAGGATTCATTTTACTGGGTGTCTGGGAGGTGGTCCGCATCACGGGTCACGCGCAACCTCTGCGTTGGCCATGTGAATGTGAACCACCCTGCCGGGAGGTAAACCAGGGTAAACAGCCTTGAACTGCAGGAGAAAAGGACGGTTTCCAGGAAGAGATTAGAAGAGAGGATTCAGGCTCCTGCTTTTACAATGAGGGCCCGCCCAGTGTGCTCGCCTCTTGGCTTCAGCGCCTCCCTCCCACGTGTTTCACTTGGAGGAGCACTCAGGGAGCCGTGCTCAGTGGCAAGCACGCTCTCTAAAGGAATGAGGCGTTTTTCTCCTCAGACAAGTATTTTATAGAGCGGTTTCATTCCTCTAAACTCTAAATGTGTTTGTTCCCCTAGTGAAAGGAAAAGGAGGTGCAAGCTAGAGATGAGGTGGCCAGACCAGGAGTCCAGGGGGCGGCCAACCAAACAGACGGGCCTTGGCTGGGGCTGTCTGGCAGGCAGATGGTTTAGGGCGGGGTGAGGGAGAAGCCTTCCTGAGTCTTCGGTAGGGCCCTGCAGGAATTTCCAGCACCTCCAGACCTGAAGGATCCAGAGAGGAATGATCCTAAAAATGCTTATGCTTCAAAGCCTACAAAGCATGTTCATAGTCATCCTCTCATTAGGCCCTTGTGCCAGACGAATGAGGCAGCAGAGCCTGAGCAGGAGGGGAAGACACCACTTAACCCAACTTACAGATCTGGTGAGGAACAGAGCTGGACTCACACCCAGAGATTGCTCGCAGGTGATCAGATGCCATGTTGCTCCTTCCGGGGGCCATGGATAGCCATGGGCAAACCCCAGGCTGGATGACCAGCTGTCTGATTTGTTCAGGAAATAGCGGTTTCCTAGGATATGGGATATTCACTGCTAAACCCAAGTCCTGGGCACATGGGGTGGTTGGTCCCCTCCTTGAGAGCCAGCAGGGGATTGTCCTGCCTCTGCTCCCACCTCTTTCTGATGGGGGTCATCTACACAAAGCCTTAGCAGCAGTTAGAAAGAGGCAGAAGGGCTAGAGCAGATGCAGAGTTTGAAAGGCATGTGGTCTGTCTTCTGAGTCTGCTCAAGCCGATCCTTCCACAGGGAGCCTTTTACATTTCCCACATTTTCTCTTCTGTCCCTCATTTAGTTCGCTCCTAAATACCTGTCTGCTCTCCTGTCAGGATCTGGGATGCCACCTCCTCCAAGAGCATCCCTGGCCTCCCTAAGACTGTGCGGGGCACTCCACATGCTCCCAGTGAAGACTGACTTCGTCACAGAGCTTTGTGATGAATTTGCTTGTTGTCTTGCCTATCTCCTCCCTAAAATCCAACTTTGCTAGGGGAGGGGCTGTATCTTCACACATTTATTGATTCAACAGAAACTGATGGACTACCAACTGTGTGTTAATTAGTGCCATACAATGTATCCTAGGGTTATGAGATGCTGGAAGCAAGTCCAGTCCCTGCCCTCATGGAACTTACAGTCTGTTGCATGAGACAAGTGTCAATTGAATAAGCATGCAAGTAACAGCAAAATTTCAACTAAAAACAACCATTTGTTTTGTGTGTGCGTGTGCTTAGTTGTTCAGTCGTGTTCCACTCTCTGTGCCCCCGTGAACTGTAACCCGCCAGACTCCTCCATCCATGGAATTTTCCAGGTGAGAATTCTGGAGTGGGTTGCTGTTTGTTCCTACAGGGGATCTTCCAGGCCTGGGGATCGAACTCACATTTCTTGTGTCTCCTGCCTTTGTAAGAAGATTCTTTACCACTAGCACCACCTTTTCATTTCCTTGTACTATGTTACACACAGGAGAATACCCAACGTTAGATGAATTTATGATGAGGGACCCGGGAGACAGCAGTGTCAGAGAAGCTTCTGGGGAAGTAGTGAAGGAATGGAGATTCTGAGGCCAAGAAGTGGTTAACGAGGAACAAGGGCAAGACGCAGAGAGAACTCTGAAGCAGAAGGTGCAACCTGTTCCCTCGTTTCGACCGAGAAAACAGCAGTTTACATTAAAGGTTTTCAACAGGGGTGATTTTAAGCCCCTGGGGACATATGGCTATGTCTGGAAATCTATTTTTTGCCACAATCACTTAGGAGGAGGGTTCCTCCTGACCTTTAGTAGGTAAAAGTCAGGGATGCTGCTGAATACCCTACGAGGCACAAGACAATCCCCCACTACAAAGAAGGGTTCAATGTCATCAGGGCCCCTGCAGGTGGAGCAGAGAGCAAAGGGGAAGGTGGTCTCAGCAGAGACTGAAGACCTTGAGGCTCACGTAGGCAGGGTGACATGATCCGCTCAGTGTTTGGAAAGGTCAGTCTAGCTATCATGGGAAGAACAGAACAGACAAGAGTAGAGGTGCCAAGAGCAATTTTGAACAACTGTAGAAGTCCAGTTGACAGACTGGACCAGGACTTTGTTGGCAAAGAAGGAGAGATCTGAATAGATTCCTCAGCCATTGAAAAGGGATCTATCAGGACGTGGGCATGCAGATTGAAGGAGAAGGAGGTGTCAAGACTGGTTTTCTGGCTTGAGTACGTGTGTGCGTGTGTGTGCACGCTTGTTAATCACTCAATCATGTCTGAGATGCCACGGACTCCAGCCCACCAAGCTCTATCTGTGGAATCCTCTAGGCAAGAATGGCTACTGGAGTGGGTAGCCATTGTCTTCTCCAGAGGATCTTCCCTATCCAGGGCGCCTGCATTGCAGGCAGATTCTTTACTGTCTGAGCCACCAGGGAAGCCTGTATAGGATAGGAGGTCACAGCACTCATAATTCTACATTCATCAGCTGATTCAGTCCTCACAACTCTGAGGAAACCAAGGCACGGAGAGTAAAATAACACATTCAAGCAAAGGGCTTGGGCAGTACCCACATGCAATTTGGGTCTGGTGCTCCCAATTGCTGCTCTGAAAAATGCTATTGTTCACTTAGAGGTGAACTAGAGTTGGGGATGGGGTTTGACCAAGACTCATGAACTCACATTTAAGCATGTTGAGTCTGAGGTCAATTAAGGGAGCTGGATGCACAGACTGCAGCACAGAGGAGACTTGTGTGCTCCTCATGGCTGAATCCCCTCATAGCCTAGTTCTATGCCTGCCATGTAGCAGGGGCTCAGGGAGCAGATGTTAAGTGGGCCACTGGCTTAACTCACTGGTTAAAAATGAACACTGATTGACCCAGGCTATTTTCAAGGCACTGTGCTTGGTGGTAAGTGTACCCAGGCACCTGAAAAACAGACCTTACCTCTGGAGGCTTCAAACCCCTGGAGAAAAAAAAAAAACACCACCCAAACTTGAAAGACCTGGAACTCCATGCAGCCACAGCCTTACGCTCTGTCTTCCTCTCCTGTCTCTCAGCCTGAGAGTCTTATATGTATGTGAGACACAAGGGATTCGAGTTCAATCCAGGCTCACGTAGGCAACATAGATTTCCTCAGGAAGAACAGAACAGACAAGAGTAGAGGTGCCAAGAGCAATTTTGAACAACTGTAGAAGTCCAGTTGACAGACTGGACCAGGACTTTGTTGGCAAAGAAGGAGAGATCTGAATAGATTCCTCAGCCATTGAAAAGGGATCTATCAGGACGTGGGCATGCAGATTGAAGGAGAAGGAGGTGTCAAGACTGGTTTTCTGGCTTGAGTACGTGTGTGCGTGTGTGTGCACGCTTGTTAATCACTCAATCATGTCTGAGATGCCACGGACTCCAGCCCACCAAGCTCTATCTGTGGAATCCTCTAGGCAAGAATGGCTACTGGAGTGGGTAGCCATTGTCTTCTCCAGAGGATCTTCCCTATCCAGGGCGCCTGCATTGCAGGCAGATTCTTTACTGTCTGAGCCACCAGGGAAGCCTGTATAGGATAGGAGGTCACAGCACTCATAATTCTACATTCATCAGCTGATTCAGTCCTCACAACTCTCTGAGGAAACCAAGGCACGGAGAGTAAAATAACACATTCAAGCAAAGGGCTTGGGCAGTACCCACATGCAATTTGGGTCTGGTGCTCCCAATTGCTGCTCTGAAAAATGCTATTGTTCACTTAGAGGTGAACTAGAGTTGGGGATGGGGTTTGACCAAGACTCATGAACTCACATTTAAGCATGTTGAGTCTGAGGTCAATTAAGGGAGCTGGATGCACAGACTGCAGCACAGAGGAGACTTGTGTGCTCCTCATGGCTGAATCCCCTCATAGCCTAGTTCTATGCCTGCCATGTAGCAGGGGCTCAGGGAGCAGATGTTAAGTGGGCCACTGGCTTAACTCACTGGTTAAAAATGAACACTGATTGACCCAGGCTATTTTCAAGGCACTGTGCTTGGTGGTAAGTGTACCCAGGCACCTGAAAAACAGACCTTACCTCTGGAGGCTTCAAACCCCTGGAGAAAAAAAAAAAACACCACCCAAACTTGAAAGACCTGGAACTCCATGCAGCCACAGCCTTACGCTCTGTCTTCCTCTCCTGTCTCTCAGCCTGAGAGTCTTATATGTATGTGAGACACAAGGGATTCGAGTTCAATCCCTAGGTTCAGAAATCTCCTGGAGAAGGAAATGACAACCCACTCCATTATTTTTGTCCAGAGAATCCCATGGACAGCTGATAGGCTACAGTCCCTAGAGTCACACAGAGTTAGACACAACTGAAGCGACTTAGCACACATGCATACAAAGTCAGAGAAGCTAGAATTCAGTTGTCAGGATGGCTCTATTCCATCAGCAACACACCCACAAAGAAAACCAAGACCCTTGAGGTGTGTATGGGTGAAGTTGCACAGAGAACGTCCACTCTCTATGTACTCTGCACCCCTAGAGCTCTGGGCAGTCCTCTTTATATCAGAGAACATAAATCTTGCTGCTGACCTTTCTGTTGGGGGAAAAGAAAATGAAAAATTCAGTAGCTCTTTAAAACTTTAGGGCTTCCCTGGTGGTCCAGTGGTTAAAGAGTCTGCCTTGCAGTGCAAAGAGCACCGGTTTGATCCCTGGCCTGGGAAGATCCCACATGTGGACTGGTGGACCGATTACAAGCCAGCGCTCTGGAGTGCATGTACCTGGAGTCGGTGCTCTGCAGGGAGAGAGGCCACTGCAATAGGAGGCCTACACGTGCCAAAGAATAAAAAAGATGGATGACAATAAATATAAATAAAAGAGGCATGATGGGGAAAAGAAAAAAAAATAAAACAAACCAAAAGATTCAGGGCAAGGAGATTCTAGGCAGAAGGAATACTAGATGCAAAGGCCCTAAGGTGGGACAAGGTATCAATTTCAAAGGCACAGAGAGTCCAGGAGGACAAGAGCAAAGAGAAGAGGTAGGGACGGGAAGCCAGGGAGCATATCTTGAGGGTCTGGCATATCCTAGTTTGGAATTTGTGTTTATTTGAGTGTGATGAGAAATCAATGGAGGGTTTTGAATAGAAGAGTGATAGGAACTGATTTACAGTTTTAAAAAGATTTTTATTCTTTGGAGCAGTTTTAGATTTATAACAAAATTGAGAGAGAAATACAGAATTCTCATGTACCTTCTGCACCTACATATATATAACCTCTTCCATTATCAACATCACTCACAAGAATGGTACATTTGTTATCCAAGATGAACACGCACTGAACCTGTAGTCTACCTTAGGGCTCACTCATGATGTTGTACATTCTGTGGGTTTGGACAAATGTATACTGGCATGTATCCACCTCTGTAATATCATACAGAGCATTTTCATTGCTCTAAAAACCCCCTGTGTTCGGTCTAGTCATATCTTCCCCTCCCCTACACTTAGCAACCATTGATCTTTCTTTTTTCTTTTTTTTCCTATCATGCCTCTTTTTTTATATTTATTTTCATCCATCTTTTATTCTTTGGCCTGTGTGGACCTCCCATCTCAGTGGCCTCTCTCACTGCAGAGCACCGGCTCTGGGCGCATGTGCTCCAGATTGATGGCTCATAATTGGACATACCTGTCCAGCCACTCCACGGCAAGTGGGATCTTACCAGGCCAGGGATTGAACTGGTGTCCCTTGCACTGCAAGGCAGACTCTCTACCCACTGGAACACCAGGGAAGCCCCCACTGATCTTTGTATCATCTCCCCAGTTTTGCCTTTTCCAGAATGTCATAGAGTTGAAATCATACAATATGCAACCTTTTCAAATTGGCTTCTTTCACTTAGTAATATGCATATAAGTTTCCATCATGTCTTTTCATGGCTTGATGGCTCTTTTTTGTGCTGAATAATATTCTATTGTCTGAATGAATCACAGTTTATTTATCCATCCACTTACTGAGGAATGTGTTAGTTGCTCAGTTCATGATTTGGGCAATCATGAATAAAGCTGCTATAAACATTCATATGGAGCTTTATGTGTGGAGAAAAGCTTTTAACTCCTTTGGGTAAATACCAGATTCAGGGCAAGGAGATTCTAGGCAGAAGGAATACTAGATGCAAAGGCCCTAAGGTGGGACAAGGTATCAATTTCAAAGGCACAGAGAGTCCAGGAGGACAAGAGCAAAGAGAAGAGGTAGGGACGGGAAGCCAGGGAGCATATCTTGAGGGTCTGGCATATCCTAGTTTGGAATTTGTGTTTATTTGAGTGTGATGAGAAATCAATGGAGGGTTTTGAATAGAAGAGTGATAGGAACTGATTTACAGTTTTAAAGAGATTTTTATGCGTTGGAGCAGTTGTAGATTTATAACAAAATTGAGAGAGAAATACAGAATTCTCATGTACCTTCTGCACCTACATATATATAACCTCTTCCATTATCAACATCACTCACAAGAATGGTACATTTGTTATCCAAGATGAACACGCACTGAACCTGTAGTCTACCTTAGGGCTCACTCATGATGTTGTACATTCTGTGGGTTTGGACAAATGTATACTGGCATGTATCCACCTCTGTAATATCATACAGAGCATTTTCATTGCTCTAAAAACCCCCTGTGTTCGGTCTAGTCATATCTTCCCCTCCCCTACACTTAGCAACCATTGATCTTTCTTTTTTCTTTTTTTTCCTATCATGCCTCTTTTTTTATATTTATTTTCATCCATCTTTTATTCTTTGGCCTGTGTGGACCTCCCATCTCAGTGGCCTCTCTCACTGCAGAGCACCGGCTCTGGGCGCATGTGCTCCAGATTGATGGCTCATAATTGGACATACCTGTCCAGCCACTCCACGGCAAGTGGGATCTTACCAGGCCAGGGATTGAACTGGTGTCCCTTGCACTGCAAGGCAGACTCTCTACCCACTGGAACACCAGGGAAGCCCCCACTGATCTTTGTATCATCTCCCAGTTTTGCCTTTTCCAGAATGTCATAGAGTTGAAATCATACAATATGCAACCTTTTCAAATTGGCTTCTTTCACTTAGTAATATGCATATAAGTTTCCATCATGTCTTTTCATGGCTTGATGGCTCTTTTTTGTGCTGAATAATATTCTATTGTCTGAATGAATCACAGTTTATTTATCCATCCACTTACTGAGGAATGTGTTAGTTGCTCAGTTCATGATTTGGGCAATCATGAATAAAGCTGCTATAAACATTCATATGGAGCTTTATGTGTGGAGAAAAGCTTTTAACTCCTTTGGGTAAATACCAGGGAGTGCTGGATTGTAGGTGGTCGTTCAGTAGTTCAGTCGTGTCCAACTGTTTGTGACCCCATGGACTGTAGCCCACCAGGCTCCTCTGTCCATGAAATTTTCCAGGCAAGAATACTGGAGTGGGTCTCCAGGCCCTTTTCCAGGGTATCTTCCCAACCCAGGGATCAAACCAAGGTCTACCCACATTGCAGGCAGTTTCTTTACCTTATGAACCACCAGGGAAGCCTAAGAATACTGGAGTGGGTAGCCCTGTCCCTTCTCCTGGGGAATTTCCCGACCCGGGAACCAAACTGGGGTCTCTTGCATTGCAAGCAGAATCTCTACCAGCTGAGCTAGGGCGGATCATTATCACAGCTTCAACTTTGCTAAGTAGTTGCGTTTTCTGAAGGAAAGAGGCTACTGGCCACACACAGAATCCTTTGGTTCAATCTAGGGAACACCAGGTATAGCAGTCAATGCTCAGTCACTGTGGGCTTCCCAGTGGCTCAGTGGTAAAGAATCTGCCTGTAATGTAGGAGCCACAGGAGCCTCCAGTTTCAAGTTCAGCACTACTGAAATGACGCAGTATGGCCACACGCACAGTAGGTATCTCATTTTAATTTGCATTTCCGTGATGACTTATGACATAGAGCATCTGTTCATGTGCTGATTTTTCCTCTGTGTGTCTTCTCTGGAGAGGTGTCAAAGTCTCTGGTTCATTTTTAAAATCAGATTGTTTTATTATCGTTGAGTTTGAACAGTTCTTTGTCTATTATGGATACTGCCTTTTATCAATCAGTTGTGTCTTTCCTAAAGATTTTCTCCCAAACTATGGCTTGTCTCCTCACCCTCTGATCTTTTTGATATTGTCTGTCACAGATACAGGGGTTTTATTTAATTAAAATGTTTTAAATTTTTATTTATTTATTTACTTATTTTTGGTTGTGCTGGGTCTCTGTTGCTCTGTCCTGGCTTTCTCTAGCTGCAGTGAGTGGGGCCGCTCTTTGTTGTGGTGCACAGGTTTCTCATTGTGGTGGCTTTTCTTGTTGTGATGCACAGGCGCTCGGTGCGTGGGTTTCAGCAGTTGACATCAGGTGGGTTCATAGTTGTGGCACCTGGGCCTAGTTGCTCTGTGACATGTGGAATCTTCCTGGACCAGGGATTCAACCTATGTCTCCTGCATGTGCAGGCAGATTCTTGTCCACTGTAACACCAGGGAAGTCCCAGAGAGAAGTTTTTAATTTTAATGAACCCAACTTGTCAATCATTTCTTTCACAGACCCTGTCTTGGGTTTTATGTCTAAGACGGCATCACCATTCCCAAGGTCTACATTTTCTCGTATGTTATCTTCTAGGAGTTTTCACATTCAGATCTGTGAATCATTTTGAACTAGTTTTTGTGAAGGGTCTAAGGTCTCTGTCTAAATTCCTTCTTTTGTACATGATTGCCCCATTGTTCCAGCCCTACCTGTCTTTGCTTCATTGTCTTGCCTTTGCTCTTTTGTCCTCATTTGCATTTGAATAATCACTGGCTGCTGTGAGTGATCTATACAATGTAAATGACAAGTTTCTGCTCTGTAGTAATAAACAGATCATACTTGTTGAGAGTTTTATGTGCCAGAATTGTTGTAGGAAATGGCCGAGGTCTTCCTCCCTTAATTTCTTAAAACAGTCCTATGAGGTTGTTCGAGTACTATCTACTCTTGCAGATAAAGGAACTGAAGCACAGGAAAGTGAAATAACTTCCTCAAGCTCACACCATTACCAGATGGCAGAGCAGGCCGGGATTCCGAGGCAGGCAGCTTGAAGACAGAAGGTGTCAAAGTCTCTGGTTCATTTTTAAAATCAGATTGTTTTATTATCGTTGAGTTTGAACAGTTCTTTGTCTATTATGGATACTGCCTTTTATCAATCAGTTGTGTCTTTCCTAAAGATTTTCTCCCAAACTATGGCTTGTCTCCTCACCCTCTGATCTTTTTGATATTGTCTGTCACAGATACAGGGGTTTTATTTAATTAAAATGTTTTAAATTTTTATTTATTTATTTACTTATTTTTGGTTGTGCTGGGTCTCTGTTGCTCTGTCCTGGCTTTCTCTAGCTGCAGTGAGTGGGGCCGCTCTTTGTTGTGGTGCACAGGTTTCTCATTGTGGTGGCTTTTCTTGTTGTGATGCACAGGCGCTCGGTGCGTGGGTTTCAGCAGTTGACATCAGGTGGGTTCATAGTTGTGGCACCTGGGCCTAGTTGCTCTGTGACATGTGGAATCTTCCTGGACCAGGGATTCAACCTATGTCTCCTGCATGTGCAGGCAGATTCTTGTCCACTGTAACACCAGGGAAGTCCCAGAGAGAAGTTTTTAATTTTAATGAACCCAACTTGTCAATCATTTCTTTCACAGACCCTGTCTTGGGTTTTATGTCTAAGACGGCATCACCATTCCCAAGGTCTACATTTTCTCGTATGTTATCTTCTAGGAGTTTTCACATTCAGATCTGTGAATCATTTTGAACTAGTTTTTGTGAAGGGTCTAAGGTCTCTGTCTAAATTCCTTCTTTTGTACATGATTGCCCCATTGTTCCAGCCCTACCTGTCTTTGCTTCATTGTCTTGCCTTTGCTCTTTTGTCCTCATTTGCATTTGAATAATCACTGGCTGCTGTGAGTGATCTATACAATGTAAATGACAAGTTTCTGCTCTGTAGTAATAAACAGATCATACTTGTTGAGAGTTTTATGTGCCAGAATTGTTGTAGGAAATGGCCGAGGTCTTCCCTCCCTTAATTTCTTAAAACAGTCCTATGAGGTTGTTCGAGTACTATCTACTCTTGCAGATAAAGGAACTGAAGCACAGGAAAGTGAAATAACTTCCTCAAGCTCACACCATTACCAGATGGCAGAGCAGGCCGGGATTCCGAGGCAGGCAGCTTGAAGACAGAAACTACATATACTATTAGGCCTGCTAGAAACCGTAAAATAACACATCTGGCTGGCTGCTTGCTGGGCACAGTTCTACAGCATTGCAAGGGTGAATTCGTTTAGCCTCGCAGCAGCCTGATGCAGTGGCCATGACTGTCCCTGTGTCAGAGAAGAAGACTGGCTGCTCCCCCTGTTCCATGTTGGTGGGAGGCAGAGCTGGGATTGATGGCAAGTGCTCAGCTCTAGAGCCTGTACTCTCAATGGTCACACAAGACTGCCCCTGAGCTTCTAGGATATCATTCTCAGTATCTTGATGCGTGCTTAAAACAGTCCGTAATTTGAACATTTTAATGAAAATAAAAACTGAATTGAACATAGAAGGGGTTCACAGTAGACTTGAGTTCTGTGAAACACTCCCTGGTGTGAGCTGGAAGGAGACACAGTGGTGGCTCCTTCTGTTGGCCACCCGGGGTTGGCTTCCCCTCATCGCTCCCCTGCCCCCATCATTCCTGGGCTGGTCTCTACCGCCACTGCTCCACACTGGGTTGTAATCATCTGTTTCTGTCTGTCTGTATGTCCATAGTCTGTGAGATCTTAGAAGGTGAGTACCTTTTGAATTCAGCTCTGTGCCTTGAAGAACCAGGCCTATGAAAGAGCTGGTGTGAAATAGGGCTTGTAGGATCCATCATGAGGCCCAAGAAAAGAAGCCAATTGCTTCTTTTGCAAGTGCCCCCCACTCACCTCCCCTGCCCCCACAGGAGTCCTCACTAAATGAATACAAGGCCCCAGTGCCTGTCAGACCACAGCTTAGATGCAGGAGTCCAGTCCTAAGACAATGGAGAAAGTGAGAGAGTGGACACAAGCCAGAATAAGCTCCGCAGGTGCTGTGGCAAGTCCGGTGTCAACCTGAGAGTGGACGGAGAGATGGGAGGACCTCTGATTTAACTTGATGAGAAGACAGGTTGCCTTAGGGGGATGTTTCCCTACCATGAATGAGCTTCCTGACCTGAACAGGAGGGTTTGGACACCACAGAATCTGCTCAAGAACAACAACAACAACAAAAGGAAGTGTGTGCACGTAGCTATATGGCACTTCTAAGAGAACATTCCCCTCATTGGAAACCAACCCCTGGCTTCCTTTTCAGGAATAGATGTCTTAATTTTATTTTCACTTTATATTGGCATATAGTTGATTTGCAATGTGTTAGCTTCAGGTGTATAGCAAAGTGATTCAGTTATACACATACATATATCCATTCTTTTCAGACTCTTCTCCCATATAATTACAGAATATTGAGTGGCGTTTCCTGTGCTACACAGTATGTCCTCATTGATTATCTATTTTGTAAATAGTAGTGCTGCTGCTGGTTACTCACCAGGCCATGTCCAACTCGTTGCGACCCCATGGACTATAGCTCTTCTGTCTATGGAGCTTCCAGGCAAGAATACTAGAGTGGCTTGCCATGTCCTTCTCCAGGGGATGTTCCTGACCCAGGGATTGAACCCATGTCTCCTGCTTGGGAGGTAGATTCTTTACCACTGAGTCACATGGGAAACCTTATAAGTGGTAGTGTGTATATGTTAGTCCCATACTCCTAATGTATGCCTCTCCATAACCTTTTCCATTTGGTAACTGTAAATTTGATAGGTGGATGGCATCGCCAATTCAATGGACACGGGTTTGAGCAAATCTCAAGAGATGGTCAAAGACAGGGGAGCCTGGTGTGCTGCAGTCCAGGGGGTTGCAAAGAGTCGGACACAACTGAGCCACTGAACAACAAATAATGAATTTGTTTTCTATGTCTGTAATTCTGTTTCTGTTTCAGGAATACGTTCATTTGTATCACTTTTTTTTAGAGTCAATGTATAAGTTTTACCATATGATATTTGTTTTTCTCTGTCTGACTTCACTTAGTATGATAATCTCTAGGTACAAGGGATGGACTTAAAAAAAAAGAAAAATGCCACAGATTCCAAATGTTTTCTTTCATTTTCTCAATTCAGACTTTTTAGTGACAAATCAACTCTCAAAACGGTATACCCACTCGATTTGTGGCAGCGAAGTGCAACGTGAAAATATTCATCAGAATAGGAAACCGATTAGATTTCTGAGGAATGCAGAATATTTGACTCCTTTGAGCCTAAAACACTTCATAGGTGAGTTTGTGTTTGACCAGGATAAATTAAACACTTGCCTTTGACTCTGATTTTGATTTAGTCAAAGCTGAACACTTTCCAACTACTTACACGTGTCCTGTGATACAAGAGGATTAAAAATACGAGAGAGAAAGGCAAAGAGGGAGCCAGATTTAAGGAGAGTGTTAATGCCTCACAACCTGTGCTGGGGAGTCAGTAAGCTGAGAGGATGTGTTTGCAGCCTGGAGTTGTCATAGATATACACACAGTCCACACACTGATTACTGAGATTCCTAAGATTCCTCAAGGTATTTTCAAACTTTAGAAAAAATTTACAGATTTTAAAGTTATCTGAAGGTTAAAGAAAGAAAGGGAAAATCAGAGTCACACCCCAGAGCTTCGGTAACATTGCTCACGGTCATTTCAGCTGTGACAGTTCCCAGGCAAAGCACAAATTCCGGTCTTCAAAGTGTAGCTTTGAAAGTTCACTAACCTCACGTCTCCACCAGCACTTTCATCTTCAAAGAAACACCAGGTGCTCTGACCATGCCTCTTTTGCTTGTCTGATTGTAATGTACTCCTCAGAAAAGGAGGAACTTAGTTCATCGTAAAACTACCGTGAACTACTATGTCATTCACTGTGGTGATTCTTTAAAAGCTGGTCAGAATTTATCTTTAATTTTCTTCCTTTGGGCTTCTAGACAAGAACAAATCTCCAAGCTATCTTGGGTTCCTCTCTCTCCTTTACCTTCAGTGAATGCTAGGGTCTCCCCTTGTCTATCAAGTGTTTTGGTAAAATCAGTGGCTTAAATCTTTGCAGTACAGCTTTTCTTGAGAAGCCCAGGGATTTCACAGTTACATCTCTCTGCTTATTTTAGAGACAATAGTACGGGGTAGCAGAACAAAATCAGACCTGAGTCTGAACCAGCTTTCTTTCTCTTTTTTAAAATATTTATTTATTTATTTGACTGTCCCGAGTATTCTCTGGTGGCTCACACAGTAAAGAGTTTGCCTGCAATGGGGGAGACCTGGGTTCGATCCCTGGGTGGGGAAGATGCCCTGGAAGAGGGCACAGCAACCCACTCCAGTATTCTTGCCTGAGGAACCCTCACGGACAGAGGAGCCTGGCGGGCTACAGTCCATGAGGCCACAAAAGGTCAGACACAACTGAGCATCTAAGCACAGCACACAGCCCTGGGTCTTAGCTGTGGCATGTGGGATCTTCATGGAGGCATGTGGGGTCTAGTTCCCTGATCAGGGATGGAACCCAGGCCCCCTGCCCTGGGAGCATGGAGTCTTAGCCACTGGACCACCAGGGAAGTCCCTGAACCTGGATTCTGCCATATCACCTTGGTGATTTTAGAAAATTTGCCTACCTTCATTTTTCAGCATTAAGATAGATTTCTTATCCATTATATTAGAATTGTAAAAACCAAGCTTAGGTAGGAGAGAGACACCCTCAAAGAGAAGGAGTCAAATAAGGTAGAAGTTTATTGTCCTGTCCATGGGTGGACAGGTGGTAGAGGGCAGGTGGGACACTGGTCTCTGAGCCCAGCCAGGGACCCCGGTCCTTTTTGTTATGTGGCTCTACCATTGCCCAGATGAGCTAAAGCTTACTACCCAGACCCACGACCACATCCACTTCCATGGCCCAGAAAGGTGAGCAGAGAGGAAATAGCTGTCTTTATAAGGACTGTACCCTGAAGTTGTATGTATCGATTTTGGTCAAAACCTATTGAATAGAATTTAATAACATGATCACACCTAGCTATAAGGGAGGCTTGGAAATGTTTACCAGCTCCAAGTACCTGGTTCTCCTTTTATCCAATCATCCAGCTCAGGAATAACCAGGGACTCACATACAGTGCTAAAATTCAGGATGCCGAAGGTTCTGTTACTAAAAGGACACATCTATGAATGTGTAAGAGGAGACAAGTATCAGCATTTGCCACAAATACCTCACAGAGTTGTTGCAAAAACGCAAAAGATTAGAAAAGTACCTAACATTATATGTAACAAAATCAATATTTATTCCTTCTTAATTATCTCACTGTTTCACAGAGGACAAGTTGGTTGGATGGCATCACTGACTCAATGGACATGAGTTTGAACAGGCTCCAGGAAATGGTGAAGGACAGGGAAGCCTGGTGTACCGGAGTCCATGGAGTTGCAAAGAGTCAGACACAACTGAGCATCTAAGCACAGCACACAGCCCTGGGTCTTAGCTGTGGCATGTGGGATCTTCATGGAGGCATGTGGGGTCTAGTTCCCTGATCAGGGATGGAACCCAGGCCCCCTGCCCTGGGAGCATGGAGTCTTAGCCACTGGACCACCAGGGAAGTCCCTGAACCTGGATTCTGCCATATCACCTTGGTGATTTTAGAAAATTTGCCTACCTTCATTTTTCAGCATTAAGATAGATTTCTTATCCATTATATTAGAATTGTAAAAACCAAGCTTAGGTAGGAGAGAGACACCCTCAAAGAGAAGGAGTCAAATAAGGTAGAAGTTTATTGTCCTGTCCATGGGTGGACAGGTGGTAGAGGGCAGGTGGGACACTGGTCTCTGAGCCCAGCCAGGGACCCCGGTCCTTTTTGTTATGTGGCTCTACCATTGCCCAGATGAGCTAAAGCTTACTACCCAGACCCACGACCACATCCACTTCCATGGCCCAGAAAGGTGAGCAGAGAGGAAATAGCTGTCTTTATAAGGACTGTACCCTGAAGTTGTATGTATCGATTTTGGTCAAAACCTATTGAATAGAATTTAATAACATGATCACACCTAGCTATAAGGGAGGCTTGGAAATGTTTACCAGCTCCAAGTACCTGGTTCTCCTTTTATCCAATCATCCAGCTCAGGAATAACCAGGGACTCACATACAGTGCTAAAATTCAGGATGCCGAAGGTTCTGTTACTAAAAGGACACATCTATGAATGTGTAAGAGGAGACAAGTATCAGCATTTGCCACAAATACCTCACAGAGTTGTTGCAAAAACGCAAAAGATTAGAAAAGTACCTAACATTATATGTAACAAAATCAATATTTATTCCTTCTTAATTATCTCACTGTTTCACAGAGGACAAGTTGGTTGGATGGCATCACTGACTCAATGGACATGAGTTTGAACAGGCTCCAGGAAATGGTGAAGGACAGGGAAGCCTGGTGTACCGGAGTCCATGGAGTTGCAAAGAGTCGGACATGACTGAGCAACCGAATTGGATTCCCACTTTGCCTAATGGCCTTTCACTTAGTAAGTCCTCACTGTATTTTCGATGACTGAGGAAGGCTCAAATGAATGAGCTCATTTGGAAGGCCTACCCTTTTTAACTAGATAAAGCCATTTGTAATGTGCTCATTAATTATTGGTGTATGGAAGCTAGCTGCTAACAAAGTCCAGTTTAAGTGGATAAAGGGCTTTCTTTCTAAATCATCAGTTTTCCAAACTAATGGAATCATGCAGTCTCCCAAAGCCTCAAAAATACCCGGATGAGGAGAGTGAACATTATTAAGGACCCATGGCTTAGTGTGAGATTGCTGAGCTGCATTTTACATGGATCTCCGCTGTTTCTCCAGAGAGCAGATAGCACAGGAAATGAGCCCCGCCAGCGCCTCACTTTCTTTAGCCTGAGCACTTACGTCTGGACTGTTTCCAGGGACACCGGGATGGAGAAGTAGATGAGCCAGAGAAGTTCCAGAAGTTGAACAGAAGTGGGGGGGCCTCCTGCTGAGGTCACAGCCGCCTGGAACTCCAGGAGAAGAGCACGTGGGGAAAGGTCGCTTCCGGATCAGTCCCCTGCCAGGACTACCTGAGACTGTCTACCCTGTGCTCAGCATTGTACAGCCTCGACCTCAGCTGCCGTTAGTTTGAGGCTGCTGCTATGGCTGTGACGCTGTAACAGCCTGTTGCCTTAGTCGGGGGAATCTTGGAATTCTCTGCAGGAAAAGTTCTTCAGCAGTGACTCAGTGAAAGTCTTAAAGTGTCTAGGACTTGTCAGCAAGCGCCATCCCAGAGCTCTGGGAGACTAAGCAGACGAACCTAAATAGGAAAGCCATTTTTGGTTGGGGAGAGGGACGCAGCTGGAAAGGGTGAAAACCTGCCCTGCAGAAGCCCCGTGAGGTCCCAGGGCAGCCTCCCATGGGGCGGGTGGATGCGCGTCCGTTGGCTCTGGGACGGTCCTGGTTCCCAGAGCTCCCTGTGACTTCCCTAGCTGTCTTTCTCTTCATCATCACCTCACTTGGGACAACTCCCACTCCTTGGTTGGATGGCATGAACAGGGCCTGGTGAAGGACAGGGAAGCCTGGTGTACCGGAGTCCATGGAGTTGCAAAGAGTCGGACATGACTGAGCAACCGAATTGGATTCCCACTTTGCCTAATGGCCTTTCACTTAGTAAGTCCTCACTGTATTTTCGATGACTGAGGAAGGCTCAAATGAATGAGCTCATTTGGAAGGCCTACCCTTTTTAACTAGATAAAGCCATTTGTAATGTGCTCATTAATTATTGGTGTATGGAAGCTAGCTGCTAACAAAGTCCAGTTTAAGTGGATAAAGGGCTTTCTTTCTAAATCATCAGTTTTCCAAACTAATGGAATCATGCAGTCTCCCTAAGCCTCAAAAATTCCCGGATGAGGAGAGTGAACATTATTAAGGACCCATGGCTTAGTGTGAGATTGCTGAGCTGCATTTTACATGGATCTCCGCTGTTTCTCCAGAGAGCAGATAGCACAGGAAATGAGCCCCGCCAGCGCCTCACTTTCTTTAGCCTGAGCACTTACGTCTGGACTGTTTCCAGGGACACCGGGATGGAGAAGTAGATGAGCCAGAGAAGTTCCAGAAGTTGAACAGAAGTGGGGGGGCCTCCTGCTGAGGTCACAGCCGCCTGGAACTCCAGGAGAAGAGCACGTGGGGAAAGGTCGCTTCCGGATCAGTCCCCTGCCAGGACTACCTGAGACTGTCTACCCTGTGCTCAGCATTGTACAGCCTCGACCTCAGCTGCCGTTAGTTTGAGGCTGCTGCTATGGCTGTGACGCTGTAACAGCCTGTTGCCTTAGTCGGGGGAATCTTGGAATTCTCTGCAGGAAAAGTTCTTCAGCAGTGACTCAGTGAAAGTCTTAAAGTGTCTAGGACTTGTCAGCAAGCGCCATCCCAGAGCTCTGGGAGACTAAGCAGACGAACCTAAATAGGAAAGCCATTTTTGGTTGGGGAGAGGGACGCAGCTGGAAAGGGTGAAAACCTGCCCTGCAGAAGCCCCGTGAGGTCCCAGGGCAGCCTCCCATGGGGCGGGTGGATGCGCGTCCGTTGGCTCTGGGACGGTCCTGGTTCCCAGAGCTCCCTGTGACTTCCCTAGCTGTCTTTCTCTTCATCATCACCTCACTTGGGACAACTCCCCACTCCTTCTTCTTGAATTCCTTCAGATCTCTGTGTTAGCCTCTTCTCTTTAAACCTCAGGATGCGTATACTAAAATATTTCCTGACATCGGTCTGTGCTCACCAAATCTCTCACAAGCTTCACTTTGCTAGCTTACCGTGGCCTCTGGGTGAGTCTCAAGATTCCTTGAAAGAAAACACTTTATCTTCCGAATTGTGGGTGTATACATGTAGTGTGTGTGTGTGTGTGTGTGGATAAATTTGTGTGTGCATGTATGTGTATATATTTACAGATTCCCTTATTTACTCAATGTTTTGAGGTTGCCTAGGCATTGCTCCAAGTGCAAGAAGTCAGCAGTGAATAAAACAGTCTAGCTACATACTTTCATGAAAATTGGGGTAGACTCCCATAAACAGGGCTTCTCTGGTGATTCAGACAGTAAAGAATCTGCCGGCAATGTGGAAGACCCAAGTTCAGTCCCTGGATCGGGAAGGTTCCCTGGAGAAGGGAGTGGCAACCCACTTCAATATTCCTGCCCGGAGAAACCCATGGACAGAGGAGTCTGGCAGGCTATCCGTGGGTCGCAAAGAATCAGATATGACTGAGCGACTAACACTTTCACTATAAACAAATAAATATTACATAGTGTGTGTGAGTCTGTATGGTTCTCACACACACACACACACACACACACACACACAGAGTGGCCGGCACATATTAAGTACCCAATACTTAGGCGCCCAGTAAAAATAATGAGAGTTAGGGTTTATTGAGAAATTCCTGTATACCAGGTGTTCCTTACCGTCTGAGCCACAGGAAGCCCTCTTTTCATTCTTGAGAATGAAAGAGAGAAACTATGGAGAAATTGAGAAACTATTATCTCCATATGATGCTCAGTGAAAGTCTAAAGTGTCTAGGACTTGTCAGCAAGCGCCATCCCAGAGCTCTGGGAGACTAAGCAGACGAACCTAAATAGGAAAGCCATTTTTGGTTGGGGAGAGGGACGCAGCTGGAAAGGGTGAAAACCTGCCCTGCAGAAGCCCCGTGAGGTCCCAGGGCAGCCTCCCATGGGGCGGGTGGATGCGCGTCCGTTGGCTCTGGGACGGTCCTGGTTCCCAGAGCTCCCTGTGACTTCCCTAGCTGTCTTTCTCTTCATCATCACCTCACTTGGGACAACTCCCCACTCCTTCTTCTTGAATTCCTTCAGATCTCTGTGTTAGCCTCTTCTCTTTAAACCTCAGGATGCGTATACTAAAATATTTCCTGACATCGGTCTGTGCTCACCAAATCTCTCACAAGCTTCACTTTGCTAGCTTACCGTGGCCTCTGGGTGAGTCTCAAGATTCCTTGAAAGAAAACACTTTATCTTCCGAATTGTGGGTGTATACATGTAGTGTGTGTGTGTGTGTGTGTGTGGATAAATTTGTGTGTGCATGTATGTGTATATATTTACAGATTCCCTTATTTACTCAATGTTTTGAGGTTGCCTAGGCATTGCTCCAAGTGCAAGAAGTCAGCAGTGAATAAAACAGTCTAGCTACATACTTTCATGAAAATTGGGGTAGACTCCCATAAACAGGGCTTCTCTGGTGATTCAGACAGTAAAGAATCTGCCGGCAATGTGGAAGACCCAAGTTCAGTCCCTGGATCGGGAAGGTTCCCTGGAGAAGGGAGTGGCAACCCACTTCAATATTCCTGCCCGGAGAAACCCATGGACAGAGGAGTCTGGCAGGCTATCCGTGGGTCGCAAAGAATCAGATATGACTGAGCGACTAACACTTTCACTATAAACAAATAAATATTACATAGTGTGTGTGAGTCTGTAGATACACTACACACACACACACACACACACACACACACACAGAGTGGCCGGCACATATTAAGTACCCAATACTTAGGCGCCCAGTAAAAATAATGAGAGTTAGGGTTTATTGAGAAATTCCTGTATACCAGGTGTTCCTTACCGTCTGAGCCACCAGGGAAGCCCCTCTTTTCATTCTTGAGAATGAAAAGAGAGAAACTATGGAGAAATTGAGAAACTATTATCTCCATATATAGATAGAAAGCAGAGGCACAGAGAGAGAACACAGCTAGGGAGTATAATGTAATGTGCAGTTCAAACTCAGACACCATTTCCAAGTCAGAGCTTCCTTATTCTTCATCCTGAAGATGGACAGCCCTTATTAAAAGACAGGCTATCAACCACCCTCAACTGCCGGGACTATTCTAAGAACAGTTTCAAAGAAAAAAACTCTCGGGAAAGAGAAACTCAGAGCTGGGTTAGCAACATGACTGAGACTATTTTGACAATGCCTGCAGTGTGATTTTCCTCTCTCAGGGTTTGCTTTTATCTGACAGTAAGGAAGAGACAAAAATTAAAAAGCCTTTTCTCAGGTAAGTCATAAACATAAACATTTAAGTGTTTCTTGTTTAGAAAAAGAAAGGAAGAAAAGACAGTGCTGATGATCTCAACACACTTTCCCACATGGAGAGAACATAATTCTTGCTGATTCTCCAAGGAGTCAAAGGAAGAGGTGGGGAAAAGGGTCAGAAAATATATGTCCACAGGGGAGTTCTGGTGACTGCATCACCCTACTTCAACCCTTTAGATCCACTAGGAGAAATACAAGTTTCCTGTAGTGGTTTTAAGAATTAAGACGACAAAAAAAAAAAAAAAAAAAGAAGAAAGAAAGAAAGAAATACTTCAAAGAGCCTTATATGGAAGGCTAAATCACTTTTGGCCTAAAAATGATTCAAGGTGAGCTATTTTTATAACCACTATATTTTAGTTACTATTTATTGAGTGTCTACTATGTAAAAAGCAGTTTGCTAGATTTTTTTCAAGACACAGTCTCATTTAAAATTGTGTGTTAGTTGCTTAGTCATGTCTAGCTCTTTGTGACCCTATGGACTGTAGACTTCCAGGTTTCTCTGTCCGTGGGAATCTCTAGGCAAGATTACTGGAGTGGGTTACCATGCCCTTCTCCAGGGGACCTTCCCAACCCAGGGATTGAACCCTCCATCTTTTATGTTTCCTGCTTTGGTAGGCAGGTTCTTTAGCACTACCACCACCTGGGAAGCTAAGCTGGTAAGATCTGGGGGGACCCAACAGCTGGTAAGATTTGGGGAGTGGTAAGATTTGGGTGAACCCATTAGCTGACACCATAAAGCAGTTTGAAAGAGATGAGTCACACAGATCAATGCTTTTCTTCTAAATTCTCCCTTCTGTGTCTCAGACTAGACCCCTTGTTTCCTTCTCTTCTTTACGGACACATCCTTATCTTCCTATCCAGTGGCCAGTTTGGTCTCAAACTTCTTCTACCATCTCTAGTTTTCAGTTAATCGCATGTTTCCACCAGTCAGCCAGCATGATTTACTGGGCCCTAGTGTGTACAGGGAATGGGCACACGGCAGTTCAGAGGGTAATGAAGGAGGCGTTGCAGGTGGCTTCTTTGCCATCTGAGCCACCAGGGAAGCTCAGAAGGAACCCCAGATACAATGTTTACCCCTAAAGCTGCAGTGGACATTTAGTGGGGAGGCCACCATGTCACAAAACTGCCCCCTTTTCTGCGTCCAGCTGCTGATACACAAAGTGTATCCCCTCATCTTCACTCCCCAGTGGGTCCTGTCTATACTGCACAACTGGGCTCCCAGCCATGGTCAGACGCTGGTTCTGAGCTAGGCCACAGTCAAATCTCCCCTGAGAAATCCTGGGCCTACTTTTCTCTAAAGCTGATTCATACTAACAGCAAAGTTCTAGAAGGAAGATTACAGCCTCCTACTGCTGAGGGCTCCCGTGTGGGCCTGGTTTCCCCTCTTCCCACAGTGGAATCATTTACTCAACATTGACTCTTTAGAGATGCCCCAGTGCTCTTCCAGTAAATGTCTTCCTCTACTTTTTGCTGAAATTAACTAGAGTTAGTTAATTTTTCCAAATGTTTTCCAAAAAGAGATTAAATAATTCATAAGTTGGCTCTAGAGAGTGTGTTACCAATGCCAGATCTTCAAGGAAAATGTAATGGGTTATTGTATCAAGGTAGAAATGAAGGTAGTAAGACTCTACTCTGTACTCAGAGATAAGAAGTTAGCGGCCTGGGTGAGAAAGTGGCAAGCATCAATAAATGACTTTTCTTACAGTCACTTGGGACCAGTGGGAGGTAAGATTTGGAGGAGCCCAATAGCTGGCACTATAAAGTGGTTTGAAAGAGATGAGAAAGGCCAGGCACAGGATAAGATGGTTGCTTCTGAGTTCCCAATAGGGCCCGGCAAAACTTAAAGGGTTTGAATAAGATGAAGCAAAGATAACTGAGTTCTATCTCTTCTTTACGACCCCTTGTTTCCTTCTCTTTACGGACACATCCTTATCTTCCTATCCAGTGGCCAGTTTGGTCTCAAACTTCTTCTACCATCTCTAGTTTTCAGTTAATCGCATGTTTCCACCAGTCAGCCAGCATGATTTACTGGGCCCTAGTGTGTACAGGGAATGGGCACACGGCAGTTCAGAGGGTAATGAAGGAGGCGTTGCAGGTGGCTTCTTTGCCATCTGAGCCACCAGGGAAGCTCAGAAGGAACCCCAGATACAATGTTTACCCCTAAAGCTGCAGTGGACATTTAGTGGGGAGGCCACCATGTCACAAAAACTGCCCCTTCTCTGCGTACAGCTGCTGATACACAAAGTGTATCCCCTCATCTTCACTCCCCAGTGGGTCCTGTCTATACTGCACAACTGGGCTCCCAGCCATGGTCAGACGCTGGTTCTGAGCTAGGCCACAGTCAAATCTCCCCTGAGAAATCCTGGGCCTACTTTTCTCTAAAGCTGATTCATACTAACAGCAAAGTTCTAGAAGGAAGATTACAGCCTCCTACTGCTGAGGGCTCCCATGTGGGCCTGGTTTCCCCTCTTCCCACAGTGGAATCATTTACTCAACATTGACTCTTTAGAGATGCCCCAGTGCTCTTCCAGTAAATGTCTTCCTCTACTTTTTGCTGAAATTAACTAGAGTTAGTTAATTTTTCCAAATGTTTTCCAAAAAGAGATTAAATAATTCATAAGTTGGCTCTAGAGAGTGTGTTACCAATGCCAGATCTTCAAGGAAAATGTAATGGGTTATTGTATCAAGGTAGAAATGAAGGTAGTAAGACTCTACTCTGTACTCAGAGATAAGAAGTTAGCGGCCTGGGTGAGAAAGTGGCAAGCATCAATAAATGACTTTTCTTACAGTCACTTGGGACCAGTGGGAGGTAAGATTTGGAGGAGCCCAATAGCTGGCACTATAAAGTGGTTTGAAAGAGATGAGAAAGGCCAGGGGCACAGGATAAGATGGTTGCTTCTGAGTTCATTGGAATAACTTAGAGAGTAGCAAGCTCAGTCCTGGGGTCCTCCCTCAAGGCATAAATTCAAAATCTAGGTCTTAATAGGACCCCACTAGCTACTGGCCTGAGGTCACTAACAGCACAATTCAGAAACTGGTATTTCAGGCTATTGACTTATTCGTCCACTTGCATTTACAAACTGACTGTTTCAGAGGTTGGTATAACATGATCAGGAGAAAGTGGAATTCTGGCAGCAGAAGTTGTGATATATGGAGGAAGTGGGGAACCAAGCTTCCCAGCCTCTCTGAAACACCCCTCACTGCACTCCTCCTCCCATCTGCAGAAGAAAACTAGCCATCCAGCCTGCTGGGCTCCATGGCTCAGTATTGCCCACTCTCTGGCCCGTCTTTGAGCTCATCCCTGGAGGGCATTATGTGGACTCAGTGTAGAGAAGAAAGAAATTATACACAGGCACTGGCCAAGGAGTACCGTGAAGATGGGAGACATTGTGTCAGCATCGACTTTGAGGATAAGCTATGTAATCATTGGCTTCATTTGCTAATTAATCCATAGTCTGATGAATATCATATGGGCTCCCAATATAACTGGAGAAGGAATGAAGATCACTCTGCTATGTAGACTCAGAGAACAAGGGTTCCATGACATCATCTTGGATGCAGTAGCTGTTGTAACTTTTAACTGTAGCCCAGTTGCATTTGTGGTTATATGTGGACATGTCAGACTGTGTGTGTGTGTGTGTGTGTGCAATGCTAAGCAACTAGGAAGGAGAAGGCATTAGACACCAGGTGCGGAAGCTGCCTGAGTCACAGCTGTGTCCCCTTCTCTGAATACAGCTCTAAAACGAAGGATAGGCCCAGGAAGTCTTTGTCTGTGTTACACCCCCCAGCAGCACCACCACAGCTGGATGCAGTGGTATACAGAAGGCTGGGCAAGAGGGGAAATCTGCCCCGGGTGCAGGCAATAAGGAAGCCTGCAGAGAATTTAAAAACAATAATAAAAGCAACTAGCAGTCAATCTGCTTTTTATTATCACCATGTCTCAGAAATTCCAAAAAATGTCAGTGATAAAGGACTCCTTCCTGAAAAAAAATCTTTCTTGGTCTAAATTCTAAACAACTGCTGCTTTACTGCTGGGTTCTCATAATGTGTGTGTAAAGCTTCAGATTAGCACAGTTCTCCTATTTATCCTATCTAACTCGCACTCTGCATGGAAGTCAGTTCAGAGAACTGCCAGTTATAAGTCACGCCCCAGTACACACAGACTCAGCCTCCCAAGTTTATTTCAAGTAAATTCCTAACAGTTTGGAATCATTCAAGCTCACATCATGTGTCCAGCTACTGTCGTCCTATACACTCCTGCATCTAAGCTGCAGATTCAAAATAGACAGTAATAGCATAGTGATCATAAACATGAAGAAATAGAACTCACATCACTTTAGGTCTGTCGTTTCTGAAGGTCAAAAGTAAGGCTGGTGTTACACGGACAGAAGAGATCGGCTCAGTATTGCCCACTCTCTGGCCCGTCTTTGAGCTCATCCCTGGAGGGCATTATGTGGACTCAGTGTAGAGAAGAAAGAAATTATACACAGGCACTGGCCAAGGAGTACCGTGAAGATGGGAGACATTGTGTCAGCATCGACTTTGAGGATAAGCTATGTAATCATTGGCTTCATTTGCTAATTAATCCATAGTCTGATGAATATCATATGGGCTCCCAATATAACTGGAGAAGGAATGAAGATCACTCTGCTATGTAGACTCAGAGAACAAGGGTTCCATGACATCATCTTGGATGCAGTAGCTGTTGTAACTTTTAACTGTAGCCCAGTTGCATTTGTGGTTATATGTGGACATGTCAGACTGTGTGTGTGTGTGTGTGTGTGCAATGCTAAGCAACTAGGAAGGAGAAGGCATTAGACACCAGGTGCGGAAGCTGCCTGAGTCACAGCTGTGTCCCCTTCTCTGAATACAGCTCTAAAACGAAGGATAGGCCCAGGAAGTCTTTGTCTGTGTTACACCCCCCAGCAGCACCACCACAGCTGGATGCAGTGGTATACAGAAGGCTGGGCAAGAGGGGAAATCTGCCCCGGGTGCAGGCAATAAGGAAGCCTGCAGAGAATTTAAAAACAATAATAAAAGCAACTAGCAGTCAATCTGCTTTTTATTATCACCATGTCTCAGAAATTCCAAAAAATGTCAGTGATAAAGGACTCCTTCCTGAAAAAAAATCTTTCTTGGTCTAAATTCTAAACAACTGCTGCTTTACTGCTGGGTTCTCATAATGTGTGTGTAAAGCTTCAGATTAGCACAGTTCTCCTATTTATCCTATCTAACTCGCACTCTGCATGGAAGTCAGTTCAGAGAACTGCCAGTTATAAGTCACGCCCCAGTACACACAGACTCAGCCTCCCAAGTTTATTTCAAGTAAATTCCTAACAGTTTGGAATCATTCAAGCTCACATCATGTGTCCAGCTACTGTCGTCCTATACACTCCTGCATCTAAGCTGCAGATTCAAAATAGACAGTAATAGCATAGTGATCATAAACATGAAGAAATAGAACTCACATCACTTTAGGTCTGTCGTTTCTGAAGGTCAGGAGAAAGGATGGAAGAGGCTGGTGTTACACGGACAGAAGAGATCGAAAGGGAAGTGGCTGAGTGTTCTGATCAAGCTCACCAGAAACTGGACGCTGCGTGCAAAGCAATGGGTCAAATAATATGACCGCTGTTTGCGGTCATTCAGATATGAACTCTGATTTTTGCAGAACAGAATCACTGGAGGTTTGAACAAAAATAATTCAAATGTTTGATAAATCTTTTGTTTTACTAGAAAATTTTAACTATGTCAACATTTGAAAGCTACTAGAATCAAAACCTAAGACACAAAGACAGGAACTGTATTGCCATTTCTAGAATTGATTATACAATGAGATTTTTGTGACTCTATGCTAAATTAATTTTTCTATTTAAAACTTTACCTATGTATTTACACATAACTTCATATGAGAGAAATGTTTTAAAATTAAAATTAATAAAAAGTAGTGTTTGGGGCTTCCCCTGGTGGTCCAGTGGGTAGGGACACCACCTTGCAGTGCAAGGGGTGCCGGTTCGAGCCCTGGCCTGGGAGGATCCCACGTGCCGCGGAGCTGCTGGACCGATGTGTCCAATTACCGAGCCAGAGCTCTGGAGCGCATGCGCCCAGAGCCGGAGCTCTGCAACGACGGACACCACCGTGATGGGAGGCCCACAGGAGCCAAGGAGCAAAGACAGATGAAAATAGAGAGATGAAAGACCAATGGAGGTGGCCCGCCCACTCCCCTCCCTCCGCAACCCGACCCCCGCCCAAAATAAATAAATAAATCTTTAAAAAAATAAATAAATAAATAAAATAAAAAAGTAGTGTTTGGTCAATCATCAGCAAAGAGAGAGACATACTTTATCATAATGGCTCTTGGACGTGAATAAGCAAAGATTTATTTTGACCAGAAATTTAAAATTTTGACACACAGACTCAGCCTCCCAAGTTTATTTCAAGTAAATTCCTAACAGTTTGGAATCATTCAAGCTCACATCATGTGTCCAGCTACTGTCGTCCTATACACTCCTGCATCTAAGCTGCAGATTCAAAATAGACAGTAATAGCATAGTGATCATAAACATGAAGAAATAGAACTCACATCACTTTAGGTCTGTCGTTTCTGAAGGTCAGGAGAAAGGATGGAAGAGGCTGGTGTTACACGGACAGAAGAGATCGAAAGGGAAGTGGCTGAGTGTTCTGATCAAGCTCACCAGAAACTGGACGCTGCGTGCAAAGCAATGGGTCAAATAATATGACCGCTGTTTGCGGTCATTCAGATATGAACTCTGATTTTTGCAGAACAGAATCACTGGAGGTTTGAACAAAAATAATTCAAATGTTTGATAAATCTTTTGTTTTACTAGAAAATTTTAACTATGTCAACATTTGAAAGCTACTAGAATCAAAACCTAAGACACAAAGACAGGAACTGTATTGCCATTTCTAGAATTGATTATACAATGAGATTTTTGTGACTCTATGCTAAATTAATTTTTCTATTTAAAACTTTACCTATGTATTTACACATAACTTCATATGAGAGAAATGTTTTAAAATTAAAATTAATAAAAAGTAGTGTTTGGGGCTTCCCCTGGTGGTCCAGTGGGTAGGGACACCACCTTGCAGTGCAAGGGGTGCCGGTTCGAGCCCTGGCCTGGGAGGATCCCACGTGCCGCGGAGCTGCTGGACCGATGTGTCCAATTACCGAGCCAGAGCTCTGGAGCGCATGCGCCCAGAGCCGGAGCTCTGCAACGACGGACACCACCGTGATGGGAGGCCCACAGGAGCCAAGGAGCAAAGACAGATGAAAATAGAGAGATGAAAGACCAATGGAGGTGGCCCGCCCACTCCCCTCCCTCCGCAACCCGACCCCCGCCCAAAATAAATAAATAAATCTTTAAAAAAATAAATAAATAAATAAAATAAAAAAGTAGTGTTTGGTCAATCATCAGCAAAGAGAGAGACATACTTTATCATAATGGCTCTTGGACGTGAATAAGCAAAGATTTATTTTGACCAGATTATTTACAAGATTTCACAAGATAGAACTTGAAGACAAAAATTGAAATGTTGTTACTCATTACTGTGACAGACCAATATGCAAATAACAATATATTTTCCTTTTTCCCTCAAAATATATAATGTCATAAGGCAAATCATTACATTTTTACTTTCTTGTTCTGCAATAATTATTTTGTATCTTATTTACTTTGTATTTGTATAACTATACGTGAAACTCAATAAACTTTTTCTCACTCTTTCTTTTGTGGCATTATTATTATTAGCTGTATTTTATGATTATTATTGAAAATAACTTTGTTGGAGGGGATGTTAAAGAATGATCAGTTCCTGGGTCTTCTCTCACAGTCCAGTGGCTAAGACTTCACCTTCCAGTGCAGCGAGTGCAGGTTCAACTCCTGGTCAGGGAGTTAAGATGTCACATGCCTTAAGGCCAAAAAAACAAAACATGAGACAGAACCATCATTGTAACAAATTCAATAAATACTTTAAAAATTGTCCATATCAAAAAATCTTTTTTTAAATGATTATCTGCTCCAGGTGTGTTTTTTCTTTTTTTTTTTTTAAAGAGTGTTTCCTTTATTTTTACTTAACTAATTTTGGCTGTGCTGTATACCATGTGAAATCTTAGTTCCACGACCAGGAATTGAACCCACACCCCTTGCAGTGGAAGTTCAGAGTCTTGATCACTGGACCACCAGGGAAACTCCTGCTCTAGGTGTTTAAGATGTCACATACAGCCCCATCTGGATGATCAAGATATGTAAATGACTCCAACTGGAGGCCAATCAGTCCTCCTGAGACTGAGCACCATGGGCCTGAGGAGGCTTAGAGAGTGCAGATAGGGGCTGGGTTATGGGATGGTGCTGCAAGAACTCCCACTGTGGAGCCCGAGACTGCCCCACTTCTCTTTCCCACAGCCTCCCTGGGTGGAGAGACCCCAGACTCACACCAGTAGCCTCCCCTGCTCCCTTAGAGCTAGGATCTATTCCTGAGAGAACTGCTTCTATACAGTTCTTGGGAAGAACTGTTTTTATACAGTTCTATAGAGATTTTGGGAAGGCCCAAGGGTAGAGGAGAAAAGGAGAGATGGGCAAGGCGCTGTCAGCCAAAATGTCTGAAATATAGACCTACCCCTGCACCCTCTGCAGGCAGAACCTGTGAGCCACGGGGGCAGAGCATGCTGGGAAAGCGGGGATGGACGGAGATGCAGCCTGGTGGCTGAAGAGGAGGATGCCCGTATCCCAGACAGGCCATGCCTCCCTTCTCTCTGAAGCCCCAGCCCAGGTCTGTCTCCTGCCGTCTAAGGACGTGACTTGTATCCTGCTAAAAAGATGACAGCCATTTGTATGTCTTTGTTAGAGAAATTTCTAATGAGGTCTTCTGCCCATTTTTTGGTTGGGTTGTGTGTTGTTTTTATGTTATATTGAGCTGCATGAGCTGTTTGTATATTTTGGAGATTAATCCCTTGTCAACAACTATAATCCAGTTAAAAATAAACAAAGCGTATAATTAAAAACATTAAAAAAGATTGTATTTTTTATTATTTATTTCTTTAAAGTTTTTACAGTTTTGTTGTTCACAGACATGCAAGTTCCCACATCAGTCATATGCATATAGCTGGTCCCCTCCCCGCTCCCAGGCCCCCCCAGGCTCGCACCAAGCCATTGTAAAATCTCCTATTCCCATAGCACAACAACTAGTTTTTTTTTTGGCTGTGCTGTATACCATGTGAAATCTTAGTTCCACGACCAGGAATTGAACCCACACCCTTGCAAGGGAAGTTCAGAGTCTTGATCACTGGACCACCAGGGAAACTCCTGCTCTAGGTGTTTAAGATGTCACATACAGCCCCATCTGGATGATCAAGATATGTAAATGACTCCAACTGGAGGCCAATCAGTCCTCCTGAGACTGAGCACCATGGGCCTGAGGAGGCTTAGAGAGTGCAGATAGGGGCTGGGTTATGGGATGGTGCTGCAAGAACTCCCACTGTGGAGCCCGAGACTGCCCCACTTCTCTTTCCCACAGCCTCCCTGGGTGGAGAGACCCCAGACTCACACCAGTAGCCTCCCCTGCTCCCTTAGAGCTAGGATCTATTCCTGAGAGAACTGCTTCTATACAGTTCTTGGGAAGAACTGTTTTTATACAGTTCTATAGAGATTTTGGGAAGGCCCAAGGGTAGAGGAGAAAAGGAGAGATGGGCAAGGCGCTGTCAGCCAAAATGTCTGAAATATAGACCTACCCCTGCACCCTCTGCAGGCAGAACCTGTGAGCCACGGGGGCAGAGCATGCTGGGAAAGCGGGGATGGACGGAGATGCAGCCTGGTGGCTGAAGAGGAGGATGCCCGTATCCCAGACAGGCCATGCCTCCCTTCTCTCTGAAGCCCCAGCCCAGGTCTGTCTCCTGCCGTCTAAGGACGTGACTTGTATCCTGCTAAAAAGATGACAGCCATTTGTATGTCTTTGTTAGAGAAATTTCTAATGAGGTCTTCTGCCCATTTTTTGGTTGGGTTGTGTGTTGTTTTTATGTTATATTGAGCTGCATGAGCTGTTTGTATATTTTGGAGATTAATCCCTTGTCAACAACTATAATCCAGTTAAAAATAAACAAAGCGTATAATTAAAAACATTAAAAAAGATTGTATTTTTTATTATTTATTTCTTTAAAGTTTTTACAGTTTTGTTGTTCACAGACATGCAAGTTCCCACATCAGTCATATGCATATAGCTGGTCCCCTCCCCGCTCCCAGGCCCCCCATCCCAACCTTCCAGGCCGTCGCACCAAGCCATTGTAAAATCTCCTATTCCCATAGCACAACAACAATAGCTATCTTAAAAACACTATTTTTTTTTATAATTTTTTAAAAAGGTGATGGCAACATCAGTTCCTAGGGTGGCCACTGACAATTAGAAACTCCTAAAGTCCAGAATGACACATTAGATAAGACTCACGGATATCCATAGAGCTGTCTGCGGCTCATGCTTGCTAGTAAGGCAAGAACGTCACGATTTTTGCATGAGCCCACGCCTCTGGCCATTAGTTCAGTTCAGTCAGTCAGTCGTGTCCAACTCTTTGCAGATCCCATGGACTGCCACATGCCAGGCTTCCCTGTCCTTCGTTATCTCTCAGGTCTTGCTCAAACTCGTCCATTGACTCAGTGATGACATCCAATCATCTCATCCTCTGTTATCCCCTTCTCCTTCTGCCTTCTGTTTTTCCCAACATCAGGGTCTTTTCCATTGAGTCATCTCTTCAAATCCGGTGGCCAAAGTAATGTAGCTTCAGCTTAAGCATCAGTCCTTCCAATGAATAGTCAGGGTTGATTTCCTTTAGGATGGACTGGCTTGATCTCTTTGCAGTCCAAGGGACTCTCAAGAGTCTTCTCCAACACTTCTCAGTTCCAAAGCATCAATTCTTCAGTGCTCTGCCTTCTTTATCATCCAGCTCTCGCATCCATACATGATTACTGGGAAAACATAGCTTTGACTATACAGACCTCTGTCAGCAAAGTGATGTCTCTGTGTTTTAATATGCTATTAGGTCTGTCATAGGCTTTTCTTCCAAGGAACAAGTATCTTTTAATTTCATGGCTGCAGTCACCATGTACAGTGACTTTGGAGCACAAGAAAAAACGTCACTGTTATATTGAGCTGCATGAGCTAATTTGAGATTAAACATATAAAAAAAAAAGCGTATAATTAAAAACATTAAAAAAGATTGTATTTTTTATTATTTATTTCTTTAAAGTTTTTACAGTTTTGTTGTTCACAGACATGCAAGTTCCCACATCAGTCATATGCATATAGCTGGTCCCCTCCCCGCTCCCAGGCCCCCCATCCCAACCTTCCAGGCCGTCGCACCAAGCCATTGTAAAATCTCCTATTCCCATAGCACAACAACAATAGCTATCTTAAAAACACTATTTTTTTTTATAATTTTTTAAAAAGGTGATGGCAACATCAGTTCCTAGGGTGGCCACTGACAATTAGAAACTCCTAAAGTCCAGAATGACACATTAGATAAGACTCACGGATATCCATAGAGCTGTCTGCGGCTCATGCTTGCTAGTAAGGCAAGAACGCCCACGATTTTTGCATGAGCCCACGCCTCTGGCCATTAGTTCAGTTCAGTCAGTCAGTCGTGTCCAACTCTTTGCAGATCCCATGGACTGCCACATGCCAGGCTTCCCTGTCCTTCGTTATCTCTCAGGTCTTGCTCAAACTCGTCCATTGACTCAGTGATGACATCCAATCATCTCATCCTCTGTTATCCCCTTCTCCTTCTGCCTTCTGTTTTTCCCAACATCAGGGTCTTTTCCATTGAGTCATCTCTTCAAATCCGGTGGCCAAAGTAATGTAGCTTCAGCTTAAGCATCAGTCCTTCCAATGAATAGTCAGGGTTGATTTCCTTTAGGATGGACTGGCTTGATCTCTTTGCAGTCCAAGGGACTCTCAAGAGTCTTCTCCAACACTTCTCAGTTCCAAAGCATCAATTCTTCAGTGCTCTGCCTTCTTTATCATCCAGCTCTCGCATCCATACATGATTACTGGGAAAACATAGCTTTGACTATACAGACTTTTGTCAGCAAAGTGATGTCTTTGCTTTTTAATACACTGTTTAGGTTTGTCATAGCTTTTCTTCCAAGGAACAAGTGTCTTTTGATTTCATGGCTGCAGTCACCATCTGCAGTGATTTTGGAGCCCAAGAATATGAAATCTGTCACTGTTTCCATGAACTCAACTGGGCCTTGATTCCAGCTGAACCTAGGAATATCTTCCCTGGAAATCTTTAACCAAGATTGAGAAAGTCATGGTCAGACTCCCTTCTGCAGGGGAAGTTCTTGTTGATCATGTTTCCAGAAAGCCAGCCAGCAGCTGCAGTGAGAAAGACAGAGATAAACAGGCAAAGGAATAATAGAGTCAGGTGGCATTTGAGTCTTCAATTCCAGTCACATCGGTGCCCTCCTCATGCTTAGGTTGTTTTACGCTTCCTAGAATTCTGGGAGGCATGAATTCCTCTTCTTGCTGGAGGTGAGGTTCTGACATTTGCAATCAAAACTTTACAGGATGTGTGAACCTTGCATGTCCTGGCTTCTTTTTCAAACACAAGAGCAGACTTGAGAGGGTAGAAAGCAAGAGAAACCTTCACACCAGTCCACCTACTGTCAGTGACCTGTGGTTTACACACCTGGCCACACACTTGACCTTTGGCAACAGAACTGCATCTTGTTTCAAGATTTGACCCACCACTGGGGAAGGGGTGGCCGTAGGCAGGGAGCGCCATGGAGATGGGTGGGGATGGCTGCGGCCAGCTGTAGCACCAGCCCTGTGTTCAGCCCTACCTGTCTGCTCCTCTCTGCTGGACTTCTGCTCTCTTATCTCCCTCAAAAAAGAAGCCCTCTTCTCTATCCTGATCTCACAGAAGGAGATTAGTCCCCAAGGAGCTGTCTCCTGAGGTTAGGAGGAGAAGGAAAGGGGTTGACATTTAATATGTACAGTGTGCAAGGCTTTGCAGGTGGCTCAGGGTAGAGAATCTGCCTGCTAATGCAGGAGAAGCAGGTTTGTTCCCTGGGTTGGGAATATCTCCTGGAGAAGAAAATGGCAACTCCAGTATTCTTACTTGGAGAATACCCATGGACAGAGGAATCTGGTGGGCTACAGTCCATGGGGTTGCAAAGAGTCCGACATGACTGAGTGACTGAGCATCAGCACTTCCACCTAGAATGCATTTGTATGCCGGACCTCTTCTAGAATCCTGACAGCACCATGTAAGGCAGGTACTGTTACTCTCATTTCACAGAACAGTCGACCAGAGTTCCTCCTTCTTCTCCTTGTGTCTGCAAATAGCATGCATCATTCTCTCCCCATCTCACTCTTTTTTTGTTTTGGGGGGGCCTTGTTTTCTCCCTAAGAGGTAGCGCTGATTGAGAGCCAGCTACTGCTGGATCCTGAAGACAAGATGCCAGGGGAAGACTATTTTCATACTGAACCTGGTTTCCTGGTGGGCACACAAATTGTGGCCTGCTAAAATAGCAACTCTGGCAAAAACGTCTCCAATCTGCTTAGATGTGCATCAAATTAGGAGCTAGCCTGGCAGTTAAGCCAACTGACTGTTTCTAATGAGCTGGAAACAAAATTCTTTTTAAAGCTACCCGTCATTGGCCCAGAATCATCAGCACAACTAGAAACACGGGGCCCTAAAGCAAAACTTCCTCCTGTCTTTAGTTCATTTCAACCCTACCCTCTCTGCCATTTTCCCTTATTCTGTTCCAGTCCCTGCTGCCCAGGACTATGGTCCTTACACATACACACATGCCTTTATTAACAGTAGTAGAAGGCAGCAATCAAACCGAGGCCTGGTTCCACAGTCCCTACCCTCAGAGAACCCACCTTCAGGAGGAGGAGATGGATGTAACTCTCTCACTTTCCTTTGTATTGCCCACACTCTTTCTCCAAGCCCTGTGCTTTTTCCCAATCAACAGTGGAGTCACTAGACCAATTTCTACAGCCTCCATCAACGAAAGTCACTTGCAATGTCTCATACTCAAATGCTGCAGGGACCCATGCAGATAGTAACATAGATAGCTGACATTTTGTCAAACAGGATGGGTTGCCTCTGAGCCTCTGTGCTTGCTGTTCCCTCTGCCTGTACACTTTTCCCCTTCAAGCTCCATGTGGCTCGCTCCTCACTTTCCTTCAGTCTTTTCTGGAGGGCTGTCTTCTCAAGAGGGTTTCCCTGACTATCCTTTCTAAATTGCCTCTCCAACATTGGCCACTCGCTTCCCTGCTTTGTCTTCCCCTACGGCACTTGTCTCTAGGTTTACCATACAACTTACTTTTTTATGGTCTGCCCCCCACCTCCCCCCTAGAGCTGCCACAAGGGCAGAGACGAGTCTGTTTGGTCTCCTGCTGTGTATCCAGTCCCTAAAAGCACCTGACCCATCGTAGGTGCCCGGGAAATAGTCACTATATCCTCAAGGCCAGGTGCTGTGCTCAACTCTTGGATGTATTAGCTCAGTCCTCAGAACAAACCGATGAGGGTCTTCCCTGGTGGTCCAGTGGTTGAGAGTCTGCCTGCTATCACAAGGGAGGGAGACAGGTTCTGTCCCGGGTCCAAGAGGACCTCACGTGCCACGGAGCAGCTGAGCTTGGGCACCACAGCTACCAAAGCCTGTACACCTGGAGCCAGTGCTCTGCAGTGAGAGAAGCCACTGTATTAAGAAGCCCGTGTATGGTGACTAGAGAGCCCACGTGCAGCAGTGAAGACTTAGGACGGCCAAAAATAAATAAATACAAAATTAAACAAATGAAAATAAACCTGTGAGATAGGTACCGTTTGTTGCTGTTGTTATAATGATGATGCCCATTTTACAGAAGACGAGGCTGGAGTACAGAGAGGTGGAAGCACAGGGCTAGTCAGGGCTGGATCCAGCGCTCAGACCTAGCACCGGAACCGTGTTCCCGACCACTTCACCGCTCCCAGCACACTGCTCTGAACGGCACAGCCGGAGCTGGTGGGAACCGTGACTACTGGAAAAAGCTCTCCGTGCCCAAAAACGTTCCTTTTTAAAATTTTTATTCCTGTTCTGGATCAAAAAAAGAATCGGATGCCTTATTTAGCCTTTAGGCCACAAGTTGGATCAAGATCAACCTAAAGTAGAAATTGTGAGCAAAAATAGGTTTTTATTGGGTTAAGGAGGAATCGAGATTTAAGGAAAGATTGCCAACCAGACTTTGTGCATTGAAGACTCTACAGGCTTTCTTTTTCTTTTTTTTTTTTTTTTGGTCTTGGCAATTTGTCCTTTGGCAAGAGGGCCCAAGCTAAGCAGGAAGGGTTGAGATAGCTATCTGAGCGGTCCTTCTGTGACCCAGTGGGACCCTCCGTGAAGGGCTGATCTCAGGAGCTGTTCAAATGACACGCAGGCTGCCAGTTGTCACAGGCTGGTCTCCAGGGAAAGCAGTAGCTTTACAGAGGAGGGAGCAAGCCCCAGAGGCAAGGGACACGTGTTGCCTTGGCACTGCCAAGGCGTTAATTAAATTGCCTCACTCCATGTCTTCCTAGACAGCCCCAGAGTTTCTTTGATGGCTGTGCAATATATGGATTAGGTACAGCTTGCCTCTCTGGTGGTTCAAAGGGTAAAAAGAAATCCTCCTGCAGTGTAGGAGACCTGGCTTCAATCCCTGGGTTGGGAAGATTCCCTGGAGAAGGGAATGGCAACCCACTCCAGTATTCTGGCCTGGAGAATCCCATGGACAGAGGAGACTAGCAGACTATAGTCCATGTGGTCGCAAAGGGTTGGACGTGACTAAGCTACACAGACACCGGTTGCTTTAGACCCCAGGCATCCCACACTCGAGGGTCCAGCTCAGATGGCCTGGGGATCAGAATGCCAGGCAAAACCTTCAGAAATGCCTTCATGAAAGAATACTCACAAGTCACAAATATTTGTTGAATACTGTGGGCCACATTAATATCTTCTTCACTTCCCAGACTCTCAGGAAAGATCAAAAGGACTTTTTCTCTTTCATGAGGCAGCTCTACTCAAATAATAGCCTACTCAGTCTCTCCACACAACTAGAAACAGCTGCAGGCATATCACTTCAGTCACTTCTGGGTCCAACTCTTGGAGACCCTATGAACTACAGCGCTCCAGGCTCCTCTGTCCAGGGGATTCTCCAGGCAAGAATACTGGAGTGCGTTGCCATGCCCTCTCCTAGACATTCGCAATTCTTTTAACTCTCAGCAGTCCCGGGGTGAGCACCTAGTGGTGCTAGCAATGTGGTCCAGAGTGACACAGATGGGCAGAAGATAGGTATATTCCCGAACAGTGAAATGAGCACAGGCTTAAAGGTATAAGAATACAAGGGAAGGGAGGCTTCCCTGGTGGTCTAGTGGTTAAGAAACTGCCTGCCAATGTAGGGGACAGGGGTTCAATCCCTGGTCCGAGAAGATCCCACATGCAATGGCACAGTGAAGCCCATGTGCCAGAACTACGGAGCCTCTGCTCCCAAAGCCTATGCTCTGCAACAAGAGAAACCCACCTCAGGGAGAAACCCACTTGCCGGGCCCATGCAATGCATAATAATCTTTCAACTGAGTCCCAACTTTATTCCAAACTGAAAGACTGACGGTTCCCTCTTCAGGAAGCCATGGACAAACATCTTCAACAAAAGCTTTAAGCCAGTTTGCCTCACTCCATGTCTTCCTAGACAGCCCCAGATTTCTTTGATGGCTGTGCAATATATGGATTAGGTACAGCTTGCCTCTGGTGGTTCAAAGGGTAAAAGAAATCCTCCTGCAGTGTAGGAGACCTGGCTTCAATCCCTGGGTTGGGAAGATTCCCTGGAGAAGGGAATGGCAACCCACTCCAGTATTCTGGCCTGGAGAATCCCATGGACAGAGGAGACTAGCAGACTATAGTCCATGTGGTCGCAAAGGGTTGGACGTGACTAAGCTACACAGACACCGGTTGCTTTAGACCCCAGGCATCCCACACTCGAGGGTCCAGCTCAGATGGCCTGGGGATCAGAATGCCAGGCAAAACCTTCAGAAATGCCTTCATGAAAGAATACTCACAAGTCACAAATATTTGTTGAATACTGTGGGCCACATTAATATCTTCTTCACTTCCCAGACTCTCAGGAAAGATCAAAAGGACTTTTTCTCTTTCATGAGGCAGCTCTACTCAAATAATAGCCTACTCAGTCTCCCCACACAACTAGAAACAGCTGCAGGCATATCACTTCAGTCACTTCTGGGTCCAACTCTTGGAGACCCTATGAACTACAGCGCTCCAGGCTCCTCTGTCCAGGGGATTCTCCAGGCAAGAATACTGGAGTGCGTTGCCATGCCCTCTCCTAGACATTCGCAATTCTTTTAACTCTCAGCAGTCCCGGGGTGAGCACCTAGTGGTGCTAGCAATGTGGTCCAGAGTGACACAGATGGGCAGAAGATAGGTATATTCCCGAACAGTGAAATGAGCACAGGCTTAAAGGTATAAGAATACAAGGGAAGGGAGGCTTCCCTGGTGGTCTAGTGGTTAAGAAACTGCCTGCCAATGTAGGGGACAGGGGTTCAATCCCTGGTCCGAGAAGATCCCACATGCAATGGCACAGTGAAGCCCATGTGCCAGAACTACGGAGCCTCTGCTCCCAAAGCCTATGCTCTGCAACAAGAGAAACCCACCTCAGGGAGAAACCCACTTGCCGGGCCCATGCAATGCATAATAATCTTTCAACTGAGTCCCAACTTTATTCCAAACTGAAAGACTGACGGTTCCCTCTTCAGGAAGCCATGGACAAACATCTTCAACAAAAGCTAAAAATCTATCAACAGTTGCAGTCTTTACATGTACACCACGACTTTTCATCATAGTCTTAAGCATATGTACAAAAAGCTGTCTACTATTACCTTGTCCCATAATTTTTTACTCTCAACTATACTCTCCCCGCCCGCACTTACCTCAGTCTTCTCGGGATCCCTCAGCTCCTTGGGCGGCGGCCAAATCTGCTCCTTCACTCCTTCAGCGTCCCTGTTCGGGCGCCACTTTGCCGGGCCAGCCGGCAGTCGAACAGGTCCTGAAGAGAGTGGCAGATAGGCTAAGAAAAGAAAGTAGGACAGAAAAGATGAGGTTGAGAGGGACAGCAAGAAGGCAGACAACTCTACAGGTTGCTGACAAGTTGCTGACAAGTTTATTGAATTCGCTCATACCTTTTATACTTCACCCAACAAGCAATTGTGTACACGTGCTTTAGGCCAGGTGTCGATCATAAACTAGGTGTTACCTCCTGGTGTGTTATTAACATTTTCAAAGCTCTTTAGATTACAATGGTTCTGGGTCATAATGCCCCTCAAGCCCTTTTCACCTGTAAAGAGGCTCCAGGTGTTCTTTATGCTAGCTCAGGAACGTCTTCACAACACCTGGGGTGGCGGGACAGAGAGCTATGCTGTTATCAGCCCCTGTTGCCAGGGCAGCTCCCAGGGCTATGTTTCCTTAAAAGAAACCCCTTGAAACAGGGCAGCTCCCCGCACCCACTCACTGAAAGGAAGAGCAGCCACTGCTCACTGCGACCAGAACAACAACGAAGAACCAGTGCAACCGCAAATACGTATGTACTTAAAGAAGATACAGAAGTGACAACCACACACCCTGGCTGGGCTATGCTGTTTATTGGGGGAAATAAAAAGCAAGTCTGAGCTAGGTTGGGTGGTTTGTCTGGAGGGAAAGGTCTTCCTAGGGGGCTTCCAGGTGTGCAGCTTGGGGTGGAGAGCTCCTCACAGACAGGAAGGACTACAGAGCTGTCCCAGTGTCCAGCCCTGGCGGGGGTTGCCCCACAGCACAGGGAGTGTCCTACAGCCCAAAGGTGCTCCAGCAGAGTCCAGCTCTCTGCTTCCTGGGGCTGAGACAGAATGAGTCCTGCCTCAGGCCAGCTCAACATTCCTCTACTCTTTGGTGTCTGTCATCCCATGGATTGGAACTTGCCTCTGTGTCTAATGATGTCATCGCCTTCTGTAAGGAGATGCCACCCCCGGCTGCTCCGTGTGTGGTGGTGAAGGTCTCGCTGAGCCCTGAGGTCAGACCTACCTGATTGAGTTTCCTGTTCAGCTGCTTCCTGGCCCTGCGGACTTCACACGATCTCCTCACTGTTCTCGAGTCTCTGGCTCCTCCTCAGTAACTCAGTAAAGTCAGTACCTCTAGCTCAGAAGAGCTCCAGAAGGATTAAGTGAGAACAGGCAAGACAGAACCACACCTATTGTGTTAGCACAGAGTGCTCACTAGGATTTTATATGAATAAAAGGTATAGAAAAGTGCTTTGCAAACTCCAAAGGCCAATGCAAATGGGTTATTACAATTTTTGTTACATGTAAGCTCCATGAAAAATGTTGTCTATTTCCTTCGTGACTGCACCTCCAGAGCCCGGGCCTGGACTGTAGCAGGGACGCAGACATATTTGTGGCAGAGGTGGACACATGCTTGCCCAGGAGGGTCAGCTGAGAACTCAGAGGGCCAGGACTGGAAGCTGCTGTTCCCTCCCTTCTTCAGAAACCCGCCAGGGGCACGGGTGTAAGCCTGGTGGTCTCCCCAGAGCTCATCTCAACCCCCAGACCTAATCTGTCCGGAGCCTTCTCTCGCCTGGCTGTGGGCTGGGTGATGCGTGTGTGTCCCGACTCCATCCAAGCAAGTTGCAGTCACCACCTCCAGGCGGGGGCTATTTTGGATCTGAGGGTGTCAGGAGCATAAAAGGACCAGTGAGTGCCCAGTTCTCTCTCTCCATGTCTCAACTGGAGCCTGAAATAGCTGTGAGGCTAAAGAGAATCTCAGAATAGCTTTTGGCTTCACCACAAGTCCAGGCTGAGCACAAACACATAGCCAGCAAGGGCCAAGTAGGCAGCTCACACAAACAGTTCACAGCGTGAGAAGTGCTTTGGGGAGAAAAATGAAAATCACAGTACAAAACCCAGGCTTGTCCTTGTTTGGGGAAAAGAAACAGCATCTTCAGTAACTCCAGCGGTACAGCCAACAGATAGTGACCATTGCACAAGGTCATGAAGCCACCCGTATGGCCATGGCTGGGGGTGCTTAGCACTGGGGACCCCAAAGTGGGGGCTTCTGAACATCCAGCAGGGGGCTTTAAAAGTGTCACCTCACCAGGATGTGATTGTACAGGGGCCTTAAGTCACCGAGTGCTGTGTGTGCCAGGCACAGGGCGTGACTCTGAAGATGTTATCTTATTAAATTCTCACAGAAGACTGTGACTGAAGTCTCAGGCCCGTTTTACAGGTGAGAGCTCTGAGACTCACAGGCATGAGCAAACTTGGCTCAATTGGTAAGTGACAGAACTGGGGTTTGAATGCTGGTCTATAATTGCTTCTTGGCAGGAAAGCTATGACAAAGCTAGATAGCATATTAAAAAGCAGAGGCATCAGTTTGCTGATAAAGGTCCATATAGTCAAGGCTGTGGTTTTTCCAGTAGCCATGTATCGATGTGAGAGTTGGACCATATAGAAGGAAGAATGCCAAAAATTGATGCTTTCAAACTGAGTTGCTGCAGAAGACTCTTGAGAGTCCCTTGGACAGAAAGGAGATCAAACCAGTCAATCCTAAAGGAAATCAACACTGAGTACTCACTGGAAAGACTGATGTTGAAACTGAAGCTCTAATACTTTGACCGCCTGATGAGAAGAGCCAATTCATTGCAAAGACCCAGATGCTGGGAAGGATTGAAGGCAGGAGGAGAAGGGGGCAACAGAGGATGAGATGGCTGGATGACATCACCAATTCAATGGACATGAACTTGGGCAAACTCTGGGAGATGGTGAGGGACAGGGAAGCCTGGGGTGCTGCAGTCCATGGGATTTAGAAGAGCCGGACACAACTTGGCGACTGAACAACTGTGTGAGTCCAGTGCATTTTAGTTGGGTTGCACCAATGGGCAGAACTCTGACCTCTTGAGAGAGGACAGGATTCCAGCCTCAGGTTTTGGTGAACTGTTTCCTACAGCTCCAGGAACATAGGCATGAAGGCCTGAGCAGGACAGTAGTTGAACAAGATAGAGCTCATGGGGGTGAATGGTCCCTCTCCAGCATCTCTGAGAGGTAGGAGGTGCAGGCAGGTGAGGTCTGGCAGGAGATCAGAGGAAACCAGGAGGCCACACATCCTGTTGGGTGGGCACTGCTTTGCCCCGTCTGCCTGTTAAGTCTTTTCCCTTGAGTCCCATCACCTACTCCAAGAGGTACCACATCTGATCCCAGGATCTGAGTCCACTTCTTGACCATAAGCATGATACCCTCGGCAGTGACTTCGGGAAACAAGTGAGCAGGGACTGGCAGAAAGAAAGAGCTCAAACTTAACAATGACCTAGGTTATCCCAGCCCCTAAGCCTGTGCTGTTGCCAAGACACTCAGGGCAGCCAACATGCCAACACCCACTGTTGCTATTCTCTGTCTCCTTAACCTCCTCCAGCAGAGGCTTGCCCCTTGAAAGGTGCTGGGAAGGGCTTCCCTGGTCGTCCAGTGGATAAAGACACCGCCTTGTAGTGCAAGGGGTGCCGGTTTGATCCCTGGCCAGGGAAGATTCCACGTGCCGCAGAGCGGCTGGACCGATGTGTCCTATTACAAGCCAGTGCTCTGGAGCACATGCGCCCAGAGCCTGTGCTCTGGAACGAGAGAGGCCACTGCAATTGGAGGTTCACACAGGCCAAAGATCACAGATAGATGAAAACAGATAAATGAAAGACTAATAGAAGTGCCCCCCCAAAACAAAAAGAAGTTAAAAAAATTTAAAAAAAAAAAAAAAAAAAAGCAAGGTGCTGGAAAGTTGGGACTCTAGGCAAGGTGTGGAGAAGGAGCCCACCACGAGGGGGCAGTGTGGAGCATAGTCCCCGTCTGCCATCTCCCCAGGGCATTTTTCCTTCCACAAACTCCCAGGACCAAACAGCCAACCGGGCGACGTATACCAAGGGATCCACGAGCTTTCTGTGGAGAACCTCTACCTGTGTTGTTTTCATTTAAAATGTAAGTTAAAGTGTAACCATATTCTGAATTCTCCAAAGACAGGATGAGTGAAGCCCACATGTGGAGGCTGTCCTTGACATTGAACCGGCGTAAACAAACCGATAAAGAACAGAGGCAGATGCAGTATGAGAATCATGTGTTTGTTCTGGCAGCAGGCCATGGGATACCATCACACGAAGGTTAGTGGCTGGCATGCGGTTTAGGGCAAGTCAGGTAAGAGCCTGAATCATGGCTCTTGTCCCACCAGAGAGATCAACTTTTGGCAAAACCACCTCCTCCACTCCATTCCACTTGACACTTTGTTGCATTTTTGTGAGGATGTTCAATCTGTGCATTTGTTTTAGTGTTAGGGTTGTATGATTTAGTGGTTAATATCAAGCTTTATATATGTACATATTTAAATAACACTATAAAAATTTAGAGAAGATGGGTAGACTGAACCATTCTTCTTAAGAGGAGATAGAAGGGCTGCAGCGCGAAGCTAGGGTGTGTCCAGGAGAGGTGGAGGCCACCGATGCCAGGCAAGGACTTTGGGACTTGGAATCAGGAGCGGGTTCCAGGCTACAGCTGCCACTACTTCTCAGGGCTGTGATTGCCTTCGCATGTTGGCTTCTGCTTTTAAATTCAGACTGCTCGGTGAGCTTCCTGTCACCTGGCATCCCCTTTTGCAGTTGCTCCAGCTGGATGGTTGGCGGGGGAGGTGGGGATGCTGCTGGGAGATGAGAGGGTGCCCCAGTGGAAACAGCCCTGGACAGCACAGAGCCCGACTGACAGACAGACCTAACCTGTCTAGCTGCTGCTGGCCCCCAGCACCTCCTCCAGGTTAGCCATCGGTCACTCCCCAGCAGGTCCATTAGTAGGGGTCAAGGGCAATTAAGCACCAGAGCACGGCAAGCCCTTTCTGGAAAGAAGCCAAGTTGGCCCACAGTTGCTTGGATTGTCCTTTGGAGTAGTCCTCATTCCCAGGGCATTTTGCCTTCCACAAACTCCCAGGACCAAACAGCCAACCGGGCGACGTATACCAAGGGATCCACGAGCTTTCTGTGGAGAACCTCTACCTGTGTTGTTTTCATTTAAAATGTAAGTTAAAGTGTAACCATATTCTGAATTCTCCAAAGACAGGATGAGTGAAGCCCACATGTGGAGGCTGTCCTTGACATTGAACCGGCGTAAACAAACCGATAAAGAACAGAGGCAGATGCAGTATGAGAATCATGTGTTTGTTCTGGCAGCAGGCCATGGGATACCATCACACGAAGGTTAGTGGCTGGCATGCGGTTTAGGGCAAGTCAGGTAAGAGCCTGAATCATGGCTCTTGTCCCACCAGAGAGATCAACTTTTGGCAAAACCACCTCCTCCACTCCATTCCACTTGACACTTTGTTGCATTTTTGTGAGGATGTTCAATCTGTGCATTTGTTTTAGTGTTAGGGTTGTATGATTTAGTGGTTAATATCAAGCTTTATATATGTACATATTTAAATAACACTATAAAAATTTAGAGAAGATGGGTAGACTGAACCATTCTTCTTAAGAGGAGATAGAAGGGCTGCAGCGCGAAGCTAGGGTGTGTCCAGGAGAGGTGGAGGCCACCGATGCCAGGCAAGGACTTTGGGACTTGGAATCAGGAGCGGGTTCCAGGCTACAGCTGCCACTACTTCTCAGGGCTGTGATTGCCTTCGCATGTTGGCTTCTGCTTTTAAATTCAGACTGCTCGGTGAGCTTCCTGTCACCTGGCATCCCCTTTTGCAGTTGCTCCAGCTGGATGGTTGGCGGGGGAGGTGGGGATGCTGCTGGGAGATGAGAGGGTGCCCCAGTGGAAACAGCCCTGGACAGCACAGAGCCCGACTGACAGACAGACCTAACCTGTCTAGCTGCTGCTGGCCCCCAGCACCTCCTCCAGGTTAGCCATCGGTCACTCCCCAGCAGGTCCATTAGTAGGGGTCAAGGGCAATTAAGCACCAGAGCACGGCAAGCCCTTTCTGGAAAGAAGCCAAGTTGGCCCACAGTTGCTTGGAGTGTCCTTTCCCATGAGTATACCCAGGGTACACAGGTCCCTCAGACCAGTGGCTCTGCCGACCTCGAGTTAGAGCTGTGAGAGCCTCCTTCTCAAGGGTGGGAATAGGGCCAACAACCACCTGGCAAAGGAAATGTCTAAAGTTCCTGGGACCTCATCTTTCCAGGACAAGGTTCCTTCTGCCAATAGGGAGATCAATAACATTTTAAGGGCGTCTCCAGTTATCCTGTGGTTAAGTATTGGCCTCGCAATTCAAGGGACACCGGTTCAATCCCTGGTCTGGGAAAATCCCACATGCCAAGGGGCATCTAAGCCGGTGTGCCTCAACTACGGAGCCTATGAGCCACATCTGCTGAAAACCATGCTCTCTAGAGCCGGGGCTCCACAACAAAACAAGCCATCTCAGTGAGAAGCCCCTACACTGCAACTAGAGAAAGCCCTCGTGCACCAACAAAGTCTCGGCACAGCCAAAAATAAATAAATACTAAAAAATCATAATCATTTAAAAATATATTTTTAGTTTATAAAAAGTATTCAGTTTTAGTTTATAAAAAGTATTCATGTGTTCATTTTATAATCAGAATAAAGATATTCTAATTTCGTCATCTCCTTTTTGTTTCTATTTTGATATTCTTTCTCTAGTCTTTATCAAGCACAGTAGAAAAGCTTTCTGTATACATATATATATATATATATATATATATATACACATATATGTGGGCTCCTTTACTCCTCCACTGGCATCTGGCTTTGGAGGGCCCGTGAAAGCTTCCTACCTTGTATCCATGCATGTTAAGGGATCTGCAGATGGGCTCAGAAGGGAAAGCAGTGTATGCAGACTTGCGTTTGCACAGTTTCCTGGGAGGACAGTCCACAGTTTTCATGACATGATGGAGAAGGGTCCAACACTTTCAAATTATTAAGAGTCACAGCGTTCCCAAAGTTGGAGGAACTGGGTTGTTTTGTCCAGAGAGCTGCTCTCAAGTTTGAAAGGCAATTGTGTCAAAGAATATGGATGCTGTCTGACTTGCCAAGAAGGAATGGAAACCAGTGGTATAATCTCAGGGAGGCATTTCAGCTCACTCTAAGGACCAAGTAGCTGAGTGATGGAAAATACAGCAGACAGTTACCCCAAACAGTGGCTTCCTGATCACTGAGGTGTTCAGTCAGCGGCTGGTCGTGGTGTCAGGGGACAAAATGGACTGATGGCCTCGTGGGTCTTGTCCAGCTCATGACTGGACTGAAGAGGGTGGCTTCTGATAATACTCAGATGAAAAAGTGAGGAAGGAGAAAAAGTTGAGCTTCACTTTTGAACTGTAGAGACCAGAGGCACAGGAAGCTGTTTGACTTTACTTCTTACTAGCCTTTTTTATGCCCCTCAGGGAGAAAGGACATCTTCGGCAGGGCTGTAGAACTCAGAGCTCAAGTCTTCTAAAGCTGAGTGGAGGCTAGACGTTCCCGACTTGATCCTGCTGACCTGTGCTTGGTTGGCTCTGTGCCGTGGTACCTGGGAACCACAGAATCTGTTTTTGTTTGTACGCTCTAATTTATTTTTAAATATTTATTTATTTGGCTGTGCTGGGTTTAATTAAGGTCCCTGCAGCACGTGGGGTGTTCGATCTGCATTCAAACTCTGAGTTGAAGCGTGTGGGATCCAGTTTTTTGACCAGGGATTGAACCCGGGCCCACTGCATTGGGAGTACGGAGGCCTAGACGATGATGGGGTGTGTGTGTGTGTGTGTGTGTGTTAGTCACTCAGTCGCGTCGACCCTTTGCAGCTCTCTTGCCTATAGCCTGGCAGGCTCCTTTGTCCATGGCATTCACTAGGCAAGACTACTGGCATGCCCTCCTCCAGGGCAGGTTTGCTCTTAATCGTATTCCCTGTTATATGTGAAACTCTTACAGATCTTTTCCAAAAAATTATTTTTGAAATATATTCAAGAAAAGCATTGATTATGTTCATCCAATTTGTATAGGTCAGCTATTAAATTATTTTATTATGAAAGTTCATTTTTTCCCTTTCCCTTTTTTTAAATTAAACTGTTTATGTTGTTTGGGGTTTCTGGTGGCTCAGACAGTAAAGATTTGGTGAAATTAAAATTTTTCATGCTGTCTGACTTGCCAAGAAGGAATGGAAACCAGTGGTATAATCTCAGGGAGGCATTTCAGCTCACTCTAAGGACCAAGTAGCTGAGTGATGGAAAATACAGCAGACAGTTACCCCAAACAGTGGCTTCCTGATCACTGAGGTGTTCAGTCAGCGGCTGGTCGTGGTGTCAGGGGACAAAATGGACTGATGGCCTCGTGGGTCTTGTCCAGCTCATGACTGGACTGAAGAGGGTGGCTTCTGATAATACTCAGATGAAAAAGTGAGGAAGGAGAAAAAGTTGAGCTTCACTTTTGAACTGTAGAGACCAGAGGCACAGGAAGCTGTTTGACTTTACTTCTTACTAGCCTTTTTTATGCCCCTCAGGGAGAAAGGACATCTTCGGCAGGGCTGTAGAACTCAGAGCTCAAGTCTTCTAAAGCTGAGTGGAGGCTAGACGTTCCCGACTTGATCCTGCTGACCTGTGCTTGGTTGGCTCTGTGCCGTGGTACCTGGGAACCACAGAATCTGTTTTTGTTTGTACGCTCTAATTTATTTTTAAATATTTATTTATTTGGCTGTGCTGGGTTTAATTAAGGTCCCTGCAGCACGTGGGGTGTTCGATCTGCATTCAAACTCTGAGTTGAAGCGTGTGGGATCCAGTTTTTTGACCAGGGATTGAACCCGGGCCCACTGCATTGGGAGTACGGAGGCCTAGACGATGATGGGGTGTGTGTGTGTGTGTGTGTGTTAGTCACTCAGTCGCGTCGACCCTTTGCAGCTCTCTTGCCTATAGCCTGGCAGGCTCCTTTGTCCATGGCATTCACTAGGCAAGACTACTGGCATGCCCTCCTCCAGGGCAGGTTTGCTCTTAATCGTATTCCCTGTTATATGTGAAACTCTTACAGATCTTTTCCAAAAAATTATTTTTGAAATATATTCAAGAAAAGCATTGATTATGTTCATCCAATTTGTATAGGTCAGCTATTAAATTATTTTATTATGAAAGTTCATTTTTTCCCTTTCCCTTTTTTTAAATTAAACTGTTTATGTTGTTTGGGGTTTCCCTGGTGGCTCAGACAGTAAAGAGTCTGCCTGCAATTCAGGAGACCCAGGTTCGATCCCCGGTCTAGCCGATTAACAAACAATGCTGTGGTAGTTTCCGGTGAACCAGGAAGGGCTGCAGCCCTACATCTACATGTCTCCATTCTCCCCCAGGCACCCCTCCCACCCAGGCTACAGGTTAACTATTTTTAAGAAAAGCACACCATATGGAAAGCACCCTTCTCCAGGAAGACTTGAGTTGGAATTTCCAGAAACAATTAGTTTTGATCCGGCATTTACCCCCTCAGGTCATGTTAACAGGTGGCGTGTAGTCAATAATTACTGACACAGCTTGTATATCTTGCCTTCTAATCTGAACACATATTTTCTATGTAGTTAATATTCACTGTATATATATATATACTTGTTTTATTCCATAGGCCTTTGTTTCCTCTGGAGCTGTAGCTTAAAGGAGGAAGATTTTACATAAAAAGTAGAGTTATATGGTTCTCAATCAGCCTGAATCAAATAAGCAAACAGACGTAATACTTCAAAGCAAAGGCCAACAGTCACGGTCTTGATTTCTAGAAAAAAATGGAGGTGCGCTGTTGTGGATGAAACAATGGTTTGGGAGCTGCCTAATCAGGATTATCACAAAACTATCACAAACTTGTTTCCCAGGGGCAAACACTGCCTCTTATCCCGGTTTTCCTTATTTGTGAAGCGGCCACACCCTCGCTGGCCACCTGGAGATAGCCGGTAGATTTCCAACAGGCGAATGGGTCCTCGTGGGCTGGGGAGCCCCGAGGGCAGAACAGAGCCCGCCTCACCAGAGCACCTCCGCTTGAAGAGCAGTCCTAAAAAAAAAAAAAGAAAAGAGCTGCCCAGCCAGCCTTTCCATCTGGGGAGCTCCTAGTGGCTCAGTAACCAGGCTGTTTTCTGGTTATTCCTGCTGGGCTGAGCCCACCTGGTAGGGGGGACCCTACACCAGAGAACCAGACCTGGTCAGAGGAGCTGTGTGGTGGAAGAAAAGAGAGGCCTGCTGTGGGAGCCTAAGGCCAGCCAATGGCCCCTGCATTTCCTAGAGAAGATGAAGCTGGAGAGAGGCCTGGCCCCTGCCCCCCGAGACTAGACGGAGCAGTGGGTCCTGCGCCAGGAGGAAGGGCTCAGGCCCTGGTGAGAAGCATTTGAAAGCGCAGAAGCCTGGCCAGGGGAACACGGTCTGTGAACGGAGTTCATGAAGCCAAGGCAGAGAGGGATTGCCAACTTCCCCGCCTAGTCTGGGCAGGATCTGATGGCCTGAAGCTCACAAGACCTCTGTCCTCTTGAAGAACGGCAGCTCTTGAAAGGGAGACCAACCTTGGTTGTGACACTGACCAGTGTCTCTTGCTCCCAGACCACCTGACTGGGCAGTGCCTCAGCCTCTTTGGCTCTCCAAACAACCCTGCAGTGAGGTGAGCTAAACAGCTTTGCTACTGGAGAATGGCTCAAGGTCACTGAGCTCTGAAGAGGCCCCTTGAAGGTTTGCGATTGGATCGTCTAACTCCAAAGTCCAATCTCTTTCCAATATTCCTGCTACCTTACCCACATACCCCCAGAAAGGTCTGCTATGCACACTCCTTTCATAAAGGAGCTCACAGTTTACAAACCAGTTTGTAAACCCTGATATCCTTTCGTGAGATGTGCCGTTGATCTATTTGTAAGAGACGAACTCATGGAGCTCAGAGAGGTTATACGAGTGGGTCAGAGTCTCACGGCAGAGCCAGGGTTCCTTGTGAGTGTGTTCACCTGCTCTCAGGAATCCTGCAGAGGGTAGAGAGTCTAACCAGCCCCCGTCTCTGCCTTGCTTTATGTGACCCAGCTTTCTGTTTTGTGGCGAAGCATCTTACTTCCAAAAGGCAAAAAGGGAAGCAAAGTCAATGTGACGTCTGAGAGTCTGAGGAAGGACCTGTAGTGGTCAGGCTTATCCTGAAAACTCACAAGCATGGGCGGACATCTGTGGTCTAAAGGCCATGGCTCTTTGTGGAGGGCAGTGATGGAAATGACTGTCCACCCAGTGCAGGACCGACGCTGAAAACCTTCAAATAGCTCATTTGCTTAAAGGATGACACAGACCCATAAGACCACTCAGTTCTATACAGAAAGTAAGAAAGCAACTAGTTGGATGATTATTATGTGGAAACAAAAGAGGGCTTCCCAGGTAGCACTAGTGGTAAAGAACTTGCCTGCCAATGCAAGGGACAAAAGAAACACAGGGTTGCTCCCTAGGTCAGGAAGGTCCTCTGGAGGAGGGCATGGCAACCCATTCCCGTATTCTTGCCTGGAGAAACCTATGGACAGAGGAGCCTGGCGGACTACAGTCCATGGGGTCATAAAGAGCTGGGCAGGATCTGATGGCCTGAAGCTCACAAACCTCTGTCCTCTTGAAGAACGGCAGCTCTTGAAAGGGAGACCAACCTTGGTTGTGACACTGACCAGTGTCTCTTGCTCCCAGACCACCTGACTGGGCAGTGCCTCAGCCTCTTTGGCTCTCCAAACAACCCTGCAGTGAGGTGAGCTAAACAGCTTTGCTACTGGAGAATGGCTCAAGGTCACTGAGCTCTGAAGAGGCCCCTTGAAGGTTTGCGATTGGATCGTCTAACTCCAAAGTCCAATCTCTTTCCAATATTCCTGCTACCTTACCCACATACCCCCAGAAAGGTCTGCTATGCACACTCCTTTCATAAAGGAGCTCACAGTTTACAAACCAGTTTGTAAACCCTGATATCCTTTCGTGAGATGTGCCGTTGATCTATTTGTAAGAGACGAACTCATGGAGCTCAGAGAGGTTATACGAGTGGGTCAGAGTCTCACGGCAGAGCCAGGGTTCCTTGTGAGTGTGTTCACCTGCTCTCAGGAATCCTGCAGAGGGTAGAGAGTCTAACCAGCCCCCGTCTCTGCCTTGCTTTATGTGACCCAGCTTTCTGTTTTGTGGCGAAGCATCTTACTTCCAAAAGGCAAAAAGGGAAGCAAAGTCAATGTGACGTCTGAGAGTCTGAGGAAGGACCTGTAGTGGTCAGGCTTATCCTGAAAACTCACAAGCATGGGCGGACATCTGTGGTCTAAAGGCCATGGCTCTTTGTGGAGGGCAGTGATGGAAATGACTGTCCACCCAGTGCAGGACCGACGCTGAAAACCTTCAAATAGCTCATTTGCTTAAAGGATGACACAGACCCATAAGACCACTCAGTTCTATACAGAAAGTAAGAAAGCAACTAGTTGGATGATTATTATGTGGAAACAAAAGAGGGCTTCCCAGGTAGCACTAGTGGTAAAGAACTTGCCTGCCAATGCAAGGGACAAAAGAAACACAGGGTTGCTCCCTAGGTCAGGAAGGTCCTCTGGAGGAGGGCATGGCAACCCATTCCCGTATTCTTGCCTGGAGAAACCTATGGACAGAGGAGCCTGGCGGACTACAGTCCATGGGGTCATAAAGAGCTGGACATGACTGAAGCAACTTAGCATGCACGCACGGAAACAAAAGAGGCTTAGAAAAGCAAAAGTGATTCCCTAAAGCAATCTTTTAGGGAGGTGGCTCATGACATCATATCTATGGTAATGGAGGCAGCCTTGGATTTGGGGTCAGAAGGTACAGGTTGCGTGAACTTGAGCCAGTCACTTACCCTCACAGGCCTCAGTGTCTCCCTCCACAGACCTGCACATGCCTCAGGGTGATAGTGATGACCGTAGGGCACAATACGTGTCCCAGAGGGGCAGGTAGGAGTGTCCCAAGAGTGTCCCAAATACTCTGTTCAAGACATCACCATGTGCTTTGACTGTAAAAGGGGACATATAACATGAAATAATTTACTTAGATTTACCTGTAAATGATTGTAAGATCATTATCTAAGAGTGATATACTTGTTAAACTGAATTACTCCCTGTCAGTATTGATTATTCCCTGTTAGTCTTTACTGAATGTCATCTGTACTGGTGAAGGAAGAAAGAAGCTGGCTGCCCTGACTGAACTGACTCCATTTTGAGGAAGAGGTGAACTTTCAGTGAACTCTGGACAGTGTTTGGACTGGGTAGCCATGGAGATGAGAAATTAACTGTCCACTAGACCTCCGGGGTTGGTGAGAACCTGACCAGGAAGACCTCGTACCCAAGCCTCCCCTTGGCCGTGAAAATGAAATACCTGTCACAAGATAAATTGCCATTTGTGATTTTAGTTAATCAGTTTATGTTACAGACAGCCTAAGCGATATGCTTAGTTGATTTTCACTTGTACTATTGTGATTGTTACCAAATCATGCTTTTTTTCTTAACATCTCCTAGGCAACCTTAGAAGTTGGGGGGATGGGTTTGTGCACGTAGGCTTTAGGTATAAACGTGAGCCACAAGTTTTGCTCGGGGTCCTTGGCTAAATGAAGGCCTTGGACCCACAAGTGTAAAGCCAGCCTAATAAACCTCTTTTTCATCCACCACAAGCAGAGTTGGGTGCTTCACTGAGCGTGCCTCACAACATGACCTTGTGGTATGATTTCCTGTCTACTTCACCAAGGATCTTCTTATCAGTTCCACTACCTGCTGCACTAGGGTGTATAATACATTTATTTTTTCAAAATTATATTATTTATTTATTTATGGCTGTGCTGGGTCTTTGCTGCTGCGTGGGCTTTTTCTCTAGTTGCAGAGAGGGGGTGCTTCTCTCTAGCTGTGGTGCACAGGCTTCTTATTGCGGTGGCTTTTCTTGTTGCGGAGCACAGGCTGCAGGGCATACAAGCTCAGTAGGTGTGCCTTCCAGGCTCTAGAGCACAGGATCACCAGTTGTGGTGCAACGGTTTAGTTGCCTCAGGTAAGTGAGATCTTCCCAGACCAGGGATCGAACCCATGTCCCTTGCATTGGCAGGCAGATGCTTCACCACGGAGCCAACGGGGAAGCCCTAATGAATGTTTTTTGAATGAATGTGTAAATGAATGAAATGACAAGTCTGAGAAACATGATGCAGACTTTGGCTGCTGCTTCTTTTTTTTTTATTTTTTAGCACAGATAACACATGAATCGAAATGCAAAGAAACTCATTTTCTAAGCCTCCTGACCACTCCAAACATAGGGGATATGGCAAGAGCAGTTCTAAGAGGGAAATTTACAGCAATAGCATCCTACCTTAAGAAACCCGACCTCCCAGGATTCACGCTTCCCCTTCCTGGAATCTGGGCCCTGTGGTCCCATTCCCCTCTGTGCTCCTTGGAAGCTGCATTCAGTGTTTTAGCTGCCCTCAGGGATGATGGAGGAGGACAGCCATGGAGGCGGGTCACGACACTATGACCTGGGGATAGCACTAGCCCCTGCATGCCCCTTTGGCCTAGCAGCCACCAGGACTTTGACCAGAAGGTTCCCCTTCACACTGTTGCCCTGTGGCCTCAGGAGACTGTGGAGCTGAGAGACAGCTGGGCGCCCTGTGCATCTCTGTGCTCCAGGCGATGATGGTTTCCTAGGAGAAAGAGAGTCAGACAAGCCCTGCGTCCAGACAGAAGAACACAGTAAATGACAGGAGAGGAGGCAGAGGCAGAGGCTGGGGCAGGGTGGAGCAAGAGGAAGTGTCTGCAGAGAGCCCTTCTCTGGATGGCTGTTCTGAATCTCGATATGGCTCAAGGCTGGAAGTCTGGCAGAGCTGGAAGGGGCCTTGGTGACCGTGCAGTCCACGCCCTACGTCACAGATGGGGAACCCAAGGTCCTGATAGGGGAGGGAGCGGCCCAGAACTGTACAGAAACTGGGCAGGGCTGGGCCCACTGAGCTCAGGGGTCTGGAGGACGTCTGGGGGGCCTCTGTCTTCACCTTCTCCCGTTTCCCCCGACTCCCACCCCCTCTGCTCTCAGTCCCCAATACAGAGGCAGCTTTTCTGATGGCATTCTACAAGCTTAATCCCTGTTGGACCTGATGCAAAAATGTGTCCCCAAACCCTGAGCGCACCTGATGTCCGGGGATAGCGATGTGCAACTCGGCCGCCTGCTGAATCCGAACCTCGGTCTGGGGAGGACCCAAGTGGGATGTGACCAGCCTTGGACTGCCCCCAAGCACCTGCAAGCACCCCCAGGAAGTGGCAGCCAGAGCAAGGCAGCTGCACCGTGCTGACCACGCTGAGGGAGGCCCTCCTACCAGCAGTTTTCCAGAAGGAGGAATTTGCTCTGCGCACTGATTTAAAGCCGGTCCCCCAGCCCAGTCTTATAACAACCATCCACCCTGCTCCTGGGTGTTGATGGAAAAGAAAAGGACAATGGAAGACAAGCAAAACTCCCTGGGTTCCATTCCAGCTGTGCCGTGCATCAGCAGTGTGACCTTAGGTGGGTCCCCCACCTCTCTGGGCCTCCTTCTCCACATATTGACATGAAAGGATGGCCTGAACCCTGAGACCCTTCCAGCCCCTAGACTCTCTGACTCATACCAACTCATGTGTGCCGTTGTCCCTGCCCGCCCACCAGGGACTCTCTCCTTGGGTGGCTCAGACCTCAGAGTTTTTAATCATGGGAATCCTCCCTGCCCCAGAGTGTGGGAGGAAGAATGACTCCATCACTCAGAGAGGAAAGTCCTTCTGGAAGGAGAAGCTTCTTCCTTTCACTTTCTCCCATCAGGCTACCTAAGGAGCACACAGCTCGTCATGGTTCCCAGCTAACCAGAATTAAACCAACTTTTTCTGTAGGTGAAAAATTAGGGTTTTTTTTTTTTTTACCTGCAGTTTTATTGAAGGATTATTTTTCTGTAGAAGCTGAATTTTAAACATTTTTTATAAGGTTGTCTTGGTATCTACTGTACAATAATGCAAATCAGTCATCATTATATAGATCTCCTCTTCCTCTTGAGCCGCCTTCGCCTCCCCCAGCCAACCCCTCTAGGTTAGCTATGTGGAATCTAGAAAAATGGTATAGATGAACCTATATGCAGCGAAGGAATGGAGATGACACTAGAGAATGGACTTGTGGACACAGTAGGGGAGGAAGAGAGGGGGACGAATGGAGAAAGCAGCATCAACGTATAAACATTACCATGTGTAATGTGGACAGCTGGTGAGAAATTACTCTATAACACAGGGAGCCCAGTCGGGAAAAATTAGTTTTTCTTGCACGCCCCAAACCCTGCCTAATGCGGGAGGACCCAAGTGGGATGTGACCAGCCTTGGACTGCCCCCAAGCACCTGCAAGCACCCCCAGGAAGTGGCAGCCAGAGCAAGGCAGCTGCACCGTGCTGACCACGCTGAGGGAGGCCCTCCTACCAGCAGTTTTCCAGAAGGAGGAATTTGCTCTGCGCACTGATTTAAAGCCGGTCCCCCAGCCCAGTCTTATAACAACCATCCACCCTGCTCCTGGGTGTTGATGGAAAAGAAAAGGACAATGGAAGACAAGCAAAACTCCCTGGGTTCCATTCCAGCTGTGCCGTGCATCAGCAGTGTGACCTTAGGTGGGTCCCCCACCTCTCTGGGCCTCCTTCTCCACATATTGACATGAAAGGATGGCCTGAACCCTGAGACCCTTCCAGCCCCTAGACTCTCTGACTCATACCAACTCATGTGTGCCGTTGTCCCTGCCCGCCCACCAGGGACTCTCTCCTTGGGTGGCTCAGACCTCAGAGTTTTTAATCATGGGAATCCTCCCTGCCCCAGAGTGTGGGAGGAAGAATGACTCCATCACTCAGAGAGGAAAGTCCTTCTGGAAGGAGAAGCTTCTTCCTTTCACTTTCTCCCATCAGGCTACCTAAGGAGCACACAGCTCGTCATGGTTCCCAGCTAACCAGAATTAAACCAACTTTTTCTGTAGGTGAAAAATTAGGGTTTTTTTTTTTTTTACCTGCAGTTTTATTGAAGGATTATTTTTCTGTAGAAGCTGAATTTTAAACATTTTTTATAAGGTTGTCTTGGTATCTACTGTACAATAATGCAAATCAGTCATCATTATATAGATCTCCTCTTCCTCTTGAGCCGCCTTCGCCTCCCCCAGCCAACCCCTCTAGGTTAGCTATGTGGAATCTAGAAAAATGGTATAGATGAACCTATATGCAGCGAAGGAATGGAGATGACACTAGAGAATGGACTTGTGGACACAGTAGGGGAGGAAGAGAGGGGGACGAATGGAGAAAGCAGCATCAACGTATAAACATTACCATGTGTAATGTGGACAGCTGGTGAGAAATTACTCTATAACACAGGGAGCCCAGTCGGGAAAAATTAGTTTTTCTTGCATCTCAAAGTAGAGAAGCCACTTGGAATTTTGATGCTGAGGACATTCTGTTTCTAGTTCTGTGTGTTCTTTGCCTCCATCTCTGAAACTTCTTAGTAACGAAGATTTAAGCTACACTTCAACCTTGCATATTTGCCCTTGAGCTTGAAAGGACGTGGAGGAGGGGGTCCCTTCTCTATTCACGTACAGGCTTCTTTGCTCTCATGTATACCTCACACTGTCATAGTCAGGTGCCCGGCAGTGTACAGCCTGCATAACTGTCCATGGTCACCTGGGTCTTTAAAGTGCCCTATCTCTTGCTTCCTCAAATAAAAGTCTAACTTCTCTTTTCTTGTGACTTCTCAGCCCAGGCAGCTGAGATGGGAACTGAATTTTAAGAACTGAACTCAGGCAGCTGAGACGGGAACTGAATTTCTGGGGCTTCCCTGGTGGTCCAGTGGCTAAGACTGCATACTCCCAATACAGGGGCCCAGGTTCGATCCCTGGTCAGGGAACTCGATCCTGAATCCTACAACTAAGACTTCACAGGCCACAACTAAGGCCGGACACAGCCAAATAAATAAATAATTTTTTAAAATTTAAAAAAAGAGCTGGAGTCCTTATATAAAGTCAAATGGTTCATTTGGGATGGGGCATCACTCTCTGCTTACCCAGCACTTGGAACAGAAGAGAAATGGCTTTTGCGCAACATAGTACCAAATTCACGCAGCTCTTTCTGGAATACCTGGACTTACCTGGACTTGAAACCTCTTTCCTTCTTTCCCTCTACTCTATCATAGGCACTTTCTATCAGGGAGCTCCTGTTCAAACATCAGTACTCAATACAGTCAGCCAACCCTCTAGGTTAGCTATGTGGAATCTAGAAAATGGTATAGATGAACCTATATGCAGCGAAGGAATGGAGATGACACTAGAGAATGGACTTGTGGACACAGTAGGGGAGGAAGAGAGGGGGACGAATGGAGAAAGCAGCATCAACGTATAAACATTACCATGTGTAATGTGGACAGCTGGTGAGAAATTACTCTATAACACAGGGAGCCCAGTCGGGAAAAATTAGTTTTTCTTGCATCTCAAAGTAGAGAAGCCACTTGGAATTTTGATGCTGAGGACATTCTGTTTCTAGTTCTGTGTGTTCTTTGCCTCCATCTCTGAAACTTCTTAGTAACGAAGATTTAAGCTACACTTCAACCTTGCATATTTGCCCTTGAGCTTGAAAGGACGTGGAGGAGGGGGTCCCTTCTCTATTCACGTACAGGCTTCTTTGCTCTCATGTATACCTCACACTGTCATAGTCAGGTGCCCGGCAGTGTACAGCCTGCATAACTGTCCATGGTCACCTGGGTCTTTAAAGTGCCCTATCTCTTGCTTCCTCAAATAAAAGTCTAACTTCTCTTTTCTTGTGACTTCTCAGCCCAGGCAGCTGAGATGGGAACTGAATTTTAAGAACTGAACTCAGGCAGCTGAGACGGGAACTGAATTTCTGGGGCTTCCCTGGTGGTCCAGTGGCTAAGACTGCATACTCCCAATACAGGGGCCCAGGTTCGATCCCTGGTCAGGGAACTCGATCCTGAATCCTACAACTAAGACTTCACAGGCCACAACTAAGGCCGGACACAGCCAAATAAATAAATAATTTTTTAAAATTTAAAAAAAGAGCTGGAGTCCTTATATAAAGTCAAATGGTTCATTTGGGATGGGGCATCACTCTCTGCTTACCCAGCACTTGGAACAGAAGAGAAATGGCTTTTGCGCAACATAGTACCAAATTCACGCAGCTCTTTCTGGAATACCTGGACTTACCTGGACTTGAAACCTCTTTCCTTCTTTCCCTCTACTCTATCATAGGCACTTTCTATCAGGGAGCTCCTGTTACAAAACTGTGACATAACAGGCAGAATACTTCAATGACACAGTCAAGCCTCCTGGGAGTCTGAACTCAGGGCTGGTGTTCTGCCACTGCCGCCTCATTCTCCCGACTGTAAGTTTCACCACGTGGAGTAGGGAATACTATCCCATACTTTGAGGAACTCCAGAGTCACATGGCTAATGGTCTGGATACAGGATGGGTCAAGAATTGAAACCTTGGGCTTCCCTGGTGGTCTGCTGGGTAAGGACACCACCTTGCAGTGCAAGGGGCGCCAGTTTGATGCCTGGCCTGGGGAGATCCCACGTGCCGCGGAGCGGCTGGACTGATGTGTCTAATTACCGAGCTGGAGCTCTGCGACAACAGAGGCCGTGGCCATGTAAGGCTCACACAGGCCCAGGAACAAAAGATGGATGAAAAGCAATAAATGAAAGACCAATAGAAGTGGCCCGTCTGCCCCCTTCCCTCACCAACCCGCCCCCTGTCCCCCCGAAAAAGAATTGAAGCCTTGGACTTCCCTGATGGTCCAGTGAGTGAAGACTCTGCCTTGCAGTGCAAGGGCACAGATTCGATCCCTGGTCCGGGAGGATCCCGCGTCCCGAGGAACAGCTGGACCAGTGTGTCCAATTACACGCCAGTGCTCTGGAGCACATGTGCCCAGAACTGTGCCCTGTAATGAGAGAGGCCACTGCGATGGGAGGCTCACACAAGCCAAAGAATAAAAATGGATGAAAATAAAACAAACAAACAAGCAAAAACTATAAAAGAGGCCAAAATTAAAAAAAAAAAACAATAATTGAGGCCTTGATGAAATTAACCTATGACACCACCAAATTTTCTCCTGGACTCTCTGTGGTCATCTGACTCCCCTTCCTGGGCTACAGTCCATACGGTCCTAAAGAGTCCAACACAACTGAGCACTGAGCAGTGTCCTGAGACAAAAGTATGTAGCCCCTTAAGCATTTATCACTCTGGGTCTCCCTGCCTCCATTCTTTAGGAAATTCTTTCCAAGAAAGAAAGGATAAAAAGGTGTGTATATAGTATAAAAAGAATATAAAATATAGAATGGTGCTGTTCATAACAGTGAACCTGGAGGCAGCATAAACCTCAAAAGAGGAGGAAGAATTTGTCAAACTGTTTCACATGCTGGTTGGATATTCATTACACAGACATTGTAAATGATGGTTATAGAAACCATACAATAGTATTCTTTAAAAAGCCCTGTGAGATCATGTAAATTGAAAAAATAAAATTTAGACCACACATGCAAACCTATGTTAACAAAATAACCATAACATGTGAAACTGATGAAATCCAAATAAAATCTGTGGATTGTACCAAAGCCAGTTTCCTGGGTTTGATATTATGTTATGCTTATGTAGGACATTAGTATTTGGGGAAACTGGATGAAGGGTATTTGAGACCTCTCTGTTCTATTTTTTCAACCTCCTATAAATGTATAATTATTTCAGAAGTTAAATTCCTGCAAAACTGCTATATATGTGTATGTTTATGTGTGTGTATATATATATATATGTATATATATAATGTGGGTGGTTTTATTTCTGTTTTCTGAATATTTTCATTTCCATGTCATGATGCAGGGGAAATGCCCACTGTACTCTTTATATAATTTTATGTATTCATTTGTTTTCAGCTGTGCTGGGTCTTCCTTGCTGTGTGGGCTTTTCTCTGGTTGTGGTGACCCACGGCTACCCTCTAGTTGCTGCGCACGGGCTCCTCACTGCAGTGACTTCTCTTTGGAGCACACCACTCCAGGCACATGGGCCCCCAAGCACAGACTCAGTAGTTGTGGCACACGGGCTGAGTTGCTCCGCAGCATGTGAAATCCTCCCAGACCAAGGATCAAATCCACGTCTCCTGCACTGGAAGACAGATTTTTTCCTACTGAGCCTCCAGGGAAGCCCCCCATTGCATTTTTAAGGAGGACATCCTCAACTTTGTCCACCCCCCGCCCCGGGTCTGTGCCCCTCCTCCCCAGCCTGCCGGCTGGTGGCTGTTGTGACCTGCTGTTGCTCCTTCCCTTTCCTCCGCCCTCCGCCTCCAGACAGCACACACCCTGAGGCAGGGGCTGTCTCATCACTTTATGCATCACTTTATGCATCTGCACTCATCTATCCCCTCCAAGTGCCCAGCCCAGGGCTTCATCCAATAACACATGCTGAACCAAAAACGCCACTGGATCCTGGGAATCTAGAACCAATGTCAAGGGGTGTGGAAGCGCACTTACCTTCAAAGGGCACACAGTCTCTTTGTGCATGTGTGTGTGTACCCCAACCTGGCAAAGCTCTGTGCAGAGTAGAGAGAGGATGGTGAGCACAGAGAGGAAGGGCCAGGGAGGGCTTTGTTGCAAGGAGGGCTTCATGGAGGAGGTGACACTTGGCTGGGCCAAAGAGTGAAGAGTCAACTGGCCTCTCAGAAGGGTATTTCCAGATAAAAAGACACCTTGGGCAAAACCTTGGGGAAGTAGAAGACCCAGCGGGGGGTGGGGGAGTGCATTGATATTTGAACCCCTCATTTTCATCCTGAGACATTTTGATTGAAACGGTTTCTAATCAGAATTACGTAAACATTAACAACTTTTTGTTAAGAAAGTATTTTCCAGCATGAACTCTATCGAGCCAATTTATTTTCTTTGTCAGTTTTTCTATCATCAGGTACACGTGTTCAGTTGTGTTCGACTCTTTGTGACCCCATGGACTGTAGCCCACCAGGCTCCTCTGTCCATGGATTTCCCCAGGCAAGAATACTGGAGTGGGGTGCCATTACCTTCTCCAGGGGACCTTCCCAACTCAGCGACTGAACCTGGGTCTCTTGCATCCCCTGCATTGGCTGGCAGATTTTTCATCCCTGGTGCCACCTACACTCTGGTTACATAGTTTCCAGTTTTTCCTTATTTTTATGTCACCAGAATTATTTTTGCTATCTCTTCTTTCTTTTTCCCTTCTCTATTTGAACAGAAAAGATCTCATTTATTCCTCTTTGTTTATATCAAGTTACACTGATAACCAATGAAGGTTTTGCCATTATGAAGGCATATAGGCCTTTATTTCTGCCAGCTTTGACTTCACTGAGTCAACTTTTATGTAAAGCAATATGGCCTAGGATTGTTAAAATTGTATTAATTTTTTAACTAAAAGCCAATTTTACCAAGTACTATACAACATTTGCTGTGATTGCTTCTATTTTACTTAGGGTTTTTTCTATCAGAAATATTTATTATACGCTGAGACAACTCCTGAGCATTTTTGTGTTCTAGATTCTCCACAACAAACCTGAGTGGATTTGTGAGACACTCAGAGAGACAGACGAAGAGAGCCATGACGCAGGGAGCGAGACTCTGAGAGGCAAGGCTATAGCACAGCGGGCATCCTGCCTGCCAAACAGAGGCGCGGGGAGGAGAGCTCACTGTCTCCTTTTGTTTAGAGAACAAAACGCAGTTCTCCTTCAAGGAGGACAAGAATATCCAGGCTCCCTACAGAGGATCATTCACAAAGTCAAGTGCGTGATAGGAAATCACGAGACAGAAAAATGCAACCTGTGGACAGGAGGAAAAGTGGTGAATGGTTCCCAGAGGAAATGTTTAAATAGGGGGAGAAAGCATCATTGTAGAAGGGCCACTCGGACACTGAGAAAGGACTGGCCCAGGAGGAGACAGTGAGTCCTGTTAGCAGAATATCTTATTGGCTCTGAAGGACGATCATGAAGATACGGACGAAAGCCCTGCAGATCTGAGAGTTTTGTATTTGCATTACCATGACAAAATGTCAGAGCTGCAAGACATCTTAGATGACATTCTATCTACCCCCTCACATTACAGATGAGGGAAGCAGGACTCAGAGGAGAAGTGATTTCCCTAAGATCCCACAGCTGTTTTAAAGATGCACCTGGATTAGAGCTCCCACCCCATAACTTTCCCATATCACATGGCCTCCTGATGACTACCTTGTGCTAAAACAGGCTCTCTGAGATGACTCATGTGTGTTCTCACAGGGACAAGTCCCAGCCATAGTTTCTAAGACAGCATCCAAGTGTCATTTCTTCTTTCTTCTCCCACATAGAATAAGCAGGCTTCCATTAAGCCATCAGATAGAGACCTAGTGTCACCATAAACCAGATATGAATGCCAAGTACTGCTCTGCATACGTAGTTGAGATCTGAGGCTTCTAATACTAGAACTTCTAGAAATGTGTGTGCTCAAAGTTCACATTTGAATCTGGTTAGGTGCTGAAGCAACATGCAGAGGAGGGGACTCTGCCTCTAATTCACAGTGGTGCCCAGTTCACAATATCTGGGGGAAAGGAGCGTATATCCCACGATCTCCGTTTGCGATACAAACGATGTTATTGGAAATACACAACAGCAAGTGAAGGATGGCAGTGGATGGATCATGCCCTGTCCTGATCCTGGGCACAGACACAAGGCATCAACAGCGGCTCTACAGGTCAGTTCCCTCCCAAGACAGCTGCCTCTCGCCCAACCCATTCCTGGGTTACTCTTGTCCAGTCTCTCAGGAAGTGTTTTCTAAGTATCTGACAAGTCTGATAGTAAAATGGGCTCCCTCCTGTAGAAACAAGTTCCTTCCTTGTCCCTAGGGCTGGTCATATCTGGGCCATATGATCTGATTGGGTCTTACAGTCCTTCCCTGTGGACTTGTGGCTGGGCCTTGGTGCTGGGGTTCAGAGAAGTGTGCTAAGAGGACCAGAGTAGTTCTGTCAGGGTTGGCCATGACCTCTAAGGCTCCTTCCCACACTACAATGGATGGAATTCTCTTACTGGCTATAGAGGGAAAGAGTCTACCCTTTGCTGAATACCCTCTAGGTCATGTAGGTGGCATTGGCTTTATGTACATCTAACTTAGTCCTAAGGGCTTCCCTGGTGGCTCAGAGGTAAAGAATCTGCCTGCAATGCAGGAGACATCAGTTCAATCCCTGGGTCAGAAAGATCCCCCCGGAGAAGGAAATGGCCACCCACTATAGTATTCTTGCCTGGAAAACTCCATAGATGGAGGAACCTGACAGGCTACAGTCCACGGGGCTGCAAATGAGTTGGACATGACTTAGTGACTAAACCACAACAAATATAAACCTACACACAGCACTGCAACACAGGCAGCCTCATAGCCACTGTTTTCATCAATCTAGGCTCCATAGATCTAGTCTTTGCCCAGTATCAGCCGTTCATCACTCCACGTGCAGATAAAGGCAGTGTCCTGGCTGCCATATCACACTGCCTCTGAAACTACAACTCTGGACACACACCTGGGGATGCTTTCAGGTCCTGTGAATTTGCAACTGAGTGTACTCATGACACATACTTACTGTAACAGGAGGAGTTCTGGAAAAACAAAAATATGTTCATGAGATATAGCAGCTGACACTTGGGTATTTCTGACCCACATGCTATGGGGTATTCAAATCTTTACAAATCAACCACGGCAGAAGATTAGAAACCAGAAGAGAAATTAAGGGTGTGGGAGTGTGTGTGCAGCCAAACTGGCACAGACACAAGGCATCAACAGCGGCTCTACAGGTCGGTTCCCTCCCAAGACAGCTGCCTCTCGCCCAACCCATTCCTGGGTTACTCTTGTCCAGTCTCTCAGGAAGTGTTTTCTAAGTATCTGACAAGTCTGATAGTAAAATGGGCTCCCTCCTGTAGAAACAAGTTCCTTCCTTGTCCCTAGGGCTGGTCATATCTGGGCCATATGATCTGATTGGGTCTTACAGTCCTTCCCTGTGGACTTGTGGCTGGGCCTTGGTGCTGGGGTTCAGAGAAGTGTGCTAAGAGGACCAGAGTAGTTCTGTCAGGGTTGGCCATGACCTCTAAGGCTCCTTCCCACACTACAATGGATGGAATTCTCTTACTGGCTATAGAGGGAAAGAGTCTACCCTTTGCTGAATACCCTCTAGGTCATGTAGGTGGCATTGGCTTTATGTACATCTAACTTAGTCCTAAGGGCTTCCCTGGTGGCTCAGAGGTAAAGAATCTGCCTGCAATGCAGGAGACATCAGTTCAATCCCTGGGTCAGAAAGATCCCCCCGGAGAAGGAAATGGCCACCCACTATAGTATTCTTGCCTGGAAAACTCCATAGATGGAGGAACCTGACAGGCTACAGTCCACGGGGCTGCAAATGAGTTGGACATGACTTAGTGACTAAACCACAACAAATATAAACCTACACACAGCACTGCAACACAGGCAGCCTCATAGCCACTGTTTTCATCAATCTAGGCTCCATAGATCTAGTCTTTGCCCAGTATCAGCCGTTCATCACTCCACGTGCAGATAAAGGCAGTGTCCTGGCTGCCATATCACACTGCCTCTGAAACTACAACTCTGGACACACACCTGGGGATGCTTTCAGGTCCTGTGAATTTGCAACTGAGTGTACTCATGACACATACTTACTGTAACAGGAGGAGTTCTGGAAAAACAAAAATATGTTCATGAGATATAGCAGCTGACACTTGGGTATTTCTGACCCACATGCTATGGGGTATTCAAATCTTTACAAATCAACCACGGCAGAAGATTAGAAACCAGAAGAGAAATTAAGGGTGTGGGAGTGTGTGTGTGGTGATGTGCACGTGAGCGAGCATGTCCTCTCAAGCATGAGCATGAGTATCAGCACGCGTGTGAACAGTTTGGGAAACATGTTTCTACAGGTGAGCAGTTCATTTATTTCATTTCTCAAAGCACAGAAAACCAAACCAAACCAGAAAAACATTTGCTTTGTTTACAAGATGACCTTCAAAGATCTATGTGACGTGTGCAATTTTAATTTTTTTTTCCCCTGGAGTTTCAAACCATTTATTTAATCATTAAAAATGCATGAAGCAGCAAATTCACAGTTCTTAGAAACTGATCTCAAGGAAATGCACATCACGACTTACCCAAGAGAGCAGTAACTAAACTCTTGCTGGTCAGGTTCTCTGGAAATTGTTATCTAGGGGTTGCATGCATGTGCTGAGGCCAGGAAAACCAGACCGGCCCAGCAGGCTTAGTGAGGGCCTGGCAAAGGAGAGGGGAGGAGAGACAGGTCGGTAGATTTCAAGCCAGAAGACCTGCATTCTTTATCTGCTTTCTTCTGGAACTGCAAGAACGCAGCAGGACCTAAGGGCAAGCAGCTTATTTTTAGAAAGTGCTTCAAGTCCTCCGCCAGTGAAGTCAGGCGTGAAGAGAAGAGCTCCCCGGCCCAATTGAGACGCTGCCAGCATCCCCAGAGGGGGTAGAGAGTGGGAAGAGGGGCCACCTGGTCAGGACTGGCAGCCGGAGGTAGACAGCTGGGATGGGCGAAGCAAGAGGGCCTCTGGCTGAGGATGTTCTCCTGCAGTTGCTTGGCCACCAGCTAGCAGGCTTCCAACCTGGAGCAGGACGGCTCCAACTGCCCAAGCAGAGAGGTGTCTTAGCAGAGAGGTGTCTTGGCAGAGAGAGGGCCTCAATTCTGTCCCCTCCCTGTTCCAAGGCACAAGGAGCATCCTCAGGCTACAGCATACAGCTCAGCCCGTGGTGGACATCCAAAGGGCAATTGTCCCTTTTGACCTGCAGAGCCATCAAAGGAAGCATGGATATCCTAGCCACTCAAGAGGAGAGAGGTTCCAAGTGGATTCCATTTAATTCAACATTTAAGGAAGACGCAAAGATGCTTGCTTCTTGGAAGAAAAGACAGTGTATTAAAAAGCAGAGACATCACTTTGCCGACAAAGGTTCATATAGTCAAAACTATGGTTTTTCCAGTAGTCGTGTATGGATGTGAGAGTTGGACCATAAAAAGGTTGAGTGCTGAAGAACTGATGTTTTCAAACCGTGTTTCTGGAGAAGACTCTTGAGAGGCCCTTGGACTGCAAAAAGATCAAACCAGTCAATCCTAAAGGGAATCAACCCTGAATATTCATTAGAAGAACTGATGCTGAAGCTGAAGCTCCAATACTTTGGCCACCTGATGTGAAGAGCTGACTCATTAGAAAAGTACCTGATGCTGGGAAAGACTGAGGGCAAGAGAAGATGGTGATGACAGAGGATGAGATGGTTGAATGGCATCACCAACTCAATGGACATGATTTTGAGCAAGCTCCGGAAGATGGTGAAGGACAGGGAAGCCTGGTGTGCTGCAGTCCATGGGGTTGCAAACAGTCGGACACAACTGAGCGATGGAACAATGAATAACTCCCATGGCACAGCACATGTCCAGGGAGCAGAGAGACACAGCTGGGTTGTGGAGGTGAAGAGGCAGCAGTCCACCCATGACAAGGTCGACAATAACTCATCATAGCCTCCTGCCTGCAGGACCAGAAGCAGCCCATGGTCTTGCTCCGCAAAGCACTACACAGGATGAGGACTGGCCCTCAGGAGGGGACCTATCTGGCATCCTGAGAGTGGGTGTGTGTGCTGGCCTGGTCTCCTCACTAAGCTTGGTAAATAAGGCATGAACAAAAGCTCCTGAACTCTGGAAAGCTGTAACTGGGGCAAAAACAAACACCTGGGAGGCTAAGAAGCCCCCTCCCACCTGCCTCACTGACTCGGGCCTCCTACTGCCGGGGTTTGAGTATGAGATGCTTTTCAGCTCAGAAACCAGGAAACCAGGCATGCCCACAGAACCACAGGAGACACTGGGGTTCAATCGAGGGTCCCCCATACCATAATTCAGCTCCTTCAAGGCAAGTTTCCTTCCTCCTCACATCAGGACCCTGAGTCTCTTCTCTGGGGTCCCTAGTCATTCTAGGTTGCAGGCTGTGCCCCTTCCCCCCGCCCCCGCCCGGCATCCCCTCACCTTTGTCGTGGTGCCCACCCTCTCCCACCCTCACCCTTAGAAATGGTCAGGTTTAGTGACCTTCCTGAAAGCTGCTGGATGTGAGGTTGTCTGGAAACCCCACACCCAGCTGCTCCAGGGACTGACTTTCAGCCATTCTTCATGCTGGGAAAACTCAGCTTCTCCGGAGGCTGTCACGTACTAGAATACTATGCCCTCAGCAGTCTCTTCAGTTCCCCTAGTGTGCATTTCAGGGCCCAGGCTGCACAGCCAGCAGCTTGGGGAGACACTTGCCCAGAGCCTCCTCGCAGGGGATCTTAGACAGCCAGCAGGGAGCCTGGAGCATGTGTACAAGGGGCGACGGCACTTCATTATCTTCATTTACGCGGTGCCGCCAGCATGCCCCCAATACTTTTTATTACCTTTGTGATCATCCCCAAGCATGCAGGAAGCCCCTGCCTGGGCCACACGGCTTATGGTACGCAGCAGCTACAGTCCTGCTGGGAAAAGAGGTTATTCACAAAAAGTGACAAATCACCATCCAGCAGCTCCCGTGCTTGGATCTGGGTCAATAGCACAGGCATGCACAGGACTGCACAAGTTCTGGGAAGCATATTTTTAAAATAAAATAAAAATAAAGCCAGAATCTGAATCAAATGCAGGAGGAGAAGGGGGCAACAGAGAATGAGATGGTTGGATGGCATCATCGATACCATGGACACGAGTTTGAGCGAACTCCAGGGGTTAGTGAAGGATGGGGAAGCCTGGCTTTCTGCAGTCCATGAGGTCACAAAGGGTCAGACACAACTTAGCGACTGAACAACAAAATTGAATAGCAGCTTAACTTACTCATATACTGAGAGCTGGGATTTCTTTCAGATTTCTTTAAAAGCTAAGTTGGATCTTTTGCACCTAGGGAGCAAAGAATTATTAGGCAAATTTTTGAATTTTTTTTAAAGGCATTAAATCATTTTATATTTTAAATAATGATTACTTCACAAATGTCAAGCTTTGAAACATTTGTCTTAAAAATAATATTCTATCTACCAGAGTCTGTGATCTAGAATTTTTTTTTTTTTTTTGAATGATGGAAGAGATTCAACTCAGGGGTTTAACTGAAGAAACCAATGGAAATTTGACATAAGGTTGTGTCAACTCACCAACTCACACAAAACATCAGCTGTACCCCCTCCTCCCAATAAAGGGACTGACTTTCAGCCATTCTTCATGCTGGGAAAACTCAGCTTCTCCGGAGGCTGTCACGTACTAGAATACTATGCCCTCAGCAGTCTCTTCAGTTCCCCTAGTGTGCATTTCAGGGCCCAGGCTGCACAGCCAGCAGCTTGGGGAGACACTTGCCCAGAGCCTCCTCGCAGGGGATCTTAGACAGCCAGCAGGGAGCCTGGAGCATGTGTACAAGGGGCGACGGCACTTCATTATCTTCATTTACGCGGTGCCGCCAGCATGCCCCCAATACTTTTTATTACCTTTGTGATCATCCCCAAGCATGCAGGAAGCCCCTGCCTGGGCCACACGGCTTATGGTACGCAGCAGCTACAGTCCTGCTGGGAAAAGAGGTTATTCACAAAAAGTGACAAATCACCATCCAGCAGCTCCTGTGCTTGGATCTGGGTCAATAGCACAGGCATGCACAGGACTGCACAAGTTCTGGGAAGCATATTTTTAAAATAAAATAAAAATAAAGCCAGAATCTGAATCAAATGCAGGAGGAGAAGGGGGCAACAGAGAATGAGATGGTTGGATGGCATCATCGATACCATGGACACGAGTTTGAGCGAACTCCAGGGGTTAGTGAAGGATGGGGAAGCCTGGCTTTCTGCAGTCCATGAGGTCACAAAGGGTCAGACACAACTTAGCGACTGAACAACAAAATTGAATAGCAGCTTAACTTACTCATATACTGAGAGCTGGGATTTCTTTCAGATTTCTTTAAAAGCTAAGTTGGATCTTTTGCACCTAGGGAGCAAAGAATTATTAGGCAAATTTTTGAATTTTTTTTAAAGGCATTAAATCATTTTATATTTTAAATAATGATTACTTCACAAATGTCAAGCTTTGAAACATTTGTCTTAAAAATAATATTCTATCTACCAGAGTCTGTGATCTAGAATTTTTTTTTTTTTTTTGAATGATGGAAGAGATTCAACTCAGGGGTTTAACTGAAGAAACCAATGGAAATTTGACATAAGGTTGTGTCAACTCACCAACTCACACAAAACATCAGCTGTACCCCCTCCTCCCAATAAAGGCACTGCACCCTTTGGATCATGGAATGGAATCAACATCAGTCAGGTCCACCTGCTAGTGGGAAACTCAGATGTTCCTGCTATCTAAAAGAATCATACCCCATCGAAAGGGTCAGCTCAGCAATGCACATACTCTCTACAAAAAGCCTTTGAAACTTGTCCCTTGAGGCGTCTTTCCCTGTGTGGATTTCACCCTGAGTAACCCCTCCTCTCACTTGGGTAATTCCCAGCCATACTTCAGGTCTTGGCTTAAATGTCACTTCTTCCAGGAAGTCTTCCCTGGCTCTTGACTAAGTTACATCTCTGCTTTACACACCTGACCATCATTCCTCCCACTGGGGACCCTGGTTTCTATCAACTATCTGTCTTGGGAGGGCAGGGACTTATCCACCTGTCTTGCCAAGCACAGTATCTACATCATATGGCAGGTGTTGAGAAAACAAGTCCATGAGTGAGTGACTGAGTCAACGAAAGAGTGAGTTTGAGGCCTGGGCACCCTCCTCCCTTTTCGGGCATGAGGGCTCTTCGTGGCCAGATACCCAGGGGGTCTTTTCATGTAGACATATTTTCTCTCTGTACTGAGCAGAAAGAAATGTGGATCAGCCACCACACCCAGCACTCTTCCAGAACAGGGGAGGCCAGGCACCAGCCCACAAGATAGACGTGCGTGGAGCTACACCCATCCACTCGCATACTTTCTGGGACTCCTTCTGCCCCACATTGGCAGAGTTGAGTTGTTGCACCAGAGTGGGCCATGCCTTGACTGTTTCCTATCCAGCCCTCTACAGAAAGTGTGCTGAGCCTTGCTCTAGGACCTCAGAGCACCTGAGGATCAGAAAAGGACTCAGGGACAATCAGAAGTGGAGAAACAGGCAGCACAGAAGTGAGAGGGCCCAGGGATACAGAGACCTCCCTGGGAGAGGTGGAGGTGTCGTGAGGGAGCATAAACTTTTTTACTTCACAAATGTCAAGCTTTGAAACATTTGTCTTAAAAATAATATTCTATCTACCAGAGTCTGTGATCTAGAATTTTTTTTTTTTTTTTTTAATGATGGAAGAGATTCAACTCAGGGGTTTAACTGAAGAAACCAATGGAAATTTGACATAAGGTTGTGTCAACTCACCAACTCACACAAAACATCAGCTGTACCCCCTCCTCCCAATAAAGGCACTGCACCCTTTGGATCATGGAATGGAATCAACATCAGTCAGGTCCACCTGCTAGTGGGAAACTCAGATGTTCCTGCTATCTAAAAGAATCATACCCCATCGAAAGGGTCAGCTCAGCAATGCACATACTCTCTACAAAAAGCCTTTGAAACTTGTCCCTTGAGGCGTCTTTCCCTGTGTGGATTTCACCCTGAGTAACCCCTCCTCTCACTTGGGTAATTCCCAGCCATACTTCAGGTCTTGGCTTAAATGTCACTTCTTCCAGGAAGTCTTCCCTGGCTCTTGACTAAGTTACATCTCTGCTTTACACACCTGACCATCATTCCTCCCACTGGGGACCCTGGTTTCTATCAACTATCTGTCTTGGGAGGGCAGGGACTTATCCACCTGTCTTGCCAAGCACAGTATCTACATCATATGGCAGGTGTTGAGAAAACAAGTCCATGAGTGAGTGACTGAGTCAACGAAAGAGTGAGTTTGAGGCCTGGGCACCCTCCTCCCTTTTCGGGCATGAGGGCTCTTCGTGGCCAGATACCCAGGGGCTCTTTTCATGTAGACATATTTTCTCTCTGTACTGAGCAGAAAGAAATGTGGATCAGCCACCACACCCAGCACTCTTCCAGAACAGGGGAGGCCAGGCACCAGCCCACAAGATAGACGTGCGTGGAGCTACACCCATCCACTCGCATACTTTCTGGGACTCCTTCTGCCCCACATTGGCAGAGTTGAGTTGTTGCACCAGAGTGGGCCATGCCTTGACTGTTTCCTATCCAGCCCTCTACAGAAAGTGTGCTGAGCCTTGCTCTAGGACCTCAGAGCACCTGAGGATCAGAAAAGGACTCAGGGACAATCAGAAGTGGAGAAACAGGCAGCACAGAAGTGAGAGGGCCCAGGGATACAGAGACCTCCCTGGGAGAGGTGGAGGTGTCGTGAGGGCAGTGAGGATGGGATGCCATCCAGAGAGGTGGTCTGAGCCCCAGGAGGGCCTCTGAACCCTATGTGGACTGAGAAGTGTGTGAGCGTTGGTGTGAGACAGCAGGGCTGGATCCTGCCCTCCTTGTGGTTTACTGCTGCCTGATCTTAAGCAGGTCACCTCACCGTCTTGACCTCTGAGTTCACCTTTCAAAGAGAAACTGCTTCCATCACAAGGTTTGGGTCAGAATTAGATGAAATAAGACAGATCAAATGACTCTGAGAGCTAATTCAAAGATGAATTCTTGCAGACCCAGGTTGGAATGAGACCCTAACTCTTTCTTTTCTTTTCTTTTTTTGGGAAACATTTATTTATTTATTTATTTATTTTTGAGGGGGGGCAGGTTGGGGAGGGAGGGGGTGGGCGGGCCACTTCTATTCGTCTTTCACTTGTCTATTTTCATCTGTCTTTGTTCTTTGGCTCCTGTGGGCCTCCTATCACGGTGGCCTCTGTTGTCGCAGAGCGCCGGCTCTGAGTGCATGCGCTCCAGAGCTCCGGTTTGGTAATTGGACACATCGGTCCAGCCGCTTCGCGGCACGTGGGATCTTCCCAGGCCAGGGATCAAACTGGCGCCCCTTGCACTGCAAGGTGGTGTCCTTACCCACTGGACCACCAGGGAAGCCCTCCCTTTTTTTTCTGCCTCTTTCTTAATAACTCTGGGTTCCTGGGGAGCACCGTGCCCCTGTGTGCCTACTTCCCTTAGAGGAGGAGGTCCCAGGTCCCAGCGAGCTACGGCCATCAGGACAGAACCCCAGTCTACACAGACCAGCGCCCACCAAAGAGCCCAGCACCAGGATATCTGCTCCCCTCTTAGCGCTGGGTTGCCTCGTGCAGACCTCGATCCCTGGCAAGTGCTCAGAACTGGGGTCCCCTCTCAGCCTTCCTCCTGCACATGCTGGGGTTCACGGCTCACCCTGCTCAAAACTTGCTATGAAACTATAGGCAGCCATGGGGCACTCTGGATGGCTAGAGCCTGGCTTATACAAGGAAGGGGTTGGTCCAGGTTGTTTCCAAACTCACCTGGTGATAAAAATCTCTTGGAAACTTTGTATGAAACACCTAGCTTCCCCGATTTCTCCCTTAGGAGTTCTGGCGCTGGAAGCCTGGCTGAGGACCCCAGGAGGGCCTCTGAACCCTATGTGGACTGAGAAGTGTGTGAGCGTTGGTGTGAGACAGCAGGGCTGGATCCTGCCCTCCTTGTGGTTTACTGCTGCCTGATCTTAAGCAGGTCACCTCACCGTCTTGACCTCTGAGTTCACCTTTCAAAGAGAAACTGCTTCCATCACAAGGTTTGGGTCAGAATTAGATGAAATAAGACAGATCAAATGACTCTGAGAGCTAATTCAAAGATGAATTCTTGCAGACCCAGGTTGGAATGAGACCCTAACTCTTTCTTTTCTTTTCTTTTTTTGGGAAACATTTATTTATTTATTTATTTATTTTTGAGGGGGGGCAGGTTGGGGAGGGAGGGGGTGGGCGGGCCACTTCTATTCGTCTTTCACTTGTCTATTTTCATCTGTCTTTGTTCTTTGGCTCCTGTGGGCCTCCTATCACGGTGGCCTCTGTTGTCGCAGAGCGCCGGCTCTGAGTGCATGCGCTCCAGAGCTCCGGTTCGGTAATTGGACACATCAGTCCAGCCGCTCCGCGGCACGTGGGATCTTCCCAGGCCAGGGATCAAACTGGCGCCCCTTGCACTGCAAGGTGGTGTCCTTACCCACTGGACCACCAGGGAAGCCCTCCCTTTTTTTTCTGCCTCTTTCTTAATAACTCTGGGTTCCTGGGGAGCACCGTGCCCCTGTGTGCCTACTTCCCTTAGAGGAGGAGGTCCCAGGTCCCAGCGAGCTACGGCCATCAGGACAGAACCCCAGTCTACACAGACCAGCGCCCACCAAAGAGCCCAGCACCAGGATATCTGCTCCCCTCTTAGCGCTGGGTTGCCTCGTGCAGACCTCGATCCCTGGCAAGTGCTCAGAACTGGGGTCCCCTCTCAGCCTTCCTCCTGCACATGCTGGGGTTCACGGCTCACCCTGCTCAAAACTTGCTATGAAACTATAGGCAGCCATGGGGCACTCTGGATGGCTAGAGCCTGGCTTATACAAGGAAGGGGTTGGTCCAGGTTGTTTCCAAACTCACCTGGTGATAAAAATCTCTTGGAAACTTTGTATGAAACACCTAGCTTCCCCGATTTCTCCCTTAGGAGTTCTGGCGCTGGAAGCCTGGCTGAGGACCCAAGTTGGAATCTGTCACTGAAACAAGTACCTTAGGTGCTTCTTGACATCAAGGCTATTAAGGAAACACAGGGAACAAAGAGGGCTTCAGTGGACACTCCAGACCCACAGCCCATGCAAGCGTGTGTGTGTGTGTGGAGGGGGGAGGCATATTTTTGGGCTAATGAAACCGTCAACTGGGCATTACATTTCAAAAAGATTTTAGATTTTAGGCTGTCAGCTTTCAAGAATTAGTCACCGCAGAATCACTTCGACGCCCAGGCAGCCAGTATGCAGACGGGACCTGTTTGTCTCTGTGTTCTGACTCTCGTCTGCTGTCCTCCAGACACCTCTGCCCCTCCCAGAAGAGCTGGGCCAGACCTGCAGCTGCAGCATCCCGTTAGCCGTTGCAGCCTCCGTGTCCTCGAGTTTCTAGAAAACTCACCGTCTTCCCAGCCCCTCTCAGCACCAGTCAGGGCTCCAGAAGGCTGAGTTTAAGGGAGGCAACCCACTCCAGTATTCTTGCCTGAAAAATTCTATGGACAGAAGCGTCTGGTGGGCTACTGTCCATGGGGTCCCAAACAACTGGGCATGCCTGAGTGACCAAGCATGCAGGCGCACCATAGCCTGGAAGGGGGGCCCCCAGCTGCGGAGGCCCAGCGCCAAAAGCAAGAGGCAGATGGGTGGGGGTGGCAGAGAGTGTGGCTTTGGATTCAGGGCCTGCGGGGACCCGGTCTGAGCCCACACCTGCTCATCACAGCTGCAAGTCTGAGGGCACGTCCCTTTGCATGTCCACGGCTTCGTCATCTATAAACACTCCCACACATCTATAAACAATCCCACTGCCGTGGGATTAAAGCGAACCTGTTTAGAACCCCTGGGTGAGCCGGTGCAGAGGTCGTGTGTCTGCGTCACCTCCACATGTCACCGCTCTCCTGGGCTTTTGAAAGCTGCACCTGCGCCCACCAAGTTTCTAGTGGCCGGACCTAGTTTTTCTTAGGTGGAAATGCAAATAGCTGCACACCTGCAGAGTCATGGAGGTTATTTTCCACTCCTAGCCCTGTTTCGGACCTCAGAGCAAAGGCACGAATGCACAGTCCTCTCTTCTGAGGCAGGACAAGGCCCCGAGGATGAGAGGAGATAAGCCATCCCTCACCCAGAGGGTGGCTGGGGAAGAGACAGCTGGTGGGACAAGCCCTCTCATGGACAGGCCGGGGGTTGAAGGAGCTCTGCTTGTTCAAGGGCGTGAGAGGTGCTCAGTGGGGATGGGGAGACAAACAGAAGCCACCCACACGGGAATTTTGAATATCACCCACATCCAGGGATGGCATTTGAGCTGGGGAGCAAGATACTTGGATTTGATTTATGTTTGTGTATTTATCTAAAAAGTATGTATTTTCTTAACTGTACTGAGTCGTAGTTGTAGCAGACTCTGATTCCAACTCTTAGTTGGAATCTCTGATGTTCCCTGAGGCACGAGGGAGCTTTGGTTGCAGTCTGTGAACTCTTAGCCATGGCCTCTGGAATCTAGTTCCCTGACCAGGGATCAAACCTGGGCCACCAGACTTCCTGGGAGGAAGCTTTGGTTGCAGTCTTGCATGAATCCCTCACTCTAGAGCCATGGCCTGAAAAATTCTATGGACAGAAGCGTCTGGTGGGCTACTGTCCATGGGGTCCCAAACAACTGGGCATGCCTGAGTGACCAAGCATGCAGGCGCACCATAGCCTGGAAGGGGGGCCCCCAGCTGCGGAGGCCCAGCGCCAAAAGCAAGAGGCAGATGGGTGGGGGTGGCAGAGAGTGTGGCTTTGGATTCAGGGCCTGCGGGGACCCGGTCTGAGCCCACACCTGCTCATCACAGCTGCAAGTCTGAGGGCACGTCCCTTTGCATGTCCACGGCTTCGTCATCTATAAACACTCCCACACATCTATAAACAATCCCACTGCCGTGGGATTAAAGCGAACCTGTTTAGAACCCCTGGGTGAGCCGGTGCAGAGGTCGTGTGTCTGCGTCACCTCCACATGTCACCGCTCTCCTGGGCTTTTGAAAGCTGCACCTGCGCCCACCAAATTTCTAGTGGCCGGACCTAGTTTTTCTTAGGTGGAAATGCAAATAGCTGCACACCTGCAGAGTCATGGAGGTTATTTTCCACTCCTAGCCCTGTTTCGGACCTCAGAGCAAAGGCACGAATGCACAGTCCTCTCTTCTGAGGCAGGACAAGGCCCCGAGGATGAGAGGAGATAAGCCATCCCTCACCCAGAGGGTGGCTGGGGAAGAGACAGCTGGTGGGACAAGCCCTCTCATGGACAGGCCGGGGGTTGAAGGAGCTCTGCTTGTTCAAGGGCGTGAGAGGTGCTCAGTGGGGATGGGGAGACAAACAGAAGCCACCCACACGGGAATTTTGAATATCACCCACATCCAGGGATGGCATTTGAGCTGGGGAGCAAGATACTTGGATTTGATTTATGTTTGTGTATTTATCTAAAAAGTATGTATTTTCTTAACTGTACTGAGTCGTAGTTGTAGCAGACTCTGATTCCAACTCTTAGTTGGAATCTCTGATGTTCCCTGAGGCACGAGGGAGCTTTGGTTGCAGTCTGTGAACTCTTAGCCATGGCCTCTGGAATCTAGTTCCCTGACCAGGGATCAAACCTGGGCCACCAGACTTCCTGGGTGGTTCAATTGTTAGGAATTCACCTGCTGATTCAGGAGGCCTGCATGCGACCTCTGGTCTGGGAATATCCCACAGGCCATGGGGCAGCTAATCCCCGGTGCCACAACTACTGAGCCCATACTCTAGAGCCCAGGCTCTGCAACAAGAGAAGCTGCCACCGTGAGAAGCTTTTGTACCACAACGAAGTCCCAGCGCAGCCAGACCACTCCTGCCTCCCACCACACTGGGAGTGCAGAGTGTTAACCACAGGATCACCAAGGAAGTCCCACAAGATAAAGGTGGTTTGGTGGGAACTGATTGACGGGAGCCGGGAGCAGAAACGGAAAATTAGATTCTGAGTTGCTTCTCAACAGACTGTCACTTGCAATAGCTCATTGAAGTCTCACGACACCCTTACGAAGTGGCTGCTCTTACCCCCGTTTCTTTCGGTCTAGGGAGCCATGAAGGAAGGAGGCTCAGAGAGGTGGTGGCTTGCCTAGAGGCCACCCAGTGGGTAAGCCATGGAGTCAGCACTCCAAGCCCAAGCTCTTGACTATGAAGCCTTCCTGCCTTTTCTGTAAATAAAGCACCTGCACTTGATGGTCCTCACCTCCCACTTGCTCTTCAGCCCCTTACAATAGGGCTTCATCCCCCTGTGGTCCCTGCACCTTCCTCTGCAGTAATAGGGATGTGCTATGCCCATTCCTTAAACCCGTACCAGCCTCTGACCCTGCCAGCCAGCACCCCCACCCCCAGCTCCTGAGATATCACGCCCTCCTGGCTATCCTGGTTCTACACCTGTCCCTTGACAGCTCTCAGTTCAGCTCCCTGCAGGGAACTGAATTCTGCCAGCAATGTGAGGTGGATTCCTCCCCAGTCAAGCCCCAGATGAGACCCCAGCCTGGCCACCTTGACTGGACTTTGGTCTTGTTAGACACCCTGAAGCAGATTACTCACTAAAGTAATGTGCTCGGATTGTTGACCCTTGGAAACGGTGAGAAAGTGATGTGTTGGGTGCTAAGCTGTGCTAATTTATCCCATGGCAATAGGAAATGAAGACATTTACAGACTCTCCACCTGTTTGAACAAATGGAGGTGAGCTCTGTCTGCTGTAAGCAAGTGTACACCTGCCAGAGTGCCCCAAGCCCGTGGGACCAGCCCATCTCACTGGCCTTTCCCACACCTCTTCTTCTATCAGTCCCTAAACCTGTGCTTTCTCCGCCTAGATCTGTCCCTTCTCTTGACCTATGGCCTCCCATTTATCCCTGGACTAGGGATAGTGGCATGGCACTTCCTCCATGAAGCCCTCGGAGACTGTGCCTCACCGGGGGCTCTAGTGGTTCTCCCTTCTCTCCATCCACATCCTGGGGCTGCCTGAGCTGCGACCTCATCCACCACTCGGCACCCTCTTCTCATCCTGGTATCCACAGACCCCATGACACCATAGGGCTGCAAGAAATGCGTGTTGAATGCATACAGAGTTCAGCCCAGTACACCGCCTCCACCACGCACACCACTGCCAGCGAAGGAGTCGATAACCACCTTGAGTAGAAGACAAGGCCTGCCTGTCACCATAGTAGCCCACTTGAGGGGTGTTATCATATGATATTCATGTGAGTAGGGAGAACTACCTTTGCAGGAGAGCAGATCCGGGTGAATAAAGGGGCCTTTTGTTGTGCTCAGAGCCAGGATGGTTTGGGATGTGTAACCTGACCTGCAATACAGCAGAGGTGGGGGCGGGGAATGGTGGTGAGCATGGGAGCCCAGGGGGACCACAAAGGTGACCCAGACCATGGGAAGCCCCCAGTCGGGGAGAGGCCAGGAACAGAACATCTGATGTTCTATTTGAACTTGTCAGCATTGCTGTGAGGGTAGCAAGAGTTAGAAAAACATATATTTGGGGCATGGTTTATCTTAAATTCAGATTGAACTGGGTGTTCTGGATAGTATTTGAATGAACACTTTCTGTGATACAAATTATTGCTTCTATACATTTTCAGTCACGTCTACAATTAATACTGTGCCTTGTATGATTATATGTTGCTGCTGCATATAACTTAAGTCAAAATTTTCCCCTGAAACTTTTGTTATGAATATATCTACATGCTTACAGGCGTACTAGGTTGCAAAGTAAAACATATTTCTGAGTGGTCCACTTAGTTTGAAGGTCCCCAACTTATCAAATCAGCCCCACAGACCATACCATGAAACATGGGAGCAGAGTGCCCAGCCGTGCCCCAAGCCAGCCCATCTCACTGGCCTTTCCCACACCTCTTCTTCTATCAGTCCCTAAACCTGTGCTTTCTCCGCCTAGATCTGTCCCTTCTCTTGACCTATGGCCTCCCATTTATCCCTGGACTAGGGATAGTGGCATGGCACTTCCTCCATGAAGCCCTCGGAGACTGTGCCTCACCGGGGGCTCTAGTGGTTCTCCCTTCTCTCCATCCACATCCTGGGGCTGCCTGAGCTGCGACCTCATCCACCACTCGGCACCCTCTTCTCATCCTGGTATCCACAGACCCCATGACACCATAGGGCTGCAAGAAATGCGTGTTGAATGCATACAGAGTTCAGCCCAGTACACCGCCTCCACCACGCACACCACTGCCAGCGAAGGAGTCGATAACCACCTTGAGTAGAAGACAAGGCCTGCCTGTCACCATAGTAGCCCACTTGAGGGGTGTTATCATATGATATTCATGTGAGTAGGGAGAACTACCTTTGCAGGAGAGCAGATCCGGGTGAATAAAGGGGCCTTTTGTTGTGCTCAGAGCCAGGATGGTTTGGGATGCGTAACCTGACCTGCAATACAGCAGAGGTGGGGGCGGGGAATGGTGGTGAGCATGGGAGCCCAGGGGGACCACAAAGGTGACCCAGACCATGGGAAGCCCCCAGTCGGGGAGAGGCCAGGAACAGAATATCTGATGTTCTATTTGAACTTGTCAGCATTGCTGTGAGGGTAGCAACAGTTAGAAAAACATATATTTGGGGCATGGTTTATCTTAAATTCAGATTGAACTGGGTGTTCTGGATAGTATTTGAATGAACACTTTCTGTGATACAAATTATTGCTTCTTTACATTTTCAGTCACGTCTACAATTAATACTGTGCCTTGTATGATTATATGTTGCTGCTGCATATAACTTAAGTCAAAATTTTCCCCTGAAACTTTTGTTATGGATATATCTACATGCTTACAGGCGTACTAGGTTGCAAAGTAAAACATATTTCTGAGTGGTCCACTTAGTTTGAAGGTCCCCAACTTATCAAATCAGCCCCACAGACCATACCATGAAACATGGGAGCCAGGGCAGTGTTCTTTTCCTTATCATCACCCAAAATGTCAACCACAGATCCTCCATAAATGAAGGGAGGGTATGAAGCTATAGCGTAAAAGAGAAGAGGAAAATAACCCTGTGTCAGAGCACTGACTTGGCAATACTGAGAGCATGGACGGCCTTATTGCTGTGATTCCTGCGTACTGAGGAGCAGGAGTCAGGCTGCAGAAGTAAATTGAGATGAGACAGATGCTGGTGGAAACTGAGAGGCACTTGTTCCATTTTGCATTGAAAACATGAATGTTCAACACGTATCCCAAAGAGATGATCCAAGAGAGGCACGCTCTGCTACTGTAGTGTCCAATAACAGTCAATCTGTCCACTAGTCACACATGGCTATTTCAATGAAAATTAATATAAAATGCAGCTCCTTAATCACAGCCACTGGGCTTCCCAGGTGGCACTAGTGGTAAAGAAGTGGCCTGCCAATGCAGGAGATGAGGGTTTGATCCCTGGGTCAGGAAGATCCCCTGGAGATGATCTCCTGGAGCAGGAAATGGCAACCCACTTCAGTATGCTTGCCTGGAAAATTCCATGGACAGAGGAGCCTGGTGGGCGACAGTCCATGGGATCACAGAGTCAGACAGGACTGAGCAACTGAGCACACACACAATCACAGCCACAGTGGCTACTGCGCTCTGTCTAATCAAGGGCTCAACGGCTGCCCTATTGCACAGAGCAGATAGAAAACATATTCATGGGGCTTCCCTGGTGGCCCAGTGGGTAAGGACACCGCCTTGCTGTGCAAAGGCTGCCGGTTCGATCCCTGGCCTGGGAAGATCCCACGTGCCGCGGAGCGGCTGGACTGATGTGCCCAATTACCGAGCCAGAGCTCTGGAGCGCATGCGTGCAGAGCCCATGCTCTACGACAACAGAGGCCACTGTGATGGGAGGCCCACAGGGGCCAAAGAACAAAGATGGATGAAAATAGATCAATGAAAGACCAACAGAAGTGGCCCGCCCGCCCCCCTCCCCAACCCGCCCCCCTCCAAAAAAAAAAAATAAATAAAAATAAAATAAAATAAAAAAAGAAAACATATTCATCATTGCAAGAAGGTCTGTTGGACCGTGCTGCTCTAGGAAAATGCTGGAATTCCTCATGTCCACGCTGCCTTCAATACAATGAGTCTAGATTAAACCAGTGCACAATATCCCCCAAACTCCTTCTCCCTGAAAGCTTCTCCAAAACCCTCAGAAGAACTGTTGCGATTCTTTGACAATCTATACATGAAGAACTCACACTGGGTTCCAGTGGGTGCAGGTTAGCCCTGGGAGAGTTCAGTGAGGCCACCAGGGACACTTCTGGACCTCAGGATATCATCTGGGGGCAGTCTGGGTGTTCTGCGTCTTCATCATGTTTTCTCACCAAATCCAGCAACGGTTTGTGATGACTAGAAGCAGCTCACGATCTTCCAGACTAAATGTCCAGGGAAAAGGAGAGCTAGGTCTACTGATGGAAGGTATCAGAGCCGTGCTCAACAGGAAAGACTGGTACATTCAGGCTGGGGTAGACAGAAAACAGTGGGTAAGAGGTGGTCATGACAGCTCTACAAAACTCAAGTCACCGTTAGAGAACCAACAAATTGTGCCTGTGATTTCCAGGTGTTAACCTTCATGATTTTTATATGGCATCTTAATAACAAAAAAGAATGTGGTAGAAGACAAGGTGTTATTATCCATCAAAGCTGTTCACATGGGCTCTGTTATTAGGGACCCTCCCGACTCGCTGACGTGAGAAAGCCACTTCTGAAGCTTTCAAAGTCAAATTTCCAGTGATATGGGAAGATCTCTCTCTCTCTTTTGGAAATCACTTTGCTCCCAAACCTATATTAACTCCTCTGCTTAACGAAGTGGCCTTTTGTCATCAAAACATGTTTACTTCTCCTTTCTTTCATTCCATTAGTGTATTAATCTTATCTCTTCTCCAATAAGATAGGGCATTGGAGAAAGTTCTGAGATTATCTCTGAACCATCGTGTGTAATGAGGCAGCCGAGGCTCAGAAAAGGTAAGTAACTTGCCTAAAAACATGAAAATGACATAGTCAAAATCCCCTGCAAAGAAGGCCATTCTATTCAATAATATAGTTGGACTGTATAAACATCTTGTTAAATGAAAAGAATATGTTCAAAAAGAATGAAATTTTAAATTCACTTCTATTAAGTTCAAAAGCAGGCAAGACTAAACAATGGCACCTAGAGGTACATAGAGAGGTGATAAAACCATAAGGAAAAGGAGAGAAAAAGAAAACTGTTACAAAGGTAACAAAACTGAGAGCTCAGGATTGGCATATACACACTATCATGAATAAAACAGGTAATTAGTGAGGATCTACTGTAGAGCACAAGGGAAGAAAAGAAGGAACAATCTGTTTGTAGGACATATAGTAGTTAGCCTTAAAAATACATTCCAGGGCTTCCCTGGTAGCTCAGTGGTAAAGAGCTTGCCTGGAGACACGGGTTCAATCCCTGATCTGGGAGGATCCCACATGCTGTGGAGCAACTAAGCCCGTGAGCCACAACTATGGAGCCTGTGCCCTAGAGCCTCGGAGCAGCAACTATTGAGCCCATGTGCTGCAACTACTGAAGCCCGTGAGCCCTAAAGCTCAAGTTCCACCACAAGAGAAGTCACTGCAACAAGAAGCCTGCTCACCTCAACTAGAGAGGAGTCCCCACTCCTTGCAACTAGAGAAGAGCCTGCAGCAGCAATGAAAACCCAGAATGGCCGAAAATAAATAAATAAAAATTTAAGAATAAAAAATAATTTAAAAAAATGCATTCCAACACACAGCAGATGCAGACAAATCCTGTTTTGATTTCACTTATATGAGATAGCTAGAATAATCAAACCCAGAGTCAGAAAGTACGTTGTGAGATGTTCGGGGCCAGGGGGTAGGGGTGGGGCGTGAAACGGAGGCTTCAGAGTTGGGTAGGGACAGAGCGTGGTCTGGGGAAGGTGAACCCTCGGGAGGTGGAGGATGGCGGGGGGCACACCAGCGTGAAGCTCAAGGGCCGCTGAGCCGCACAGGTCAGAGTGGCTAAGGCTGTGTGTCTTATAGCATGTGACTTTCACCACCACCACAAGAAATTGAAAGATACTTCTCCTTTCTTTCATTCCATTAGTGTATTAATCTTATCTCTTCTCCAATAAGATAGGCATAAAGCTAGATTTGGGGGCAGCCGAGGCTCAGAAAAGGTAAGTAACTTGCTTAAAAACATGAAAATGACATAGTCAAAATCCCCTGCAAAGAAGGCCATTCTATTCAATAATATAGTTGGACTGTATAAACATCTTGTTAAATGAAAAGAATATGTTCAAAAAGAATGAAATTTTAAATTCACTTCTATTAAGTTCAAAAGCAGGCAAGACTAAACAATGGCACCTAGAGGTACATAGAGAGGTGATAAAACCATAAGGAAAAGGAGAGAAAAAGAAAACTGTTACAAAGGTAACAAAACTGAGAGCTCAGGATTGGCATATACACACTATCATGAATAAAACAGGTAATTAGTGAGGATCTACTGTAGAGCACAAGGGAAGAAAAGAAGGAACAATCTGTTTGTAGGACATATAGTAGTTAGCCTTAAAAATACATTCCAGGGCTTCCCTGGTAGCTCAGTGGTAAAGAGCTTGCCTGGAGACACGGGTTCAATCCCTGATCTGGGAGGATCCCACATGCTGTGGAGCAACTAAGCCCGTGAGCCACAACTATGCAGCCTGTGCCCTAGAGCCTCGGAGCCGCAACTGTTGAGCCCATGGGCCGCAGCTACTGAAGCCCGTGGGCCCTAGGGCCCGAGTTCCACCACAAGAGCAGTCACCACAACAAGAAGTCTGCTCGCCTCAGCTAGAGAGTAAACCCCACTCCCTGCAACGACAGAAGAGTCTGCGGCAGCAGTGAAAACCCAGAATGGCCGAAAATAAATAAATAAAAATTTAAGAATAAAAAATAATTTAAAAAAATGCATTCCAACACACAGCAGATGCAGACAAATCCTGTTTTGATTTCACTTATATGAGATAGCTAGAATAATCAAACCCAGAGTCAGAAAGTACGTTGTGAGATGTTCGGGGCCAGGGGGTAGGGGTGGGGCGTGAAACGGAGGCTTCAGAGTTGGGTAGGGACAGAGCGTGGTCTGGGGAAGGTGAACCCTCGGGAGGTGGAGGATGGCGGGGTGCACAACAGCGTGAACGCGCTCAAGGGCCGCTGAGCCGCACAGGTCAGAGTGGCTAAGGCTGTGTGTCTTATAGCATGTGACTTTCACCACCACCACAAGAAATTGAAAGATTACTTTTTAAAGTGCTCATTTACTCGGATGCACCAGTCCAGAATCAGAGGGACTTCACAGGTGGATCAGGTTAGTTCTCTGAGAGCTGAACCTTTCACCCTGTGGGGTGGGTGGTCCGTGGGCGTCTCTGAGGCTCTGCTGCCTCTGGCAGTGCCTCCGGTCCTCTTACTCTTATTTGATAGGAGTCTCGAAATGTGGCCCAGGGGGCTCTGCGGGGGCAACTCAGAGCCCCTGAGGGAACGCTCCGCTCCAGGCCCCAGATCAGCCGCAGCCCGGCTGCCTGTTGTCCAGCTGCTTTACATACTGGACATCCACAAGGGACTTCAGTTTGAAAATGGTTTTCGATGCTAGAAGAAGAATGGAGGAAAGCCTTGCGGTATCAGTTCTCCCTTCAGGAATAGACATACTATTTAGAAATGCAAAGATTACTTTTTTTATTTATTTATTTTGCTAAAATTACTTCTAAAAATATTCTATCTTCCAGATTATTCATGAAGAAAACTTCCTTCAGCTCTACCATTGGACCTTGGACCCTGAGATCCTGGGTCCTGCTCCCTGACTCCCCACTTTTCCCCTTTCAACTACACTCTCTCCAACTTCCAGCTGAAGAAAAGGCTGCTTCTTTAGGCTTGTTGTGGTTGTCCAATCACTAAGTCGTGTCTGACTCTTTGAAACCCCATGGGCTACAGCACTCCAGACTCCTCTGTCTTCCACCATGTCCCAGAGTTTGCTCAGATTCATGGCCACTGATTCGGTGATGCTATCTAACCATCTTCTCCTCTACTGCCCCCTTCTCCTTTTGCCTTCAATCTTTTCCAGCATCAGGGTCTTTTCCAATGAGTCAGTTTTCTTGGGGACCATGGGTCAATTTCAGCAATGCTGGCTCAGCCAGTGGTCTGCTCTAGGGAAGGGGGAATTTCTAGGAGGTGGGCCCTAATCCACCCCAGCTCACTCTGGGTAGGCTGCATGACTGAGACCCCCCTCCCTGGAGACAGGAGAAAGGAGTTCGGACCAGTGGCAGCCATTACAATCTGTATTCCACGGGGTTCAGCCATGTGCTGCCAGGCCTGAGGTTGCTGTCTAGACTTGTTTGTTGCTGGGGCCTCTGGGACTTCCCAGGTGGCATCAGTGGTTTAAAAAAAAAAAAAAAAAATCCACTTGTTAAGGCAGGAGGGCCCTCTAGGAGCCTTGGGCATAAGACCTCTGGCCTCCCATCTGACCTGCTGGCTTCTAGAGCTGCTGACTTAGGACTCCTTTCACCAGGCAAGCAGCCTGATCCCCACTAGACTGAGCTGCGCACATGAGAACCCGTCATACGACTGCCCAGAGCTGAGGCTTGGGAAGCCAGAATGCAAGCAGCTGTGCTCAGAAAGACTGCCCAGTCGGGTGGCAGCGTGGGCTGGAGGCTTGCTGGGCAGCAGCACCAGCCCAGCCACTTGCCATTCAGAGAGCAAGCTCCCTCCAGAGCGACTTGCCCATTGTGGCTCCGAGACTACGTTCAAAGTCGTGAACAGGACATGCTATGTAACGAAAGGCGACAGTTCATCTCAGCCTCACTCCAGAACTTCATTATTAAAAAGAGCTAAGACAATTTACTGAGTTATTACTACATTCCAGTCATTCTATTAAGTCCTTTATGTACACATCTGGGTCAATCCAAGTCAATCCTCTCTAAATGTTATTTTTTCTCTCATTTTGTTGGCATGGAACCTAATCCATAGAGAGACTTGAGAACTGTCAGGATAGCTCTGAATGGCCCCATCCAATCCAACCAAGTGTCCATAGCCATCACACAACTGTATGCACAGGGCAGCCCATGGTGCCCACCATCAGTGTGACTCAGTATCTCCCACCGCTTTGCCATGCTTCCTAGTTCCCCCTCCCTGTCCCCATTACAATCCTTTGACCTTCATTATCTAGATGCATCCCCATGTCTTGTTTTTCTGCAGAGCCCTATGTAGATCAAATGCAACCAATGCAGGGTACTTACTGAGCCCACAGGAAACCTAATTTGGGGAACCCCAGGTTAGTTCTCAGACTTCTAGGCCTTCCCTATGTGTGTCTACATGCATGACTACAGTCCAATATTGGCTTCTCTCATAGCTCAGTTGGTAAAGAATCTGCCTGCCATGCAGGAGACCTGGGTTCAATCCCTGGATTGACATCCCCTGGATGAGGAAATGGCAACACTCTCCAGTATTCTTGCCTGGAGAATCCCATGGACAGAGGACCCTGGCAGGCTATAGTCCACGGGATCGCAAGAGTTGGACACGACAGCGACTACACCGCCACCACAGTCCAATATTTAGATGACCTGGTGGTATTGCTGAGCTACCAAGAAGAGATAAAATTGTGCTTGGTAATCTCCGTGCCTCGGACAAATACTGAACCTCCTGGGTCTGTTTCCTCCTCTACAAAATGATGGTAACACCTGTACAGACCTCACAGGGTTGTTGTGTGGATTATATTCATTAATCCATGCAGACTGCTTACAACGGTGCCAGACTCATTGGGTTACGATTATGACTATTATTGGTATTGTCAATTCATTACCTTTACAGAGGCAGGAAAGTATCCAGTGAATTTTAGAAATAATTCTATCAAGAAGGTAAAATTTTTGAAGGACTGGCACTCAATATCTAATCTCTTGGTCTGTGAGAAACCAGGCAGCCCAGTACTCCTATCACATGGAGGGCAGGCTAACCCAGAGGTGCGGCACCATAAGGCCACTGGAGGTAAGAGATAAAGGGCCAGGGAGTCTCGGGGTTAGGTTGATCTTTCTCAAACTGCCAAAATAAGATTCCCTAATTAGCAATGCCCATTCTTCCGGTGTCTTAAAGAGATTGAACAGCAACCAGTTAGAGGAAGCTTTTCATTTATTTTTAATTATTTGTTTATTTATGTATTCCTTTTTAAATTTGGCTGTTCTGGGTCTTCACTGCAGTGTACCGGCTCAGTAGGTGTGGTGCGAGGGCTCTTTTTTAGTTGAAGCACAAGGGCTTAGATGCTGCATGGTGCCTGGGATCTCAGTTCCTCAAGCAGGGATCGAACCTGTGTTCCCTGAACTGGAAGGCAGATTCATAATCACTGGACCACCAGGAAAGTGTTACTGAGCCCACGGAAACCTAATTTGGGGAACCCCAGGTTAGTTCTCAGACTTCTAGGCCTTCCCTATGTGTGTCTACATGCATGACTACAGTCCAATATTGGCTTCTCTCATAGCTCAGTTGGTAAAGAATCTGCCTGCCATGCAGGAGACCTGGGTTCAATCCCTGGATTGACATCCCCTGGATGAGGAAATGGCAACACTCTCCAGTATTCTTGCCTGGAGAATCCCATGGACAGAGGACCCTGGCAGGCTATAGTCCACGGGATCGCAAGAGTTGGACACGACAGCGACTACACCGCCACCACAGTCCAATATTTAGATGACCTGGTGGTATTGCTGAGCTACCAAGAAGAGATAAAATTGTGCTTGGTAATCTCCGTGCCTCGGACAAATACTGAACCTCCTGGGTCTGTTTCCTCCTCTACAAAATGATGGTAACACCTGTACAGACCTCACAGGGTTGTTGTGTGGATTATATTCATTAATCCATGCAGACTGCTTACAACGGTGCCAGACTCATTGGGTTACGATTATGACTATTATTGGTATTGTCAATTCATTACCTTTACAGAGGCAGGAAAGTATCCAGTGAATTTTAGAAATAATTCTATCAAGAAGGTAAAATTTTTGAAGGACTGGCACTCAATATCTAATCTCTTGGTCTGTGAGAAACCAGGCAGCCCAGTACTCCTATCACATGGAGGGCAGGCTAACCCAGAGGTGCGGCACCATAAGGCCACTGGAGGTAAGAGATAAAGGGCCAGGGAGTCTCGGGGTTAGGTTGATCTTTCTCAAACTGCCAAAATAAGATTCCCTAATTAGCAATGCCCATTCTTCCGGTGTCTTAAAGAGATTGAACAGCAACCAGTTAGAGGAAGCTTTTCATTTATTTTTAATTATTTGTTTATTTATGTATTCCTTTTTAAATTTGGCTGTTCTGGGTCTTCACTGCAGTGTACCGGCTCAGTAGGTGTGGTGCGAGGGCTCTTTTTTAGTTGAAGCACAAGGGCTTAGATGCTGCATGGTGCCTGGGATCTCAGTTCCTCAAGCAGGGATCGAACCTGTGTTCCCTGAACTGGAAGGCAGATTCATAATCACTGGACCACCAGGAAAGTCCCTAGAAGTAAGTTCTTTACTCAGAAAAACAGCACTGCTGTTATGATCTTCTCCAATGGTCACGTTGCTCTCCACCTTTATCCTTTTGTTACACTTTCCAAAGACAGATGCCACCAGCCTTCTGGCCTTTGGGTGAAATCAGGCACAACCTCCATTGTGGGTTCACTAGTTCCCATCCTGGCAGACCCCATTCTTGGGGGCTGAATGATGTAGGCCTCCTGGGCGGGGAGGTCCTTCCAAGCTGAACCCAACCTCAAACTCAAGAGTTGTGCTCAGTAGCTTTTCTTTCTTTCCTGACCACACTTCTGTGGATCCTGCCTAGGCCGGACATGGCAGGAATAAAGATTTAGTTTTTGTTAATAATTGGTCCAATTCAAAAGAAATCTTTAGACTTCCACATCCAGCTACTCCTATCCTCTTGCCTGAAAGCAAACACGATGTATGAAAGACAGTGGGTGTCCAGCAGTGAAAAGTAGTGATTCTGAAGAGGTGGGAAACAAAGAAACTGAGCCCTGGGAGGGTGTCATGGGCTCTGGGCGGGTGAGGAGGTGGTGCTGGGTGAGGGAGAGAACATAGCTGATCTGGGGAGAATGGAGACGAATGAGAACATTCCAGGGGATAAACTACAATGACTGATGAACATAAACAAGTATGCCACATGCCCATGGATCTACAGAACAAATTCTATAAAGCTATTTTTGGTGATGCTTACGTTTGTAAAGGGCTTTGTGATTGTTCATGTCGACACCCCACCACGTGTTGCCAACACTGCAGAGCCTTCCCGGGGCTCTCCTGGGTTCCATTCTCACCTCAGCCCTCCCTCCACTACACTGTGGCTGCAGTGATTGTTGGCAAATCTGACATTGTCACTCAGTACCTCAGAACTTTCAGTGGATTTCTGTAGCCTCCCTGGTCCTCAGAGCACATGGAAACTCATCCCATAAGACCTAGCTCCGAGGTTGGGTTATTCCCAGTCCTTCCTTCCAATGAGACCCTAACACCACATCCCTTCATTTTAGTATGATCCACAGTATGGCTCTTGTGTGAGGAAAGTTTGGCCTGGGATCTCAGTTCCTCAAGCAGGGATCGAACCTGTGTTCCCTGAACTGGAAGGCAGATTCATAATCACTGGACCACCAGGAAAGTCCCTAGAAGTAAGTTCTTTACTCAGAAAAACAGCACTGCTGTTATGATCTTCTCCAATGGTCACGTTGCTCTCCACCTTTATCCTTTTGTTACACTTTCCAAAGACAGATGCCACCAGCCTTCTGGCCTTTGGGTGAAATCAGGCACAACCTCCATTGTGGGTTCACTAGTTCCCATCCTGGCAGACCCCATTCTTGGGGGCTGAATGATGTAGGCCTCCTGGGCGGGGAGGTCCTTCCAAGCTGAACCCAACCTCAAACTCAAGAGTTGTGCTCAGTAGCTTTTCTTTCTTTCCTGACCACACTTCTGTGGATCCTGCCTAGGCCGGACATGGCAGGAATAAAGATTTAGTTTTGTTAATAATTGGTCCAATTCAAAAGAAATCTTTAGACTTCCACATCCAGCTACTCCTATCCTCTTGCCTGAAAGCAAACACGATGTATGAAAGACAGTGGGTGTCCAGCAGTGAAAAGTAGTGATTCTGAAGAGGTGGGAAACAAAGAAACTGAGCCCTGGGAGGGTGTCATGGGCTCTGGGCGGGTGAGGAGGTGGTGCTGGGTGAGGGAGAGAACATAGCTGATCTGGGGAGAATGGAGACGAATGAGAACATTCCAGGGGATAAACTACAATGACTGATGAACATAAACAAGTATGCCACATGCCCATGGATCTACAGAACAAATTCTATAAAGCTATTTTTGGTGATGCTTACGTTTGTAAAGGGCTTTGTGATTGTTCATGTCGACACCCCACCACGTGTTGCCAACACTGCAGAGCCTTCCCGGGGCTCTCCTGGGTTCCATTCTCACCTCAGCCCTCCCTCCACTACACTGTGGCTGCAGTGATTGTTGGCAAATCTGACATTGTCACTCAGTACCTCAGAACTTTCAGTGGATTTCTGTAGCCTCCCTGGTCCTCAGAGCACATGGAAACTCATCCCATAAGACCTAGCTCCGAGGTTGGGTTATTCCCAGTCCTTCCTTCCAATGAGACCCTAACACCACATCCCTTCATTTTAGTATGATCCACAGTATGGCTCTTGTGTGCTTTTATTTTTTAAGATTTAAAAAAAAATTTTAAATATATATTTTTTTGATGTGGACCATTTTTAAAGTCTCCGTTACAAATTAAGGTCTGTTTTATATTTTGGTGTTTTGGGTGTGAGGCATGTGGGATCTTAGCTCCTTGACCAGGGACCAAACCCATACGCCCTGCACTGGAAGGCAAAGTCTTAACCCCTGGATCCCCAGGGCAGTCCCTCTTGTGTGTTTTATATAGTATTTCCCAGGAGCCCACCAGCTCCTCCCAAAAAGGACCTGCGTCAAACCTGCCCTTGGCTCTCCAGGGCTCATCATGGAGCCCGCCATGGAGTAAGGGCTCTCCAGGGCTCATCATGGAGCCCGCCATGGAGTAAGCACTCCTAGAGCACCTACTGAAAAGAGCTGACTCAGTTCTCATGCACATCATGAGCAAGGGCCTGACATTAGGTCAGATTGCTTCTGAACACCCAAGTTCTTCACAGCTTTTTTGAGTCACAAAGGTCACTGTGGCATGAGGCTTGGCTTAGACCTGTGGGCTAAGGCCTCTACAGATGGGCTAGTTCAACATCTGCATTTTGCTGATGAAGAAACTGGCCTAGCGAGAGCCAGTGCCTGGCCTGAAACCACATGGCCTCACATGCCAGACTAGGACATGGCCCCCTGGGCTCTGGGCCAGTGTCCTAACCAGCTTTGCACCAGATTTGGTGGCACCAGTGGGAAACTGGTGAGTATTTTCTGGATAAAGTGAGGGCTTCACACCCCTCCCCCATCTTCCCTTCTCACCACCAGTGGAGGCCTGAGGATGGAAAAAGTGAGGAGAGACTCGGAAGGTGACTCAAGGCCAATGGTGGAGAATCCAGATCTCTAGATCTCTAGAGACACCAAGGAGTTAGTGAAGGCTTTCGAGAACAGGCTGACTTAACCGGAACAGAGCTTCCCACTGAAGGAGTGCTCAGGCACTCAGTTATGTTCAGCTTTTACAACCCGTGGACTGCAGTCCACCAGGCTCCTCTGCCCTTGAGGATTCTCCAGGCAAGCATACTGGAGTGGATAGCCTTTCCCTTCTCCAGGACATCTTCCCAACCCAGGGATCAAACCCAGGTCTCCTGCATTGCAGGCAGATTCTTTACTGTCTGAGTCACCAGAGAAGCCCAACCCTTAGGGCTTTGGGGTCCAAATGCCAAGCAATGAGAATTATCTGGGGCTATTCCCTGGCCTGACCCCAGGCCCACTGAATCAGAATTTCGGGGTGGGATCTGGAGAACCTAATTTTTAACTAGTATTCCAGGTAATTTTACCAGGCACTCTGAGGACCAAAATGAAGGCTGAAGCATTGTCCTATTTACTGAAGGAATTGCCCTGTTTCAACACACAGGAGACATGCCTACACACACACACACACAGGCTATCGCTTATTAACTATCTATTTTACTTCTGGGGTCTTTACTAACTTAAGCTCCTTTACACTAACCACAGCAGGTAAGCATTCTCACTTTTATAGCCAAGGAAACAAAAAGGTTAAATAACTGACCAAAGGACACAGAGTTGGGAAACAGCAGCACAAAGTGCATCCAACTCCTCAGCCCCCACCCACTTCTCACTCTCACTGCCTGTTCCCTCTTGAATGGAAAAGACAGACACCCAGGAGGAACAGAGAGTGTGGGCTGCTGCACTCTAGTCTGCATTTTGCTGATGAAGAAACTGGCCTAGCGAGCCAGTGCCTGGCCTGAAACCACATGGCCTCACATGCCAGACTAGGACATGGCCCCCTGGGCTCTGGGCCAGTGTCCTAACCAGCTTTGCACCAGATTTGGTGGCACCAGTGGGAAACTGGTGAGTATTTTCTGGATAAAGTGAGGGCTTCACACCCCTCCCCCATCTTCCCTTCTCACCACCAGTGGAGGCCTGAGGATGGAAAAAGTGAGGAGAGACTCGGAAGGTGACTCAAGGCCAATGGTGGAGAATCCAGATCTCTAGATCTCTAGAGACACCAAGGAGTTAGTGAAGGCTTTCGAGAACAGGCTGACTTAACCGGAACAGAGCTTCCCACTGAAGGAGTGCTCAGGCACTCAGTTATGTTCAGCTTTTTACAACCCCGTGGACTGCAGTCCACCAGGCTCCTCTGCCCTTGAGGATTCTCCAGGCAAGCATACTGGAGTGGATAGCCTTTCCCTTCTCCAGGACATCTTCCCAACCCAGGGATCAAACCCAGGTCTCCTGCATTGCAGGCAGATTCTTTACTGTCTGAGTCACCAGAGAAGCCCAACCCTTAGGGCTTTGGGGTCCAAATGCCAAGCAATGAGAATTATCTGGGGCTATTCCCTGGCCTGACCCCAGGCCCACTGAATCAGAATTTCGGGGTGGGATCTGGAGAACCTAATTTTTAACTAGTATTCCAGGTAATTTTACCAGGCACTCTGAGGACCAAAATGAAGGCTGAAGCATTGTCCTATTTACTGAAGGAATTGCCCTGTTTCAACACACAGGAGACATGCCTACACACACACACACACAGGCTATCGCTTATTAACTATCTATTTTACTTCTGGGGTCTTTACTAACTTAAGCTCCTTTACACTAACCACAGCAGGTAAGCATTCTCACTTTTATAGCCAAGGAAACAAAAAGGTTAAATAACTGACCAAAGGACACAGAGTTGGGAAACAGCAGCACAAAGTGCATCCAACTCCTCAGCCCCCACCCACTTCTCACTCTCACTGCCTGTTCCCTCTTGAATGGAAAAGACAGACACCCAGGAGGAACAGAGAGTGTGGGCTGCTGCACGGCATCATCATCCGCTCCTCTAGCTCCTTCCCCAAGGGGCCAGGGCTTTGCCCTACTCATTCTATTTAGAGAAGCTCAGTGTCTTTCAGATACTCTCTTCACAGCTTTGGACCTTCTTGGTTTGTTCCTGGCAGGGCTAAGGTCTCACATCATGGGCCCTTAAAAGCATCTGAATGGCCTGTAGGGTCACATTGATGTCATCAGTGCCCTCCCAACTCCTTCTGAACTTATCACTTCTCCCGCTTGGAACCTCCATCCTTTTTTTTCTTTTTAATTTTGGCTTCTTTTATTGGTTATTTATTTATTTGTCTTCATCCATCTTTACTTTTCGGCCTGTGTGGGCCTCCCATTGCAGTGGCCTCTGCTGTAGCAGAGCACTGGCTCTGGGCGCATGTGCTCCAGAGCGCTGGCTTGCAATTGGACACACTGTCCAACTGCTCCACAGCACATGGGATCTTCCCAGGTCAGAGATTGAACTGATGCCCCTTGCACAGAAAGGCGGACTCTTCACCCACTGGACCACCAGGAAAGCCCTAGAACCTTCATCCTTCTTGGGTGTTGGGTATGTCAGACCATCACTTCTCTAAACCTCTCTAAACCTCTGACAACCCATGTGCCTGCTGCACAACCAGAGGCAGAGTTGCTGGGGCAGGGTGGCTCGAGCTAGGTGGGACAGACCCTGCTCAACACCCACCTGAGGTCACAGACAGCTGCGCTTTCAAACAGCCCAGAGAACCCCCGAGAGAAGTAGTAAAGGTCTCTGGGGTCTGAGTCATTCCCCAGGACGCCAGAACAAAGGGCTTGTTGTTCAGCCTCAGGGGAGCATCTTGAGATTCTGGGGGTTATGGCCAAAAAGGGTACATTTGACTCCACACCAAAGGGCACAACTTGAAAGTCCCAAGCAAAGTGTCTCAGTTTCTCTCAGAGGGATTGTATGGAGCAGAACCAGCCTACCTAATATGAGTTTCAATATTTGAGGGCTCTATGAAGAACCAGGGCTTCCCTGGTGGCTAAGTGGGTAAAGAATTCTCCCGCCAGTGCCAGGGATGCGGGTTTGGTCCCTGGGTGGGGAAGATCCCCTGGAGAAGGAAATGGCAACTCACTGTAACATCCTTGCCTGGGTAACCCCATGGACAGAGGCTACAGTCTATGGGGTTGCAAAAGAGTTGGACACAATGTAGCAACTAAACAACAACAAATGAAGAACCAAGGGAGAGAGTCTAGGCTCTCTAGGAACACAGAAGAAGTTGCCATTCTCATGGGGAGTAGCGGTTCCCCAGCTGCGTGAGTGGTATGGTATAGATTGGGCCAAGAGGACCACCTGGGGCCAGAGAGTAGTGATGTCCAGGTGGCTAGACCCGGTTAGAGTTCAGAGTCACAGTGACAGCAACTCATGCTGACAGGTAGAGTGGGCCACCACAATCAGACCCTGAGCAGGGAGCTCACGAGAGGCTGTGACGCACAGGTGACGGGACAGGCAGTCTGATGCTCCATCTGGTTGAGGGAGATGGTTGGAGGGGAACAACATAGGAGGAGTGGTTTTCTATGAAGCAGCCCCTCATCTAGAATAAGAGCTGCCAGCCTATAGCTAGTGGCCACATCTGTCTTGCCTCCTGTTTGCTTATGGCTGGCAAGTAAGAATGGATTTTTACATCTTAAATGACCGGGGAAAATAAAAATAAGGATATTTCATGACACATGAAAGTTATACAACGTTCAAATTTCAGTCTTTGGAAATGAAGTTTTATGGCAACACTGTCACACCTGTTTGTTTACATATTATCTCTCACTGTTTTTGTGATTAAAGAAAAAAAAAAGCAGAGCGGAATAATTGTGACAGAGACTGAATGGCCTACAAAACTAAATGATTGCTAATGAGCTCTTTGTAGAAAATGACTGCTGACTTTTATGCTAGAAAAATCCTTGTAACGTCCCCAATACGTTCTTTGTCCAATTGGTTTCCACAACGGCCGGATCCAAAACTTGCCCAAGCTGATCCCACATGGCTGTGCAGAGTGCCCCCTCCACCTGCCCTTCCCCACCAGCCCTGGCTGCTGATGCTGCGAGAAGCCACTGAACGCTTTCTGGGCCATGTCTGGCAGAGAAAACACAATCCTGCGAGGAGGGAAAGCATACATGTGAAATCTCAAGCAGGGAGAGCCCCAGCTCGCTTCAGCCCTGTTTCTGCCATTTCCCTGAGCAGCTGGGTCCCCAGTGGGTGGAGAGTAGCCCTGACAGGGCATGACGGCGCTGGCTCCTGGGCTCAGGCAGTGGAGGAACATCTGAAACAGCAGCTTTGGAGAGAGGAAACACCCCTGCCATGCAAAGTCCTCTTTGTTTATCATCACCATTATTAGAAATGTGCACATCCCAGCAAAACCAGTGGGTCACATAGTTACAAAAGAGCCTGCCACCCTGGAGCAGGAGGGTTCTGGGCTTTTTCAGCATGTAGGTTCTCATTCCTGGTACAGGGAAGTTGTTCGGTGAAAGAACAAAATGACTTCATTGTACAGTGAAGTCGTCCAGGATAGTATCTTTCCTTCTCTGCTGAGCCCCTGCCCAGGGGCGGGGAAGGGGGTCTGAAGTTCTGGGGAACTGGGTGAGTTGGCAACACTCCAGAAATGAGGCTCACTGGTTGTCTAGCAGGAATTATGATGATATGGCAACGCATGGGCCAATGGGCAGCAGGGCGGTCTGCCACTAGTCTGTGCCACATCTGTCTTGCCTCCTGTTTGCTTATGGCTGGCAAGTAAGAATGGATTTTTACATCTTAAATGACCGGGGAAAATAAAAATAAGGATATTTCATGACACATGAAAGTTATACAACGTTCAAATTTCAGTCTTTGGAAATGAAGTTTTATGGCAACACTGTCACACCTGTTTGTTTACATATTATCTCTCACTGTTTTTGTGATTAAAGAAAAAAAAAAGCAGAGCGGAATAATTGTGACAGAGACTGAATGGCCTACAAAACTAAATGATTGCTAATGAGCTCTTTGTAGAAAATGACTGCTGACTTTTATGCTAGAAAAATCCTTGTAACGTCCCCAATACGTTCTTTGTCCAATTGGTTTCCACAACGGCCGGATCCAAAACTTGCCCAAGCTGATCCCACATGGCTGTGCAGAGTGCCCCCTCCACCTGCCCTTCCCCACCAGCCCTGGCTGCTGATGCTGCGAGAAGCCACTGAACGCTTTCTGGGCCATGTCTGGCAGAGAAAACACAATCCTGCGAGGAGGGAAAGCATACATGTGAAATCTCAAGCAGGGAGAGCCCCAGCTCGCTTCAGCCCTGTTTCTGCCATTTCCCTGAGCAGCTGGGTCCCCAGTGGGTGGAGAGTAGCCCTGACAGGGCATGACGGCGCTGGCTCCTGGGCTCAGGCAGTGGAGGAACATCTGAAACAGCAGCTTTGGAGAGAGGAAACACCCCTGCCATGCAAAGTCCTCTTTGTTTATCATCACCATTATTAGAAATGTGCACATCCCAGCAAAACCAGTGGGTCACATAGTTACAAAAGAGCCTGCCACCCTGGAGCAGGAGGGTTCTGGGCTTTTTCAGCATGTAGGTTCTCATTCCTGGTACAGGGAAGTTGTTCGGTGAAAGAACAAAATGACTTCATTGTACAGTGAAGTCGTCCAGGATAGTATCTTTCCTTCTCTGCTGAGCCCCCTGCCCAGGGGCGGGGGAAGGGGGTCTGAAGTTCTGGGGAACTGGGTGAGTTGGCAACACTCCAGAAATGAGGCTCACTGGTTGTCTAGCAGGAATTATGATGATATGGCAACGCATGGGCCAATGGGCAGCAGGGCGGTCTGCCAGGACATTGCACTGGCTGGCGCCCCAGGCTTCAGCCTAGCAGCTGGGCATGGTCCACCCCATCTTGGCTCCAGATGTGACATTGTTGAACCCAGGCTGATCAACCCCTCAGCAGCCGGGTCAGCTGCGACGCGTCCCTGAGCCTCTCTGAGCCTTGGTTCCTCATCAGTGAAATGGGAGGTGGAATGGAGGGAAAGAGGTTACCCTCATTTACTTAGCAGAGCTATCATAGCATTATTGATAGCACAGGTGGCACCCTTAAATGACCTCGTAGGTTTCAATAAACTGTGGCTAGTGTTAGCATTAACTTCCTGATGTCCAGCAAAGCCAGAGAGTCTACAGCATACCTGTTACTGCTTTCACTTATTGTCTCCCTTAGCTCCTCAAGCAGACTGTAAGCTCCTGGCAGGCAAAGGGTATCAAGGAATAGATACCATCTAGGAGCATCTGGTACGGGGCGTGGGGCTTTAAATCAATTTCGTTTCTGTAATTCTCAGCAACCTCAAAGTGTGTACCATCCTCATCGACATCATCCAGAGGGAAGCCAGGCTAGGAGCAGTGTATGAGAGCAGGTGGGGAACGGGGAAGGCGTGCTGAGTTTGGAGCTCTGGCCCTTCTGTTTTTCTGGTGTGCTCCTCACCTCCAGTTCCTTGCACCCTGCGGGCTGTGGGCCTGGCATGCTCCAGCCAGAGGCTGGAAGCATGAAGCACACAGCAAAAGCCTCTGACTGGACATTTCCTAAACGAGGGGCTGTGGCCGATTCAGCAGGAGCCAGACTTCAAAAGGCAAAGCAAGGAAAGCATCATTTTCCTTTCAGTCGTATCTGCAGTAGGATGGAAAACACGCCTGCGGGAGAGCGGCCTGTGGGGCTGAGCTGGAGAGACGGGGGCTTTCTCTCCTGCCCCGCGCTGGTCCTGCGAAGGCCAAGGAAACCGATCCCTCACCTTGGGGGAGGGACACAAGGCGCAAGGACAATAAGGTATCTGCAGCCGGCCGAGGAGGAGGGAAGAAGCACGGAGGGAACCTGCAGTGGCAAGGGCGGCAGAAGAGTAAGAGGCTGCCAGGAGGCGGCTTCTCCCAGCCTCCAGTTCACCAGAGCCAATGTCAAGATTCTTGTTGAAAAGGCCTTTGCCTAGCTGCTGTTTATTCAAGGATAACATGACCCAGCTACCACTATATTTAGTAAATGAAAACCCACAGGTGTTTGACTCCAGAAGCTCTGCAGGTTTTGCTCTTAGTTGTCCGAGTCCCCTTCCTTGCGGGTTTCTGGTGCCATAGCTGTGGGCGTGCCAGCTTCCAGACTCCTGCCCGGTCCTCCTGCACTCCCTTCACCCTCTTCTCCGGCTTGGGGTGGTTTAAATACACCTCTATCGTCTAATTTCTTGTTTAAGGTGGAGAGGATGCTGTTCTCATTTTAATTGTGATATTAAAGACCACGTCACCCCCAGTCCAATAGAGGCACCTTACTTCAGCTCCGTCAGTGGGGATAATCTTTGTTTGGAAGTAATTAGTCTAGGCGATCTCTCCAGCCCACATTTAATACCATTTCCTAACCAGACTTGGGAGGTCTGTACTTCGCTCTCCAAATGCTCCTATTAGAGGCTGAGATATTTGTTCTCCTCGCTTCCTCCATGTGTTATCTTGTAAAGTATAGGTTGAAGGCCAAAAGAACATATGGTAGAAAGGCTGAAAGCTTGAGCCCCAAAGTTAGTCACCCCGTCGCCCCATCCTGGCTCTTCCAGCTGTACGGAGCCTCGTTTTCCTCCATGAACAGAATCGTCCTGTCTCTGAGTTGTCTCAAGAGCCAGAGAGAGCACGCAGCCAGGAGACAGCTCTCAGTGAAATCCTGGAACATGGTGGTAAGCCTGCTGTAGGTCCCCCCCTTGAGTTGTCTGTCCAAGAATGCCTTTCCGCCACAAGCATCATTTTCCTTTCAGTCGTATCTGCAGTAGGATGGAAAACACGCCTGCGGGAGAGCGGCCTGTGGGGCTGAGCTGGAGAGACGGGGCTTTCTCTCCTGCCCCGCTGGTCCTGCGAGGCCAAGGAAACCGATCCCTCACCTTGGGGAGGGACACAAGCGCAAGGACAATAAGGTATCTGCAGCCGGCCGAGGAGGAGGGAAGAAGCACGGAGGGAACCTGCAGTGGCAAGGGCGGCAGAAGAGTAAGAGGCTGCCAGGAGGCGGCTTCTCCCAGCCTCCAGTTCACCAGAGCCAATGTCAAGATTCTTGTTGAAAAGGCCTTTGCCTAGCTGCTGTTTATTCAAGGATAACATGACCCAGCTACCACTATATTTAGTAAATGAAAACCCACAGGTGTTTGACTCCAGAAGCTCTGCAGGTTTTGCTCTTAGTTGTCCGAGTCCCCTTCCTTGCGGGTTTCTGGTGCCATAGCTGTGGGCGTGCCAGCTTCCAGACTCCTGCCCGGTCCTCCTGCACTCCCTTCACCCTCTTCTCCGGCTTGGGGTGGTTTAAATACACCTCTATCGTCTAATTTCTTGTTTAAGGTGGAGAGGATGCTGTTCTCATTTTAATTGTGATATTAAAGACCACGTCACCCCCAGTCCAATAGAGGCACCTTACTTCAGCTCCGTCAGTGGGGATAATCTTTGTTTGGAAGTAATTAGTCTAGGCGATCTCTCCAGCCCACATTTAATACCATTTCCTAACCAGACTTGGGAGGTCTGTACTTCGCTCTCCAAATGCTCCTATTAGAGGCTGAGATATTTGTTCTCCTCGCTTCCTCCATGTGTTATCTTGTAAAGTATAGGTTGAAGGCCAAAAGAACATATGGTAGAAAGGCTGAAAGCTTGAGCCCCAAAGTTAGTCACCCCGTCGCCCCATCCTGGCTCTTCCAGCTGTACGGAGCCTCGTTTTCCTCCATGAACAGAATCGTCCTGTCTCTGAGTTGTCTCAAGAGCCAGAGAGAGCACGCAGCCAGGAGACAGCTCTCAGTGACATTCCTGGAACATGGTGGTAAGCCTGCTGTAGGTCTCCCCACCACCCACTCCTGATTCACAAAGCCACAGTTGTCTGAGAAAAGCTGCTGGCCTGTCCAAGAATGCCTTTCCGCCACAAGTGGAAGTGGATCTATTACCAGGCAACCCAACACCTCCTCAGCCCTTAAGAGGGGCTGGCATAACAACTAATACTGCCCGGTGATCTGCAGTTTACAGAGAGCCTTTGGGGGCTTAAGGCTGGGAAGATTACAGGACCTCGGAGTCAGCCCACTGTGTACAGGCTCTGCCTCAGAAGTGCTGGGAGCTGCTGGCCCTTGTCTGTAACGTGGTCGCTGAGGTCCACAAGCTGACATGCACATAATGTAGATGCGATAAAACCTTAATGTTAAAGCCTTAGTTAAATGTGAGCAACTGTTATTCCATTTTTTTTCATGGCTTTAGGTTCTAACAGACCCCTCAGGCAAAATCTCTGACATGACCCATATCCAACAGATGCAAATTGCTTTGGAGAGTCACTGTCGGGCTGCCTGTTTCCATCTCTGTCACACACACACACATACACACACACACACACACACACACACACACACACAAGAGTAGAGCTTCAGATCCCTCCTTCCCAGGTAAGCATCTAAAACGCGGCAGTTGACGCTCGCTTCTCGTGCCTTCCCCTAGGACCACTTGTAAGACACTCCCTCCAGGAAAAGACAACTTGAGTGGTGATTCTGACAAAACAGACCTGTAATGCAGGCGTGGCCAGAACAGGTGGGCTGACCCAGGTGCGGGATCACCTTCCCAGGCATGAACCTGAGTCTCCCACCACAGCCCAGCTTCCATGGCTTTTTGGTGACACTCACAGCAAGCTGCTCAAGAGACGGATGCTAGTCAAGCATCTGAGAGACATGTGACTCCAGCACACATGTGCTGCCGGTCCAGCACATTCCTCCAGATAGCATTCACCCCGAGGAGGCAGGAAGCCAGCCCTGTGGGCCTGGCTCTGATGCTCTCACTGGGGCGGGAAGTCACTTGACCAGTTCCTCCTTAGCTTTAGGGAGGTGGGATACCAGATACCGTGGTGGCTTCCAGGTCTTTACTCTGTCCCACCCTAACTTGCTTCTCAACTCTACCTGCCATTGGTGCACAAGGTGCTAAAGGCTGTTTGAGAGGATGAAGTTCCCTCCTGATAAGGTAGTAGAGGGTATGTCACACTGAAGCTTTGGCCTGTGCTTGTCTCAGAGGTCGAGAAACCCTCTCAGGTCTTGTTAATTTTCCTTTCAGGTTCCACCCCCCAGCCCTTAAGAGGGCTGGCATAACAACTAATACTGCCCGGTGATCTGCAGTTTACAGAGAGCCTTTGGGGGCTTAAGGCTGGGAAGATTACAGGACCTCGGAGTCAGCCCACTGTGTACAGGCTCTGCCTCAGAAGTGCTGGGAGCTGCTGGCCCTTGTCTGTAACGTGGTCGCTGAGGTCCACAAGCTGACATGCACATAATGTAGATGCGATAAAACCTTAATGTTAAAGCCTTAGTTAAATGTGAGCAACTGTTATTCCATTTTTTTTCATGGCTTTAGGTTCTAACAGACCCCTCAGGCAAAATCTCTGACATGACCCATATCCAACAGATGCAAATTGCTTTGGAGAGTCACTGTCGGGCTGCCTGTTTCCATCTCTGTCACACACACACACATACACACACACACACACACACACACACACACACACAAGAGTAGAGCTTCAGATCCCTCCTTCCCAGGTAAGCATCTAAAACGCGGCAGTTGACGCTCGCTTCTCGTGCCTTCCCCTAGGACCACTTGTAAGACACTCCCTCCAGGAAAAGACAACTTGAGTGGTGATTCTGACAAAACAGACCTGTAATGCAGGCGTGGCCAGAACAGGTGGGCTGACCCAGGTGCGGGATCACCTTCCCAGGCATGAACCTGAGTCTCCCACCACAGCCCAGCTTCCATGGCTTTTTGGTGACACTCACAGCAAGCTGCTCAAGAGACGGATGCTAGTCAAGCATCTGAGAGACATGTGACTCCAGCACACATGTGCTGCCGGTCCAGCACATTCCTCCAGATAGCATTCACCCCGAGGAGGCAGGAAGCCAGCCCTGTGGGCCTGGCTCTGATGCTCTCACTGGGGCGGGAAGTCACTTGACCAGTTCCTCCTTAGCTTTAGGGAGGTGGGATACCAGATACCGTGGTGGCTTCCAGGTCTTTACTCTGTCCCACCCTAACTTGCTTCTCAACTCTACCTGCCATTGGTGCACAAGGTGCTAAAGGCTGTTTGAGAGGATGAAGTTCCCTCCCTGATAAGGTAGTAGAGGGTATGTCACACTGAAGCTTTGGCCTGTGCTTGTCTCAGAGGTCGAGAAACCCTCTCAGGTCTTGTTAATGCTCTTAGCATCTTCCAGCAGATGCTAATCCCCAATTACCAGTATGTGACCTTCCCAGCCAAATCATGACTTGGAAGGAAGAAAAGGGGAGAACTGCCCACTCATGGAACATATGCTCCTGGAGATCCAAGTGGCCATGGGAACAGTCCTTCAATGCTGAGGCTTAGCCCTGCGAGGTGGTTCAGGAGCTCTACTAAAATACCAGAGGGGAAAGTCTGTGTAGGGTATTTGATGGGTGGGGAGTTAGGAAGAATAACAGCAGAGTGTGAAGTTGGCAGCCATTAAGTACTGACCTTGCTTAGGAGGTCGAGAGTTTGTGGTCAACAGTGTTACCCCATCCAGGAGATAACTCCTCATTCTGGGGAACTGAGCACCACCACTGCCTCCATCAGTGGCCCTGTGTGTAAATATTGGTCTGAACGATGCCTGGACTGAAATGTTTCCTGGCAAGAGAAGGAGGCGTGATAACACATCCACGTTAGTATCCAGGATTCAGCCTCCTGGTTGCTAGTGGCTCAAGTCCAAGTCCTCTAGGGGCAAGAAACAAAAAACAAAAAAATCCCCACCAAGTTCAACATTTGAACAAGTTCAATCTCTGCCAATTGTGTGGGCGGCAGGCTGGGGGAAATGAAACAGGCAGGTGTTCATAATTTGGGTGAAGAACTGACGCACCCCAGTCATGTACGGGAGTAGAAACAGAAGTGGGGAAAGGTGGCCCAGGGAGCCAGGAAGGTGCGACAGCCCCACTGACTTCAGGAGCTGTTGGGCTGGAAGGAGGCCTGCTCGGTAGAGGAAGTACTAATGCAAGACCGAAGCTGGCTGTGAGGGACTCCCCCCACCCTTGCAGAGCAGAGCCTTAAGCACATTCTAATGTCCGGGAGGAGCACAGGCAGGTCTTGTTTTAGAAGGAGCTCTTGGATGAGTCAAGAAAAATGGGGGGGAGACAAATGACCTGACTCATGAAGTAACCCAGGCGAGAGGTGAGAGCAACGCCAGGAAAGGCTGAGCCAAACACTTCAGTAGGAACACTCAGTGCGAACAAGAAAGAAAAGGATCCTGGAGCTGGCTCGTAGGCAAACCTAAGACTTGTAAGATGGCTCTCTGATGGATTCTGATGCTTGTGGCCACTGAGGGAGCACAGAGAAAGTCACTCCAAACCTCATGAGCAGTTCAAGGTCCAGACAAAGTCCAGCCAGGGTGCGTTGGTGGCTAGAGTAAAGGTGGTCAACCTGGAAGCTAAAAGAGGCTGCTGACTTGGTGCTGACAGTGCCAGGATGAAGGGCAGGGTGAGGAGACAATGGAGATAGTGCTATTGGGAGTCAGGGCTTCCCAGGAAGGCTCGCCAGATAAACACGCCAAAGCTGTGATCTGGAAGGACCCCACGTACTGGACTCCAGAGAATTCTCATCCTTGGATGGGAAGGTTTAAGAAGGAGCAGCAAGAAGCAGGTTGAAGAGAAGATGAAGGGTTTTACACAAAGACAAGACAGCTGCTTGCATTATTACTTCTATACTTCCTTTCAAAAGGGAAGAAACTGGGCTTCCCTGGTGGTCCAGTGGGTGAAGAGTCTGCCTTGCTGTGCAAGGTTCGATCCCTGGCACAGGAGGATCCCACATGCTGAGGAGCAGCTGGGCCAGTGTGTCCAATTATGAGCCAGCGCTCTGGAGCGCATGCGCCCAGAGCCAGCACTCTGCCACGAGAGGCCACTGTGATGGGAGGCCCACACAGGCCAAAGAATAAAGATGGATGAAAAATAAATGATGACTTGGAGGCAAAAAAGGCAGGGGGAAGAAACCATGAGAGCACCTATATATTGTGTGGTTGAGGTGGTTTGGGTTCTCTCATCGAAACAGGTCAGAGGCGAAGGTCAAGCTCAAGAGAACTGAGCCCTTAGCACTGAATCAACCAAGGGGCCAGTGAAGGAGGACTTCACCATCTAACATAGAGGACATTAACAGAGATGCTGTAGTCAATAATGAAGCTCAGTTTAAGTCCAAATACTGAAGGGATTACAGCCCCTAAGAGAAAGCGTCATCTTTCAGACAAGTATCCAAGGCTGACGACATTGATAACCGCTCACCACAGAGCAACACGCTTCTTGAAACCTAAAAGAAGTTCCCCATCCAGAAGACACAGAGAATTAAGCAGAACCGGCAGTCTTTTCAAATATCTTTATTTCTCAAACTCAAAGCTTTATTTCATCAAGTTCTAACACATTTTGCGTCGACAAGCGATTTCACCTGCATCCCATGAGAAGGTCAGTGGCCATTACACCAAAGAGGAAACCTCACACAACCTAGGAAACAAATATTTGAAAGGCTATGCAAGGAGAGAATAACAAAAAGCTTGTCATCTAATTTGTATCTTCTCATCTATAGTAATTTGGAAATTAATGGATAAAAACTTAATTTTCCTAAAGCTGCAACTTTTTAAAATTCATTAAAAAAAAGACTAGATGGATTGAATTTCAAAATGCCTAGAGATCCATAATATTTAATGACTTCCTCTTTAGTGGATGGTTTTCTCACCTTCCTATGCAAACACACATGACCATTTGCACTTGTTCTCACTAGTCCGGGAAAAACTCGAAGCACTTATTTTGCTTCCACTTAAATTATTTTTTAAGTGATAGGTAAACAAGATTTAGAACTTGATCTCACACACACAAAAAATTTTTTTTTCTTTCCTGATCCACACTTTGGAAGTCTTCACAAATAATCCTGAATGGCCAGGTCTTTTTAAATACATACCCTGTTACACACCCTTCCATCAGTCCTCTGAGTGGAATTGGCCAAACTGGAGTATGTTCCAAAGTCAGCTGTGACATTCTGGTCTCTGCCAGCTGAAAAATTCGAGTCTAACCTTGGCAACTGGAAGCTCTTTCACCTCAAAAGAGTCCATCACAAGGCTTCTTCCCTAGTATGGGGCCCCAGTCAGATACCCAAGAAGCAGTGGCCCAAGGGATCATTAGAGTGTCTACTCACAGCCAAGTAACTATCATTTAGAGGCGAAGGTCAAGCTCAAGAGAACTGAGCCCTTAGCACTGAATCAACCAAGGGGCCAGTGAAGGAGGACTTCACCATCTAACATAGAGGACATTAACAGAGATGCTGTAGTCAATAATGAAGCTCAGTTTAAGTCCAAATACTGAAGGGATTACAGCCCCTAAGAGAAAGCGTCATCTTTCAGACAAGTATCCAAGGCTGACGACATTGATAACCGCTCACCACAGAGCAACACGCTTCTTGAAACCTAAAAGAAGTTCCCCATCCAGAAGACACAGAGAATTAAGCAGAACCGGCAGTCTTTTCAAATATCTTTATTTCTCAAACTCAAAGCTTTATTTCATCAAGTTCTAACACATTTTGCGTCGACAAGCGATTTCACCTGCATCCCATGAGAAGGTCAGTGGCCATTACACCAAAGAGGAAACCTCACACAACCTAGGAAACAAATATTTGAAAGGCTATGCAAGGAGAGAATAACAAAAAGCTTGTCATCTAATTTGTATCTTCTCATCTATAGTAATTTGGAAATTAATGGATAAAAACTTAATTTTCCTAAAGCTGCAACTTTTTAAAATTCATTAAAAAAAAGACTAGATGGATTGAATTTCAAAATGCCTAGAGATCCATAATATTTAATGACTTCCTCTTTAGTGGATGGTTTTCTCACCTTCCTATGCAAACACACATGACCATTTGCACTTGTTCTCACTAGTCCGGGAAAAACTCGAAGCACTTATTTTGCTTCCACTTAAATTATTTTTTAAGTGATAGGTAAACAAGATTTAGAACTTGATCTCACACACACAAAAAATTTTTTTTTCTTTCCTGATCCACACTTTGGAAGTCTTCACAAATAATCCTGAATGGCCAGGTCTTTTTAAATACATACCCTGTTACACACCCTTCCATCAGTCCTCTGAGTGGAATTGGCCAAACTGGAGTATGTTCCAAAGTCAGCTGTGACATTCTGGTCTCTGCCAGCTGAAAAATTCGAGTCTAACCTTGGCAACTGGAAGCTCTTTCACCTCAAAAGAGTCCATCACAAGGCTTCTTCCCTAGTATGGGGCCCCAGTCAGATACCCAAGAAGCAGTGGCCCAAGGGATCATTAGAGTGTCTACTCACAGCCAAGTAACTATCATTTATTCTCTGGAAGAGGACTTTTGAGTTTAGAATCTAGCTGCAACCTAAAACAAGACACCGGGAGCAGAAAGGCAACTAAAATGGAGATGTTCTTACAGTGAGGAAGTCCCTTTTGAGTGGCACTATTTCCAAAGTTAACAAAGCAGCGCTAGTAGTAATCCACCATGAAGGTAATAGGCTAGCGCTAGCAGAGAAGCTGAAAGACAAGAAGATCCGGGGTGTTAGCCATTTGATTATTAATGCACCACCAAAAATACAGGTTCACACATAGCTCTCCTGTGACTCTAATCCCCGAGGGGAGAAAATCAAACTGGGAAAGAAAAAAACAACACCTTGAATGCCAAACCACATCTAGTACCATGTGTTAGGAACCCACCATCTTTCCTACCCACCTCTTCCCATCTGCCAGCTGTGAGCCATACCACCTCCCACACGCCATCAGCAAGAACCCTGATTTGAAGCTGTCAGTGATGTAGTGTGGTGTCAGAGTTGAAGTGATGGAGTGAGGAACAGCGTCTCACTGCCAAAGGAAGGTCTCAAGGTGACACAAAGCCCGAGGCCAGGAATTCAGTGAGTCTTCTCCTACCACCACAAGGCAGGAAAGGTACTGCTTTCTCAGCTGCTCCACCTGACTCCAAGAAGCAGGCAAGGCTCACAAGCTGCATGCCTGCAGACAGCCTCAGAAAACTGCTCAGAGCCCTGAAGCAAAGGAGACTGCTTGCCTTTACATTCGAACTCGCACTTGCACTGTAGTGCCCTTGACCCCTGCCAAGTTTCATACTACTCGACACACAAAGATGAGCCACTGGAGTCGGTACATGTCCAGAGTACCCTGTGCTTATGTGAACAGCACAGAAGGCAGGCTCCAGCTAGAATTTCCAGACACCTGAAATTCAAGGTTACCTGGTCTACTCTGAGGCAGGCAAGAGGCTCACTGAGCAGGTGGAGACACCCTTAGCCCAGGGTGGTGTTTCCAAGCGCAGCTTTGGTGAGTGCAGCTTTTTACACTGCTGGTTTTGGAACACAGGTCTACTCTTCAACTTCAAAATGGCTGAGCTGACTCAGAACTTCAGGTGAAGGGCTCACGCAATGGTGGTAAAGTGTACCTCTGTTTATCCTTAAAGAGGACTAGTACCAGACAGGAAAAAAATATAAGCAGAAAGAACTCCGAGAACAAACTGGAAATTTAATCACTTGATGCAGACTTGACTCCATCTTCATCTGGACCCTGGTTACTCCGATTCAGAAGTCTTCTGGTAGAAGCAATACTGACTTCCATGAGCAAGTGCTTATTATTTTGGTGGCTTCATCATATTTCAAAGCTTTGGTTAAACAGATCTTTGTGCAAACATGTTTCTATCTGACCACAGTGACAGCCTATTAAGGTCGTGGATGATCACACACTTTTAAAAGCTGGGATTCATTCTTCATTGCCCTCTTTAACTCAGAAGGACCCCAGGGCCCATCTCCATACAGAACCAGCCTTGATTCAGAACCAGTGAATTTCCCTGTAACTCTTGGCTCACAGGAGCTGGTTACACTAGGAAGTGGCTGCTATTCACCTGGTCCATGACATGGATACCAGCTAAGCCTTGGGCTTCAGTCACGTCTGATCTGCTTTCAAGGGAACCAAGACATCGTATTCCAGAACAACAACAAAAAAAACCCTGAAAATATAATCTTTAGAAAAAAGTAAACCATTCCTTTTCTACTAAGCATTAAGGTAACTTCATTGCCTCAAGCAAGGAGAAAACAATCACTCAGGGCTTAGGATTTTTATGGTCCCAGGAAAATGTCAAAATCAGAAGCATGGATTTGATTAAAGTCACTGAAGAAACCAAGCTGGCTGGTAATACGGAGTTTCTCTGCTCTTGATACCCTTAAGTGATGCTTTCTAAGAGACCCCACACAAAGACGAGCCACTGGAGTCGGTACACGTCCAGAGTACCCTGTGCTTATGTGAACAGCACAGAAGGCAGGCTCCAGCTAGAATTTCCAGACACCTGAAATTCAAGGTTACCTGGTCTACTCTGAGGCAGGCAAGAGGCTCACTGAGCAGGTGGAGACACCCTTAGCCCAGGGTGGTGTTTCCAAGCGCAGCTTTGGTGAGTGCAGCTTTTTACACTGCTGGTTTTGGAACACAGGTCTACTCTTCAACTTCAAAATGGCTGAGCTGACTCAGAACTTCAGGTGAAGGGCCGTCACGCAATGGTGGTAAAGTGTACCTCTGTTTATCCTTAAAGAGGACTAGTACCAGACAGGAAAAAAATATAAGCAGAAAGAACTCCGAGAACAAACTGGAAATTTAATCACTTGATGCAGACTTGACTCCATCTTCATCTGGACCCTGGTTACTCCGATTCAGAAGTCTTCTGGTAGAAGCAATACTGACTTCCATGAGCAAGTGCTTATTATTTTGGTGGCTTCATCATATTTCAAAGCTTTGGTTAAACAGATCTTTGTGCAAACATGTTTCTATCTGACCACAGTGACAGCCTATTAAGGTCGTGGATGATCACACACTTTTAAAAGCTGGGATTCATTCTTCATTGCCCTCTTTAACTCAGAAGGACCCCAGGGCCCATCTCCATACAGAACCAGCCTTGATTCAGAACCAGTGAATTTCCCTGTAACTCTTGGCTCACAGGAGCTGGTTACACTAGGAAGTGGCTGCTATTCACCTGGTCCATGACATGGATACCAGCTAAGCCTTGGGCTTCAGTCACGTCTGATCTGCTTTCAAGGGAACCAAGACATCGTATTCCAGAACAACAACAAAAAAAACCCTGAAAATATAATCTTTAGAAAAAAGTAAACCATTCCTTTTCTACTAAGCATTAAGGTAACTTCATTGCCTCAAGCAAGGAGAAAACAATCACTCAGGGCTTAGGATTTTTATGGTCCCAGGAAAACGTCAAAATCAGAAGCATGGATTTGATTAAAGTCACTGAAGAAACCAAGCTGGCTGGTAATACGGAGTTTCTCTGCTCTTGATACCCTTAAGTGATGCTTTCTAAGAGACCCCACAGAAAGTCTCAAAACACAAATCCCCTTATCTAAATCTACTGGGAAAGCAACAGTAGCCTAGAACTTTCCCGTTTATTAAGCTTGCTTCAGACTAGAGATTAACACTGTTTTCCTTCTAAAGTGCAGAGTATAAACAAGTAAAGTCATTCTACCAGAGTAAGGAAGATTCTTCTTCATTCTCTCAATTCTTCCCAAATACACTAGAAGTAACTTGCGTGAGATGCCTCGGGGGCTTGGACACACATGAGGCTCCACCAATGGAAGATGCGTCCACCACACAGCACAGGCACAGCAGGTGCGAATCTAAAGCAATTTTAAATCAGAGGCCTCTGCACACAAGCACAGACCATTCCACAGGTCACTCAGATCTACTGAAATTCCTGGATTCATCTGCTGTCTGAAAAGCATGGAGAAGGAAACCACCATTTTTGAAAAGAAAACAAAAATGAAAATCAGTCAAAGTACTCCAGAAAAAAACAACAACAAAACAAAACAGCCAGTCATACTTGGAATGTGACCAAAGTGGGTTTCCATTTAAAACACAGGAAGACCCTTGTGTCAAGTTACTGCAATGACTCTAGACTCAGCACTATCCTTCATCTTGAGAAGACCAAAACAACAGCGATGAGCCGATGAGGGGGAAGAAAGTGTCATTCCACAAGAACTCCTTACTTTAAAGAAAAATCGAACATTCACGTTTCCTATTTACAATCACCTACCACCACCACAATTCTACTTAACATTATGTTGCACATTTTATTTTGTTTTTCAAGTTACATTTCAAGAAAAGGTCATCTTTTTTTGTTTTTTTTTTTTTCCTCAGCAATACTTCACAATTCCTTGAGATAGCACAGCATCGAAACCATAAACCACATCCAACCAGACTGCAGTTCTCCAGCTATCGGCGGCTTTGGTTTATTGAGGAGAGAAATCCTCAGCTCTGTTGACAAAGAGAATAAACACAAGCAATCTAGCCCCTGGAACAAAAATTAAGCCACAAGAGCACCCTCATGTTTACCATTTTTTTCTGCCTGACTAAAACGGATACAAGAAAATAAGACCCTCCGCACAACTTTCACAAAAGTGCTGAGAATTCCAAGGGCTGACATCGTCTCCCCTAGGCTTCAGGGAGGCTCCCAGCAACTGAAGCTCCTCCTACACTGCCCACGTGCTTTCCAATCTCAACAAACGCCCGGAGCTCAGAGGCCCCGGGCCCGACTTCTGGGACACAGCGTGAGCGTGTCAGTCTTGGAAAGATGTGGATATGTCATATTTCCTATAGCATTTTCCCGAGTGGCACTGGAAGAGAAGGTCCCTTTACGGTTGGCTCATGATACACTGGAGACCCATTCCAATGGGCACACAAAGAAAAAAAAAAAAAAAAAAGCAGAATCAGAGCTGAGTTCCCCTTTAAAAGCCATACACAAGCACAGACCATTCCACAGGTCACTCAGATCTACTGAAATTCCTGGATTCATCTGCTGTCTGAAAAGCATGGAGAAGGAAACCACCATTTTTGAAAAGAAAACAAAAATGAAAATCAGTCAAAGTACTCCAGAAAAAAACAACAACAAAACAAAACAGCCAGTCATACTTGGAATGTGACCAAAGTGGGTTTCCATTTAAAACACAGGAAGACCCTTGTGTCAAGTTACTGCAATGACTCTAGACTCAGCACTATCCTTCATCTTGAGAAGACCAAAACAACAGCGATGAGCCGATGAGGGGGAAGAAAGTGTCATTCCACAAGAACTCCTTACTTTAAAGAAAAATCGAACATTCACGTTTCCTATTTACAATCACCTACCACCACCACAATTCTACTTAACATTATGTTGCACATTTTATTTTGTTTTTCAAGTTACATTTCAAGAAAAGGTCATCTTTTTTTGTTTTTTTTTTTTCCTCAGCAATACTTCACAATTCCTTGAGATAGCACAGCATCGAAACCATAAACCACATCCAACCAGACTGCAGTTCTCCAGCTATCGGCGGCTTTGGTTTATTGAGGAGAGAAATCCTCAGCTCTGTTGACAAAGAGAATAAACACAAGCAATCTAGCCCCTGGAACAAAAATTAAGCCACAAGAGCACCCTCATGTTTACCATTTTTTTCTGCCTGACTAAAACGGATACAAGAAAATAAGACCCTCCGCACAACTTTCACAAAAGTGCTGAGAATTCCAAGGGCTGACATCGTCTCCCCTAGGCTTCAGGGAGGCTCCCAGCAACTGAAGCTCCTCCTACACTGCCCACGTGCTTTCCAATCTCAACAAACGCCCGGAGCTCAGAGGCCCCGGGCCCGACTTCTGGGACACAGCGTGAGCGTGTCAGTCTTGGAAAGATGTGGATATGTCATATTTCCTATAGCATTTTCCCGAGTGGCACTGGAAGAGAAGGTCCCTTTACGGTTGGCTCATGATACACTGGAGACCCATTCCAATGGGCACACAAAGAAAAAAAAAAAAAAAAAGCAGAATCAGAGCTGAGTTCCCCTTTAAAAGCCATACACCTAAATCTAGAAGGAGGCTCCCCTACCTGAGAGCCCTTGCCCTATGGGGGCTCCCCGTGTGGAAACCCTCAGGTCTCAAGGTTAGTTACAGGGCAGCCAGGTGGGGTAGGGCTGGCTGTAGGTGACCGGGGGATGGGCCACGTAGTAGTTGTTGAAGTTGCCATCACTGACGTAGGGAGCAGGCTGGTAGTAACAGGTGACGGTGGTGGCATTGGGGATGATGTTCTGCTCGGCCAGCACGCGCAGGGCCAGCAGGGAGATGAGGTTCAGGGTCTGTCTGCGCTCGTGGCCCATGAGGCACACAGTGCTCTCATTGACCACCTTGCGCAGGGTCATGAGGTAGTCGTACTTGCTCCTCTCCTCCTCGGCAAAGTGGTTCTGCAGGTAGGTCTCCAGCTTCCTCTGCTGCTCGAGGATGTCAGGGAAGTCGATGAAGAACCGGGAGCACATGTACCGCTCCAGGGTCTTGATTTCATCCTGGTCAGTGGGCCGGAAGTCCCGCACCAGGAGGTTGCTGTACTTGAGCAGCCCCCCGCCCCGGATCTCTTCAGGGTTCTTGGTGGCGATGAGTCTGTTCTGCAGGTGGTCCAGGGCTTCCTCAAAGTCCCCGTACACGCTCTCGCCGATGACCGTGGGGTGCAGGTGCTCAGACAGGGTATGACCAGAGCAGTCGTAGAAGAAGAGCAGGGAGTCCAGGATGATCTGGAACGAGTCCACACTGAATTCGAACTGACGCCGGATGGAGTCGACAAACTTGAGCTCCACATTGCGCCCGTTCTTGTTGGAGAGTGAGATGAGGCTCCAGCGGTCAGTGTCCGTGCACACCTTCACCAGCTTCTGGACATAGGCCTCCTTCAGGGTCACGGGGCTGATCTTGAGCTTGTTCACGCCCTCTGGCAGGAAGTTCAGGAGGGAGCACAGAACCACATCCCTGACCAGCTGAAACTCAGCCTCTGTGGGAAGAGCCACATGAAAGATGAGGTCCAGGTCTTTGCAGCCCAGCCCGTTGTCTTTGACCAGGACATGGCCAGCCGCAGAGCCGTTCAGCCGGACGTCCTGCACTTTGATGCCTGCCTCCTCCAGCCGACCACGGACAGTCTGCACGATGTCCTTGAGTGTGATCTCCAAGGTGGGAAAGTTGCCTCGTCCATGGATGGGTACAACCTCAGTCAGGACCTCATGCAGCCGGCTCACCTGGTCCCAGGTGAGCACGCTGAAGGACATGCAGTCCCTGGTACTGCTGCTCTCCTCTGCCATCTTGGGGGGTGTTGTTGCCAGGGAAACTGAAAGGGAGGGGAGAGAAACAGAGTTAGGGTTCACTTCTTTGCGGCAAAGCAGCTCCAGAAAGTCATTGATGAGGATGGTTTCTCTCTGAACATCTTCCTTACTTCAGAGTGGCAAAGGGCACCTATTGGTGGGTGCTGCAATGAGGAATAAATGAGTTAAACATTTCAAAAATAAGTGCCCGCATGGAGCCTGGTCAAAATACACATAAACTTACCCTGTACCAATCTGACAGCTTGAGCATTCTGGTTTTTGTGAGGTTTATTTGGCTGATTTTTGTCTTCATGAGGGACAGGTGGAGGTAGAGTTTGTATGTGAAGGCAAGCAGACACACTTACCAAACTAAGTAACCAACAGAACATTATTCAGTGTGTCATTATTACAGGTTTGCTAATTTTTCTTGTTTTTGATGGAAATCACCTCTCCTGCTTTTGGTTCGATTCCGATTCAAGTCCCGTGCACGCTCTCGCCGATGACCGTGGGGTGCAGGTGCTCAGACAGGGTATGACCAGAGCAGTCGTAGAAGAAGAGCAGGGAGTCCAGGATGATCTGGAACGAGTCCACACTGAATTCGAACTGACGCCGGATGGAGTCGACAAACTTGAGCTCCACATTGCGCCCGTTCTTGTTGGAGAGTGAGATGAGGCTCCAGCGGTCAGTGTCCGTGCACACCTTCACCAGCTTCTGGACATAGGCCTCCTTCAGGGTCAGGGGGCTGATCTTGAGCTTATTCACGCCCTCTGGCAGGAAGTTCAGGAGGGAGCACAGAACCACATCCCTGACCAGCTGAAACTCAGCCTCTGTGGGAAGAGCCACATGAAAGATGAGGTCCAGGTCTTTGCAGCCCAGCCCGTTGTCTTTGACCAGGACATGGCCAGCCGCAGAGCCGTTCAGCCGGACGTCCTGCACTTTGATGCCTGCCTCCTCCAGCCGACCACGGACAGTCTGCACGATGTCCTTGAGTGTGATCTCCAAGGTGGGAAAGTTGCCTCGTCCATGGATGGGTACAACCTCAGTCAGGACCTCATGCAGCCGGCTCACCTGGTCCCAGGTGAGCACGCTGAAGGACATGCAGTCCCTGGTACTGCTGCTCTCCTCTGCCATCTTGGGGGGTGTTGTTGCCAGGGAAACTGAAAGGGAGGGGAGAGAAACAGAGTTAGGGTTCACTTCTTTGCGGCAAAGCAGCTCCAGAAAGTCATTGATGAGGATGGTTTCTCTCTGAACATCTTCCTTACTTCAGAGTGGCAAAGGGCACCTATTGGTGGGTGCTGCAATGAGGAATAAATGAGTTAAACATTTCAAAAATAAGTGCCCGCATGGAGCCTGGTCAAAATACACATAAACTTACCCTGTACCAATCTGACAGCTTGAGCATTCTGGTTTTTGTGAGGTTTATTTGGCTGATTTTTGTCTTCATGAGGGACAGGTGGAGGTAGAGTTTGTATGTGAAGGCAAGCAGACACACTTACCAAACTAAGTAACCAACAGAACATTATTCAGTGTGTCATTATTACAGGTTTGCTAATTTTTCTTGTTTTTGATGGAAATCACCTCTCCTGCTTTTGGTTCCCCAACTACATCTTGAGATGGTTGACACCCAGGCTACAAGGCCAACATAGAACACAGGATCCACAAAAAGAAAAAAGTAAAAAAAAGATTCCTCAACTCTAGGCTTAGTCCTGCAAGAATCAAGGACGCTGATATCCCCTTCACTTCCGGGAGCAGTCAGCCCTGTAACAAACACTCCTGTCATCCAGGGTAGGACCAAGGAATTGTCTGAATGACAACATTCCTGAGTAACAAAGGGTTACTAACAAAGGTCAGCTAAGGGCTTGAACTGCTGACCCAGCAAGGAGGCCTAACATAGGATGTGGAAAACCTCCCCATGGAAGCATGATTTTTCAACTCTATTTTGAAAAAGAATCCATTCAAGGAGCGGAAGGAAACCAAAGTTAGCACTCAGTACTAGAAGAAAAGGGCTTCCCAGTTGGCTCAATGGTAAAGAATCCATCTGTCTACCAAAGAAGGAACCACAGGCGACATGGGTTCGATCCCTGGATAGGGAGGATCCCTGGAAGAAGGGTATTGCAACCTGTGCCAGTATTCTTGTCTGGAGAATCCCATGGACAGAAGAGCCTGGTGGGCTACAGTCCATGGGGTTTCAGAGCTGGACATGACTGAGCAGTAGGAGAAAAGCATCCTTCTCCCACATTACCTGCTAGAACCACAAAGTTATCCAAGTAACTTTCAACTAAGTTATACTGTTCAGAAAACGAAATAACAGATCCATGAAAATCCTGATGTAGAATGACAGAAACAGATACACTAGGAAGTCAAGGTGCTGTGGTTCTACATGGGGCACCCATTAGCTAGGTGGATGTAAAAGGCTGAGGTGCTGTTCTCCGACTTCACAGCAAAAAGAGAGGTTTGCCACACCCTTCACTCTTCTGACTTGCTAGACACACAAAATCCATCCCAATGACCTGCAGCTTCATTGACTGGAAGCTGTTGCCTTTGCAAGCACACCGGCATGTGTAGTCCTGGGGTTCCAACTTGAGTTTTGGGTCTTGCACTGGTGCCAGAGGCCCTTGCCTTATCTACAGAGCTCAGATCAATGGGATGGCTATCAGTTCATGTTGGGGGCACCAGGGACACATAAGAGGAGCTTTCCAGGAGATGGCCAGCAAGGAGGAGGGGAGAATTCAATGACTCAGTATGAGGCAGGATGCTGCTGAAAGAAAATGTAATATGAAGGTAGAAGAAAGAAGTGTCAGTCAACTGGGGCAAACAGGAAGGCCACAGAAGAGCTCATTTATGGGGTGGGGACACAAGCTAGCCGGAAGGCAAGAAGAGTGCTCAGCTGTGGTAGAAATCAGGAGGCAGCTGGGATCCAGTGCGTTGTCCGGTTCGCCCATCAAGTACCTCTCTCCTCAAGCCTATCACAGGTTCCCTTTAGTAGGTAGGTTAGGGGACCAAATCTGCTGGTTGCCAATGGGAAGGTGTATCACATGATCAAAGCAAGCTCCAGGAAGACTGGCAGGTGGGGATGGGCACTCTTCTGCTTGCTACTGAAGCCTACCTGCCAAGGGGAAGATAAAACCTTCCCTGCAAACCTGTTTGGACAGTGTTAGAAAGCCCTAGGCTATCTAGATTAGCCTATCAAAGCACTTCTAAGGATACCAAGCAGAATTTGTGATGAAACACCTGATGATTACTATGGCTGCCCTTTGGCTTCAAGACCGACTTGTCTGAGAATCCCATGGACAGAAGAGCCTGGTGGGCTACAGTCCATGGGGTTTCAGAGCTGGACATGACTGAGCAGTAGGAGAAAAGCATCCTTCTCCCACATTACCTGCTAGAACCACAAAGTTATCCAAGTAACTTTCAACTAAGTTATACTGTTCAGAAAACGAAATAACAGATCCATGAAAATCCTGATGTAGAATGACAGAAACAGATACACTAGGAAGTCAAGGTGCTGTGGTTCTACATGGGGCACCCATTAGCTAGGTGGATGTAAAAGGCTGAGGTGCTGTTCTCCGACTTCACAGCAAAAAGAGAGGTTTGCCACACCCTTCACTCTTCTGACTTGCTAGACACACAAAATCCATCCCAATGACCTGCAGCTTCATTGACTGGAAGCTGTTGCCTTTGCAAGCACACCGGCATGTGTAGTCCTGGGGTTCCAACTTGAGTTTTGGGTCTTGCACTGGTGCCAGAGGCCCTTGCCTTATCTACAGAGCTCAGATCAATGGGATGGCTATCAGTTCATGTTGGGGGCACCAGGGACACATAAGAGGAGCTTTCAGGAGATGGCCAGCAAGGAGGAGGGGAGAATTCAATGACTCAGTATGAGGCAGGATGCTGCTGAAAGAAAATGTAATATGAAGGTAGAAGAAAGAAGTGTCAGTCAACTGGGGCAAACAGGAAGGCCACAGAAGAGCTCATTTATGGGGTGGGGACACAAGCTAGCCGGAAGGCAAGAAGAGTGCTCAGCTGTGGTAGAAATCAGGAGGCAGCTGGGATCCAGTGCGTTGTCCGGTTCGCCCATCAAGTACCTCTCTCCTCAAGCCTATCACAGGTTCCCTTTAGTAGGTAGGTTAGGGGACCAAATCTGCTGGTTGCCAATGGGAAGGTGTATCACATGATCAAAGCAAGCTCCAGGAAGACTGGCAGGTGGGGATGGGCACTCTTCTGCTTGCTACTGAAGCCTACCTGCCAAGGGGAAGATAAAACCTTCCCTGCAAACCTGTTTGGACAGTGTTAGAAAGCCCTAGGCTATCTAGATTAGCCTATCAAAGCACTTCTAAGGATACCAAGCAGAATTTGTGATGAAACACCTGATGATTACTATGGCTGCCCTTTGGCTTCAAGACCGATTTGGGGCAGTAAAGAGCTCTCTTTAATGTGCCCTGATATACACTTGGTTCTTTGTGGCCCCTTTAATGATGGGCAGAGCATATGGTACACTCATGCCATCAGTCCACGGCACTAGAGAAATAAGCCCCAAGTGATCACAGAAGAGTAGGACTTCAGCTCTGCTTTGACACACCGCTAAATTCTGATTTGGTGACACGGAGTCCTGCCAGGGATGCTGATTTCCCTATAAAAATACCACTTACTTAACACTGTATCAGATCTTAGTGTGTTTCCAAGGCTTGTGTTTCTGACATGCGCGTGAGAAGTCACTCCAATAGAGGAGCTGCGATTCAATCGGTACTTGGAAAAGAAGGAACAATTAATTTCAAGAAAACCTCCAGGAAGAAACTCAATAATGTTGTAGAGGAGAAGAGCTGCAAGAATCCCTTTTGCCTCGTGCTTTTAAGAGATGTGTTAAAAAAAAAAAGAAGAAGAAGAAGAAGAAGTCATATAGAGTTAATGTTAGGGCTGTTCCCACCTCTACAATGCTTTTACATTAGAAATGGGACATCATAGACCAGGGAGAATCTGTGGAAAGAGGAAAGCTATCACTTAATCTAGGAAGGGAGGTGAGGGGTGGCAGTGGAGTATATATGCATGAAAATTTTCATACGTTTTAAAATCTCTGAACTTGTAGGAGATTCAAAGTCAGAATCTATTTTAGACTGAAAATTGGTAAGGTTCTAAAAGAATAGGGGCAGGAGTATTCAAGATAATTATGACAGGAGGCAGCTGGGATCCAGTGCGTTGTCCGGTTCGCCCATCAAGTACCTCTCTCCTCAAGCCTATCACAGGTTCCCTTTAGTAGGTAGGTTAGGGGACCAAATCTGCTGGTTGCCAATGGGAAGGTGTATCACATGATCAAAGCAAGCTCCAGGAAGACTGGCAGGTGGGGATGGGCACTCTTCTGCTTGCTACTGAAGCCTACCTGCCAAGGGGAAGATAAAACCTTCCCTGCAAACCTGTTTGGACAGTGTTAGAAAGCCCTAGGCTATCTAGATTAGCCTATCAAAGCACTTCTAAGGATACCAAGCAGAATTTGTGATGAAACACCTGATGATTACTATGGCTGCCCTTTGGCTTCAAGACCGATTTGGGGCAGTAAAGAGCTCTCTTTAATGTGCCCTGATATACACTTGGTTCTTTGTGGCCCCTTTAATGATGGGCAGAGCATATGGTACACTCATGCCATCAGTCCACGGCACTAGAGAAATAAGCCCCAAGTGATCACAGAAGAGTAGGACTTCAGCTCTGCTTTGACACACCGCTAAATTCTGATTTGGTGACATGGAGTCCTGCCAGGGATGCTGTTTTCCCCTATAAAAATACCACTTACTTAACACTGTATCAGATCTTAGTGTGTTTCCAAGGCTTGTGTTTCTGACATGCGCGTGAGAAGTCACACCAATAGAGGAGCTGCGATTCAATCGGTACTTGGAAAAGAAGGAACAATTAATTTCAAGAAAACCTCCAGGAAGAAACTCAATAATGTTGTAGAGGAGAAGAGCTGCAAGAATCCCTTTTGCCTCGTGCTTTTAAGAGATGTGTTAAAAAAAAAAAGAAGAAGAAGAAGAAGAAGTCATATAGAGTTAATGTTAGGGCTGTTCCCACCTCTACAATGCTTTTACATTAGAAATGGGACATCATAGACCAGGGAGAATCTGTGGAAAGAGGAAAGCTATCACTTAATCTAGGAAGGGAGGTGAGGGGTGGCAGTGGAGTATATATGCATGAAAATTTTCATACGTTTTAAAATCTCTGAACTTGTAGGAGATTCAAAGTCAGAATCTATTTTAGACTGAAAATTGGTAAGGTTCTAAAAGAATAGGGGCAGGAGTATTCAAAAAATTATGAAAAATTGGAATGACATCTACTGACCTGATAAGAGATATTATGAAGCCACAATAATTGAAACAGCATGATACTGACACAGAAAGATAGACAGATTTATAAAATAGAATTTTTTTAATCTAAAGGAAAACCTCGTACAAAAGAGGATGTACTGTAATAATAAAGGAGGCATTCAAAATAGAAAAGGGACAATGTTGAAACATCTGGATAGTTATTCAGATTTAAAAAATATGATGGCTCCTTAGCTTGTGTCATCTAAGATCTAGAAGATGAATTTCAAAGACTTAAGTGTAAAAAGGTGAAGCCCTAGAAATACTAGAAAAAAATATAAAATTCATGTAAATTTCCATAGAATAGGTATTCCTTTATAAATCACAGAAGTCACAAAAATTGATGCCTTTGCCTATATAAAAATTAGAATATTTATATGGTGGAAACACCATAAAGAAGTGAGAAGACAAAATTAGGAAAATACTCATAATATTACATAAGTTGTTCACTTCCTTAATGAGTAAGGAGCTCCTACACATCAGAACTGCTACAGCCCCAACATAATCGAAGAGGCAGTGGGCATAACAGTGGCTCAGATACCAAACATATTCAACCTTACCTTAAGGGATGGGCAAATTTAGACTTCACGTATGAGTTTACCTATCAGACTGGCAAAGACCAAGAAGCAGACACTTTTGTTACACTGCTCATGGGTTCCCTCTAAAGAACAACATGGGACTCTCAATTTCAAATGGACATACTTTTTGGCATAGCAATTCTGTGTGTGTTAGTCACTCAGTCGTGTCTGATTCTTTGAGACCCCATGGACTGTAGCTCACCAGGCTTCTCTGTCCATGGAATTCTCCAGGCAGGAATACTGGAGTGGGTTGCCATTGTCTTCTCCAATAGACCAGGGAGAATCTGTGGAAAGAGGAAAGCTATCACTTAATCTAGGAAGGGAGGTGAGGGGTGGCAGTGGAGTATATATGCATGAAAATTTTCATACGTTTTAAAATCTCTGAACTTGTAGGAGATTCAAAGTCAGAATCTATTTTAGACTGAAAATTGGTAAGGTTCTAAAAGAATAGGGGCAGGAGTATTCAAAAAATTATGAAAAATTGGAATGACATCTACTGACCTGATAAGAGATATTATGAAGCCACAATAATTGAAACAGCATGATACTGACACAGAAAGATAGACAGATTTATAAAATAGAATTTTTTTAATCTAAAGGAAAACCTCGTACAAAAGAGGATGTACTGTAATAATAAAGGAGGCATTCAAAATAGAAAAGGGACAATGTTGAAACATCTGGATAGTTATTCAGATTTAAAAAATATGATGGCTCCTTAGCTTGTGTCATCTAAGATCTAGAAGATGAATTTCAAAGACTTAAGTGTAAAAAGGTGAAGCCCTAGAAATACTAGAAAAAAATATAAAATTCATGTAAATTTCCATAGAATAGGTATTCCTTTATAAATCACAGAAGTCACAAAAATTGATGCCTTTGCCTATATAAAAATTAGAATATTTATATGGTGGAAACACCATAAAGAAGTGAGAAGACAAAATTAGGAAAATACTCATAATATTACATAAGTTGTTCACTTCCTTAATGAGTAAGGAGCTCCTACACATCAGAACTGCTACAGCCCCAACATAATCGAAGAGGCAGTGGGCATAACAGTGGCTCAGATACCAAACATATTCAACCTTACCTTAAGGGATGGGCAAATTTAGACTTCACGTATGAGTTTACCTATCAGACTGGCAAAGACCAAGAAGCAGACACTTTTGTTACACTGCTCATGGGTTCCCTCTAAAGAACAACATGGGACTCTCAATTTCAAATGGACATACTTTTTGGCATAGCAATTCTGTGTGTGTTAGTCACTCAGTCGTGTCTGATTCTTTGAGACCCCATGGACTGTAGCTCACCAGGCTTCTCTGTCCATGGAATTCTCCAGGCAGGAATACTGGAGTGGGTTGCCATTGTCTTCTCCAATAGCAATTCTACTTGTAGGAAGAACTCCCTAGATTTTATTCTATGAGTATACTTACAAGTATGCACAAGGATATTCACTGAAATCTTGTTTATGAAGTTACAAATAGTCATTGGTAAAGAACGTGAACTGACTTGATGCATCTATACAACAGGATACAAATGCATGCAGTTCTTCCAAAGAACGGTGGCTGCTCTATCTGTATGAATATGAAATGCTTATCAAGATTAATTAAAAAGCTAAAATGTTTTAGTGAAAAAAAGAGATTAATATAAAAGCAATTCTGAAATTGTGTATAGAGGCACAAGTCAATGCTTATATAATCAAAAATCCCTGAAAGGATATACATGTAGTTCAGCCTACATCCAAGAGCACATCTAGGCTAGGGTGCAGGGTACAAGGAAAACTTGTTTTATTTCTTTTGAATTTGGAACTTACACATATATTAATTGAAAAAAAGCAAAATCTTACGAGCCATGTTCCAAAGCCTCTCTGCTATGAAACTTCTAACCTACAACCTTGTTTAATCTCCTCAACTCCTTTTCCTGCGGCCCTCCCCACGGTCCCCATATTCAAGTACTAAAATCAAATGAACGTAGAAGTTTCCTGTATTTGCAGCCTGAGAACTGATCCCTAGAGGGGAGGGCTGAGGAGCAGAGACAGTTTTGATCCAGAATGGTTTTTAGGCAATCTTCTACTATGTGAGGTTTAAAAGACGACATCCATTGTTTATTTAAAATAATTTCTTTAAATGGATAAGCTATCTCAATATAGTGCCATTCTATTTAGTATTCAAAAAATGTTTTCTGCAGTTTTACAAGAATTACTGTTTCTCATTTCAGACATACTATAGCTATGTCTATGACTATATATGAGAGAGCTGTATGTCTATATCTATACGTGAGAGTTGGACCATAAGGAAGGCTGAGCGTCAAAGAGCTGATGCTTAGTCACAGTACTGGAGAAGACTCTTGAGAGTCTCTTCGACTACAAGGAGATCAAACCAGTCAATCCCGAAGGAAATCAACCCTGAATATTCACTGGAAGGACTGATGCTGCAGCTCCAATACTTTGGTCACCTGATGGGAAAAGTTGACTCATTAGAAAACAGTTCTGATGGTGGGAAAGATTGAAGGCAAAAAGAGAAGGGGGCAGCAGAGGATGAGATACATGATTAGATAGCATCCCTGACTCAGTGGGCATGAGTTTGAGCAAGCTCTAGAAGATAGTGAAGGACAGAGAAACCTGGCATGCTACAGCCTATGGAATCACAAAGAGTTGGACATGACTTAGCTAAACAACAGCCATAGCTACCCTCATGGTACTGCCAATTATTGGCTACAGTTAGAAGAACCTTAATAGACCTTTTTCAGGAACCCAAAATACCTACAAATGTCATCTTCCATGTCAACAATTTCTGACCCATATATGAATAACAGAGTTATTTCTTAGAAAAAAAAAAAACAAAAAAACAAAAAAACCAGTCTCTATAAAAGCACAGCACAGAACATGTACAAATTCATGCTATAGTTTTTTTTTTTAATTTATTTGCTAACCTTGATTTATACATATTTGTCCATTTAAGTTATTCTTCAGATTCAATTTCGAACCTGGGGTTTTCTTTATTGGAAGGTAACATTTTTTTTTAAAGAGCTTTTGTTTATTTGGCCATGCCACTTGGTATGAAGGATCTTAGTTCCCTAACCAGGATCTTAGTTCCACAACACTGGAGTGGAAGCATGGAGTCTTAGCCACTAGAACATTTAGGGAAGACCCCACAGGACAGTTTATTCTCCCCATTTACCATGACTTAGATTTGAAGGAGCTCTTGAAACTAATGAAGGCTCAAATTTAGGCTGAGTTCATACATGTTGGTTAGTTTATGGGAAGAGCCCCAAATAAGTTACTGATACCTAATAGAAATTAATTGTTTCCCCTCATCTAGTCAAAAAATTTCAAATATTAAAAGTACATTTATAAGTTACTTAGACAAATGTGGTATTACGAGGATAAATTCAAGTCATGGGCCCTTAGTATTAGATAACATACCAGAGCTTACTGGAGAAGACTCTTGAGAGTCTCTTCGACTACAAGGAGATCAAACCAGTCAATCCCGAAGGAAATCAACCCTGAATATTCACTGGAAGGACTGATGCTGCAGCTCCAATACTTTGGTCACCTGATGGGAAAAGTTGACTCATTAGAAAACAGTTCTGATGGTGGGAAAGATTGAAGGCAAAAAGAGAAGGGGGCAGCAGAGGATGAGATACATGATTAGATAGCATCCCTGACTCAGTGGGCATGAGTTTGAGCAAGCTCTAGAAGATAGTGAAGGACAGAGAAACCTGGCATGCTACAGCCTATGGAATCACAAAGAGTTGGACATGACTTAGCTAAACAACAGCCATAGCTACCCTCATGGTACTGCCAATTATTGGCTACAGTTAGAAGAACCTTAATAGACCTTTTTCAGGAACCCAAAATACCTACAAATGTCATCTTCCATGTCAACAATTTCTGACCCATATATGAATAACAGAGTTATTTCTTAGAAAAAAAAAAACAAAAAAACAAAAAAACCAGTCTCTATAAAAGCACAGCACAGAACATGTACAAATTCATGCTATAGTTTTTTTTTTTAATTTATTTGCTAACCTTGATTTATACATATTTGTCCATTTAAGTTATTCTTCAGATTCAATTTCGAACCTGGGGTTTTCTTTATTGGAAGGTAACATTTTTTTTTAAAGAGCTTTTGTTTATTTGGCCATGCCACTTGGTATGAAGGATCTTAGTTCCCTAACCAGGATCTTAGTTCCACAACACTGGAGTGGAAGCATGGAGTCTTAGCCACTAGAACATTTAGGGAAGACCCCACAGGACAGTTTATTCTCCCCATTTACCATGACTTAGATTTGAAGGAGCTCTTGAAACTAATGAAGGCTCAAATTTAGGCTGAGTTCATACATGTTGGTTAGTTTATGGGAAGAGCCCCAAATAAGTTACTGATACCTAATAGAAATTAATTGTTTCCCCTCATCTAGTCAAAAAATTTCAAATATTAAAAGTACATTTATAAGTTACTTAGACAAATGTGGTATTACGAGGATAAATTCAAGTCATGGGCCCTTAGTATTAGATAACATACCAGAGCTTAGTGTAACAGTTTTAATTTTTATTTTGAGTCCAAATATTGACATAAATCCCCATATAAAAGAATCACATGAAACACACAGTCTCAACTTATGAAACACCCTGGTTAAAGGTAAATTCTAATCAGCAGAATTAACAAAATAGTAACCAGAATAAAAAATAATTTGAAGCCTGGTAAATGCAAACAAAAGTGCTTGATTGTCTTTTAACTATCTGAGAAGCAGATTCACTGAATTTGCACAAACTGGGAAAGCTGGGAACCAAGATTTCTCCTTGATTTGAAAATTCAGGTAGCTTTTCAGACACAAATGAGGATGAACAGTTGCTTGTTCAGTTTAAGCTACTTAATCTCCTAAAAAGTTTGACTCATGATTAACAACGATCTTAGGTGCCCTTATATTTCCTTTTCTTTTAACATCTGGCTGCAGCACCAGGATAAAACACAAACATAAGTGGAAAACACCTTTGCAAAGATGGCAGCAAAAGATGAGATGACAAGACAACTAAACCCAAAGATTACACCAAGCTCCCCGAGGACCAGATGATGCGTAACATACCTTTGTTTCCCACTGCCTGGCACACTAAAGGCTGGTGGATCTGCAAACCAGTTTGAGCCCTCATTGAAAGCTATGTTGAGTCCTGCTCTCTAGCCAATTTAATTCCCAGAAACAGGAGTGACAGAGGCTATGAAAGCACGAAGGGACTCCAGGTGAGCAATAGGACAGGCAGGTGGACAGGTTGGAGATAAACACTAGGAGCAGGGATAGTACTTTTAAAGCCTTACGGCTCAGGGCTTGCATCAAATCAACACTGATCCCTCTTTGTGCTTGGCATTAAATGTAGAAATGCCCAGAGTCCTTGGCACATGTGGAAAGGTACATCCGTGAAGTTACCGAATGGTGTATATTTAAGCCTAGGCCTGTGACATTTGACATGGAAGTTCCAGGTAGTTTAGTGGAAAAAGTGAAGTGTGAAACAGGCTGCTCCTGGCTATGGCAGCCCCTCCATCCAGCCCACAGACAACTGAGCGGCAGCCTCTGCCCCTGCTGTGGGCTTAAGAAACAAAAGAAGCTCAAACACAGCTCAGCATTCCTTTGATGACAACTTGTCCTCTCCTCTCGCTGTGAACCGGGTGTTGTACCAACAGCCTGGATTGTCCTAGTGACCCTTTCCAGCTCAGGGTCAGAGACCCAGCCATGGGCAGTGGACCAAGCTGGTGACAGGCTCCAGGGGAGGGTTGTGTACATGGAACAAAGACTCTCACCATCCCTGGTTCCTGGCCCTGGGGGGACTCATGTGCCCGTGGCTGCCATCTTCCACACAAACTCTTCTCCTCTGTACACAACTGAGGGCACTTTAAGCAAAAAGGAGCTACTTGCTAACCTATAAAAGCCTAGAGAACTTAAAACAGAGGTGAAAGTAGATGGCAACACGCATCACAACATCCCACCCCACCGCTCCCCTCATCTAGCTGAGTGAATGGAAACCACAGTTCTGGGTCTATTTTTTTTTTTCCTATAAAAATAAACGTGTAAGGTGTGTGGACAATCAGAAGAGTACTTAGTATAAGTCACTCCATGTCCAACCCCATTAATCTTCACAAGCACTCTGGGGAAGCAACAACTATCCCTTTGAAACAAGGAATGAAACTGTGTGTTAGATGCTCAGTCAACCAACTCTTTGCAACCCTATGGACTGTAGCCCATCAGGCTCCTCTGTCCATGGGATTCTTCAGGCAAGAATATTGGAGTGAGTAGCCATTTCCTCCTCCAAGGGATCTTCCTGACCCAGGGATTGAAACTGGGCCTCCCACACTGCAGGCAGATTCTTTGCCCTCTAAGCCACCATGGGGGCCCACCCCAATTATAAGGATCAGGAAAGATTAAGTGAATTGACCCCAGGTCCTCAACTCTGGAGCTAGTGTTCTGACTCTTGGAAATAGCCAAGGTCAAGTTCTGCCACTGGGGAGCAGCAGGTAGGGAGCAGGGAGTAAGCTCATGCTACAAACCCATATGCATACCAGGATGACCAGTTCTTGCTGCTACCAAAGTGATCTTTTAGCCTTATCCAAAAAAAAGGAGAAAGCCACCTTCTGCTAACTGTGTAACTGTGACACCTTATCTTCCCATTGCCCCTCATCCCCATCATACATGCTAAAGACAGCAAAGCCTCAGTCAACCAGCCTTCACTGCCTGCTTGAGGACACACTCCAGCTGAGAAAAGATATGAGTCAGTGTTGGGTGGCTTAGAGGCGCCCCTCAGAGAGGCACCAGGAAACATAAGTCCTCGCCATCGTGCAGGAAATCTCAGCTCTCAAGAGCAGGTGCATGCACATCAACTTTTTTACAACAGAAACACGTAACCAACCCTCACCCACATGCTTTCCTCACTGGGTTAATTTTATTGCGAGTTCAGGTGCTCTGGTCAGTACTGAGAGGTGCAGAGTGTTCTAGGGGCTCTTCCTGTAGAGACAGCCACAGCCAGGGGACACCTAACAAGGCTAAAGGTTTGGCCAGGTGCCCTATGAGCCACTAAGCCAAACATCTGACAGTGTTCCAAATGGGCAGCGAAACAGTGCTGTAAGTTCATCTGGATCAACCTGTTTGATTCCTAATACAATCCTGCAAGGGAGATACTGCTTCCTTACTTTTAAAGACAGGGAAGCTGGGGAACAAATACACAGAACGTTAACTCTCTAGGGACACCACTGGGAAGTGGCAGAAATGGGACTTGAGAGGCTTCCTGGGAGCCAGGTGGTTTTGGTGTATGTGCTTGGGTTGCAGCAAAGCTTTGAAGAGGAGCTGGTTCCTCAGGGAGTTGTAGGAAGGAGACGGCAATAAGAAAAAAAGAGAGAAGAAAGGTATGAAGCTTTGTTATAAGATGGAAGGAAAGAAGTTGGCCAGAAGTGCTATGGCCCCCTGGGTGGAGTAACACCAGATGGCAAGTGCCAAGAGCAAGGCAGAACAAGCCTTTAGATGGAAGTGTCAGTGCAGAATGCTCTCCTTCAAAATCATCCTGGATGTGGGGTGCATCCAGCCTGGTGGAAGCCACCAGAATTGAACATAATTAAGTATAAGGATGCTGTAAAGCAACAAGGGCTAAGAGATGAAGACCTGGGATCCTCCAGGATGACCAGCTCTTGCGGCTTTCAAAGTGATCTTTTAGCCTTATCCAAAAAAAAGGAGAAAGCCACCTTCTGCTAACTGTGTAACTGTGACACCTTATCTTCCCATTGCCCCTCATCCCCATCATACATGCTAAAGACAGCAAAGCCTCAGTCAACCAGCCTTCACTGCCTGCTTGAGGACACACTCCAGCTGAGAAAAGATATGAGTCAGTGTTGGGTGGCTTAGAGGCGCCCCTCAGAGAGGCACCAGGAAACATAAGTCCTCGCCATCGTGCAGGAAATCTCAGCTCTCAAGAGCAGGTGCATGCACATCAACTTTTTTACAACAGAAACACGTAACCAACCCTCACCCACATGCTTTCCTCACTGGGTTAATTTTATTGCGAGTTCAGGTGCTCTGGTCAGTACTGAGAGGTGCAGAGTGTTCTAGGGGCTCTTCCTGTAGAGACAGCCACAGCCAGGGGACACCTAACAAGGCTAAAGGTTTGGCCAGGTGCCCTATGAGCCACTAAGCCAAACATCTGACAGTGTTCCAAATGGGCAGCGAAACAGTGCTGTAAGTTCATCTGGATCAACCTGTTTGATTCCTAATACAATCCTGCAAGGGAGATACTGCTTCCTTACTTTTAAAGACAGGGAAGCTGGGGAACAAATACACAGAACGTTAACTCTCTAGGGACACCACTGGGAAGTGGCAGAAATGGGACTTGAGAGGCTTCCTGGGAGCCAGGTGGTTTTGGTGTATGTGCTTGGGTTGCAGCAAAGCTTTGAAGAGGAGCTGGTTCCTCAGGGAGTTGTAGGAAGGAGACGGCAATAAGAAAAAAAGAGAGAAGAAAGGTATGAAGCTTTGTTATAAGATGGAAGGAAAGAAGTTGGCCAGAAGTGCTATGGCCCCCTGGGTGGAGTAACACCAGATGGCAAGTGCCAAGAGCAAGGCAGAACAAGCCTTTAGATGGAAGTGTCAGTGCAGAATGCTCTCCTTCAAAATCATCCTGGATGTGGGGTGCATCCAGCCTGGTGGAAGCCACCAGAATTGAACATAATTAAGTATAAGGATGCTGTAAAGCAACAAGGGCTAAGAGATGAAGACCTGGGATCCTCCCTCCCGGGGAAGCTCCAGGACGCTGGCCAGGTCAGGAGGGGGTGGTGATTTCAGAGAAAGCAAGTCAGGAAGGGAGAAGGAAGCCAGGAGTGGAAGAAGCAGGGATGGTCAGCTTGCCAAGCATTAGGAGGAAACAGGAATAGCACAGGAGGGAGCTTTTAGGAATGGGCCAATCCCAATCTGGACCTGCAACTAAGGCGTGTGCCCTGCTCATAGAATAAAGGAGCAGCAGCTGGGAGTCACTCTGACGACTGGAAGATCAGGACTGGAAGTCTGCTGACGAAGCAACAGGACAGGATACTCCCTGCAGACAAGAGGGTGACTTGATGGGACCTGAGAGCAGATAACCCTATGGGAGCTGCAGACAGGAGGCAGGCAAATTGGAAGAAGTGACCAGGACCCTAACAGCTGGTGCAGGAAGGACAGTTGGAGCACACCTAAAAACAATGACAGCCTGGAACAGACTGACAAATACCTGCGCGGTGAACCTAAGACTGGACACCCTCTCCTTTTCCCACCTGCGTGTGGTCTGAGCCTTGACAGAGAGTCAGGCACTTGGAATGACCATGGATTTGATATATGCTGAACCAGATAAGTGGGCAGAAAGGAGAAAAACCAGGGTCAATAAGGATTCAGCCTTCTGCAGTGAAATCCTCCCTTCTTGAATTTCTAGGGAGGCTGAAGTTATCTAGGACCGGGGGGCAGCCTAAGGAAGCCTTCTGTCTGCCAGCCCCTCAGCAGGCCCCCAGGTGAGCCCACCACCTGGGAAGAGGCCACATTCTGGAGACTCTTTCACCTCCCCCAGAACACACTACAAAGTCACAGATGACCAAGACACACACATGTGGTTCACACACACACGAGTTTAGATTAGTAGGTAGACAGTCCAAAGCAACAGAACCAGATAAAATAATGCCTTGTTTATTAAAGGACAAGAAAATTTATTCTTTGTTGACTTTTTCCAAGAAGTTATATTTACAGCCAAAAAGTTATATTTAGAGCTGAAGCTCCCATACTTTGGCCACCTGATGCAAAGTCAATTCATTGGAAAAGACTCTGATGCGGGGAAAGAATGAGGGCAGGAGAAGTGGATGACAGAGGATGAGATGGTCAGATGGCATCATCAACTCAATGGACATGAGTTTGAGCAAACTCTGGGAGATAATGAAGAGCAGGGAAGTCTGGCACGCTGCAGTTCACGGGGTCACAAACAGTTGGACATGATTGAGCAACTGAACAACATCTACAGCTGCTCACTCAAACACCCACCAACACACTCTACCTCAGTCCGAAGAAATAAATGTCCCATGCCTCAAAGTTGTGCCTAGTTCTCAGGTCAGTGACACAACAACCCGGCAGGTGGTCTCTTCTCACTCAGTTCCGACACACTCAGCCGGAAGCCTCAATCTATTTTCTCAGGGTTGTCAACCTTCTCCTAGCCATTTAGCTCTGATGTTTACTAGAGTCAGAAAATTTGGTTCAGTTCCCACAGTAACTGAACGCTGCCTGAGCCAAAGGCAAAAAGTGTCCCAGACGGAAGGGGAAGCAGGCACAGAGGCTAGTGCCCCCTTGTTCTGCCATGCCTCCCCAGAGGGAAGCATCCACAAGAACCCCTCCCCGATGATACCAACATACAGTCTTCCTGGTTATCAGTGCCTGGGCTCCGCCCACAGACACCCAACCTAAGATCACTCCAAACAGAAAGCTCCCTCCTGTCTTTCAAAATAGGATGCTTAAGCAAGTGTGGTTGGAGAGATAACACTGGAAGAACTCACGCTGTGGCAGCAAAACAGCATGAGACAGAATCAAAACACTGGCCCAGATGTTGTAACAGGGACACCGCAGAAGTTCAAGTGCTTAAAGGAATACCCTGAATCATTACAAATGCAAATATTAACAAGGTCAGAACACAGATATCTTTGGAAGGGAGAGAGGCATAGAAGCCTTGATTTTTTTCCAAGGTGTCAGTATGGTTAAGTGCTACATACACAACTTGAACTAGAAATAATCCTTGTTGCTACTGGGTACGTCCTGCCCTCCTACCAAATGCCTCTTTCTAAAGCAGAGATATTACTGGTTTGAACTCATTTAAAGAGATACCCAAAGCCAGCCCTCCCATTTTAGAGACTGACTAGGCTGAGAGAACAGATGATTCCAAGGAGATTTTAAAGATGAATGAGATGGCCTCATCAACTCAATGGACATGAGTTTGAGCAAACTCTGGGAGATAATGAAGAGCAGGGAAGTCTGGCACGCTGCAGTTCACGGGGTCACAAACAGTTGGACATGATTGAGCAACTGAACAACATCTACAGCTGCTCACTCAAACACCCACCAACACACTCTACCTCAGTCCGAAGAAATAAATGTCCCATGCCTCAAAGTTGTGCCTAGTTCTCAGGTCAGTGACACAACAACCCGGCAGGTGGTCTCTTCTCACTCAGTTCCGACACACTCAGCCGGAAGCCTCAATCTATTTTCTCAGGGTTGTCAACCTTCTCCTAGCCATTTAGCTCTGATGTTTACTAGAGTCAGAAAATTTGGTTCAGTTCCCACAGTAACTGAACGCTGCCTGAGCCAAAGGCAAAAAGTGTCCCAGACGGAAGGGGAAGCAGGCACAGAGGCTAGTGCCCCCTTGTTCTGCCATGCCTCCCCAGAGGGAAGCATCCACAAGAACCCCTCCCCGATGATACCAACATACAGTCTTCCTGGTTATCAGTGCCTGGGCTCCGCCCACAGACACCCAACCTAAGATCACTCCAAACAGAAAGCTCCCTCCTGTCTTTCAAAATAGGATGCTTAAGCAAGTGTGGTTGGAGAGATAACACTGGAAGAACTCACGCTGTGGCAGCAAAACAGCATGAGACAGAATCAAAACACTGGCCCAGATGTTGTAACAGGGACACCGAGAAGTTCAAATGCTTAAAGGAATACCCTGAATCATTACAAATGCAAATATTAACAAGGTCAGAACACAGATATCTTTGGAAGGGAGAGAGGCATAGAAGCCTTGATTTTTTTCCAAGGTGTCAGTATGGTTAAGTGCTACATACACAACTTGAACTAGAAATAATCCTTGTTGCTACTGGGTACGTCCTGCCCTCCTACCAAATGCCTCTTTCTAAAGCAGAGATATTACTGGTTTGAACTCATTTAAAGAGATACCCAAAGCCAGCCCTCCCATTTTAGAGACTGACTAGGCTGAGAGAACAGATGATTCCAAGGAGATTTTAAAGATGAATGAGTTGTCATACCATGCATAGGGCTTAAGGGTTGAGAGCTCTCAGGTTTTATCAAGGGTTGTGTCCACAAGCTTTTTTACCATCTACCTTTGAGAGCTTTGAATAGTTGTTAAGCTGTCTAAAATGAGGGCCTCCGTCAGTTAAAGGCCCATTTCATCGCCAGCAGCATACCTGGGCCTTATCAGGAAAGGGACAGGCAACTTCTATAGCTGCTCAAATGCTGCACGGCACTTCTCCATCTCTGAACACATACAGCCCCCTTCACTCATACCTTAGAGAAGGCAATGGCAACCTACTCCAGTATTCTTGCCTGGAGACTTCCATGGGCAGAGGAGCCTGGCGGGCTACAGTCCATGGGGTCACCAAGAGTCAGACATGCCCGAGGGCCGGAGCACCTCACGGATACCTCAGCAGAAGCTGCCTTCATTTCTGCGAGGAGGCTATTACACGCACACTGTCATACCAGTTTTAGTTTTGCACAGTTCCTTCCCCTCAGAGTTAACTTTCACACAGCAGGTACCTGACCTCCACATACTGAGCATGACAGCGGCCAGAGGGAACGTCACCAGGCTCAGTGGTCCCTTTGATATCATCATAAATACTGCTAAGGACAGAACGTTGGGTAGGAGGCTGGGGGAGGCAGGGAGGCAGTGGAAAGCAAAGGAAGAAGTGGCACCCATTTCTGCACCAACCACATTGTCTTTGGTGTCCCCCACCATCTGAGCCCTGGGAGCCATGCACATGGCTCATCGGGATCTTGTCCTCAAATCAGCATTTACCAAGTCAAGTGGTGTTGTTATCAGGCATCTTGTAGACACCTTTTACATGAAAGTTATTTCCTCTCCCATTTTCAAATTTTCATCAATTTAAAATCTGTTCTTTGGGCTATTCTTTAAGAAACTAGAAATAATCCTTGTTGCTACTGGGTACGTCCTGCCCTCCTACCAAATGCCTCTTTCTAAAGCAGAGATATTACTGGTTTGAACTCATTTAAAGAGATACCCAAAGCCAGCCCTCCCATTTTAGAGACTGACTAGGCTGAGAGAACAGATGATTCCAAGGAGATTTTAAAGATGAATGAGTTGTCATACCATGCATAGGGCTTAAGGGTTGAGAGCTCTCAGGTTTTATCAAGGGTTGTGTCCACAAGCTTTTTTACCATCTACCTTTGAGAGCTTTGAATAGTTGTTAAGCTGTCTAAAATGAGGGCCTCCGTCAGTTAAAGGCCCATTTCATCGCCAGCAGCATACCTGGGCCTTATCAGGAAAGGGACAGGCAACTTCTATAGCTGCTCAAATGCTGCACGGCACTTCTCCATCTCTGAACACATACAGCCCCCTTCACTCATACCTTAGAGAAGGCAATGGCAACCTACTCCAGTATTCTTGCCTGGAGACTTCCATGGGCAGAGGAGCCTGGCGGGCTACAGTCCATGGGGTCACCAAGAGTCAGACATGCCCGAGGGCCGGAGCACCTCACGGATACCTCAGCAGAAGCTGCCTTCATTTCTGCGAGGAGGCTATTACACGCACACTGTCATACCAGTTTTAGTTTTGCACAGTTCCTTCCCCTCAGAGTTAACTTTCACACAGCAGGTACCTGACCTCCACATACTGAGCATGACAGCGGCCAGAGGGAACGTCACCAGGCTCAGTGGTCCCTTTGATATCATCATAAATACTGCTAAGGACAGAACGTTGGGTAGGAGGCTGGGGGAGGCAGGGAGGCAGTGGAAAGCAAAGGAAGAAGTGGCACCCATTTCTGCACCAACCACATTGTCTTTGGTGTCCCCCACCATCTGAGCCCTGGGAGCCATGCACATGGCTCATCGGGATGCTTGTCCTCAAATCAGCATTTACCAAGTCAAGTGGTGTTGTTATCAGGCATCTTGTAGACACCTTTTACATGAAAGTTATTTCCTCTCCCATTTTCAAATTTAATTGTTGTTTAATCATTGGCATCGGGCTCCTGCCAGTCTCTGAAGAACCTGCAGCTCTCTGAAATTCTACTACCTGAGGACTATTCTTTAAGAAACTAGGAATAGGACTCAAACATCCTGTGTTTCAGTGTCAGACCTGACCCACACAGGGAATGATTATCAGCAAGTGGGCCACACTGACTGAGCTTCCTTCTGTTCTTTCAGGTCCCCGAGCACCTACGATTTCCCAAGCGCTGCTCCAGGAGCTTAATCCATAGGAAAGAAAGAGACCAAGATGTCTGTTCCCACAGAGCTCCAATCTTAGCTCACACTTTTCCTCTAAAACCTCGTGTTATTAACACTTGCTTCCCACACAAGGAAAATTGGGGTTTGAGAGTGAAACACTTATGCAGATGGCCTCGATCTGTGCCACCCAACACAGCTGCCACAAGTTGTTGGCACCTGAAATGGAGCAAGTCCAAATTCAGATGTGTTGTCAACATAACACACACTGTGTTTCAAGGACTCCAAACAAGGGGGAAAGTAAAATAACCCAGTAATATTGTTTATATTGACTCCACATTGAAAAGATAATACTTGACCTGATGGGTTAAATAAAACTATTTTCACCTGTTTATTTTAATGGGACTACTAGCAATGTAGTTGTGACTCATATCTCTATTGTCCTTCTTACAATGAAGAAACTAAAGAGGTTGAATCTGATGAGATAGTGGTGCTTCCAGGACCTGAAGCCAGGTGTCCTCACAACTAAGACAGCCTCAGAGAGGGGAGGAGGATGAAGACGACAAAGGGCCTGGGTGAGGGAGACAGCAGAAGTGCCCATATCCCACCCAACACCCTCAGGCCAGTCCCTGGACACACAACTCACAGCAGGTGCCCACTGAGCACCCAGTTCATCTCTGCATCTGGATCAGCATTCTTCCCAGGACCAGCCAAGCCCACGCAGTCAGCTGGCTTCGGTGGTCCTGATGCCTATCTTGTGAACCATCACAAGCACAGGTCAGGGATAAACAGGGTGTGTCCGGGGCTAAGGGGCAGCAGTGCAGGTGAGGTGGAGGACTACCCCTCCTCTCATCCTAGGAAGGGCTACGCAGGGTAAGAGGCTTATGCCGATATGAGAAGGTGGGAGCAGTTCAAGATTCATGGATAATTTTCTTCTCAAAATGCGTTTAGGGCTTCCCTGGTAGTTCAGTGATAAAGAGTTCACCGGCCAATGCAGGAGACACGAGCTTGATCCCTGATCTGGGAAGAGCCCACATGCTGTGGAGCAACTAAGCCCATGAGCCACAATGATTGAGCCTGTGCTCTAGAGCCTCGAAGTTGCAACAACTGAGCCCATGTGCCAGAACTACTGAAGCCCATGTGCCCTAGAGCCTGAGTTCCACAACAAGTCACAAGAAGAAGCCTGCTCACCTCAATGAGAGTAGCCCCCACTCCCTGCAACTAGAGAAGAGCCTGTGGCAGCAGTGAAAACCCAGACTAGCCAAAAAAAAAAAAAAAAAAAAACGCGTTTACAGGGAGTGAATAGAGATATTTGGAACTTTCTGTGCTCATCCAATGTAAGATCAGGTTTGGGGGGTGGGAAGAGAAAATAAGGTTTAAGGTGGAGCTGTAAGGAAGTACTCATGAGGAGGTGGGGAGGGGACACTGGGATCCCCAGGAGGGGTAAGATCAGAAGCCTCTGAGATGGTCCAAAGCCAGATTAAAACAGAATGTGGGGAGGAAGGAGAAGCATTCGCTTGTTCAAATATTTGAGTGTGTTAGGAACAGAGCAGTAAGGAACAGAGGTAAGGAATGAATGGAAGGTCAGAAAGGTATGGTCCCAGATGGAATGCGTCTTCTAGAGGGAGGGGTAGTTCCTGTGAGCTTGTAAACGTGCCGGGATGGAGAGCTGGCCGCAGGGAGGAAGAGCACTGGGCTGCTGCTCTCAGGGAGCAGCTGTCGGCAGCCTGAAACCAGGTCAGCAATGGCAGGGGGAAACAAAAAGTTAAAAAAGAGAAAGACTCAGCAGATCGGGCAACTGAGCGAAATGTGGAGAGAGAAAGGCTGAGTGAGCGTTGTGGGGCTGTGCTGGGTGGATGGGCAGAGGGGGCAGAGCTTGAAGGGAGCGTGTCTGGAGCGCGGCCTGAGGACTTCCAGCTGTCCGCCAATTAGCTGTCACTGCCCCTGGGCTCCAAACCTACACCCTGGAGGCCTCTGTTTTTAAAGAGGCCCTGAAGCCACCCAGCATTTTAGGCCTGCAGCTTTCAATCTGAAAAATGTGTTCCAGCACCTCGGCCCACCAGGAAGTCACCTCCTGAAGGGTGCATCCTGCTCTGGGAGGAATGGCAGTGGATCCAGTTAAGAGACGCACAGGCCTGCTTTCCCGGGGCTTACATGCCAACGGCTGCGACAAATCAGCAAAACCATTCTGAGGCTGACCCAGCTCCATCTGCATCCAGAGCATTTCCACAGGCCTCTTCACATACCATTCCCTTGGCCTCCTCGGCACCTGGCACAAACGCCTGCCTAGGAAGTGCTTAACCACTTACGGGCTTGGTCACTGTTATCCAAGAAATAAACACTTTATGCAGTTGGGTGATCAAGACTCCCAAAGGCGCCGAGACGAAAAAACATCCTACATGGAGAGTTGCTCAACATCAGCAATTATTTCTTCACATTCGTTTCTCCCTACTGTTCTGAGAGGTTCTGCAAACCATTCTAGAACAGGCTACAGGGCCCAGCTGTACAACATCTATTAATTCTAAACAATTTATAAGATTTCCTTACACAGTTGGGCTACCCAAAGATGCTTCCTCTAAACCATTTAAATCCCAAAATGTAAACTTCCTTATTAATGCATGTAGGGAAAGGATAAAAAAGTTTGAGACCAGATGTTCTGGAAGCATCGCCAAAGATCAGCACCACCGCTGTACCCAAGTGGCTTTAAACACATGAACGTTTCTTGAAACCCAAAAGTGTCTGCTTCATCACAATACCACTTATGCCAATTTATTTAGCATGTTACAGTCAAAACAACCAAGAAGGCAGAAAGCATTCTTCTTTATTGCCTTGTTTACCCCAGTGACAACACACAAAAGCAATGGACCTTATCTAACCAGTCATGTTTCTTCCCAAGCAACACATCAGACTCTACATTGCTTCCCCTTAAGCCCTGCTTCCCATCCCATAATAAAGACAATAGAGACAGCCCAGAGTCTGGTATGAGACTGAGAAACCCAAACACAACATCACAGGTTTAACTCACGAAACTAGTCTGGGCATCCACAAGACATTTACCACATCCGTTCACTGTTCTTGCCTTGCCCTTCTTTAGTGGCTGACAGCATAGACACAACATCTGTGTTCTAGCACCTCGGCCCACCAGGAAGTCACCTCCTGAAGGGTGCATCCTGCTCTGGGAGGAATGGCAGTGGATCCAGTTAAGAGACGCACAGGCCTGCTTTCCCGGGGCTTACATGCCAACGGCTGCGACAAATCAGCAAAACCATTCTGAGGCTGACCCAGCTCCATCTGCATCCAGAGCATTTCCACAGGCCTCTTCACATACCATTCCCTTGGCCTCCTCGGCACCTGGCACAAACGCCTGCCTAGGAAGTGCTTAACCACTTACGGGCTTGGTCACTGTTATCCAAGAAATAAACACTTTATGCAGTTGGGTGATCAAGACTCCCAAAGGCGCCGAGACGAAAAAACATCCTACATGGAGAGTTGCTCAACATCAGCAATTATTTCTTCACATTCGTTTCTCCCTACTGTTCTGAGAGGTTCTGCAAACCATTCTAGAACAGGCTACAGGGCCCAGCTGTACAACATCTATTAATTCTAAACAATTTATAAGATTTCCTTACACAGTTGGGCTACCCAAAGATGCTTCCTCTAAACCATTTAAATCCCAAAATGTAAACTTCCTTATTAATGCATGTAGGGAAAGGATAAAAAAGTTTGAGACCAGATGTTCTGGAAGCATCGCCAAAGATCAGCACCACCGCTGTACCCAAGTGGCTTTAAACACATGAACGTTTCTTGAAACCCAAAAGTGTCTGCTTCATCACAATACCGCTTATGCCAATTTATTTAGCATGTTACAGTCAAAACAACCAAGAAGGCAGAAAGCATTCTTCTTTATTGCCTTGTTTACCCCAGTGACAACACACAAAAGCAATGGACCTTATCTAACCAGTCATGTTTCTTCCCAAGCAACACATCAGACTCTACATTGCTTCCCCTTAAGCCCTGCTTCCCCATCCCATAATAAAGACAATAGAGACAGCCCAGAGTCTGGTATGAGACTGAGAAACCCAAACACAACATCACAGGTTTAACTCACGAAACTAGTCTGGGCATCCACAAGACATTTACCACATCCGTTCACTGTTCTTGCCTTGCCCTTCTTTAGTGGCTGACAGCATAGACACAACATCTCCGAGATGAAAATGCAGATAGGGTACTACTTAGTTGAAGAGCTGAAAAAAAATCGTGTCATTTTTCTAATTTTGTAGGGAACATTCCAAGTTTCTGGCACGGGGAGAATAAGGACGCAATCATCCACTGGAAGCTATCTTTACTGCCCAGCAGTTCCTCAGACTTGACTAGAGTGAGGACCCCTCTGCTCTGATGGGCAGCGCTGGACGTGTACAATTTGGGCTGGCCTTGAACTTGGGAGATGCAGGCTCAGTGAGGGGTGGGGCGGGGCAGTGTCTGCAACTCCAGATGCTGTTGATTCCGGTGGCTACCTGCGCTCTCAGGAGAGCTGAGGACACTAAGTAGGCGGAGCCAGGCGTGCTCCACTAAATCGTGGTCATTCTGACAAACTAACCGAGCAACAGTCAAATCCTTTCCTTTGATTGCTCCAGCTTAACTTCTGGATACAGAGTCAGTACCGTGGAAGAAACTCGAAGAGTGCTTGTTCAATGCACACACACTAACTTAGGAAATTAGGGACTGCTGTTTGGGGTAACAGTTTAGAGGCAGAAAGAAAAGTTTTGTTCTTAACTTTGATGTTAAAGCTATCCACAGCTACTTGAACAGTTATATACAATATACTTCAATCTGTGTTCTAAAAACTCTTTATTGAGAATAGCTGGACTCTATAAAGGTGCAGGTATACCTTAAGACACGAGGTTTCAATATTTCAAGTAAAAGCCTGACTCCAGGGAGACTAAGCTCTCTGTCTTCACAAACAAGAATATCAAAGGGCAGAACTCCTGCCTGTTCAGTTCAGAGCTCCTCCCAAAGGGAAGAGTCAGCGTTTTCCAGTCGCCACCCCACCCCCCTGGATGTCCGGGTCTCAGGGTCTCCAGTTCAGGACTCAGTCCCTCCAGGACACCTCTGGGGGCTTAAGAAGGCACAATTCCTGGTAAGCACTCCTACCACCCTGCCGGCTGCCTGGCTCACTGCCCAGCTCGCTTCCCTGCCAAGTAGACAGCCCAGAGTCTGGTATGAGACTGAGAAACCCAAACACAACATCACAGGTTTAACTCACGAAACTAGTCTGGGCATCCACAAGACATTTACCACATCCGTTCACTGTTCTTGCCTTGCCCTTCTTTAGTGGCTGACAGCATAGACACAACATCTCCGAGATGAAAATGCAGATAGGGTACTACTTAGTTGAAGAGCTGAAAAAATCGTGTCATTTTTCTAATTTTGTAGGGAACATTCCAAGTTTCTGGCACGGGGAGAATAAGGACGCAATCATCCACTGGAAGCTATCTTTACTGCCCAGCAGTTCCTCAGACTTGACTAGAGTGAGGACCCCTCTGCTCTGATGGGCAGCGCTGGACGTGTACAATTTGGGCTGGCCTTGAACTTGGGAGATGCAGGCTCAGTGAGGGGTGGGGCGGGGCAGTGTCTGCAACTCCAGATGCTGTTGATTCCGGTGGCTACCTGCGCTCTCAGGAGAGCTGAGGACACTAAGTAGGCGGAGCCAGGCGTGCTCCACTAAATCGTGGTCATTCTGACAAACTAACCGAGCAACAGTCAAATCCTTTCCTTTGATTGCTCCAGCTTAACTTCTGGATACAGAGTCAGTACCGTGGAAGAAACTCGAAGAGTGCTTGTTCAATGCACACACACTAACTTAGGAAATTAGGGACTGCTGTTTGGGGTAACAGTTTAGAGGCAGAAAGAAAAGTTTTGTTCTTAACTTTGATGTTAAAGCTATCCACAGCTACTTGAACAGTTATATACAATATACTTCAATCTGTGTTCTAAAAACTCTTTATTGAGAATAGCTGGACTCTATAAAGGTGCAGGTATACCTTAAGACACGAGGTTTCAATATTTCAAGTAAAAGCCTGACTCCAGGGAGACTAAGCTCTCTGTCTTCACAAACAAGAATATCAAAGGGCAGAACTCCTGCCTGTTCAGTTCAGAGCTCCTCCCAAAGGGAAGAGTCAGCGTTTTCCAGTCGCCACCCCACCCCCCTGGATGTCCGGGTCTCAGGGTCTCCAGTTCAGGACTCAGTCCCTCCAGGACACCTCTGGGGGCTTAAGAAGGCACAATTCCTGGTAAGCACTCCTACCACCCTGCCGGCTGCCTGGCTCACTGCCCAGCTCGCTTCCCTGCCAAGTTACTCACGTTGAAAGGTTAGTGTAGTCAACAATGGCCTCACACATCCCTCCCCTCAACCACCCCCTGCAGGCAGCTGGGCCAAGCCAGAAGCCTACTTCAGGAGGATTTAATAATCTTCACTTTATTTCCTGGGAAGCTTCAGGTACCAAATCTCCTGAATACCAACTGTCACAATACAAATGAGTACACAGTCTTCATAAACGGCTTCCTGTAGTAAATGCCCTTGAACAGTCCACAGCTTGCATGTTATAACTCCATTACAAACAAATAAACAAATGTTTAAAAGGCAGCAGGTCCCGACTTATGACCAAGGCTTAGTCAACCCTGCAGAAGCCTCCGTTCGGATGGAAAAAAAAAAAAAAGTGGCGCGGTGGGGGTGAGGCGACTGAGCGGAACCCTCTCTCGGGGTCCAGTCCTAACAGTTGGTTCCAGTGAGCACGGGTCAACTCGCTTTCTCCGGAGAAACTGGCCAGGCATTTCCCCGGAAGTCCTCCCTTCCTTCGAGGTAGCTCCTTCTGTTTTCTCCGGCAGGCGTTCTGCGTTTTAGGTGGACAGGTTGCCAACCTGTAGTCTTCAGGTTCGTGCCCCTCCTCCGACTCCCTCCCACCGTGCCATCTGGACTGCGACACCTCCCGGGCACGGAGCCTCTAAAGCCACCCGCGGCCCCGCTAGCCGAGTGCACTGAAGCCGTGGCATTCAGTCTACGGGCTAAGCAAGTTTCACTGCTAAAAAGGGGAGGAACCAGATCTCCCACGCAGTATTCCCGGTAAGTTTCCGAGAGAAGAGCGCTGCGCACCGACAGTCACTCGCTTGGATCACTTAGCGGCTGTCGGTGTCCCCAGCCTAGGGAAAACCCAGGAAAAGTTAGGGATCTCCGCCCTTTCCTTCGAAGCGCGGCCTCGGGTCCCTTCCCAAGCCAGATACAGTCACGGACCGCTGCATCCCTCACTGCGCTTTTCGAAACCGCCGCATCTGAATTCGCGCCCGGCAGGCTGCTGGCCAAGGCGTGCGCACCCTCGGGAGCGCCGGGGCAAGGGTCTCCAGTTCAGGACTCAGCCCCCAGGACACCTCTGGGGGCTTAAGAAGGCACAATTCCTGGTAAGCACTCCTACCACCCTGCCGGCTGCCTGGCTCACTGCCCAGCTCGCTTCCCTGCCAAGTTACTCACGTTGAAAGGTTAGTGTAGTCAACAATGGCCTCACACATCCCTCCCCTCAACCACCCCCTGCAGGCAGCTGGGCCAAGCCAGAAGCCTACTTCAGGAGGATTTAATAATCTTCACTTTATTTCCTGGGAAGCTTCAGGTACCAAATCTCCTGAATACCAACTGTCACAATACAAATGAGTACACAGTCTTCATAAACGGCTTCCTGTAGTAAATGCCCTTGAACAGTCCACAGCTTGCATGTTATAACTCCATTACAAACAAATAAACAAATGTTTAAAAGGCAGCAGGTCCCGACTTATGACCAAGGCTTAGTCAACCCTGCAGAAGCCTCCGTTCGGATGGAAAAAAAAAAAAAAGTGGCGCGGTGGGGGTGAGGCGACTGAGCGGAACCCTCTCTCGGGGTCCAGTCCTAACAGTTGGTTCCAGTGAGCACGGGTCAACTCGCTTTCTCCGGAGAAACTGGCCAGGCATTTCCCCGGAAGTCCTCCCTTCCTTCGAGGTAGCTCCTTCTGTTTTCTCCGGCAGGCGTTCTGCGTTTTAGGTGGACAGGTTGCCAACCTGTAGTCTTCAGGTTCGTGCCCCTCCTCCGACTCCCTCCCACCGTGCCATCTGGACTGCGACACCTCCCGGGCACGGAGCCTCTAAAGCCACCCGCGGCCCCGCTAGCCGAGTGCACTGAAGCCGTGGCATTCAGTCTACGGGCTAAGCAAGTTTCACTGCTAAAAAGGGGAGGAACCAGATCTCCCACGCAGTATTCCCGGTAAGTTTCCGAGAGAAGAGCGCTGCGCACCGACAGTCACTCGCTTGGATCACTTAGCGGCTGTCGGTGTCCCCAGCCTAGGGAAAACCCAGGAAAAGTTAGGGATCTCCGCCCTTTCCTTCGAAGCGCGGCCTCGGATCCCTTCCCAAGCCAGATACAGTCACGGACCGCTGCATCCCTCACTGCGCTTTTCGAAACCGCCGCATCTGAATTCGCGCCCGGCAGGCTGCTGGCCAAGGCGTGCGCACCCTCGGGAGCGCCGGGGCAAGCCCGAGAGACCGCACGCCAGGCAGGGCTGGCGCGGGCGTCCTCGGACCCGGGAACCGAGACGGAGGCCCCTCCCACCGCACACTCTTCGGCCGCCTGACCCGCGCCCGGCCGCGCGGAGCGGGAACTCGCTGAAGTTTGCCAGCCCCAGACGAAGTCTCCGGAAAGTTGTTGCTCCCTCTCGCCGGAGCGTCTCGCCTGGCCCTCGGGGGCGGTCCGTGTAAGTGGGCGGGGGTGACGTCGCCGGAGTCGGAGGGGAAAGGGAGCGCAGGGTCCGGCACCTGTCCGCGCCTCCCCTCCTGCCCCCGCGCCCCCACCGGGCTCGGCGAAGACTCGAGCTCGGCTGGGCCGGGGCCGGCCGCCCGAGGGCAGAGCGCGCGGCTCTCAGGCACGCCGCATCCTCGCACCTTTAGAGGAGGGGGCCGTGGACTCACCTGGGCGGCGGCGGAGGAGACCAAGAGGCAGGTCCTTCGCGTGGGCAGCTCCCAGCAGGAGCGGCGCGGTCACTACAGCCCCCGGACAGCGGCACTGAGTGAGCCGTCCCGCCGCCGCCCCCTCCGTTCTTATACGGCCTAACCACGCCCCCGGCCGCCGCCCCCGCCCCTGAGCCTGCCCTCCCGGGGGAGCGAGGGGCGGGGCGGGGCGGAGCCGGCGCCCTCGGGATCCTTCCGCCGGGGCGTTGACGGCGAGGGCAGGGCGAAGGTTGCCCTCTGATTGGCTCCTCGAGTGAATGGTTGCCGAGAGACGAGTAAATCTTCGGCGGTGGGAAGGGGCCCGGGTGCCCAGCAGGGAGCACTGCGCAGGCGCAATAGAGAGGGGCTGCGTCCACACCCCTTTGGAGTTACTGGGCTTTGGGGTTCCTGGGACTCTCTTTCTTCCTACTTTCTGCTACCTTTTTTTCCGCCGTTCCTAGCGCGTAACTTCTCACCCAGGTTTTTCCTGTCTCCATTCCGTTCCTTCGCAGGTCTGTTTGTCCTTTGGCTTCTCTGTGAATTTTCGGAGAGTGAAACCCTTAAGCCTACTTCCGATGTGTGTTTTGAAGTCGGAAAAAAACTTCTGGTTGCAGAGCAGGGCGACACTTCTTGATTCCCCAAGCAAATTGGCTGGAGATCATTGGGGAAAGGGCCGGCACAAATGGTTCTCTGGCGCAGTTACCACCTGTGTGCAGTTAGAGGGCCTGAGGGCCTGGAGGAATCCATTGCCAAGGCTGGCAACCGCGACGCTTTAGCCCGACTCAGAATGCCACAGGCTGAGCCGCGTACGTTATACAACAGGCAGGCGGGGCTTGGACGCCGTCCAGTCACTCCATAGCAAATTGGTTTCGAGTCCAGATTCTAAATTCAGATTAACCTGAACTGGAATCTCCATTCACCACCCAACTCTCTGTTAGGCCCTGGGCGAGTAACTTAACTAACCCACCATAAATCTCCCATTCCTCACCTGTATTGGTGGAACTAAAAATGGAACCGCTTTGTAGGGTTATGTAAATATTAAATAAGAAAATGGAAAGCCAGCAGTGCAATGGCACTGAGATAAAGTGTGTGGTAAATGTTACTTATATCAAGTAGTATCTGTTATCAGTAAATATGTTTGGAGTTGGTACTGATCTTCTACTCCGTTGTGGGATAAAGAAAGACTGGTTCCTACCCGCAGTATTTCTCTACCCTGCCGCTTCCATCCCCGCTTGAAATGAGTGTGGTTCTCAATGTCCACCAGGATGGAGCTCTCAAATGTATGCCTTCCCTGGAGCGGGGGAGGTTCCCTGGAACGCTAAGGAGATAGGGTATCGGTGTGAATGCTGGTAGGGAAAGCCGCAGTGACTCTGTTGTTGGAAATGAAATCAGGATAGATGCTCTCATTTTTTATTATTTTCTGTTTTTGAGGTATAAATTTGACAAAGTGCTTATGTGTACAGACAATGAATTTCTACCCTGAAATACTTTGGAGTTACTGGGCTTTGGGGTTCCTGGGACTCTCTTTCTTCCTACTTTCTGCTACCTTTTTTTCCGCCGTTCCTAGCGCGTAACTTCTCACCCAGGTTTTTCCTGTCTCCATTCCGTTCCTTCGCAGGTCTGTTTGTCCTTTGGCTTCTCTGTGAATTTTCGGAGAGTGAAACCCTTAAGCCTACTTCCGATGTGTGTTTTGAAGTCGGAAAAAAACTTCTGGTTGCAGAGCAGGGCGACACTTCTTGATTCCCCAAGCAAATTGGCTGGAGATCATTGGGGAAAGGGCCGGCACAAATGGTTCTCTGGCGCAGTTACCACCTGTGTGCAGTTAGAGGGCCTGAGGGCCTGGAGGAATCCATTGCCAAGGCTGGCAACCGCGACGCTTTAGCCCGACTCAGAATGCCACAGGCTGAGCCGCGTACGTTATACAACAGGCAGGCGGGGCTTGGACGCCGTCCAGTCACTCCATAGCAAATTGGTTTCGAGTCCAGATTCTAAATTCAGATTAACCTAAACTGGAATCTCCATTCACCACCCAACTCTCTGTTAGGCCCTGGGCGAGTAACTTAACTAACCCACCATAAATCTCCCATTCCTCACCTGTATTGGTGGAACTAAAAATGGAACCGCTTTGTAGGGTTATGTAAATATTAAATAAGAAAATGGAAAGCCAGCAGTGCAATGGCACTGAGATAAAGTGTGTGGTAAATGTTACTTATATCAAGTAGTATCTGTTATCAGTAAATATGTTTGGAGTTGGTACTGATCTTCTACTCCGTTGTGGGATAAAGAAAGACTGGTTCCTACCCGCAGTATTTCTCTACCCTGCCGCTTCCATCCCCGCTTGAAATGAGTGTGGTTCTCAATGTCCACCAGGATGGAGCTCTCAAATGTATGCCTTCCCTGGAGCGGGGGAGGTTCCCTGGAACGCTAAGGAGATAGGGTATCGGTGTGAATGCTGGTAGGGAAAGCCGCAGTGACTCTGTTGTTGGAAATGAAATCAGGATAGATGCTCTCATTTTTTATTATTTTCTGTTTTTGAGGTATAAATTTGACAAAGTGCTTATGTGTACAGACAATGAATTTCTACCTACGTGTATCACCAAATAACTGCCACCCAGATCAAGGTATAGAACATCTCCAACTTCCTCAGGCCATTTCCCATTCAGTGTTCCACGGAGGGAACCTCTATCATCAATATTTGAACTTGATCTGGATGAATTACACGGTGTGTGCACTTGTGTGTCTGGCTCCTTTCACGCAATAGTGTCTGTGGAATTCTTCTATGTTGTTTCATGTAACAACAGTTCTTTCTTTCCCATTGCTGTGTATTACTTCATTCCGTAAATTTTCAATAGTTTATGTACACATTTCACTGGTGAGTCTTTGAGTTGCATTAAAGTTTTAGCCTATCATGAATGAAGCTGCTGCAAACCATGTTTTCCCAGCTTTAATGAGATAAACATATTGTGTATATTTAAAGTATACTACATGTCATTTTGATATACATTACATTGTGAAACTAGTTAACAGTCAAGCTAATTAACGTATTTATCACTTCACATTGTTACCTTTTGTGTGTGTGTGTTTCAGAGTGGGGAGGTGGGAATGATTCAGATCAAATTTCAAGTATATAACACAGTGTTATTAACTATAGTCGCCATGCTCTTCATTAGATCCCCAGAACTTATTTTGAACATTTTTACCCTCTGAACTATAAACATTCTTATATATGTCTTTGAACATAACATCCATTTATGTTGGATTTATACTAATGGACTGAAACTGAAGAATCATGGAGTACATATATATGAAGCTCTAAGTATACTGCCAAACAACTTTCCGAAATGGCTTAACAGTTTATATTCACATTTAGATCTATGATTCATCTCAAATTAAGTTTTTGCGTAGTCTGAGATCAAGATTTACTTTTCCCATAGAGAGATCCAATTAGCTCAGTATTGTCATCCATTAGTTTTGTTGAATAAATGAATGAATGGATATTTATTTAATGAAAAATTCAGTTAAAAAAACAAAGTGACCAGTTATTTAACGTATAGGTTGCCCAGAAAACTCCAGGATACATGATCACAATAAGAAGAATGGAAATTATTATATTACTTTGGCCCTAGGGCTATTTCTGCTTTTTCGATATATTGTGCTTATCATTAGCACAAATAGCCTCAGAAATTCTTACCTAGAATTTTATCTAGCCTGATTTGTTTCCACCTTTGCTTAGACCAAATTTTGTTCAACATTTTGATACTTAGTCAGTTTTGTGATGAGGGCAGGAAGAGCCAGGAGCCAGAAGAGACTCCCTATTCCATCAGTGTGCTTTTTGAACTTGATCTGGATGAATTACACGGTGTGTGCACTTGTGTGTCTGGCTCCTTTCACGCAATAGTGTCTGTGGAATTCTTCTATGTTGTTTCATGTAACAACAGTTCTTTCTTTCCCATTGCTGTGTATTACTTCATTCCGTAAATTTTCAATAGTTTATGTACACATTTCACTGGTGAGTCTTTGAGTTGCATTAAAGTTTTAGCCTATCATGAATGAAGCTGCTGCAAACCATGTTTTCCCAGCTTTAATGAGATAAACATATTGTGTATATTTAAAGTATACTACATGTCATTTTGATATACATTACATTGTGAAACTAGTTAACAGTCAAGCTAATTAACGTATTTATCACTTCACATTGTTACCTTTTGTGTGTGTGTGTTTCAGAGTGGGGAGGTGGGAATGATTCAGATCAAATTTCAAGTATATAACACAGTGTTATTAACTATAGTCGCCATGCTCTTCATTAGATCCCCAGAACTTATTTTGAACATTTTTACCCTCTGAACTATAAACATTCTTATATATGTCTTTGAACATAACATCCATTTATGTTGGATTTATACTAATGGACTGAAACTGAAGAATCATGGAGTACATATATATGAAGCTCTAAGTATACTGCCAAACAACTTTCCGAAATGGCTTAACAGTTTATATTCACATTTAGATCTATGATTCATCTCAAATTAAGTTTTTGCGTAGTCTGAGATCAAGATTTACTTTTCCCATAGAGAGATCCAATTAGCTCAGTATTGTCATCCATTAGTTTTGTTGAATAAATGAATGAATGGATATTTATTTAATGAAAAATTCAGTTAAAAAAACAAAGTGACCAGTTATTTAACGTATAGGTTGCCCAGAAAACTCCAGGATACATGATCACAATAAGAAGAATGGAAATTATTTTATTACTTTGGCCCTAGGGCTATTTCTGCTTTTTCGATATATTGTGCTTATCATTAGCACAAATAGCCTCAGAAATTCTTACCTAGAATTTTATCTAGCCTGATTTGTTTCCACCTTTGCTTAGACCAAATTTTGTTCAACATTTTGATACTTAGTCAGTTTTGTGATGAGGGCAGGAAGAGCCAGGAGCCAGAAGAGAAATTCCTTTTTCGTATATGTGTATATATTTTTCTTTGAGCCCATGTTTATTCCTGGGGCAATACCTGACTTTTATAGAATTTCATTCTCCATTATTTAAATGTGTTTTGTTTTTAAAAATACATATTGTTGGGCTTCCCTGGTAGTCCAGTGGGTAAGGACACCACCTTGCAGTGCAAGGGGCGCCGGTTTGATTCCTGGCCTGGGAAGATCCCACGTGCTGCAGAGCATGTGTCCAATTACCGAGCTGGAGCTCTGGAGAGCAGGTGCTCAGAGTGGGTGCTCTGCAGTGAGTGAGCCCACTGCGATGGGAGGCCCACAGGGGCCATAAAACAAAGATGGAAATAAATGAAAGACCAATAGAAGTGGCCAAAAAAAATCCCACAATACATATTGTTCTCTCTACCTCACGTGGCATCCTGAAGTTGGAAGGATGCTCAAGAAGTCACCAGGTACTGGCCATTGGGCACAGAAACATATATTGAAACTGTCCTTCCAAGATTATTGGAATCTCCTTGCCAAGTCAAAAAGGTTTAAATACCTTTGCTTTCTGAGCAGTTCACTGATGTGTACCTAGGGAGGCTGAGAAGAGGAAAGGAGAGGGAGGAAATGGTCTTGAAAATGCAGGTGTGGCTCATATATGGCCATGACACTGAAAAAGTTGTATGTCTCAATACGATCTAATGTAAATACTTAGGAAACAAAGAGATTCTATCATTAACCCTCTTTTTGAAGGCAAGAAAAACCTTTTGTATGGTGTTCAGTTATATCCTCATTAATCAGTTTTCTGAAGTCTTGGGTATTTGTGTTACCTTTTCCCAAGGTGGGTCACCTTGATAGGCATTTGTTAAAATGCCCTTATCTAAATAGCTTATCTTAAAAAAGATTCTTTTTTAATTAATCAATTTTTGACTGTGCTGGGTCTTCACTTTGATTCCTGGGTTCCGGAAAGCTGGCTCAATAGTTGTGGTGCATGGGCTTAGTTGCATGTGGGATCTTCCCGGACCAGGGATCGAACCTGTGTCCCCTTCATTGGCAGGCAGATTCTTTTATTATTATTATTATTAATTTTGGCCTCTTTTATCGATTTTTTATTTATTTATTGTCATCCATCTTTATTCTTTGGCCTGTGTGGGCCTCCCATTTCAGTGGCCTCTCTCGTTCCAGAGTACCAGCTCTGGGCACACGCTCAGAGTGCTGGCTCGCAATTGGACATGCTGGTCCAGCCACCCCACGGCATGTGGAATCTTCCTGGGTCAGGGATGGAACTGGTGCCCCTTACACTTCAAGGTGGACTCTTTACCCACTGGACCAGCAGGGAAGCCCGACAGGCAGATTCTTAACCACTGGACCACTAAGGAAGCCCTTAAAAAAGATTCTTAAGTAAAGTTTTTATTGATGTATATTGACATATAGAGAAGTAGATCATAAGAGCCTGGCTCAATGAATTTTCACACACTGAACAAGCCTGTCACTAGCACACAGATCAGGAAGCTAAAGAGCACCACAGCACTAGTGGACCTGTTTTAAGACCACTACAGTGGTGTTGCCCCCCAGGGGAAGGATGCTCAAGAAGCCACCAGGTACTGGCCATTGGGCACAGAAACATATATTGAAACTGTCCTTCCAAGATTATTGGAATCTCCTTGCCAAGTCAAAAAGGTTTAAATACCTTTGCTTTCTGAGCAGTTCACTGATGTGTACCTAGGGAGGCTGAGAAGAGGAAAGGAGAGGGAGGAAATGGTCTTGAAAATGCAGGTGTGGCTCATATATGGCCATGACACTGAAAAAGTTGTATGTCTCAATACGATCTAATGTAAATACTTAGGAAACAAAGAGATTCTATCATTAACCCTCTTTTTGAAGGCAAGAAAAACCTTTTGTATGGTGTTCAGTTATATCCTCATTAATCAGTTTTCTGAAGTCTTGGGTATTTGTGTTACCTTTTCCCAAGGTGGGTCACCTTGATAGGCATTTGTTAAAATGCCCTTATCTAAATAGCTTATCTTAAAAAAGATTCTTTTTTAATTAATCAATTTTTGACTGTGCTGGGTCTTCACTTTGATTCCTGGGTTCCGGAAAGCTGGCTCAATAGTTGTGGTGCATGGGCTTAGTTGCATGTGGGATCTTCCCGGACCAGGGATCGAACCTGTGTCCCCTTCATTGGCAGGCAGATTCTTTTATTATTATTATTATTAATTTTGGCCTCTTTTATCGATTTTTTATTTATTTATTGTCATCCATCTTTATTCTTTGGCCTGTGTGGGCCTCCCATTTCAGTGGCCTCTCTCGTTCCAGAGTACCAGCTCTGGGCACACGCGCTCCAGAGTGCTGGCTCGCAATTGGACATGCTGGTCCAGCCACCCCACGGCATGTGGAATCTTCCTGGGTCAGGGATGGAACTGGTGCCCCTTACACTTCAAGGTGGACTCTTTACCCACTGGACCAGCAGGGAAGCCCGACAGGCAGATTCTTAACCACTGGACCACTAAGGAAGCCCTTAAAAAAGATTCTTAAGTAAAGTTTTTATTGATGTATATTGACATATAGAGAAGTAGATCATAAGAGCCTGGCTCAATGAATTTTCACACACTGAACAAGCCTGTCACTAGCACACAGATCAGGAAGCTAAAGAGCACCACAGCACTAGTGGACCTGTTTTAAGACCACTACAGTGGTGTTGCCTACATCCTCACACGTCTCTGGTGGGGCCAAGGCATGACTTGGATTTTCCACTTCCTACCTGGAACTCTTGCCAGTAAGCCCCTGTCTCTTTTCAGGCTTCCTTAGGCCAATGTTTTTCTTGGGTGCTGTAGAATAAGAGCTAGGTTGGAGTAGAAGGTGTGAGTTTTATTGGGAGCAAGGCACAGGAGGAAAGGACCTAGGATGTCAGATTTGATGGGGCAGGGAGGAGGGGAAGGGATGCATCTTTGGGCATGGCTATGACAACAGGCTCAAGCAGGGCGTGGCAGTGGAAACTCTGGAGCACAGAGGCAGCGTGAAGCAAGGCTGAGGACCAGAAGGGAGAAGAGGGTGATAGTGCACCCCCAGAGGAATGAGGATGCCGAAGACGAGCAGGGCTGACCTCATCTGCCAGAGCTCGTATCTCTAGACACCCTAATGGCCTCACTGGAGAAAGGATGCAGGAGGTATTTAGAAGACTTGTATTGTGTCAAATGCCTTAACCCCTCTGAACCTCAACTCTCTATTCCAGAAACGGGCAGGATGATAAGCTTCCCTGCTTCATGGAGGTGTGGGCTGAACAAATGAGGCAGTGAATGCACGTGACAATGGCTGCCCTGTTTACAGATTAATTTCTTTGCCAACCTAGGACCCTTTTCTCCCTTTATTTAGAAGAGCTTGGCAAGCAAGTCTGATGAGAGCAGAGGAGGGTAAATTCTCAACACCTTGCTGTGGCTGCGTTAACTTCTGGGGCTCCACCTCTCTTATCTAAGGATTAGTGTTTTCAAATCTCCCTTTAGGGAAAAGGGATCCCATGAAAGTGTAAATTGTCAATTGACCATTTCATACCTGTTCTGAGCCTACCTAGCATTTAGGCCCCAGATGTCCGTCTCGCCACCTGCTCTAATGCCTGAAACTCCCAGCACAGGCATCTGCATCTGTCGGGAAAGAGACTCCTATCATTCCCATGCATCTTGCCGGAGGAAGAAGATGTCCACCTGCTAGTGATGTTGACTTCACCTCCCCGAGGGTCTCAAACATTGTCTTCCAGTCCACATGCTAGTCTAATCTTTTAGTTGAAAGCAACCAAACATGACTCTGAATAATGTAAGAAAACTGGAATTTATTTTTAAAATTTTAGGGAGCCCATAGAATCAGCAGGATGGCTAGAGAACTTGACTGGTTGGCTCTGCTACCGAGAACAGGCTTAAAAATCATAGTGTAGAACTGGTGCAGGGAAGGTGCCATGATGTCATCACAGATGTGGGCAATGCATGCTGCTGCTGCTGCCTCTAGAAATGATGTAACTGCCCCTCTGGACACTGCTGCCGCCCAGTGATACATGCAATATTTGTGTTCCATAACTAGCTCTAATCCAAAATCTGTGTGGGGGCAGCTGATCAGCAGAGCCCAGATTACGTGCCCAAGCCCTGGTTGCAAAGAAGGCTCAAAATGTTCTTATTTAACTCTGAGAAGTGGGCTTTACCTCTTCAGGTAGGAAATTCTCCAGACAGAGGAAGAAGGTCCAGATGCTGGAAGATCAGGGCATGTGCCCCGTCCTCCCAGCCTTTACATCCGTCCCTGGTGAGCATCGCTTGAATGAGTAAGCATCCTCTGATCCGTCTAGCTCTGGGACAGAGATCCAGTCACATTTCTGAAGCTCACAAGTTGGAGGACCAGGAAATGGATCACTGGGAAGCTTTGAAGATGAAGGTCATCCGGCTGGCCCCACCTTGCTGATACTCTCTGCTCCTGGTCGGGCGATACTTTTCCTCTTCAAAATCCTTAGAACAAACACTGAGCACATGATGTTCAGTAAAAGAAAGACAGAAAGGAAGGAACAAATGAACAAAAAAAGAAGAGAGAAGAAAGGTAGGAGGGGCCTTGAACATATCACCCACCCTTCCCCAAGTCTCAGATTTCATTTCTAGCTCTGCTTTAATCACTGCCCTGGGCCTCAGTTTCCCCATCTGTTAACAAAGGAAAAAAATAAACAGAACCCAGCTTGGCTCATCCCCAGTGCCTTCAGCTTCAGCCTCATCACGAAGGAGGTAAAGGATGTGGGGCAGCTGCCCAGCGCACCATGGGGCTGGCTGTGTGTAATGACAGTGTCCCGGACCTGGCGCTTGTGTAACAGGCGGATTTACCGAGAGGGTACGACTGTTTGCTCAGCAGTCGAGAAGTCTATAATTAGACTGTCACAGCATCAGCAAAATACAGGATCAATGTAATCAGAGAAGAAATGGAAAAGAACACAGCATCAGTCAGAGTCTCCAGTGGGTCCCGTGGTTTCTGGAACACTAATCGCCCAGGCAGTTCAATGTCCCGCTTGTGGGTTTCCTCCTGGTGATGACCAGGTTGGTTTGGGCCTGACTGCTTCTCACCACCACCCAGCTCTCCTCCTCCTCTTCCCTTCTCCTTCCCTGCTCATGGAGTCTTAGGGATGAGAGCCCAAAGGAGGCAGAGCCCAGATTACGTGCCCAAGCCCTGGTTGCAAAGAAGGCTCAAAATGTTCTTATTTAACTCTGAGAAGTGGGCTTTACCTCTTCAGGTAGGAAATTCTCCAGACAGAGGAAGAAGGTCCAGATGCTGGAAGATCAGGGCATGTGCCCCGTCCTCCCAGCCTTTACATCCGTCCCTGGTGAGCATCGCTTGAATGAGTAAGCATCCTCTGATCCGTCTAGCTCTGGGACAGAGATCCAGTCACATTTCTGAAGCTCACAAGTTGGAGGACCAGGAAATGGATCACTGGGAAGCTTTGAAGATGAAGGTCATCCGGCTGGCCCCACCTTGCTGATACTCTCTGCTCCTGGTCGGGCGATACTTTTCCTCTTCAAAATCCTTAGAACAAACACTGAGCACATGATGTTCAGTAAAAGAAAGACAGAAAGGAAGGAACAAATGAACAAAAAAAGAAGAGAGAAGAAAGGTAGGAGGGGCCTTGAACATATCACCCACCCTTCCCCAAGTCTCAGATTTCATTTCTAGCTCTGCTTTAATCACTGCCCTGGGCCTCAGTTTCCCCATCTGTTAACAAAGGAAAAAAATAAACAGAACCCAGCTTGGCTCATCCCCAGTGCCTTCAGCTTCAGCCTCATCACGAAGGAGGTAAAGGATGTGGGGCAGCTGCCCAGCGCACCATGGGGCTGGCTGTGTGTAATGACAGTGTCCCGGACCTGGCGCTTGTGTAACAGGCGGATTTACCGAGAGGGTACGACTGTTTGCTCAGCAGTCGAGAAGTCTATAATTAGACTGTCACAGCATCAGCAAAATACAGGATCAATGTAATCAGAGAAGAAATGGAAAAGAACACAGCATCAGTCAGAGTCTCCAGTGGGTCCCCGTGGTTTCTGGAACACTAATCGCCCAGGCAGTTCAATGTCCCGCTTGTGGGTTTCCTCCTGGTGATGACCAGGTTGGTTTGGGCCTGACTGCTTCTCACCACCACCCAGCTCTCCTCCTCCTCTTCCCCTTCTCCCTTCCCCTGCTCATGGAGTCTTAGGGATGAGAGCCCAAAGGAGGCAGAACCTGTGCCCCAAACTCAGTGCCCGGGGCACCTCTGTTCCTCGTGATGTGTATGTATGTAGGAGTGGAGAAGGGCCAACTAGAGGATGCAGAGCCCTCGGCCCCATCTTGGCCCTATTGGGTAAGTGCCTTAGAATCTGCCCATCCTCTGATTGGTAAAGAATCTGTCTATAATGTAGGAGACCTGTGTTCAGTCCCAGGGTTGGGACGATCCCCTGGAGAAGAGAATGGCAACCCACTCCAGTATCCTTGCCTGGAGAATTCCATGCACAGAGGGGCCTGGTGGGTCACAGTCCATGGGGTACAAGAGTTGGACACAGCCAAGCAACTAACACACACACACACACACACAGATGGTTCTATGTATGCTGAAGCTTGTAGACCACCAGGCCGAACGCACCCCCTGCCTCACGGCAGCCCTGCCCTCTTGCTTCTGCTCTGTACCTGGCATCATTATAACACCCGTCAGGATGGCAACATGATTCAGGGCAGCCCAGGCTGAAGGGCCTTTCCAAAGCCAAGGAATGATAATAGGCCTCTTATTTTCTTCTTTAATCATGTTAAGAATTCCAAGCTGCAGACGTGTTTATCTCATTAATCCTCATGACATCTGATCTAGGGGGCACTGGCCAGTGTCTTTAGTTTCTTTCCATCAGAGTGAATCAGGGTCCAGATCTGTCCCCAGATGATCTGGATCTGACCGACTCTAGTCTCCCCTGACTGAGCCCAGTCCTCCAGATAGAAACCACCAGATTTCCTACATCTGTGAATCTTCATTTCTGACACAATTGTCTAATATAAATAATACATGTGGCCTTGTATAAAAATCAGAACATCCAGAGAAGCAAAAGGAAGAAAGAAATCATGATTAGTCCCACAGCAACAAGTCCATGAATACTTTGATTTTCTCCTTTTCACACAAGCGTCTGTATAGACACACATATGCTGTCTCTGCTTCAGTCAGGGCCCCAGAGAAAACAGACGGCACACTCGATCATGATTACAGACGAGAGCTTGAACAAGGGACCCTTCACCTGTTGTGGGGGTTGGTTTGGGCCTGACTGCTTCTCACCACCACCCAGCTCTCCTCCTCCTCTTCCCCTTCTCCCTTCCCCTGCTCATGGAGTCTTAGGGATGAGAGCCCAAAGGAGGCAGAACCTGTGCCCCAAACTCAGTGCCCGGGGCACCTCTGTTCCTCGTGATGTGTATGTATGTAGGAGTGGAGAAGGGCCAACTAGAGGATGCAGAGCCCTCGGCCCCATCTTGGCCCTATTGGGTAAGTGCCTTAGAATCTGCCCATCCTCTGATTGGTAAAGAATCTGTCTATAATGTAGGAGACCTGTGTTCAGTCCCAGGGTTGGGACGATCCCCTGGAGAAGAGAATGGCAACCCACTCCAGTATCCTTGCCTGGAGAATTCCATGCACAGAGGGGCCTGGTGGGTCACAGTCCATGGGGTACAAGAGTTGGACACAGCCAAGCAACTAACACACACACACACACACACAGATGGTTCTATGTATGCTGAAGCTTGTAGACCACCAGGCCGAACGCACCCCCTGCCTCACGGCAGCCCTGCCCTCTTGCTTCTGCTCTGTACCTGGCATCATTATAACACCCGTCAGGATGGCAACATGATTCAGGGCAGCCCAGGCTGAAGGGCCTTTCCAAAGCCAAGGAATGATAATAGGCCTCTTATTTTCTTCTTTAATCATGTTAAGAATTCCAAGCTGCAGACGTGTTTATCTCATTAATCCTCATGACATCTGATCTAGGGGGCACTGGCCAGTGTCTTTAGTTTCTTTCCATCAGAGTGAATCAGGGTCCAGATCTGTCCCCAGATGATCTGGATCTGACCGACTCTAGTCTCCCCTGACTGAGCCCAGTCCTCCAGATAGAAACCACCAGATTTCCTACATCTGTGAATCTTCATTTCTGACACAATTGTCTAATATAAATAATACATGTGGCCTTGTATAAAAATCAGAACATCCAGAGAAGCAAAAGGAAGAAAGAAATCATGATTAGTCCCACAGCAACAAGTCCATGAATACTTTGATTTTCTCCTTTTCACACAAGCGTCTGTATAGACACACATATGCTGTCTCTGCTTCAGTCAGGGCCCCAGAGAAAACAGACGGCACACTCGATCATGATTACAGACGAGAGCTTGAACAAGGGACCCTTCACCTGGTTGTGGGCGAGGTCCAGGGAAACCTGAACAAAGGACTGTCCTGAAGAGTCGACTGGCAACAAGCAGCGAGCCATTTCCACACTACGCCTGAAGGGATGAGAAGAGGGAGGTTACCAGAACCTGGGGCAGCCAGGGGAGAGCCGCCTGACAGGAGCTGTAGCCTCTGGTTGAACAGCAATCTGCTCCCAGCAGGGAGAAGGCCAGAGGAAAGCCGCCTGACCGCTTGATCCTCATGACCGCCACCCTCCTGCCTGGACCTCCCTGTATCCTTACTTAACCAGAAGGCAGGTGGGTACAGTCACCAGAAGGCACCCCCCATCCCGAGATGCAAAGCGGGGAGTTACTGACAGAAGAATGGGGGGAGGGTCTGGATGGACAGATGGAGACTCTCCAGCACAATTTCCTAAGTGCACTTACGGCTACAATCATTGGTTTTGAATGTCTAGAGTTCCAGATCTAGGAAAGGCAATGTTCTGAGTTAATTCTCTCCTTGACACAGTCAAAGAGTGAATTATTGGCACTTCCCTGATGGTCTAGTGATTAAGACTCCACAGGGGGTACAAGCACACATTTGATCCATGGTCAGGAAACTAAGATCCCACAGGTCACACAGTGGAAAGAAAGGAAGGAAGGAAGGAGAGAAGAAAGGAAGGAAGGAAAGAAGGAAGGAAGGAGCAACCCCATGGTCTATAGCCCTCTAGGCTCCTCTGTCTATGGAATTCTCCAGGCAAGAATACTGGAGTGGGCTGCCATTTCCCTCTCCTCACTATCCACTAGTCTATTCTAAAGTGATTTATAGGTATTTATATATATATTTTTTTTATTTATTTATTTTTGGCTGTGCTGGGTCTTTGTTGATGTGTGGGTCTATCTGCTCTGTGGTATGTGGTATCTTCCCGGATCAGGGATCGAACCCGCCCGCATAGACGAGTTCTTATCCACTGAGTCCAGGAACTAACACAAGTGAACTGTCTCTGCTTCAGTCAGGGCCCCAGAGAAACAGACGGCACACTCGATCATGATTACAGACGAGAGCTTGAACAAGGGACCCTTCACCTGGTTGTGGGCGAGGTCCAGGGAAACCTGAACAAAGGACTGTCCTGAAGAGTCGACTGGCAACAAGCAGCGAGCCATTTCCACACTACGCCTGAAGGGATGAGAAGAGGGAGGTTACCAGAACCTGGGGCAGCCAGGGGAGAGCCGCCTGACAGGAGCTGTAGCCTCTGGTTGAACAGCAATCTGCTCCCAGCAGGGAGAAGGCCAGAGGAAAGCCGCCTGACCGCTTGATCCTCATGACCGCCACCCTCCTGCCTGGACCTCCCTGTATCCTTACTTAACCAGAAGGCAGGTGGGTACAGTCACCAGAAGGCACCCCCCATCCCGAGATGCAAAGCGGGGAGTTACTGACAGAAGAATGGGGGGAGGGTCTGGATGGACAGATGGAGACTCTCCAGCACAATTTCCTAAGTGCACTTACGGCTACAATCATTGGTTTTGAATGTCTAGAGTTCCAGATCTAGGAAAGGCAATGTTCTGAGTTAATTCTCTCCTTGACACAGTCAAAGAGTGAATTATTGGCACTTCCCTGATGGTCTAGTGATTAAGACTCCACAGGGGGTACAAGCACACATTTGATCCATGGTCAGGAAACTAAGATCCCACAGGTCACACAGTGGAAAGAAAGGAAGGAAGGAAGGAGAGAAGAAAGGAAGGAAGGAAAGAAGGAAGGAAGGAGCAACCCCATGGTCTATAGCCCTCTAGGCTCCTCTGTCTATGGAATTCTCCAGGCAAGAATACTGGAGTGGGCTGCCATTTCCCTCTCCTCACTATCCACTAGTCTATTCTAAAGTGATTTATAGGTATTTATATATATATTTTTTTTATTTATTTATTTTTGGCTGTGCTGGGTCTTTGTTGATGTGTGGGTCTATCTGCTCTGTGGTATGTGGTATCTTCCCGGATCAGGGATCGAACCCGTGTCTCCTGCATTGGCAGACGAGTTCTTATCCACTGAGCCACAGGGGAAGCCAGGTATTTATATTAATCTCCCAACAGCCTCACAAGGCAGGTTGTATTATTAGCCCCATTACTGAGCTGAAGAAACAGGCATGGAAAGGCCAATTAACTTACAGAGAAATTGAGGCATGCACAGCTTAAAGAGTAAAGTCAGAGTTTGAACCCAGGAAGTCTTTCTCTCAAAATGTGTTCTATTCCAGTGAGTCTGGCACCAAAATGATGTTGATGGCGACACCAGGTCATCAGCTGCCTCTGATTCCCCTCCTCTCACGAGTGCCCAGGGAAGCTTCTGGAGGCTGCATGACATGTGATGACATCACTCAGGCTATTGGAATGTTCTGTGTTTTAAACCTTTCTCAGTGGAGTTTCTGACACAGTCAATATTGATGGACAGAACTCACCTAAACAAGCTCCTCCGTGTCTTCAGATGGTCCTGCAGGCTCCCGTTAAGGAGTCTTGAGACCAAAAACCTTGAGAGCTACCGCAGCACTCTTCTCCTGTGGGCTTCAGAGGAGGATGTCCCATTGGATTATAAGATCAAATTTATTGCCACTAGTTTTCTTTGCCTAGGCCACAGGACAGAATAAGATGGATTCTACACTAGATAGTAACAGAGCCTGAGAGGACCCAGAGAGGTCAACATTCCATTTTATTGGTTTGGGAAAGATAGCTCCAACTGGGCTGTGAGCTTCTCTGCCCCTGGCTGCCTCCGGGACCTGCTGATGACCAGGGAGCCTTGCTGGTATTGCCCAGGACCCCTGGGCCAAGTCCAGGTCATGTCAAGATTTGAAATTCTTCAGGGGAATTGAGAGTATCTGGTTTAAAGCCCACACCACTGAATTTGTCATCCCACTTGTGAACAAGAGTGGAAGTTTATGGCTTTGTGATTTTTCAGTACAAGAGTACACTTGTAATGACCTGTCAAGATTTATAAAACATGAATGCAAGGTTCCCTAGTTAATTTTCGGTCTATAAAGTGGGGAGGGAGTAACAATAATTGCTTTTGAATTAGTTATTTTTGTTTAGTCACTAAATTGCGTTTGACTCTTTTGAGATCCCGTGGACTATAGCCTGCCAGGTTCCTCTGTCTATGGAATTTCCAAGGCAAGAATACTGGAGAGGGTCTCCATTTCCTTTGGCAGCAGATCTTCCCTACCCAGGGATCGAACCTGTGTCTCCTGCATTGGCAGGCAGATTCTTTACCACTGAGCCTTTTAATTAGTAGATACTGGAGATATAGCAAATGAAGTTTAGCCCTAGTCATAGGGAAAGACTAGAATCTAACACTAGGGATGACAGAAAGTAATTGATGTTCCTTTCTTAAAAGTGAAGAGATGATAGAAAAATGTATATACTGAGAATTCTATAGTGATGGCAAACATCCATTTCTCCTTCCCCAACTGGGGATCTTCCTTATGTATTGCTTGGGTAGAACTGATGTGGATGCCTCAGTATCCTAATGATGAGCCTATGGACATCACATAATCCCACCTTTGCCCTTGATGTAGGATGAGAAGCTATCTCAAGTTCACATTCAGTGGTTGGAGTAAGGCAAGCCACAGATGGTCATTTCTTTTTGGACAGGATGATGCATAGATGTGAGTCCTGGAATTGTGTTACCATTTTGCTCCCATGAGAGAAGCTTCTGTGTGATAAAGTCCATACACCAGCAAGAGCAGAGCCAAAGGCTCAAGGACAAGAAGCCAGAAAGCCACCTGCTACCGAGCTCTTCTCTTCCAGAAGCCCAAGACTCCCTGTGATTTACCCAATCTAATTATTTTCTGATAGTACCCAAAGCATCTGATACAAATAACTTTTTTCCAACTCAAATACTGTCAGAGAGAAAAAGTGAGACTGCCATGCTGACTGTCTGACGATTGAAGGATAATCAATCCTGATTTTCCATCACCTTCACTCAAGCCAGCCTTCTAAACCTTGTCTCAAGGTGCCCTGGCCCCACCTTCCACATAGGCAATTCCCCATTCTAGTCGTTCTTTCCAAATAAGACCTTCCTTCATTTTTTATCATTAGTGAACCCAACATCAGGTCTCAACACTCGAAGTTCTCATATGTAAAGTAACACGGGGCCTAGAATGACAGCATCACACATGTCATGAGCATCATCTGAGCTGACTTCTGTGCAGCTGATTGCATTGGGCACTAAATTGCGTTTGACTCTTTTGAGATCCCGTGGACTATAGCCTGCCAGGTTCCTCTGTCTATGGAATTTCCAAGGCAAGAATACTGGAGAGGGTCTCCATTTCCTTTGGCAGCAGATCTTCCCTACCCAGGGATCGAACCTGTGTCTCCTGCATTGGCAGGCAGATTCTTTACCACTGAGCCTTTTAATTAGTAGATACTGGAGATATAGCAAATGAAGTTTAGCCCTAGTCATAGGGAAAGACTAGAATCTAACACTAGGGATGACAGAAAGTAATTGATGTTCCTTTCTTAAAAGTGAAGAGATGATAGAAAAATGTATATACTGAGAATTCTATAGTGATGGCAAACATCCATTTCTCCTTCCCCAACTGGGGATCTTCCTTATGTATTGCTTGGGTAGAACTGATGTGGATGCCTCAGTATCCTAATGATGAGCCTATGGACATCACATAATCCCACCTTTGCCCTTGATGTAGGATGAGAAGCTATCTCAAGTTCACATTCAGTGGTTGGAGTAAGGCAAGCCACAGATGGTCATTTCTTTTTGGACAGGATGATGCATAGATGTGAGTCCTGGAATTGTGTTACCATTTTGCTCCCATGAGAGAAGCTTCTGTGTGATAAAGTCCATACACCAGCAAGAGCAGAGCCAAAGGCTCAAGGACAAGAAGCCAGAAAACCACCTGCTACCAAGCTCTTCTCTTCCAGAAGCCCAAGACTCCCTGTGATTTACCCAATCTAATTATTTTCTGATAGTACCCAAAGCATCTGATACAAATAACTTTTTTCCAACTCAAATACTGTCAGAGAGAAAAAGTGAGACTGCCATGCTGACTGTCTGACGATTGAAGGATAATCAATCCTGATTTTCCATCACCTTCACTCAAGCCAGCCTTCTAAACCTTGTCTCAAGGTGCCCTGGCCCCACCTTCCACATAGGCAATTCCCCATTCTAGTCGTTCTTTCCAAATAAGACCTTCATTTTTTATCATTAGTGAACCCAACATCAGGTCTCAACACTCGAAGTTCTCATATGTAAAGTAACACGGGGCCTAGAATGACAGCATCACACATGTCATGAGCATCATCTGAGCTGACTTCTGTGCAGCAGGATGAATGTGGCAGGGCGAGGGACGCGCTCCTCTGACTCATGCTGGCTTCATGCTCTGTCTTCTGTCTCTCTGGGAGCGTATTTGACCATTGCCAAGTCTCAACTTCCTTATCTCAAGATAGCAAAGATGGTGAGAATAAGAGGACCTCTCATTCTTTCCTTCCCCCACTGTGTCCACAAGTCCATTGTCTCCATCTGTGTCTCCGTTCCTTCCCTGCAAATAGGTTCATCAGTACCACTTTTCAAGATTCCATATATATGTGTTAATAAACTATATTTGTTTTTCTCTTTCTGACTTCACTCTGTATAACAGGCTCTAGGTGCATCCGCCTCACTAGAACTGGATCAAGTTCACTCTTTTTTATGACTGAGTATAGTCCATTGTGTGTGTGTGTGTGTGTGTGTGTGTGTGTATATACATATATATATATATATATATACCATATTTCTCTATCCATTCATCTGTCAGTGGACATCTAGGTTGCTTCTGTGTCCTGGCTATTGTGAATAGTGCTGCTATGAACATTCAGGTACATGTGTCTTCTTCAGTTAAGATTTAGACCTATATATACTACCACGTGTAAAATAGATAGCTGGTGAGAAGTTGCTGTGTAACACAGGGAGCCCAGCTTGACTCTCTGTGATGACCTCAAAGGGTGGGATGATGGGAGGGAGAGGCTCCTGAGTGAGGGGTATGTGTACAATTATGATTTATGTGCACTGTTGTATGGCAGAAACCAACATTGTAAAGCAATTTTCCTCCAACTCAAATACTGTCAGAGAAAAAGTGAGACTGCCATGCTGACTGTCTGACGATTGAAGGATAATCAATCCTGATTTTCCATCACCTTCACTCAAGCCAGCCTTCTAAACCTTGTCTCAAGGTGCCCTGGCCCCACCTTCCACATAGGCAATTCCCCATTCTAGTCGTTCTTTCCAAATAAGACCTTCCTTCATTTTTTATCATTAGTGAACCCAACATCAGGTCTCAACACTCGAAGTTCTCATATGTAAAGTAACACGGGGCCTAGAATGACAGCATCACACATGTCATGAGCATCATCTGAGCTGACTTCTGTGCAGCAGGATGAATGTGGCAGGGCGAGGGACGCGCTCCTCTGACTCATGCTGGCTTCATGCTCTGTCTTCTGTCTCTCTGGGAGCGTATTTGACCATTGCCAAGTCTCAACTTCCTTATCTCAAGATAGCAAAGATGGTGAGAATAAGAGGACCTCTCATTCTTTCCTTCCCCCACTGTGTCCACAAGTCCATTGTCTCCATCTGTGTCTCCGTTCCTTCCCTGCAAATAGGTTCATCAGTACCACTTTTCAAGATTCCATATATATGTGTTAATAAACTATATTTGTTTTTCTCTTTCTGACTTCACTCTGTATAACAGGCTCTAGGTGCATCCGCCTCACTAGAACTGGATCAAGTTCACTCTTTTTTATGACTGAGTATAGTCCATTGTGTGTGTGTGTGTGTGTGTGTGTGTGTATATACATATATATATATATATATATACCATATTTCTCTATCCATTCATCTGTCAGTGGACATCTAGGTTGCTTCTGTGTCCTGGCTATTGTGAATAGTGCTGCTATGAACATTCAGGTACATGTGTCTTCTTCAGTTAAGATTTAGACCTATATATACTACCACGTGTAAAATAGATAGCTGGTGAGAAGTTGCTGTGTAACACAGGGAGCCCAGCTTGACTCTCTGTGATGACCTCAAAGGGTGGGATGATGGGAGGGGAGAGAGGCTCCTGAGTGAGGGGTATGTGTACAATTATGATTTATGTGCACTGTTGTATGGCAGAAACCAACATTGTAAAGCAATTTTCCTCCAATTAAAAAATAACAGAGGGGCTTCCCTGGTGGTCCAGTGGGTAAGGACACCACCTTGCAGTGCAAGCGGCGCCAGTTTGATCCCTGGCCTGGGCAGATCCCACGTGCCGTGGAGTGGCTGGACTGATGTGTCCAATTACTGAGCGGGAGCTCTGGAGCGCATGTGCCCAGAGCGCGTGCTCTGCGACAACAGAAGTCACCGTGATGGGAGGCCCACACGGGCCAAAGAACAAAGATGGATGCAAATAGATAAATGAAAGACCAATAGAAGTGGCCCGCCCACCAAAAAGTAACAGAAAGGTTTACTCAGAACTTAAAGAAAAAAAAAATAAAAGAAGACCTCTCACTCCTGTATGTTTCGAGGATTCAATGAACTAATGCATTTGTGTGGCCAATAGGAATTTTTCCAAAAATATCAGTTAGACCCAATCCAAGATCCTTCCCCTCTCTGGGACTCAGCTCGTCTCCTAACGAAGGAGACAGGATGTCCAGGGTCCCTTCCAGCTTGATGTGCTGCCCTTGGCAGAGACAGGAGCCGAGGGTCTCTGGTTGAGCAGCAAGGGGCCGGAGCAGATGGTTCTCCTGCAGGGAAGCAACCCCCTCCCCTGACTTGCCCTCAGGAATGACGCATGGCCACCCATCAGGTGGCCTCAGGGCCTTTGGAAAGACACCTATGTTTGTTTGGGTTGGATTTAAGTGTGGAGGCTGCAACAGAGAAATCCATAGCCACCCATGCTGATCCTCATGTCTACAGCACATCAACAGCAGAACCAAGCATGCTGAGAGCTTAGGTTCAAGGGTCTAAAATACTGTGTCGTTTGTTCTAAAATCCTGTCATTCATCCATGAATAAGGACACCCTTTCCGTCTCTCAGAGGAACTGTGTGGATTATAGACAATAAGCCATGCTGTGTGGGAAAGTGCCTGTCACACGGTGGTGCCTCAGTGCCAATGTTCTCACTTCCTCTCTGGCACGAGGCCACCAGCTGCCACTACAACAGGGAATAGAGCTGGAACATGCACCCCTGGGGATACCGCCAAATAGGCCCTCTAAACTTCAGGGGAACAGCTGCTGGGGTCCTCACCAAGACCCCACCAGGGGAGAGCTGAGCTCACGGCACCCAGGACCCACTGTGGGAATGAACATGGGAAGGTGGTGCCTGGGACTCATGGTCCTCATTGCCGTCTCAGCCATATAGTCATGATTCTTTTCGCTCATGAGATGTGGCTACTCTTTTTTCATGAGTCTACTCCCGGGCTTCCCTGGTAGTCCAGTGGGTAAAGACACCGCCTTGCAGTGCGAGGGGCGCCGGTTCGATCCCTGGCCTGGAAAGATCCCACGTGCCGCAGAGCGGCTGGACCGATGTGTCTGACTACCGAGCCAGAGCTCTGGAGCGCATATGCCCAGAGTCGGTGCTCTGAGACAACAGAGGCCACCGTGATGGGAGGCCCACACGGGCCAAAGAACAAAGATAGATGAAAATAGATAAATGAAAGACCAATAGAAGTGGCCAAAAAAAAAAGTCTCCTCCCGCCACAAATCCCCGACTCCTCTGCTGTCTGAAATTCAAACTCCCGTGGTTTGGACATGTACACACTGCTATATTTAAAATGGATAACCAACAAGGACCTGCTATATAGCACGGGAACTCTGTTCAATGCCATGTGGCAGCCTGGATGGGAGGGGAGTCTGAGGGAGAATGGATATAGGTGTACATAGGGCTGAGTCCCTTTGCTGTCCACTGAAACTATCACAGCATTGGTAATCGGCTATATTTCAATACAAAATAAAAAGCTTAAAAATACAAAATTCAAACTCCTAGAGGGAGAATTTGAGGGGAAGGGTGCTTCAGCAGTCCCCATGTGGGCACCTTCCCTCTGGTGGCCTCCCTGAGCCAGGGGTTCTCTGTCAAGCTCACAGGGATGGGATCCCAGGCGCAGGGGCTCAAGGCACAGCAGAGAGGGGCCAAGTGTCAGAGGCTGCCCAGCTGAATGGGCTCCAGGATAGCAGAGCGGCACAGCTGTCCCCAGCGTGGGCTCTTTCCCGGAGCTGCTCTCCCTCCTTCCTCAGTGTCTTGTTTGAGGACAGCTCCACGCCAGGCCAAAGATCCTTTCTTTTCAAGCTGCTATCATTCCCCCAGAACTAAAGGGATCATGCTGCCAGAACCTGAAAGCTGTCGTAGCCTGTCTCTCAAAGGGCTTGCTTCTGTAGGAAAGAGCCCGGAATAATCACAGGCCTGGCGCTTGTAGACTACAGTGGTGGTGGTTTAGTTGCTCAGGCGTGTCTGACTCTTGCGAGCCCATGGACTGTAGCCCACTGGGCTCCTCTGGCCATGGAATTCTCCAGGCGAGAATGCTGGTATGGGCTCCATTTTGAGTCTACTCCCGGGCTTCTGGTAGTGGGTAAAGACACCGCCTTGCAGTGCGAGGGGCGCCGGTTCGATCCCTGGCCTGGAAAGATCCCACGTGCCGCAGAGCGGCTGGACCGATGTGTCTGACTACCGAGCCAGAGCTCTGGAGCGCATATGCCCAGAGTCGGTGCTCTGAGACAACAGAGGCCACCGTGATGGGAGGCCCACACGGGCCAAAGAACAAAGATAGATGAAAATAGATAAATGAAAGACCAATAGAAGTGGCCAAAAAAAAAAGTCTCCTCCCGCCACAAATCCCCGACTCCTCTGCTGTCTGAAATTCAAACTCCCGTGGTTTGGACATGTACACACTGCTATATTTAAAATGGATAACCAACAAGGACCTGCTATATAGCACGGGAACTCTGTTCAATGCCATGTGGCAGCCTGGATGGGAGGGGAGTCTGAGGGAGAATGGATATAGGTGTACATAGGGCTGAGTCCCTTTGCTGTCCACTGAAACTATCACAGCATTGGTAATCGGCTATATTTCAATACAAAATAAAAAGCTTAAAAATACAAAATTCAAACTCCTAGAGGGAGAATTTGAGGGGAAGGGTGCTTCAGCAGTCCCCATGTGGGCACCTTCCCTCTGGTGGCCTCCCTGAGCCAGGGGTTCTCTGTCAAGCTCACAGGGATGGGATCCCAGGCGCAGGGGCTCAAGGCACAGCAGAGAGGGGCCAAGTGTCAGAGGCTGCCCAGCTGAATGGGCTCCAGGATAGCAGAGCGGCACAGCTGTCCCCAGCGTGGGCTCTTTCCCGGAGCTGCTCTCCCTCCTTCCTCAGTGTCTTGTTTGAGGACAGCTCCACGCCAGGCCAAAGATCCTTTCTTTTCAAGCTGCTATCATTCCCCCAGAACTAAAGGGATCATGCTGCCAGAACCTGAAAGCTGTCGTAGCCTGTCTCTCAAAGGGCTTGCTTCTGTAGGAAAGAGCCCGGAATAATCACAGGCCTGGCGCTTGTAGACTACAGTGGTGGTGGTTTAGTTGCTCAGGCGTGTCTGACTCTTGCGAGCCCATGGACTGTAGCCCACTGGGCTCCTCTGGCCATGGAATTCTCCAGGCGAGAATGCTGGAGTGAGTTGCCATTTCCTTCCCTAAGGGATCTTCCCAACTCAGGAATCAGGGAACCCAGGTTTCCTGCATTGGCAGGCAGAATTCTTTACTGACTGAGCACCAGGAAAACCTCCCTATCCCCACCCTGTGATCACATGATTACGAACAAGACAGCTCAGAAACAGACCTCTGAACACTGGGACAGGAAGCCTGCACCCCACAGGCCAGGCCACAGCAGCATCTCATCCTCTGAATTAGCCGCTGCGGATAGATCAGGGTCAACAAATCTATACTGATCACAGGATGAGAGGACTCATCTCCCTTGTTCATGCTGGTGGAGCTGGGACAGCCTGGATAACTGAACAGTACAGCACTAAGGGGTGACACACATAACTGCATGCCGGAAGATATTACTGAGCCAGCATGGGGACCTACAACTGGGGCCAAAGCTGCCCCTGTGAGGAGTGGGAGGGTCTCATGGCAGGTTGAGATCTGACCTGTTGTCAGTCACCTGGGAAAGCACTGTGTCTCTCAGACTGAAAACAGCTGAGCTTCTGGGAGAAAGCCCATCCCTGGTATCCAGAGCTCAGTGCCTAGAGAGGGCTTCCCATCTATGGGTATTAACTTTTCTCCTTCAATCAGGACATTGTTCTTCAAACTTTGAGACCATTGGAACCCCTCGGGGTATTGTTAAATAGGCACATTCGCATGTCCCAACCCCAGAGGCTCCTATTCTACAGACCCAGGGGTCTTCAGTCTTGACTAGCAGCCTTAGTAGTTATGATCCAGATGATCATGGGCCACATCTGAAGAAACCTAGTCTAAGGACTTCCTTGGTGGTCCAGAGGTTAAGAATCTGTCTTCCAATGCAGAGGACACAGATTTGGTCTCTGGCCAGGGAACAAAGATCCCACATGCTTCAGGGGAACAAAGTCTTCAGGCCACAACTATGGAGCCCATATGCTCTGTGCACTGCAATGAAGAGCCTAGCCAAAAAATAAATAAACATTAAGGAAAGAAAGGAGGAAAAACTAGTCTAAGAGAATAGGTTTGGACTCACAGGTCTGGCTCTGTCACTTGCTTACTAGGTGGCCTTTACTGAGCTGTTTAGTCTTTCTGTGCCTCAGTCTCCTTTTCTGAGGAATGGGAACAATTATGCCAACCTCATTGGGGCATTACAAAGAATAAATGAAATGAGATCCTGAGCTTAAATTCTGGGGAGCGTGGGCAAGGACGACAGAGCCTGATTGAAAGCTCGCGTGCATAGTCGTGCTTGTCAAGGGACACATTGCAAGAATGAATGCAATTCTGATGTTCTGAAGAAATGCCAGCCCTGAAATGCCAGAATCCTCACTGATAAACAAGGCAATCCTCACACACCCTTACCCCAGGCACACTCACAGCCTCCTCCTTTCTCTCTCAACTGGTCAAGACCTCCATCTGGAGGCCCAGTGCTCTAGTCCCCCCCTTGACCTCTAGACGGTCACCTGGATAACTGAACAGTACAGCACTAAGGGGTGACACACATAACTGCATGCCGGAAGATATTACTGAGCCAGCACGGGGACCTACAACTGGGGCCAAAGCTGCCCCTGTGAGGAGTGGGAGGGTCTCATGGCAGGTTGAGATCTGACCTGTTGTCAGTCACCTGGGAAAGCACTGTGTCTCTCAGACTGAAAACAGCTGAGCTTCTGGGAGAAAGCCCATCCCTGGTATCCAGAGCTCAGTGCCTAGAGAGGGCTTCCCATCTATGGGTATTAACTTTTCTCCTTCAATCAGGACATTGTTCTTCAAACTTTGAGACCATTGGAACCCCTCGGGGTATTGTTAAATAGGCACATTCGCATGTCCCAACCCCAGAGGCTCCTATTCTACAGACCCAGGGGTCTTCAGTCTTGACTAGCAGCCTTAGTAGTTATGATCCAGATGATCATGGGCCACATCTGAAGAAACCTAGTCTAAGGACTTCCTTGGTGGTCCAGAGGTTAAGAATCTGTCTTCCAATGCAGAGGACACAGATTTGGTCTCTGGCCAGGGAACAAAGATCCCACATGCTTCAGGGGAACAAAGTCTTCAGGCCACAACTATGGAGCCCATATGCTCTGTGCACTGCAATGAAGAGCCTAGCCAAAAAATAAATAAACATTAAGGAAAGAAAGGAGGAAAAACTAGTCTAAGAGAATAGGTTTGGACTCACAGGTCTGGCTCTGTCACTTGCTTACTAGGTGGCCTTTACTGAGCTGTTTAGTCTTTCTGTGCCTCAGTCTCCTTTTCTGAGGAATGGGAACAATTATGCCAACCTCATTGGGGCATTACAAAGAATAAATGAAATGAGATCCTGAGCTTAAATTCTGGGGAGCGTGGGCAAGGACGACAGAGCCTGATTGAAAGCTCGCGTGCATAGTCGTGCTTGTCAAGGGACACATTGCAAGAATGAATGCAATTCTGATGTTCTGAAGAAATGCCAGCCCTGAAATGCCAGAATCCTCACTGATAAACAAGGCAATCCTCACACACCCTTACCCCAGGCACACTCACAGCCTCCTCCTTTCTCTCTCAACTGGTCAAGACCTCCATCTGGAGGCCCAGTGCTCTAGTCCACCCCTTGACCTCTAGACGGTCACCTGTCAGCAGGGAGCTTGCTGCTGCACTGGCATCCCAGCTGTGCAGACGCCTCGAGTACTCAAGTCTTGGAGTTCTGGTTTCTTTATGTAGTATTCCAAGAATGAGTATCCAGCATTTGGAGAAATGGGATATTCTATGTGGTCAAATGCCTGGGCATCTTGAGAGAAGGTACAAGTCAGTGTTTTGACTGATTTTACATATGTTAATATGTGAGAGTAGTTACTTTGCATAGACTTTGCCAATAAAGTTCCATATAGTCAAAGCTATCGTGTTTCTTGCAGTCATGTACAGAGGTGAGAGTTGGACCATAAAGAAGACTGAGTGTCAAAGAATTGTTGATTTCGAATTGTGGTATTGGAGAACACTCTTGTGTCTCAGACAGCAAGGAGATCAAACCAGTCAAGAAACTCAATCCTGAATATTCACTGGAAGGACTATTGCTGAAGCTCCAATAATTTGGCTACCTGATGTGAAGCACAGACTCATTAGAAAAGACCCTGGCGCTGAGAAAGGCTGAAGTCAGTAGAAGAAGGAAGGCGGCAGAGGATGAGATGGTTAGAAAGCATCGCCGAGTCAGTGGACATGAATTTGAGCAAACTCCAGGAGACAGTGGAGGACAGAGGAAGGAGCCTGGTGTGCTACAGTCCATGGGGTCACAAGGAATCGGACATGACTTAGTGACTGAACCATAACAACGACTTTATATATAGTATCTGGCAACTCCCAAAGTCTACGAAACAAATTGGACGTTCAAGTATTAGCAAATTACATTAAAATCTTCCAAAGTTCTGTTGTCCTTATTAGGAATAATGATTATCATGGCATCTGAGAATTCCCAAATGGCATTTCTAATTACTAGAATGCAGGTAAGCCAGCTTCTGCTCTTTATGCCTAAAGCGCTGGCAGACATCCAAGAATTGTGTCTGTCCCACACAAACCAGCCGGGCACCTGGGTGGGGAAGGATTAGAGACTTGGGTTCCGCTCTTGACTCTCACTTTGCTGTGTGACTTTGGGCAAGTGTCTTTGAGCTTCAGGGGGCTCCCATCCACATACCAAGGGAGTTATCCCTCAGTCTCATACCTTCTAACCTAGAGTCAGTGTGTCTGGGTGAGCTGACCTTTGTGTCCTGTTGAATGACGCTTGGTCTTGGTTCTATTTTCACAGGCCAGAGGGCAATAAGAATCCATCCTTGCTGCCAATGATCCAATGCAAAATACATTTCTATTTGTTTTGCACTGAACCAACTCCCCAGGGCAGTCATCCAAGCGGAACGGAGTTGGTGGTAATGGAGAAAGCCCAAGATGAGGACGTAGTTTCCAGCACGAAGGCCATGAGCCAAGTCTTCCTGACGCCAGGATGGTGAGAGGAAGAGTGGACAGCTCCTCTGGGCACCCACTCTTTGAGCCTGGGCCTTTGGGCGCCATGCCAACAGAGTCTTGTTTCTCTGGCATTGTGTCTAGGGGACATGATTCTAAGGGGTTCCGTACTACCCACCACACTCCCGCCTTGTGGTCTGTGTCCAGGGAAGCAAGGCTAGCTTCTTAAGACTATCGTTTCCAAGATGGCGCTTGGCAATGTTAGTCAGAGGGTGAGGGCTCGGCCTGGCTGGTCCCTTCATCTGGCCAGTGTTCCACAGGCCCAGGAGAGGCTCAGTAGACTGGTGGGGTGGGGGAGGAGAAGAGTACAGAGCTTTGGAGCAAAGCTGGCGCATGCCTTCGACTGTCCCTGCCTCTTCTCCACACTCATCCTTGTGCCTGTTTGCTCCTGGCTGGGTCTGGCCATGAGCAGTGGGGAAACAGCAGCTCAGAAGGAGGAGTGGCTGCCAGAGTTGCTGGTATTGATATTCTGAGCAGTAGCTCACGGTTAGCAAATTACATTAAAATCTTCCAAAGTTCTGTTGTCCTTATTAGGAATAATGATTATCATGGCATCTGAGAATTCCCAAATGGCATTTCTAATTACTAGAATGCAGGTAAGCCAGCTTCTGCTCTTTATGCCTAAAGCGCTGGCAGACATCCAAGAATTGTGTCTGTCCCACACAAACCAGCCGGGCACCTGGGTGGGGAAGGATTAGAGACTTGGGTTCCGCTCTTGACTCTCACTTTGCTGTGTGACTTTGGGCAAGTGTCTCTGAGCTTCAGGGGGCTCCCATCCACATACCAAGGGAGTTATCCCTCAGTCTCATACCTTCTAACCTAGAGTCAGTGTGTCTGGGTGAGCTGACCTTTGTGTCCTGTTGAATGACGCTTGGTCTTGGTTCTATTTTCACAGGCCAGAGGGCAATAAGAATCCATCCTTGCTGCCAATGATCCAATGCAAAATACATTTCTATTTGTTTTGCACTGAACCAACTCCCCAGGGCAGTCATCCAAGCGGAACGGAGTTGGTGGTAATGGAGAAAGCCCAAGATGAGGACGTAGTTTCCAGCACGAAGGCCATGAGCCAAGTCTTCCTGACGCCAGGATGGTGAGAGGAAGAGTGGACAGCTCCTCTGGGCACCCACTCTTTGAGCCTGGGCCTTTGGGCGCCATGCCAACAGAGTCTTGTTTCTCTGGCATTGTGTCTAGGGGACATGATTCTAAGGGGTTCCGTACTACCCACCACACTCCCGCCTTGTGGTCTGTGTCCAGGGAAGCAAGGCTAGCTTCTTAAGACTATCGTTTCCAAGATGGCGCTTGGCAATGTTAGTCAGAGGGTGAGGGCTCGGCCTGGCTGGTCCCTTCATCTGGCCAGTGTTCCACAGGCCCAGGAGAGGCTCAGTAGACTGGTGGGGTGGGGGAGGAGAAGAGTACAGAGCTTTGGAGCAAAGCTGGCGCATGCCTTCGACTGTCCCTGCCTCTTCTCCACACTCATCCTTGTGCCTGTTTGCTCCTGGCTGGGTCTGGCCATGAGCAGTGGGGAAACAGCAGCTCAGAAGGAGGAGTGGCTGCCAGAGTTGCTGGTATTGATATTCTGAGCAGTAGCTCACGGTTACTGAACACACAGAGAGTCGTACCAAAGGCTCTTTCCTAGAGGTAGGATCATTTGTTTCATGTGGAAAGACTGACGCAGGAGATTAAATGACATGTCAAAGCCACAAGGCTCATCAGCCAGGAGAAAGGATTTGAACTGAGGCATCCAGCACCAGCACTGGCCAGTACTGAAGAACAGCACTTTTCTCAAAGTTTTCCAGAGTGAGGCATCCTCCAGATGCTTCCTGGGAAGCTCTGGACACACCCCCGTTCAACCCCCTTTCTTGGAGCTTAATGCCTCAAACTAGGGTGATTTCTTGAGAAGTTCCCACTGTTCACACAGTGTGACCTGTTTTGCTCCTTTGTTCCTAGGTTAGAAGCTGTGGGCAGGGGGCATAGCCTCTGCTGTCCTAGTCCCAGCTTTATAAATGCTTCTCAGGCCTGATCAACATTTCACACCCACCTCACAGCTTCTGAACCTTAAGCAGCCAGAGGGCCTCTTTGGAGACCCTAGTCTGAGAAACAGTGCATCGGCTTCAAGGTGGAAAGACCCGGACTTCTGTGCCATCCAGCAAGCTCCACAACCCTCTGAACCTTTTTCTTCCTCTGAAAATCTGGAGAGTGATGACTGCCACATGTTCACTGCAGCTTTATTGTGAGGGTGGAATGGGGCTATGTCTGTGACAGCTTTTTCATGAACTTTCATAACCAGCTCACTTTGACAGAACGTTCAAACTAAGGACTTGAGGAGCGGTGTCTTCATTCTGTTGAAATGCACGGAAGGAAGCGGTCTACCCACCCCCCTGGCCGGGGCTAGTTCGCTATCCAAGATGGCGCTTGGCAATGTTAGTCAGAGGGTGAGGGCTCGGCCTGGCTGGTCCCTTCATCTGGCCAGTGTTCCACAGGCCCAGGAGAGGCTCAGTAGACTGGTGGGGTGGGGGAGGAGAAGAGTACAGAGCTTTGGAGCAAAGCTGGCGCATGCCTTCGACTGTCCCTGCCTCTTCTCCACACTCATCCTTGTGCCTGTTTGCTCCTGGCTGGGTCTGGCCATGAGCAGTGGGGAAACAGCAGCTCAGAAGGAGGAGTGGCTGCCAGAGTTGCTGGTATTGATATTCTGAGCAGTAGCTCACGGTTACTGAACACACAGAGAGTCGTACCAAAGGCTCTTTCCTAGAGGTAGGATCATTTGTTTCATGTGGAAAGACTGACGCAGGAGATTAAATGACATGTCAAAGCCACAAGGCTCATCAGCCAGGAGAAAGGATTTGAACTGAGGCATCCAGCACCAGCACTGGCCAGTACTGAAGAACAGCACTTTTCTCAAAGTTTTCCAGAGTGAGGCATCCTCCAGATGCTTCCTGGGAAGCTCTGGACACACCCCCGTTCAACCCCCTTTCTTGGAGCTTAATGCCTCAAACTAGGGTGATTTCTTGAGAAGTTCCCACTGTTCACACAGTGTGACCTGTTTTGCTCCTTTGTTCCTAGGTTAGAAGCTGTGGGCAGGGGGCATAGCCTCTGCTGTCCTAGTCCCAGCTTTATAAATGCTTCTCAGGCCTGATCAACATTTCACACCCACCTCACAGCTTCTGAACCTTAAGCAGCCAGAGGGCCTCTTTGGAGACCCTAGTCTGAGAAACAGTGCATCGGCTTCAAGGTGGAAAGACCCGGACTTCTGTGCCATCCAGCAAGCTCCACAACCCTCTGAACCTTTTTCTTCCTCTGAAAATCTGGAGAGTGATGACTGCCACATGTTCACTGCAGCTTTATTGTGAGGGTGGAATGGGGCTATGTCTGTGACAGCTTTTTCATGAACTTTCATAACCAGCTCACTTTGACAGAACGTTCAAACTAAGGACTTGAGGAGCGGTGTCTTCATTCTGTTGAAATGCACGGAAGGAAGCGCGGAGAAGTTCAAGAATGGCCCAGAGCCCGACGCTTGCAAGCTGCGGGCCCGGGCTTGCTCCTGGCTCCATCTGAGTCGAGCTGTCGCCTCCACCCGAGCTCCCGTGTCCTACAAATGCAGCGGAATCGTGTTTCGGGACCCAGTGCCAGGTGAGCCCGGTGCTCCAGAAACCAGGGTGGAGTGGAGATGTTGCGCAGAGGTGTGAGAGCCCTTTGCCTCAAAAGTGAGCCTGGAAAACATCTCCCGCTGATAGAACCTGCCACTTGAGTCACTGGGTACAACTGTGCCACTGCTCTGCCTGCAGACAGGGACGCCAAGTGACTAGCGTCTTCCGCCAACACCAAGTCCATGCTCTGGGCATGGCTTCACTGGTTGCCTCCGTCACCCTGTTTGTCAGAAGCATTGTCAAGGAGCAGGGGGACACTGAGTTGGAAGGACACCCCCCATGTCACCTCTGCCACCCAGGACCTCACTGCGGAGTCCAGTTCATCCCCAGCAGGTTTCTGTACCCCAGTCTTCCAGTCTCGCTTCATGCCTTTGCGCCTGCTTAGGGGCTTAACAACCTTCCTGAGAACCCAGACGCAGGTGTTTGTAGTCTCTTGGGAGCCCTCTTCTGCAGCTGAGCTCTTGTGCCTGAATCTCCAAGCACCAGCCCTTTCACACCTCAGGGTATATAACTAACATGTTCTTGCTTTATAATAATGTTAGTTACAAAAGAGTCATTACTGTTTTCCAGAGGACTAAGTCCATGTGGGCACTGTGCTGGGCCCTCTGCTGCATTACCTTAGGGAATCATCCCAACTAGGGCATTATTATCCCCATGGGATGGATCAGGAAACTGAGGTGCAGAGGTCGGAAGTGCTGAGTCAAGATCAACAAACTAGTAAGTGACAGAGACAGAAAATTAGGCAAGCTGGGCACTCAGGCCACGCTGGCCATATCCACTGTCACTCCTCTGACCTCCTAGCTATGTCTGTGACAGCTTTTTCATGAACTTTCATAACCAGCTCACTTTGACAGAACGTTCAAACTAAGGACTTGAGGAGCGGTGTCTTCATTCTGTTGAAATGCACGGAAGGAAGCGCGGAGAAGTTCAAGAATGGCCCAGAGCCCGACGCTTGCAAGCTGCGGGCCCGGGCTTGCTCCTGGCTCCATCTGAGTCGAGCTGTCGCCTCCACCCGAGCTCCCGTGTCCTACAAATGCAGCGGAATCGTGTTTCGGGACCCAGTGCCAGGTGAGCCCGGTGCTCCAGAAACCAGGGTGGAGTGGAGATGTTGCGCAGAGGTGTGAGAGCCCTTTGCCTCAAAAGTGAGCCTGGAAAACATCTCCCGCTGATAGAACCTGCCACTTGAGTCACTGGGTACAACTGTGCCACTGCTCTGCCTGCAGACAGGGACGCCAAGTGACTAGCGTCTTCCGCCAACACCAAGTCCATGCTCTGGGCATGGCTTCACTGGTTGCCTCCGTCACCCTGTTTGTCAGAAGCATTGTCAAGGAGCAGGGGGACACTGAGTTGGAAGGACACCCCCCATGTCACCTCTGCCACCCAGGACCTCACTGCGGAGTCCAGTTCATCCCCAGCAGGTTTCTGTACCCCAGTCTTCCAGTCTCGCTTCATGCCTTTGCGCCTGCTTAGGGGCTTAACAACCTTCCTGAGAACCCAGACGCAGGTGTTTGTAGTCTCTTGGGAGCCCTCTTCTGCAGCTGAGCTCTTGTGCCTGAATCTCCAAGCCCTTTCACACCTCAGGGTATATAACTAACATGTTCTTGCTTTATAATAATGTTAGTTACAAAAGAGTCATTACTGTTTTCCAGAGGACTAAGTCCATGTGGGCACTGTGCTGGGCCCTCTGCTGCATTACCTTAGGGAATCATCCCAACTAGGGCATTATTATCCCCATGGGATGGATCAGGAAACTGAGGTGCAGAGGTCGGAAGTGCTGAGTCAAGATCAACAAACTAGTAAGTGACAGAGACAGAAAATTAGGCAAGCTGCGGGGCACTCAGGCCACGCTGGCCATATCCACTGTCACTCCTCTGACCTCCTAGAAATCAGAGTTGGGGGGACCCGTAGAGACCCTGGGATCCTCAGGCCCCATCTTCTCGGACTTGGCTCCTTCTCCAGTCCCCTAGGCCTCCGCGCTGTCTGTGCTCACAGCCCCTCGCAGGCCTTGGCCAGGCTCGGTGTACTTCTAGAGCCTCCCATCCTGTCTCGTGGCTTCCAGGTTTCTTATGCTTCCATCCTCTTTCTGGTGGCTGCCAAAGGCCTCCTCCTGAATTATGCATGGTCCTTCCTCAGCAAGATGCTCCAGCCCCAGCTGCAAGTGGCAGTCAGGCCCAGGCTCCAGGCCTGGGATCTAAGGGCCCTCCCCGGCCACCTTCAGTCCAGCTCTGCCTGCCTACCCCCTGCTCCTCACCGGGCACCTACGATCTCTCACATCAAGGCACAGGATGGCTCACTTAGCCACTCAAAAATGCTCATTGAACATCTACACGTGCTGAACATTATTCAGGCACTGTGGGGACCCAACTGCCCAGCTCCTGTCACATGGAACAGATAGATTCACAGAGGAGACCAAGGTTGATGTCTTGGAGGAGCTGAGAAGCCAGGTCTGTGGTGCAAGGTGGACTGGCTCCCAGTCTGGCGAGTTTGATATCAGCCACACTGAGGTGGCTCCAGCCAGTAGAGTGCAGGAGAGCTGAGAGACCCCGTGAGGGATGGTGGTGAGCCGAGGCCACAAAGCATGGGACAGCATGAGCCATTAGAAGCACATAAGATGGAGGGGATAGGAGAGAAAGATGGAGGGCAGGCGCCATGGAAAGGCCAAGTTGCAAGGATGAGGAAGACACAGGGGCAGGAACGAGATGAGGTGGGGTCTGAGGAACCGCAGGCCACAGAGCTGAGTGGGAAGCAGCCCAGAGGCAGCTCTCCACAGGCCCTGCCGAGGCGGCCAGTGCCTCATTCCTGCTCCCAGACTCTGCCAGCGGCGCAGGAGGTTGCCCAAGCTCGTGTCTGGTCTTTGCACCCCATGAGCACCAAACACAGAACAGAGCTGCCAGGAGCTGCCAGGAGCTGCCAGGAGCTGGAGGCCGGCGTGCCACCAGGGTACAGAGGTGGCTCCTTCAAGGCCTTCCGTGACAATTACCCAGAGTGACCACACTAAACCACGATCTGCCCGGAAAGTCTTCAGTGCAGGGAGAGCCTGCAAGCACTGGGTGGTAAATTGCAGGATTGGAGAGCACAGAAAGCCACAGGAAAATTCCTGTCAGGGCCAGGAGCAGACACAAGGGGAGAGCGGCTGTGAATGGCTCCCGGGCTGGGAGGGGAGCTAGAAGCCATGGAAGCTCAGCTAGAGGGTATGGAGGAAAATAAAGAACTGGTGGAGCAAATGCCTGGAATCCCAGAGTGGAAAGGCTGGCAAGGAGGAAGGGAACTATGTGACCAGATGTTTGCTTTGCCTCCTGGATGGCAAGAGCTCCAGATGGAAAGTTTTCCCGGACCAGTGAGGTCAGAATCTCTGAGCAGACCCCGGTCCAAGAAGCAAGATGGCTGTGTCGGCCAGACCCACGGCCCCCCTCGGCGAAGACGCGGGGACCGGAGGGCAGGCAGCACACCGAGACCTCAGCCCCCTCCATCTTTGGTCCCCTCTGAGAAAAAACCACTTCTGGACCGGACAGAAGGTGGCAACACACCATTTGCTCCCCGAGTTTACAGACCTGGCTCTGGAAGGAAGACCCACGGGAAGGGAACTGCATCCAGCCGGAGACCGGGAAATGTTTCCGTTGGTCTGCGGCGGGGGCTGGCGTTGGCGCGCTGCCGGCTCGTCCACAGCAGGATGGCATGAGTGAGGGCAAACAAAACTGGAGCCAACACAGGCGGCCTCTTGGGCTTTCTAATGAGACCGACCCAGAAACCGAGGCCAGGAGCAAGGGAGGAGCCCCCAGAGTAGGGATGGGGGAAGAAGACCCTGGGGGAAAGCCGGCGGGCTCCAGCTGAGTAGTGCAGGGTCTTTTGGAAATAAATAGCAGGCTGAGGATCTCCGTGCGTTTGGTGTATCGCGTGTCTGTGTGTGTGCGTGTGTGTGTGTGTATGCACACCTGCGCATCATGTGTTTTGTCAAATTCAATCCCCTCCTCGACCTCAGCCTCCAAGACTAGATACCTCTCTCCTCAGCAAGTGGTGGGACATCTTAGAGACCCTCCCTTCCCCTTCTCTTCTTCCTCCTCCTCCTCCCCCCACCCAGTTTTCTTGAGATATAGTTGATGTACAGCACTGTATGGGATTCCCAGGTGGCTCAGATAGTAAAGAATCTGCCTGCAAGGCAGGAGACCCAGGTTGGGAAGATTCCCTGGAGAAGGGAATGGCAACCCACTACTTTTGCCTGGAGAATTCCATAGACAGAGTTTCTCGGCAGGCTACAGTCCATGGGCATCACGGACTCAGACACAACTGAGCTGCTAACACAGCACTGTGCACATGTAAGGTGTACCACAGGTTGGGGATCCCAGTAGGAATCGCATACTACCACTAACCAGATGTTTGCTTTGCCTCCTGGATGGCAAGAGCTCCAGATGGAAAGTTTTCCCGGACCAGTGAGGTCAGAATCTCTGAGCAGACCCCGGTCCAAGAAGCAAGATGGCTGTGTCGGCCAGACCCACGGCCCCCCTCGGCGAAGACGCGGGGACCGGAGGGCAGGCAGCACACCGAGACCTCAGCCCCCTCCATCTTTGGTCCCCTCTGAGAAAAACCACTTCTGGACCGGACAGAAGGTGGCAACACACCATTTGCTCCCCGAGTTTACAGACCTGGCTCTGGAAGGAAGACCCACGGGAAGGGAACTGCATCCAGCCGGAGACCGGGAAATGTTTCCGTTGGTCTGCGGCGGGGGCTGGCGTTGGCGCGCTGCCGGCTCGTCCACAGCAGGATGGCATGAGTGAGGGCAAACAAAACTGGAGCCAACACAGGCGGCCTCTTGGGCTTTCTAATGAGACCGACCCAGAAACCGAGGCCAGGAGCAAGGGAGGAGCCCCCAGAGTAGGGATGGGGGAAGAAGACCCTGGGGGAAAGCCGGCGGGCTCCAGCTGAGTAGTGCAGGGTCTTTTGGAAATAAATAGCAGGCTGAGGATCTCCGTGCGTTTGGTGTATCGCGTGTCTGTGTGTGTGCGTGTGTGTGTGTATGCACACCTGCGCATCATGTGTTTTGTCAAATTCAATCCCCTCCTCGACCTCAGCCTCCAAGACTAGATACCTCTCTCCTCAGCAAGTGGTGGGACATCTTAGAGACCCTCCCTTCCTCTTCTCTTCTTCCTCCTCCTCCTCCCCCCACCCAGTTTTCTTGAGATATAGTTGATGTACAGCACTGTATGGGATTCCCAGGTGGCTCAGATAGTAAAGAATCTGCCTGCAAGGCAGGAGACCCAGGTTGGGAAGATTCCCTGGAGAAGGGAATGGCAACCCACTACTTTTGCCTGGAGAATTCCATAGACAGAGTTTCTCGGCAGGCTACAGTCCATGGGCATCACGGACTCAGACACAACTGAGCTGCTAACACAGCACTGTGCACATGTAAGGTGTACCACATAATGATGGGACTTACTTGGATCCTGAGACCATTACCACAACAGGCTTAGTGACCACCCATCGTCTCATACAGATACAACACTAAAGTAATAGGAAAAAATGTCTTTCTTCTTTGTGATGAGATCCCTTAGAATTTACTCTCTCAACAACTTTCACGTGAAGCATACAGCAGTGTTAATTATCCTTATTGTGTTATGTATTACATCCTCAGTATTTATCTTATAACTGGAAGCTTGTACCTTTGACCACCTATGTTTGATTCCCCTCTCCTTACCTCCCTGTCCTTTCCTTTGGTAACCACAAATCTCATCTCTTTCTCTATGAGTTTATTTTTGAGGTATGTTGATCTACAACACTGTGTTAGTTCTTGGTGTACAACATAGAGATTTGGTATTACTATTCATTTCAAAATGATCACCACCTTAAGTCTAGTAACAATATGTTACCATTCAAAGACATTATGCAATAATTGAGTATATTCCCCACGCTATATGTTTCATCTCTGTGATTCACATATTTGTAATAAGTCTGTACCTCTTAATCTCCTCACCTATTTCTCTCTTCTTCCTCATACCCTCCCCCCTCAAAACCACCTGTTTTTCTCTGTATCTATGAGTCTGTTTCTGTTTGTTTGTTTTGATTCCACATATACATGAAATCATATAATATTTGTCTTTCTCCGATTTATTGTACTTGCCCTAATACCCTCTAGGTCATCCATGTTGTCGCAAATGGCAAGATTTTACTCCTTTTAATGACTGAGTAGTATTCTGACCCTTCTTCTTAATACTGTTTCAATATAGCTACAGTAACAAGCAACCACAGCACCTTGGGGGCTGACAGCCACACACATGTCTTTCTCTCACACATCACCTATAGGGGACTGTCGGCTCTGACACCTGTGGTTTGGCCCCATGACTCCTCATTCCAGTATCCTGGCCTTTGTAGCTGCCCCAGGGGTTTCAGCTCATTCTTCTGAAGCACTTCTGAAGCAAGTGCAATGATTGAAACTCCTTAAAACTTCTGCTGAGACCTGGAATACGCCGTCACCTTTATTCATAATCTGTGGGTCAAACTGCGTTACATGGTTAAGTCAAAAGTCAATGGGGTAAGAATGTACATTTCTCTCACAAGGAAGGAGGGTGTGAATACGACTCCGTTATTACATATTGTGTGTTAATGCAGTCTCTGTCCCTTCCGAGAGGTCTTTCCACAGCTCCGTAGTCTCCTTTGAGCAAGCCTGTTTTGTTCCCCTGTCACCCTTAGGAAATAATAGCAATGGCATACGCCCACTTTCCTTAGGCCAGGTGTTGTTATAAGCACTTTACAGGCATTCTTTGAGTTAACACCCACACCAGTCCCAAGAGGTAGAGACCACCGTTGTCCCCATTTCACCTGGAAGAAAACTGAGGCTGAGAGATGAAGTAAGTGACTGGCCCAGAGTCACACAGCTGCTAAGGGACTCGCCAAAGGCTGTACTTTCAACCCCTCTACAGCTTCTTCCTATGAGGCTGGGGGCGGGGTAGCAGCTGCATAACAGATGTGAAAATTGAGGCCCAGAAAGGTGACTTGACCTCACCAGAGAGACACATGGTAAACAGAACCAAGATAGAAATGGCCTGGTGTCATCTCCTCATACCTCCCCTCAAAACCACCTGTTTTTCTCTGTATCTATGAGTCTGTTTCTGTTTGATTGTTTGTTTTGATTCCACATATACATGAAATCATATAATATTTGTCTTTCTCCGATTTACTGTACTTGCCCTAATACCCTCTAGGTTATCCATGTTGTCACAAATGGCAAGATTTTACTCCTTTTAATTACTGAGTAGTATTCTGACCCTTCTTCTTAATACTGTTTCAATATAGCTACAGTAACAAGCAACCACAGCACCTTGGGGGCTGACAGCCACACACGTCTTTCTCTCACACGTCACCTATAGGGGACTGTCGGCTCTGACACCTGTGGTTTGGCCCCATGACTCCTCATTCCAGTATCCTGGCCTTTGGAGCTGCCCCAGGGGTTTCAGCTCATTCTTCTGAAGCACTTCTGAAGCAAGTGCAATGATTGAAACTCCTTAAAACTTCTGCTGAGACCTGGAATACGCCGTCACCTTTATTCATAATCTGTGGGTCAAACTGCGTTACATGGTTAAGTCAAAAGTCAATGGGGTAAGAATGTACATTTCTCTCACAAGGAAGGAGGGTGTGAATACGACTCCGTTATTACATATTGTGTGTTAATGCAGTCTCTGTCCCTTCCGAGAGGTCTTTCCACAGCTCCGTAGTCTCCTTTGAGCAAGCCTGTTTTGTTCCCCTGTCACCCTTAGGAAATAATAGCAATGGCATACGCCCACTTTCCTTAGGCCAGGTGTTGTTATAAGCACTTTACAGGCATTCTTTGAGTTAACACCCACACCAGTCCCAAGAGGTAGAGACCACCGTTGTCCCCATTTCACCTGGAAGAAAACTGAGGCTGAGAGATGAAGTAAGTGACTGGCCCAGAGTCACACAGCTGCTAAGGGACTCGCCAAAGGCTGTACTTTCAACCCCTCTACAGCTTCTTCCTATGAGGCTGGGGGCGGGGTAGCAGCTGCATAACAGATGTGAAAATTGAGGCCCAGAAAGGTGACTTGACCTCACCAGAGAGACACATGGTAAACAGAACCAAGATAGAAATGGCCTGGTGTCATCTCTTCTTCAGCAACCTGTCCCCTACCTGGGGCTGTGAACACTGTTGTCCAGCGCTTTGGGGAGGCCGACCCCCTCCCTGGCCCAGAGCCCTGCAGGGGGTATGCCCAGTGATGGTGCCGGTCCAGTCTCTTGGCCTTTTCCTACCCGTCAACCCAGGGGCCCAGTTCTGGTCTGAGTGCTCGTGACCTCAGCAGGAGCCTCAGCCTCTCTGAGAGTCACCATCCTGGTCTACACGCGAGAGCCCAGAGCTCAGAGTGTGATGGCTGCCCTAGGAAACTGGCCTCACTTTCACTCGTCAGCTCCTCCACCCTATGGCGGTGGTGGTTTGGTCGCTAAGTCATGTCCAACTCTTGTGACCCCATGGACTGTAGCCTGCCAGGCTCCTCTGTCCATGGGATTCTCCAGGCAGGCGTGGCTTGCCATGTCCTTCTCCAGAGGGGTCTCCCTGGCCCAGGGACTGAACCTGGGTCTCCTACATTGCAGGAAGATTCTTTACTGAGCCACTGGGGAAGTTCCCTCCACTCTAAATCCTGCGGAATTTCCTTGGTTAAGACAGTCTTGGCCCTCTCCTTCAGTTTCTAGCCCGGCCTCCATTCCTCCTTCTTAGGTGCATGTCACCTCCAGCGCACACTCAGACAGGTTTGAGAGGAGGCTTGTGATGACGTTGGAGCCACAATCCCACCTGTGCTTCAGTGAAGGACCAAAGAGGCTGAGTCTCTGCACTTTACACACAGATACCTGTTTACATGTACATATACATATACACACATCACACACACGCCACATGCACATGTGTACAACGCATAAAGCACATATCTCTGTATGCAAACACGCACGTACACCCGCCACTACACACACGTGTGCACACATACACATGCACACCCATGACACACGTGCACACATATGCACACAGACACCCGTACAGCTACACAGAGACATGCATATGCACAGGCACACCCACACCCACATGAATACCACGTACATATGCACACCTGCACAGTATACCTGTGCATATGTGTGCACACGTATCCCCCCACATGCACCGCTCTGCCGATAAGCACATGTATACACGAATACACACAGACACACTCACGCACGCATGCACAGACAGGCTGTGGCTTGTGGCATATAACCCGCTGTCTATCCGCCACGTCCTCCCCTCGAGGGTCAGTGCTCTTTGGGGGACAGGTCCTCGTTTACAACCAGAGACTGGACAGGACAGGAAGGCCTTTGGTGGTCAAGCCCGTCCCCCAGCTGCATCGTGCAGGTGAGGAAACTGAGGCCCACCCGGAGAGTAATGTCAGCTCACACACAGCACTTCCATATGCCAGGCATGGGTGCGTCCATGCTCCTTACGGGTATTAACCCGCTGAATGCTCCCAATCCCCCATTAGCTTGTTTTTCCAAACTGAGACACTCAGGCCAGGAGGGTCACGGGTTAATGGCCACCCAGCTGGCAGTGGAGGCAGGCTCAGGCTCCGGCCTCAGTGCCCCTGTTCCTCGCCCCTCAGCTGGGCTACCTCTCGGCCACCAGCTACCATTGTGTGACCTGGGCAGGAGAACTGTGACCCGAGTCAAGATTCAGGCTAGACCCAGCTTCTGGCCCTGCTGCGCGGTCGGCCTGGCTGGGAGGCACCATTGACACGAGGTGGTTCACAGGGGACAGGAGGACTCACGCCAACAGGTTTGAGAGGAGGCTTGTGATGACGCTGGAGCCACAATCCCACCTGTGCTTCAGTGAAGGACCAAAGAGGCTGAATCTCTGCACTTTACACACAGATACCTGTTTACATGTACATATACATATACACACATCACACACACGCCACATGCACATGTGTACAATGCGTAAAGCACATATCTCTGTATGCAAACACGCACATACACCCGCCACTACACACACGTGTGCACACATACACATGCACACCCATGACACACGTGCACACATATGCACACAGACCCTACAGCTACACAGAGACATGCATATGCACAGGCACACCCACACCCACATGAACACCACGTACTTATGCCCACCTGCACAGTATACCTGTGCATATGTGTGCACACGTATCCCCCCACATGCACCGCTCTGCCGATAAGCACATGTATACACGAATACACACAGACACACTCACGCACGCATGCACAGACAGGCTGTGGCTTGTGGCATATAACCCGCTGTCTATCCGCCACGTCCTCCCCTCGAGGGTCAGTGCTCTTTGGGGGACAGGTCCTCGTTTACAACCAGAGACTGGACAGGACAGGAAGGCCTTTGGTGGTCAAGCCCGTCCCCCAGCTGCATCGTGCAGGTGAGGAAACTGAGGCCCACCCGGAGAGTAATGTCAGCTCACACACAGCACTTCCATATGCCAGGCATGGGTGCGTCCATGCTCCTTACGGGTATTAACCCGCTGAATGCTCCCAATCCCCCATTAGCTTGTTTTTCCAAACTGAGACACTCAGGCCAGGAGGGTCACGGGTTAATGGCCACCCAGCTGGCAGTGGAGGCAGGCTCAGGCTCCGGCCTCAGTGCCCCTGTTCCTCGCCCCTCAGCTGGGCTGCCTCTCGGCCACCAGCTACCATTGTGTGACCTGGGCAGGAGAACTGTGACCCGAGTCAAGATTCAGGCTAGACCCAGCTTCTGGCCCCTGCTGCGTCGGTCGGCCTGGCTGGGAGGCACCGTTCGACCACAAGGTGGTTCACAGGGGGACAGGAGGACTCACGTCAACAGGTGGGGCCGAGGTGGGGAGACCACGTTGGCCTTGGGGGCTGTGTGTGCACTGCTCTCTCTGTCCTCCAGCTCTTGGGGCGTGACCACCACCCCCTGAGCCCTGGGGGGAGCCCAGTGTCTGAGCAGGCCGGATGCCTGGTTTCTTTGGCGACTCAGCTCACATTCTCCTGGCTGTGCTTTCTGGGGCTTGATTTAAGTTTAATTCCAGCCGGAATAACTGGAAATACCAAGTATTTCACTAGGATTAGTGCTTGGCTGGAAGAGCCAACTGCCTCCACCACAACCAGGTACCACAGACCTCAGAGGAGCGTTAATCCTGAGGAAATCTCTGTGACTCAGCCCCGGGTGGCCTCTCAGCCCCAGGACAGTCCTTCCAACTAGCACATGCCCGGGCCGGGCCTCCGCTGAGCAGCAGGAGGGGAGAGGCGGGCAGGGTGGCTGGCTGAGCTCAGAGCAGCCCCGCTCCGCACTCTCTCTACCGGGACCCATCCAGGCCGTCCCACTGCACGGGCTGCGGGAGAGTGGGGAGCAAGGGCACCGACAGCGACGCAGGCCGGGCACAGCTCTGTTCCCTGGGGACAGGGGCACCGTGCGAGGGGCGAGGGCGCAGCCCCCGCCTCACCAGAACCTGCAGATTCTCGGTCTGGGTCATCATGCGTAACTGCCCTGCGCTGTGGTTTCTGTCTCTATGAGAGACGATAACAGCACCTCCCACGAACAGAGCGTATGAAGATTCAGTGAGGCAATGTTTTTCCAAACTGAGACACTCAGGCCAGGAGGGTCACGGGTTAATGGCCACCCAGCTGGCAGTGGAGGCAGGCTCAGGCTCCGGCCTCAGTGCCCCTGTTCCTCGCCCCTCAGCTGGGCTACCTCTCGGCCACCAGCTACCATTGTGTGACCTGGGCAGGAGAACTGTGACCCGAGTCAAGATTCAGGCTAGACCCAGCTTCTGGCCCCTGCTGCGTCGGTCGGCCTGGCTGGGAGGCACCATTCGACCACGAGGTGGTTCACAGGGGGACAGGAGGACTCACGCCAACAGGTGGGGCCGAGGTGGGGAGACGGCGTGGGCCTTGGGGGCTGTGTGTGCGCTGCTCTCTCTGTCCTCCAGCTCTTGGGGCGTGACCACCACCCCCTGAGCCCTGGGGGGAGCCCAGTGCCTGAGCAGGCCGGATGCCTGGTTTCTTTGGCGACTCAGCTCACATTCTCCTGGCTGTGCTTTCTGGGGCTTGATTTAAGTTTAATTCCAGCCGGAATAACTGGAAATACCAAGTATTTCACTAGGATTAGTGCTTGGCTGGAAGAGCCAACTGCCTCCACCACAACCAGGTACCACGGACCTCAGAGGAGCGTTAATCCTGAGGAAATCTCTGTGACTCAGCCCCGGGTGGCCTCTCAGCCCCAGGACAGTCCTTCCAACTAGCACATGCCCGGGCCGGGCCTCCGCTGAGCAGCAGGAGGGGAGAGGCGGGCAGGGTGGCTGGCTGAGCTCAGAGCAGCCCCGCGCTCCGCACTCTCTCTCTACCGGGACCCATCCAGGCCGTCCCCACTGCACGGGCTGCGGGGAGAGTGGGGAGCAAGGGCACCGACAGCGACGCAGGCCGGGCACAGCTCTGTTCCCTGGGGACAGGGGGCACCGTGCGAGGGTCCAGGGCGCAGCTCCCACCTCACCAGCACCTGCAGCTTCTCGGTCTTGGTCATCATGCGTAACTGCCCTGCGCTGTGGTTTCTGTCTCTATGAGAGACGATAACAGCACCTCCCACGCGGAACAGAGCGTATGAAGATTCAGTGAGGCAATGTTTTCCAAGTGTAGAGCACACTGCCTGGCACATGGAAAGCCCCAGATAAATACCAGGCATCCGCATGAGATGTTAACTTTTCACACTGGCCAAGCCTTCGCCATTCTGTGAAGGGAAGCAGTCCGAATGTGAAACACTCCCCTTCTCAAGGGCATGGAGCTGGTTTTCCTTCCTACCTATTGGCTCCAGCCTGAGGAAGGTCTCCACATGAGAAGGTCTTTTGGCAATGGGCTCATCCCTACCTCAGCGGTCTCTTGCCCTCTTGCCGCTGCCCAGGGTGGGCATCCCTAACTGATGCCTCTGCCCTATCCCATGACTCCATCTTCTCTGCCCTGGTTCCCATGCCTGGTTCTGAGAAGACCCCGGCTGGTATCCCAGGTGCCCTCTAAGGGGAAGCCTTGCTCTGAGCCCCACATGGTGATCAGCGATCAGGTGGAGAGGTTGCTCTTCCTTCCCTATGCCTAGCTTTCCAGCTGCAGCCTGTCACCCACAAACAGATCCCCACTGGTTCCTTGGGCATCAACTGCCTCCTGGAGTCCTCTCTGCACCTTTTCTCTCCACAAGCTTCTGGCACAGCTTCAGAGCCTGCAGTGGGGCTGGTGGACTCCTGCAGTTCCTTGCATCCACGCCCAGACATAGAAGAGACAAACTGAGAAAGAGGCAGGGGCTTTAAAAAGAGGGAACAGAAGTAACGCCATGGGGAAAGGATGGCAGGTGCAGAATCCCAGGGAATGGCAATCAGACAGAATTTGAGGCTGAAAGCAGTCAGTGAACAATTGCCCACACTGCAAGGTGAGCATCTTCTTCCCCAGAATCACTTTGGTCACCCCAACAACCCAACCCAGCAAGGACTTTATCAATGATCCTAGCTTTGTACCCATTATGGACCTTCAGTCCTCAGGGTCCTGCAAAACCTATTTTTTTCTTCTGGAGTACCTTCCAACCTTCCTAAGTAGGCATCATGCACAAACTCCTGTTTTCCTCCAAAACCTAGTTCAAATGTCACCTCCTCCAGCAGGCTTTCCCTGATTACCTCCCCCCATAGCCATTCACACCCTCTTGAGGTGTCCCACCTCAAGATGCTCTCCATCTACGCATCTCTCCAGGTTGTGATTGATAGGTTCGTGTGTCATCTTCTCTTGTTTTTCGCAGGATGATGAGTGGGTCTTATCTATCTCCACACCCCCAGCTCCTGCCACAGAGCTTAACACTGAGTGAAGGCTCAGCTAAAATGTGCTGACAGGCAAAGCAGCATCAACAACATCTTCTGACTCATCCTCCACATTCTCCTGGCAAAACAAACCTAAAGTCTCAAGCCCTCTGAGGAGCTGTACATCTAAGATGGACATCAAGACAAAACCCCAATGTCACACAGCCTCATGGAAGTACAGGACATGCCTACCTACTGGAAGGGCAAGTCAGAAGGAAGCTTCCAGAAGGGCTCAGAGGTCACCCACTAGTGTCCTACAGTGAGAAGCCATCCTGGCAGATGGAGATCTGAAGGACCAGAAGCATGAAGAGTGAAAAGGCAGGACTTCCCTGGTGGTACAGTAGGTAAGTTTTCAGCCCCACCTGGTGATCAGCGATCAGGTGGAGAGGTTGCTCTTCCTTCCCTATGCCTAGCTTTCCAGCTGCAGCCTGTCACCCACAAACAGATCCCCACTGGTTCCTTGGGCATCAACTGCCTCCTGGAGTCCTCTCTGCACCTTTTCTCTCCACAAGCTTCTGGCACAGCTTCAGAGCCTGCAGTGGGGCTGGTGGACTCCTGCAGTTCCTTGCATCCACGCGCAGACATAGAAGAGACAAACTGAGAAAGAGGCAGGGGCTTTAAAAAGAGGGAACAGAAGTAACGCCATGGGGAAAGGATGGCAGGTGCAGAATCCCAGGGAATGGCAATCAGACAGAATTTGAGGCTGAAAGCAGTCAGTGAACAATTGCCCACACTGCAAGGTGAGCATCTTCTTCCCCAGAATCACTTTGGTCACCCCAACAACCCAACCCAGCAAGGACTTTATCAATGATCCTAGCTTTGTACCCATTATGGACCTTCAGTCCTCAGGGTCCTGCAAAACCTATTTTTTTCTTCTGGAGTACCTTCCAACCTTCCTAAGTAGGCATCATGCACAAACTCCTGTTTTTCCTCCAAAACCTAGTTCAAATGTCACCTCCTCCAGCAGGCTTTCCCTGATTACCTCCCCCCATAGCCATTCACACCCTCTTGAGGTGTCCCACCTCAAGATGCTCTCCATCTACGCATCTCTCCAGGTTGTGATTGATAGGTTCGTGTGTCATCTTCTCTTGTTTTTCGCAGGATGATGAGTGGGTCTTATCTATCTCCACACCCCCAGCTCCTGCCACAGAGCTTAACACTGAGTGAAGGCTCAGCTAAAATGTGCTGACAGGCAAAGCAGCATCAACAACATCTTCTGACTCATCCTCCACATTCTCCTGGCAAAACAAACCTAAAGTCTCAAGCCCTCTGAGGAGCTGTACATCTAAGATGGACATCAAGACAAAACCCCAATGTCACACAGCCTCATGGAAGTACAGGACATGCCTACCTACTGGAAGGGCAAGTCAGAAGGAAGCTTCCAGAAGGGCTCAGAGGTCACCCACTAGTGTCCTACAGTGAGAAGCCATCCTGGCAGATGGAGATCTGAAGGACCAGAAGCATGAAGAGTGAAAAGGCAGGACTTCCCTGGTGGTACAGTAGGTAAGAATCCACCTGCCATTGTAGGGAACATGGATTTGATCCCTGGTCTTGGAAGATTCCGCATGCTTCAGGGCACCTAAACCTATGTGCCACAACTACTAAGCCCCTGCTCTAGAGCCTGTGCTCAGCAACAAGGGAAGCCACCACAATGAGAAACCCACACACATGACTAGATTGTAACCTCTGCTAACCGGGACTAGAGAAAGCCCTCACACAGCAACAAAGACTCAGCATCGCCAAAAGTAAATAAATAAATTTTATAGAAAGAATGAAAAGGCAGAGTGTGGCCGGAGCTGATAGGTTGTACCTCCAGGTTAGGGACTGAGGAGGAGCAGCCCTGCAGGAGAAACTGAGCCAGGAGTGACCTCTAGCCCAGAGGGCTCCAGGTAGAACAGCCTAATAATGTCATTCAAGCTAGGCACCTTGCGGGGACTGAAAATCCATCTCCGAAGAGCACTACATGCTTCCCCAGCGCCAGGCTCGACTCCATCAGGACTGTCTACCAGGGCCATCACTGATGGGGGGTTGACAGCTCCAAGGCTGCCTCCTGGCCCCCAGCACACATGGCTGCCACCAACGGCCTGCCCTCAAGAAGTCCTCTCCTCTCCCACGCACCATCCAGGCCTCATCTCAGCGACCATTGCCTCTCTCCCAAATCCTGGCGATCAACCTCTTGGGCCATCTCTCTTCCAGGCTTGCCCCAAGATGCAGCCAGACAGCCCCTGCTCACATGTGGATCAGACCCTGTTTAACAGTCTCCCATATGGCCCCTCCTCTGGAGGGGCTGCTTTGAGCAATAAAGCAGGGAGTCTGATGCTTGAGAAGCTCCCTGCCCAGCAGACCTGGTTGCCTCCCCTCGCCTCTCCAGCCACTCATCATTCCCACCAAACGACCTCCGATGCTCAGATGACAACGCCCTTTCCTCCTTTTTCCACCTGCTGTCAAGAGAGGCCCCCTCCTCAATGTTCCCAGACTCCTCCACCCCACGTCTGGTATCTATCTCTCAGGACTGGAGCTTCTGAGCCCCAGTTCCTGAGCACTACCAGGAATACAACAGCAAACCAAACAGAAAAATCACGCGCTCAGGGGAGAGTACCTAAGATGCATACATACACAAGATATTTGGTGCTGGGAAGAAAATTCAGGCAGGGCCAAGGGGAATCAATGCTGGTGGTGATGTAAACAGGACCCGAGGAGGGAACGTGTTGGCTGTGGCAAAACTGAGGAAACTTCGTGCTGTGGGGAATGTTCTATATCTCAACTGTGGTGGGATTTATGCTGCTGTGTACATGTGTCCAAACTCATTGACCACTACACTTAAAAACTATGACAGCTAAGTGTATAAGTTATATTCTTCCATAATCCTAACATCATAACAGACATCACAGACAACAGAGACCTGGAGGGAGGAGTGTGCCCATCTGCACAGGACTGGAGGAGCCACAGCCAGGCGCTGTGGGCAGGGCAGAGCTGGTGTCCATGCATGTATGTGTATGTGCGTGTGCACCCGGGTTCCGGGTGGGCCCAGGATCAACCTCCTTCCAAGTCAGGGAGCATCACTGGTGCAGGTGGTTGTCAGCATCTATGCTGACTGCCCCTGGAGGCCAGGAACTTTGCTCTGCTCTTCTCTGCATCCCCGGAAGGTACTGGAGTGGAGATCAAGGGGTGTCGATTCCCATGGAACCACGCTGTAGGAATCCAAAGGTGTGTGCAGCCATGGATGTCACCCAAGGGGGAAGGGCGGGGCCCAGCCAAGTTCGTTGTGGATTTGGCCTGGGACAGCCCTGTCTCTGAGGCTCACCTGTCCCAAGGTGATGTGTATGGAGAGGCCAGTCAAGGCCTGCTGTTGGTCCTCTGGATGCCAAGCTCGCTCCCCCTCTGCCTGGCATTGAGGGCTCCACGTGGGGTGTGGACTGGCAGCCAGAAGTCTAGACTCTGTCAGACTCCTCTGTTCTCAGAGGCAAGGAAAGAGGGTAGAACAAGACTGATGAGCAATTCAGATTCTCTCCTCCTCAACTTGACTGTTAATGAGCGGGTGGCAGAGGGCTTAGTTCTGTGTGCCACCAGGGAGCCGGGCCTTCGCTCTGGAGACTCTGACTGCAGGACGTGAGGTACAGCTGGGAGAGGAAGCCCCATGTTCCTGAGCACTACCAGGAATACAACAGCAAGCCAAACAGAAAAATCACGCGCTCAGGGGAGAGTACCTAAGATGCATACATACACAAGATATTTGGTGCTGGGAAGAAAATTCAGGCAGGGCCAAGGGGAATCAATGCTGGTGGTGATGTAAACAGGACCCGAGGAGGGAACGTGTTGGCTGTGGCAAAACTGAGGAAACTTCGTGCTGTGGGGAATGTTCTATATCTCAACTGTGGTGGGGTTTATGCTGCTGTGTACATGTGTCCAAACTCATTGACCACTACACTTAAAAACTATGACAGCTAAGTGTATAAGTTATATTCCTCCATAATCCTAACATCATAACAGACATCACAGACAACAGAGACCTGGAGGGAGGAGTGTGCCCATCTGCACAGGACTGGAGGAGCCACAGCCAGGCGCTGTGCGCAGGGCAGAGCTGGTGTCCATGCATGTATGTGTATGTGCGTGTGCACCCGGGTTCCGGGTGGGCCCAGGATCAACCTCCTTCCAAGTCAGGGAGCATCACTGGTGCAGGTGGTACTTGTCAGCATCTATGCTGACTGCCCCTGGAGGCCAGGAACTTTGCTCTGCTCTTCTCTGCATCCCCGGAAGGTACTGGAGTGGAGATCAAGGGGTGTCGATTCCCATGGAACCACGCTGTAGGAATCCAAAGGTGTGTGCAGCCATGGATGTCACCCAAGGGGGAAGGGCGGGGCCCAGCCAAGTTCGTTGTGGATTTGGCCTGGGACAGCCCTGTCTCTGAGGCTCACCTGTCCCAAGGTGATGTGTATGGAGAGTCCAGTCAAGGCCTGCTGTTGGTCCTCTGGATGCCAAGCTCGCTCCCCCTCTGCCTGGCATTGAGGGCTCCACGTGGGGTGTGGACTGGCAGCCAGAAGTCTAGACTCTGTCAGACTCCTCTGTTCTCAGAGGCAAGGAAAGAGGGTAGAACAAGACTGATGAGCAATTCAGATTCTCTCCTCCTCAACTTGACTGTTAATGAGCGATGTGAACTGGCAGAGGGCTTAGTTCTGTGTGCCACCAGGGGAGCCGGGCCTTCGCTCTGGAGACTCTGACTGCAGGACGTGAGGTACAGCTGGAGAGGAGAGGAAGCCCCATGTTTCTTGAGCAAATGCCTTGTTTCAGGCACTGAGCCAGCATATCACACTTGTCATTGCCTTATCTACACCGCAACATGCAGAGCGCCAGGGTCCTCGCTTACAGACATGGGAAATGGGTCTCAGAGCAGCTGAGTCACTGCCCACAGACAGAGCACGGCAGACAGAGGCCTTTCTGTTCCCAGGGTCAGCGCCACCTCAGAGGTGAAGGAGGAAGGGCTGCTGGGAGGAAGGTGGGGGCAATGGTGGCGGTACTGTGGGTTGCTGTGGCCAGAAAACAAGGGCTGTCCCTGGGATCTGAGCAGAGAAGACTCCGTTTTCCAAGGCCAAGCTCAGTAAGTCTGGTGGGGGCCTGGGGTGGGAGTAGGGTCAGCCCAAGGCAAGGACAGCAGCCGCAGCAGGAATCTGAACCAAGGGCAGCTGGAGCACAAAACAGAGAGGCACCTCACCTCCAGCCTGAGGACCACGAGCCCTGATTCTCATGACCGGAATCATAGTTCCTGAGGTCCACAGGACGTGTGGTGCTTTTCATGGACCTTAGGAGTGTCCACACGTGACCACGTTCCATCTTGCTAGGAGCCTTCGCAGGGTGTCAGGGAGGTGAGACAACGCAGGCTGAAGGGGTTAAGTGGCTGCCAGAGTCACACAGCAGTAAGTGGCAAATTGGGGCTGGAGCAGCCCCCACCAAGGGCAAGGTTAATCTCCCATCTCTCTATCTGTATAATTACCTATGTGCTTCTGGAAGGCCAGACTGGGTTTCCCCAGATGGAGCTGGAAAGAGTGCCAGAGCCTGAGTGTGTGTACCCCCCAGATCCACATGTTAGAGCCTAAGCCATGGTGAGATGGTATTTGGAGTTGGGGCCTTGAGGAGGTGACTGGGGCCTTGAGGAGGTGACTAGATCCTGAAGGTACAGCCCTCAGCAGCAGGATTAGTATTCTTGTAAAAGGAACCCTAGAGAGCTCCCTTGCCCCTTGCCCCATGACAAGAAGACAGCTGACTGTGAACCAGGAAGTGGGCCCCACCAAGCCCAGAGCTGGTCAGCACTTTGGTCTTGCACTTCCTGACCTCCAGAATTGTCAGAAACAAAGGTTTAAGTCAATGGTCTATGACGTTTTTGTTAAAGCAGCCTGAACAGAGTTCAGCCAGGCCAAGGATGCCAGGATCTCAGCGTCTGAAGGGGCAGAGCTGAGCTGGCTGAAGCAAGTTGAGTCTATCTTTATTTGGTTTGGGGCTGCCACGGCAGACAGAGGGCCTTTCTGTTCCCAGGGTCAGCGCCACCTCAGAGGTGAAGGAGGAAGGGCTGCTGGGAGGAAGGTGGGGGCAATGGTGGCGGTACTGTGGGTTGCTGTGGCCAGAAAACAAGGGCTGTCCCTGGGATCTGAGCAGAGAAGACTCTGTTTTCCAAGGCCAAGCTCAGTAAGTCTGGTGGGGGCCTGGGGTGGGAGTAGGGTCAGCCCAAGGCAAGGACAGCAGCCGCAGCAGGAATCTGAACCAAGGGCAGCTGGAGCACAAAACAGAGAGGCACCTCACCTCCAGCCTGAGGACCACGAGCCCTGATTCTCATGACCGGAATCATAGTTCCTGAGGTCCACAGGACGTGTGGTGCTTTTCATGGACCTTAGGAGTGTCCACACGTGACCACGTTCCATCTTGCTAGGAGCCTTCGCAGGGTGTCAGGGAGGTGAGACAACGCAGGCTGAAGGGGTTAAGTGGCTGCCAGAGTCACACAGCAGTAAGTGGCAAATTGGGGCTGGAGCAGCCCCACCAAGGGCAAGGTTAATCTCCCATCTCTATCTGTATAATTACCTATGTGCTTCTGGAAGGCCAGACTGGGTTTCCCCAGATGGAGCTGGAAAGAGTGCCAGAGCCTGAGTGTGTGTACCCCCCAGATCCACATGTTAGAGCCTAAGCCATGGTGAGATGGTATTTGGAGTTGGGGCCTTGAGGAGGTGACTGGGGCCTTGAGGAGGTGACTAGATCCTGAAGGTAAAGCCCTCAGCAGCAGGATTAGTATTCTTGTAAAAGGAACCCTAGAGAGCTCCCTTGCCCCTTGCCCCATGACAAGAAGACAGCTGACTGTGAACCAGGAAGTGGGCCCCACCAAGCCCAGAGCTGGTCAGCACTTTGGTCTTGCACTTCCTGACCTCCAGAATTGTCAGAAACAAAGGTTTAAGTCAATGGTCTATGACGTTTTTGTTAAAGCAGCCTGAACAGAGTTCAGCCAGGCCAAGGATGCCAGGATCTCAGCGTCTGAAGCAATCGTGTCAGCCTCCCTCTCCGTGCTCCCTGGGGCTCAGAGCTGAGCTGGCTGAAGCAAGTTGAGTCTATCTGTGGTCATTTGGTTTGGGGGCTGCCATGGAAACCTCTGTCTCAGCACGGGGGCTGGCAGACACGCCAAGACTGAAAGCCATCCATCCATCCCGCTAGCCAGCTAACAGCCAAAACCAGAGCCCTGGTGTGTGCCTGTGTATGTGAGGAGACCTCTGACCCAGGGTCGCCAGGTTATTTGGGCTCCTCGACAGTTAACCCCTTAGGTAGTCAGGGGTGAAGGCCTTGCTGGTGAGAGCCTAGAAGGAAAAGAAACCCTGTGCTTCCCTGAACACAACGCTAGTGCCTCTGGAGCTCCACTTGGAAATAAAAAATCACCTTCCACCCTTTTGCACCCCTCTAGGTTGTTACAGAGCCCCCGTTTGAGCTCCCGGTGTCATATAGAAAATTCCCAACGGCTATCTGTTATACATATGGCAGTGTACCTGCTTCCACACTGCTCTCTCCTGGGAGGTGGGAAGGCGGTCCCAGAGAGAGGGGACATAGGCACACCTGTGGCTAATTCATGTTGACATATGGCAAAAATCAACACACTATTGTAAAGCAATTATTCTTGTATTAAGGATAAATAAATTTGGACTTCCTTGGTGGTCTAGTGGTTAAGAATCCATCTGCCAAACAGGGGACATGGGTTGGATCCCTGGTCTGTGAAGATCTCACATGCCTTGGGGCAACTAACCCCATGCACCACAACTACTGAAGCCTGAGGGCCCTAGAGCCTATCTCCATTAATAAGAGAAGCCGCTGTAAGGAGAATCCTACACACCACGACTAGAAAAAGCAGAGAATCACAGAGACAAGGACCAAAAATAAATAAATACAAATAAAATTTTTAAAAAGAATAAATAAATTAAAAGAACTACCTTCCTTCTGTCCCCCACTTTTACCTTCTCCCAGGTTCCCAGACAGATATCCAGCAGATGGGCCTCAGGGCCAATAAGCTTGGGGCATGGTCCTCAAGGCCTGAGTGAGCCCTCTCTGGTCCAGGCTCAGAGAAGTCTCCTTAGGACAGGGACCCGCTGACACTCGGTCACTCCTTGCTTCCCAAGCTTATCATCCCCAGGTCCCTGTTTGGGTGCAGCACTTTTAACCTGGAATACCAGATGTCACAGAGCTCACTGGAAATCACTGTGCCAGAGAAATTTCCTGCCTTGGGCTCCTGTTCCCCATTTTGGGTCAGCACTCAAGGGCTTTGCATGCACACGGGGCTGGCAGACATGCCAAGACTGAAAGCCATCCATCCATCCCGCTAGCCAGCTAACAGCCAAAACCAGAGCCCTGGTGTGTGCCTGTGTATGTGAGGAGACCTCTGACCCAGGGTCGCCAGGTTATTTGGGCTCCTCGACAGTTAACCCCTTAGGTAGTCAGGGGTGAAGGCCTTGCTGGTGAGAGCCTAGAAGGAAAAGAAACCCTGTGCTTCCCTGAACACAACGCTAGTGCCTCTGGAGCTCCACTTGGAAATAAAAAATCACCTTCCACCCTTTTGCACCCCTCTAGGTTGTTACAGAGCCCCCGTTTGAGCTCCCGGTGTCATATAGAAAATTCCCAACGGCTATCTGTTATACATATGGCAGTGTACCTGCTTCCACACTGCTCTCTCCTGGGAGGTGGGAAGGCGGTCCCAGAGAGAGGGGACATAGGCACACCTGTGGCTAATTCATGTTGACATATGGCAAAAATCAACACACTATTGTAAAGCAATTATTCTTGTATTAAGGATAAATAAATTTGGACTTCCTTGGTGGTCTAGTGGTTAAGAATCCATCTGCCAAACAGGGGACATGGGTTGGATCCCTGGTCTGTGAAGATCTCACATGCCTTGGGGCAACTAACCCCATGCACCACAACTACTGAAGCCTGAGGGCCCTAGAGCCTATCTCCATTAATAAGAGAAGCCGCTGTAAGGAGAATCCTACACACCACGACTAGAAAAAGCAGAGAATCACAGAGACAAGGACCAAAAATAAATAAATACAAATAAAATTTTTAAAAAGAATAAATAAATTAAAAGAACTACCTTCCTTCTGTCCCCCACTTTTACCTTCTCCCAGGTTCCCAGACAGATATCCAGCAGATGGGCCTCAGGGCCAATAAGCTTGGGGCATGGTCCTCAAGGCCTGAGTGAGCCCCTCTCTGGTCCAGGCTCAGAGAAGTCTCCTTAGGACAGGGACCCGCTGACACTCGGTCACTCCCTTGCTTCCCAAGCTTATCATCCCCAGGTCCCTGTTTGGGGGGTGCAGCACTTTTTAACCTGGAATACCAGATGTCACAGAGCTCACTGGAAATCACTGTGCCAGAGAAATTTCCTGCCTTGGGCTCCTGTTCCCCATTTTGGGTCAGCACTCAAGGGCTTTGCATGCACACCTGCAGGACTCCCGAATCAGTGCTTTTCCTAAGAGGCATTTTTGAGTATGCATCACAGATAGTAGCTTTTGTGTTCCCCTTTTCAACAAATGTTTATTGAGCTCCTTTATTGCATTTCCCTTTGTTAAAGAATTGCTTCATATATACTTTGCAGCTGGATATCCAGGAGGCAGGCATTTCCCACCAGAACCAACACATTCCTGAGTCCTCTGCTCTTCCCTGGCCGCCTCATTGGTGGGGCTGGAGGAGACCTCCAAATCAGGGGTCCTGGCCAAACACAGAACCAAGCAAGGTCAAGCCTAGACCAGCGAGGTCAGGGGGCGGGGTCAGAGGAAGGGTGGGAGAATCAGAGATGCCAGAGAGAGGCCTTATAAGGTGGGAGGTGATCCTGGGTGTGCATGGAGATGGGCCCAGGGAGAGGTCTGAAAGGCTGGTAGAGTTGTGGTCTAACCAAAAGGCAAAGGAAGAGGGACTTTTCAGAGGGTTCAGTGGTTAAGACCTCACCTCCCAATGCAGGAGGTGTAAATTTGATCTGTGGTCAAGGAGCTAAGACCCCATTTGCCTCGTGGCCAAAAACAAACAAACATAAAACAGAGGTAATATTGTAATAAATTCAGTAAAGACTTTAAAATAGTTCATATCAAAAGAAAAAGAAACTTAAAAAATTAAAAAGGCAGGAAAGAGTTCTTTCTCACCATGGGGCAAGGAACCCCAAACTCAGTCTAGATTTGGATTCCCTTCCAGAGTTAACAGCTAAGAGAGTAGAGGTGGTTTGGGGGTGCATGGCACAGGGCAGAGGCCCTGGGGCCAAACAGAAGCCAGACTGCCATGAGAGCAGGCACTGGGGGCGCACACCTCAAGGCCTGAGTGAGCCCCTCTGGTCCAGGCTCAGAGAAGTCTCCTTAGGACAGGGACCCGCTGACACTCGGTCCCTCCCTTGCTTCCCAAGCTTATCATCCCCAGGTCCCTGTTTGGGGGGTGCAGCACTTTTTAACCTGGAATACCAGATGTCACAGAGCTCACTGGAAATCACTGTGCCAGAGAAATTTCCTGCCTTGGGCTCCTGTTCCCCATTTTGGGTCAGCACTCAAGGGCTTTGCATGCACACCTGCAGGACTCCCGAATCAGTGCTTTTCCTAAGAGGCATTTTTGAGTATGCATCACAGATAGTAGCTTTTGTGTTCCCCTTTTCAACAAATGTTTATTGAGCTCCTTTATTGCATTTCCCTTTGTTAAAGAATTGCTTCATATATACTTTGCAGCTGGATATCCAGGAGGCAGGCATTTCCCACCAGAACCAACACATTCCTGAGTCCTCTGCTCTTCCCTGGCCGCCTCATTGGTGGGGCTGGAGGAGACCTCCAAATCAGGGGTCCTGGCCAAACACAGAACCAAGCAAGGTCAAGCCTAGACCAGCGAGGTCAGGGGGCGGGGTCAGAGGAAGGGTGGGAGAATCAGAGATGCCAGAGAGAGGCCTTATAAGGTGGGAGGTGATCCTGGGTGTGCATGGAGATGGGCCCAGGGAGAGGTCTGAAAGGCTGGTAGAGTTGTGGTCTAACCAAAAGGCAAAGGAAGAGGGACTTTTCAGAGGGTTCAGTGGTTAAGACCTCACCTCCCAATGCAGGAGGTGTAAATTTGATCTGTGGTCAAGGAGCTAAGACCCCATTTGCCTCGTGGCCAAAAACAAACAAACATAAAACAGAGGTAATATTGTAATAAATTCAGTAAAGACTTTAAAATAGTTCATATCAAAAGAAAAAGAAACTTAAAAAATTAAAAAGGCAGGAAAGAGTTCTTTCTCACCATGGGGCAAGGAACCCCAAACTCAGTCTAGATTTGGATTCCCTTCCAGAGTTAACAGCTAAGAGAGTAGAGGTGGTTTGGGGGTGCATGGCACAGGGCAGAGGCCCTGGGGCCAAACAGAAGCCAGCACTGCCATGAGAGCAGGCACTGGGGGCGCACACACTGAGCGACACGCAGTCACCCGCCGGCACAGACTCCCAGAGCCTCTCACTGGCGTCAGACCTCAGCCCTGTTTTAGGCAGAATTGGGAGAAGGCCTGGGTTAGAAATGGCAACACGCTCCAGTATTTTTGCCTGGGAAATTCCATGGACAGAATTGGTTGGTGGACTACAGTCCATGGGGTCACAAAGAGTTGGATATGAATGAACGAATGGGCACCCACACACGGGAGAAGGCCTGGCAGAGATGAGCCTAACAAGGGTTGTCAAAGTGTGAGTCGCCCCAGAACTGGTTAGAATGTAGGCTTTCAGGCCCCACCCCGACCCTCTGAGTCAAAACCTCTGAAAGTGGGGCCTGAAGGCTGTTAACCAGCCTCCCGGGTAATTCAGAAACACACTCAAGCTTGAAAATGTCTGGCCTGAAAGAATCCCTGAGCCTTTTCTCTCAGCATCCCAAGGTGGGGCTGGATCAGGGCAGATGGAGCCTGCAGGCTTGGGTTCTTGAGAAACCCGCACAGAGCGCGCAGGAAGCCTGGGTGATTATAGCCTGGGAGCCACGCCCTCCCCTGGAGGGAAGCCTGCCAGGTCAGAGGCAGTGCCTGCCGTCCTGCTGTTGGGCTGCTAGGTTTGCAGGTAGGCTCTCTCGGTCCCTTCATAGACCTGCCACCCGTGATGGGACTTCCCAGGCCCTAAACAAGGCCACCAGTGGTCTGTATATGTTTATTTCCTCCCTTTTACCCTCTTCTCCAACTCTGCTGAATTGAACGCTCTCAGTATCCTGGTTTCACAGGTGCAGTTTCACAGCTTCGGGGAGGGTAGTAACTTGGTTGATTGACAGTGCTCACTCTTCAACTGCAGAGGTGGATCTTGACCAGTTCTACCTGGGTGCTGCTTCTCCTGCTCTCAGCCCACACTCCCTGAGTCCTCACCCTGAGGGTGCCTGCTGGCCGTCCCCACAGGTTGGGGGTGCAGACTGGCACCTCCGTGGCCCGTGGGTTCCGTTTCAGGGAGGCGCATTTGACATGGTTTTCTCAACTTAGAGCATGCAAACGTGTGCGCTTTTGTCCAGCATCTCTCAGGAGTTTGTGTATGGAAAAGTGTATTTCTGAAGCTTCCCTTCCTGGCTCTCCTCCAACCAGCCCCTGCTGGCATCTCCAGTCGTCTGCGGGCAGCATGGAGACCGGCGAGGAAAACCCACCTTGTTTCTGGTGAGTCAGCAGGTGGGGCCCCACCGCAACAGGGCCCTGCTTCGTGGGGATCTTAGAAGTCTTGTTTCCGCTGTGTGCTCACACAAGAACCCCACTTCTGGAGGAAATCAGACGTGACTGGAAGTGTGTGGGCAGGAAACCACGGGGCAGCCTCCCACCTGGTCCGTCCCATCACTGGAGGTAGCCTCATGGGCCGACAGGGGAAGCTCCCCAGTTGTGATGTTCCTGAGCCCCAGGCTCTGCCTGGGTGGGGGCTGGGTCAGGGTGTCCCGAGACGGTGGTAAGGTGGACCTCAAAGTTGTTCAGCTGTTGGTAGGAATGGCAGTAAAGGCAGACCGTCTGCTCAAGCTCAGACCTACTGAAGCAGAGAATCCAGGGTGCAGCTGGGCAGCCCGTGTCTTAATAAGTCCCTATGACGACTGTGATGAACCCTGAAATGGAAGGATCCTCAGATGACCCCCACCCTGTGTGCAACCTCTTCTCTCGCCACAAGCCCTCACCCTCGCGCTGTGCTCCTGCTGTCCTCACATCCTCTTAGCTCGTCTCAGCCAGCAGCCTCTAGGTTACCCTTCGCCATCCCTGGCCCCATAGGCAGCATCTCACATCACTTCTTTTCACAGCTGTTTTCTTCCACACCTGAATTTCCATTCCTGAGCTTTACATCTTTTTTTTTTTTTTTTTGGCACCCAAAACTCCCAAAGCGTTTGTTCATAGCGCACCTGCACGCTAACATATGTTAACTATTTACCAATGCAAACATGGCAGCAGACAAAGCACAGAGCCCCAGGTGACAGCGCAGTGGGGCCCCTGGAAGAGGTGGGCTGCGACCTTTGCTGAGCTGTCTGTTCACCCAGGAACCAGCAGTTAGAACTGGACAATAGACTGGTTCAAAATCGGGAAAGGAGTATGTCAAGGCTGTATATAGTCACCCTGCTTATTTAACTTCTATGCAGAGTACATCATGCAAAATGCCAGGCTGGATAAATCACAAGCTGGAATCAAGACTGCCAGGAGAAATGTCAATAACCTCAGGCATGCAGATAACACCAGCATTATGGCAAAAAGCGACTAAGAACTAAAGAACCTCTTGATGAAGGTGGAAGAGGAGAATGAGAGGCTGGCTTAAAACAACATTCAAAAAATTAAGATCATGGCATCTGGCCCCATTACTTCATGGCAAATAGAAGGGGGAAAAGTGGAAACAGTGGCAGGTATTATTTTCCTGGGCTCTAAAATCACTGTGGATATTAACTGCAGCCATGAAATTAGAAAATGCTTGCTCTTTGGAAGAAAAATTATGAGAAACCTAAACAGTGTATTAAAAAGCAGAGACATCACTCTGCTGGCAAAGGTCCATATAGTCTGAAACTAAGACAGCAAAAAAGATGATTTATTGTACACTTTATATTCAGCCACAACTGAGTCCATAATATCACAGGTCCTGGTTGATATGAACACGTTCAGTCTCTCAAAGGTAGTCGAGACGGTCAGAATGGCCATAGATGTTCCAGATCCACTGAGACAAGTTCTAGACAGTAGTAGGCACTCACACAGCCCAGTGATTTGTACCAGCGTCACTGGCCTCTGGCTTCCCTTCTTTCTGCTTCTGTGGCTTCCATGGGTGGACAAGTTTACTTGGACCTCTGCCTCATCTTTCTTATTTTGTGCTTCAGTCCGTGCATTCGCTTCTCCTGTGGTAGGAAGTTTTCTCAAAAGACGGCTCTAAGGCATTTCCAGTAGTCATGTACAGATGTGAGAGCTGGACCATAAAGGAGGTTGAGTGCTAAAGAATTGATGCTTTCCAACTTGTGGTGCTGAGTAGACTCTTGAGAATCCCTTGGACTCCGAGGAGATCAAACTAGTCAATCCTAAAATAAATCAACCCTGAATACTCATTGGAAGGACTGATGCTGAAGCTCCAATACTTTGGCCACGTGATACAAAAAGCTGAGTCATTGAAAAAACGCTGATGCTGGGAAAAATTGACGGCAAAAGGAGAAGAGGGTGACAGAAGATGAGATGGGTAGATGGCATCACTGACTCAACAGACACGGATCTGAGCAAACTCTGGGAGACTGTGAAGGACAAGGGAGCCTGATGGGCTGCAGTCTATGGGTTCCCAAAGAGTCTGACACGACTTGGCAAAAGCGGACTAAGAACTAAAGAACCTCTTGATGAAGGTGGAAGAGGAGAATGAGAGGCTGGCTTAAAACAACATTCAAAAAATTAAGATCATGGCATCTGGCCCCATTACTTCATGGCAAATAGAAGGGAAAAGTGGAAACAGTGGCAGGTATTATTTTCCTGGGCTCTAAAATCACTGTGGATATTAACTGCAGCCATGAAATTAGAAAATGCTTGCTCTTTGGAAGAAAAATTATGAGAAACCTAAACAGTGTATTAAAAAGCAGAGACATCACTCTGCTGGCAAAGGTCCATATAGTCTGAAACTAAGACAGCAAAAAAGATGATTTATTGTACACTTTATATTCAGCCACAACTGAGTCCATAATATCACAAGTCCTGGTTGATATGAACACGTTCAGTCTCTCAAAGGTAGTCGAGACGGTCAGAATGGCCATAGATGTTCCAGATCCACTGAGACAAGTTCTAGACAGTAGTAGGCACTCACACAGCCCAGTGATTTGTACCAGCGTCACTGGCCTCTGGCTTCCCTTCTTTCTGCTTCTGTGGCTTCCATGGGTGGACAAGTTTACTTGGACCTCTGCCTCATCTTTCTTATTTTGTGCTTCAGTCCGTGCATTCGCTTCTCCTGTGGTAGGAAGTTTTCTCAAAAGACGGCTCTAAGGCATTTCCAGTAGTCATGTACAGATGTGAGAGCTGGACCATAAAGGAGGTTGAGTGCTAAAGAATTGATGCTTTCCAACTTGTGGTGCTGAGTAGACTCTTGAGAATCCCTTGGACTCCGAGGAGATCAAACTAGTCAATCCTAAAATAAATCAACCCTGAATACTCATTGGAAGGACTGATGCTGAAGCTCCAATACTTTGGCCACGTGATACAAAAAGCTGAGTCATTGAAAAAACGCTGATGCTGGGAAAAATTGACGGCAAAAGGAGAAGAGGGTGACAGAAGATGAGATGGGTAGATGGCATCACTGACTCAACAGACACGGATCTGAGCAAACTCTGGGAGACTGTGAAGGACAAGGGAGCCTGATGGGCTGCAGTCTATGGGTTCCCAAAGAGTCTGACACGACTTGGCAACTGAAAAGCAGTAACAACTATTCACTCTCAAGGCAGCCGTCAGGCCCTTCTTGGCTTTGTCACCTCTTTGAGCACATGATGTGCCCAACACCACACCAGGCCAGCACAAGGCTTTCTCCCCAGGCCGGGCCCAGGGCTCAGTGCTGCGTCAGGATCCCAGGAGATGAGGCGCACAAGCCACTCACACCAGCACGCACTCCCCGCAGCCCTGCTGAGGAGGGGGCAGAGTACAGTGGGCCTTGCTGGGCAGAAGCCCAGATAATCTGGGTGTCCCACATCCATCCTGGGTACCTGTCACGCTTGGTAACACAGGGGGGAGGTCCAAGGAAACATCCCCCTTCACTGAACACAAAGGAAAATGCTAAACCATTTTCCTTTTTTTAAAAAAAAACTCACACTTTTATTCTTTTTCTGACTAATTATTTATTTTTGGTTGTGCTGGGTCTTTGTTGATACATGTGGGCTTTCTCTAGTTGCCCTGGGTGGGAGTATCTCTTGGTTTCAATGTGCGGGCTTCTCTGGCTGAGGAGCACAGGCGCTAGCACAGGCGCGGGCTCAGTAGTTGTGGCTTAGTTCCCCCCGTGGCACATAGAATCATCCCAAACCAGGGATTGAGCTCATGTCCCCTGCATTGTCAGATGAATTCTTGTCTACTGGACCACCAAGGAGAACCTCCATCTGTTTTTTATCCTCCTCTGATGGACACCAACCCCTCATCATGCTGTCTCAAGTGTTGCTGAATCTACAGACTATGTAGAGTCAGATTGCCTGGAATCAGATCCCTAATTTACCACCAACTTACTCACTGTGTGACCTTAGACACATTGCTCAACCTTTCTATGCCTTCGCTTCCTCATCTCACTGTTAAAATGGGCATAACAGCAAAGTCTATGTTGTAGGATTATTACTAGGATTAAATCGATTCATGCACATAGTCTGTTGAGTAAATGCTCAATACACCTTAGGAACTGTGATGATTGTGTGGTTGGATGACTCAAGGTCCTGTATTTCTCATGAGGACTGGCATTTTCAAGCAGCAGATGGCACCTGAGATCTCAGCACAGAGTTTCTGATAGGAAACTCTGCAAGATGGGCAACTCTCTCTTGATTGGTTACCTACCTTACCAATTAGGCTTGTGCCTTGGGGGTTTTCATAAACCCATCAAAGAGATTCATGGACTTGAGTATTTCCAGTTACTAGTTGAGTTTTAACAAGTGTGAGGTAAGGTCAGTTTTCAGGGGATCATCCAAATGGATGAGGCAGACGAACGCCCAAGCTGGTTATTTATCTACCTCCACTGGCATTGCCAAGGCTGCCCAAGGGAGGGTGGATGTCTCAGGTTTTCTTTTCTGGAAAGCCACTTGGCAACACAGGAAGAATGGTAAATGAGTTCCTATCGTTTTACCTGGCAATTCCTCTTCTAGGAATCTACCTCAGGGAAGCAAGCAGAGAGGTACACAATAATTTATGTGTACATTTGTCCATGATTAATGGACAAATACTTAAATGGAGTATTTATATTTTAAAATAACATAGGAACTTCCCTGGTGGTCCAGTGAGTAAAAAGTCCACCTTGCAGTGCAAGGGGCACCAGTTCGATCCCTGGCCCGGGAAGATCCCACGTGCTCCGGAGTGGTTGGACCAGTGTGTCCAATCACGAGCCCAGGCTTTGGAGCGCATGTGCCCAGGGCCAATGCTCTGCAATGAGAGGCCACTGCAATGGGAGGCCCACACAGGCCAAAGAATAAAGATGCATGAAAATAAATAAATAAATAATGAATAAAAGAGGCCAAATTTTTTTTAAAAAAAAGAAAAAAATTTAAAAATAATTTTAAAATAAAATAGGAACAAACATCAAATACTAGGGAAACTGTTAAAGGAGTTACATGCCCAAGATGGAATGTTATATAGCCTTTATTAATCTCTCCAAGGACGTTTAACAATAGCAACACAGGCTGGTGGGCCTCTGTTTGTTCCTCTGTGAAGGAGGGTGACCATTCTCAACTCAAGGGCTTTCCCGAGGCTTCACTCAACAAGATCCTGTGCCCAATGGAGCACAGGCCACTTGGTAAGCCCTCAAAAGAGGGGCTGCCGTTACTAGGCACACCTGAGATCTCAGCACAGAGTTTCTGATAGGAAACTCTGCAAGATGGGCAACTCTCTCTTGATTGGTTACCTACCTTACCAATTAGGCTTGTGCCTTGGGGGTTTTCATAAACCCATCAAAGAGATTCATGGACTTGAGTATTTCCAGTTACTAGTTAAGATGAGTTTTAACAAGTGTGAGGTAAGGTCAGTTTTCAGGGGATCATCCAAATGGATGGGGCAGACGAACGCCCAAGCTGGTTATTTATCTACCTCCACTGGCATTGCCAAGGCTGCCCAAGGGAGGGTGGATGTCTCAGGTTTTCTTTTCTGGAAAGCCACTTGGCAACACAGGAAGAATGGTAAATGAGTTCCTATCGTTTTACCTGGCAATTCCTCTTCTAGGAATCTACCTCAGGGAAGCAAGCAGAGAGGTACACAATAATTTATGTGTACATTTGTCCATGATTAATGGACAAATACTTAAATGGAGTATTTATATTTTAAAATAACATAGGAACTTCCCTGGTGGTCCAGTGAGTAAAAAGTCCACCTTGCAGTGCAAGGGGCACCAGTTCGATCCCTGGCCCGGGAAGATCCCACGTGCTCCGGAGTGGTTGGACCAGTGTGTCCAATCACGAGCCCAGGCTTTGGAGCGCATGTGCCCAGGGCCAATGCTCTGCAATGAGAGGCCACTGCAATGGGAGGCCCACACAGGCCAAAGAATAAAGATGCATGAAAATAAATAAATAAATAATGAATAAAAGAGGCCAAATTTTTTTTAAAAAAAAGAAAAAAATTTAAAAATAATTTTAAAATAAAATAGGAACAAACATCAAATACTAGGGAAACTGTTAAAGGAGTTACATGCCCAAGATGGAATGTTATATAGCCTTTATTAATCTCTCCAAGGACGTTTAACAATAGCAACACAGGCTGGTGGGCCTCTGTTTGTTCCTCTGTGAAGGAGGGTGACCATTCTCAACTCAAGGGCTTTCCCGAGGCTTCACTCAACAAGATCCTGTGCCCAATGGAGCACAGGCCACTTGGTAAGCCCTCAAAAGAGGGGCTGCCGTTACTAGGCACACCTGGGAGCTAAAGGCCAGCCTTCCATTTCAATGAGGAGCACAAAGAGGCTGCAGGCTGGGGTAGTGCTGTGCCAGCCTCAGAGGGACTGGGTGCAGGTTTGACTCTCCCCAACATGCCTCTCTCATTCTCCCCGGCTGGCCCGCACCCATCTGTACAGCCTGTCAGCTCTCAGAGCACTCTCTCGGCCTTACTGCCACAGATCACTCTGCAACCCAGAAGCCCAACTGGACCGACATCATTCCAAGTGCCCAGCCTGAGACAAACAAATTCAAATCCCAATACCTGGATTTAGCGACTGTGTGAACCAAGACAAACCAGCCTTGCAGAGTCTCAGATTCCAGTTCTGTGGCTTCTGCCTCTTCTGGAGACTCTGCAAGGAGCGGGTGGGGAAGTGTCTTTTCATCTGTGCGGTGCAGAGCCTTGCTCTGGGTCGTGCTTTTCAATGGAGGAAACTAAGTATTGAAAAGGTTTTTAAAAATCCTGCTCCAGATCCTAGGGTTAGGTGAACACAACGTTGCAAAGCACCAGCTCTTCCAAAGTCCTAATCTTTCTTTTCTTATTTTGTAAAGATTTTTTTTTAACATGGACTATTATTAAAATCTTGATTGAATTTGTCAGAATATGGCTTCTAGGTTCTGTTTTGGACTTTTTGGCCACAAGGCATGTGGGGTCTTGGCTCTCCAGTCAGGGATTGAACCTGCACCCCCGGCCTTGGAAGATGAAGCCACTAGCCCACCAAGGAAAGTCCCTTTCTGTCTTGTTTTTTATTTTCTTAACAGCTTTAGGAAACACAATCCCCATGCCATAAAACTTACAGTTCAGTGGGTTTTAGTGTATTCACAGTTGTATCCACAATAATACAACCTAACTTTAGACCATTCTCAGCACACTCAAAAGAAACCCTGTGTCCCTCAGTGGTCATTACCTATTTCCTCCCGAGTCCTCTGCCTAGGGCAGTCACTAATTGACTAACTCTATAGATTGGCCTATCCTGGGCATTTTCCTTAACTGTAATTAAACTACATGATCTTTCATGACTGGCTTCTTTCATTTGGCATAATGTTTTCAAGGTTTGTTTATGTTAAGCATGAATCACCCCTTCCCTCCTTTTTATGACTAAATAATATTCTATTGTGTGGATATTTGGGTTATTCATTCATCAGTTCCTGGCCATCAGATTGTATTCTCTGCTTAACTATTACGAACAATCCACAACGAACATTTGTGTATGAGTTCTGTGCGGACATGTTTTCAGTCTTCTTGGGCATATACCCAGGAGACTAACTACTGGGTCACCCTGCTTTACTGTGCTGTTTCTCAGAACTTTTTGACCTTCTGTGCGTTTTCCAAGCTTACTTGGCCAGGAAACCTTTTTTTCCACCACGCATCTCAGATGACTCTGGGAAAGTTTGATTTAACTCAACCCCCTTATTGTGGGGCAACGGCCGCCAGGAAGGCTTCAGCACCCAGCCGAGATCACACAGGAAGTGAGAGGTGCAACCACGGCAGAAACAGTAGAAATGCATGACTATCTAAATAGGATAGGCTTCCTTTGTAGCTCGGCTGGTGAAGAATCTGCCCCTGGAGAAGGACTCGGCTATCCACTCCAACATCCTTAGGCTTCCCTCTGGTGGATCAGATGGTAGAGAATCCACCTGCAGTGTGGGAGACATGGGTTTGATCCCTGGGTTGGGAAGATTCCCTGGGGAAGGGAAAGGCCACCCACTCCAGTATTCTTCCATGGCTCACCCATGGGTAGCAAAGGGTCAGACACGACTGAGCGACTTCACTTTCACTTTTTTCATCTGAATAGGAAAGACAAAGCAGGAGAAACAAGAGGAGCCTGTTATGAAAGAAAGATACTGAAGAAATCAAATAGGAAAAGAAAGATGAACAGGGCTCGTACTGAGCATGAACTTCTAAACCTCAGGCTGTGTTGTGCTATGGGCTTAGTCATACATAAGTCTTTGCGAGCCCGTGGACTGTAGCCCACCTGCTCCTCTGGAATTGTCTTGGCAAGAATACTGAAGTGGGCTGTCATTTCCTACTCTAGAGGATCTTCTCAACCCAGAGATCAAAACTGAGTCTCCTGCTTTGGCAGGCAGATTCTTTACCCCCAAGCCACATGGGAATCGACCGAATCTCAACCTGCCTGCAAACAAAATTAGCAAGCAGCTGATGATATAAAGATAGACCACCATATCCCAATCCTGGTTACATAGGAGAACTGCCTCAGGAAAGTGAACACTTCACATGCTCAGGCCTCACACACAGGGAGGGGTTTAAGCTTTAAAAGCTCACCGGTGGCCACTGGGTTTGCTCTGCCATAGCCCACACTCTCTCTGTGGAGTGTGCTTTCTCTGAATCTGAATAAATCCATTTCTTAGCTATCAAAAAAAAAAAAAGCTCACCGGTGATGGGCCTTTAGAATTAAAAGAGGCCCTAGCGATCACACGATCAGTAAGGAGAAGTCCTATACTGCAGCATAAGGGTAGACAAACAACAAATACATTATCTGTCAGAGAAGAATGATAAGAAATATGAAAGTTCAACTCTACCACTAGCCAAAGAAGTAGACAATGCATTTATTAAGTATCTACGCTGGGTGAGATTAAGCGTAGAAGAGAAGAGGGCATCAGAGGATGAGATGGCTGGACAGCATCACTGATGCAATGAACCTGAACTTGGGCAGACTCCGGGAGATGGTGAGGAACAGGGAGGCCTGGTGGGCTGCAATCCATGGGGTTGCAAAGAATCGGATACAACTGCATGACTGAATTTAACAACAATGCTCCACATGGCCTACATTAAGGTAGTTAATCCTCTCAACAAGTCTATGGTGTAACCCATCCTGCAGATAAAGGAAGTGGAACCAGGGAGTGTGACCCAGAGGGAGCAGGGCTGTGTGGCACTAGTCGGCAAGGCTGTGGCTGTGCCCACCAGTCTGCTCCTAGAACCTGGACTCAAACCAGCACAGTGTGTGGAATCACAAGGGAGGGGGTGGGTTTACCCATCACATTGGAAACACGCTGGAAAAGTAAACTCTCCTTGTTGAAGAGGACCCAGGGTAAGAAGTGCTTTCACCCACTGCTAGTGGAATTTTCAACTGGTGCCATCTCTTTGGTTAACCATTTGGCAATACGCAGTGCCAGCCTCGCAGACGCCCTTTGACCTGGGACATCCACTTCTAGTAACTGTTCTAAGGAATAAGCGCATATGAGGACACAGATCATTCCAAAGTGGAATCCCAAACCCGTTTCAAAAAAGGAGAAAACAGGGGCTCGGGGAGATGAGGCGCTCATCAAGGTGTCTTGGGTCATCAAGGGTGAGGGATTGCCATGTGGAGTCAGAGGCCCCGAGCCAAGTCCAGGAGTGTGTCTGACATCTCTCTTCCTATGGTCCAGGACTTGGCGGCCGTCCAGGGGCCATGTACAGTTCCTGTTGTAACAAGCCTAACCCTCCCAGAAGCAATGGACAGGCCTCGCTGAGCTCAGAGGGGGCTAGTGGCAGACATGACAGGGGATGGGAAGGCGGGGAGGGTCCACAAATGGAGTTTAACACGTCTCCCTATGCAACAGAGCAGAAACAGCAGCAGAAGGGGGCAACAGAGGGTGAGATGGTTGGATCACATCACCAACTCAATGGACATGAGCTTGAGCAACCTCCAGGAGACAGAGAAGGATGGGGAAGCCTGGTGCACTGCAGTCCATGGGGTCACAAAGAGTCAGACACAACTGAGTGGCTGAACAACGGCTCCCTGTATAATAGCTGTAGGTATACATGCTTATTCTTACTCCCCAAGGCTGCCAGTGGAACGATTCTGAGCCCATCTCTGGCTCCAAAGTCCTGGAGGTCAGGGTCTGGGGCTTACTCCTGTCTTAATCCCTAGCCCCTGGTCTGGTGTTTTGGGGATCATCCGAGGTCAGGGACAGAAAACATTACGTATTTAATACTTGTTAGCTGTCCTGCAGTGACCTAGCCCTGTTGCAGGACAACGGCGTCGAGGATTGGTTGAAGAACAAGTCCTCACCGTTTGAAGAACAAGTCCTCACCGCAGAGGCTGGCAGGGAGGAGATAGGCCCATGCCTGGAGGCAGGAGTCTGAATTCCAAATCCTAGGACCTCTGGAAGTCGCTTGGCCTTCTCTCTCAGGTTCCTTATCTATAAAGTGGGTATGTTGATAGACTGGGTAGCCCGGAGGTATTCTTAGGAAGACGCCCTGTGTCATCTTCACTCTAGTATTCCAGGGCCTGTCGCCGGCTGCAGGGTAGAAGTGTGGTTTCCCACAGGGCTTCCCAGTCCCCTCGGATCACACACTGTGCACACACCCATGGCCCAAACTCAGACGGCGCTGCGTGGCGCTGAGCCAGGATGGGGGATCTGTCCCGAGTGGCCGTGCTTCTGACTATGCTCTCTCTACCCAGCTCAACAGGGTCTCCCGAGGACAGCTGTGGTTGCTGTTCCACCCCGGCCTGCCTGAGCCCCCAGGCAGCACTTCTCAAGGCGACCCAGGCAGATGGCAGCTCTCCCCGGACCTCCCTTCCCCTCCAGCTCCCCCCTGCCCATTGGCTATTCTGTCACCCAGGCGACGCTGAGCCTGGTCTGTGAGAGCTGAAAGCAGGTGTCTGAGCTCTCCCAGGGCCATTAGGAGCTAAGCTGGAAGGGCCCTGGAGCCCGGGGCCTGAGGAGCAGGCGGCCACCCGCACACCCCAGGGGAGGCCTGCATATCTGCTGCCTCATTCCAGCCCCACGTGTGCTGGCTTCACTGGCTCTCTCAGAAGTGTCCAGCCAGCCCTGCAGGTAAGATCTAGCTGCGGAGACTCACCCACTGCCCCTCAGGGGCTTCCAGAGGCAGCGAATATGTCATCGGCAAGGTTGTCCCATAGCCCACTGCCCTCCTCCTGATTTCTCTGTCACTCACCAGCCACAGAATGTAGAACTCATTTTGGGGGGCAGGGAGTGGTTCTTCCTTTAAAACAAAATTATTTTTTAAAATGTTGGCCTCCTTTATTGTTTTTTTTTTCTTTTTAATATTATTTTTATTTTACTTTTTACTTTTCTTTAATTTTTAAAAAATTTTTGCAGAGTTCTGTTGTTCACAGACATGTATGCTCCCAGATCAGACATATGCATATCCCTGGCCCCCTGCCCCGTCCCAGTTCTCCCCACCCCACCCCTCCCGGCCATCGCACAGCCCCCCTGCAGGATCCCCTATTCCCACAGCACAATGGCAATAGCTATCTTTTTCGCATATGATAGTATAGATTTTCATGGTGCTCCCTCTATGCCTCCCATCCACTGTTCATTCCCCACAATGCCCATATGTCTGTTCTCTATCTCTGTTTTTCTTTTACAGAGTTTTGTTGTTTATAGATATGTATAATCCCAGATAAGTCACATGTATATCCCTGGCCCCCTCCACCCCTCCCTCCCAGTACCCCCGTCCCACCCCTCCAGGTGATCGCACAGCGCCTCTGCAGGACCCCCTTTTCCCACAGCACAATGACAATAGCTATCTTTCTCTTTTATTGTTTATTTATTTATTTATTTCCATCCATCTTTATTCTTTGGCCTGTGTGGGCCTCCCATTACAGGGGCCTCTCGCGTTGCAGAGCACTGGCTCCGGGCGCATGTGCTCCTCCAGAGCGCTGGCTCCTAATTGGACACACCAGTCCAGCTGCTCCGGGACATGGGATCTTCCCGGGCCAGGATCGAACTGGTGCCCTTGCACTGCAAGGTAGATTCTTCACCCACTGGACCACCAGGGAAATCCCCAAAACTTTTCATTTTGTTTTTTTCAACACCAAAAATATTTTTATTGGGCTATAGACAGTTAACAATTTTGTGGCCGTTTCAGGTGAACAGTGGAGGGGCTCAGCCATACATACCCAATGCATCCATTTTCCCCCAAACCCCATTCCCACCCAGACTAGTACATACACCTCAGGGGCTTCCAGAGGCAGCGAATATGTCATCGGCAAGGTTGTCCCATAGCCCACTGCCCTCCTCCTGATTTCTCTGTCACTCACCAGCCACAGAATGTAGAACTCATTTTGGGGGGCAGGGAGTGGTTCTTCCTTTAAAACAAAATTATTTTTTAAAATGTTGGCCTCCTTTATTGTTTTTTTTTTCTTTTTAATATTATTTTTATTTTACTTTTTACTTTTCTTTAATTTTTAAAAAATTTTTGCAGAGTTCTGTTGTTCACAGACATGTATGCTCCCAGATCAGACATATGCATATCCCTGGCCCCCTGCCCCGTCCCAGTTCTCCCCACCCCACCCCTCCCGGCCATCGCACAGCCCCCCTGCAGGATCCCCTATTCCCACAGCACAATGGCAATAGCTATCTTTTTCGCATATGATAGTATAGATTTTCATGGTGCTCCCTCTATGCCTCCCATCCACTGTTCCTTCCCCACAATGCCCATATGTCTGTTCTCTATCTCTGTTTTTCTTTTACAGAGTTTTGTTGTTTATAGATATGTATAATCCCAGATAAGTCACATGTATATCCCTGGCCCCCTCCACCCCTCCCTCCCAGTACCCCCGTCCCACCCCTCCAGGTGATCGCACAGCGCCTCTGCAGGACCCCCTTTTCCCACAGCACAATGACAATAGCTATCTTTCTCTTTTATTGTTTTTTTATTTATTTATTTCCATCCATCTTTATTCTTTGGCCTGTGTGGGCCTCCCATTACAGGGGCCTCTCGCGTTGCAGAGCACTGGCTCCGGGCGCATGTGCTCCTCCAGAGCGCTGGCTCCTAATTGGACACACCAGTCCAGCTGCTCCGCGGCACATGGGATCTTCCCGGGCCAGGGATCGAACTGGTGCCCCTTGCACTGCAAGGTAGATTCTTCACCCACTGGACCACCAGGGAAATCCCCAAAACTTTTCATTTTGTTTTTTTCAACACCAAAAATATTTTTATTGGGCTATAGACAGTTAACAATTTTGTGGCCGTTTCAGGTGAACAGTGGAGGGGCTCAGCCATACATACCCAATGCATCCATTTTCCCCCAAACCCCATTCCCACCCAGACTAGTACATAACATTGAGCAGAGTTCTATGTGCTATACAATAGATTGCTGCCAGCTATCCATTTCAAACATGGCAGTGTGTACATGACTTTCCCCAAGTCCAAAACCATCCCCTACCTCCTGCAACCCTAAGTTCATTTTCTAAGTCTGCCTCTTTCTGCTTGTAAATAAGTTCAGTGGTATCATTTTTTTCTAGTACCCACATAAAAGGGATGTCATATGATTCTCCTTCCCTGACTTACTTCACTCAGTATGATACTCTCCAGGTCCATCCATATGCTGTAAATGGCCTTATTTCACTCTTTTTAATGGCCAAGTAATATTCCATTAAACATACACACACACACACACACACACACACACACACACACCACATCTTCTTTATCCATTCCTCTGTCAATGGACATTTAGGTTGTTCCTGTGTCTTGGCTATTGTAAACAGTGCTGCAAAGAACATTAAGGTGCATGTATCTATCTCTTCAGGCCATGTTTTTCTCTGGATATATATGCCCATGAGTGAGATTGCAGGGTCATATGGTAGCTCTATGTTTCGTTTTTTAAGGAACCTCCACACAGTTCATAGTGTCTGTACCAATTTACATTCCCACCCACAGTGCAGGAGGGTTCCCTATTCTCCACACCCAGCAGTTGTTGTGTGCGTGTGTTAGTCGCTCAGTCATGGCTGACTCTTTGCAATCCTATGGACTGCAGACTGACTGGCGCCTCTGTCCATGGGATTCTTCAGGCAAGAATACATGGCCTCCTCCTGGGAATCTTCCCGACCAAGGGATTGAACCTATGTTTTTTGCATCTCCTGAATTGACAAGCACATTCTTCTACAGTAGCGCCACCTAGAAGACCCATCCGTGTTACTTCAGAGGTTGCCTCAGTTCAGTAGCACAGTCATGTCCAACCCTTTGTGACCCCCGTGGCTTCTCTGTCCTTCACCATCTCCTGAAGCTTGCTGAAACTCATGACCATGTTACTTAGAAATCATTTTTTAATGTATACAATGTTCCAGGCACCCAGCTAGACCTTAGAGACCAACTGTAGTCCTTGCCTCATGGAATTCACAGTCTAGATGGAGCACAGGTAGGCAAAAAGAAAAATCACGGCACAGCTTAAGGAAAGCCTGCTTTGGGAACACATGTCGCATTGAAGCAGGAAGGCTTTCCAGAGGAGGGGGCAGTGTCTTGGAGTGCACAGGGCTGCACAAGGGCTGTGCTGTGGACCTCGAGGCTGCACACTGGCTCATGCAGAAGATGTCGTGGTTGACTGGTGATGACTGTTCCAGAGAGAAGATAATGGTCTTGTGCCAAAGACTCACTGACTTTATACTGGGTCTTAGCATGAACAAGTTCATCAGATTCTTTCTAAAGAGCTGACAAGTGGAACACAGATTATTTTGCTGATAGCAAACATTTATTATTTCTTATATGTCAGCCATAACCCCAGATGATTTCGCAACAACCCTCTGAGGTAAGAGCTATTTTTATTTCTATTTTCTAGATGAGGAAATTGAAACTGGAGCAGTTAGATAACTTGCCCCAAACCACAGTCACCAAATGCCAGTATTTAACTTTGGTGATCACTGGGTGAGAACCCTTCTTTTACAGAGGAGGAAGAGAAGTCCTGGAAGAGACAAGTTTGCACCAGGTCATTCAGAGCTGGATATGCATATAATACCATCCTAATGGCAGAAAGCAGAGAGGAACCAAAGAGCCTCTTGATGAAGGTGAAAGCGGAGACTGAAAAAACTGACTAAAAATTCAACATTCAAAAAACTCAAGATCATGGCATCTGGTCCCATCAAGTCATGACACATAGGTGGGGAAAAAGTAGAAATAGTGACAGATTTTATTTTCTTGGGCACCAAAATCACTGCGGACAGCAACTGCAGTCATGAAATTAAAAGACACTTGCTCAAGCTGGAACAAACCCAAACAGATTTTTAAAAAACAAGAGACATCACTTTGCTGACCCGAAAGGTCAGTCTAGTCAAAGGTATGGTTTTTCCAGTAGATGTGAGAGCTGGACTGTAAAGAAGGCTGAGTGCTGAAGAATTGATGCTTTTGAACTGCAGCACTGGAGAAGACCCCTGAGAGTCTCATGGACTGTAAGGAGATCAAACCAATCAATCCTAGAGGAAATCAACCTGAGTTTTGACTGATGCTGAAGCTGAAGCTTAAGCTCCAGTACTTTGGCCACCTGATGCAAAGAGCTAACTCATTGGAAAAGATCCTGATGCTGGGAAAGACTGAGAGCAGGAGGAGAAGGGGATAGCAATAGATGAGATGATTGGATAGCATCACCAACTCAGTGGACATGAGTTTGAGCAAACTCAGGAAGACAGTGAAGGACAGAAAAGGCTGGCATGCAGCAGTCCAAGGGGTTGCAAAGAGTCAGACATGACTGAGCAACTGAACAACAAATTCAGAGCTGGAAGGAGGAGGAGCAGGCACAGATCCAGCCAGCTCGGGAGTAGGCTGTGGGGGCCCAGGGCCCGTCAAGGGGACCAGGCACTGTTTCACGTGGACAGTGAGTAGATCACTAATTACCCCAAACACCCATGCACCCTTTTCTTTTTCTTTCTTTCTTTTTGATGTGGACCATTTTTAAAGTCCTTATTGAGTTTGTTACTATTTTGCTTCTGTTTTATATTTTAGGGTTTTTTTTTTTGGCCTCAAGGCATGTGGAATCTTAGCTCCCTGCACCAAGGACTGAACCTACACTCCCTGCATTGGAAGGCAAGGTCTTAACCAGGTCATTCAGAGCTGGATATGCATATAATACCATCCTAATGGCAGAAAGCAGAGAGGAACCAAAGAGCCTCTTGATGAAGGTGAAAGCGGAGACTGAAAAAACTGACTAAAAATTCAACATTCAAAAAACTCAAGATCATGGCATCTGGTCCCATCAAGTCATGACACATAGGTGGGGAAAAAGTAGAAATAGTGACAGATTTTATTTTCTTGGGCACCAAAATCACTGCGGACAGCAACTGCAGTCATGAAATTAAAAGATACTTGCTCAAGCTGGAACAAACCCAAACAGATTTTTAAAAAACAAGAGACATCACTTTGCTGACCCGAAAGGTCAGTCTAGTCAAAGGTATGGTTTTTCCAGTAGATGTGAGAGCTGGACTGTAAAGAAGGCTGAGTGCTGAAGAATTGATGCTTTTGAACTGCAGCACTGAAGAAGACCCCTGAGAGTCTCATGGACTGTAAGGAGATCAAACCAATCAATCCTAGAGGAAATCAACCTGAGTTTTGACTGATGCTGAAGCTGAAGCTTAAGCTCCAGTACTTTGGCCACCTGATGCAAAGAGCTAACTCATTGGAAAAGATCCTGATGCTGGGAAAGACTGAGAGCAGGAGGAGAAGGGGATAGCAATAGATGAGATGATTGGATGGCATCACCAACTCAGTGGACATGAGTTTGAGCAAACTCAGGAAGACAGTGAAGGACAGAAAAGGCTGGCATGCAGCAGTCCAAGGGGTTGCAAAGAGTCAGACATGACTGAGCAACTGAACAACAAATTCAGAGCTGGAAGGAGGAGGAGCAGGCACAGATCCAGCCAGCTCGGGAGTAGGCTGTGGGGGCCCAGGGCCCGTCAAGGGGACCAGGCACTGTTTCACATGGGACAGTGAGTAGATCACTAACTACCCCAAACACCCATGCACCCTTTTCTTTTTCTTTCTTTCTTTTTGATGTGGACCATTTTTAAAGTCCTTATTGAGTTTGTTACTATTTTGCTTCTATTTTATATTTTAGGGTTTTTTTTTTTTTGGCCTCAAGGCATGTGGAATCTTAGCTCCCTGCACCAAGGACTGAACCTACACTCCCTGCATTGGAAGGCAAGGTCTTAACCACTGACTTCAGTCCACCTGCCTCCCCTGCCCCATGCCTTTTCTATCTGAATAACAAACCTTAGTGAGTTTCAGCTGGGGACAGGGCTGCTGCACTAGACGTGACTACATTTCCCAGGCACCTCTGTGGGACGTGTGACCACGTGACAGTTCAGGCCAGAGACATCACGGAAAACAACTCTGAGTTACTTCCCTAAAGACCCGCTGCACGCCCTCTGCCCCTTCCTGCTGTCTGAGAAGCACCGGATGTGAGGGGTAGTGGGGCTGCCCAGGTGCTGCTTCCCGAACGGCCTCTGGGTCTCCTCAGGAGGAAACAGAGTCCTTGAGGGTTTCATGCAGGTGATGTAATATGCACCTCAGAAGGGGGTCGGTGCCACTTCGGCCCTAAACTAGATCCAAGCTTTCACCCAATCACAAGTGGCCTGGAAATGGAATCCTACCATGTGCCTCGAAGGTGGAAAGCTTTGAGAGAATAGCACTAGCGAGGATCCCAGCGTACTCTACAGTTCTGCCTGGGCTGGTTCTGAGAAGGGCTGCCCTCGACTCCATGAAGTCCAAAAGCCATGGCCTCTGAGCCTCACAGACTGGCTCACGGAGCAGCGAGGGAGAGCAAAGGCCTCCTGGGTTCCCTGGGCCACCTACCCTGGTGTGTCCAGAAGCACCAGGTGAGTGCAGAGCTGCATCCACTCCCCCCTCCACCTCCACCGTCCCCTGCTGGCCTTGGCCTTCTCAGCACCCGACAAGGGCCTGGCCCAGAACAGATGCTCAACCCCAGGTGATGGGTGGATAGAGGAAGGGAAGGCTGAGTGACAAGGTGGTAAATTAAAAAAGAAAGGACTTAGGCCTCCCTCCTGCAGAGGGAAGGGAGAGTAGGGGGAAGGGGAATGCCTGGGGCTTGTCTGCCTCCTTCCTGAGTCCTGACACAGCTGCATTTGCTCCTCAGATTTCTGAGTCTTGCATCTGAGTCTTGGATGATCGATTTGATCCCTTAGGCACTGATGGAGCATCTGCCAGATGCCAGGCCCTTTCTGGGCTCTTTGGGGCCTTAGGAATGGATCAAGCACAAGGCCTGGAAGGGCTGAGAGATGGTTCCAAGGAAGGATCTGCCCAAGGTGAAACAGCCTAAGCAAGCGGGAGAGAACAGGAAGCTAGCCTGTGCTCCAGGAGCACTGAGGGAGGAGGGTTATATCTGCCCCCCTGGAAGGGGACGTGGGGGGAGGGAGCTGGAAAGATGTCCTGCAGAGGTGACAGGTGAGCAAGACCCTGCATGCTAAGGTGTCCTTAAAGATTTGGGATGGAGGGATGCAGGTAGAAGGACCTGCCTGAGTGGAGCAGGCCCTGGGTCACATAGGCAGAGCCAGGGGTAGAGGATCGCTTCTCCTTTGAAGCCAGGTGAGGGCTGACCATCCCTTCTGCCTTGGAGCGGAAGCCCTGGGCAGCCCTGGCTGTTCTCTGACTGTTTACCTTGGAGACCCCACCTGGCCCTTTCGTAAATGAGGGCCCTTTCACCCAATCACAAGTGGCCTGGAAATGGAATCCTACCATGTGCCTCGAAGGTGGAAAGCTTTGAGAGAATAGCACTAGCAAGGATCCCAGCGTACTCTACAGTTCTGCCTGGGCTGGTTCTGAGAAGGGCTGCCCTCGACTCCATGAAGTCCAAAAGCCATGGCCTCTGAGCCTCACAGACTGGTTCACGGAGCAGCGAGGGAGAGCAAAGGCCTCCTGGGTTCCCTGGGCCACCTACCCTGGTGTGTCCAGAAGCACCAGGTGAGTGCAGAGCTGCATCCACTCCCCCCTCCACCTCCACCGTCCCCTGCTGGCCTTGGCCTTCTCAGCACCCAACAAGGGCCTGACCCAGAACAGATGCTCAACCCCAGGTGATGGGTGGATAGAGGAAGGGAAGGCTGAGTGACAAGGTGGTAAATTAAAAAAGAAAGGACTTAGGCCTCCCTCCTGCAGAGGGAAGGGAGAGTAGGGGGAAGGGGAATGCCTGGGGCTTGTCTGCCTCCTTCCTGAGTCCTGACACAGCTGCATTTGCTCCTCAGATTTCTGAGTCTTGCATCTGAGTCTTGGATGATCGATTTGATCCCTTAGGCACTGATGGAGCATCTGCCAGATGCCAGGCCCTTTCTGGGCTCTTTGGGGCCTTAGGAATGGATCAAGCACAAGGCCTGGAAGGGCTGAGAGATGGTTCCAAGGAAGGATCTGCCCAAGGTGAAACAGCCTAAGCAAGCGGGAGAGAACAGGAAGCTAGCCTGTGCTCCAGGAGCACTGAGGGAGGAGGGTTATATCTGCCCCCCTGGAAGGGGACGTGGGGGGAGGGAGCTGGAAAGATGTCCTGCAGAGGTGACAGGTGAGCAAGACCCTGCATGCTAAGGTGTCCTTAAAGATTTGGGATGGAGGGATGCAGGTAGAAGGACCTGCCTGAGTGGAGCAGGCCCTGGGTCACATAGGCAGAGCCAGGGGGGTAGAGGATCGCTTCTCCTTTGAAGCCAGGTGAGGGCTGACCATCCCTTCTGCCTTGGAGCGGAAGCCCTGGGCAGCCCTGGCTGTTCTCTGACTGTTTACCTTGGAGACCCATCTATCTCCCTGGGCCTCAGCTTCCTCCTCGTAAATGAGAGCCCTGAGCTGCGTTAAGCCACGGCAGGAGGAAGTGGTATGTGAGAGGCGTGTCTGTTGTCCCTGGGGGCTCTGGTGCCAGGTCCTACTCTGTCCCTAGGAACTCTGACACCTGTCAGGCTGGGTGGGCTGAATGGTTCCCTGAGGTCCCACCCCTGAGGCCTGGGGTTCTCTCTAAAGGTGAAGTGGTGACGTCATCCGGGGCCCTGTGGACCTTTCCCACTGGCCCTGCCTCCTCTTCGCAGGTGCTGAGGATAGAAGCAGACCCAGGTGCTGTGGGGAGAAAGGGCCTTTGACAAAGGGGGGCTGGGAGGGGCTCGGCTTTATTTGTTGACTATAAAAATGTCAGCTCCTTTGGGCAGCTTCTTGAATCAATATTTGCTGTTCTGAGGCTGAGTTCAAATGCTCAGTAATCCATTCGGCCCAGCTTCTCCCTCCCTTACCTCGGCGAGGACTCATCCACAAATATTTGGCAGGACCCCCCACTTGCTCAGGACCAGGAGCCTTCCCACCCTGCCTTCCCACCCCATCCCTCCGAGGGGCTGCTCTGAGAACCCTGTGGCCCAGAGGGAGCTCCCTAGAAAAGAGGGGGCCAGGGGGACAGATTTCTGAGTGTCATTGGTTCATCTGAAAAATGGGCAGAATAACTCCTCCTGCCGGGTGTCGAGGCTGAAACAGCCTAAGCAAGCGGGAGAGAACAGGAAGCTAGCCTGTGCTCCAGGAGCACTGAGGGAGGAGGGTTATATCTGCCCCCCTGGAAGGGGACGTGGGGGGAGGGAGCTGGAAAGATGTCCTGCAGAGGTGACAGGTGAGCAAGACCCTGCATGCTAAGGTGTCCTTAAAGATTTGGGATGGAGGGATGCAGGTAGAAGGACCTGCCTGAGTGGAGCAGGCCCTGGGTCACATAGGCAGAGCCAGGGGGGTAGAGGATCGCTTCTCCTTTGAAGCCAGGTGAGGGCTGACCATCCCTTCTGCCTTGGAGCGGAAGCCCTGGGCAGCCCTGGCTGTTCTCTGACTGTTTACCTTGGAGACCCATCTATCTCCCTGGGCCTCAGCTTCCTCCTCGTAAATGAGGGCCCTGAGCTGCGTTAAGCCACGGCAGGAGGAAGTGGTATGTGGGAGGCGTGTCTGTTGTCCCTGGGGGCTCTGGTGCCAGGTCCTACTCTGTCCCTAGGAACTCTGACACCTGTCAGGCTGGGTGGGCTGGATGGTTCCCTGAGGTCCCACCCCTGAGGCCTGGGGTTCTCTTTAAAGGTGAAGTGGTGACGTCATCCGGGGCCCTGTGGACCTTTCCCACTGGCCCTGCCTCCTCTTCGCAGGTGCTGAGGATAGAAGCAGACCCAGGTGCTGTGGGGAGAAAGGGCCTTTGACAAAGGGGGGCTGGGAGGGGCTCGGCTTTATTTGTTGACTATAAAAATGTCAGCTCCTTTGGGCAGCTTCTTGAATCAATATTTGCTGTTCTGAGGCTGAGTTCAAATGCTCAGTAATCCATTCGGCCCAGCTTCTCCCTCCCTTACCTCGGCGAGGACTCATCCACAAATATTTGGCAGGACCCCCCACTTGCTCAGGACCAGGAGCCTTCCCACCCTGCCTTCCCACCCCATCCCTCCGAGGGGCTGCTCTGAGAACCCTGTGGCCCAGAGGGAGCTCCCTAGAAAAGAGGGGGCCAGGGGGACAGATTTCTGAGTGTCATTGGTTCATCTGAAAAATGGGCAGAATAACTCCTCCTGCCGGGGTGTCGCAGGCTCAAATCTAAGAGGGTTTCAGCAGTATAACAACCACAATGACGGTGATGATGGTGAAAGTCATCTGCCAGAACTTTTCTCGTGTTGCTGTAGGGGCCCTCTTATCCTTCAGCCCAGTCTCGTGACAGTGATCTGAGAGCGAACAGATTCTAGGACACCGTTCCTTGGGAACCTGCACACCAGCTAGTAGTTCTCAGCCTCCAATGACTGCCCACCTGAGGCCTCTTAAAATGTTCATGGTGAAACATGGGCCTCAAAAGGTAGATGGATCCGATTCTCACCCCACTCTTGCATGACTTTTGGCCAGTTACTGGACCTTAGGTCCTCATCTGCAAGATGGAACCGTAAGAGTTACATGAGGCTCAGAGAGTGTGTGCACAAAACAACCAGCAGAGCACTGGGCATGAGACGTGTTCGTGCTCCTGTTCCACAGTGGGTGTCTCTCAGTCTAACACAGTTTTCCCCTCACACACCACCGTGGGCATCGGCTTGGACAATACCATCCTCAGAAACCATGAGGCTTCTTAACCGGCACATGAGAAACTCTCACTGCAGGGACTCCTTCCAAGTTAATCTGTCCCCTGCCTTTGTTTAGCTTCTGAATTGTCTCGGCTGCCAGAGTTGGAAAGCAGCGTGGTACCTGCAAGGCACAAGGCAGAGCCACCCCCTGGGACAGGTGGAAGCCTGGAGTCTGATACCAAGAGTGGCCTTGAGGTGAGTGGTACAGATTTGGTCTAACTCACGTGGTTTGGGCCTGGGGCTCATAGCATCATTGCAGATGGGCGCAGGGCCCCATAGACTCTCCCAATCCCCTGCCGTTTGTCATGAAGTTCTGATAAGGTGATACCTTTGCGGAGGCAAGGGGGAAGCCTCATGTTCTAGAGGGAATAAAAAGTGGTACAATTACTTCATAAAACAAAGTTTCTTTAAATGCTAAATATACACTTACCCTAATTTGATTTTATAAGGAATGACAAAACCATAGTCTTATATTTGAAATGTATTTAAAAATGTAAAACAAAGTTTCTTTAAATGCTAAATATACACTTACCCTAATTTGATTTTATAAGGAATGACAAAACCATAGTCTTATATTTGAAATGTATTTAAAAATGTATCTTTTAAAATTGAACTTATAAAAGGCAAATGGTTGAAGAGTCAATTAATTCAGTAAGATAAAAAAGAATCAGTAGCGAGGTGGGAGGGCGTTCAGAAGGGAGGGCACACATGTCTATAGCTGATGCATGTTGATGTATGGTAAAAATCAACACTATATTTTAAAGTAATTGTCCTCCAATTAAAACAAATGAAGTGTTTAAAAAAGAATTGTCTACAGGTTTCCCTGGTGGTCCAGTGGGTAGAGAGTCTGCCTTGCAGTGAAAGGGGCATTGGTTTGATCCCTGGGCTGGAAAGATTCCATGTGCTGACGAACCAGTGTGTTTAATTACAAGCCAGCACTCTGGAGCGCGTGTGCCCAGGGCCGGTGCAATGGGAGGCCCACACATACCAAAGAATAAAAAGAGATGGATGAAAATAAATGATGACTTAGAGGCAAAAAAAAAAAAAGAATTGTCTTCAGTTCCCCATTCCCCTTTTGCAAGAGGGTTACCATTGTTTCAATTCTGCTAGTTGTTTCCTCTGGTTGTTTTTTGTTTCCAGTTTTTCAGATTTTTCATTCAGGTTTTTTATCCTAACATGAAACTGACTTTTCATGTTGGGAGATGAGAATTCAGGTCTGTTTAACCATCACTACCACATATACCAATATCTCTTCCTCCCCGATCCTTCCAGTGTAGCTGCATTTTTTTGGGCAGTTTGTACTCAAAACGTGATGACAAGATACTGTTGATGGCTGAGCCATGTTTAGTACCATTTTTTCTTTCTTGTACTACTTTTACTTTCTGTTGAAGTTTCTTGTTTAACCATTCGTTCAGTTTTAATCTTAGCCCAGATTCTCCAAAAAGTAGAGTCTGAAGTAGGGATTTAAGTGCATAGACCTCCTTTGGGAGATGCCAATCCGGGTGAGTGTGGATGAGGGTGAAGGAAGGGCGACCAGGAAAGGGGGGGAGGGATGAAAAGGGGTGTGTTACCAGACTCAGCAACGCAAGAGCCACTAAGAGACCCAGTGAGTTGCTCAGCAGGTATGTTCACCTCCACTTGCCATTTCTCTAGCTGAGCCACGCCAAGTGTCCTCTATTTAAAATAAGAGAGATTTATCTGCCTGGTTCCTTCTTCTCTCTGTTAAAATTCACCCCAGGGCCTCCCTGGTGGCTCAGATGGTAAAGAATCTGCCTGCAAGGCAAGAGACCTGGGTTCAGTCCCTGGGTTGGGAATGTCCCCTGGAGAAGGGAAAGGCTACCCACTGCAATATTCTTGCCTGGAGAATTCTGTGGCTTGTCCATGGATCGCAAAGAGTCGGACACGACTGAGGGACTTTCACTTCACCCCTTGTGAATGTATTCCCTTGTACTTCCTGATTGCACTCTCCTGTTCCTTAACGGGCTGCCCCCTTGGGATAATAGATCCCACACCTTGCAGTGTGGTGTTTCATGCAGCACTGGAAGTATGGGAGGAGACAAGCTCTGGGGAGGGGCTAGTTGGCCCAGCTACAGTAAGAGCCAGAAGGGGCTCACAGGGTGTGTGCCTGATACAGTTTTCCAAATACGTATTCCTAACGCAACCCCAGCTCTCATCTGTCCATCTAAACCCACCTTGATCATTCAAACCATCGGGCTTTCTTTCAGCTTCCACTTCCCGGAGCTCTGTCTCCGGGTCCTCTTGTCCTGCGTGCTTTGGGACTGGTGGCTTGCCGTACCTGTTGCACAACTAGTGTCATAAAATCTCCTCTTGCCATCGTTTTGGCCATTTTCTTCCTCCCTCTCTTAAGCTGCAACTCCTGTTTCCTGAATCTCACATCTTTTTCTTTCTTGGTTTACACCTTTGTTTTGGCAGATGATTTCCTAAGAAATGGGGCATAGTATGCATAGGGGGCACACTAGGTCAATTTGGGCCTTGCTATGAAGCCTCAGCCTTAAAGAGACCGAGCAGCCAAGTGCATAAGTCAGCATAATTCCTTGCATTCATCAGTGTGATACTCAATAATTATCATGTGACCTTGAGAGTAACTATGATAGATAATTAGTGCAAAAATATCAGTGATATGAGTAAGTTATGCTGTTCAAATTACTGGAATTTTTTTTCCCTATGCTGCAAGGCATGTGGGATCTTTCTCTTTTTTTGGTAAAATCTTTAGATATTTTCCTTTAAAGGTGAAATGGGTAAATAGAGCATTCTCAGTAAGACAGTTGCTAAGATTTTCTTCTCTTGGATTTTAGTTATGTGGTTCTATTTCCTATCTTGCCTGGTACTCAACAGTGACTATTACATACAAAACTTTGTAGAGAGAATTTAAGGTTCTGAATGATGTTGTATTCCCCTGGAGAAGGGAAAGGCTACCCACTGCAATATTCTTGCCTGGAGAATTCTGTGGCTTGTCCATGGATCGCAAAGAGTCGGACACGACTGAGGGACTTTCACTTCATCCCTTGTGAATGTATTCCCTTGTACTTCCTGATTGCACTCTCCTGTTCCTTAACGGGCTGCCCCCTTGGGATAATAGATCCCACACCTTGCAGTGTGGTGTTTCATGCAGCACTGGAAGTATGGGAGGAGACAAGCTCTGGGGAGGGGCTAGTTGGCCCAGCTACAGTAAGAGCCAGAAGGGGCTCACAGGGTGTGTGCCTGATACAGTTTTCCAAATACGTATTCCTAACGCAACCCCAGCTCTCATCTGTCCATCTAAACCCACCTTGATCATTCAAACCATCGGGCTTTCTTTCAGCTTCCACTTCCCGGAGCTCTGTCTCCAGGTCCTCTTGTCCTGCGTGCTTTGGGACTGGTGGCTTGCCGTACCTGTTGCACAACTAGTGTCATAAAATCTCTTGCCATCGTTTTGGCCATTTTCTTCTTCCCTCTCTTAAGCTGCAACTCCTGTTTCCTGAATCTCACATCTTTTTCTTTCTTGGTTTACACCTTTGTTTTGGCAGATGATTTCCTAAGAAATGGGGCATAGTATGCATAGGGGGCACACTAGGTCAATTTGGGCCTTGCTATGAAGCCTCAGCCTTAAAGAGACCGAGCAGCCAAGTGCATAAGTCAGCATAATTCCTTGCATTCATCAGTGTGATACTCAATAATTATCATGTGACCTTGAGAGTAACTATGATAGATAATTAGTGCAAAAATATCAGTGATATGAGTAAGTTATGCTGTTCAAATTACTGGAATTTTTTTTCCCTATGCTGCAAGGCATGTGGGATCTTTCTCTTTTTTTGGTAAAATCTTTAGATATTTTCCTTTAAAGGTGAAATGGGTAAATAGAGCATTCTCAGTAAGACAGTTGCTAAGATTTTCTTCTCTTGGATTTTAGTTATGTGGTTCTATTTCCTATCTTGCCTAGTACTCAACAGTGACTATTACATACAAAACTTTGTAGAGAGAATTTAAGGTTCTGAATGATGTTGTATTCCCCTGGAGAGGACTTGCCTATGCTTTCTGATAGAGTTAGAAGGACAGATTAAGTTAGTCCAGTGGAGGGGAGGGCTGCAGTGCTTCAAGGCTGGGTTTCAGTCATTAGTGAGCACCATTTGTTTCTGGTTTACCATTGTCTCAGGGTCAGGCACTTGGGGGTCCTAACAGGAAGCCTAGGGTGCTTATTAGGGCCTGTTCTTGGTGATGCCAGGACTCATACGTTTTTTTTCCCCTCAGCCTTTTTAGACTACGGAGAGAGCTGTTCAGCTCCCTAGCTTCTCAGCTCTGTGTTTCTCCTAAATTGGCAAATGAGCAAATGTTTCAAAGAAAAAACACTGCTGAATACTGGGTTCATCTCTATGCATCTTCTCTTAGGAATCTGGCCACTCAAGTCCCAGGTACCTTGTATCTCACTCTCTGATGCTGTCAAAAGGATATGTGTCTGTGTTTTGTCAAACTTTTATACTTTTTCTTGGTGGAAGAATTGATCCGCAACAAACCACTCCACGCTTACTGGAAGTATAAATTCTTGTAAGGTAGTTTAGCGTGCTCCTCTGTTACCTGTACTTCAGTCATTTAGATAAACAGAACCAAGCTGAAGAGTTGTTTTCCAGAGATGGTCACCACAGTGGATGAATGATGAATGCTCACTAAGGAGTAAGACCAGGGAGAGAGGATAGGAAAAGGAAATCTTACCTAGAGAAAGGTGAAACTGAGAGAAGACTTAGTCACAGAATAGAAAGCCCATCTTTAGAATGACAGTAGAAAAATCATAGCGAAGAAATTACAAGCCCAAAACTGTTGTGCACATTCTTAAGTTGTATGTTAAGTGTTGTTGACAGTATGTTTTAACAAAATTCCGAGTTTGGGAAGTTTGGGGAATAACGGACACATGTATGTATATGGCCAAGTCCCTTCACTGCTCACCTGAAACTATCACAAAATTATTCATTGGCTATACCCCAATACAAAATGTTTTTGGTATATAAAAAACCAAAAACCAAAAACAAACGCCAGGGTGAAGCAAAAAGAGGGTGGCCAATTTCCTTATTCTTCTTCTGTAAGAGAAACTACATAATTTTGAAATTGATTCTGTCATTTACTGATATAAGATGGTCAACCAAGATTAAACTGTAACTATTACCTATTAAAAGTTACTTGAGGGCTTCCCTGGTGGTCCAGTGGGAGAAGAGTCTGCCTTGTGGGCTTCCCTGGGGTCCAGTGGGTAAGGACACCGCCTTGCAGTGCAAGGGGTGCCGGTTCGATCCCTGGCCTGGGAAGATCCCATGCGCCGCGGAGCGGCTGGACCGATGTGTCCAATTACCGAGCCGGAGCTCTGGAGCGCATGCGCCCAGAGCCAGCGCTCTGCAGTGACAGACGCCACCGCGATGGGAGGCCCACAGGAGCCAAAGAACAAAGATGGATGCAAATAGATAAATGAAAGACCAGTAGAAGTGGCCTGCCTGCCCCCTCCCTCCCCAACCCGACCCCCCACCAAAAAAAAATTAATAACAAACAAACAAAGAGTCTGCCTTGTAGTGCAAGGGGCACCGGTTTGATCCCTGACCCTGGAAGATCCACGTGCTGTGGAGCGGCTGGGCCTGTATGTCCAATTACGAGCCAGTGCTCTGCAGCGCATGCTCCCAGAGCCAGTGCTCTGCAAGGAGAGAGGCCACTGCAGTGGGAGACCTACACAGGTCAAAGAATAAAAGATGGATGAAAATAAATACAAAAGTAAACGAGGCGTGATGGAGAAAGGTGAAACTGAGAGAAGACTTAGTCACAGAATAGAAAGCCCATCTTTAGAATGACAGTAGAAAAATCATAGCGAAGAAATTACAAGCCCAAAACTGTTGTGCACATTCTTAAGTTGTATGTTAAGTGTTGTTGACAGTATGTTTTAACAAAATTCCGAGTTTGGGAAGTTTGGGGAATAACGGACACATGTATGTATATGGCCAAGACCCTTCACTGCTCACCTGAAACTATCACAAAATTATTCATTGGCTATACCCCAATACAAAATGTTTTTGGTATATAAAAAACCAAAAACCAAAACAAACGCCAGGGTGAAGCAAAAAGAGGGTGGCCAATTTCCTTATTCTTCTTTTGTAAGAGAAACTACATAATTTTGAAATTGATTCTGTCATTTACTGATATAAGATGGTCAACCAAGATTAAACTGTAACTATTACCTATTAAAAGTGACTTGAGGGCTTCCCTGGTGGTCCAGTGGGAGAAGAGTCTGCCTTGTGGGCTTCCCTGGGGTCCAGTGGGTAAGGACACCGCCTTGCAGTGCAAGGGGTGCCGGTTCGATCCCTGGCCTGGGAAGATCCCATGCGCCGCGGAGCGGCTGGACCGATGTGTCCAATTACCGAGCCGGAGCTCTGGAGCGCATGCGCCCAGAGCCAGCGCTCTGCAGTGACAGACGCCACCGCGATGGGAGGCCCACAGGAGCCAAAGAACAAAGATGGATGCAAATAGATAAATGAAAGACCAGTAGAAGTGGCCTGCCTGCCCCCTCCCTCCCCAACCCGACCCCCCACCAAAAAAAATTAATAACAAACAAACAAAGAGTCTGCCTTGTAGTGCAAGGGGCACCGGTTTGATCCCTGACCCTGGAAGATCCACGTGCTGTGGAGCGGCTGGGCCTGTATGTCCAATTACGAGCCAGTGCTCTGCAGCGCATGCTCCCAGAGCCAGTGCTCTGCAAGGAGAGAGGCCACTGCAGTGGGAGACCTACACAGGTCAAAGAATAAAAGATGGATGAAAATAAATACAAAAGTAAACGAGGCGTGATGGAGAAAAAAAATGTTAAAAAAATAATAGTGACTTGACAAAATGACTTAATACTGTGTGTCAGGTAATAATACTAAGTTAGTGGGATTTGCTAGCACTCAAAGATAACCTGCAAAGACATATAATTCACTTGTTGGAATCTACTGGAAAAATTACCAAAATAATGGACCCTGACAGGACAACATTTTCTTAAATTCTATCTGTTGAAATAAATGCTCCTTTCATCTTTCTCTAGTGAAGATGCTGAAATCAGCAGGCATGCAATAAATCCAGATGAAAAAAAATTTTAACAACTTCAAAACATCATCTTTATTTTTATTTTATTATTTTTAAGTTTTCAGACTGCATCATGGGATGTTAGATGCCTGACTATGGATTAAACCCGGGTCCCTGCCAGGGAATGTCCCAGATGAAAATGTATAGAAGACTTTATTATTCTGAAACTCAGGTACGTTACTTCATTTCCACACTGGTTTATCTTAGGTTTAAAGAAATTCCCATTGGTTATCTATTTTATATATGGTAATATCATTTCCATGTTACTCTTTCCATACCTCTCGCCCATTTCTCCCTCCCCACAATGTCCATAAGTCTGTTCTCTATGTCTGTTGCTCCATTGTTGCCCTGAAGTTTTCTTATGAAAATATCCCAACAGTACAAAACTTCAGTTTGCTTCAGCCAGATAGCACCTTCATCAATAACTAAATCTTCAAGTAGGTCTTGAAATAAACATCATCTTGGTTGTAACAGAGACAAGAAGATATTAATATTAATACCGGGAGCATCATTGCCATCAGAAGTACCCGTGAGCTGGCAAGGAGACACTAAAAATAGCTGGTCCTTCACCAAACCTCCGTTGAAAGTGAGCATCTGTCTGTGTGACATATATAATGATCATAAGAGTAATCTAGCATCTTGATGCACTGACAGATTTTCAGCACATGTTCCTGCATTATAATGCCAAGCAGTAAAAATTGACTCCTAAAGTATATGTATATACACATATATGTATATATACGTATTATATTCTTTACTTGTGCTTCATCTCCCAATCGTGTCTGATTCTTTGTGACCCCATGGACTATATAGCCTTCCAGGTGTCTCTATCCATGGGATTCTCCAGGCAAGGAAACGAGTGGATAGCCATTCCCTTCTCCAGGGGATCTTTCCAACCCAGGAAGGAACTGGGGTCTCCCAGCTTTGCAGTTGGATTCCTTAACAGCTGAGCTACCAGGGAACCCTTCTGACTCCTAAAGCCTTTAATAATAAGAGTATATTACTGAGACTTCCCTGGCAGTCCAGCGGCCTCACACTTCAAATGCAAAGGGCCTGGGTTTGAGCCCTGGTCAGGAAACACGCTATACAGCATGGCCAAAAAGAAAAAAAGAAAATTATTAAGTACATTCTAAAAATGAAGTTGCTGGTTTGGTCATGTGTCTCAGAAGTTCATTCAATAAATGATGACTTTTGACTTCAGCCATTTGCCAGTTCAGCTTGGCCATTCTTCAGCATCAGTTCTTAGGTGGTAAAATTTTTTAAATGTGGAAAATGTATTTATTTTAGCCTCTTCTTTCATAATTTGACCAAATATAAAATTTAGGGTTGGAAATAATTTTCCCACAGGATACTGAATGTAATACTCTAGATGTTCTTGTTTCTGGGGTTACTATTGAGAAATCCAAATCTATTCTGTTTCTGATCTTTTTTTTATCTGACTTTTGTCCATTTGACCCTCTTTAGAAGCACTTCAGATTTTCTTCTTTGTTTGCAGTGTTCAGAAGTATCACCATTTCACATATGTGGTCTATTTTCATCTTTTGTGATGGATACTCAGAGTTCTCTCAATGTATTAATGCATGCATTTTAGTTGGAAAAAATTGTCTTCATTTCTTTGATGACTTCCTCCTCTATTTTCTTTCTCAGGAACCTCTATTATTTAGATGTTGTCCCTTCTGTAGCTCAGGAACTTCCTTCCACCACTTGAATTGAGAAATCTATTAAAGCTTGAATGCAATGTTTGATATTTATCTAAAAATTTTCCTTGTTTGTTGGAAAAAAAGGCAAACCAAAGAAGATAGACTAGTGGGTGGGTGTGGACGGAAACATAGCTGGAGTTAGCCAGTTTCTCTTCCACTACTCCCTCCTGCCCCCTCAACAAGCTCACACCTGACAGCAGAGAGAGAAGCTGGCTTCACATCAGACAACCTGGTTTCCATTCTCAACTTCACCACTTACTGTTGAGGCAAGTCACATCAATGTCTAGGTTGGTGTCTCCTCATCCGTCAAAGGAAATGTGAAAAACAGTAACCCATCTAGCTTAGTGACATAATAAATATCTCCTCCCATGGTGAAGGGTGAAGGACCTGGGAGAGCAGAGTTTTGAAATCATCCGAGCTTTGCTCATGAGGGAGAAAAATGTATTGTAATAACATTGAGGTTGGCAGTTTTAAGACACTGTGTGTGTGTGTGTTTCTCCCTCCCCCGATGTTTTTCTGGTTACTGAGGGGGCAGAGCCACAAATGACTATGCCAGAGACAGGGTTTCAATGGGACTGTTTGACAACTACCTTCCTCAACGGCAGGCTTCAAAGGCCCAGACTGCTTAGAGCGTTAATGATGTCACTTGTAAGTGAAAAAAGGTCAGCTTCTCCCAGTTCCAGAGGCGTTGACATTGAGCTCAGAATTCAGGTCTGGTTTTGACCCAAGGGCTTACATGTCCCTGTTTGAGATCAGAGGCCTGAGGTTGTCACTTTGGCTTTATGTTAGGATAACCACTGGTGGCTCAGATGGTAAAGAACCTGCCAGCAATGCCGGAGACCGGGCTTCGATTTCTGGGTTGGGAAGGTCCCCCGGAGAAGGAAATAGCAGCCCACTCCAAAGTTCTTGCCTGGGAAATTCCATGGACAGAGGAGGCTGGTGGGCTACAGTCCATGGGGCCACAGAGAGTCGGACACGGCTGAGCAGCTAACACCAGGACAACTGACATGTCTTTTCACCTCTCCGGGCGGCGGGTCCCGGCTGTCACTGCCACAGCTTCAACTCAGACCCTCATCGCTCCTAGCCTAGACAACAGTGAAGCTTCCTATTGGTTATCCCTGCCTCCCCTCTCATCCCTCAGTCCACACTCCATGGTATGGGCCGCCTCATCTTTCTAAAGCGTCAGTCTGATGAATCACTCCCTTACATCAAACCCCGTCAGGAGGGCACTTAACATTTCTGTGTCCTTATCACTCACTCTTGCCTATCATTAATAGCATATCACTTTTTTAAATGCAACCATTTCTGTCCTTCTCCATTTTGCCTTTTAAAACAAATTTTAAAAATTTAAAAAATTTGTCAGGTTATTTCCTGTATTTCTTCATTTTCCTTTCTTTATACATTTGAGATGTCCACATACTGCTTTTGTTCTTTCAGTGGCTACCTTCAAAGTTTACCATACATAGTTAACATAAAGTCTTAAAGCTGAACTACACCTTCCTCCCTTTCCTAGAATTCAGCTCTCTTCCTCCCTCTCTGAACTCACATAGTGCTGTTTGAATAGTCTTTAACTCACCTGGGAGAGCAGAGTTTTGAAATCATCCGAGCTTTGCTCATGAGGGAGAAAAATGTATTGTAATAACATTGAGGTTGGCAGTTTTAAGACACTGTGTGTGTGTGTGTTTCTCCCTCCCCGATGTTTTCTGGTTACTGAGGGGCAGAGCCACAAATGACTATGCCAGAGACAGGGTTTCAATGGGACTGTTTGACAACTACCTTCCTCAACGGCAGGCTTCAAAGGCCCAGACTGCTTAGAGCGTTAATGATGTCACTTGTAAGTGAAAAAAGGTCAGCTTCTCCCAGTTCCAGAGGCGTTGACATTGAGCTCAGAATTCAGGTCTGGTTTTGACCCAAGGGCTTACATGTCCCTGTTTGAGATCAGAGGCCTGAGGTTGTCACTTTGGCTTTATGTTAGGATAACCACTGGTGGCTCAGATGGTAAAGAACCTGCCAGCAATGCCGGAGACCGGGCTTCGATTTCTGGGTTGGGAAGGTCCCCCGGAGAAGGAAATAGCAGCCCACTCCAAAGTTCTTGCCTGGGAAATTCCATGGACAGAGGAGGCTGGTGGGCTACAGTCCATGGGGCCACAGAGAGTCGGACACGGCTGAGCAGCTAACACCAGGACAACTGACATGTCTTTTTCACCTCTCCGGGCGGCGGGTCCCGGCTGTCACTGCCACAGCTTCAACTCAGACCCTCATCGCTCCTAGCCTAGACAACAGTGAAGCTTCCTATTGGTTATCCCTGCCTCCCCTCTCATCCCTCAGTCCACACTCCATGGTATGGGCCGCCTCATCTTTCTAAAGCGTCAGTCTGATGAATCACTCCCTTACATCAAACCCCGTCAGGAGGGCACTTAACATTTCTGTGTCCTTATCACTCACTCTTGCCTATCATTAATAGCATATCACTTTTTTAAATGCAACCATTTCTGTCCTTCTCCATTTTGCCTTTTAAAACAAATTTTAAAAATTTAAAAAATTTGTCAGGTTATTTCCTGTATTTCTTCATTTTCCTTTCTTTATACATTTGAGATGTCCACATACTGCTTTTGTTCTTTCAGTGGCTACCTTCAAAGTTTACCATACATAGTTAACATAAAGTCTTAAAGCTGAACTACACCTTCCTCCCTTTCCTAGAATTCAGCTCTCTTCCTCCCTCTCTGAACTCACATAGTGCTGTTTGAATAGTCTTTAACTCAGCAAAGACATTTTTGAGTTTATTGCTATGCTTACCATTTATCTGCTTCCTATTTTCCTCCCCGTTTTCTTCCTTATTGTTATTGGGTGTTTTTTTAAATGTTTATTTATTTTTGGTTGTTTTGGGTCTTTATTGCTACATGCCAGCTTTTCTCTAGCTGTGGCAATTGGGGCTACTCTCTAGTTATGGTTCGTGAGCCTCTCGCTGCAGTGACTTCTCTTGCTGCAAAGCACAGGCTCTAGGGTGCGTGACCTCAGTAGTTGTTCTATGGCATTTGGGATCTTCCCGAATTAGGGACAGACCCCATGTTTCCTGCATTGGCAGGTGGATTCTTTACACTGAGCCACCAGAGAAGCCCTTGAAGGGTTTTTGTTTGTTTGTTTGTTTTTTTTAATAGTTCTCTTCGTGGTAAACGTTTTCAATTTTGTTTCCTCTAAATACGCTACCCTCTTCTTGAGTAATACTTTTGCCAAGTACACAAGCCTTAGTTGAGAGCTATATTCACTCAACCCTTTATGGTCCATCTTCTGGCTTCTATTGTTCTGTTGAGAAGTCTCACGAATCACTCTCTTATGTTAAACTCCTCCATGCTGGCATCTTTCTGATTATCCTTTTTAAGATTTTTTTTTAACTCAACCCTTTATGGATTTCCTACCTAACAGTGAAGCTTCCTATTGGTTATCCCTGCCTCCTCTCATCCCTCATAATGGGCGTAAAAGTCTGATGAATCACTCCCTTACATCAAACCCGTCAGGAGGGCACTTAACATTTCTGTGTCCTTATCACTCACTCTTGCCTATCATTAATAGCATATCACTTTTTTAAATGCAACCATTTCTGTCCTTCTCCATTTTGCCTTTTAAAACAAATTTTAAAAATTTAAAAAATTTGTCAGGTTATTTCCTGTATTTCTTCATTTTCCTTTCTTTATACATTTGAGATGTCCACATACTGCTTTTGTTCTTTCAGTGGCTACCTTCAAAGTTTACCATACATAGTTAACATAAAGTCTTAAAGCTGAACTACACCTTCCTCCCTTTCCTAGAATTCAGCTCTCTTCCTCCCTCTCTGAACTCACATAGTGCTGTTTGAATAGTCTTTAACTCAGCAAAGACATTTTTGAGTTTATTGCTATGCTTACCATTTATCTGCTTCCTATTTTCCTCCCCGTTTTCTTCCTTATTGTTATTGGGTGTTTTTTTAAATGTTTATTTATTTTTGGTTGTTTTGGGTCTTTATTGCTACATGCCAGCTTTTCTCTAGCTGTGGCAATTGGGGCTACTCTCTAGTTATGGTTCGTGAGCCTCTCGCTGCAGTGACTTCTCTTGCTGCAAAGCACAGGCTCTAGGGTGCGTGACCTCAGTAGTTGTTCTATGGCATTTGGGATCTTCCCGAATTAGGGACAGACCCCATGTTTCCTGCATTGGCAGGTGGATTCTTTACACTGAGCCACCAGAGAAGCCCTTGAAGGGTTTTTGTTTGTTTGTTTGTTTTTTTTAATAGTTCTCTTCGTGGTAAACGTTTTCAATTTTGTTTCCTCTAAATACGCTACCCTCTTCTTGAGTAATACTTTTGCCAAGTACACAAGCCTTAGTTGAGAGCTATATTCACTCAACCCTTTATGGTCCATCTTCTGGCTTCTATTGTTCTGTTGAGAAGTCTCACGAATCACTCTCTTATGTTAAACTCCTCCATGCTGGCATCTTTCTGATTATCCTTTTTAAGATCTGTCTTCTCTTTCTGGCTGCTTTCAAGATCTTCTCTTCACCTTTGATGTTTTGTCCTTTCACTACTGTGTGTCTAGACATGGATTTCTTTTTCATTTATCTTTTTCCCTGAAGTTCAGAGTCAAGCATCCCAACTGCCTGCTGAGAATCTCCACTCAGCGACCTAAGGGCGTTCTACATTTGTCGCATCCAGATGTGAGTCCCTGAAGTCCCCTGCCCCAGCCATGCCCCTGTTGCTATTTTCGGGTATCAGAAAGGTCAACTCTATTTTTGTCTCTCAAATTGAAAATATGTCACAAGTCCTCCTTGCTTCCCTCTTGACCTTTTAAAGTTTATTCTCACGCCACAGTCATAATCATCTCTTAAAAGACACAAATTGGATCATCTGAGTCCCCATCCAAATGCACCAATGGCTTGCCATCCCCTTTAGAATATGATCCAAATTCATGAAGTTGGCCCTTCCTCTCTGGCCCCTGCCTGCCGCCCCCATCCTCTTCCTCTCACTGTTCCTCTTCTCATTCTCGATGCTCCTGCCGCCTGGCCATTGAACAGGTTTCCACCTCTGCCAGTCTCTCAGCCTGGGGTACTCGTCCACCTAAGAGCCCATTATCCCCCACTTCATTCAGGTCTTTTCTCAAAAGTCCTTCTTAGAAAAGCCTTCTGTGTCTGAGATGGAATGCACATGCCTTCCCCATCAGGACTGCCTGTCTCCTCCACCCTCTTTTAATTTACACCACTCATCGCCACTGACATGATGATATATTTAGGTGTTCGTTTGTTGGTATCTGTCACCCATTTCTTCCCTACTGGAAGGTATGCAAATGGTTAGGCCTTTATCTGTGTTACTCACAGATACATCCAGGTCTAGAACAGTGACTGGAACATAAATAGGTGGTAAATGTCTGGATGAATGAGTCAGGGGATGAACAGACTTGACTGGGAAGAGACAAAGAGGAGAGGAAACAGACAGAAGAAGGAGGGAGCAGTATCGAGGAGAGCTCTGTTAACTCTCTAAAGCCAACTTAATGTCCAGTCACTTGGTCTTATTCTCTCTGCCCTCAGCATGTCATGCCTTTTTATGGCATGTAATCCACCTTCTAGTTTGGATATGTTTAGACTGTGATCTTCTTTAAAACAAGAACTATACCTTATTCACTTCCACACCCCTGGTGACTAGCCCAGTACCTGCCATATAACAGATGCTCACTCAATATTTGTTAAGTTGAATTAAAACCATATTGGCTAAACTTTAATTTGAAATGTCCTTAGCCTGTTAGCTGAGTCACTTTTGCCCAAAAAATTCAGATTTAAATTTACTTTCAAAAAGCCTAGAATGGAAGGGAGCCCTTTCCTGGGCAATTTTGCTAGTTCAAAGCATCCTGAGAACAAAGTTGAAATGAAAATAGAATGATAAGTCCTTGAGACCAGGGGCTAAATGTAACTACAGCAACTTGGCACTAGTGATCACTGAATGTGCTTTGTAAATAAACAAAAGATGTAAGAATAAATTTTTCTTTTTTTTTTCTTATTTTAAAAATTTTTACAAATGTATTTGTTTCCTTTTTTTTCTTTTTCTTTTTTTTTTTATAAAGAGAATAAATTTTTAAAAGAGCCCCCTCTCTCTTTTTCCTTTTTTTGGTTTCCTAATTTGCAGATTATCTCCAAGGACACTATCTATGACCCCTTCTAGCTAGATTTTTAAAAAAAACATTCTGGTTTCCCTTTGATGTATACACACTCTCATGTGTAAAATAGATAGCTATTAGGAAACTGCTACATAAACAAAGGATGCCCAGTCAGGTGATTTGTGATGACCTAGAGGGGTGGAATGGGTCAGCAGAGAGGGAGGTTCAAGGCAGCGATATATATGTATGTGTGTGTGTGTATATATATATATATATATATGTATCAGTTCAGTTCAGTTGCTAGTTGTGTCTGACTCTTTGCAACCCCATGGACCATAGCACGCAAGGCTTCTCTGTCCTTCACCATCTCCCAGAGCTTTCTCAAACTCATGTGCATTGAGTCAGTGATGCCAGTCAACAATCTCCCGCTCTGTTGTCCCTTTCTCCTTCTACCTTCTATTTTTTTCTGCATCAGGGTTTTTCCAGTGACTCAGCTCATTGCATCAGATAGCCAAAATATTAGAGCTTCAGCATCAGTCCTTCCAGGGAATCTTCAGGGTTGACTTCCTTTAGGGTTGACTGGTTTGCTCTCCTTTCAGTTCAAGGGATTCTCAAGAGGCTTCTCCAACACCACAATTGGAAGGCATCAATTCTTTTGGGGCTCAGCCTTCTTTATGGTCAACTCTCACATCTGTAGATGACCACTGGAAAAACCATAGCTTTGACTATACAGACCTGTGTTGGCAAAGTGATGTCTGTTTTTTAATATGCTGTCCAGGTTTGTCATAGCTTTTCTTCCAAGGAGCAAGCATCTTTTAATTTCATGGCTGCAGTCACTGTCCACAGTGATTTTAGAGCCCAAGAAAATAAAATCTGTCTTCTTTCCATTATCTCCCCATCTGCTTGCTACGAAGTGATGGGACTATCTATCTATCTATCTATCTATCTATATACATACATATGTACTTATGGCTGATTTGTGTTGTACAGCAGCAACCAATACAACATTGTAATCCAATTATCCTCCAATTAAAAAAACCAGACAACAGACTTACGGTTGTAACATATGAGAAGATAGTCAGCTTTGCTTATGATAAAATGTGTAGATATGGGACTTCCCTGTGGTCCAGTGGTTAAATAATGTGCCTTCCAATGTGGAGGAGACAGGTTTGATTCCTGGTTGGGGAACTATGATCCCACACAGCTCGGGGCAACTAAACCCTCCTGCCTCAACAACAGAAAGAAAAGATTCTTCATGCTGCAACTAAGACTAATAAATGAATAAATATTTTTGAAAAATGTGTAGATATAAAAAAAAATACTCTATGCCACTGCAGCCAAGTCAATAAATAAATAAATAAAAATAAACATTAAAAAACTCTAGTTTGGGCTTCCCTGGTGGTCCAGTGTGTAAGGACACCGCCTTGCAGTGCAAGGGGCGCCGGTTTGATCCCTGGCCTGGGAAGATCCCACGTGCCGCGGAGCGGCTGGACCCATGTGTCCGATTACCCAGCCGGAGCTCTGGAGCGCATGTGCCCAGAGCCAGTGCTCTGCAGCGAGAGAGGCCACTGCAATGGGAGGCCCACACAGGCCAAAGGACAAAGATGGATGAAAAAGACCAATAGAAGTGGCAAAAAAAAAGAAAAAAAAGGGAAACAAAACCCCTCTAGCTTCTTTTAGGAGGACTTCACTGGTTCTTAAGTCAAGAAGGGGAAAGCTCAGTGTGTGGGGAAGATGTGCTGAGTGATTTGCCCTTTGCATCCTCTGGTCTCCTGATGTTGCTGGGAAACCAGGAAGCCTGTGAACTGAGGTCCTTTGCGTCTCCTGGCTCTCGTGAGGCCAAGGAGAATTCTGCCCCGCGATGTCACTATACAGACCTGTGTTGGCAAAGTGATGTCTGTTTTTTAATATGCTGTCCAGGTTTGTCATAGCTTTTCTTCCAAGGAGCAAGCATCTTTTAATTTCATGGCTGCAGTCACTGTCCACAGTGATTTTAGAGCCCAAGAAAATAAAATCTGTCTTCTTTCCATTATCTCCCCATCTGCTTGCCACGAAGTGATGGGACTATCTATCTATCTATCTATCTATCTATATACATACATATGTACTTATGGCTGATTTGTGTTGTACAGCAGCAACCAATACAACATTGTAATCCAATTATCCTCCAATTAAAAAAAACCAGACAACAGACTTACGGTTGTAACATATGAGAAGATAGTCAGCTTTGCTTATGATAAAATGTGTAGATATGGGACTTCCCTGTGGTCCAGTGGTTAAATAATGTGCCTTCCAATGTGGAGGAGACAGGTTTGATTCCTGGTTGGGGAACTATGATCCCACACAGCTCGGGGCAACTAAACCCTCCTGCCTCAACAACAGAAAGAAAAGATTCTTCATGCTGCAACTAAGACTAATAAATGAATAAATATTTTTGAAAAATGTGTAGATATAAAAAAAAATACTCTATGCCACTGCAGCCAAGTCAATAAATAAATAAATAAAAATAAACATTAAAAAACTCTAGTTTGGGCTTCCCTGGTGGTCCAGTGTGTAAGGACACCGCCTTGCAGTGCAAGGGGCGCCGGTTTGATCCCTGGCCTGGGAAGATCCCACGTGCCGCGGAGCGGCTGGACCCATGTGTCCGATTACCCAGCCGGAGCTCTGGAGCGCATGTGCCCAGAGCCAGTGCTCTGCAGCGAGAGAGGCCACTGCAATGGGAGGCCCACACAGGCCAAAGGACAAAGATGGATGAAAAAGACCAATAGAAGTGGCAAAAAAAAAGAAAAAAAAGGGAAACAAAACCCCTCTAGCTTCTTTTAGGAGGACTTCACTGGTTCTTAAGTCAAGAAGGGGAAAGCTCAGTGTGTGGGGAAGATGTGCTGAGTGATTTGCCCTTTGCATCCTCTGGTCTCCTGATGTTGCTGGGAAACCAGGAAGCCTGTGAACTGAGGTCCTTTTTTGCGTCTCCTGGCTCTCGGTGAGGCCAAGGAGAATTCTGCCTCCCTGCTCTTATTTTTTAAAAACATTTGCTGGTCTAGGAACATAGGCTGCAGGTTCTGGGTGAATGTCAGGGTTCTCCTCTCCAGGCAGTCTTCTTTGGCCCCTGCACCAAGAGGGGCAAAGTCTGGTGAGCTGACTGTACACAGCCTATCTAGGCCCTCAGCCTTAGCTGGGCTGACAGGGAGTGTGGGTGGAGGAAGAAGGAAAAGACTAGAGTGAGCGAGGTGTCACGGGCGCCCTATAAATCATAGATGTTTGCCAAGTGGAAAAATACCCAGCCCTCAGAATGTCTCATTTTGTGTTTCTTAGAAACACTGCATGAAAGAGGTCAAATGAACCACACCATCTCTGTTGGAGCCAGGTGTGAGCTGCTTCCTTCTGTCCTCCACAAACAGGGCCCGTTTCCCAGTATTCAGTCTGAAGCCTGTTGGACCCGGAATGCCCAGAGGCAACAGCACATACTGCGTCACTGCCCTTTTCAGGACATGTCTTTAACATGCCTGCAAAGCTTCCTGCAGTCTTTAGGCCTCTCCTTAGTCCTGAGCTCTTCAGGATCCGCAGCCCAGACAGCATAGGTCCTATCAGCCAGAGGTTGAGAAGGGAGGAATCTCAGGGCCACTCCGTGTACCTCTCTGAGCCCCTGAGGGTGAAAGCTGCCCAGGCTTCTGAATTCCATTAGATGCAGACCTGGAGGGCAGCCCAGTGTTCCAGCTAGACTCACCCAGGCCCGGCAATACGCCGGGACCAGAATGTGGAAGAAATGACCCACCCACTTCTGACTGAGACTGCAGGATCCCTGTACCTTTTCCAGTGGGCTCTCGGGGAAGATTGGCTTCATGTTGTAACCTAAGGTGGCTAGAGCTGGTTCCACGGGCTGATTCCATCCATCCTTGTCAGAGGGGCTGTGGCTAACAGTCAGGAGCACACATGCTGGTTTCAAATGACCATGGGGGAGCCGCTGTTCAGTCATGTCTCTTTGCGACCCCATGGACTGCAACATGCCAGGCTTCCCTGTCCTTCACTATCTCTCAAAGTTTGCTCAAACTCATGGTCATTGAATCAGTGACACTATACAACCATCTCACCTCTGTCACCCCCTTTTCCACCTGCCTTCAGCATCAGGGTTTTTTCCAATGAGTCATCTCTTTGCATAAAGTGGCCAAAGTATTGGAGCTTTAGCATCAGTCGTGACAAGGAGTATTCAGGGTTCATTTCTTTTAGGATTGATTGTTTTGTTCTCATTGCTGTCCAAGAAACTCGCAAGAATCTTCTCCAGCACCACAATTTGAAAGCATCAGTTCTTCAGTGCTCAGCCTTCTCTATGGTCCAACTCTCACATCTGTACATGACTATAGGTAAACCATAGCTTTCACTGTATAGACCTTTGTCAGCAAAGTCATGCCTCTGCCTTTTATACATTCTCTAGGTTTGTCATAGCTTTTCTTCCAAGGAGAAAACCTCTTTCAACATCAAGTCACTGGGCTTCCCCTGGTGGTCCAGTGGGTAAGGACACTGCCTTGCAGTGCAAGGGGAGCCGGTTCGATCCCTGGCCTGGGAAGATCCCACGTGCTGTGGAGCGGCTGGACCAATGTGTCCAACTACCGAGCCTGAGCTCTGGAGTGCATGCCCCCAGAGCCGGTGCTCTGTGACAACAGAGGCCACTGTGATGGGAGGCCCACACAGGCCAAAGAACAAAGATGGGTGAAAATAGACAAATGAAAGACCAATAGAAGTGACCCTCCCCCCCCCCTCCCACCCCAACCCGCCCCCCAAAAAATAAAATAAAATAATAAAAGAAAAAAATAAAGCAAATAGAATTAAAAAAAAAAAATCAAGTCACTGTCCGCAGTGATTTTGGAGCCCAAGAAAGTAAAGACTGTCACTGTTTCCATTGTTTCCCTGTCTATTTTTCATGAAGTGATGGGACCATATGCCATGATCTTCATTTTTTGATTGTTGACTTTTAGGTCAGCTTTTCCATTCTCCTCTTTCACATTCATCTAGAGGCTCTTCAGTTCCTCTTTGCTTTCTGCCATCAGGATGGTGTGATCTGTATATTTGAGGTTATTGATATTTCTCCTGTTTGTCTTGATTCAAGCTTGAGCTTCATCCAGGCTAGCATTTCACATGATGTACTCTGCATATAAGGTAAATAAGTAGAGTGACAATATGTACTTGATACAATATGTATCAATATGTACTTGATTGGGAACTTGACTGGTTCCCAATTTGGAGCCAGTCAGTTGTTCCATGTCCAGTTCCAACTGTTTCTTCACTTGCATACACGTTTCAAAGGAGATAGTTAAGGTGGTCTGGTACTCCTATCTCTTTAAGAATTTTCCAGAGTTTGTTGTGATCCATAGAGTCAAGGGCATTATTAGCATAATCAATGAAGCAGAAGTAGATGTTTTTCTGGAATCCCCTTGTTTTTTCTATGATCCAATGGATACTGGCAATTTGATCTCTGATTCCTCTGTCTTTCCTAAATCCAGCTTGCACATCTGGAAGTTCTCAATTCACATATTGTTGAAGCCTAGGTTGAGGGATTTTGAGCATTACCTTGCTAGTCATCTCCACTAGCTTTGTTCATAGCAATGTTTCCTAAGGCCCACTTGACTTCACATTTCATGATGTTTGGCTCTAGGTGAGTGATCACACCATTGTGTTCATCTGGGTCATTATATATATATATATATATATATATATATATATATATACACATACATACATACACACACACACATTTTTAAAATTTTGGCCTCTTTTATTGTTTTTTTTGTTATTTATTTTCATCCATCTTTACTCTTCGACCTGTGTGGGCCTCCCATTGCAGTGGCCTCTCTCATTGCAGAGCACCAGCTCTGGGTGTATATGCTCCAGAGCACTGGCTCGTAATTGGACACACTGGCCCAGCCACTCCGCAGCACATGGGATCTTCCCAGGCTAGGGATTGAACCTGTGCCCCTTGCATTGTAAGGTGGACACTTTACCCACTGAACCACCAGGGAAGCCCTATTAATATCTTTTTGTATAGTTCTTCTGTGTATTCTTGCCACCTTTTCTTAACATCTTCTGCTTCTGTTAGGTGCATACCGTTTCTGTCTTTTATTATGCCCATCTTTGCATGAAATATTCCCTTGGTATCTCTAGTTTTCTTGAAGAAATCTCCAGTCTTTCTCCTTCTATTCTTTTCTTCTGTTTCTTTGCATTGTTCACATAGGAAGTCTTTCTTATCTCTCCTTGCTGTTATTTGGAACTCTGCATTCAGATGGGTGTGTTTTTTTTCTCCTTTGCCTTTCTCTTCTCTTTTCTCAGACAACCATTTTAACTTTGCATTTCTTTTTGGAGGATGGTTCTGAACCCTCAATTTTAACTTTGCATTTTCTTTTTTGTCCAGTTCCAACTGTTTCTTCACTTGCATACACGTTTCAAAGGAGATAGTTAAGGTGGTCTGGTACTCCTATCTCTTTAAGAATTTTCCAGAGTTTGTTGTGATCCATAGAGTCAAGGGCATTATTAGCATAATCAATGAAGCAGAAGTAGATGTTTTTCTGGAATCCCCTTGTTTTTTCTATGATCCAATGGATACTGGCAATTTGATCTCTGATTCCTCTGTCTTTCCTAAATCCAGCTTGCACATCTGGAAGTTCTCAATTCACATATTGTTGAAGCCTAGGTTGAGGGATTTTGAGCATTACCTTGCTAGTCATCTCCACTAGCTTTGTTCATAGCAATGTTTCCTAAGGCCCACTTGACTTCACATTTCATGATGTTTGGCTCTAGGTGAGTGATCACACCATTGTGTTCATCTGGGTCATTATATATATATATATATATATATATATATATATATATATATATATACACACACACACATTTTTAAAATTTTGGCCTCTTTTATTGTTTTTTTTGTTATTTATTTTCATCCATCTTTACTCTTCGACCTGTGTGGGCCTCCCATTGCAGTGGCCTCTCTCATTGCAGAGCACCAGCTCTGGGTGTATATGCTCCAGAGCACTGGCTCGTAATTGGACACACTGGCCCAGCCACTCCGCAGCACATGGGATCTTCCCAGGCTAGGGATTGAACCTGTGCCCCTTGCATTGTAAGGTGGACACTTTACCCACTGAACCACCAGGGAAGCCCTATTAATATCTTTTTGTATAGTTCTTCTGTGTATTCTTGCCACCTTTTCTTAACATCTTCTGCTTCTGTTAGGTGCATACCGTTTCTGTCTTTTATTATGCCCATCTTTGCATGAAATATTCCCTTGGTATCTCTAGTTTTCTTGAAGAAATCTCCAGTCTTTCTCCTTCTATTCTTTTCTTCTGTTTCTTTGCATTGTTCACATAGGAAGTCTTTCTTATCTCTCCTTGCTGTTATTTGGAACTCTGCATTCAGATGGGTGTGTTTTTTTTCTCCTTTGCCTTTCTCTTCTCTTCTTTTCTCAGACAACCATTTTAACTTTGCATTTCTTTTTGGAGGGGATGGTTCTGATCACTGCCTCCTGTACAATATTATGAACCTCCGTCCATAGTCCATAGTTCTTCTGGCACTCTTTTAGATATAATCCTTTGAATCTACTTGTAACTTTCCCTGTATAATCATAAGGATCCTATTTAGGTCATACCTGAATGGGCTAGTGGTTTTCCCTACTTTCCTCAATTGAAGTCTAAATTTTGCAATAAGGAGTTCATGATCTGAACCACAGTTAGCTCCTGATCTTGTTTTTTGCTGACTGTATAGATCTTCTCCCATTTCTGCCTGCAAAGACTATAATCAACCTGATCTCAGTATTGACCATCTGGTGATGTCCGTGTGTAGAGTCATCTCATGTGTTGTTGGAGGAGGATATTTGCTATGATCAGTGTGTTCTCTTGACAAAATTCTATTAGCCTTTGCCCTGCTTCATTTTGTACTCTAGGGCCAAACTTGCCTGTAACTTCAGGTATCTCTTGACTTCCTACTTTTGCATTCCAGTCCCTTATGATGAAAAGGACATCTTTTTTGGTGTTAGTTCTGAAAGGTCTTGTAGGTCTTCATGGAACCTTTCAACTTCAACTTCTTTAGCATGAATGGTTGGGGCATAGATCTGTATTACTCTGATACTGAATGGCTTACCTTGGAAACAAACCAGGATCATTGTCATTTTTGAGATTGTAGCCAAGTACTGCATTTCGGACTCTTTTGTTGACTCTCAGAGCTGCTCCATTTCTTCTAAGGAATTCTTGTCCACAGTAGTATAATGGTCGTCTGAATTAAATTTGCTCATTCCTGTCCATTTCAGCTCATTGATTCCTAAAATGTCAATGTTCACTTTTGCCACCTGTTTGACCACTTCCAGTTTCCCTGATTCATGAACCTAATATTCCAGGCTTCTATGGAATATTGTCCTTTACAGCATTGGACTTTACTTTCACCATCAGACTCATTCATAACTAGGCATTGTTTCTGCTTTGACTCGGGCTCTTCATTCCTTCTGGAAACCCTATTTCTCCACTCTTCTCCAGTAGGGCTCGGTAAAGCTGTTATTTGGAACTCTGCATTCAGATGGGTGTTTTTTTTTTTCTCCTTTGCCTTTCTCTTCTCTTCTTTTCTCAGACAACCATTTTAACTTTGCATTTCTTTTTGGAGGGGATGGTTCTGATCACTGCCTCCTGTACAATATTATGAACCTCCGTCCATAGTCCATAGTTCTTCTGGCACTCTTTTAGATATAATCCTTTGAATCTACTTGTAACTTTCCCTGTATAATCATAAGGATCCTATTTAGGTCATACCTGAATGGGCTAGTGGTTTTCCCTACTTTCCTCAATTGAAGTCTAAATTTTGCAATAAGGAGTTCATGATCTGAACCACAGTTAGCTCCTGATCTTGTTTTTTGCTGACTGTATAGATCTTCTCCCATTTCTGCCTGCAAAGACTATAATCAACCTGATCTCAGTATTGACCATCTGGTGATGTCCGTGTGTAGAGTCATCTCATGTGTTGTTGGAGGAGGATATTTGCTATGATCAGTGTGTTCTCTTGACAAAATTCTATTAGCCTTTGCCCTGCTTCATTTTGTACTCTAGGGCCAAACTTGCCTGTAACTTCAGGTATCTCTTGACTTCCTACTTTTGCATTCCAGTCCCTTATGATGAAAAGGACATCTTTTTTGGTGTTAGTTCTGAAAGGTCTTGTAGGTCTTCATGGAACCTTTCAACTTCAACTTCTTTAGCATGAATGGTTGGGGCATAGATCTGTATTACTCTGATACTGAATGGCTTACCTTGGAAACAAACCAGGATCATTGTCATTTTTGAGATTGTAGCCAAGTACTGCATTTCGGACTCTTTTGTTGACTCTCAGAGCTGCTCCATTTCTTCTAAGGAATTCTTGTCCACAGTAGTATAATGGTCGTCTGAATTAAATTTGCTCATTCCTGTCCATTTCAGCTCATTGATTCCTAAAATGTCAATGTTCACTTTTGCCACCTGTTTGACCACTTCCAGTTTCCCTGATTCATGAACCTAATATTCCAGGCTTCTATGGAATATTGTCCTTTACAGCATTGGACTTTACTTTCACCATCAGACTCATTCATAACTAGGCATTGTTTCTGCTTTGACTCGGGCTCTTCATTCCTTCTGGAACTATTTCTCCACTCTTCTCCAGTAGCATATTGGACACTTACTGATCTGGGGAGTTATCTTTCAGTGTCATGTCTTTTTGCCTTTTCATACTGTTCATGGGGTTCTCAAGGTGAAAATGTTGAAATGGTTTGTTTCCTCATCTGAAAGTGGGAGCAATGACAGTACCTACACTTTATGTTGTTAAGAAGATTATATGAGATGATATCTGGAGAAGGAAATGGCAACCCACTCCAATATTCTTGTCTGGAAAATCCCATGGACAGAGGAGCTGCTGGTGGGCTATAATCCATAGTGTCGCAAAAGATCTGGACACGACTTAGCGACTAAACCACCACCACGAGATGGGATCTGCAATGTGATTAACAAGGTACCTGGCATTTTAGAAGGGCTTGGAATACAAGGGCATTATTGCTAGGTTGAATGACAGGAGCCTGAATTATAGAGGGATTTATAGTGCTTACAGGATGTACAGTAAACAGCCTCCACCTGTAAAAGCCATGGTAGTCTGAGAGTTGTTGAGTGAGGCTGGAGCCAAGTGGTGGGTCTGCAAGTGAAGCCCTGGCTCCTCCATCTGGGCTCCCAGCTATTCAGGAAGCAAGGCTGGATTGAGTCTCAGCTGATCTAGCCTAGTGATGCCATGTGGGACAAGCTATTAATCCCATCAACCACCCTGAGAGAGGTATGTATTATCCCAGTTTTCAGATGAGAAGATTGGAACTTAAGAGAGATTGGATTTGTGGCTGGTGGTCACCGAGTGAATATGCACCAGACCTGAGATTTGGACCCTCAGTGTTTGACTTTATAGAATAGCTGTCTTTTCTGTTGTTGTATCTTGCCAGCAATTAGAACTTTTAAGTTTTGTGGAATCCCCTACCACATGTGTATCAGTGGGAGGAAAGCTCCTTGCCTCTATCAGCCAGAGTGAGCAACTGGACCCATTTCCACTGTTCACTGAGCTTCCTAGGTGGTGCTAGTGTTAAAAAACTCATCTGCCAGTGAAGGGAAACATCAGGGACATGGGCTTAATCCCCAGGTTGGGAAGATCCCCTGAAGGAGGGCACAGCAACCCACTCCAGTAATCTTTCCTGAAGAATCCCATGGAAAAAGAAGCCTGGTGGGTTAGAGTCCATAGGGTCACAGAGTTGGACACAACTGAAGAGACTTAGAACCACACTCCACTATTCACCAAACACAAACTTCAAATCTTGCACAAGGCTGCAAAGCGAGTGGGCACTAAGGACAGGCCTGCAATGGTCCCTTGAGGGAGGCTCTGTCTGACTCTGGCCTCCTGCCCAGGGGTGCTTGTGTCCTGGCTTTCTGAGTCTCTGATTCCCACCCACTCTCTAAACCCTTGCCCCAAGCTTTCTGCAGCTCTGCTCTCAAAGGAATTGCACAGTTAACATGTTCAAAAGATCTGGACACGACTTAGCGACTAAACCACCACCACGAGATGGGATCTGCAATGTGATTAACAAGGTACCTGGCATTTTAGAAGGGCTTGGAATACAAGGGCATTATTGCTAGGTTGAATGACAGGAGCCTGAATTATAGAGGGATTTATAGTGCTTACAGGATGTACAGTAAACAGCCTCCACCTGTAAAAGCCATGGTAGTCTGAGAGTTGTTGAGTGAGGCTGGAGCCAAGTGGTGGGTCTGCAAGTGAAGCCCTGGCTCCTCCATCTGGGCTCCCAGCTATTCAGGAAGCAAGGCTGGATTGAGTCTCAGCTGATCTAGCCTAGTGATGCCATGTGGGACAAGCTATTAATCCCATCAACCACCCTGAGAGAGGTATGTATTATCCCAGTTTTCAGATGAGAAGATTGGAACTTAAGAGAGATTGGATTTGTGGCTGGTGGTCACCGAGTGAATATGCACCAGACCTGAGATTTGGACCCTCAGTGTTTGACTTTATAGAATAGCTGTCTTTTCTGTTGTTGTATCTTGCCAGCAATTAGAACTTTTAAGTTTTGTGGAATCCCCTACCACATGTGTATCAGTGGGAGGAAAGCTCCTTGCCTCTATCAGCCAGAGTGAGCAACTGGACCCATTTCCACTGTTCACTGAGCTTCCTAGGTGGTGCTAGTGTTAAAAAACTCATCTGCCAGTGAAGGGAAACATCAGGGACATGGGCTTAATCCCCAGGTTGGGAAGATCCCCTGAAGGAGGGCACAGCAACCCACTCCAGTAATCTTTCCTGAAGAATCCCATGGAAAAAGAAGCCTGGTGGGTTAGAGTCCATAGGGTCACAGAGTTGGACACAACTGAAGAGACTTAGAACCACACTCCACTATTCACCAAACACAAACTTCAAATCTTGCACAAGGCTGCAAAGCGAGTGGGCACTAAGGACAGGCCTGCAATGGTCCCTTGAGGGAGGCTCTGTCTGACTCTGGCCTCCTGCCCAGGGGTGCTTGTGTCCTGGCTTTCTGAGTCTCTGATTCCCACCCACTCTCTAAACCCTTGCCCCAAGCTTTCTGCAGCTCTGCTCTCAAAGGAATTGCACAGTTAACATGTTCAAGAACAAATTTCTAATCCACCCCTCCTAAATCGTAATCATTCCCATTCAGTAGATGGTAACTCAGTCCGCTGGTTACTCAGGTCAAAAGCTCTGGAGTCAGCCTTGCCCTCTCTCTCTTCCACAGTCATGTCCAACACGGGGAGAAATCCACCTCAGCTTTACCTTCCAATCACAGACCTGATCACTGTCCTTGCCACTGATCTGAGTCACCACCACTCCTCACCTGTCTCAGTTAGTGTAAAAGTCAAACTCTACAGCAGAGGCAAGGGCTCAGGGGACTGGGTCCCCATCTCCTCTTGGATCACCTCCCCTCCTATGCAAACATGTCATGCAGCCCTGTAGGACTGGTTGCTCTAAACTGTAACCCCTGACTTGCCTCCATGTCTTAGATATGATCATACTCCTTTTCCTCAAATGACTTTCCCTTGTGTGTTGCAACTGGATTCCTACCATGGTGGTGGTAGTTTGGTCTCTCAGTTGTGTCCGACTATTGCGACCCTATGGACTGTAGCCCGCTAGGCTCCTCTGTCCATGGGATTTCCTAGGCAAGAATACTGGAGTGTGTTACCATTTCCTTCTCCAGGGGATTGTCCCAACCCAGGGATCTAACCCAGATCTCCTGAACTGCAGGCAGATTCTTTACTGACTGAGCCGCCAAGGAAGCCAAATTCCTACCACATCCAACAAATTCTTATTCCTCAGACTTCAGTCAGACACTTCCTCTCTGAAAGCTTGTGTTAGGAATCTTAGGGCACAAGGCTTGGCCAAAAAGAAGCCTGGTGGGTTAGAGTCCATAGGGTCACAGAGTTGGACACAACTGAAGAGACTTAGAACCACACTCCACTATTCACCAAACACAAACTTCAAATCTTGCACAAGGCTGCAAAGCGAGTGGGCACTAAGGACAGGCCTGCAATGGTCCCTTGAGGGAGGCTCTGTCTGACTCTGGCCTCCTGCCCAGGGGTGCTTGTGTCCTGGCTTTCTGAGTCTCTGATTCCCACCCACTCTCTAAACCCTTGCCCCAAGCTTTCTGCAGCTCTGCTCTCAAAGGAATTGCACAGTTAACATGTTCAAGAACAAATTTCTAATCCACCCCTCCTAAATCGTAATCATTCCCATTCAGTAGATGGTAACTCAGTCCGCTGGTTACTCAGGTCAAAAGCTCTGGAGTCAGCCTTGCCCTCTCTCTCTTCCACAGTCATGTCCAACACGGGGAGAAATCCACCTCAGCTTTACCTTCCAATCACAGACCTGATCACTGTCCTTGCCACTGATCTGAGTCACCACCACTCCTCACCTGTCTCAGTTAGTGTAAAAGTCAAACTCTACAGCAGAGGAAAGGGCTCAGGGACTTGGTCCCCATCTCCTCATGGAGCGCCGCCTCTCCTATGCAAACATGTCATGCAGCCCTGTAGGACTGGTTGCTCTAAACTGTAACCCCTGACTTGCCTCCATGTCTTAGATATGATCATACTCCTTTTCCTCAAATGACTTTCCCTTGTGTGTTGCAACTGGATTCCTACCATGGTGGTGGTAGTTTGGTCTCTCAGTTGTGTCCGACTATTGCGACCCTATGGACTGTAGCCCGCTAGGCTCCTCTGTCCATGGGATTTCCTAGGCAAGAATACTGGAGTGTGTTACCATTTCCTTCTCCAGGGGATTGTCCCAACCCAGGGATCTAACCCAGATCTCCTGAACTGCAGGCAGATTCTTTACTGACTGAGCCGCCAAGGAAGCCAAATTCCTACCACATCCAACAAATTCTTATTCCTCAGACTTCAGTCAGACACTTCCTCTCTGAAAGCTTGAGTTAGGATGATTTGGCTCCTCCGCACACTCTCTTCACCACTAGTCACCTCTGCCTGTTCCAGAAAGTACAAACCCAGCCTCAAACCCAGTCTTATCTTAGGAAACTCACTTCCCCTGCTCCATGGATGGGGAAGCCTTGGTCAGGGTTGGTTACTCCTGCCAGCAGCAGTTTAACTCTTCTAAACTCCAGTAGCATCTGGTACACAGCTTTACTAGAAAACATAGCTTTGGGCTTGCCAGACTATCTTTTTCTAGCCCTCAGACCCACAATTCTGTTATCTTCAGTGCCTTGCACAATTCTTGGCACAGAGATGTTCAATGAATATTGAAACAAAAAATAATTCCAGGGCTTCCCTGGTGGTCCAGTGGGTAAGGACACCGCCTTGCAGTGCAAGGGGCGCCAGTTCGATCCCTGGCCTGGAAGATCCCACGTGCTGTGGAGCAGCTGGACCGATGTGTCCAATTACCGAGCCAGAGCTCTGGAGCGCATGCGCCCAGAGCCGGCGCTCTGCGACGACGGACGCCACCGTGATGGGAGGCCCACAGGAGCCAAAGAACAAAGACAGATGAAAATAGACAAGTGAAAGACCAATAGAAGTGGCCCGCCCACTCCCCTCCCTCCCCAACCCGCCCCCCCCCAAAATAAATAAATAATAAATATTAAAAAAAAAATTCCAAAAGAACTTAAGCAGAGTTGCATACATAACTGTGAGCAATCAGAGTATGATTTATAATGTCATTATAGATATGATCATACTCCTTTTCCTCAAATGACTTTCCTTGTGTGTTGCAACTGGATTCCTACCATGGTGGTGGTAGTTTGGTCTCTCAGTTGTGTCCGACTATTGCGACCCTATGGACTGTAGCCCGCTAGGCTCCTCTGTCCATGGGATTTCCTAGGCAAGAATACTGGAGTGTGTTACCATTTCCTTCTCCAGGGGATTGTCCCAACCCAGGGATCTAACCCAGATCTCCTGAACTGCAGGCAGATTCTTTACTGACTGAGCCGCCAAGGAAGCCAAATTCCTACCACATCCAACAAATTCTTATTCCTCAGACTTCAGTCAGACACTTCCTCTCTGAAAGCTTGAGTTAGGATGATTTGGCTCCTCCGCACACTCTCTTCACCACTAGTCACCTCTGCCTGTTCCAGAAAGTACAAACCCAGCCTCAAACCCAGTCTTATCTTAGGAAACTCACTTCCCCTGCTCCATGGATGGGGAAGCCTTGGTCAGGGTTGGTTACTCCTGCCAGCAGCAGTTTAACTCTTCTAAACTCCAGTAGCATCTGGTACACAGCTTTACTAGAAAACATAGCTTTGGGCTTGCCAGACTATCTTTTTCTAGCCCTCAGACCCACAATTCTGTTATCTTCAGTGCCTTGCACAATTCTTGGCACAGAGATGTTCAATGAATATTGAAACAAAAAATAATTCCAGGGCTTCCCTGGTGGTCCAGTGGGTAAGGACACCGCCTTGCAGTGCAAGGGGCGCCAGTTCGATCCCTGGCCTGGAAGATCCCACGTGCTGTGGAGCAGCTGGACCGATGTGTCCAATTACCGAGCCAGAGCTCTGGAGCGCATGCGCCCAGAGCCGGCGCTCTGCGACGACGGACGCCACCGTGATGGGAGGCCCACAGGAGCCAAAGAACAAAGACAGATGAAAATAGACAAGTGAAAGACCAATAGAAGTGGCCCGCCCACTCCCCTCCCTCCCCAACCCGCCCCCCCCCAAAATAAATAAATAATAAATATTAAAAAAAAAATTCCAAAAGAACTTAAGCAGAGTTGCATACATAACTGTGAGCAATCAGAGTATGATTTATAATGTCATTATAGAACTAGTACATAGCAACACTATTACAGTGTCATTACATAACTATTCCACAATGTTATCAATTTTCCTATGTGAGCTGTAATCATTTGTCAGGTTCAATGTTAGAATTTTTCTAGGCCTATCTTCGGGTATGAGATGTTTTCCATCTTCCAGTAACTCTTACCTATTAGTTCCAAAGCTTTTAACAGAAGGAAGGTCATGTTAGGAAGGAAATGGAGAAGTCTTTTGTAGGTTATATTTGTCTTGTGTTTGGCAAATGTCTCATCACTGACTTGACTGCAGTAGGGCCTGAGCTGAGGGGCGGGCAGAACCCTGTGCTGAGAGTGCCGTAAGTCGCAGCAAGTCCTCAGCAACAGGCCTGCCTGAGCAGCCAAGAGCTATGGTATCTGTCCGTTAGCCAATGTCAGGGTGTATTTGAAAACTTAAACAACATGTTTCATTGCATCTCAAGCCTCCCAGGCATCAACCGGCTGAAAACCAAAAAATAAAATAAAATAAAATTGAGATTATCACCCTAGGGGTGGCATACGTTTCTGGCTTCTTACTGCTGAACTGTTTCAAAATACTGCGCCCATGCTGATTTGTTTTGGAGTCATCCAATGTTTCGCTATTTTTAAAAGATACTTCCAGGGGACTTCCTTAAACCTCTTCCTAAATAACATTCCCTTTCTGTATCTCATGGGCTCTTTGCTTTGGAGGATGACTGAACCCAGACTGTCAGGACATCCACTCCTGGGAGCTTGGTGAGCATCCCTGTTGACCTGCCAAGGGCCATGGATGACATGGTCTCAGGACCTAAAAAGGTCTGCATGAGAGGACTGCTTTATGTCTCAGTGAAATGGCTGTCCTTTCTCAAGTTCAAGGCTAGTCTTCCTACCTGTACTTTGAGTCTCATATCCCCTCCTTCTTTGGGTATCTCTGTCTTATCTAATAGCTCCTTTACCCTTATCTTCAAATTCTACTTCCTTGTAGAATTCAATTCAAATGTCAGGTTCTTAAAGAATCTTTCTTGATTTTTTTCTCCCCTCCCAAATCTGTCCCAAGCTTGAGAGTGCTCCTCCTACTCTCTCCTATCGCAGGAGTACATTCCCTCGGTTAGAGCATTTGTCATAATATTAAGTGGGCCAACCCCTGTTTGGGAATGGAGGTTTTATTTTGATTTCGGTGTACTTGAAGCTTATTAGAGTTTCTGAAAACAACAGGTCAGAATTTAATAAATGTCTGTGCAGTATTATAACCGTATTAATTATCTCATGACTCATATGCAAATTTTCTAGTCCAGGTTCCTCATTTTATAGAAAATAGATGGAGAGCCATAGAAGTTGAATAACATGTATAAGAACTTACAATCATTCAGAGGAGGGTAACAGCCTACAGTCTTGGATTCTTGACTAATCAGAGACCTCTGTTCCTTGTATTAGGCCCTTCTGAGATTCAGTGCACCAATTGCACAGTGGATTTCCCACATTTGGATAAGAAGGACACAATGTCTGATAAATCTCTTTTCTTAGACTTTTCCTAGTATATATGATTTTGACAATGTTTTTATTGATAGAAAAACTCCAAGTCATGAGAAATGGACCCTTAAATGGGACGGCCTGGTTTGATGCAGAGTATTGAGATCTGAGAATTGGGTGTTTATGTGACACATATATAAGTTTTTAAGTGGATTAAAAGATGACTACCATACTCTGTTCTTAAGCCTCGGTCAAGCTAGTTGGTGATATAATGGCAGGTCCACAAATAAGTGTTAGGACAGAATGTAATAAATCAAAAGAGAGTTAAGAATAAGAACAATGGATGTACAGTGTGGAAGAAACTACTGGAAGTTAGGAAAGTCAGGGAAGGTCCTGTAAAAGTTTCAATGAGAACACAAAATGAGTACAGTTTTAATAGACACGGACAAAGGCCTTTCAGGTGGAAAGAGTAAACTTTAAGGCTAAGATCTGTAGAGGAATTTATAAAAAATAGCAATAAAAATATCTAGCCATCTGTCCTTTATTTATCCCTGGAAAGGCAGATGGCAGCAAGAGGAGTAAATCTTTTCCCTCAAAAGGAATAAAATAGACAAACTTTCTGGAAATTGAGCAAAGGCATACAAGAAATCAAGAACCTTTTATTCAAGAAATATTACTGACCTTCAGGTAAGAACAGTGTGTCTGCAGTATTTCAGCCGAGGGCTGCTCTCATCGCCTTAACACTCCATCTGCATGGCAGTTCTCCCAGGCAGGATACTCTGGGGTGGCGTGAGTTCATAAAAACTCCATTCTCCTAGGCATTGTTAGAAATATCAATCTCTCATAAAAACTCCGTTCTCCTGGGCATTGTTAGAAATATCAATCTCAGTGCCAAAAGAGCAGCTGGCCTGAGATTTTGGTTCTAGTAGGGAATAACCAACAGATTGGCCAGAAATTTAACAGCTGACGTCCATAGAATGACACGATAGTGTACCTAGACACATACCCCTGGTGGTTGGGAAGGCTACAAGCAAGAGCAAGGCAGAATAGATATTCAGGAAAGACTAGAAAGAGCACTTGCTGTTGTTGTTTAGTCATGTCCGACTCTTTGCAGCCCCAAGGACTGCAGCACACCAGGCTTCCCTCGCCTTCACTATCTCCTGGAGCTTGCTCAGACTCACATTCATTGAGTTTGACACCATCCAATGAGTCAGTGATGCCATCCAACCATCTCATCCTCTGTCACCCTCTTCTCCCTCTGCCCTCAGTCTTTCCCAGCATCGGGGGCTTTTCCAATGAGTTGGCTCTTCACATCAAGTGGCCAAAGTATTAGAGTTTCAGCTTTAGCCTCAATCCTTCAAGTGAATATTCAGGATTGATTTCCTTTAGGATTGACTGGCTTGATTTCCTTGCAGTTCAAGGGACTCTCAAGAATCTTCTCCAACACCACAGTTCAAAAGAAAGAGCCCTACATGTCTGCATATATTCCTGGCTGAATGTGAGGCCTTGGACACAGGCAGCTCTAATGAGGGTCCAAGGTAAAGTAAAACCTACATGAACTTGTAAACAGCACGAACTTTGAATTGGTCCACAGCCTGCACACAGATCCACTGACAAAGGACAGAAGACTTTACTGGCTAAAGATATTTGAGTACAACTTCTGACAGATCACCAGATGACCACAAAGCAATGTTGATGCAGGGGTGACTCTTAGGAAGTTGTATTTAAAAATATAAATAACATTCAAAACATTAACACTGGGCAGAAATATTAGTGACCGTGAACCCTAGGAAAGACAATCACTATAGAGTTGGTCTAGGGCAATCACCGAACAAACAAAACAGAAAAGTGGCAATAAGCAACAATCACCATCTCCGTGGGTGAAGGAGATTGATAATAATTTAGGGTTCCTACAATTTTACCTAAAATATCCAGTTTTCAATGAAAAACATAAGATATGCAAAGAAACAAAAAATGACCTATTCTCAGGAAAAAGTAAGTAGCTAATAATACAGCCTCCATCCCTGGCTTCCACCCACTAACTGCCAGTAGCACCAAAGTCAACCCCAACCCCAACCCCCAGGTCATGAAAAACATGTCTTCAGATGTTGCCAAATATGTCCTGGGGGAGGCAGGGAAAATATTATCCCTTTATTGAGGACCACTGCTCTAAAGCTACAATTATCAACATAATGTGGTATTAGCATAAGGAAAGACATAGATCAAGGGACAAAATTAAGAATCCAGAAATTAAAACCTTACATTTATGATCAACTGATATTTTGCAGAGGTGCCAAAGCAATTTAATAGGGAAAGGATAGTCTTTTCAGTGAACGTGTGCGTGCTAGGTCACTTTAGTCATGGCCAGCCTTTCGCGACCCTAGTGACTGTAGCCTGCAACCTGACCCCCTGGACTGTAGCCCACTAGGCTCCTCTGCCCATGGGATTCTCCAGGCAGGAATATTGAAGAGGGTTATCATTTCCTACTCCAGAAGATCTTCCTGACCTAGGGATGGAACTCACGTATCTTATGTTTCGTGCGTTGGCAGGCAGGTTCTTTACCACTAGCACTGCCTACATGCAAAAATGAGACTTATCAGATAGGAGAAATTAATTCAAAATGAATCAAACACCCAAAAAAAAAATTTAAAAGAAGAAATTTAATTCCCTAAAAACCACAGCCTGCACACAGATCCACTGACAAAGGACAGAAGACTTTACTGGCTAAAGATATTTGAGTACAACTTCTGACAGATCACCAGATGACCACAAAGCAATGTTGATGCAGGGTGACTCTTAGGAAGTTGTATTTAAAAATATAAATAACATTCAAAACATTAACACTGGGCAGAAATATTAGTGACCGTGAACCCTAGGAAAGACAATCACTATAGAGTTGGTCTAGGGCAATCACCGAACAAACAAAACAGAAAAGTGGCAATAAGCAACAATCACCATCTCCGTGGGTGAAGGAGATTGATAATAATTTAGGGTTCCTACAATTTTACCTAAAATATCCAGTTTTCAATGAAAAACATAAGATATGCAAAGAAACAAAAAATGACCTATTCTCAGGAAAAAGTAAGTAGCTAATAATACAGCCTCCATCCCTGGCTTCCACCCACTAACTGCCAGTAGCACCAAAGTCAACCCCAACCCCAACCCCCAGGTCATGAAAAACATGTCTTCAGATGTTGCCAAATATGTCCTGGGGAGGCAGGAAAATATTATCCCTTTATTGAGGACCACTGCTCTAAAGCTACAATTATCAACATAATGTGGTATTAGCATAAGGAAAGACATAGATCAAGGGACAAAATTAAGAATCCAGAAATTAAAACCTTACATTTATGATCAACTGATATTTTGCAGAGGTGCCAAAGCAATTTAATAGGGAAAGGATAGTCTTTTCAGTGAACGTGTGCGTGCTAGGTCACTTTAGTCATGGCCAGCCTTTCGCGACCCTAGTGACTGTAGCCTGCAACCTGACCCCCTGGACTGTAGCCCACTAGGCTCCTCTGCCCATGGGATTCTCCAGGCAGGAATATTGAAGAGGGTTATCATTTCCTACTCCAGAAGATCTTCCTGACCTAGGGATGGAACTCACGTATCTTATGTTTCGTGCGTTGGCAGGCAGGTTCTTTACCACTAGCACTGCCTACATGCAAAAATGAGACTTATCAGATAGGAGAAATTAATTCAAAATGAATCAAACACCCAAATGTAAAAGCTAAAACTATAAAACTTTTAGAAGAAGACACAGGTCTAAAGTTTTTGTGACCTTGGATTGGGCAAAAAAAGGAAAACCCTTAAAATAAAATATTGCTAAATTATACTTTATCAAAATTAAAGTTATGTTGCATTCAAAATAGAGCATTAAAAACACAAACCACAATCTCAGAAAAAGCACAGTATAACAAATCCTTGCAACTCAATAAGGCAGTCCAGTTTTTTTAAATGGGCAAAATATCTGAAGAGACATTTTACCAAAAACATCTGCACGGCTAATAGCACAGACTCAACACTGTTAGTTATTAGGAAAAGGAAAATGAATGCTGTATTCAGATATAACTTCACACCCACTAGAATGGCTGTAACAGATAATAACAAATGTTGGTTGCAATGTGGAAAAACTGGTATTCTCATCCTTTTACCTTGCTGATGGGTATGTAAAAACAATCACTTTGAAAGACTGTATGGCAATTTTAAGTTGTACATAACTTTGTCATGTTACCTAGCATTTCCAAGCCCTGAGTACATATACAGGAGAAATAGAAACGTATGTCCACATGCAAGGTTCATAACAGCACTGTTTATAATAGCCCCAAAGTGGAAACCAAAATGTCCATTAATTGATGGATAGACAAAATATAGAGTATCCACATAAATATTTTCAGCAATAAAAAGGAACAAACTCTTGAGACTTTGCCATCACATAGCTATAGCTGGAAAACCCTACGTTAGAGAAGCCAAGTGAAAAAGATCACATGAAATGCCTAGAAAAGGGAAACCTATAAAGACAAAAGGCAGATTAGCGGTTCTCAAGGGCTAGGGTATGAACAGAAACTGGCTGCAAATGGACATGCAGGATTTTTATGGCTTGTGGGAGGGTTGTACAATTCTGTAAGTTTACTAAACATCACTAAAATTCCCCCTTAAAACAGTAAATTTTCATTTTATGTAAATCATACCTCAATAAAGCTGATAATTTTAAAAAGTTAAGCAAATGGCAAAAAAGTTCTTATATGCTTGCCACAGAAAGATAATTGTGTAATTTTTTTTTTTTTTTTTTAAAGATTTATTTATTTAGGGCGGGGGTTGGGTTGGGGAGGGAGGGGAGCAGGCAGGCCACTTCTGTTGGTCTTTCATTTGTCTAGTTTCATCAATCTTTGTTCTTTGGCCCCTGTGGGCCCCCCATCGCAGTGGCATCTGTTGTCGCAGAGCACCGGCTCTGGGCGCGTGCGTTCCAGAGCTCCGGCTCGGTAACTGGACACATCGGTCCAGCCGCTCCGTGGCACATGGGATCTTCCCAGGCCAGGGATCGAACCGGCACCCCTTCCACTGCAAGGCGGTGTCCTTACCCACTGGACCACCAGAGAAGCCCTATGTATGTGTTTTAACAAAATGTTCTACTATACAGTTTTAAAACTGATTGGTTCACACATATTAATATATTTGTGAGTCACTAGTAACAATAGCAAAACTGCAGGAGACACTTCATGAAATCATGAATGATGAAACTGCAAAACCATTTTAAGGATCCGCTAATGCCTTAATTTTACTTGCTTTTGGTTTTAGTTTCCTTGTATATAAAACAAAGAGGTAGAGCTGTAGTTTTCTTGGTTCTTTGCTGCCCTTCCCCTCTTTAATTTTTTCTACTTCTTTGGATTTATTACTTCAATCTGTTTCTAATGAAAATCGTTAAAACCAGCAACTAACACTGTTACTACTAACACTGGGTACATGTTTAATTATTTAAAACATATCTCCCTTTACAGACAAAATTTAAAATATTTTTTTCAGCAATAAAAAGGAACAAACTCTTGAGACTTTGCCATCACATAGCTATAGCTGGAAAACCCTACGTTAGAGAAGCCAAGTGAAAAAGATCACATGAAATGCCTAGAAAAGGGAAACCTATAAAGACAAAAGGCAGATTAGCGGTTCTCAAGGGCTAGGGTATGAACAGAAACTGGCTGCAAATGGACATGCAGGATTTTTATGGCTTGTGGGAGGGTTGTACAATTCTGTAAGTTTACTAAACATCACTAAAATTCCCCCTTAAAACAGTAAATTTTCATTTTATGTAAATCATACCTCAATAAAGCTGATAATTTTAAAAAGTTAAGCAAATGGCAAAAAAGTTCTTATATGCTTGCCACAGAAAGATAATTGTGTAATTTTTTTTTTTTTTTAAAGATTTATTTATTTAGGGCGGGGGTTGGGTTGGGGAGGGAGGGGAGCAGGCAGGCCACTTCTGTTGGTCTTTCATTTGTCTAGTTTCATCAATCTTTGTTCTTTGGCCCCTGTGGGCCCCCCATCGCAGTGGCATCTGTTGTCGCAGAGCACCGGCTCTGGGCGCGTGCGTTCCAGAGCTCCGGCTCGGTAACTGGACACATCGGTCCAGCCGCTCCGTGGCACATGGGATCTTCCCAGGCCAGGGATCGAACCGGCACCCCTTCCACTGCAAGGCGGTGTCCTTACCCACTGGACCACCAGAGAAGCCCTATGTATGTGTTTTAACAAAATGTTCTACTATACAGTTTTAAAACTGATTGGTTCACACATATTAATATATTTGTGAGTCACTAGTAACAATAGCAAAACTGCAGGAGACACTTCATGAAATCATGAATGATGAAACTGCAAAACCATTTTAAGGATCCGCTAATGCCTTAATTTTACTTGCTTTTGGTTTTAGTTTCCTTGTATATAAAACAAAGAGGTAGAGCTGTAGTTTTCTTGGTTCTTTGCTGCCCTTCCCCTCTTTAATTTTTTTCTACTTCTTTTGGATTTATTACTTCAATCTGTTTCTAATGAAAATCGTTAAAAACCAGCAACTAACACTGTTACTACTAACACTGGGTACATGAATTTTTTCATATTCAAGTCTCATAAAAATCTGTATTATCTCCCTTTTACAGACAAAAATTTAAAAGATTTTCTTAGGGTTAAGAAATTGAAATTTTCGAGAAGAAAGGGGAGGGGGGTAGTTATTTTGCTCAGTGGTCACAGAGATTGTTTGGAGTGATGAAAAAGTTTTGTATATAGTGGTGATGGTTGCACAACACTGTTTATGTATTCTTAATTCCACACACATTTGGCTAAAATAGTAAACTAAGTTATACTTTATCACACAAAATTTTTCTTAAGATCTTAAGTTGTTAGGTCAGCCGACAGGGTTCTTTTAAGAGCCTTACTGAGATACAACTGGCATAATAAGCTGTGATTTATTGTATATGTTGCACAATGATTACAATAAAGTACTTAACACTTCCATCACCTCCATACATTTTGTGGTGTGTGTGAGAACACAACACCTTCTAACACTTTCCAAGTGTGATACTGTGTTGTTAACTAGAGGCATCATGCTGAGCATTCTATCCCTTCAACTTGTTTATCTTACAAATGCAAGTCTGTACCCTTTGACAAACATCTCCCATCCCTCAGACTCTGCCAATTACCCTCTACTGTTTCTATGAAGCCATACTCAACATGAATGCTATTTGCATGTTAACAGTGTTTTGTAACCCAATGAAATAATGGTGAGAACCTGATACCTGAAAGAGGCTCAGATTTTATCAAATAGTCATGGAGAGAACTTCCGAAGTTAGGTCCACAATTCATTTTCATACATCTATACTTCATATTTCCTAGGTTAAATTTTTGATTAAGTTAAAATCCACTGTGGCAGGAAGTAGACTTTAGGATGTAAACTGCTTGTTATTTTGGTCTTTATACTACCCTATTTGATGCTTCATGGCACTGCTTTTAAATATCCTATGCTTTTACATCAATAGAGTAAACCACTATCGATAGCTGATCCTAACCCTCAAGCCCCTTAGCTCTGTTTTTGCTCAAGAATCACTTACGGGTCAAGTGACAGAAGACGACCCAGTGATTAACACAATTTTTAAGCCGGATGGTCTCAGAGGTTGGACTAGGCTAGTTCTCAAGAGGTAAGTCACACAGGCCTTAATCGTATTAAACCCTAACACTGTTACTACTAACACTGGGTACATGAATTTTTCATATTCAAGTCTCATAAAAATCTGTATTATCTCCCTTTACAGACAAAATTTAAAAGATTTTCTTAGGGTTAAGAAATTGAAATTTTCGAGAAGAAAGGGGAGGGGGGTAGTTATTTTGCTCAGTGGTCACAGAGATTGTTTGGAGTGATGAAAAAGTTTTGTATATAGTGGTGATGGTTGCACAACACTGTTTATGTATTCTTAATTCCACACACATTTGGCTAAAATAGTAAACTAAGTTATACTTTATCACACAAAATTTTTCTTAAGATCTTAAGTTGTTAGGTCAGCCGACAGGGTTCTTTTAAGAGCCTTACTGAGATACAACTGGCATAATAAGCTGTGATTTATTGTATATGTTGCACAATGATTACAATAAAGTACTTAACACTTCCATCACCTCCATACATTTTGTGGTGTGTGTGAGAACACAACACCTTCTAACACTTTCCAAGTGTGATACTGTGTTGTTAACTAGAGGCATCATGCTGAGCATTCTATCCCTTCAACTTGTTTATCTTACAAATGCAAGTCTGTACCCTTTGACAAACATCTCCCATCCCTCAGACTCTGCCAATTACCCTCTACTGTTTCTATGAAGCCATACTCAACATGAATGCTATTTGCATGTTAACAGTGTTTTGTAACCCAATGAAATAATGGTGAGAACCTGATACCTGAAAGAGGCTCAGATTTTATCAAATAGTCATGGAGAGAACTTCCGAAGTTAGGTCCACAATTCATTTTCATACATCTATACTTCATATTTCCTAGGTTAAATTTTTGATTAAGTTAAAATCCACTGTGGCAGGAAGTAGACTTTAGGATGTAAACTGCTTGTTATTTTGGTCTTTATACTACCCTATTTGATGCTTCATGGCACTGCTTTTTAAATATCCTATGCTTTTACATCAATAGAGTAAACCACTATCGATAGCTGATCCTAACCCTCAAGCCCCTTAGCTCTGTTTTTGCTCAAGAATCACTTACGGGTCAAGTGACAGAAGACGACCCAGTGATTAACACAATTTTTAAGCCGGATGGTCTCAGAGGTTGGACTAGGCTAGTTCTCAAGAGGTAAGTCACACAGGCCTATAGTTTGTTTCCTTAAAATTAAATGGCATGACAATTTTCCTTTAAGCAAGCTCTTCATCTTTCTATAACATCAAGGAATATGAAGATTTGCTAAATCAAAAGAAATACTTCCTGAATGTTTCCAAAGTCTCCCAACTGAAAGTCAAAGTTCTTCTGAAAATAGGGAGTCTGGACTGTGTTGTTATCAGTGGGTACAAATGAACGATAAACAAACTTTTCACTTAAAGAACATCTTTATTTAATCTTTAATGTACAATATTACCTTTAATCCCAACTGAAAGTCAAAGTTCTTCTGAAAATAGGGAGTCTGGACTGTGTTGTCATCAGTGGGTACAAATGAAGGATAAACAAACTTTTCACTTAAAGAACATCTTTATTTAATCTTTAATGTACAATATTACCTTTAATTTATAAAACTTACATGTGGAGGGCATAACTGGAAATCAGTTCAGGAGTGGCCAGTGGGCACTGATTTAGGTTATATCTGCCCTACTTATTAGTTCAGGGAAAAATTTTACCAGTGAATTTGAGACCAGTAAGATTGAGAAATGGCATTTCAACTTCCAAATCCAGTATCAAAACTGGGAATGCTTTATTCAACTAATCCAACAAAAACTAACTTCTAAATTTTCTAAAAAAAAGTCACTTTTCCCAAGAAAGAGGTGAGCTTATCTCCACAGTTTTCTGGTAGACAATCTGCAGTGGAAGTTCATAGCTTTCAAATAGCTGCAGCACACTGTTAATTGTTTAAAATCCTCTGCGTATTAACGTCGATGTATGTGGGTGTGTCCGTGTACTCACACTCACACTGAGCTGAAGCCATCTGTATGGTATACTGGACCCAGAAGGGTAACTTATTAGTGATGTGTGTTCCCTCTGTCATTGTGCGTACAGGCTTCCTCTCCTCTAGGATCTCCAAATACAGTGAAATATTTTATAAACTTCTTCATACATACATACTAGCAATGTGGTATTGTGTCTTTTCACAAGTTCTACTGAGCTCAAAGTTTAAAATGGATCAGTTGTTCAACAGAAGGCTGAGGATGCTTTAATTGAAATACGATGCACAGTGACATTCTGCAGTAATGCTACTGACTTGAAAAGGATTTGAGGCAAATACAAGAAGAGGCAAGGACCTCTTCTTTTGGACACATCTTTATCTGTGCATTCCTCAGATTTAGGCTGTTGTAGAGATAACAAGGATAGTAGGACCCGTCTGCAGTCGAAAGAAAGGAATGTGGTTGCCACATGGCAACTGAGGCACACAACCCATTTTCTGTTGCTTAAAATATTTTCAGGAGATTGGTTTCTGTTGTACAAAGGTTTTGTATCACATTTTTGTCACAGGGCTCTTAGAAGTGGAGGAATCTTTGCAGCTCCAGCCATCCAGAATCCTGGTCCAAAGATCAATGAGCAGGCAGAACCTGGAGCAAATATACTCATTTTGATACCACAGAGACCCTTCCTTTTACATGGAGCCTCTTGCATTGTGGCATTAAGTGACAAAGCAAGGATAAGGACTGACAGCATACCCCACAAACAAACAAAATGCCTCTTTCAAGATAGTTGTACCATATTGAAACCTGAACAACCTGCAGCGGAGTAGAGCTATTTTCAAGACAATAACATATATAGGTTCAGGTTACACAAATCCATACAACCATACATACACAGGTTTTTTTGCTTTAAAAATGAACTATGTATTCAAAACACATATGAAAGATGTATATCAAACACTATAGGGTCTTACACAAATTAAAATTGGGATCAAGAGTTAGCAACTATGATCCATGGGCCAAATCCAGCCCTCCTTGTTCCTGCAAATAGTTTTATTGGCAACAGCCACCCACACGCCTTCCTTTACATATTGTCTATTCCTGCTGTGACGGCTCAAATGCAGAACTGAGTAGTAGAGATAGAGCCTGTAGGGCTCACAAAGCCTGAACTATGTATCATCTACGCCTCTGGAGGAAAGTTTGCTGATTCATTATAGATCATGAATGAGTTAAAGAAACAGAAAATCACCTTCGTCAATGTTCCTGAACCATACACATTAAAGTATCTCCAGATCATATCTGATTACTCAAATATTCTGCTTAGAATTTACACAGCCCAAACCAGCCAGCAACTATGTCTATTAATTAATAGAAGCAATACTAAAAATCTGTGTATCACTGTATTCATGTGTGTGTCTACATAAAGAGTAGATTATGATATGAGCTAGCCAATCTGAGTGTAAGGAAACCTAAAGAAAAGTAAGAACTCAAAATACCATAACAGGAACAGTTATTAGGGACTTTGAAACATTTCAGCATATTTTTCTTTATATTTAATAGCATGGGACCATTACTAGGAACCACAGCAGGGCATAAACAATTTACAACTGCAAACTTTACCCATTTAATTATGTGACAAAATCTTTTGAATATAAAATAACAAGCATTTCTATAAAACATTAACTTTTAATTATGTAATTAAAGTGATAATAGCAAAATAAGAATGCTTTTATTTCTAAAGTAGATATTTTAGTTGGAGTTGCATCAGAAATCAAGTATTTCTTTTACATTTTTCAAGAGACTTTAGTTATTAACTACAATTAGAGTTGTTAGTATTATATAGTAACACATTGTTTAAAATATATTATAAACCATTTCTTCTTTAATTTAAAGGAAATATAAAATTAACATGAGACACAACCATACAATCTTCAAGATAGTTGTACCATATTGAAACCTGAACAACCTGCAGCGGAGTAGAGCTATTTTCAAGACAATAACATATATAGGTTCAGGTTACACAAATCCATACAACCATACATACACAGGTTTTTTGCTTTAAAAATGAACTATGTATTCAAAACACATATGAAAGATGTATATCAAACACTATAGGGTCTTACACAAATTAAAATTGGGATCAAGAGTTAGCAACTATGATCCATGGGCCAAATCCAGCCCTCCTTGTTCCTGCAAATAGTTTTATTGGCAACAGCCACCCACACGCCTTCCTTTACATATTGTCTATTCCTGCTGTGACGGCTCAAATGCAGAACTGAGTAGTAGAGATAGAGCCTGTAGGGCTCACAAAGCCTGAACTATGTATCATCTACGCCTCTGGAGGAAAGTTTGCTGATTCATTATAGATCATGAATGAGTTAAAGAAACAGAAAATCACCTTCGTCAATGTTCCTGAACCATACACATTAAAGTATCTCCAGATCATATCTGATTACTCAAATATTCTGCTTAGAATTTACACAGCCCAAACCAGCCAGCAACTATGTCTATTAATTAATAGAAGCAATACTAAAAATCTGTGTATCACTGTATTCATGTGTGTGTCTACATAAAGAGTAGATTATGATATGAGCTAGCCAATCTGAGTGTAAGGAAACCTAAAGAAAAGTAAGAACTCAAAATACCATAACAGGAACAGTTATTAGGGACTTTGAAACATTTCAGCATATTTTTCTTTATATTTAATAGCATGGGACCATTACTAGGAACCACAGCAGGGCATAAACAATTTACAACTGCAAACTTTACCCATTTAATTATGTGACAAAATCTTTTGAATATAAAATAACAAGCATTTCTATAAAACATTAACTTTTAATTATGTAATTAAAGTGATAATAGCAAAATAAGAATGCTTTTATTTCTAAAGTAGATATTTTAGTTGGAGTTGCATCAGAAATCAAGTATTTCTTTTTACATTTTTCAAGAGACTTTAGTTATTAACTACAATTAGAGTTGTTAGTATTATATAGTAACACATTGTTTAAAATATATTATAAACCATTTCTTCTTTAATTTAAAGGAAATATAAAATTAAGGATTTTATAACATGAATCATACTGGAAACACTTAAAATTGTATGAACAACTCATATAGAAAATGCCACTGGAATCACAAAGTGTTCTAACACTTGAAAGTACCGAGCACAATGCTTGGCACAGCACACGTCAGGTATGCTTTGTTGGTTCACTCACTCACTCACTCACTCACCCAGTCAAAAGGAATCCAAGCCTCAGGAGAAACTCCATGATGAGAATGACAAGCACAACCTTTTACCAACAAATCTGTCGTTTTAACAAAGACTTTGGCAATGGAGAATGGAGAGAAGTCAATGATCAAAATCTCAAACTGCTTGGTTAAAATCCACCAAGTGAAGTCCTGGGTTGTCCTACAGAACATCGCAGAGAATCGGGGCCAATATTCCACAACAGGAATATATTCCTTCAATACCCAGGGTTTGCTTTTACACATAAACACCTGCTCAAAGACAAGAGTAAGTGGGTGTCAGACATAAAAACAGCACATCTGTGCAACCCACCAGAAAAAAAGAACCCTGTGACTGAGTTCTTATTTTTCTGCACTGGGACTTCTTTTTTTGGTTGGGACCACATTCTCTTGGTTTTAACAGCTTTATACTGCTTTGAACCAAAGTGTGATTCTAAGATTCTAAAAGAAAGAAAAATAAATATAGTAAGTGAAGGATGTTCAACATCTCTTTTTTTTTCAACATTGCTGTTTTTCTTTTATATACTAAATGATCTATCTACTCTGCACATTTGTGCCGAAGGCACAAAGTAATGTCTGCTTTTGAGGAGGCACCTGGAAAGGAGCATTTCTAGGCTCTTGTTGCAGGAGGTGTTATAAATGTAATGAATGTTTAACCTGAGTCATAAGGTCTACAAAATGCAAAGGACTGGAAAGGATAGAACAAAGTAAAGAATACTCTTGGAAACTAAGCAGAATATGGGAATAATATGGGATAAGGGCTGACCTTGGAGAAAAGAAGTTTTTAAATCTACAGCAAAAATAAAACATGACACTGGCAACTCATAGTTGACTTAAATTTAACTACCTTTGGTATTCAGAGAAGAAAATAAGAAAAAAGAAGCATTGTGGCAAGCTCTAGCCTTCTCACCATCGCAAGGATGATGAAGACGACTCTTCCTTTGTCCCTCTCAAAGCTTTTGCTTGTACCAGAACTGGCCATGCTTGGACACTTCTCTGCCTTCTCCTCAGCTCCAGAAATACCAACAGAGTGCTTAGGGTAGGGGTTCTGTCTTCTCATTTCTTGAGAAGTTCCTAGGGAACCAAGAAGGTTCCTTTACTTGGTATTCTTCTAAAGGAAGCGAGGAAGTGTTCATTGCCATCTATAAAGTCATTCTGGGTCTTCTGCCAAGTCAAGTTTTTCATTTTTTTTTAAGTGACTCATAAGTGGGGTTGTGCTATTTTTAGGAGCAAAGTTCATGCTTTTTGAGAACCAAACACTTTCCCTTTCTCTTCTAAAGTTAGTCATCTACCCTTTTCATTTAAAATTTTTAATTTTTCAACTAGTAAAAGACAATTACAATTTCAAAATATGTACTAAAATTCAACTTTCCTAAAGATTTAAATAAATACTTCAACTGGCTGGCTCTACATCCTTACTTTCTATGCATACTGAACATCTTTAGGTGGTTATCATTTATGGATCATCTTCTGAACTGTGAAAACTGAGTACTTGTGGTATAAGATGAACACCCTTAAAAATACTTAATTATATTAATTTATTAAATCTTTTTCCAATTTAAATCTACCACATGCTAATAAAAAAATAAAAACTGTGAAATTAAGACAACCTTCAGAACTCTAAAGTGGGCTTCCTGCACATTGTTTTATGAAATCTTCAAATTCACAGTAAAGATTAGAGTAATAAAACTATTCCCAACTATTACTGTCAATGGAAGCTGTCTGTAGTAAACGTTAGGAAGAAAGAGTCTTGCATTGTGACATAAATTCAAGGGACAGAATATTTATAAGTTTTAGATATTTATCTTATATTTCCTGATAAAATTTAAGTTATTCCCCCACAAATATAAAGAAACAGTAATTTCTTTAGAAAGAAATACCATTGCAAAATCCGTTGATGGTAAGAGAAAGCCCCTTAGATATATCCCTAATTTGGTGTAATATAATTAATTATACCATTATAACACATTTTAATCATGAACAATTGCTATATCTGATTAATTATTATTTGGATTTCTATAAATACCCTTGGAGGAAAAAAAGTTGAATTTATCTTTTACATAAAATACTTATGAAAAGCTCACTCATTTGATGGGATAATAAAGGACTCCCTACCCCCAAAATAGGTAAGGAAGTTTCACTACATTTTGTTTTTGATTTAATAAATTGTGAAAAGTAATTTGGCTCATCAAGGTAAATTCAGAGCTGTGTAACAGTACGGTAAATTTTGCCAAGTCACATAAAGAGCTGGAAATTGAGGGAGTCTATTAAGTTTATAGTGAAAGTGAACAAAATTTAATTGGTAGATTTGCTGGTTTGAAAAAATAATCTCCTACCAACAAAACCAAGGCTTTCTCTTAGAACAGGTTTCAAGGCAACAAACTGTAGCATTTTCCCCACTTTTTGTCATGCTACCAACACTAGACTGAACAACATGCATGAAATTCCAAACCCAGGCTCGTAAGTAGTGGTGACGATAAATAGTAGTTTCAATGATTTCATACGGAGACAAAGATTTGAAGAGTATTCTTCGTGAGATCATGCTCCCAGAGAAATCAAATTTAACCAAGAAATTTCAATGGAATAGACCGCAATTTGAAATGGTTGCCAGTCTGGTCATCTAATGGGAACTTGAAAATTCAGAAAGGGATAGGTATTGTTTCTTTTTCCAGTCTTCCTACAGCTGATGCATTTTCATTGTTCTTTTGCTCTTGTTCATTTTAATCCATTTGATTATTAAAAACGGAGGGAAAAAGAGGACAAACAAAATGTAAAGATTAAGACTTGAAAGCTGCTCCGCTTTGGGAGGAACAAATATATAATTGGTTCCAAAGGCCATCTCCCAACTCCTGCAAGGTGCTCCACATTCTTGACTTAGTAAGTCTAGCTTCCAGACTCCAGGACTCTAGAAATAATGACTTATAAGTTGTTTATCTAAAAATTATTTCCTTTGATATTTATCTTATATTTCCTGATAAAATTTAAGTTATTCCCCCACAAATATAAAGAAACAGTAATTTCTTTAGAAAGAAATACCATTGCAAAATCCGTTGATGGTAAGAGAAAGCCCCTTAGATATATCCCTAATTTGGTGTAATATAATTAATTATACCATTATAACACATTTTAATCATGAACAATTGCTATATCTGATTAATTATTATTTGGATTTCTATAAATACCCTTGGAGGAAAAAAAGTTGAATTTATCTTTTACATAAAATACTTATGAAAAGCTCACTCATTTGATGGGATAATAAAGGACTCCCTACCCCCAAAATAGGTAAGGAAGTTTCACTACATTTTTTTTTTGATTTAATAAATTGTGAAAAGTAATTTGGCTCATCAAGGTAAATTCAGAGCTGTGTAACAGTACGGTAAATTTTGCCAAGTCACATAAAGAGCTGGAAATTGAGGGAGTCTATTAAGTTTATAGTGAAAGTGAACAAAATTTAATTGGTAGATTTGCTGGTTTGAAAAAATAATCTCCTACCAACAAAACCAAGGCTTTCTCTTAGAACAGGTTTCAAGGCAACAAACTGTAGCATTTTCCCCACTTTTTGTCATGCTACCAACACTAGACTGAACAACATGCATGAAATTCCAAACCCAGGCTCGTAAGTAGTGGTGACGATAAATAGTAGTTTCAATGATTTCATACGGAGACAAAGATTTGAAGAGTATTCTTCGTGAGATCATGCTCCCAGAGAAATCAAATTTAACCAAGAAATTTCAATGGAATAGACCGCAATTTGAAATGGTTGCCAGTCTGGTCATCTAATGGGAACTTGAAAATTCAGAAAGGGATAGGTATTGTTTCTGTTTTCCCGTCTTCCTACAGCTGATGCATTTTCATTGTTCTTTTGCTCTTGTTCATTTTAATCCATTTGATTATTAAAACGGAGGGAAAAAGAGGACAAACAAAATGTAAAGATTAAGACTTGAAAGCTGCTCCGCTTTGGGAGGAACAAATATATAATTGGTTCCAAAGGCCATCTCCCAACTCCTGCAAGGTGCTCCACATTCTTGACTTAGTAAGTCTAGCTTCCAGACTCCAGGACTCTAGAAATAATACAGCAACAGGCATAATTTCTCAAGTGATTCTCTCGTTAAGAATCAAAGCACATCAGATCTCTGTCCTACACACATCAGAATATGTTTTGGTCAGGTATAAAATGGAATCATTTCAAAGTTGAAATATCTACAAGTTGAAAAGTCTTGCGGGGAATAGTCATGTTTCACCCTGCCATGTTGACTTAAGAGGTCCAAGTTTTCAAAAGGCCCCTCTTGAGGCTAATTTCTATAGTGGTCCATGTAAACAAAACACAGGTGAGAATGGTCTTTCTGGAGCTGCGTTCATCGAACAGCAGGGTTTCTTGAAAGTGTGGTGTTGGCTAAATGTAACACAGGCAGAGGATGAGCCTCTGTGTTAAATACCCAGTGGTCTAAAGGTAAAAGGTCGTCACCGGAGAACAGCAAATACAAATATCTGAAAACAACAACAAAAAAAGGAAAAATCAGTTTCAATTACAATGCAACAAGAAGATCAAGTGATTTCAGGTATAATGACAGAGGACACCAATAACCTATTTTGAGTAACTTTGATGAAAAACACACCAGAAATAAACATCAGTCATTCAAATGATTAAGAACACAAAAGCAATGTATTCCAGAAAAGTACATAAGAAATTTCAATGGAATAGACCGCAATTTGAAATGGTTGCCAGTCTGGTCATCTAATGGGAACTTGAAAATTCAGAAAGGGATAGGTATTGTTTCTTTTTCCAGTCTTCCTACAGCTGATGCATTTTCATTGTTCTTTTGCTCTTGTTCATTTTAATCCATTTGATTATTAAAAACGGAGGGAAAAAGAGGACAAACAAAATGTAAAGATTAAGACTTGAAAGCTGCTCCGCTTTGGGAGGAACAAATATATAATTGGTTCCAAAGGCCATCTCCCAACTCCTGCAAGGTGCTCCACATTCTTGACTTAGTAAGTCTAGCTTCCAGACTCCAGGACTCTAGAAATAATACAGCAACAGGCATAATTTCTCAAGTGATTCTCTCGTTAAGAATCAAAGCACATCAGACCTCTGTCCTACACACATCAGAATATGTTTTGGTCAGGTATAAAATGGAATCATTTCAAAGTTGAAATATCTACAAGTTGAAAAGTCTTGCGGGGAATAGTCATGTTTCACCCTGCCATGTTGACTTAAGAGGTCCAAGTTTTCAAAAGGCCCCTCTTGAGGCTAATTTCTATAGTGGTCCATGTAAACAAAACACAGGTGAGAATGGTCTTTCTGGAGCTGCGTTCATCGAACAGCAGGGTTTCTTGAAAGTGTGGTGTTGGCTAAATGTAACACAGGCAGAGGATGAGCCTCTGTGTTAAATACCCAGTGGTCTAAAGGTAAAAGGTCGTCACCGGAGAACAGCAAATACAAATATCTGAAAACAACAACAAAAAAAGGAAAAATCAGTTTCAATTACAATGCAACAAGAAGATCAAGTGATTTCAGGTATAATGACAGAGGACACCAATAACCTATTTTGAGTAACTTTGATGAAAAACACACCAGAAATAAACATCAGTCATTCAAATGATTAAGAACACAAAAGCAATGTATTCCAGAAAAGTACATAAGAAAATCCAGTAAGATGAACAACTAGACCTCTGAAGGAAGCCAATTATAAAGCAAATTCGGCGCACCTGTCTGAAGCATATAAAACACAGCTGTGAAATGGCATAAAACACACCAATCCATGATTTTTAGACATTCATATGTTTTGGCAGCTTACAGAGATCACAGTGTAGGTAGAAATCAATTAATCTCTACGTGTTAGTCACCAGTCGTGTCTGATTCCTTACGACCCCATGGACTGTAGCCCGCCAGGCTCCTCTGTCCATGGAATTCTCCAGGCAAGATTACTGGAGTGGTTGCCATTCCCTTCTCCAGGGGATCATCCCAACCCAGGGATCAAACCCAGGTTGCCTGCATTGCAAGTACCTACACTTATTAATAAACACTAAAAGAAATAAGTAAAGTACATTATTTGGACACAGCAATGACTTTCACATACTCCTAATACGTTAGTTTTTGTAGTTCTTAGAGCAGATACTGAAAACTGTTCAAAAAAAGTTCTAAAAACATTATGGATCTACAGGAGGTTTAATCATTTATTAGTCTCTCTTAATAGGTAACAGCATTGTTTATACACAGACATACATATTTACACCTCTCCACGAACACTGCAGAACACAGTGGTAACTTAGAAGTAAAAATAATAGTTTACACAATGATTCTTATCATTATAGGTAAGAATGTCATATATATAATGTATCATGCTAAGTAGTATAACTGGGCACATTCCAATCTGAATTCTATTAGAGGGTTACCAAAGTGAGCATAAAACTATACAGAGTTAGGGCTTCCCTGGTGGTCCAGTGGGTAAGGACACCACGTGCCGGTTCAATCCCTGGCCTGGGAAGATCCCATGTGCTGTGGAGGGGCTGGACTGATGTGTCCAATCACCGACCCGGAGCTCTGGAGTACATGCGCCCAGAGCCAGTGCTCTGCGACAACAGAGACCACTGTGATGGGAGGCCCACATGGGCCAAAGAACAAAGATGGAAGAAAATAGATAAATGAAAGACCAGCAGAAGTGGCCCACCCACCCCACTCCCTCCCCAACCCGTCCCCCACCTCCCAAAAAAAATTAAAAAATAAATAAATAAAAGAAACATGCTGAAAATGTTTTTTTTGTTGTTTTGGTTTTTTTCTAAAAAAAAAAAAAACTATACAGAGTTAGGCAACCTGGGCTCTAACTCGATCTTAGTAGTACGTAGCACTTAATGCCTTGGTGAAGAATTCTTTCATAGTATTTTAGTAAACTTCCTGACTTTTAATTTTACTGTTACAGTTCCGGATGGCAGTAAAAACACACTGCCCTGAGGTAAATGGGGTAACCGCATAGCTGGTAAAGCTGGAATGGAGAGTGACAGGGCTTCCAGTCTCACTCTCTGATCCTAGACCTTGAGGTCAGCTTGACTGATTAACTCACCAGGTTACAGGTAGAGAAGCTAAAACTGAAAGAGGCTTTATGGACACAGCAAGAGACTCTGCTGGGTCTGCTTACTGTGTGGAGATGAGCCGCACAAGCTCTCTGTGTTCTGGGCACAAACATGTCCAGGAGGGCTATGCTCTGTGAGCTCCATGTCTCTTGGTTAAATGTGGGCTAATGGATCAGGCTCACTCTAATCTCATCACTCCCTGGGAGAGGACCAAGTGAAGGAATAGACAGAAAATGCACTTTCTGGTAAAATGATTTCTTTCCATTGGGAAGTGCTATAGAAGAATGTCATATATATAATGTATCATGCTAAGTAGTATAACTGGGCACATTCCAATCTGAATTCTATTAGAGGGTTACCAAAGTGAGCATAAAACTATACAGAGTTAGGGCTTCCCTGGTGGTCCAGTGGGTAAGGACACCACGTGCCGGTTCAATCCCTGGCCTGGGAAGATCCCATGTGCTGTGGAGGGGCTGGACTGATGTGTCCAATCACCGACCCGGAGCTCTGGAGTACATGCGCCCAGAGCCAGTGCTCTGCGACAACAGAGACCACTGTGATGGGAGGCCCACATGGGCCAAAGAACAAAGATGGAAGAAAATAGATAAATGAAAGACCAGCAGAAGTGGCCCACCCATCCCACTCCCTCCCCAACCCGTCCCCCACCTCCCAAAAAAAATTAAAAAATAAATAAATAAAAGAAACATGCTGAAAATGTTTTTTTTTGTTGTTTTGGTTTTTTTCTAAAAAAAAAAAAAACTATACAGAGTTAGGCAACCTGGGCTCTAACTCGATCTTAGTAGTACGTAGCACTTAATGCCTTGGTGAAGAATTCTTTCATAGTATTTTAGTAAACTTCCTGACTTTTAATTTTACTGTTACAGTTCCGGATGGCAGTAAAAACACACTGCCCTGAGGTAAATGGGGTAACCGCATAGCTGGTAAAGCTGGAATGGAGAGTGACAGGGCTTCCAGTCTCACTCTCTGATCCTAGACCTTGAGGTCAGCTTGACTGATTAACTCACCAGGTTACAGGTAGAGAAGCTAAAACTGAAAGAGGCTTTATGGACACAGCAAGAGACTCTGCTGGGTCTGCTTACTGTGTGGAGATGAGCCGCACAAGCTCTCTGTGTTCTGGGCACAAACATGTCCAGGAGGGCTATGCTCTGTGAGCTCCATGTCTCTTGGTTAAATGTGGGCTAATGGATCAGGCTCACTCTAATCTCATCACTCCCTGGGAGAGGACCAAGTGAAGGAATAGACAGAAAATGCACTTTCTGGTAAAATGATTTCTTTCCATTGGGAAGTGCTATAGAAGGATCTCATGTAAATATACAAGTTACGTAAGAGTTTTAGATAACAGAAGTGGTACTTTATTTTTAAGCATCCATTAAACAATCTTAATAAAGACTGAGCAGCCTCCCTACCCCCAACGTCATGTCCATCTGGAGCCTCATGATGTAATTTTATTTGAAAATAGGGTCTCTGAGATATATTCAGATTTCAAGAGGAAACCATCCTAGACTTAGAGTGGGCCCTAAAACCAACTGCTTCTATCTTTATAAGAGAATGGAGAGAGAGATCTAGACCCAGGGACATGAAAGTCATGTGAACGTGGAGGCAAAGACTCCAATTAAGCTCCCACCATCCAAGGAACACCTTCAGAGGAAAATGATTTCAGACGTCCGGACTGCAGAGCTGTGAGAGAATTAAACTTCTGCACCACCACCAAGCTTGTGGTGAGCCCTAAGAAACCAATACAATGTCCATGCCTTCCCTTCCAAGGATTCTTCTGGACCCTAAGCAGGGGTTTTGACTAACTACTTCTTGGAGAGTCAAATAAGCCCTAGTCACCAGGGGCCAGACTACAGACATACAGCTATATTTTAAAATGTACAGCAAAATAAATGTTTGAAATTAAAGCAAAATAGCTTAACAATTCATATCAACTCACGGCATGGTACACCATTACTGACTTTGAACTAGGATTTTAAATACAGAACTGGAAAGGTGTGATCTTTACTGTGAAAGCTGAGAAAAGTCTAATTTAAATGAGCTATCAGACTATTAGATATTTTTACCTCTCATACGGATATTTTATGACTACAGTTCAAAGTTAGAGATAACAGATGACAAATGGCAGTGACTAACGCCTTGTAAATACACAAAAAGGTGCTATTAAGTGCTTCAGTTTTACTGGATGTCTTGATTACCTTTTAGAACTTTCCTCTTTTTTAAGTTTTTTTTTTTTTTTTTTTGGTCACTTCTGTTATCTTTCATTTATTTATGTTTGTTCTTTGGCCTGTGTGGGCCTCCCATCGCAGTGGCCTCTGTTGTTGCAGAGCGCCGGCTCTGGGTGCATGTGCTCCAGAGCTCTGGCTCGGTAACTGGACACATCAGTCCAGTCGCTCCGCAGCACGTGGGATCTTCCCAGGCCAGGGATTGAACCGTCGTCCCTTGCACTGCAAGGCGGTGTCCTTACCCACTGGACCACCAGGGGAAGCCCTTAGAACTATTTTTAAACACTATGCACATACATCTCTTTTATCTTTCTTTTATCTATAAAGACAAGACATTCAGAAGAGGTGATGGTGCCAGAAGTCCTTTCAACTGACTGCTGGTAGTATTTACCAAACAGGAAAAGTTTTACAGAAAGAACAGGCAACCTATGGAGAAACAGAAAGGTTAAAGAACCAACCACCAAGCTAATGTTCTTTAGCTAACCCTTTATGTTTATCAAATGAGCCTTGCTTGGTAGGTAGTTTTTTCCACAACCACCAGTGGAAGCATCCAGGGTGTTATGGATTAGATATTACAATGCTAAAGGCTTGCATTAGAGACTACAAGTAACTCATAAGAAAACCTCAGACTGCTTGAAAACTCCATACTCCTAATGTTTAAATAATGTCTTAGGACAGGCTGGTTAGAAGATACTCAGTGGAAATTACATTCTAAAAGATGATACATTAAAATATACAATTTTTAACCTTTCCAAATGATCTACCCCTCTGTGCTTTTCCCCACATCTTTTCTTAAATCTTAAAGTTGTTTCTTGGTGGAAAAGGGTGGTGGGGGGGGAAATACTGAAACAAACATAGGAGTATTGTGGATCTAAATGCATTTTATTTCAGATTTTCTTTTATTTATTCATATTTATTTATTTATTTGGCTGTGCTGGGTCTTTGTTGTGACACTTGGAATCTTTAGCTGTGGCATGTGGGATCTAGTTCCCTGACCAGGGATTGAACCCAGGCCACCTGCATTGGGAGAGTTAAGTCTTAGCCACTGGACCACCAGGGAAATTCCACCAAAGGCATTTTTTTTAAAGATAAACAGGAGGCAGAATGTGTGTGGTCTTGAGACACGAAGGGGCTGGGGAAAACTCATCTTCCTCTCCTTTAGGGGTCTAATAATTTAGGGTGACTTTCCTATATGACAGAGGATACTGAAACTACATAAACAGCTGGGGTTATCTCATATAAAAAAAAAGCCCAGAGGTAGATAGTAAAAACGGTCAGTTAAAGATTAATGAGAAAATACTGAACCTTCCTGGTGCCAAAAGACCTTATTCTTTTCTTAGGAAAATTAGAGAAAACTTCTAACCGTCCCTTGATACGTATGTAAATCTTTTAGAAGTTTTATAAACCTCTTGCCAGCATGAAACAAATTTCTAAGCCTGGAGCCACACCATCTCTTTTATCTTTCTTTTATCTATAAAGACAAGACATTCAGAAGAGGTGATGGTGCCAGAAGTCCTTTCAACTGACTGCTGGTAGTATTTACCAAACAGGAAAAGTTTTACAGAAAGAACAGGCAACCTATGGAGAAACAGAAAGGTTAAAGAACCAACCACCAAGCTAATGTTCTTTAGCTAACCCTTTATGTTTATCAAATGAGCCTTGCTTGGTAGGTAGTTTTTTCCACAACCACCAGTGGAAGCATCCAGGGTGTTATGGATTAGATATTACAATGCTAAAGGCTTGCATTAGAGACTACAAGTAACTCATAAGAAAACCTCAGACTGCTTGAAAACTCCATACTCCTAATGTTTAAATAATGTCTTAGGACAGGCTGGTTAGAAGATACTCAGTGGAAATTACATTCTAAAAGATGATACATTAAAATATACAATTTTTAACCTTTCCAAATGATCTACCCCTCTGTGCTTTTCCCCACATCTTTTCTTAAATCTTAAAGTTGTTTCTTGGTGGAAAAGGGTGGTGGGGGGGGAAATACTGAAACAAACATAGGAGTATTGTGGATCTAAATGCATTTTATTTCAGATTTTCTTTTATTTATTCATATTTATTTATTTATTTGGCTGTGCTGGGTCTTTGTTGTGACACTTGGAATCTTTAGCTGTGGCATGTGGGATCTAGTTCCCTGACCAGGGATTGAACCCAGGCCACCTGCATTGGGAGAGTTAAGTCTTAGCCACTGGACCACCAGGGAAATTCCACCAAAGGCATTTTTTTTAAAGATAAACAGGAGGCAGAATGTGTGTGGTCTTGAGACACGAAGGGGCTGGGGAAAACTCATCTTCCTCTCCTTTAGGGGTCTAATAATTTAGGGTGACTTTCCTATATGACAGAGGATACTGAAACTACATAAACAGCTGGGGTTATCTCATATAAAAAAAAAGCCCAGAGGTAGATAGTAAAAACGGTCAGTTAAAGATTAATGAGAAAATACTGAACCTTCCCTGGTGCCAAAAGACCTTATTCTTTTTCTTAGGAAAATTAGAGAAAACTTCTAACCGTCCCCTTGATACGTATGTAAATCTTTTAGAAGTTTTATAAACCTCTTGCCAGCATGACAATCCAGGAATGTTTTCCTTAAAAGGCCTGGGAGCCACACCTTTGAAATAGAAATATCAAGGAAAATGGCACCCCACTCTCTCTGTCACTGTGGGAGGTTAGCTTAGGTATCTTCCTCCAGGCTTTAATAATCCTTTCTCATAAACACAGAAGTGTTAGTATATTTCCTTTGGATAGAGGAAATTAACACACATGGCCACCCCAATTACTATGTGAATTCAGAATGAACTATGTGGAACAAATGATGTGGTCAAGAAACCCCACATTTCTCATCCCGCCTCCTTTGTACCTTTGTAAAAAATTGTGCAACCCACCCCCTAGACACTCTGTTTCATATACCTGTCCATCAATTATTATTGCCTATTATACCAACACCCTACTGTTTTGTAATAGCTTTATAATAAGCCTTGGGCTTCCCTGGTGGTCCAGTGGGTAAGGATACCGCCTTGCAGTGCAAGGGGCACCAGTTCAATCCCTGGCCTGGGAAGATCCCACGTGCCGCGGAGAGGCTGGACCCATGTGTCCAATTACCGAGCCGGACTCTGGAGTGCATGCGCCTAGAGCCGATGCTCTGCGACAACAGAGGCCACTGTGATGGGAGGCCCAGACGGGCCAAAGAACAAAGATGGATGAAAACAGATAAATGAAAGACCAACAGAAGTGGCCCTCCCGCCTCCCTCCCTCCCCAACCTGCCTCCCCTACCAAAAAATAAATAAATAAATAAATAAATTATAATAAGCCTTTATATCAGGCAGTATCCATCTTCCAACTTTGTTCTTTTTCAAACTAGTTTTGGTTATTCTGGGTTCTTTGTATTTCTATATGAAATTTAGAAATAGCTTATTAATTTCTACCCAAAAAAGTCTCCAGGGATTTTGACTGGGCTTGCATAACTACAAAATAATTAAGGGAGAAGTGACAATACAGAATTGTCAGAACCATAAACAAAGTGAATCTCTCCATTTATTTAGGTCTTTAATTTCTCTCAGCAATGATTTTTAGTTTCAGTGTTCAAGTCTTTTATGTGCTCTGGCAACGTTTATCCCTAACTATTTCATATCATTTCATGTGCTTTTTTTTTTATGTGCTATTTTAAGGGGTAATTTTTTGTTTCAATTTCCTGATTTTGCACTGCTAGTATATACAGCTGACTTTAACATATTAATCTTCTATCTCCAACCCTCTAACCTCACTTATTAGTTCTAGTAATTTCTTGAGAAACTCCATAGGATTTTCAGATGAAAATCATCCTCTATAAAAAAAAGGATCTTTTACTTCTTTTCTTGTCTGGCTGCAGACAAAACCTCCATTACCAGGCAAAACAGAAGTGGAGAGGGCAAACATCGTTGTCTTGCTCCTAATCATGGGAAGACATTACTTTTTTAGTATGATGCAAACTACAGATTCCTCATATCTGCCATTTATCCAGTTAAGAAAATTCCTTTCTATTTTTCGTTTGCTAAGAGTTTTATCAGGAATGGAGACTGGATTTTGTCAAGTAATTTTTCTGTCTTATTGAGGTAATTAAGCATATAGTTTTTTCCTTTCTAAATTTATTGGATACCGCCTTGCAGTGCAAGGGCACCAGTTCAATCCCTGGCCTGGGAAGATCCCACGTGCGGAGAGGCTGGACCCATGTGTCCAATTACCGAGCCGGACTCTGAGTGCATGCGCCTAGAGCCGGTGCTCTGCGACAACAGAGGCCACTGTGATGGGAGGCCCAGACGGGCCAAAGAACAAAGATGGATGAAAACAGATAAATGAAAGACCAACAGAAGTGGCCCTCCCGCCTCCCTCCCTCCCCAACCTGCCTCCCCTACCAAAAAATAAATAAATAAATAAATAAATTATAATAAGCCTTTATATCAGGCAGTATCCATCTTCCAACTTTGTTCTTTTTCAAACTAGTTTTGGTTATTCTGGGTTCTTTGTATTTCTATATGAAATTTAGAAATAGCTTATTAATTTCTACCCAAAAAAGTCTCCAGGGATTTTGACTGGGCTTGCATAACTACAAAATAATTAAGGGAGAAGTGACAATACAGAATTGTCAGAACCATAAACAAAGTGAATCTCTCCATTTATTTAGGTCTTTAATTTCTCTCAGCAATGATTTTTAGTTTCAGTGTTCAAGTCTTCTATGTGCTCTGGCAACGTTTATCCCTAACTATTTCATATCATTTCATGTGCTTTTTTTTTTATGTGCTATTTTAAGGGGTAATTTTTTGTTTCAATTTCCTGATTTTGCACTGCTAGTATATACAGCTGACTTTAACATATTAATCTTCTATCTCCAACCCTCTAACCTCACTTATTAGTTCTAGTAATTTCTTGAGAAACTCCATAGGATTTTCAGATGAAAATCATCCTCTATAAAAAAAAGGATCTTTTACTTCTTTTCTTGTCTGGCTGCAGACAAAACCTCCATTACCAGGCAAAACAGAAGTGGAGAGGGCAAACATCGTTGTCTTGCTCCTAATCATGGGAAGACATTACTTTTTTAGTATGATGCAAACTACAGATTCCTCATATCTGCCATTTATCCAGTTAAGAAAATTCCTTTCTATTTTTCGTTTGCTAAGAGTTTTATCAGGAATGGAGACTGGATTTTGTCAAGTAATTTTTCTGTCTTATTGAGGTAATTAAGCATATAGTTTTTGTTACACATTTCACTAATTGATTTTCAAATGTTAAATCAAGCCTCTGTACCTGGAATAAACCCACTTGGGTCATGATGCATTAACTATTTAATATGTTGTTATACTTGATTTGCTAAAATCTTGTCTAGCTATATGAGTCTTGCTTCCAATGAGGACTTTCTACTGTCATTGCTATATTTGCTTCCTTTTGCCTAACTTGTCTCTTTCCTCTGTTGTTTTTTGTTCCTGGATTTTTTTCTTCTTTATCACTATTTTTGAGCAATGTGATTACAATGTGCCTTGGGTGAAGTCTTTACATTCCTTGTCTTTGAAGCTTATTCTGCTTCTGGATCTGTGAGTATAATATTTGCAACAAGTTTTAAAAGACTGTGGTGAGCTTTTCTTTTCATCTATCCTTCTGTCCTCTCCTTCAGAGACTCCACGTACACATATTTTAAGCCTTGTGTAGTTGTTACACAGCTCATAATGCTCTATTCAAGATTCTTTTCTTTGGTTCTTGTTTTGTTTTGGTTTCTATTCCTAATGTCTTCAAGCTCACTAATCTTTTCTTCTGCAATATCTAATCTGCTATTAGTCCTATTTGGTATATCCAGGTTCCAGTCCAGATACTGGTGTTTTTATTTCTGGAAGTCAGATTTGGGTTTTTGATATCTTCCACGTCTCTACTCAATGCTCTGAAGACACAGAATACAGTTATACTAGTGTTGCAACATTATCTACTAATTCTAACGTTTCTGAGTTCCAAGTTCACTTCAATTGATAACCTCCTTGTTGGTTCCTGGAGAGTTTTCTATTACTATGCACCTTAAACTTCGTTCAGGAACATAGTTCAGCTAAAGCACCTTCTGGGACTAACAACTCATAAAACCCCAGGCAAAACAGAAGTGGAGAGGGCAAACATCGTTGTCTTGCTCCTAATCATGGGAAGACATTACTTTTTTAGTATGATGCAAACTACAGATTCCTCATATCTGCCATTTATCCAGTTAAGAAAATTCCTTTCTATTTTTCGTTTGCTAAGAGTTTTATCAGGAATGGAGACTGGATTTTGTCAAGTAATTTTTCTGTCTTATTGAGGTAATTAAGCATATAGTTTTTGTTACACATTTCACTAATTGATTTTCAAATGTTAAATCAAGCCTCTGTACCTGGAATAAACCCACTTGGGTCATGATGCATTAACTATTTAATATGTTGTTATACTTGATTTGCTAAAATCTTGTCTAGCTATATGAGTCTTGCTTCCAATGAGGACTTTCTACTGTCATTGCTATATTTGCTTCCTTTTGCCTAACTTGTCTCTTTCCTCTGTTGTTTTTTGTTCCTGGATTTTTTTCTTCTTTATCACTATTTTTGAGCAATGTGATTACAATGTGCCTTGGGTGAAGTCTTTACATTCCTTGTCTTTGAAGCTTATTCTGCTTCTGGATCTGTGAGTATAATATTTGCAACAAGTTTTAAAAGACTGTGGTGAGCTTTTCTTTTCATCTATCCTTCTGTCCTCTCCTTCAGAGACTCCACGTACACATATTTTAAGCCTTGTGTAGTTGTTACACAGCTCATAATGCTCTATTCAAGATTCTTTTCTTTGGTTCTTGTTTTGTTTTGGTTTCTATTCCTAATGTCTTCAAGCTCACTAATCTTTTCTTCTGCAATATCTAATCTGCTATTAGTCCTATTTGGTATATCCAGGTTCCAGTCCAGATACTGGTGTTTTTATTTCTGGAAGTCAGATTTGGGTTTTTGATATCTTCCACGTCTCTACTCAATGCTCTGAAGACACAGAATACAGTTATACTAGTGTTGCAACATTATCTACTAATTCTAACGTTTCTGAGTTCCAAGTTCACTTCAATTGATAACCTCCTTGTTGGTTCCTGGAGAGTTTTCTATTACTATGCACCTTAAACTTCGTTCAGGAACATAGTTCAGTTCCTTGGAAATAGCTGGATCCTTTCAGTTCTGTTTTTATGAATTATTATGTAGATCCAAGGCAGCAGATAATCCTCCTCTACTGAGGCAGGACTTTCCTGAGTAATCCATTTGGTGTCCCATTAAGTTTTTACAGTCAGGCTACTGAAATCAGATGCTATTCCTGGCCCCTGTGTGATCAGCACAAACTGTTTCCTTTAATCCCTCCCAGATGACCCTCACCCTCAATTCAGGTAGTTTTTTCATTCTGCTGAACACTCCAGGGGTTCTCTTGGGATCCCTGTGAAGCACTTTTCTCTCTGGTACTTTCCTGTGCACACTAGCTGTTACAGTTTCCTTGGGATCATAGCTCCATCTCCTCAAGGAGTCTGCTACGCTCTGCCTCAGAGGTCCCCCCACTCCTGTGCAGTGACCTGGAAACTATCAAGACAGCAAGCTGAGATAAAGACAGGGTTCACCTGATTTATGTCCTATCTCTCAGAAATTATAGTCCTTCACTGCCTTTTGTCCCATATTTTGAAAACCACTCTTTCATACATAGATGATCAGTCTGTTTCAAGGGGAAGAAGGGTAAATATGACCCCTGTTATCCCATCCTGGAGAAGCTGAGGTCCTACTCTTTTATTCTTAAACATTTTGTCAAATGATTTGCTGAATACCATGTAACTATGTTCATGGAATCCCTTGCCCTTTGTTATTAACCCAATTCAAAAAGATCATTAGAGTTTATCCAGCAAGAATAGTTCTTAGGAACCCTTTCTAGCTCTTCATGATCACTGATTCTTCTCTAAGGACTTCATACCATGACTTTCTAGAATTTTGTGAAAATGGACATTAAGTTCATCAATCTTCATTTTTCTCAACCCAACTTTTCCCTTCTTTAAAATTATGTTATCTATTCTGTTGTGCTTCTCTCCATCATTCATAAAAGAACATCAATACTGATTACAAAATCATATTTGATATGTAATTTCTTTAGATAATTGCAATCATTTAAAATAACAATTACCTTTTTCCCCTTGGGTTTTTTTCAGTCATACCTGTTTTCCTTTTATTACATTCTAGGGTAAGCAACAGGGGCTATGCTATAATTAAAGTACAGATGCTCTGGCATTTTTTCTTAAATTCCCTATGTAGTACACCAGTGATTCTCTAATTTCTCACTGCAGTAAAAACACATATAAAATTTACCATCTTAACCATTTTTAAGTTCAGTAGTGTTAAGCATATTCACATTGCTGTGCAATACAGCTCCAAAACCTTTTCATCCTGCAAAACTGAAACTCTATACCCTTTAAACAACAACTTCTCTTCTCCTCCTCCTCCAGCTCCTGGTAACCACCTTCTACTGTCTTTTTCTATGAATCAGATTACAGACACTTGAGGTACGTGGAATCATAACCCTATCTGTCTTTTTCGTGACTAGCTCATTTCGGTTCACATGTCCTCAACACTCACTTATATTGTTGCCTCTTGATTTTGATTCTAGAATCCTATCTCTCATTACTCCTACTGAATATTCTTTAGTCAGGCTAGTCTTTGTACTGTATTTTTAAAGAAATGTAGCATTTATTTTCTCAAGGTGGATCCATGAAATGACTTTCTGCTTTACACCACTTATTATGTATCACCTAGCATCATTTCGATCTTTTCTTTTGTCATGACTACTCCAGCTCACACCAAAGTTACTTTCTCAGAATTTCCAAAACATTTATATTCTATTGAGCACTACACACACACAATTTTGTACTTTTACTGAGTTTTCCCACGATTGTAAATAAGAGATTTCTTAACTAGATTGTAAGCTCATGAGCATAGTATATGCATCATACACTTAATTCTCAAATAGCACAATTCTGGGAGGAGAGCAGCTACTTAATAAATACTTCTGGACTTAACTTAGGTTTCTAAATCAGCCTTCAAGGATAAGTAAGCAGAGAATAGCAAAGAACAAGAGACTTAATGCTACTTTTCTCATCTACTTGGAAAAACAGTCCCTCTCTCATGGTAGAAAGCTTACTTTAGGATACAGTTACAGATAAGATGAAAGATAAATGGAAAATAATAGCGGCTTTGTTCTTTTAGTCTTCTCTCTTGAACTATTTTTCCTAAGAATCCTCATCCCAGTAATCTATCTCACTGATTCTTCCTCTCTCACAAATGTATTAGTAAAACACTTTTGATAACAAACTTGAATACTACCACTCTTGATGCTTTGTTGACAAAGCCATTATCAGAACTGTCTTTGAACCTACTTCAAAGACAGTTTTAAGAGTCTGATAGCTGGCTAACTGTACATTCATTTGTGTATATGGAGAATAACTTTATAGGCAAAGGAAGATAACAGTAGCTATAAAAAGAAGAACTGCATTGCTACAGGATATGATAACAAACACCAGCAACAGTATCTGTCTTCTGGATAACGATTCACTAGCTTTTTTCCTCCTCCCCCACCCCCATTTCAATATTATAAAACTTTCAAACCTATAGAAATTCAGAAAGAATTTTACAGTGAAAATCATGTATTTACTTTCTAGATGTTACAATCAAAATTTTGCTTTTAAAATCATATTGTTGCCTCTTGATTTTGATTCTAGAATCCTATCTCTCATTACTCCTACTGAATATTCTTTAGTCAGGCTAGTCTTTGTACTGTATTTTTAAAGAAATGTAGCATTTATTTTCTCAAGGTGGATCCATGAAATGACTTTCTGCTTTACACCACTTATTATGTATCACCTAGCATCATTTCGATCTTTTCTTTTGTCATGACTACTCCAGCTCACACCAAAGTTACTTTCTCAGAATTTCCAAAACATTTATATTCTATTGAGCACTACACACACACAATTTTGTACTTTTACTGAGTTTTCCCACGATTGTAAATAAGAGATTTCTTAACTAGATTGTAAGCTCATGAGCATAGTATATGCATCATACACTTAATTCTCAAATAGCACAATTCTGGGAGGAGAGCAGCTACTTAATAAATACTTCTGGACTTAACTTAGGTTTCTAAATCAGCCTTCAAGGATAAGTAAGCAGAGAATAGCAAAGAACAAGAGACTTAATGCTACTTTTCTCATCTACTTGGAAAAACAGTCCCTCTCTCATGGTAGAAAGCTTACTTTAGGATACAGTTACAGATAAGATGAAAGATAAATGGAAAATAATAGCGGCTTTGTTCTTTTAGTCTTCTCTCTTGAACTATTTTTCCTAAGAATCCTCATCCCAGTAATCTATCTCACTGATTCTTCCTCTCTCACAAATGTATTAGTAAAACACTTTTGATAACAAACTTGAATACTACCACTCTTGATGCTTTGTTGACAAAGCCATTATCAGAACTGTCTTTGAACCTACTTCAAAGACAGTTTTAAGAGTCTGATAGCTGGCTAACTGTACATTCATTTGTGTATATGGAGAATAACTTTATAGGCAAAGGAAGATAACAGTAGCTATAAAAAGAAGAACTGCATTGCTACAGGATATGATAACAAACACCAGCAACAGTATCTGTCTTCTGGATAACGATTCACTAGCTTTTTTCCTCCTCCCCCACCCCCATTTCAATATTATAAAACTTTCAAACCTATAGAAATTCAGAAAGAATTTTACAGTGAAAATCATGTATTTACTTTCTAGATGTTACAATCAAAATTTTGCTAATTTCTTTATCACATATCTATTACTCTATTCATGTATCACTAGCTTTTTATAATACTAAAATATCCCCCTAGAAAAAGCATCTAATTATCCAACTTAGCTTAATATCAAGAAAAACATTCTTGGTCAATCTGCTTGCAGGACTTCTCTGATGGTACCGTGGACAGGAATCTGTCTGCCAATGCAGGGAACGTTTGATCCCTGGTCCAGGAAGATTCCACAGACCGTGGAGCAACTAAAGCCCACCACAAGTACTAATCCCTGCACCAGAACTATCGGAGCGTCTGTTATCTCGAGTCTGAGAGTTATGGCTACTGAGCCTGTGTGCCTAGAGCCTGTGCTCTGCAACAAGAGGAGCCACTGCAATGAAGCCTGTGCACCACAACTAGAGAAAGTCCATGCGCAGCAACAAAGACCCAGCGCAACCAAAAATAAATCAAATAAGAACTTCTGTCTGCAAAGGGAGGAACAGAACTCTCACTGGAGTTTTTTAAAAAAACAGGACAAACTTAAAACAACAAATGACAGTCAACACTATTTACTTGAATTTTGAGAAGACTGTTGCCACAAATTCTAACTTCTACAGTTCTATTTTTGTCATCTGCTTTAAAAAGCACCAAGATGAAAGCATTTAGAATTTTACTTAACAGTTAATTATTTGATAATAGCAAAACAGATGACATTAGTTACTTTTAAGGGAAGAATTAAAAAATTTCTTGACACAAAAAACTAACAGTAAGATACTTTTATGTAATCAAACATAATTCTTATAATTCTTTTTTTTCTAGATTATTTTTCCTTTTCCCTTCCTTTCAAAAGCATGATTAATGGACCACCAAAAAAGTGAATGAGTAAGTAAAATGTGGTATTGCCAGTCATATAACAGAATACTCGTTGAGAGGAATAAACTGATACATACAACAACAAACTGATCTAAAAAATATATTATGCTGAAAAGAATGTCAAACAAAAATAAGTGCATGATGCATGACTCCAATTATACGGAATTCTAGAACAGGCAACCCATAGTGACACAAAGCAGCTCTGTGTTCAAGATGACGACAAAAATGGTCCATTCTACCAGCAGTTGTAGTTACTCAGGCTTATATACTTGCCCAAAAACAGTGAACTGTACAATTAGAATACTTTAATAAAGCCAATTTTTTAAATCTAAGAGTAAAGATTGATGAAAAAGAAAAATAATTGTGTTACGTGTTATTGCTACATAAGTACAATTTGAGTTGTAGCTCCCTCTACTGTAGCAAAAGAAAACTGGCAAGGATATTTCAAAGTATAGTTTGGAAACTGAAAAAAAAGATACTCATATTAAACAGTACAAATGAAATCCACTCTGTGTGTGCGTGTGTGTCCCCTAGTGTCTAATATTTAAATTGCACTGACACTGTGATAAATCCTAAAAGGGATTAAAAGATGTGGAGACCATGGTAGTGGTCCTTAAGCATACAATTCAGGAGGCTGGTCTTCATAAATACAGCAGTCCTCGTGGTGGGCAAAGGTTTTTTTAATGTTTCCTTTTTAAACATCACCAATTCAGGAGCTGGTCTTCATAAAAAACTGTCTGCAAAGGGAGGAACAGAACTCTCACTGGAGTTTTTTAAAAAAACAGGACAAACTTAAAACAACAAATGACAGTCAACACTATTTACTTGAATTTTGAGAAGACTGTTGCCACAAATTCTAACTTCTACAGTTCTATTTTTGTCATCTGCTTTAAAAAGCACCAAGATGAAAGCATTTAGAATTTTACTTAACAGTTAATTATTTGATAATAGCAAAACAGATGACATTAGTTACTTTTAAGGGAAGAATTAAAAAATTTCTTGACACAAAAAACTAACAGTAAGATACTTTTATGTAATCAAACATAATTCTTATAATTCTTTTTTCTAGATTATTTTTCCTTTTCCCTTCCTTTCAAAAGCATGATTAATGGACCACCAAAAAAGTGAATGAGTAAGTAAAATGTGGTATTGCCAGTCATATAACAGAATACTCGTTGAGAGGAATAAACTGATACATACAACAACAAACTGATCTAAAAAATATATTATGCTGAAAAGAATGTCAAACAAAAATAAGTGCATGATGCATGACTCCAATTATACGGAATTCTAGAACAGGCAACCCATAGTGACACAAAGCAGCTCTGTGTTCAAGATGACGACAAAAATGGTCCATTCTACCAGCAGTTGTAGTTACTCAGGCTTATATACTTGCCCAAAAACAGTGAACTGTACAATTAGAATACTTTAATAAAGCCAATTTTTAAAGCTAAGAGAAAAAGATTGATGAAAAAGAAAAATAATTGTGTTACGTGTTATTGCTACATAAGTACAATTTGAGTTGTAGCTCCCTCTACTGTAGCAAAAGAAAACTGGCAAGGATATTTCAAAGTATAGTTTGGAAACTGAAAAAAAAGATACTCATATTAAACAGTACAAATGAAATCCACTCTGTGTGTGCGTGTGTGTCCCCTAGTGTCTAATATTTAAATTGCACTGACACTGTGATAAATCCTAAAAGGGATTAAAAGATGTGGAGACCATGGTAGTGGTCCTTAAGCATACAATTCAGGAGGCTGGTCTTCATAAATACAGCAGTCCTCGTGGTGGGCAAAGGTAATTCCTTGATCCCTAACTGCTTCCGTAAGTGGTTTACTGAGTCACAGCTGTCAGGGGTTCCCAAAGGGTATTCCTGCAGACCAGCAGCATCAGCATCACCTGGGAACTTCTTACAAATGCAGATTCTCAGACTCCACTCTAACCTGCATCAGAAACTCTGGAGATGCAGCCTGGGAACCTGTGTTTTAAGAAGTTTTCCAGGTGATCCTGATGTTTAACTTGATTTTCAAGTTTAAGAACCACTCTCATAGGTTTACCAATTTGTGTAACTTCTAACACCACTTAGTTTGTACTGTTTCTGCTTTTCTCTTCCATGTGGACATATGAATCTTTGTCTACTGAAAACAGATCAACCTCCCTGACCGTCCCGCTTTTCACATCTTGCCTCAAGCATTTTCTTCTTGCTTTATCAGTTTCCTGACTATTAGCTATATTCTAGCACTAACTGAGTTCACGCCCTGAGCCTTGAGCAGGAAATAAAATAGGTCTATTATTCTCCTCTTCCCACCCCTATTTTGGTAAGATGTTATAAAACTGCTGTTTTTCACTTCTCTCTCTTGGAATCAAAGGATTCAACCCTTTATTCCACAAATATTTAACAAGCCATGTGTGGCTCCACCATTGATGCTGGGGATACAATAACTAAAATATACAAAAATCACCGTCTGTGTGGAGTTCGTATTCTAAAGCATCTTTTCTTACATCCCTAGGGAAGGTATACACTATGTCAGAAGACATGCTATGGCGAAAATTACAGTAAGAGAAAAGGAAAGAATAAGCAGACAACGTGAAATTTTACAGAGGAAATCAGGAATGTTTTTGTATCTGCTGATGTAGCTGCAGCGATGACTTCCTGAATTTCTTTTTTTCCCCACAATCATTCTTACACTGGATTCATTTATCATGCAGTGAGAAAGCCCAGCTGCAGGCCTCAGTCTATAGTAAATGTCAAGCAATTCAAGTTTTTCTTGCAATGTCATGACTGTGCTTCTTAGAATGTGTTCAGCAGCACTACTGGCACTCTGCAGGGTGTTGCACTGAACATGGTGTTATTCACAGTTTAGAGTATTGCACTAAACATGATGAAAAATATTTAAAAACTGAGAGATAACTTTTTGCCTTGATATACAATTTACTAGAGAGACTAATTGCTCCTATGGAGACAATTAACATCAGTCTCCCTTTTAAGCACATACTCAAATCACTGGATTGCAAACAGTGCCATGTATAGTCTGTGTTTATGCAAGTTTTGAGAAATTTTAATAATAGATTTATATATATTTCATGGTAGGCTATGATAAAATAGACAAATATGTACATATATTTTATGAATTCATGATGTACCTGATATTTTTCCTTGATTTTTTAAATATTCCTAGGTCACACGGTTCATAATTGTCACAAATCTCCAAAAAAAATTTTCAATATAATTATTGAAAATAGTCTATATATAAGTGCATCTGTGCAGCTGAACCTGTGTTATTCAAGGGCCAACTGTAGTTACCTTTGGGAAGTTACACTAGATGTGGCATAGACAAAATCTTTTATTTTTCATTTTTTTCTGTTCCATACTACTTAATTCATTTTGCTATATCCACAGACTATTTTTATACTTTAAAAGTATCAACATTCAAAAAGAAGTTCATGGCATCTGGTTCCATAAGCTCATGCCAAAGAGATGGGTAATAAGTAGAAACAGTGACAGACTTTATTTTCTTGGGTTCCAAAATCACTGTGGACGGTGAGTGCAGCCATGAAATTAAAAGACGCCTGTGGGCTTCCCCTGGTGGTCCAGTGGGTAAGGACACCGCCTTGCAGTGCAAGGGGTGCCGGTTCGATCCCTGGCCTGGGAAGATCCCACGTGCCGCGGAGCAGCTGGACTGATGTGTCCAACTACTGAGCCGGAGCTCTGGCGCGCATGTGCCCAGAGCTGGTGCTCTGCGATGACAGAGGCCACCGCGATGGGAGGCCCACAGGAGCCAAAGAACAAAGACGGATGAAGATAAAGAAATGAAAGACCAATAGAAGTGGCCTGCCCACCCCCCTCCCCACCCCACCCACCAAAAGATAAATAAATAAAAAATTAAAAAAAAAAAAAAAGACGCTTGTTCCTTCAAAGAAAAGTTATGACAAACCCAGATAGCGTATTAAAAAGCAAAGACATCACTTTGCCAACAAAAGTCTGTATAGTCAAAGCTATGGTTTTTCCAGTAGTCATGTACAGATGTGAGAGTTAGACCATAAAGAAGCCTCTGACCTATGGTGCTGGAGAAGACTCTTGAGAGTTCCTTGGACTGCAAGGAGATCACACCAGTCAATCCTAAAAGAAAACAATCCTGAATATTCATTGGAAGGAATGATGCTCAAGCTGAAACTCCAATACTTTAGTCACCTGATGCAGAGACGACTCACTGGAAAAGAGCCTGATGTTGGGAAAAGCAGAAGGCAGAAGAAGGGGACAAGAGAAGATGAGAAGGCTGGACGTCATCACTGAGTCAATGGACATGAGTGAGCAAGCTCCAGGAGATGGTGAAGGACAGGAAAGTTTGGCGTGCCACAGTCCATGGGGTGGCAAAGAGTCAGACACAACTGAGCAACTGAATTGACTGAACTGATAGTGAAACATGCTATTTGATTATTAATTTCATTTCTTTATGAGTGAGTCAAATATGTATTTTTCATTTATTTATGGTATTTTCCAGTGAACTGCCTTTAACTTAACCGTTTTTCTTTATAAGAAAAATTTAAGACTGTGTACCACCTTCTTTGTCCGTTATTGTCCTCTGCAGATCCCCCCTTACCCTACCTGCCATCTTTGTGGATGCTGTTTATTTTTCTGTAGTTAAAATTTTAAATCTTTTTCTTCTATGGTTTTTGGGTTTTGTGTCATGCCATCTTCACCCCAACAGCTGGAGGAGAAAAAAAACTCCTGATGTTTTCATAATTTTATTTCATTTTTAATATGTCTCCTATATTCTCAGTTTTAGTATTTATAGGAATCTAGTTTTTTTTCTAATGGATGACTTTTCTAACTTCATTTACTAAATTATTTAACTTTTTCCTCAAGAATCTGAACTGCCTTTTTTCAAAGATGACATTTCCACATACAAGTGGGCCTATTTCTGAATCTATCCTATTCCACTGTTTCATTTATTCTTGTTTCACTACTAAACCTTTTTAATTAGCATAGCTTTGCAACATCCTTTTAAAATTATCTCTTTTATATACACATATTGTATACTATTTGGTATAAAGTACGTTGTATTTTTCATTATCTGGAAGACCTGTCTTCTGTGGTGATAATATACTTTGTCAGCAAAGCTAAGCTGGAACTACTGGAACTATATTTGTCAAAATTACTTTCTCTGTATGATTCTGAGTTAGGACTGGCTACAGAAAATACAGATGTGATGCAGAGGCAAAAAAGCACGAGCCATTATCCTCTGAGGGGCACTGCAGGGCTGACATGTTCTATTAAAGTTATGCACGTTGCCAGGAACTACCTAGTTCACCTTAAAGGTGTGGGGCAGCTGCCAGACCTGCAGGTTCTGCAGGTCCCACTGGAGCTCCTCATCAATTTCTCCAGTTCCCAGGACAGGCGTGTATAGCCCCCTGACAGAAGGTGCTACTTCTTCAAGTTACCTGCTTATCAACACTGGAGGCAGTGAGACAGATATGGATCAACTGTCCTTGTGAGTTCTCTAGTCTGTCCTCATTATCCTTTGCTTCATATATATCTTTTTTTCCCCAAATTCCTAGCTCTGCTGTCCTAGAGCAACTTTTTACCTGTTACCTTGTATCTGGACCACTAAGGGCTTCGCTGTATGAGTTCCCAAACAATCCTTTGAGGTGATACTATTACTCCGTATTTCCAAAGGGTAAAGCATGGGTCATTAAATGGAACTCACAGTGAAGGCAGACTTTTAACTCAACATAAGAAAGATGCTTCTAGTACAGGGAATCCAAGTGGGAAAAGAAGTTAAACTGTCACTGTCTGCAGATGACACGATACTATACATGGAAGATTCCAAAGATGCTACCAGTAAACTACTAGAACTCACCAATGAATTTGGTAAAGTTGCAGGTTACAAAATTAAAACAGAAATCTGCTGCATTTCTATATACTAATAATGAAAGATTAGAAAGAGAAATTCAAGATGCAATTTCACTGCATCAAAAAGAACAAAATACCTAGGAATAAATGTGCCTAAGTAGCGAAAAGACCTGGACTCCAAAAACTGTAAGATGCTAACGTACAAAATCGAAGAAGACATAAACAGATGGAAAGATACACCATTTTCGTGGATCGGAAGAATTAATATTGTCAAAATGACTATACCACCCAAGTGGTATATAATCTACAGATTCAATGCAATCCCTGTCAAATTACCAATGACATTTTTCACAGAACTAGAACAGAAAAACACCCTTGGAACTATATTTGTCAAAATTACTTTCTCTGTATGATTCTGAGTTAGGACTGGCTACAGAAAATACAGATGTGATGCAGAGGCAAAAAAGCACGAGCCATTATCCTCTGAGGGGCACTGCAGGGCTGACATGTTCTATTAAAGTTATGCACGTTGCCAGGAACTACCTAGTTCACCTTAAAGGTGTGGGGCAGCTGCCAGACCTGCAGGTTCTGCAGGTCCCACTGGAGCTCCTCATCAATTTCTCCAGTTCCCAGGACAGGCGTGTATAGCCCCCTGACAGAAGGTGCTACTTCTTCAAGTTACCTGCTTATCAACACTGGAGGCAGTGAGACAGATATGGATCAACTGTCCTTGTGAGTTCTCTAGTCTGTCCTCATTATCCTTTGCTTCATATATATCTTTTTTTCCCCAAATTCCTAGCTCTGCTGTCCTAGAGCAACTTTTACCTGTTACCTTGTATCTGGACCACTAAGGGCTTCGCTGTATGAGTTCCCAAACAATCCTTTGAGGTGATACTATTACTCCGATTTCCAAAGGGTAAAGCATGGGTCATTAAATGGAACTCACAGTGAAGGCAGACTTTTAACTCAACATAAGAAAGATGCTTCTAGTACAGGGAATCCAAGTGGGAAAAGAAGTTAAACTGTCACTGTCTGCAGATGACACGATACTATACATGGAAGATTCCAAAGATGCTACCAGTAAACTACTAGAACTCACCAATGAATTTGGTAAAGTTGCAGGTTACAAAATTAAAACAGAAATCTGCTGCATTTCTATATACTAATAATGAAAGATTAGAAAGAGAAATTCAAGATGCAATTTCACTGCATCAAAAAGAACAAAATACCTAGGAATAAATGTGCCTAAGTAGACGAAAAGACCTGGACTCCAAAAACTGTAAGATGCTAACGTACAAAATCGAAGAAGACATAAACAGATGGAAAGATACACCATTTTCGTGGATCGGAAGAATTAATATTGTCAAAATGACTATACCACCCAAGTGGTATATAATCTACAGATTCAATGCAATCCCTGTCAAATTACCAATGACATTTTTCACAGAACTAGAACAGAAAAACACCCTTGGAATTTGTATGGAGACACAAAAGACCCCGAAAGGCCAAAGCAACCTTGAAAAGAAAAATGTAGGTGGAGGGAACAGGCTGCCTTACCTCAGTCTATAGTACAAAGCTACAGTCATCAAAACATTATGGTACTGGTACAAAAATAATAGAAATACAGATCAATGGAACAGGACAGAAAATCTAGAAGTTAAGTCCATGGACCTGTAGTCAACTAATATATGACAGGGGAGGCAAACCTACACAATCTTGGAAAGACAGTCTCTTCAACAAAAAGCGCTTAGGGGATGGACAGCCACATGTTAAAAAAATGAAATTAGAACATTCCTTAACTCCATACATGAAAATAAACTCAAAATGGATTAAAGACCTAAATGTGAAATGGAACACTATTAAACTTCTAGAGGAAAACATAGGCAGAACACTCTCTGACATAAATCACAGCAACATCTTTTTCTAATCATCTCCTAGAATGATAGAAATAAAAGCAAAAATAAACAAATGGGACCTATTTAAGCTCAAAAGCTTTTGCACAGCAAAACAAACAATAAACAAAAGAAAAAGACAACCCAAAGACTGGGAGAAAATATTTGCAAATGATTTCAAAAGTGACTGATAGGGCTTCCCCTGGTGGTCCAGTGGGTAAGGACACCGCCTTGCAGTGCAAGGGGTGCCGGTTTGATCCCTGGCCTGGGAAGATCCCACGTGCCGCGGAGCGTCTGGACTGATGTGTCCAATCACCGAGCCGAAGTTCTGGAGCGCATGCGCCCAGAGCCGGCGCTCTGTGACGACAGAGGCCACCGCGATGGGAGGCCCACAGGAGCCGAAGAACAAAGACAGATGAAAATAGAGAAATCAAAGACTAATAGAAGTGGCCCGCCCATTCCCCTTCCTCCCCACCCCACTCCCCAAAAAGACAAATAAATAAAATAAATGTTTAAAAAACTGACTGATAAGGATTAGATTAGCCTCCAAAATTTACAATCATCTTATGATACTCAATAGCATCAAAAAAGAACTAGATTCAATGCAATCCCTGTCAAATTACCAATGACATTTTTCACAGAACTAGAACAGAAAAACACCCTTGGAATTTGTATGGAGACACAAAAGACCCCGAAAGGCCAAAGCAACCTTGAAAAGAAAAATGTAGGTGGAGGGAACAGGCTGCCTTACCTCAGTCTATAGTACAAAGCTACAGTCATCAAAACATTATGGTACTGGTACAAAAATAATAGAAATACAGATCAATGGAACAGGACAGAAAATCTAGAAGTTAAGTCCATGGACCTGTAGTCAACTAATATATGACAGGGGAGGCAAACCTACACAATCTTGGAAAGACAGTCTCTTCAACAAAAAGCGCTAGGGGATGGACAGCCACATGTTAAAAAAATGAAATTAGAACATTCCTTAACTCCATACATGAAAATAAACTCAAAATGGATTAAAGACCTAAATGTGAAATGGAACACTATTAAACTTCTAGAGGAAAACATAGGCAGAACACTCTCTGACATAAATCACAGCAACATCTTTTTCTAATCATCTCCTAGAATGATAGAAATAAAAGCAAAAATAAACAAATGGGACCTATTTAAGCTCAAAAGCTTTTGCACAGCAAAACAAACAATAAACAAAAGAAAAAGACAACCCAAAGACTGGGAGAAAATATTTGCAAATGATTTCAAAAGTGACTGATAGGGCTTCCCCTGGTGGTCCAGTGGGTAAGGACACCGCCTTGCAGTGCAAGGGGTGCCGGTTCGATCCCTGGCCTGGGAAGATCCCACGTGCCGCGGAGCGTCTGGACTGATGTGTCCAATTACCGAGCCGGAGCTCTGGAGCGCATGCGCCCAGAGCCGGCGCTCTGTGACGACAGAGGCCACCGCGATGGGAGGCCCACAGGAGCCGAAGAACAAAGACAGATGAAAATAGAGAAATCAAAGACTAATAGAAGTGGCCCGCCCATTCCCCTTCCTCCCCACCCCACTCCCCAAAAAGACAAATAAATAAAATAAATGTTTAAAAAACTGACTGATAAGGATTAGATTAGCCTCCAAAATTTACAATCATCTTATGATACTCAATAGCATCAAAACAAACAACCCACTCAAAAAACTGACAGAAGACCTGATTAGACATTTCTCTAGAGGACATACAGATGGAAAATTGGTACATGAAAAGATGCCCAACATCACTAGTTATTAGAAAAACACAAATCAAAACTAAAATGAGGGACTTTCCTGGCTTTCCAGTGGCTAGGACTCCATGTTCCCAACGCAGGGGGTCCAGGTTCAATCCCTGGTGGGGTAACTAGGTGCCACATGCCACAACTAAAAGATCACATGAGTAACTAAAGGCCCCCCCGTGTCACTACAAAGATCAAAGGATCTTGTGTGCTGTAACTGAGCAATAGTCAAAAATAAATAAAAACCTACAATGAGATTATCATCTCACACCAGTCAGAATGGCTATCATCAAAAAATTCACAAACAACAAATGCTGGAGAGAGTATAGAGAGAAGGGAACCCTCTTGCACTGTTGGTAGGAATGTAAATTGGTATATCCACTATAGAAAACATTATGGAGGCTCCTTAAAATACTAAAAACTGAGCTACCATATGACCCTGTAATCCCACTCCTGGGCAAAAGTCCAGACATGGAAACAGCCTAAATGTCCATTGACAGAGGAATGGTTTAAGAAGATGTGGTATATGTATACAAATGGAATATTACTTGGCCATTAAAATGAATGAAATAAGGCCATTTTGTAGCAACATGGATGGACCTAGAGTATCATGATGAGTGAAGTAAGTCACACAGAGAAGGGGAAGAAGATCCTTTGGCATAGCTTATATGTGGACTCTAAAAAGAAATGATGAAATGAACTTACTTACAAAACAGAAAGAAGATTCACAGAGTTAGAAAATGAAATCATGGTTGCCAGGAGGAAGGGATATTTAAGGACATGGGGAAAGTCATGTACACATTGGTATATTGAAAATGGATAACCAACGAAAACCTATTGTATAGCACATGGAGCTCTCCTCATTGTTAAGTGCCAGCATGGATGGGAGTGGGATTTGGGGGAGAATGGAGCATGGAGTCCTAGCCATTGAACCAGCAGTGGCTGAGTCCTTTCACTGTCCACCTGAAACTATCACAACATTGTTCATCAGTTACATCCTGATACAAAATAGTTCTGGTGTTAAAAAAATTAAATTAAAAAACGAAAGCTGCTTCTAATATTCATAATAAAAGCTTCTGGATTAGATCAGCCCAACGCAGGGGCTTCCAGGTTTCAAAATCCCTGGAAAAACACAAATCAAAACTAAAATGAGGGACTTTCCTGGCTTTCCAGTGGCTAGGACTCCATGTTCCCAACGCAGGGGTCCAGGTTCAATCCTGGTGGGGTAACTAGGTGCCACATGCCACAACTAAAAGATCACATGAGTAACTAAAGGCCCCCCCGTGTCACTACAAAGATCAAAGGATCTTGTGTGCTGTAACTGAGCAATAGTCAAAAATAAATAAAAACCTACAATGAGATTATCATCTCACACCAGTCAGAATGGCTATCATCAAAAAATTCACAAACAACAAATGCTGGAGAGAGTATAGAGAGAAGGGAACCCTCTTGCACTGTTGGTAGGAATGTAAATTGGTATATCCACTATAGAAAACATTATGGAGGCTCCTTAAAATACTAAAAACTGAGCTACCATATGACCCTGTAATCCCACTCCTGGGCAAAAGTCCAGACATGGAAACAGCCTAAATGTCCATTGACAGAGGAATGGTTTAAGAAGATGTGGTATATGTATACAAATGGAATATTACTTGGCCATTAAAATGAATGAAATAAGGCCATTTTGTAGCAACATGGATGGACCTAGAGTATCATGATGAGTGAAGTAAGTCACACAGAGAAGGGGAAGAAGATCCTTTGGCATAGCTTATATGTGGACTCTAAAAAGAAATGATGAAATGAACTTACTTACAAAACAGAAAGAAGATTCACAGAGTTAGAAAATGAAATCATGGTTGCCAGGAGGAAGGGATATTTAAGGACATGGGGAAAGTCATGTACACATTGGTATATTGAAAATGGATAACCAACGAAAACCTATTGTATAGCACATGGAGCTCTCCTCATTGTTAAGTGCCAGCATGGATGGGAGTGGGATTTGGGGGAGAATGGAGCATGGAGTCCTAGCCATTGAACCAGCAGTGGCTGAGTCCTTTCACTGTCCACCTGAAACTATCACAACATTGTTCATCAGTTACATCCTGATACAAAATAGTTCTGGTGTTAAAAAAATTAAATTAAAAAACGAAAGCTGCTTCTAATATTCATAATAAAAGCTTCTGAACAATGCAGTGGGTTAGCTTTATGAGACAGTGATCTGCTTATCAACTAACGAGATTAACAAAGACTTTATGACACACTGTTCCTTATGTTGTAAAGAGATTTGTAGCATTGTGAATGTCCATGTGTGGAGAGGAGGAATAGACTGTGCTGGTGTTAGCTGGATCTCTACATTTTTTTGCAGCTCAAAAAATTTCTCTTGATTCTAAGCATAAACACTGCAATATAATCTGAAGCAGAAAAATATAACTCCAATGTGATTTACTTAAAAATGTTTTTACCTGATTATAAAATCAAAACTGGAAAAGGATTTAAATGAGTAACACCAATTAAGGTAAATCACAGTACACATTTTGATATTGTTGAAATATGTATTAAGAAGTCCACCTATATATGTATGTGTGCACTTAATAGCCTACTGAACATTATACTGTGAATAGTCTATAATATCCATGGTGAAAGTGCCATAATTTACTTAACCTTCCAACTAATACTGAACAAATATAATTCTAATAACTTCAATAAACAGTCATGTGCATATATAGCCTCGACTATATATGAGTCTTGATGTATTCTGACATAGTTTTTCAGAGTTTTGTCATTATATTCAAAATTTGAATTTTAAGATAGGTAGGGAGAAAAAGCATGCAAGCAAGATAACAGAGACAGGTACACATATACAAAACAACTTCTGCCCCAGAGATTTGAAGCCAGTGAAAACAGATACACCATGGCAAGTAAGTTTGATCATTTTACGAAAAAAATGACTAAAAAGGTTCACAGAGTTAGAAAATGAAATCATGGTTGCCAGGAGGAAGGGATATTTAAGGACATGGGGAAAGTCATGTACACATTGGTATATTGAAAATGGATAACCAACGAAAACCTATTGTATAGCACATGGAGCTCTCCTCATTGTTAAGTGCCAGCATGGATGGGAGTGGGATTTGGGGGAGAATGGAGCATGGAGTCCTAGCCATTGAACCAGCAGTGGCTGAGTCCTTTCACTGTCCACCTGAAACTATCACAACATTGTTCATCAGTTACATCCTGATACAAAATAGTTCTGGTGTTAAAAAAATTAAATTAAAAAACGAAAGCTGCTTCTAATATTCATAATAAAAGCTTCTGAACAATGCAGTGGGTTAGCTTTATGAGACAGTGATCTGCTTATCAACTAACGAGATTAACAAAGACTTTATGACACACTGTTCCTTATGTTGTAAAGAGATTTGTAGCATTGTGAATGTCCATGTGTGGAGAGGAGGAATAGACTGTGCTGGTGTTAGCTGGATCTCTACATTTTTTTGCAGCTCAAAAAATTTCTCTTGATTCTAAGCATAAACACTGCAATATAATCTGAAGCAGAAAAATATAACTCCAATGTGATTTACTTAAAAATGTTTTTACCTGATTATAAAATCAAAACTGGAAAAGGATTTAAATGAGTAACACCAATTAAGGTAAATCACAGTACACATTTTGATATTGTTGAAATATGTATTAAGAAGTCCACCTATATATGTATGTGTGCACTTAATAGCCTACTGAACATTATACTGTGAATAGTCTATAATATCCATGGTGAAAGTGCCATAATTTACTTAACCTTCCAACTAATACTGAACAAATATAATTCTAATAACTTCAATAAACAGTCATGTGCATATATAGCCTCGACTATATATGAGTCTTGATGTATTCTGACATAGTTTTTCAGAGTTTTGTCATTATATTCAAAATTTGAATTTTAAGATAGGTAGGGAGAAAAAGCATGCAAGCAAGATAACAGAGACAGGTACACATATACAAAACAACTTCTGCCCCAGAGATTTTGAAGCCAGTGAAAACAGATACACCATGGCAAGTAAGTTTGATCTTGATTTTACGAATTTCTCTTTTCTTTTAATAATAAATTCAATAGAATACAATGTCAAGGCAGAGTAAAGAGCTGAAGACAAGATAAAGGTACACTCATTTGACAAAATAAGAGCCTAAGTCATTCTTCGTGAGATTCAGCTAAAAACTGAAGACTAAGTTACCTGTCTTTACTATATATTTGGACTGAAACAGCGTAACATCACACAGTCACAATTCATGTAGTGACCACATATGAAAACCAGCCTACAATTAAAAAAAATTTTAAGGGCATCGACTTACTTTAATGTTTCAGCAAGAAAGAAGCTCTGCTGTACATCATCATGTGTAGGAGTAGAGGAATATACATCCTTCACCCCAGAAAACCCACCACTGACTCGGCAGTACTTTTCAATAGCCTGTGAAAGATACCAGACAAAAGTCAGTTCCGCAGAATTTCAAGTTTCGAAGGACAAATTAAGGAACCATAGGCACAAGTTCACAGAGATCTCTTAGGAGAATCTGACAGTTTCAGAATAGGATTTTCTTCCCCAAATGGAAAGAGTCCTGGAAAGATTAACTAAGGTATCCTATTTCCTGTAGAATCTCTCCTTCTCCAAAACTCTTTAATCTTTTTAAGACATCTTATATTTTCCTAACTTAGGGGTCAAATTTAGGCTATTCACATTGAGAGATCTGTCTGGCACAATAAAACCTTATTAATTCTGACAAATCAAGAGGGAAGTCATTTAAATCTTTTTAAATGCAATTTTATCACTTCTAAGAATAAACAACAATCCAATTCATGCTAAAAAGTGTCTTCATGGCAACAACATGATATTTACTGTAAACGTACTATGTGCCAGTGTATCATAATCCTGTGAGTTAAGCATTATAGGTGGTACCAACTGGCAGGAAGTGCCCACCCTCATATCTATTATAATAATAATTCCGAGTATTGAGAGCTAACAATCATTAAGTACTTACTATGTGCTGAAGACTCTTCTAGGAGCTTTAAATCTATTAACAATTAAATTTCTAACAACCCGATGAGGCTGTCTTAATAGTTCTACTATTCAGATGAGAAAACTGAGGCAAAGAGTAATTTGCTCCACATTATTATTAACTGCTATGCTCTACTGCCCAAATGGGAGTTCATATTCTTAATTTATATCTTTTTTTCAGCTTTGAACATGTCTGAATAAAATATTCTGAATTAAATAGGATCTACTCAAAACCCTGCTTTTTCTTTTTTTTTAAATTGGGGTATATTTGCTTTACAATGTTGTATTAGCTTCAGGTGTACTGTGAAGTTATTGCTATACATTTTTACAGAGTTTTCTTGCAAAACCCTGGTTTTAATCCAAGCCTACCAGTCTGCTTTTGTAAGCACACTGCACTTTAGAATTAAGCCACACAGAAAGCTGAAAGCACATTTGGGTTTCTTCTTTCCTACTCCGCCTAACCCAGAGAAACTGTGTCTGGCTATTTTAACTCATCATTACCCAAAAGTACTTTTCAATAGCCTGTGAAAGATACCAGACAAAAGTCAGTTCCAGAATTTCAAGTTTAAGGACAAATTAAGGAACCATAGGCACAAGTTCACAGAGATCTCTTAGGAGAATCTGACAGTTTCAGAATAGGATTTTCTTCCCCAAATGGAAAGAGTCCTGGAAAGATTAACTAAGGTATCCTATTTCCTGTAGAATCTCTCCTTCTCCAAAACTCTTTAATCTTTTTAAGACATCTTATATTTTCCTAACTTAGGGGTCAAATTTAGGCTATTCACATTGAGAGATCTGTCTGGCACAATAAAACCTTATTAATTCTGACAAATCAAGAGGGAAGTCATTTAAATCTTTTTAAATGCAATTTTATCACTTCTAAGAATAAACAACAATCCAATTCATGCTAAAAAGTGTCTTCATGGCAACAACATGATATTTACTGTAAACGTACTATGTGCCAGTGTATCATAATCCTGTGAGTTAAGCATTATAGGTGGTACCAACTGGCAGGAAGTGCCCACCCTCATATCTATTATAATAATAATTCCGAGTATTGAGAGCTAACAATCATTAAGTACTTACTATGTGCTGAAGACTCTTCTAGGAGCTTTAAATCTATTAACAATTAAATTTCTAACAACCCGATGAGGCTGTCTTAATAGTTCTACTATTCAGATGAGAAAACTGAGGCAAAGAGTAATTTGCTCCACATTATTATTAACTGCTATGCTCTACTGCCCAAATGGGAGTTCATATTCTTAATTTATATCTTTTTTTCAGCTTTGAACATGTCTGAATAAAATATTCTGAATTAAATAGGATCTACTCAAAACCCTGCTTTTTCTTTTTTTTTAAATTGGGGTATATTTGCTTTCCAATGTTGTATTAGCTTCAGGTGTACTGTGAAGTTATTGCTATACATTTTTACAGAGTTTTCTTGCAAAACCCTGGTTTTAATCCAAGCCTACCAGTCTGCTTTTGTAAGCACACTGCACTTTAGAATTAAGCCACACAGAAAGCTGAAAGCACATTTGGGTTTCTTCTTTCCCTACTCCGCCTAACCCAGAGAAACTGTGTCTGGCTATTTAACTCATCATTACACAGTGATATACTGTTCCTGGTCTTGCAACTTTTCTTACTCATCAGTCTTCTAAAGAAGAGCTGATTAACACTTACAGATTTTATTTCATCTAACTATTCATTTTTTCATAGTTCCTCTAAATAAGAAGCGTTAAATGTTAGGGGACATTCAAGTCATATTCACTGCAGGATTACTCTACCTCTTTCTGCTATAGATTGATTTACATCAGCATTAGTAAGCCAAGAGAAGGGTACATGTGTCCTGTTTTCAAACCACTGCGCCAATATCTAGTCTGTTTCTCAACTGTGGCAGGACTCCCCTGCACAGAGTTCCACTGACAATTGTGTTCCCAATTTTGGATCCAGGCAGTCAGAGAAAAGCAGCAACAATAAAAGCTTCATCTGTTCCTGCTCTGTATTTGTAACCACCTGGTTTCCACTAATGTCCTCTTAGGCTCCATAAGGACTATCTCTGCATGAGACCAAAGTGCCCTCACCTTAGCTCAAGTCTTTATCACATCATTCCTAGAGCAGCAGTCTCCAAAACCCACCAACTTGCAGATTACAATCAAATCCTTTTGTTTTGTTACTCCCCACTAAAAAGACTTCAGCAGCTCAGTAGTCCCAGGATGGATTCTTAAAAGTTAGGGAGGTTTGGTGGGTAGGAGATGCAGAAGAAAAAGATCAGAGGGCTTGCTAGCTAGGCAAAGGACTTGTTACTCCTTTGCAAATGAGAAACACTTGCAGATTATCTGAGAAAAGCATGTGTGTGTTATTCCTGAAACACTGACTAAAGTATTCATGCCTTGAACTGACATGTAAGGCTATCTACATAGAGATCCAAATTTCTGTCTTTCTAGTTGCCTCTGTGAAACCTTGTTTTTACATAAATTGGTCTACATTATGAGAGAGAGAGAGAAAGAATGGGTATGCCTTGGCATTTTTTGTCTTTCAATATAGACGAATTTTAACAATTCACTAATCCTTCTTATGGTGCCACTAAGGAATCACTCTGAAGACAAACTGAAGCAAAGAGGGGGTTAATCTACCTAGGCTGTGAATCTGGGCCATTTTATAATGGTTTTACTTTCTCCCAGAGAAAAATTTCCCATGACTATTAAGCATGAATAGTCAAGAACAGAATTTTATAATCATAGTGAGAAACTGCAGTTTAAATGATTGTGCACCTGAGGTAGCATGGATGAGGACACATGGCACTACAGGAGGCTTAATTTAACATCCTTGTACATAAAATGAAATACTGGCTTATTTACCAGTGCTGCTTCCCAGCCCCACTCCCTGTATCTTGGATCGTGAGTGAATCGCCACAGGTACCAGTAGGTTTCAATTACTTCTGGACGGAGGATGTAGTATTTTTCAGCTTGCCGGACTGCCACAGCTTCTACTGCACCATCAAACTTGAATGATTCAGGACCAAGCTTTAGTGCTGTAACATGACGAAAGAAATAAATGAGCACAATAAACCATTTATGTTTGTTTGCCAAAGTTCTACCTCTCTTGAAAGAATACAGTATGAAGTATTTTTAGTTGTTTTATTTCTATTGTTGCTGTTTGCAATCAGTGACTAGCTCAAGTCTTTATCCCATCATTCCTAGAGCAGCAGTCTCCAAAACCCACCAACTTGCAGATTACAATCAAATCCTTTTGTTTTGTTACTCCCCACTAAAAAGACTTCAGCAGCTCAGTAGTCCCAGGATGGATTCTTAAAAGTTAGGGAGGTTTGGTGGGTAGGAGATGCAGAAGAAAAAGATCAGAGGGCTTGCTAGCTAGGCAAAGGACTTGTTACTCCTTTGCAAATGAGAAACACTTGCAGATTATCTGAGAAAAGCATGTGTGTGTTATTCCTGAAACACTGACTAAAGTATTCATGCCTTGAACTGACATGTAAGGCTATCTACATAGAGATCCAAATTTCTGTCTTTCTAGTTGCCTCTGTGAAACCTTGTTTTTACATAAATTGGTCTACATTATGAGAGAGAGAGAGAAAGAATGGGTATGCCTTGGCATTTTGTCTTTCAATATAGACGAATTTTAACAATTCACTAATCCTTCTTATGGTGCCACTAAGGAATCACTCTGAAGACAAACTGAAGCAAAGAGGGGGTTAATCTACCTAGGCTGTGAATCTGGGCCATTTTATAATGGTTTTACTTTCTCCCAGAGAAAAATTTCCCATGACTATTAAGCATGAATAGTCAAGAACAGAATTTTATAATCATAGTGAGAAACTGCAGTTTAAATGATTGTGCACCTGAGGTAGCATGGATGAGGACACATGGCACTACAGGAGGCTTAATTTAACATCCTTGTACATAAAATGAAATACTGGCTTATTTACCAGTGCTGCTTCCCAGCCCCACTCCCTGTATCTTGGATCGTGAGTGAATCGCCACAGGTACCAGTAGGTTTCAATTACTTCTGGACGGAGGATGTAGTATTTTTCAGCTTGCCGGACTGCCACAGCTTCTACTGCACCATCAAACTTGAATGATTCAGGACCAAGCTTTAGTGCTGTAACATGACGAAAGAAATAAATGAGCACAATAAACCATTTATGTTTGTTTGCCAAAGTTCTACCTCTCTTGAAAGAATACAGTATGAAGTATTTTTAGTTGTTTTATTTCTATTGTTGCTGTTTTGCAAAATCAGTGACTTTAAAAGATCCACATGAGTTTTTTTAAATAAATATTCCTATTATTCTGACATGAAGTATTTCTCATATATAACATATATCAACATACTACTGTATCTAACAAAAGTGACAAGAGTTTAGTAATTCTTTAGAAACAAATGCAAAACTAGACATAAGCACATTACATATTCTGTTTTGGTCCAAAATTAAATGAGACAGATAAATAACTGTACTGTGCAGGATTAGTTTTTAAAAAGTCAAAACAATTTAAAAGTCTTTTCAATATAACACACATATATAAGAAGACATTTTAGAGCTCAGATTTTGAGTTAGATTTAGTTGTAGATAATAATCTTTTAAACATACCATAGAATGTAAGAAACAATACATTTTTAAACTTAAACCAGTTTTAAATATCATCTCTCTTCTATAGCCTGTGTATATACAGTTAGCAAGAGATTCAAATCTCCAACCATTAAGAATTTCATCAGTAAACTGCCCATTTATCAGTCTGACTAAACACCTAAAACTAACACAATATTGTAAATCAACTAGAGTTAAATAGAAAATTTTAAAGAACCATGGCCATTATATATGTATTTCCACATTACATAATATTCCTTAAGTGATATTCTTTCATCCAGGCTGGAATACAGCACTACACGAAAGGCATTTAAAGACCTGTTTATCATCACACACACTACCCTAGACTGGGGTAATATAAAACCACCTTGCATCGGGATGCTGGAGTTCCACACAACAGCACTCTCAGTTGCCATCTTTGTTTCTTCTTACCAGTCTGCACCAGTGGCAAACAGTTTCAAGGTTTCTCACTTCTTTCAAGAAATGAGCACACCACTTCGCCGTGAGGTATCTTGGATCGTGAGTGAATCGCCACAGGTACCAGTAGGTTTCAATTACTTCTGGACGGAGGATGTAGTATTTTTCAGCTTGCGGACTGCCACAGCTTCTACGGCACCATCAAACTTGAATGATTCAGGACCAAGCTTTAGTGCTGTAACATGACGAAAGAAATAAATGAGCACAATAAACCATTTATGTTTGTTTGCCAAAGTTCTACCTCTCTTGAAAGAATACAGTATGAAGTATTTTTAGTTGTTTTATTTCTATTGTTGCTGTTTTGCAAAATCAGTGACTTTAAAAGATCCACATGAGTTTTTTTAAATAAATATTCCTATTATTCTGACATGAAGTATTTCTCATATATAACATATATCAACATACTACTGTATCTAACAAAAGTGACAAGAGTTTAGTAATTCTTTAGAAACAAATGCAAAACTAGACATAAGCACATTACATATTCTGTTTTGGTCCAAAATTAAATGAGACAGATAAATAACTGTACTGTGCAGGATTAGTTTTTAAAAAGTCAAAACAATTTAAAAGTCTTTTCAATATAACACACATATATAAGAAGACATTTTAGAGCTCAGATTTTGAGTTAGATTTAGTTGTAGATAATAATCTTTTAAACATACCATAGAATGTAAGAAACAATACATTTTTAAACTTAAACCAGTTTTAAATATCATCTCTCTTCTATAGCCTGTGTATATACAGTTAGCAAGAGATTCAAATCTCCAACCATTAAGAATTTCATCAGTAAACTGCCCATTTATCAGTCTGACTAAACACCTAAAACTAACACAATATTGTAAATCAACTAGAGTTAAATAGAAAATTTTAAAGAACCATGGCCATTATATATGTATTTCCACATTACATAATATTCCTTAAGTGATATTCTTTCATCCAGGCTGGAATACAGCACTACACGAAAGGCATTTAAAGACCTGTTTATCATCACACACACTACCCTAGACTGGGGTAATATAAAACCACCTTGCATCGGGATGCTGGAGTTCCACACAACAGCACTCTCAGTTGCCATCTTTGTTTCTTCTTACCAGTCTGCACCAGTGGCAAACAGTTTCAAGGTTTCTCACTTCTTTCAAGAAATGCTAGATACTTTTATATTTCCTCAGAAAAGGTACTACACTAACTATGCCATAAACACCGGTTAAAAAAAAGAACTATGCCATAAACAACATTATGCCATACTGGTGTGTATGACATACTGCAGTGGTCAAATCTTAGCATTATATGGGTAACACCATGAACTTCTGCTTTAACACCACAAATAAAGGCTTCTTTATTTTCAAATAAAGCATTTCACACCACTCCTCACCCCTAAGAAAAAACACCAGGTCAAAAATCACTGTAGTGATAGTAGACAGCTCTATTAAAAGCAAAATGAGATCCAGAAGAGATATTAAAAGCAGAACTTGTAAAGCAGGGGTTTTCAACCTGGGGATCATGACTTTGTGGCAGGCTTTGAAAGAGGGAGACAATGTTGTGTCCAAAAACCTATGAAATTGCATGCAAAACTTTATGTGTACTTATGTAGTTATGACCACCTCCTAAATGGCATACGAGCTAAGGACCAACCAAGAAATCAATATTTTGTAAGAAAACTTCAACTCAGCTTATTGAAAGGTCTGGCATACAATCAAACACTGCTATTTAAAAGGTGTTTTAAAAATAAGAGAAGTTGGGCTTCCTTGGTGTTCCAGTGGGTAAGGATACTGCCTTGCAGTGCAAGGGGCACTGGTTCGGTCCCTGGCCTGGGAAGATCCCACGTGCTGTGGAGCGGCTGGACCCATGTGTCCAACTACCGAGCTGGAGCTCTGCAGCACATGCGCCCAGAGCCGATGCTCTGTAGTGAGAGAGGCCACTGTGGTGGGAGGCCCACAAAGGCCAAAGAACAAGGATGGAAATAAATGAAAGACCAATAGAAGTGGTCCCCCTCCCCCAAAAAACCCCAAAATATAAAAGAAGTTAAATATTATAAGCACCAAAATGATAGTAATCCAATAAATAGGAAGCTAAGTCATCTAATCTGGGGTTTCATGTTTGTCTTTTTCTCTAAGACTACGATGGAGTTTTAAAATGTTAGTTAAACTTAAGGCTAACTTTAATTTAGATAATAACTGCCATACTTATAATATCACCTGAACTGGAGAAGAAATTAGCTGCATGGAACTAATACTTTAGACTTCTTACTGAAATTTTTATTTCACTGATTAGTCATTTACAACTTCATTCATGAGGCGTTGGTGGGTAAAAACATATAAGCCTAATACAAACATACCATATCCATTATTTTTGCCAAATCATGGCTTTCATGTTTCTGAGGGCATTATTTCTTAGGTGTTCTCTGTTTAAGCAATGCTATAAAAAAATAATTTCCTAACATTTTATCTTGCACTTGATTTCTATTCCTTATCTTAAATTTTCCACTTATATTTGATACATCATTTCCAATAGGAGAATAACTACTCCAACAAGTAAAAACTGAGTCAAATTTAATGCCTGAGTAAAAAGAACTCGTGAAGATGTAAAAATCATATAAGGAAGGTAAAGGAAAGAGACATGCATAAATTTTAAAAATTAAAGTAAAATATCAAATGTTATTAATAAGTCAGTTTTAAGAATAAAATTTTAAAGCAGGCACAGATTACTTTGTAAAGTAATGGGAAATAAACTCATATGAGCCTTCAAGACAAGCAGAATCTGTAGAGATGGAAAAGTACACTTCATTCAACAAAAGATATAAACAAAAGCTAAAAAACATGAGGAATATTCTTGAACAGGCAATCTGACTACACTTTAAATGGCCTAAACAGTAAGAGAAGAATACAGTCCTTTCCTCCTATTAGCTTCTTTTAAGGAAAAAGAGTTGAACAGATTCCTTTAAAATATGGGCTGGTTCCAGTGGGTAAGGATACTGCCTTGCAGTGCAAGGCACTGGTTCGGTCCCTGGCCTGGGAAGATCCCACGTGCTGTGGAGCGGCTGGACCCATGTGTCCAACTACCGAGCTGGAGCTCTGCAGCACATGCGCCCAGAGCCGATGCTCTGTAGTGAGAGAGGCCACTGTGGTGGGAGGCCCACAAAGGCCAAAGAACAAGGATGGAAATAAATGAAAGACCAATAGAAGTGGTCCCCCTCCCCCAAAAAACCCCAAAATATAAAAGAAGTTAAATATTATAAGCACCAAAATGATAGTAATCCAATAAATAGGAAGCTAAGTCATCTAATCTGGGGTTTCATGTTTGTCTTTTTCTCTAAGACTATGATGGAGTTTTAAAATGTTAGTTAAACTTAAGGCTAACTTTAATTTAGATAATAACTGCCATACTTATAATATCACCTGAACTGGAGAAGAAATTAGCTGCATGGAACTAATACTTTAGACTTCTTACTGAAATTTTTATTTCACTGATTAGTCATTTACAACTTCATTCATGAGGCGTTGGTGGGTAAAAACATACAAGCCTAATACAAACATACCATATCCATTATTTTTGCCAAATCATGGCTTTCATGTTTCTGAGGGCATTATTTCTTAGGTGTTCTCTGTTTAAGCAATGCTATAAAAAAATAATTTCCTAACATTTTATCTTGCACTTGATTTCTATTCCTTATCTTAAATTTTCCACTTATATTTGATACATCATTTCCAATAGGAGAATAACTACTCCAACAAGTAAAAACTGAGTCAAATTTAATGCCTGAGTAAAAAGAACTCGTGAAGATGTAAAAATCATATAAGGAAGGTAAAGGAAAGAGACATGCATAAATTTTAAAAATTAAAGTAAAATATCAAATGTTATTAATAAGTCAGTTTTAAGAATAAAATTTTAAAGCAGGCACAGATTACTTTGTAAAGTAATGGGAAATAAACTCATATGAGCCTTCAAGACAAGCAGAATCTGTAGAGATGGAAAAGTACACTTCATTCAACAAAAGATATAAACAAAAGCTAAAAAACATGAGGAATATTCTTGAACAGGCAATCTGACTACACTTTAAATGGCCTAAACAGTAAGAGAAGAATACAGTCCTTTCCTCCTATTAGCTTCTTTTAAGGAAAAAAAGAGTTGAACAGATTCCTAAAATATGTCCATTTCTCCATGTTCAATAGATGTTTTGCCCACTGGACATATTACATGTATCTAAACACATTAAATTTTCCCCAAGATGTGATAGCGCATTGTTTAAGGAAGGTTTTATCCCATTTCAACATGAAGTAAATTAAGTTATATAATAGTCATTATTTTAATGATGTTCAGCAAGTTATGTTTTGGTTTTCTTTGTTGATTTTTCATCTACAAACCCAGGTAAAGAAAGTACTATATTCTGGAAGTCTTAAGATCTGGTTTGCCATTAATGCTGCACTGTAACTCAGAACAAACAATAACCTATCAATCTAGCTTCCCATGTAGATATAATAATGTTTAACTACCACTGAGTTACTGCTCAGTTTCATGAAAAGATACAGCAATGTGTCCTACAAACCCAGCTAAACATTAAGCAGCAGGCCATGTTTATCAATATGTGGAATATATCAACAACACCAGATTTTGAAATAATGTTAATTCTAATTTCAACAAACTGAAGTGAAATCTCAAGGTAGTAATTACTGTATGAATTTAGCCAGAATAACTACTAAGAACTAGATATATTTTTAAACAAATTAGCCAAAAATTATAGCACAGCTATAAGAAATTACAGCAGATATAATAACCTGGCAGGAAGTAAAACATGGATTGTACTCTTTAATTAAAAGATCTAAGTTAAGATTAAGGATAAGAAAAACTGTGAAAGACTTGAAAACAGAGGATAGAAATCAAATAGTAATCTTTTGGGGCACACCATGGCAAAGAAGACGGAGGTTCACTGCCTGGCAATGTGAAAACACCACCAGAACAAGCACGACAGCAACCACCACAATATTTCGCAGTTTTTAAGATTTTCATTTACAACCACAACATTCTGAAGAAGATAGGGCAGGTTTTATCATTCCAATTTTCTGCAGATGGAGCAGCTGAGGATGGTAATAAATGATCTGGCTAAGGTTCATAGATAATAAACAGTAGAACATGGGATTTCTGCAAGCTAGTCCACATTTTTTTCATGCTGTCAGTGTTTCATATCAGCATGGGTAATATCATGAAGAAACATGAAAGTCAGAACTATACAGTAATACAAGGAATCCTTTCGTAACTCTGGTATTGTTTGAATTCCTCAAAGGCAAAGAAGACATCTTGTTCACATTTTAACCTGGAAGAATTCAGCATAATGCTTGACAAAAAAATACGTGCTCCACATTTAATGGAATGAATGATTAATTAAAATAATGACAGGGAATTCCCTGGTGGTCCAGTGGCTAAGACTCTGTGCTCCCAATCCAAGAGGCCCAGGTTCGATCCCTGGTCAGGGAACTAGAGCCCACATGCTACAACTGAGACCCAATGCAGTCAAAAAATTATTAAAAAAATACATAATGATAATGTACCATATATTAACATGTCTGTTGCGTGAAATCCTACTATTTTAGATCTAGTATTTGATTTGTGGTCAAAATAATAAGATTTACTATCATGTGTCCTACAAACCCAGCTAAACATTAAGCAGCAGGCCATGTTTATCAATATGTGGAATATATCAACAACACCAGATTTTGAAATAATGTTAATTCTAATTTCAACAAACTGAAGTGAAATCTCAAGGTAGTAATTACTGTATGAATTTAGCCAGAATAACTACTAAGAACTAGATATATTTTTAAACAAATTAGCCAAAAATTATAGCACAGCTATAAGAAATTACAGCAGATATAATAACCTGGCAGGAAGTAAAACATGGATTGTACTCTTTAATTAAAAGATCTAAGTTAAGATTAAGGATAAGAAAAACTGTGAAAGACTTGAAAACAGAGGATAGAAATCAAATAGTAATCTTTTGGGGCACACCATGGCAAAGAAGACGGAGGTTCACTGCCTGGCAATGTGAAAACACCACCAGAACAAGCACGACAGCAACCACCACAATATTTCGCAGTTTTTAAGATTTTCATTTACAACCACAACATTCTGAAGAAGATAGGGCAGGTTTTATCATTCCAATTTTCTGCAGATGGAGCAGCTGAGGATGGTAATAAATGATCTGGCTAAGGTTCATAGATAATAAACAGTAGAACATGGGATTTCTGCAAGCTAGTCCACATTTTTTTCATGCTGTCAGTGTTTCATATCAGCATGGGTAATATCATGAAGAAACATGAAAGTCAGAACTATACAGTAATACAAGGAATCCTTTCGTAACTCTGGTATTGTTTGAATTCCTCAAAGGCAAAGAAGACATCTTGTTCACATTTTAACCTGGAAGAATTCAGCATAATGCTTGACAAAAAAATACGTGCTCCACATTTAATGGAATGAATGATTAATTAAAATAATGACAGGGAATTCCCTGGTGGTCCAGTGGCTAAGACTCTGTGCTCCCAATCCAAGAGGCCCAGGTTCGATCCCTGGTCAGGGAACTAGAGCCCACATGCTACAACTGAGACCCAATGCAGTCAAAAAATTATTAAAAAAATACATAATGATAATGTACCATATATTAACATGTCTGTTGCGTGAAATCCTACTATTTTAGATCTAGTATTTGATTTGTGGTCAAAATAATAAGTTTTACTATCATGGGTCCTAGTACAAACACTTAATATCCATTCTGTTCCTCAATGTCATACTAATTTCAGCTATATTTTTAGTATTATTTGATATTATACATCAAAAAAAGACAACATATTTTAACTTCTATTTATAACTCAGATCACTGACTTTAGATGTCTTATGTACTAACTACCAATGCATTAAGTTAAACCACAACAAAATCATATCTGCTTCAATGTTCTTTCAATCTAGTTACATTTTGTAATGAAATGGAATCCTCGATTTAGTTACTGAGATAAATGAACGGTCAGTTTCAAAGTAAGCTCAATTCCTTATTATACAAAAATAACTTGACAGATTTATGAACTAAGATAAATTTTAAGTCAACCATATTTGTTTCACGGTACCTGGTGCCAATAAACCCTAAAGGATAAATTCAGTTATTTAACTAAAGCAACAATTCAACTTCTGAAATCACAATCAGAAATTTCTAATTTTTAAGGGAACTTAGTATTTCTCAATGCTATTCTTCAGGCTTTTACTTAAATCTAATGCCTTCTCCCAAGAAATTTTATTTTTAACAAATATATACTGTTTATCTACCTATGACTCTGTGTGTGAGTGTGTATCTATGCTTTATATATAAAGATATTTTTCAACCCCAGGAACCAATTTTTATCACCTATAAAACTGAAAAACATCTCATTATTTTTAGGTAAGGACACTGAAGCTCACAACTATCACCTATTTGTCTATGGCAACCTGATAGATTCTTTTTTAAAGGCACAAACAACTTAAAAAGTATTGGTGAGGGCTTCCCCTAGTGGTCCAGTGGGTAAGGACACCGCCTTGCAGTGCAAGGGGTGCCGGTTCCATCCCTGGCCTGGGAAGATCCCACGTGCCGCGGAGCGGCTGGACCAATGTGTCCAATTACAGAGCTGGAGCTCCGGAGCTCTGGAGCGCATGCGCCCAGAGCTGGGGCTCTGCAACAACAGACGCCACTGCGATGGGAGGCCCACAGGAGCCAAAGAACAAAGACGGATGAAAATAGAGAAATGAAAGACCAATAGAAGTGGCCCCCCCCCTCCCCCCCCCCCCCAACCCGACCCCCGCCCAAAAAAAATAAAAAAATCTTAAAAAAAAAAAAAAAAAAAAAAGTATTGGTGAAGCAAGAGACAAACTACTAGTTTATCTAGATACCAATTATACATTCAACATAACTAATATATTTTAGTTATTCCAATTTTCACAAGAAGATAGGCAAAGCATGTTACCTAAATCAATTCTATATTCCTTTAAACAACTGATTTTATAGAAGTGGAAATAAATGGTTCAAATTAATTCCTCTATATTAAAATAATAATGTTATCCCATACACCAGTAAACTCTCATCTATTGTCTTTAAAACAATTTCTTCAAAATCTTTATTAACAAAAACAGAATTCAGAATCATTATTTTTAAAAAAGATTCATGAACACATGTTCAGAATTAAAATTTAAGTTTTTTAAAAAATATTTTCCTATGTTAGAATACATTATTTTGAAGTGAAAGGCTTATATTTCCTTCTAATGCCTTCTCCCAAGAAATTTTATTTTTAACAAATATATACTGTTTATCTACCTATGACTCTGTGTGTGAGTGTGTATCTATGCTTTATATATAAAGATATTTTTCAACCCCAGGAACCAATTTTTATCACCTATAAAACTGAAAAACATCTCATTATTTTTAGGTAAGGACACTGAAGCTCACAACTATCACCTATTTGTCTATGGCAACCTGATAGATTCTTTTTTAAAGGCACAAACAACTTAAAAAGTATTGGTGAGGGCTTCCCCTAGTGGTCCAGTGGGTAAGGACACCGCCTTGCAGTGCAAGGGGTGCCGGTTCCATCCCTGGCCTGGGAAGATCCCACGTGCCGCGGAGCGGCTGGACCAATGTGTCCAATTACAGAGCTGGAGCTCCGGAGCTCTGGAGCGCATGCGCCCAGAGCTGGGGCTCTGCAACAACAGACGCCACTGCGATGGGAGGCCCACAGGAGCCAAAAAATAAAGACGGATGAAAATAGAGAAATGAAAGACCAATAGAAGTGGCCCGCCCGCTTCCCTCCCTCCCCAACCCGACCCCCGCCCAAAAAAAATAAAAAAAACTTTAAAAAAAAAAAAAAAAAAAAAGTATTGGTGAAGCAAGAGACAAACTACTAGTTTATCTAGATACCAATTATACATTCAACATAACTAATATATTTTAGTTATTCCAATTTTCACAAGAAGATAGGCAAAGCATGTTACCTAAATCAATTCTATATTCCTTTAAACAACTGATTTTATAGAAGTGGAAATAAATGGTTCAAATTAATTCCTCTATATTAAAATAATAATGTTATCCCATACACCAGTAAACTCTCATCTATTGTCTTTAAAACAATTTCTTCAAAATCTTTATTAACAAAAACAGAATTCAGAATCATTATTTTTAAAAAAGATTCATGAACACATGTTCAGAATTAAAATTTAAGTTTTTTAAAAAATATTTTACTATGTTAGAATACATTATTTTGAAGTGAAAGGCTTATATTTCCCTTCTAATGCCTGGATATATTTTTATCTTAGAAATTATTTTAAGCTAAATAATTAGCATTATTAATAGTCTTACCAGTTCTGTCATATGACTCATGACATGTACGTGCAATTTCTGCCCCCAGTTCTAAATAATGTCCAGCTTTATCCATTCTGGAACCATCTGCTCCTAGTACAAACATTCCCCCAGCAAAGCAGGCCAAATGCCCCATCTTCTTTTCCAGGTGCCCATTCTTCCATTCTCCAATAAAGGTAAGACCTCCACGAGACTTCCTAATAAGATGTTTTTCTATAGCCTAGAAGAAAGAGTAGATATTCAAAACTTTGAAGGCAAAATGCTAGTATTCAAATTGACTACATCCTTCTGGCACAAAACCTGAGTAATATGATATTCTACAAAGCAGTAACTATCTCAAACTGGAAGGTCTAATTTATAATAATTAAGTTTGGGAGTGAACAATCAAGTTACACATAATTTTAAACATCTCAATCACTACTATAATGAGACAAGGTGGGAGAGAGGAGACTGGCTTGAAGATTACCTTTCAACATAACATTACTCATATTACTGGGTTTTTCTTCTTGCTCTAAATGAAATTCATAATAATCAGTCAATTGAGGTCAAGATGACAAGTTGTACCTCAGAGGCCCTGCCAAGTTATTTTCTATTTCATACAACTAAAACGTGAACAAGAACACTAACACTCAAGTTAATCAGAAAAATATGATTTTGGTAATTAGTTAAAATGGTTTCTTTCTAATACAATTATATATCTAGTCAAAGTATTTTTAAAAAGCATTATTAGGTGAAATATTTTATATATTATAAAACTTAGTAAAATAGTTGAAAGTTTAAACTTAACTCCTTAGTCCCTTAATTCACCAACTCAGGCATTTGTTTTGGAGGTTGTGCCATGTTACGTGAGGCCATGTGATAATGTCAATTTTATCCATCCTCTTAAAATGTCTATTTTACTTCTTCTGAAATGCCAACTTTACTTTAAAAGAATGGGAATGAGAGAAATATTCTATATTAAACCTAAGTATAACACAAAGTAGAATACAACAATCACACTTAATTTTTTTCTTTTTTGCAATGATGTACTTATAACCATTCCAAACTCATACAACCATTCTGTTTTGCACTTTCAGTACAGTACTTGGTAAATTACCTGAGATTTTCAACACTTTATCATAAATTAGGCTTTGTGTTAAATGATTTTTCCCAACTGAAGGCTAATATGAGTGTTCTGAGCACATTTAAGGTAGGCTAGACTAAAGCTATGAATGTTTTGTATGTTAGGTATATTACATGTATTTTTTTTTTATTTTACTTTTTTCTTCTACATTTTTTTTTCGTTTTCGGATATGTGTAATCCCAGATCAGTCATATGTATATCCCTGGCTCCCTCCACCCTGCCAGCCGCTCCCCCGCCCCAACCCCCCAGTCCTATCCCTCCAGGCCATCTCACAGTAGCCCTGCAGGATCCCCTATTCCCACAGCACAGTGACAAGAGCTATCTTTTCCACACATGACAGTATAGGTTTCCATGTTACTCCCTCCATGCCTTCCCCTCCCTATTTCTTCCCCACAATGTCTCTATGTCTATGCTCTGTCTGTTTTTCCATGAGTTCACTGCGTGTGTTATCAAGACCGTCCTACTAGATTCCATGTATGTGTGTTAGTATACTGTATTTGTCTTTCTCTTTTTGACTTACTTCACTTTCAATGATAGGTTCTAGAGCCAGCCACTTCATTAGGACTGAGTCTTCTGCATTTCTTTTAACAGCTGAGGAGTATTCCATTGTATATATGAACAAGAACACTAACACTCAAGTTAACAAAATGGTTTTTTCTTTCTAAAATTTTCTAGTCAAAGTATTTTTAAAAGCATTATTAGGTGAAATATTTTATATATTATAAAACTTAGTAAAATAGTTGAAAGTTTAAACTTAACTCCTTAGTCCCTTAATTCACCAACTCAGGCATTTGTTTTGGAGGTTGTGCCATGTTACGTGAGGCCATGTGATAATGTCAATTTTATCCATCCTCTTAAAATGTCTATTTTACTTCTTCTGAAATGCCAACTTTACTTTAAAAGAATGGGAATGAGAGAAATATTCTATATTAAACCTAAGTATAACACAAAGTAGAATACAACAATCACACTTAATTTTTTTCTTTTTTGCAATGATGTACTTATAACCATTCCAAACTCATACAACCATTCTGTTTTGCACTTTCAGTACAGTACTTGGTAAATTACCTGAGATTTTCAACACTTTATCATAAATTAGGCTTTGTGTTAAATGATTTTTCCCAACTGAAGGCTAATATGAGTGTTCTGAGCACATTTAAGGTAGGCTAGACTAAAGCTATGAATGTTTTGTATGTTAGGTATATTACATGTATTTTTTTTTTATTTTACTTTTTACTTCTACAGTGTTTTGTGGTTTTCGGATATGTGTAATCCCAGATCAGTCATATGTATATCCCTGGCTCCCTCCACCCTGCCAGCCGCTCCCCCGCCCCAACCCCCCAGTCCTATCCCTCCAGGCCATCTCACAGTAGCCCTGCAGGATCCCCTATTCCCACAGCACAGTGACAAGAGCTATCTTTTCCACACATGACAGTATAGGTTTCCATGTTACTCCCTCCATGCCTTCCCCTCCCTATTTCTTCCCCACAATGTCTCTATGTCTATGCTCTGTCTGTTTTTCCATGAGTTCACTGCGTGTGTTATCAAGACCGTCCTACTAGATTCCATGTATGTGTGTTAGTATACTGTATTTGTCTTTCTCTTTTTGACTTACTTCACTTTCAATGATAGGTTCTAGAGCCAGCCACTTCATTAGGACTGAGTCTTCTGCATTTCTTTTAACAGCTGAGGAGTATTCCATTGTATATATGTACCAGTGCTTCTGGATCCATTCATTCATCGACGGACATCTAGGTTGCTTCCATGTTCTGGCTATTGTATAGAGAGCTGTAATGAACATTGGGGTACAGGTGCTTCTTTCAGTTTTGATTTCATCAGGGTATAAGCCTAAGAGTGGGATTGCTGGGTCATATAGAGCTTTTATTTTTAGTTATTTAAGAAATCTCCATACTGTCTTCCATAGAGGCTGGATCAATGTTACATTCCCACCAGCAATGCAAGAGGGTTCCCTTTTCTCCGCACCCTCTCCAGCATTTATTGTCTGCAGAATTTTTGCAGATGGCCATTCTGACGGGTGTGAGGTGGTATCTCATTGTAGTTTTAATTTGCATTTCTCTAATAATAAGCAAGGTTGAGCATCGTTTCATGTGCTTTGGGGCCATCTGTATGTCCTCTTTGGAGAGGCGTCTCTAGATCTTTTTCCCATTTTTTGATTGGGTTGTTCGTTTTTCCTGTACTGAGTTGTCTGAGTTGCTTGTAGATTTTGGAGATTAATTCTTTGTCTTTTGTTTCATTTGCTATGATTTTCTCCCCCTCTGTGGGGTGTCTGTTCAGCTTTTTTGTAATTTCTTTTGCTGTACAAAAGCTTTTAAATTTCATGAGGTCCCACATGTTCATTTTTCTTTTCAGTTCCGCTATTTTAGTAGGTGGGTCAGAGAAGATCTTGCTTTGACTGATGTCCTTGAGGGTTTTGCCTATATTATCCTATAATAGTTTGATGGTTTCTGGTCTTCCATTGAGGTCTTTAATCCATTTTGAGTTGATCTTAGTGTATGGTGTTAGAGAATGTTCCAACTTCATTTTTTTTGCATGTAGCTGTCCAATTTTCCCAGCACCATTTGTTGAAGAGTCTGTCTTTGTCCCATTTTATAGTTTTGCCTCCTTTGTCAAAAATAAGGTACCCATAGGTGCATGGGTTTATCTCTGGGTTCTCGATCTTGTTCCATTGATCTATAGTTCTGTTTTTGTGCGAGTACCATACTGTCTTGAGGACTGTTGCTTTGTAGTAGAGTCTGAAGTTAGGGAGGCTGATTCCTCCAGCTCCGTTTTTCTTTCTCAGGATTGCTTTGGCTATTCGAGGTCTTTTGTGTTTCCATATGAACTGTGTGATTATTTGGTCTAGTTCTGTGAAAAATGTCAATGGTAGTTGGATAGGTATTGCATTGAATCTGTAGATGATATTTGGAAGTATGGTCATTTTCACAATATTGATTCTTCCGACCCAGGAACATGGAATATCTCTCCATCTGTTTAAGTCTTCTTTAATTTCCCTCATGAGTGTCTTGTAATTTTCTGTGTACAGTTCTTTTGTTTCTTTGGGTAGGTTTATTCCTAGATATTTGATTCTTTTGGTTGCAATGGTGAAGGGGATTGCCTCTTTGATTTCGTTTTCTGATTTTTCATTGTTTGTGTATAGGAATGCCAGTGATTTCTGTGTGTTGACTTTGTATCCTGCGACTTTGCTGAATTTGTCGATTAGCTCTAGTAGCTTTGTAACCGTGTCTTTGGGATTTTCTATGTATATCATGTCGTCTGCAAAAAGAGAGAGCTTGACTTCTTCCTTTCCAATCTGGATTCCTTTGATTTCTTTCTCTTGTCTTATTGCTGTTGCTAGGACTTCCAGGACTATGCTGAATAGTAGTGGTGAAAGTGGACACCCCTGTCTTGTTCCTGATCTTAGAGGGAATGCTTTCAGTTTTTCACCATCGAGAATAATGTTCGCTGTAGGCTTCTCATATATGGCTTTTATTATGTTGAGATAGGTTCCTTCTATGCCCATTTTCTGAAGAGTTTTTATCATGAATGTGTGTTGTACTTTGTCGAAGGCTTTCTCTGCATCTATTGAGATGATCATGTGATTTTTGTCTCTCAGTTTGTTGATATGGTGTATCACATTGATTGATTTGCGGATGTTGAAGAATCCCTGTATGCCTGGGATGAACCTGACTTGATCATGATGTATGAGTTTTCTGATGTCGTTGAATTCTGTTTGCTAGGATTTTGTTAAGGATCTTGGCATTTAAGTTCATCAGAGAACCTCCTTTGTCAAAATAAGGTCCCTCTGCGGTTTTTTTCCTTTCTGTCAGTAGACTGTTGCTTTGTAGTAGAGTCTGAAGTTAGGGAGGCTGATTCCTCCAGCTCCGTTTTTCTTTCTCAGGATTGCTTTGGCTATTCGAGGTCTTTTGTGTTTCCATATGAACTGTGTGATTATTTGGTCTAGTTCTGTGAAAAATGTCAATGGTAGTTGGATAGGTATTGCATTGAATCTGTAGATGATATTTGGAAGTATGGTCATTTTCACAATATTGATTCTTCCGACCCAGGAACATGGAATATCTCTCCATCTGTTTAAGTCTTCTTTAATTTCCCTCATGAGTGTCTTGTAATTTTCTGTGTACAGTTCTTTTGTTTCTTTGGGTAGGTTTATTCCTAGATATTTGATTCTTTTGGTTGCAATGGTGAAGGGGATTGCCTCTTTGATTTCGTTTTCTGATTTTTCATTGTTTGTGTATAGGAATGCCAGTGATTTCTGTGTGTTGACTTTGTATCCTGCGACTTTGCTGAATTTGTCGATTAGCTCTAGTAGCTTTGTAACCGTGTCTTTGGGATTTTCTATGTATATCATGTCGTCTGCAAAAAGAGAGAGCTTGACTTCTTCCTTTCCAATCTGGATTCCTTTGATTTCTTTCTCTTGTCTTATTGCTGTTGCTAGGACTTCCAGGACTATGCTGAATAGTAGTGGTGAAAGTGGACACCCCTGTCTTGTTCCTGATCTTAGAGGGAATGCTTTCAGTTTTTCACCATCGAGAATAATGTTCGCTGTAGGCTTCTCATATATGGCTTTTATTATGTTGAGATAGGTTCCTTCTATGCCCATTTTCTGAAGAGTTTTTATCATGAATGTGTGTTGTACTTTGTCGAAGGCTTTCTCTGCATCTATTGAGATGATCATGTGATTTTTGTCTCTCAGTTTGTTGATATGGTGTATCACATTGATTGATTTGCGGATGTTGAAGAATCCCTGTATGCCTGGGATGAACCTGACTTGATCATGATGTATGAGTTTTCTGATGTGTCGTTGAATTCTGTTTGCTAGGATTTTGTTAAGGATCTTGGCATTTAAGTTCATCAGAGAAATTGGTCTGTAATTTTCCTTCTTTGTGTTGTCTTTGCCTGGTTTGGGTATCAGGGTGATGGTGGCCTCGTAGAAGTGTTTGGAAGTCTTCCTTCCTGTGCTATTTTTTGAAAGAGTTTTAGAAGAACAGGCATTAGCTCTTCTTTAAATGTTTGGTAGAATTTGGCTGTGAAGCCATCTGGCCCTGGGCATTTATCTTTGGGTAGATTTTGAATCACAAATTCGATTTCTGAGCTTGTGATTGGGTTGTTCAAAGTTTCCGTTTCTTCCTGGCTCAGTCTTGGGAGATTAATCTTCCCCAAGAAACTGTCCATTTCTTCCAGGTTGTCCAGTTTGTTGCCATAGAGTTGCTCATAATAGTCTCTTATAATCCTTTGGATTTCTGCATGATCTGTTGTAATCTCTCCTTTTTCGTTTTTGATTTTATTGATCTGGTTCTTCTCTCTCTTTCTCTTGATGAGTCTGGCCAGTGGCTTGTCAATTTTGTTTACCTTTTCAAAGAACCAGCTTTTTGTTTTATTTATCCATACTATAGTTTCTTTCATTTCTTTCTCATTTATTTCTGCTCTAGTCTTTATAGTTTCTCTTCTTCTGCTGGCTTTGGGATGTTTTTGTTCTTCTTTCTCCAATTGTTTCAAGTGGAGGGTTAGGTCATCTGCTTCATATTTTTCTAGTTTCTTGAAATGGGATCGTATTGCTATAAATTTTCCTCTTAGAACTGCTTTTGTGGTATCCCATAGGTTTTGAATGGTCGTATGTTGAATAGCAGTGGTGAAAGTGGACACCCCTGTCTTGTTCCTGATCTTAGAGGGAATGCTTTCAGTTTTTCACCATTGAGGATAATGTTCGCTGTAGGCTTCTCATATATGGCTTTTATTATGTTGAGATAGGTTCCTTCTATGCCCATTTTCTGAAGAGTTTTTATCATGAATGTGTGTTGTACTTTGTCGAAGGCTTTCTCTGCATCTATTGAGATGATCATGTGATTTTTGTCTCTCAGTTTGTTGATATGGTGTATCACATTGATTGATTTGCGGATGTTGAAGAATCCCTGTATGCCTGGGATGAACCTGACTTGATCATGATGTATGAGTTTTCTGATGTGTCGTTGAATTCTGTTTGCTAGGATTTTGTTAAGGATCTTGGCATTTAAGTTCATCAGAGAAATTGGTCTGTAATTTTCCTTCTTTGTGTTGTCTTTGCCTGGTTTGGGTATCAGGGTGATGGTGGCCTCGTAGAAGTGTTTGGAAGTCTTCCTTCCTGTGCTATTTTTTGAAAGAGTTTTAGAAGAACAGGCATTAGCTCTTCTTTAAATGTTTGGTAGAATTTGGCTGTGAAGCCATCTGGCCCTGGGCATTTATCTTTGGGTAGATTTTGAATCACAAATTCGATTTCTGAGCTTGTGATTGGGTTGTTCAAAGTTTCCGTTTCTTCCTGGCTCAGTCTTGGGAGATTAATCTTCCCCAAGAAACTGTCCATTTCTTCCAGGTTGTCCAGTTTGTTGCCATAGAGTTGCTCATAATAGTCTCTTATAATCCTTTGGATTTCTGCATGATCTGTTGTAATCTCTCCTTTTCCTTTTTCGATTTTATTGATCTGGTTCTTCTCTCTCTTTCTCTTGATGAGTCTGGCCAGTGGCTTGTCAATTTTGTTTACCTTTTCAAAGAACCAGCTTTTTGTTTTATTTATCCATACTATAGTTTCTTTCATTTCTTTCTCATTTATTTCTGCTCTAGTCTTTATAGTTTCTCTTCTTCTGCTGGCTTTGGGATGTTTTTGTTCTTCTTTCTCCAATTGTTTCAAGTGGAGGGTTAGGTCATCTGCTTCATATTTTTCTAGTTTCTTGAAATGGGATCGTATTGCTATAAATTTTCCTCTTAGAACTGCTTTTGTGGTATCCCATAGGTTTTGAATGGTCGTATGTTCATTATCATTTTCTTCTAGGAATGTTTAAATTTCTCCTTTGATTTCCTCAGTAATCAGTTGGTTTTTTAGGTATGTGTTGTTTAATCGCCATGTGTTTGTGTTTTTAGCGGTTTTGTTCCTGTAGTTGATCTCTAGTCTCATTGCATTGTGGTCCGAGAAGATGGTTGATATAATTTCAGTTTTCTTGAATTGACTGAGGTTTGATTTGTGGCCCAAGATGTGGTCTATCCTGGAGAATGTTCCGGGAGCACTTGAGAAGAAAGTGTATTCTTCTGCTTTTGGATGGAACGTCCTAAAGATATCAATGAGGTCCATTTCTTCTAGTGTGGCATTTAAGGCTTGTGTTTCTTTATTAATTTTCTGTTTGGATGATCTGTCCATTGGAGTGAGAGAAGTGTTAAAGTCTCCTACTATTACTGTGTTATTGTTGATTTCTTCTTTTATGTCTGAAAGTACCTGTCTTATGTATTGAGGTGCCCCTGTGTTGGGTGCATAGATATTCATGACTGTTATGTCTTCCTCTTGGATAGATCCCTTAATCATGATGTAGTGACCTGCCTCGTCTCTTAGAATCTTCTTTACTTTAAAGTCTATTTTGTCTGATATGAGGATTGCTACTCCAGCTCTCTTTTGATTTCCATTTGCATGGAATATCTTTTTCCAGCCTTTCACTTTCAGTCTATGAGTGTCTCTAGGTCTGAAGTGGGTCTCTTGTAAACAGCATATATATGGGTCATGTTTCTGAATCCATTCAGCCAGCCTGTGTCGTTTGGTTGGAGCATTTAGTCCATTTACGTTCAAAGTAATTATTGATACGAATGTTCCTATTGTCATCATCTTAAGAAATTTGGGGTTTGATTTGTAGGACTTCTCCTACTCTTGTATTTATTGGCTATATCAGGCTCTTTAACACTTGTTGTAGGGCTGGTTTTGTGGTACAGAATTCTTTTAGTTTTTGCTTGTCTGTGAAGTTTTTGACTTCACCATCAATTCTGAATGAGATTCTTGCTGGGTAGAGAAATCTTGGTTGCAGGTTATTCTCTTTTAGCCATTTAAATGTGTCTTGCCATTCTCTTCTGGCCTGCAGGGTTTCTGTTGAAAGATCCGCAGTTAAACGTATGAAGTTTCCTTTATATGTTATTTGTTGTTCGTTCCTAGCTGCTTTTAATATTTCTGTCTTTATATTTGGTTTGTGTTAGTTTGATTAGAGTGTGCCTTGGTGTGTTTCTTCTGGGGTTTACCCTGTATGGAACTCTATGTGCTTCTTGGACTTGGTTGACTATTTCCTTTCCCATGCTGGGGAAGTTTTCAACTATAATCTCTTCAAGAATTTTTTCATAGCCTTTCTTCCCCTCTTCTTCTTCTGGAACTCCTCTAATTCTAATGTTGGTGCGTTTGATATTGTCCCATAGGTCTTTGAGGCTATCCTCAGTTCTTTTAATTCTTTGGGCTTTGTGCTGTTCTTCAGCACTTATTTCCACCATTCTGTCTTTCAGCTCACTTATCCGTTCTTCTGCCTCTGTAACCTTTACTTCTATGCACCTTCACATTTCATGTGTAAAACGGTACAGAAGGTTAAATGGTTTCACATATGTAAAAGGAGTTAGAACAGTGTAAATACTATAAAACTTAAAAAATACTATAGAAGTGTTTTATACTTATATTTTTTACCCATAAGGCTCTCAATGTGTAAGTTAAAGATGTCATTTCAAAAAAGAAATGTTTATGGGAAAATATGTGAAGTCAGAAGTTTATCCAGGCTCTGTAGAAAACAGCTACAAGTAATTAAAATAAATTTTCATATATAAATATACTACGTCAAATTCTTCAAAAATTTCTTTAAAGTGCTACAATAAAGGAAAAACAATATATGATTACTCTATTGAAACACTAACAAAGTCTAAGTGAATGTAAACAATAAAATATGTACATGATATTCATCAGTTTCTATCAAATACATCATATATTTGAGACATTAAGTGGTAAATGTTCTAATAATAATTACCTCAATTGCATCATCATACATAGTTCTGGCTTCATGGTCTGTTTTATCTGACATCAACCATGCTTTTAGTAAGTACTCATAAAAGCTGTCTCCTAGCCCGCCCACCGATGTATGATCTGCAACAAGAGAGAAAAGATGCAGGTGGAAGAAAGAAGATAGAGAACAAAAAATAATGTTTTTTAATTACAATGACTGTATTATATATCAATAACTTAAACACTACATTGGTAGCCTTATTTCCAATATACTTCAAATTTAGTCCAATAAGATACCATACTCACTTTGTCTACATCTGTATCCAATTTTCTAGAAAATCTTTTTCTGCTGGATGTGATAGTTCACAAATTTAGTAGTCTTTTTCAAGTATTGATGAGCATGTGCAAAAATACCACGAATGGGGATGTAAAATGGTACATCCACTTTGGAAAACAATTCGGTAATTTCTCAGAACGGTAAGTGTATATACCTACCATGTAATATAAACATCCCACTGTCAGATCTTTACTCAAAAAAAGTACATACACCCACTTGAAGGGCTGGTATGAATCTGCATACCACTTTTATTTGTAACAGTCCCAAAGTGAAAATAACCTAAGTGTCCATCAACAGGTGCATGGATAAACAAATTGTGGTATTCGACAAAGTGGGGTGTACTCAGAACTACTGATATACACAACATGGGTGAATTGCAAAATAATTAAGCTGAGTTAAAGGAGCCAGACAAAAACAGATTATATATAAAGAATTACATTTATATAAGGTTCTAAAAATATAAACCTATCTATAAAGAGAGAAAGCAGATCAGTGGTTGCTCGAGGGAGGAATAAGAAGGGGAGTAAGGAAAAATATCATCAAGGCAGGGCTTTTCCTGGTGGTCCAGTGGGTAAGGACACCACCTTGCAGTGCAAGGGGTGCCGATTCGATCCAAGATCCCATGTGCCACAGAGCAGCTGGACCTATGTGTCCAACTATTGAGCCAGAGCTCTGGAGCGCATGCACCCAGAGTCGGTCGGTGCTCTGCAATGAGAGAGGCCACTGCAATGGGAGGCTCATACAGGTTAGAGAACAAAGATGGATGAAAACAAATAAATGAAAGACCAAAAGAAGTGGCCAAAAAATATATATATATGTATATTAAAAAATCATCAAGGGGTATGAGGAAATCTTTGGGGTGATATACGTGTTCATTATTTTGATTGTAGTGTTGGTTTTCATAAATGTAAGCTTATCAAATTGTACACTTTAAATGTGCACAGTTTATTGTATGTTAATTTTACCTTAATAAAACTGTTTTTACAAAACCAAATAAAAAGGATACCTGGAATCAGTCCAAATCTATCAATATACATCAACAAATTTAATTTGTTTTCACATATCTTTTAAAATAAACTCTCCCACTGGAATCTTTTTATTAAATTCTGATTTCTTAATCTATATAAATATATTTTTTACTAAAGACATACCAAAAGTAAAACTGCCAGGACACTAAAAATAAAGAAATGGTTAAAAGACAGATGAGGGTGGATAGCAGTTTTATTCTGAAGACTTAAGGAGAATAAACAATAATAAAGTTAGAGCTATCAAGGATATTGGTGAGCAAGCTTTGTCCTACCATGTAATATAAACATCCCACTGTCAGATCTTTACTCAAAAAAAGTACATACACCCACTTGAAGGGCTGGTATGAATCTGCATACCACTTTTATTTGTAACAGTCCCAAAGTGAAAATAACCTAAGTGTCCATCAACAGGTGCATGGATAAACAAATTGTGGTATTCGACAAAGTGGGGTGTACTCAGAACTACTGATATACACAACATGGGTGAATTGCAAAATAATTAAGCTGAGTTAAAGGAGCCAGACAAAAACAGATTATATATAAAGAATTACATTTATATAAGGTTCTAAAAATATAAACCTATCTATAAAGAGAGAAAGCAGATCAGTGGTTGCTCGAGGGAGGAATAAGAAGGGGAGTAAGGAAAAATATCATCAAGGCAGGGCTTTTCCTGGTGGTCCAGTGGGTAAGGACACCACCTTGCAGTGCAAGGGTGCCGATTCGATCCAAGATCCCATGTGCCACAGAGCAGCTGGACCTATGTGTCCAACTATTGAGCCAGAGCTCTGGAGCGCATGCACCCAGAGTCGGTCGGTGCTCTGCAATGAGAGAGGCCACTGCAATGGGAGGCTCATACAGGTTAGAGAACAAAGATGGATGAAAACAAATAAATGAAAGACCAAAAGAAGTGGCCAAAAAATATATATATATGTATATTAAAAAATCATCAAGGGGTATGAGGAAATCTTTGGGGTGATATACGTGTTCATTATTTTGATTGTAGTGTTGGTTTTCATAAATGTAAGCTTATCAAATTGTACACTTTAAATGTGCACAGTTTATTGTATGTTAATTTTACCTTAATAAAACTGTTTTTACAAAACCAAATAAAAAGGATACCTGGAATCAGTCCAAATCTATCAATATACATCAACAAATTTAATTTGTTTTCACATATCTTTTAAAATAAACTCTCCCACTGGAATCTTTTTATTAAATTCTGATTTCTTAATCTATATAAATATATTTTTTACTAAAGACATACCAAAAGTAAAACTGCCAGGACACTAAAAATAAAGAAATGGTTAAAAGACAGATGAGGGTGGATAGCAGTTTTATTCTGAAGACTTAAGGAGAATAAACAATAATAAAGTTAGAGCTATCAAGGATATTGGTGATCTAGTCAGAAGTGGAAATCATAAATTTGTAGTAACTTTAACCTTTATTACTGATGATTTTCATCAGCAATGTTCCATTGAATGTAGATGAATGGAAAAGGTACATGACTGGGTTGATACAAGCATTGAGACCAGGAGAGGTAACACAGAAGACTCAAGGTACTGGAGTATTCTCACATTGGTTTGGATACTCTGCAGTCTAGGCTGGACAGGAAAGGAAGCAATAGGTAATCTTTGCTCCACTGTTCACCTATGCAACCAACCAGTAAAACATCAGTCTACCTGTCAGTCTATTCTACCATTATCCCCAAATTCACAATTTTCACCATCAGTGAGAACTTCAGCATTGCCTGTCAAGTTTTCTAAGAACCCCTAATTAGTGCCCTTTCCCATTCCCTGAAAGCAGATCTTTTGAAATGTCTTCTTCAAAGACCTCTATAGAGACTTCCCTGGCAGTCTAGTGGTTAAGAATCTGCCTTGCTATGCAGGGGACATGGGTTTGACTCCTGGTTGTGGAACTAAGATCCACGTGCTGTGGAGCAATGAGGCCTGAATGCTGCAAACTACTGAGGCTGCGTGCTCTAGAGCCTGTGTGTGGCAACTAGAGCTCACGGACCTCAGTGAAGATCCTGCAAGATGCAACTAAGACCCAACGTGGACAATTCAATAAACACTTTAGAAAAAGACCTCTACAGCTCTACCTCCTCCTTACTCTTAGCAGATAATCAAGACTTCAGATTCATACAAAAAATACAGATCACTGACTCAAAAAATGTATCTTTTGATGACTTACCCTCATCTACCAATCTGTTTCCTTTGCCTGTTAAAGTGGAAGGAAAGATCCTTCTCTACTCCACACACGGTACCTAGCTCTGGACATTAACCACTGTTTCCTTTGCAGGAATCCCTCTCTTGGTTTATCTTCAACCTCTACTCACCAACTGAAACTATCTCTTACTATTAACATCTTGAGATAATCTAATCTTTCTTGAGTCTATCATTCTTTTGGTTTCATATCCATTAGGTATTTACTGAAAGAATGAAGAAACAGAAACCATGGATGATGTCTAGATTTCTTGCTGAGGCAAATGAGTGACCAGTAGTGCTCTTCACAGAAACTGGGAATATCGGAGGGAGCAATGGGTTAAAGTGGAAGAAATCTGAATCTTGGGCATGTTGAACTTGAGGGACTAACTGGATATCTTTTTTTTTTTTTTTAAAGATTTATTTGTTTATTTTGGGCGGGGGTCGGGTTGGGGAGGGAGGGGAGTGGGCGGGCCACTTCTATTGGTCTTTCTCTATTTTCATCCATCTTTGTTCTTTGGCTCCTGTGGGCCTCCCATCACGGTGGCGTCTGTTGTCGCAGAGCGCTGGCTCTGGGCGCATGCGTGCCAGAGCTCCAGCTCGGTAATTGGACACATCAGTCCAGCCGCTCCGCGGCACGTGGGATCCTCCCAGGCCAGGGATTGAACCGGCGCCCCGTGCAGTGTAAGGCGGTGTCCTTACCCACTGGACCACCAGGGGAAGCCCCTAACTGGATATCTAAATGGATATAACAAACGTGGAAATCCAGAGAGAGGTAAGTTGGGGGTATATCTTGCGGAGTTATAAAACTGGGATTTATAAAAATGTATTTGAGCCAGTTCACTCAGAGAGAATGTGTACCATGATCAAAGGGCACAAAGGGTACTTTGGAACATAACAGTTATAAAAGTCCTTAAAATAACATGTAGGGGGGCTTCCTTGGTGGTTCAGTGGGTAAAGAGTCCGCCTTGCAGTACAAAGGGCACCGGTTTGATTCCTGGTCTGGGAAGATCTGACGTGCCAAGGAGTAGCTGGACCAGTGTGTCCAATTACCAGCCAGTGCTCTGGTGTGCATGCACCCGGAGCTGGTGCTCTGCAAGGAGGGAGGCCACTGTGATAGGAGGCCCATGCATGCCAAAGAATAAGGATGGATGAAAATAAATAAATAAACATACAGTAAAGGAGGCCAAAATTAAAAAAAAGAAAAAAAGTTGACCTTAATATCAACAATACGAAAAAGGAGTAACACGGGGATTTTAAAAGTTTTTGCACTTTGGCCTCACACATGTATTTCTGGATATGTTGTAGATTGAGGGATTAACAAATGCGCAGGAAAAGAAAACATAAAAAAATTATTAAAAGTAGATGAAATAGGGCTTCCCCTGGTGGTCCAGTGGGTAAGGACACTGGCTTGCAGTGCAAGGGACGCCGGTTCGAGCCCTGGCCTGGGAGGATCCCACGTGCCGCGGAGCGGCTGGACTGATGTGTCCAATCACTGAGCCGGAGCTCTGGAGCGCATGCGCCCAGAGCCGGTGCTCTGCAACAACAGATGACACCGCGATGGGAGGCCCACAGGAGCCAAAGAAGGAAGACTAATGAAAAAAGAGAAATGAAAGCCAATATAAGTGGCCCGCCCACTCCCCTCCCTCCCCAACCCGACCCCGCCCAAAGTAAATAAATTAATTAATTAAAAAAAAAAAAAGTAGATGAAATAAAGAGAAAAGGCAGGAAAAGGCAATAGTCTTTGGCAAAGTGGTTTAGAGGAAATGATTTTTAGGTATGTGAATTATTGCTGGGGTTTATAGATTTAGTTATAGGTTACTTAGGTTACAGGATGCAGCCTCAGTCCTGCCTGACAGGTTCTACTCAGTTCATCTGGACTGTTGTTTCAGTGGAAGTTAATACACTTAATAAATAAACATACAACAGAAGCCTGAGATCTTTGGTTAACTATGGAATTTATCGCCCAGTAGTCTGACTTTATTTGAACCACTGAACCATGCCTGCCTAGGTGTCAAATCTAATGTACTGTGTTGCTCCACAACCCTTTTGAAATTCAGAAATTGATAACATATTATAAACTACTACTAAATACTAATGATTATCTGTCTTAATATGTCATAAAGTTAATGGCAGGTTTCTAAGAAGCTAATTCTTAGTGTGTTCTTACAGGAAATTCTAGAATAAAAATAATACTTTCATCATATGTTATAGTTTATGGAAGTATTTTCAAATACACTCATTACCTCATAAATATGACTCATATAACTGTCTTACTAAACACAATTAAAACAGATGAAGAAACAAAGGCATGAGGTTAAGCAACTTATTGATATTATTAAGCAGGAAAACATGGAGAGTAGTCTTTCAACTCCAAATACTATACCCATTATTTTTTTTTCACAAGTCTAAATCAGTAGTATGAAATTTAATCAATCAGTGACGGTAAGTTTCCTATATTTTCTTCACTCAAGTCATTAAATGGCATAGGCTAAGTACTGTACTTAGAAAACTAGTAAAACAATAAAGTAAGGAAAAAAAAGACATATTAATGATGGGCCTTTAAATCTAGGTTGCTTACTATATTCTTGTATATCTGTTGCCAAGTACTTTTCCTGAAGGCAATTACCATAATTCTCCTCTGTGATTGCTGTGTGCATGTCACAGACATTATCATTACTCTAATTATAATACAGTTAGCCAAAGCTGAATTGTGAAATTCCAGTTCAATTCACTGCTTGTTTTGTAGACTATTTATAGTTATGACAGATGTATATGGCTCAAAGATAATAATGGAATTTGATACACTTTTCAGAAGCTAATATGAAATATACAAAACACTAAAAGGAACAAATTGGACAATTTAATAAAGACTGCAGCTGCTAAAGAAATATCAGGGCAGCTCCCCTAGAATTTTAATTACCTCTCGCCAAAACAACCAGTGAATAGCTCTTTTTATAACATTCTCATCATTAGTAACTGCTGAGAATGAAGACACTCTAAAGAACTCACCTGGATTTGTTTTGTAGGAAAAAACATGTATGAATAAAAGAACTGTTTTTTACTGCAATTTATATATATATGTAAATATATATATATATTATATATATATGGAACACTTCCATTTTTTACCATTTTTAAGTGTACTATTCAGTGGCATTAATTACATTTGCAATGTGGTACAAACATTATCATTATTTCCAAAACTTTCTCAAAATCACCCCAGACAGTACTAATGATATGTCTTAATATGTCATAAAGTTAATGGCAGGTTTCTAAGAAGCTAATTCTTAGTGTGTTCTTACAGGAAATTCTAGAATAAATAATACTTTCATCATATGTTATAGTTTATGGAAGTATTTTCAAATACACTCATTACCTCATAAATATGACTCATATAACTGTCTTACTAAACACAATTAAAACAGATGAAGAAACAAAGGCATGAGGTTAAGCAACTTATTGATATTATTAAGCAGGAAAACATGGAGAGTAGTCTTTCAACTCCAAATACTATACCCATTATTTTTTTTTCACAAGTCTAAATCAGTAGTATGAAATTTAATCAATCAGTGACGGTAAGTTTCCTATATTTTCTTCACTCAAGTCATTAAATGGCATAGGCTAAGTACTGTACTTAGAAAACTAGTAAAACAATAAAGTAAGGAAAAAAAAGACATATTAATGATGGGCCTTTAAATCTAGGTTGCTTACTATATTCTTGTATATCTGTTGCCAAGTACTTTTCCTGAAGGCAATTACCATAATTCTCCTCTGTGATTGCTGTGTGCATGTCACAGACATTATCATTACTCTAATTATAATACAGTTAGCCAAAGCTGAATTGTGAAATTCCAGTTCAATTCACTGCTTGTTTTGTAGACTATTTATAGTTATGACAGATGTATATGGCTCAAAGATAATAATGGAATTTGATACACTTTTCAGAAGCTAATATGAAATATACAAAACACTAAAAGGAACAAATTGGACAATTTAATAAAGACTGCAGCTGCTAAAGAAATATCAGGGCAGCTCCCCTAGAATTTTAATTACCTCTCGCCAAAACAACCAGTGAATAGCTCTTTTTATAACATTCTCATCATTAGTAACTGCTGAGAATGAAGACACTCTAAAGAACTCACCTGGATTTGTTTTGTAGGAAAAAACATGTATGAATAAAAGAACTGTTTTTTACTGCAATTTATATATATATGTAAATATATATATATATTATATATATATGGAACACTTCCATTTTTTACCATTTTTAAGTGTACTATTCAGTGGCATTAATTACATTTGCAATGTGGTACAAACATTATCATTATTTCCAAAACTTTCTCAAAATCACCCCAGACAGAAATGCTGTATCTATTAAGCAGTAACCCCATTTTCTTCTCACCCAAACCCCTAAGAACTGCCAATTCACTTTCTGTATCCATAAATCTGACTACACTAGATATTTTATATATCTGGAATTATACAGTATTTCTCATTTTGCAACTGGCTTTCATTTTAGCATAATATTTTTAAGGTTAATCTATGTTGTAGCATGTATAAGAACTTCATTCCTTTTTATAGTTAAATAACATTCCATTGTATGTCCATACCACAGTATGTTTATTCCTTTGCTGGACAGCTTGGTTGTTTTTACCTCTGGGTATTGTAAATGATGTTGCTGTGAATACTGGCATGCAAGTATCTGTTTGTATCTTTGATTTCAGATCTTTTGGGCATATACCTAGAAGTCGAATTCCTCGATCATATGGAATTCTATGTTTAACTTTCTGTGAAACCACCAAACTGTTTTTCACAGTGGCTCCACCATTTTACATTCCCACTAGTAGTGCGAGAGGGTTTCAATTTCTCCACATCCTTACTTACCAACTCTTACTATCTGTCCTTTTGATTACAATCACCCTAGTAGGTGTGAAGTGACATCATCTCATTATGCTTTAGATTTGCACTGCTCTTACAAATAATGATTTGTTCCACGTGTTTATTTTCCATTTGAATATTTTCTTTGGAGAAAACTCAAGCTCTTTATCCACCTTTTAACTGAGTATTTGTCTTTCTGCTGTTGAATTTGAACATGAATTTGAGAAGTTCTTTATATATTCAGGATATTAAACACATATCAGACATATGACTTGCAAATATTATTTATTTGCAAATAAAACTCTCATTCTGTGGGTTGTCTTTCAATCTCATAAAAATATCCTTTGATGCACACATTTCTAATTTTAATGAAATCCAATTTATTTTTTCTATTGCTACTTGCACTTCTAAAGAAGTCACTGCCAAATCCAAGGTCATTAAGATTTGTTATTCTTCTAAGAGTTTTATAGTTTTGGTCCTTAAATTTAGGGTCTTTGATGCATTTTAGCTTAGTTACTGAGTCTGGTATAAGGTAAGGGCCCAACTACTTCTTCAAGTAGATATCCAGTTTTCACAATACAATTTGATGAAGCGAAAGCTATAATTGTAATTAAGATGCCGTCAATGAGATACTGTTGGTCATTTAAAGGCTGGCAATTCTCAAGCAGAGGTTTTTTATTTTTTTTCAGTATTCTAAGATTTTGGTGTGGAAGACAGCATCTTCTTATTTAAAAATGTTTTTAACCTTACTTCAAAAGTAACAGATGTCCATTATCAGATTAGGTTAACAAAGGGGAACAAAATCAGAAAATAAAAACAAGCATTCAGAAAAAAACACAGGTAATCCTTTGGTAATATCTTTTTCTAGATACTTCATATTTATCTATGTCAAGTATTCTATAACATAACTTTTAATGGCTATATTATATATCATATTTATCTATGTCAAGTATTCTATAACATAACTTTTAATGGCTGTATTATATATCACACCTGGAGAGACTAGAACTTAAATCTCTTTCACAGGATGTTTAAAAATTGCACTGTCCAATGTGAGTGCGCTCTAGTTGCCAATAGTTAATTAAGTAGACCAGTCTCTTCATCACAGAAAGTCCCACTGGACAGGAGTACTTTAGAATGTTTCTAAATTATCCCTATTATATATACATCTGTCTGTACATACATATATATATATACATAATATATATATATATATATATATATATATGAAAAAATTTGAAATAAATGCTTAGAAATGAGTCACTGGTCACAGGTCATACAAATTTTCGTACTTTCTGAATCACTGGGTACAAGGATATGTCCATTCCATTCACCAATTCAGTAGATAAAGGCAGTATCTTCTGTTCAAAAGCTTCACTGATTTGATCAGGGAAGTTGTGCAGTGGGAAGACTGAGCGACAAAGGTCTCTCAGGACCAGTCCAAGGAAATGCCTGACAAAAAAGGTCTCTTTTTGACAATTCTAATTTTAATGAAATCCAATTTATTTTTTCTATTGCTACTTGCACTTCTAAAGAAGTCACTGCCAAATCCAAGGTCATTAAGATTTGTTATTCTTCTAAGAGTTTTATAGTTTTGGTCCTTAAATTTAGGGTCTTTGATGCATTTTAGCTTAGTTACTGAGTCTGGTATAAGGTAAGGGCCCAACTACTTCTTCAAGTAGATATCCAGTTTTCACAATACAATTTGATGAAGCGAAAGCTATAATTGTAATTAAGATGCCGTCAATGAGATACTGTTGGTCATTTAAAGGCTGGCAATTCTCAAGCAGAGGTTTTTTATTTTTTTTCAGTATTCTAAGATTTTGGTGTGGAAGACAGCATCTTCTTATTTAAAAATGTTTTAACCTTACTTCAAAAGTAACAGATGTCCATTATCAGATTAGGTTAACAAAGGGGAACAAAATCAGAAAATAAAAACAAGCATTCAGAAAAAAACACAGGTAATCCTTTGGTAATATCTTTTTCTAGATACTTCATATTTATCTATGTCAAGTATTCTATAACATAACTTTTAATGGCTATATTATATATCATATTTATCTATGTCAAGTATTCTATAACATAACTTTTAATGGCTGTATTATATATCACACCTGGAGAGACTAGAACTTAAATCTCTTTCACAGGATGTTTAAAAATTGCACTGTCCAATGTGGTACGCTCTAGTTGCCAATAGTTAATTAAGTAGACCAGTCTCTTCATCACAGAAAGTCCCACTGGACAGGAGTACTTTAGAATGTTTCTAAATTATCCCTATTATATATACATCTGTCTGTACATACATATATATATATACATACATATATATATATATATATATATATATATGAAAAAATTTTGAAATAAATGCCTAGAAATGAGTCACTGGTCACAGGTCATACAAATTTTCGTACTTTCTGAATCACTGGGTACAAGGATATGTCCATTCCATTCACCAATTCAGTAGATAAAGGCAGTATCTTCTGTTCAAAAGCTTCACTGATTTGATCAGGGAAGTTGTGCAGTGGGAAGACTGAGCGACAAAGGTCTCTCAGGACCAGTCCAAGGAAATGCCTCAAATATGGTCCTAAAGACAGCAGTCTTTTGTACATTCTAGTCAAGTAGCAGCAGTCTGTACAGAAAGCATACTGCTACACTATTCTGCTTCCATGCCTCACTTACCTTCATTAGCACCACTCTTAGGATTAAATATGAACATCTGTATACTGTCTATTTGTGTTTTAGTTTTTTCATGAATAGAAAATATTATCTAATGTTTTTAAAAAAACAAGTTCCTTCAAAGATCAATTCTAAAACTCTAAGAATTATCACCCCCTCCCCAAACAAAACTCTGTCTCCTGAGACAGAGCAAATCACTTCAACCACAGTCTTACCTAACAACTGGTAAGGCATTCCTGTACTATACCATCTATCATGTTATATACTTCCACTGCTTCTAAGTACTGCCTGCTAGCCTGAGAGCTGTCTGAATTCAGACCAAATCCTACATATTCTTTCCCAATCGCCAGTCTCATCCAAGAGCCTGGTAAGTAACAAACACTGATAGCTTCTTTTAAAATGAATGATCAGACAGAGACTGTCCCAGGGCAATCACCCTATTTTCCAGTCATTTAACATAGTCAACTGTTCTTCATATTCCTTAACTTATCTCAAGTAATGTTCTCATTTACATGAAGATATAGTTTACAAATAACAGCTTAAAAGTATAACCCTTCACAAATGCTATACAATATTTTAGCAAAGTATTTACATATACATGAAGTAACATACTCTTGAGAGATGGGTTATTAATGTTCTCATTTTACAAGTATAAAAACTGAAGCTACAAGAGATTAGAAACTTACCAAAGGTTACAGGCTTAGCAGATCACAGGGTTATATACTCTCTGGGGTTTCCAATACTACATGCAATGCACTTACCATTCCATCAAGCACATGTTTTCAGACAGTCTTTCAACAGAGTATCAGTTGTAATAGAAATACTTACATTGACCCCAGCGACCTGTTCTTGGGTTCAAATAATTTGGATAAAGACCATTTGGACGATCCATATTTGACACCATTCAGTAGATAAAGGCAGTACCCCAAAAGCTTCACTGATTTGATCAGGAAGTTGTGCAGTGGGAAGACTGAGCGACAAAGGTCTCTCAGGACCAGTCCAAGGAAATGCCTCAAATATGGTCCTAAAGACAGCAGTCTTTTGTACATTCTAGTCAAGTAGCAGCAGTCTGTACAGAAAGCATACTGCTACACTATTCTGCTTCCATGCCTCACTTACCTTCATTAGCACCACTCTTAGGATTAAATATGAACATCTGTATACTGTCTATTTGTGTTTTAGTTTTTTCATGAATAGAAAATATTATCTAATGTTTTTAAAAAAACAAGTTCCTTCAAAGATCAATTCTAAAACTCTAAGAATTATCACCCCCTCCCCAAACAAAACTCTGTCTCCTGAGACAGAGCAAATCACTTCAACCACAGTCTTACCTAACAACTGGTAAGGCATTCCTGTACTATACCATCTATCATGTTATATACTTCCACTGCTTCTAAGTACTGCCTGCTAGCCTGAGAGCTGTCTGAATTCAGACCAAATCCTACATATTCTTTCCCAATCGCCAGTCTCATCCAAGAGCCTGGTAAGTAACAAACACTGATAGCTTCTTTTAAAATGAATGATCAGACAGAGACTGTCCCAGGGCAATCACCCTATTTTCCAGTCATTTAACATAGTCAACTGTTCTTCATATTCCTTAACTTATCTCAAGTAATGTTCTCATTTACATGAAGATATAGTTTACAAATAACAGCTTAAAAGTATAACCCTTCACAAATGCTATACAATATTTTAGCAAAGTATTTACATATACATGAAGTAACATACTCTTGAGAGATGGGTTATTAATGTTCTCATTTTACAAGTATAAAAACTGAAGCTACAAGAGATTAGAAACTTACCAAAGGTTACAGGCTTAGCAGATCACAGGGTTATATACTCTCTGGGGTTTCCAATACTACATGCAATGCACTTACCATTCCATCAAGCACATGTTTTCAGACAGTCTTTCAACAGAGTATCAGTTGTAATAGAAATACTTACATTGACCCCAGCGACCTGTTCTTGGGTTCAAATAATTTGGATAAAGACCATTTGGACGATCCATTTTCTGAAGTAGTTTCCGAATGTGCATGACCTAAGCAAAACAAAGAATGCAATCAATGAAAAAAATAATTAACGTTTTATATTAATCTGGGCTTTGTTTTTTCCCCTCACTCAGAAGCTACACCCCACGCCCCCATGGTGTGCGTGTGTGTGCATGCGCATATGAGAGAAATACAGGAAGAAAAAGCTTCTATTTTGAAATGACTCATTATTTTTATAAGATAGAATATGAACATTATTTAAAAGTCAATCAGTAATAAAAATACAAACGAAAGAGCATAAACAGAAACCAATTTAAATTCCAACATTCTATCAGAAACATCACTGAAAAACATTATTCTAGACATATTCAATATGTACATAACTAAATATGAGAATGGAAATAGTTTCATAAAAATATAATCGGGGGGCTTCTCCTGGTGGTCCAGTGGATAAAGACACCACCTTGCAGTGCAAGGGGCGGCGGTTCGATCCCTGGCCTGGGAAGATCCCACATGCCGCGGAGCAGCTGGACCAATGTGTCCAATTACCGAGCTGGAGCTCTGGTGCGCGTGCACCCAGAGCCAGTGCTCTGCAACGACAGTGGTCACCGTGATGGGAGGCCCACAGGAGCCAAAGAACAAAGACGGATGAAAATGGAGAAATGAAAGACCAGTGGAAGTGGCCCACCCATCCCCCTCCCTCCCCACCCCACCCTCCAAAAGATAAATAAATAAAATTTAAAAACAAACAAACAAACAAAATATATAATCGGGGCTTCCCTGGTGGTCCAGTGGGTAAAGAGTCCACCTTGCAGTGCAAAGGGCACCGGTTTGATGCCTGGCCCGGGAAGATCCCACATGCCGAGGAGCCCAGTGTGTCCAATTCTGAGCCAATGTTCTGGAGCACATGTACCCAGAGCCCGTGCTCTGCAAGGAGAGAGGCCACTGCGATGGAAAGCTCACACAGGCCAAAGAATAAAGATGGATGAAAAATAAAAATGACTTAGAGGCCAAAAAAATAAAAATAAATATATAATCATAATAGGACATCTGTAATAAGGAGTATGAAACCACACAAAGTTAACAGATGAAAAAGTAAAACTAAATTGCTGAATTTTAAATACTGATCCTGTAATAGACACCCCTAAATTCCTAAGCTTCCAATTCCTAAAAGACATCCCTGAAGTTAAGGTGAGAAAATCATGAAATATATTAAGAAGCTGGAGGCTTTTCCCAGGGACTTCATTTTGATTCATCTCTAGAATGGATGATGGACTTTTTAAATGCTTAAAAAATATTTTTTAAAGCACAAGGTAGTTCTATTTCTTGTCTTCTTAGTTGAGAATGTTAGCGTCACATCTGAAGGATAATCTAGTTGGCATAAATGACTTGAGGAAACCTTTTCTTATTCACAAGGCCTTATATACACATCACTATTCTCTGAACTTGAGCACAGCACCAATCCTTTTAACAGCGTTTTCAGTCTTCTCTCACTCGGCTGGATTCTGCCATCATGGAGTTCTAGGAACAGGCTCAGGGATGCTTATTAGCTGTGTACATCCATGTTTGAGACAAACTCTATGTACAACAATCTCAATCTGAGTAATTCCATGAGCCAGTCTGTCACCTGAAAATTATGCATGCACTGAAGCCCTCTGCTTCTCTTCCACACTTATCATTTCCTTTATAAATTATTTATCTACTTTTAATTTCCATAACGTTTACTAGCTTGTCTCCATTTTGTCTTCAATGTCTCACTGTACTTTGAATGTTTTCTTTGTATTACTTCCATTTTGTCCTTCACTTTGACTATAATTTTTTCTTATACTTTATTACTGATATGGCATCTTCTTATCTCTGAGCACTTGTATCTCTGTTTATATTCTTGTTTCACTGAGGTGACAGCTGCATTATCTTGTCTTTCATGGTGATGCTTGGTCACGTCTTCAAGTGCTATTTTCTGATAAGTATTTTTTAGCTATTATTTATTTTTCACATTCCATCCCTTTTTTTCTGGTAATATTTCTGTATAAATTCTACATGTATTCTTTCTCGATGACTTACTACTGTTTTTATTGAACCAGCAATTCACAAGGATTCTGACATAAAAGGGTACATAGAGTCCAGATGTGAACATGTTTTTTTAAGCCTCTACTTCTCATCAGGCAACTGAAACTAATAACGCAGCACTAGAGTCTTATTTATTCTCTTCTCTCACTAAAGTGTACAGGCACAAATACAGCCTGGCAGTGAGATTCCTAACTAAATTCTTTTTCTAGCTTCTCAACACATCATCAGTGAGGACAAAAGCTGCAAGCACCGTCAGTCTATAACCTGTTCTCACTGTTGCTAATGAGGGTTTGGTTTTTTTTTTTTTTTTTGGTGGGTGGGATGGGGAGGGAGGGGGACGGGCGGGCCACTTCTATTGATCTTTTCTCTATTTTCATCCGTCTTTGTTCTTTGGCCCGTGTGGGCCTCCCATCGCGGTGGCCTCTGTTGTCGCAGAGCACTGGCTCTGGGCTCATGTGCTCCAGAGCTCCGGCTCCGTAATTGGACACACGGGTCCAGCCGCTCCGCAGCACGTGGGATCTTCCCAGGCCAGGGATCGAACCTGCACCCCTTGCCCTGCAAGGCGGTGTCCTTACCCACTGGACCACCAGGGGAAGCCCGAGCGTTTGGTTTTGTACCTTAAGATGTAGCACTTAAGAGAACTGCTCTATGAGCTCTTTATTTCTGAAATCTACGGCCACCAATATCCTCTCCTCGTTTAGCAAACCTCACTCTGACCAACCTTTCTCCTTTTTTGTTACATGAAATAGCAAGTTATCTCAATTTTGTTAAAAACAAGAGTTTATTTAAACAAATAAGAGTTTCGTTTCTCCTTCTGTTGTTTGTAGGAGATTTCTGTGTTAGGTCCTCCACTTAAGAAATATCGTATGTTATATTATCTGTTTTACAAATTTATCATCTTTTTAATCTCTTTATTTTTCTCCTATTTTCACTATGATTATCTCTTGCTTTTATTTCATGTCAGTAATTCAGTTTTCAACTGTGTACAACAGGTTACAGAACTATGTGAGGTCTCTGTTTCTTTAGCTCTACAGTCTTCTTATATTATTTTATTTTGGTTCTGAGGTTCTAGATTTAAAAGTTTCTCGATGACTTACTACTGTTTTTATTGAACCAGCAATTCACAAGGATTCTGACATAAAAGGGTACATAGAGTCCAGATGTGAACATGTTTTTTTAAGCCTCTACTTCTCATCAGGCAACTGAAACTAATAACGCAGCACTAGAGTCTTATTTATTCTCTTCTCTCACTAAAGTGTACAGGCACAAATACAGCCTGGCAGTGAGATTCCTAACTAAATTCTTTTTCTAGCTTCTCAACACATCATCAGTGAGGACAAAAGCTGCAAGCACCGTCAGTCTATAACCTGTTCTCACTGTTGCTAATGAGGGTTTGGTTATTTTTTTTGGTGGGGGAGTGGGATGGGAGGGAGGGGGACGGGCGGGCCACTTCTATTGATCTTTTCTCTATTTTCATCCGTCTTTGTTCTTTGGCCCGTGTGGGCCTCCCATCGCGGTGGCCTCTGTTGTCGCAGAGCACTGGCTCTGGGCTCATGTGCTCCAGAGCTCCGGCTCCTTTGGTGGACACACGGGTCCAGCCGCTCCGCAGCACGTGGGATCTTCCCAGGCCAGGGATCGAACCTGCACCCCTTGCCCTGCAAGGCGGTGTCCTTACCCACTGGACCACCAGGGGAAGCCCGAGCGTTTGGTTTTGTACCTTAAGATGTAGCACTTAAGAGAACTGCTCTATGAGCTCTTTATTTCTGAAATCTACGGCCACCAATATCCTCTCCTCGTTTAGCAAACCTCACTCTGACCAACCTTTCTCCTTTTTTGTTACATGAAATAGCAAGTTATCTCAATTTTGTTAAAAACAAGAGTTTATTTAAACAAATAAGAGTTTCGTTTCTCCTTCTGTTGTTTGTAGGAGATTTCTGTGTTAGGTCCTCCACTTAAGAAATATCGTATGTTATATTATCTGTTTTACAAATTTATCATCTTTTTAATCTCTTTATTTTTCTCCTATTTTCACTATGATTATCTCTTGCTTTTATTTCATGTCAGTAATTCAGTTTTCAACTGTGTACAACAGGTTACAGAACTATGTGAGGTCTCTGTTTCTTTAGCTCTACAGTCTTCTTATATTATTTTATTTTGGTTCTGAGTTCTAATTTTACTGAATTCAACTCAATTGTAGTATGAATTGCTGACGGACTTTAAAAAATGTCAAACTGGGTTCTTTCTCAGTCTCTTACATGCTATTTTCCACCCTGCTTTTGTTTCCAGTTGTGCGTCTGCATAACTGCTGTGCCTTCTCTTTCATCTTGCTCACACTTAACTAGGTCAACTCTGACCTGAACTTTGGGTTGATACAGCAGAGCTGAATTGTCTCAAATTCCTTCCTATTGTGTATGGGCATGGGGGGGGCTTGGGGGGCAGGGTGTAGTTGTCCCCTCCTGGATACACTTTAAGATCTGGAATGGTAGTGTACTAGCTAATTTTCTGAAGCCTATGTGCTCATGAAGGATGGAAGGTGAGAACACAGCTGCAGTTTTGGGCAGCTGCATAATGGACACATTAGGCTCTGGTCTCCCTTGTAAGATTAATAGGGAATACCGTTTGTTGACTTTCTTTTTCTGCCCAGTAAGGATTCAGGATAGGGCAAGAAACAGACTTAAGTATCAGCAGAACTCTGCTATATTTTTTGTCTATCACATGTTTATGACATGGTTTCATGAGGTTTCAGGATTCTTTCTTTCATTGTTATTGATTAATTTTTGCTGCTCTTTATTGTTTTTCTTGTAGTGTTAAATTAATCAGAAAAGGGAAAATTCTGTGATTTGGCTCCATTCTGCTATCCTTACCTGAAAATTCTTCTCAACTGATGACATATTTCATATACAGAAAGGAACATATATACATAGATTCTACTCATATCTCAATTTGAGAAATACAACACAACTTTTGCTGTTCTGTTTACCACTACCCATTCACATTATCATTGCCTTTTTCCTAGATGTGATCGCAGCCCTGAATTTTGTTTGTCATTATTTTGACTCTATGAAAATCACTTATGAATCTCTAAACAGAATTTTGCTAGCTCTGCTTCTTTTGAACTTCATAAGAGCTGTATTACACTCTTGATTGATAAATGGACCATAATTTATTTTCACTGCTGCATTGAATTTCATCATACAGACTGCTAATACAGGGGCTTCCCTGGTGCTCCAGTGGGTAAAGAGTTCACCTTGCAGAGCAAGGGGCACCAGTTCGACCCCTGGCCCAGGAAGATCCCACATGCTGCAGAGTGGTTGGACTGGTGTGTCCAATTACAAGCCAGCACTCAAGTGCATGCAACCAGAGTCCGTGCTCTGCAATGAGAGAGGTCACTGCAATGGGAGGCCCACACATGTCAAGGAATAAAAAGATGGATAAAAATAAACATGAGTAAAAGAGGCATGATGGGGAAAAGTAAAAAAATTGCTAATACAAACAATGCTTTTAAGTATATGATGGGAATGTACATACCATACAGTGGGATTGCGGGGTTATAGGGTACATGTATCTGCAGTTTTACTAGTTTTTTGTCTTTTTTTCTCTTTTTTAAAAGATTTATTTATTTATTTATTTTGGGCGGGGGTGGGGTTGGGGGGGGAGGGGGGGGGTGGGCCACTTCTATTGGTCTTTCATTTTCTCTATTTTCATCCGTTTTTGTTCTTTGGCTCCCGTAGGCCTCCCATCGCGGTGGCGTCTGTCGTCGCAGAGCACTGGCTCTGGGCCCATGCACCCCAGAGCTCCGGCTCGGTAATTGGACACATCAGTCCAGCCGCTCCGCGGCACGTGGGATCTTCCCAGGCCAGGGATTGAACCGGCGCCCCTTGCACTGCAAGGTGGTGTCCTTACCCACTGGACCACCAGGGGAAGCCCAGTTTTTTGTCTTTTAAATTTAAGCCTATAATACTCATAGAATTGTTATAATCTACAATGCTACCATTGTCACATTTCCACACATATGTGGGGCCGTTTAAGAGCTATTTCTTCTGTTCATCAGTTTTACTTGTCTCCATGCACCAACACTATACTGCTAATGTTGATAACTGGGAAATACCATCCAACATGCTTTATTTCAGGAGTATTTAGGATGTTTCTCTCTTATGTGAATTCTAGAAATGTCTAGTTATGTTTCATTTTAAAAAAAAAAAAGGTACTGGGCAACTGGGGAGCTGATTGTCAGAGAAGTGAGGCTATAAACCAATTTGGAGATGACTGAAATTTTCACTGCTGCATTGAATTTCATCATACAGACTGCTAATACAGGGGCTTCCCTGGTGCTCCAGTGGGTAAAGAGTTCACCTTGCAGAGCAAGGGGCACCAGTTCGACCCCTGGCCCAGGAAGATCCCACATGCTGCAGAGTGGTTGGACTGGTGTGTCCAATTACAAGCCAGCACTCAAGTGCATGCAACCAGAGTCCGTGCTCTGCAATGAGAGAGGTCACTGCAATGGGAGGCCCACACATGTCAAGGAATAAAAAGATGGATAAAAATAAACATGAGTAAAAGAGGCATGATGGGGAAAAGTAAAAAAATTGCTAATACAAACAATGCTTTTAAGTATATGATGGGAATGTACATACCATACAGTGGGATTGCGGGGTTATAGGGTACATGTATCTGCAGTTTTACTAGTTTTTTGTCTTTTTTTCTCTTTTTTAAAAGATTTATTTATTTATTTATTTTGGGCCGGGGTCGGGTTGGGGAGGGAGAGGGCGGGTGGGCCACTTCTATTGGTCTTTCATTTTCTCTATTTTCATCCGTTTTTGTTCTTTGGCTCCCGTAGGCCTCCCATCGCGGTGGCGTCTGTCGTCGCAGAGCACTGGCTCTGGGCCCATGCACCCCAGAGCTCCGGCTCGGTAATTGGACACATCAGTCCAGCCGCTCCGCGGCACGTGGGATCTTCCCAGGCCAGGGATTGAACCGGCGCCCCTTGCACTGCAAGGTGGTGTCCTTACCCACTGGACCACCAGGGGAAGCCCAGTTTTTTGTCTTTTAAATTTAAGCCTATAATACTCATAGAATTGTTATAATCTACAATGCTACCATTGTCACATTTCCACACATATGTGGGGCCGTTTAAGAGCTATTTCTTCTGTTCATCAGTTTTACTTGTCTCCATGCACCAACACTATACTGCTAATGTTGATAACTGGGAAATACCATCCAACATGCTTTATTTCAGGAGTATTTAGGATGTTTCTCTCTTATGTGAATTCTAGAAATGTCTAGTTATGTTTCATTTTAAAAAAAAAAAAGGTACTGGGCAACTGGGGAGCTGATTGTCAGAGAAGTGAGGCTATAAACCAATTTGGAGATGACTGAAATTTTTGTTTTCCTATACATGAATATAATACATCTCTCCATTTACTTAGGGCCTCCTCAATGTCATTTAGTAGTTTTCAACTTTATCTGTTGTTAGATTTACTTGTGGAAAACATATACTTTTGTTCCTATCACATAGGATATGTTCTTATATGTGATACATCCTTGTCCACTGTAGTTGGTATAGAGAAATACCACTGATTTTTAATATGTTTACTGACCTTTTGGCTTCTCAGGTGGTGCCAGTGGTAAAGAACCTGCCTGCTAACGCAGGAGATAAAAGAGATGTGGGTTTGATTCCAAGGTTGGGAAGATCCCCTAGAGGAAATGGCAACCCACTTCAGTATTCTTGCCTGGAGAATTCCAAGGACACAGGAGCCTGGCGGGCTATAGTCCACAGAGTCTCAGAGGCGGATATGGCGACTGAGCACTGCACAGCAAATTGATCTTTTATTCAAACTATAATTAAACTCTTATTTAATAATTTAAATATGAAGGTGTTAGTCATTCAGGTGTCCTCGACTTCTGCAATCCCATGGACTACACATAGTCCACCAGGCTCCTCTGATTATCTTAATATTTTTGGTAATCATCTAATCTGTGAAAAAGTACTGTTTTCTTTTCAATCTTTACCTTTTTGTTCACTTTGTCTTATCCTGTCATACTAAGAACTTCAGCACAATGATAGAGACTGTAATGGAATTTTTAAAAAACCTGCTAGTGATTATATTTTGTCACGTAACAGAAAATATTTCAAATATGTTCTAAATATAAGGGACATTTCTTTATATAAGTTTTAAAAGGGCAAATATTTTAAAAAGTGGGAGATGGGGCAAATATTTTCTAAGCATTAATCAAATCTTTGGGGTAAATCCTGAAGGATTCTCTTATAACAAAGAAAATAAAGTAAGGAAACTAACCTTTTTGTAGTAAATGGGGTTTCCCGTCAGGTAGCTGAGGTGGACAAACTCCATGTGCAGAGTGCCGAATTCAGCAAGAATGCTGCTGCCCGCAGAGGCCCAGCCCCAGTTCCGTCCTACTCCACTGAATGGAAAAAAGGCAAAACTACTCAGGATTGGGAAAACACCAAAACATATTTTAGTGAACACACAACTTTTAAATAAATCTCTTAGAAATAATCTTAAACACAACAGATTACTTGAACATTAAATTTTATTCTTTTTAAAACTTTTTGAATAAAATATCCACATGTCCTAAAAAGCAAAACAATGTAAAGTATACATTAAATATATTCCACCCTATTCTCATCTCTCTTCCCCCTTTCAGGCCCCAAATATAATCATTCATTAGCTTCTTAAATGATAATATAGAAATTTCTATGCATACGTAAGCAATCTAAATATATGCTCTTATTTTCTTCCTTTCTTTAAAAAAATATAGGTAAGTACAGTTACAGCTCTGTACATTGGATTTTACTATTAAGATGTACCTCAGTACATTTTCCAAAGTTCACAGACAACTTTCTTGTATTTTTTACTTACAAATACATATAATTCCATTACATGAATGACTTTCCATTGAAATGTCTCACCCACATAAAAATGTGTAGAGCATTATGAGTTGAGGGTGCAACTTACATTTACTGTGAAGAGGCTAAAGATGTCACAAGACATTATCATGACAAAGACCTGTCCTGCCTCAACTGCTAAGTGTGTGAAAACTACTACATGATATGACTAGATATAATGTATTTAATCAACCCTCCACTAGCGGTCTTTTGGCACATTTCTAGTATTTTGCCATTATGAAAACTTTTATAGTGAATAATCTTGTGTGCACTTCGTTCATGCAGAGGTATCTCTAGGCTATCTTCTTCCTTTTTTTCTTTTTTCCAGGTTGCTTTATAATTTTTTACAGGAAGCCTAACTATATAAATGACAAGTACAGGCTCTTTGGATGTTATCCTGTTTCCCAGAAGGTTAGGTTTTCTCTGAAACATAGTTTGAGTACAGGCAAATTACCTTGGCTTTGGGCTTTGCTGGGGGGGTAATGCCCCTGTCACTCTTATAACAAAGAAAATAAAGTAAGGAAACTAACCTTTTTGTAGTAAATGGGGTTTCCCGTCAGGTAGCTGAGGTGGACAAACTCCATGTGCAGAGTGCCGAATTCAGCAAGAATGCTGCTGCCCGCAGAGGCCCAGCCCCAGTTCCGTCCTACTCCACTGAATGGAAAAAAGGCAAAACTACTCAGGATTGGGAAAACACCAAAACATATTTTAGTGAACACACAACTTTTAAATAAATCTCTTAGAAATAATCTTAAACACAACAGATTACTTGAACATTAAATTTTATTCTTTTTAAAACTTTTTGAATAAAATATCCACATGTCCTAAAAAGCAAAACAATGTAAAGTATACATTAAATATATTCCACCCTATTCTCATCTCTCTTCCCCTTACAGGCCCCAAATATAATCATTCATTAGCTTCTTAAATGATAATATAGAAATTTCTATGCATACGTAAGCAATCTAAATATATGCTCTTATTTTCTTCCTTTCTTTAAAAAAATATAGGTAAGTACAGTTACAGCTCTGTACATTGGATTTTACTATTAAGATGTACCTCAGTACATTTTCCAAAGTTCACAGACAACTTTCTTGTATTTTTTACTTACAAATACATATAATTCCATTACATGAATGACTTTCCATTGAAATGTCTCACCCACATAAAAATGTGTAGAGCATTATGAGTTGAGGGTGCAACTTACATTTACTGTGAAGAGGCTAAAGATGTCACAAGACATTATCATGACAAAGACCTGTCCTGCCTCAACTGCTAAGTGTGTGAAAACTACTACATGATATGACTAGATATAATGTATTTAATCAACCCTCCACTAGCGGTCTTTTGGCACATTTCTAGTATTTTGCCATTATGAAAACTTTTATAGTGAATAATCTTGTGTGCACTTCGTTCATGCAGAGGTATCTCTAGGCTATCTTCTTCCTTTTTTTCTTTTTTCCAGGTTGCTTTATAATTTTTTACAGGAAGCCTAACTATATAAATGACAAGTACAGGCTCTTTGGATGTTATCCTGTTTCCCAGAAGGTTAGGTTTTCTCTGAAACATAGTTTGAGTACAGGCAAATTACCTTGGCTTTGGGCTTTGCTGAGGGTAGTCTATTTCAGTTTTACCTCTGCTTCAAGGAAGTGGCCCTCTGGGATGATCTCAGCTGAAAGCCTGGGGTGTATATCAAGGGTCCTTCACCCTGTCAGCGTTAAATACTAACTCAGTCTCTCTAGTACTGTGTAGCTGCCAAAAATTGTTCCTTTATCTCTAGCAGTGTACTGGCAATTCAATATGCTATGTCTTATTTATCTGTGTTGAGAAAACATTAAAATAGATACCAGGATATACCACAACCTTGCTTGAAGCTCTTTCATTTTTTGGTGCTATTTTTATACTGTTTTTGATAGGCAAATACCACTAACAGATTTTATTTTAGAAGCCAGACATGAGAATCAAGGAAGAAATGTGGATACAGTAACTATGCAGGACAGTCATTCATTTCACAAATATTAAGTGCCTACTGTTATCTAGGAGATAAAACAATGAACCTAACATATAACATTCCTATTCCCATAATAAGGAAGACCACTTAAACACAGTGACAGAATACTGAGTACCAGTGACAGAAGATGGGTTCAAAGACATTAGGTATAATGTTCAAAGAGTTTCTAAAATGACACAATTTAAACTGAGAACTGTATGATGAGAAGGAGCTAATGATGAATAGATCTGGAAAAGAGAATTCTCCATAGAAGAAACAGCAAATGCAATGGCCCTGAAGAAATAAGACGGGGGGCTTCCCTGGTGGTCCAGTGGGTAAGGACACCGCCTTGCAGTGCAAGGGGTGCCGGTTTGATCCCTGGCCTGGGAAGATCCCACATGCCGCGGAGCGGCTGGACTGATGTGTTCAATTATCGAGCCGGAGCTCTGGAGCACACGCGCCCAGAGCCGGTGCTCTGTGACAACAGAGGCCACCACAATGGGAGGCCCACACGGGCCAAAGAACAAAGATGGATGAAAACGGACAAATTAAAGACCAACAGAAGTGGCCTGCCTGCTCCCCTCCCTCCCCACCCCCACCAAAATAAATAAATAAATAAATCTTTAAAAAAAGAAAAAAAAAGAAAAAGAAATAAGACGGCTATGTGGTTAGAGTGATTTTCTAAAGGAAATCAGCCCTAAATATTCAATAGAAGGTCTGTTGCTGAAACTGAAGCTCCAATACTTTGGCCACCTGAGGCAAAGGGCCAACTCACTGGAAAAGAACTTAACGCTGAGAAAGATTGGGGATAGGAGGAGAAGGGAGTGGCAGAAGATGAAATGGTTTAGATAGCAGCACCAACTCAATGTACATGAATTTAAACACACTCCAGGAGATAGTGGAGGACAGTCTGGCATGCTATACTCCAAGAGGCTGCAAGAGGTTGAACAATAACAGCAAAGTGCGGCTGCAGTTCAGGAAGGGGAATGATGATACCGGACAATGTTAGAGCGTTGGGTATAATCCAGACCGTGCAGAAATTCTGTTTGCTATGGTGAAATTAAAATTTTTTAAAATATGATGGAACATGACTGAGAATTTTAAGGAACGTAACCTAATATTTAAAGGATAAAGCATACCATTTAGAAAGATTATCTAGGTGTAAGCATGGTGAATGGATTACAGTGTAGTCAAGTACAAATACGAAATTTTATTTCCATGTAAAAACTTTCTATCCCAAAGTCCCAAATGGAAGTTTCATTCATTATGCATTTAAGCACATCATAATACTAAATTCTAAATAAAATTTTTCACTTTTAATTTTATATACAGCTTCACATGGCCCTCCACCTTAGCAACCTTAAACACTAACCTCAGCCTTCCCAGTACGAGGTAGCTGTTAAATTATCTCCTTTGCCCTTTAGCCTCCAGATGCTGTTTTCTAGTTTCTTTCTTTCTTTGCCCCGTGCATGTGCAGGCACAGAATCAGCCAACAATCTGAGAAAAATTTGTACATAAAATTTGAGGATTTTCCTCTGCAGTTCTTTCCTGACTTGAGATACTTGAGATCTCAGCCCTTTTGGCTGCTCCAAACCCTGACCAAGTCTTCTTTGCCCTAAATGACCACTGCTTTAGGTTTGGCCCCAATTGCCCTGCACCATAATTTAGAATAGACTCTCAGGGGGAATATACTCCAGTGTTCCATGGAGATGAGCTTCACACAGAATCACAGCTCCCTGGACCCGCTCCCTTAGTTACTTTCCAATCCCTTCAAACAATTCTGTTGAGTTTCCATGATTGCTTTTGGTGGGAGCCATTTCAGGGCTGGAACTGGACTCTAGATTCATATTCAAGTAGCAGAGTTCATGGTTATTCCTACGAGAACTCTAAATCACTCTCTAGGATCTTACTACTTTTAGGAGGAAGTAAAAAATGTAACTCTTTCTCTCATGAAAGACTGACACTTTTGGTGCTAGATCTTTTAGTACTAATTTAAAATAATAAATCAGGTGAGTCAAATGACAAATACTGAATAAATATGAGCTTTTTTAGAGACAAGAATCTTAAAAGCACCACTAAAATGTATGTGATACATGATTTGGTAGAGGAGCTGAAATAGATGTAGAAGACAAGGATAATAATATTAACTACTGATACAGTACATAGGCTCCTCGTCCTGCCATTAATCAACTATATGACTCTGAACAAGGTATTTGCCTCCTCTGAGACTCAGTTTCCTCATCCATAATGTCAGAATTTATGATAACTAGTTCACAAGGCTGTTAGGAAAATTAAGTAACATTTAAGATTGCAAAACACCTTACAGAGGGCCTAGTAAGAACAGCTATCTAATGAGTTTTTGAATAATTTTACTGTTATTTTAATAGTTTATCTAGAGAAAAAAAAAATCCTCAATCTGATAAAGGCAACAGATAAAAAAAAAAAAAAAGCTACAGCCAACATCTTATTTGATAAAACTTTTTTTTTATGTTTTTTTTTTTTTTTGACTTTTTATTTTTACAGAGTTTTATTTACAGATGTGTATAATCCCAGATTGGTCATATGTATATCCCTGGCCCTCTCCCTCCTCCACCTCCCTCTCAGTCCCCCCTACCCCACCCCTCTAGGCCATCGCACAGCACCCCTGCAGAATCCCCTATTCCCACAGCGCAATGACAACAGCTATCTTTTTCACATATGACAGTATAGGTTTCCATGTTTACTCCCTCTATGCCTCCCATCCCCTGTTCATTCCCCACAATGTCCATGTGTCTGTTCTCCATGTCTGATTTTCCATCAATTCTCTACATGTGTTATCATTACCATCTTACTAGATTCCATATATATTTATGTGTTAGTGTACTATACTTGTCTTTGTCTTTTTGACTTACTTCACTTTTTAATAGGTTCTAATATTACAGACACATTTTATGGAAATCCAGACTATAAAATATAGATGAAGATAATCTTTTTAACCAGGACTGAAAACCCCAAAGTTATAAAAGACATATCTGATTATATAAAAAAAATCAGAACTTAGAAATATAAAATTATTACAAAGACAACAAATAAGAAGTAGAATGGGGAGAAAAAACTCTATAATCTGCAAGGCTCTTTTATAAGCTAACTAGAAAAAGACAGCTTAATCAACACTTAGGAATAGACAATTCACAAAGAACAAATCTAGCTGTCCAATAAACTTACCAAAACAAGCTCAACTCCACTAAGCAGAAAATGAATACATATGAAACTAACAATACTAACACTTTATAGCAATCAGTCTCTTGAAAATTAAACAGAATGCATACTTGTGGACATTCTGGTATTCTCACACAGTGTTGGTGGAAGTATGAGCTACTGACTTTTGGAAAATATCTGGGGAGTAACTTCTAAACTCAAAAATACATATAACCTTTGATCCAGTAATTCCACACTTGGAAATCTATCCCACAAGAATAAAAAAGACATACAGCCTTTGATACAGCAATTCATATTCTTAAGAATCATTATCAGAAAAAATTCCTTACTATACAAGGATATGTATAACAGAATGCTACTATAACAATGTTTATGGTAGCAAAATAATGGAAATAAACAATTACCACTGATATGGAATGATTAAACAAATTATGGTATAACCTATGTATTATCCTATATTCTACTGTGTAGTCACCACAAAGTTTGCCACCAATATGTATGTATGCGCTTCTGTGTGCTCACCATATTGTAAGAGATAAACAATGCTAGATTATTAATATAAGCTGGCTTTCAGACAGCAAGACTGGAACAAAGTTTATGTGACACATGTATAATTCAATCAAAAAACAAAAGTAAAAACCATTAAAAATAGGTAAATACATCTGTGCTCTATATACTCAAATAAAATATGTTTTATGTGAACATATACAAAGATATCGTATGAAAATTAAGCCTATGCTCAAGACATGGTCCTTAAGAAACCTTCCACTTTTGTCTCCATCTGAATTTGAAGTTTTGTAATGCTGGATTTTTTGGTTATTTTCTAACTATATAATAATAATTTTATTCTGCATATTTCTTCATCTCAGACTTAAATTATAAGTTAATTAAAATTTCTATCATCTAAGAAAGTTATATGACTGACAATACTACTGAAGGAAACACCAGAAAATCTGTCTGAGAGCAAGCACAAGAGAAAGCAGGCATGTGCTCAACACATTTGGCCATATCCTTTTGTGGAGGTTGATTTGGAACTCGACCTAGCTTTTTCTTCACAAAGAGGCAGTTTACATTATATACAGTCTATGATTATCTAGGAATAGTAAAGTCAGATTTCATGTTCACTATTAAATAATGATTTCTTGATGAAAATCAAAACTCTGTAAAGTTCTCCATTTAGAAAGAAAAGACTATAAAATAGATTCATTTTCCAAAACAAAGCTGTCAGAGAATCATGCCTCACTTCATAAAAAGGACCCTACAGTCAATGTCATCAGTTATGCCTTCTCTGATCACTAGTAAGATATTCAGCAACAGGAAGCCCTGGTGTTAAGGTAATACTGTATTCTATTTTTACTCAGAAAAAATTCAACAGGTTGTATACAAAAACGGAAGAGAGGGAAAGCACTTTGAATCCATTCCAGCACTAAACGGAAATAAATAAGCCATCTTAAAGAAACAACTATATTGTAACAATACAGGTGAGGGAAAGAAATCTAGACTTACAGAAACAAACAGCAAAAAGGGAATACAGTTTACACAAGTGAACTGTTTCAAAGGACATATTTACAAAATCAGAAAACATTTTTAAAATATATGCTTCTGTATATATGCAGAGAAAAAATTTAAGTCTTAAAATGTATGGTGAAGACTGATTATTAGAAATTTCTAATATCTTTTTGAAAGGTCAAAAAATCAGTTAATCTAATTTATTTAGAATAAGAATACACACATAAAAACAGAATTTACCTTTTCAGATTCACCATTGCCCAAGGGATCCCTGTAGGTGTGTTAAAGGCAGGAAGGAGCTTCTCAGCCAACTGGACCGCTTTAATCTTGAATATCTGAGACAAAAACATGAACTTTTTAAATGCCCTTGAAGCACATTCTCCATCAAGGTTCAACCACAATTATTAAGAGAAAAGAAAATGTTTATGTTCACATTCCAAGTTTATTTTATGAATTATAAATGCTTCACCCCTTGGTCCCAACTGCTGCTTTTTTTTTTTGGTACACAAAACAATAAGTTGCGTAAATATCAATGGTTCTCAAACTTTTAAAACCAGGTACTATTACCAAGACATTTACAGTAAAATTTCTAATATTCTTAGCATACACCAAGTGTACCTCACTTTATAGAAACGACTGACTTATAGTCACAAAACTAAGATTAGGTCATAATATCCTACCAGGAAAAGTGGCGTGTTCTTCTATATGCCTCAAGGCTGTCCTCTCTCAAATTAATTTCAAAATCATTGGATATTTAAGGTTCCATCTTTTCATTGCAGTCAAATATTTTTGATAAAACAGTACTGGATTTTTTTCCAAATAAGTTAGTAGCTGAAAGCACAGCCTACATCAAAGTTCTAAGCTAAGATGATGTTAAACAAAGCACACATACATTATTGAGGGTATAAACTAGATAGGGATATGTGCAAGCACACAAAGCAATGTGATATTAAGATGTTTTGTTCCTTAAATAATAGAAAAATTTTAGCAGGTTGTAAAACGGAAGAGAGAAAGCACTTTGAATCCATAGACTAAGGAAATAAATAAGCCATCTTAAAGAAACAACTATATTGTAACAATACAGGTGAGGGAAAGAAATCTAGACTTACAGAAACAAACAGCAAAAAGGGAATACAGTTTACACAAGTGAACTGTTTCAAAGGACATATTTACAAAATCAGAAAACATTTTTAAAATATATGCTTCTGTATATATGCAGAGAAAAAATTTAAGTCTTAAAATGTATGGTGAAGACTGATTATTAGAAATTTCTAATATCTTTTTGAAAGGTCAAAAAATCAGTTAATCTAATTTATTTAGAATAAGAATACACACATAAAAACAGAATTTACCTTTTCAGATTCACCATTGCCCAAGGGATCCCTGTAGGTGTGTTAAAGGCAGGAAGGAGCTTCTCAGCCAACTGGACCGCTTTAATCTTGAATATCTGAGACAAAAACATGAACTTTTTAAATGCCCTTGAAGCACATTCTCCATCAAGGTTCAACCACAATTATTAAGAGAAAAGAAAATGTTTATGTTCACATTCCAAGTTTATTTTATGAATTATAAATGCTTCACCCCTTGGTCCCAACTGCTGCTTTTTTTTTTTGGTACACAAAACAATAAGTTGCGTAAATATCAATGGTTCTCAAACTTTTAAAACCAGGTACTATTACCAAGACATTTACAGTAAAATTTCTAATATTCTTAGCATACACCAAGTGTACCTCACTTTATAGAAACGACTGACTTATAGTCACAAAACTAAGATTAGGTCATAATATCCTACCAGGAAAAGTGGCGTGTTCTTCTATATGCCTCAAGGCTGTCCTCTCTCAAATTAATTTCAAAATCATTGGATATTTAAGGTTCCATCTTTTCATTGCAGTCAAATATTTTTGATAAAACAGTACTGGATTTTTTTCCAAATAAGTTAGTAGCTGAAAGCACAGCCTACATCAAAGTTCTAAGCTAAGATGATGTTAAACAAAGCACACATACATTATTGAGGGTATAAACTAGATAGGGATATGTGCAAGCACACAAAGCAATGTGATATTAAGATGTTTTGCAAAGTTCCTTAAATAATAGAAAAATTTTAGCAGAACTTCAAATCAGATATTCTTTTTTTTTTTTTTTAAGATTTATTTATTTATTTATTTATTTGGGGCGGGGGTCGGGTTGGGGAGGGAGGGGAGCAGGCGGGCCACTTCTATTGGTCTTCCGTTTCTATATGTTCATCCATCTTTGTTCTTTGGCGCCTGTGGGCCTCCCATCGCGGTGGCCTCTGTCGTCGCAGAGCGCCGGCTCTGGGCGCACGCGCCCCAAAGCTCTGGCTCGGTAATTGGACACATCAGTCCAGCCGCTCCGCGGCACGTGGCATCTTCCCAGGCCAGGGCTCGAACCAGCGCCCCTTGCACTGCAAGGCGGTGTCCCTACCCACTGGACCACCAGGGGAAGCCCCAAATTAGATATTCTTACATACCTACAATTTGCCACTTCCTTGGATGCCTATATAAATACTAACAATTATATGAGAAATTAAGGGTTTCCCTGGTGGCTCAGACAGTAAAGAATCTGCCTACAATGAAAGAGACTCGGATTCGATCCCTATGTTGGGGAGATGGCCTGGAGAAGGGAATGGCTACCCACTCCAGTAGTTTGCCTGGAAAACTCCATCGATAGAGAAGCCTGGTGGGTTACAGTCCATAGGTCACAAAGAGTCAGACATATCTGATCGACTAACATGTACACACAAAGAGAAATTATGTTATTAGTAAACAGTACTGCCCCTTTACCTCATGCTTTACCAGGGAGACAAAGGCGACAAAGGGACCAAGTTCTTACCTAAGAACTAACACTAATGACATGTGTTGGTAGATCATATCTTTTACATGTAAAGCTAATATTCCAAATGATAAGACAATTTACTAATGTAAGCTCTTTTCTAAATAGGAAGCATTCTCTTCTCACTTCTAAAAATAACTAGTGACATATCTAATTTTCAACTACCTATAACAGTTAACATAAATAGTACCAATAATAACGGCATACAACTCAAAGAAAGCACCACCTTAATGTCTCTGAGGAAAAAAAAATTGCTTTTCTATAAGACTTACCTTAAATTTATTCAGGAATATACAAAATCTTTAATGATAAATATATCACAGCCTTGCAGTCCCTATTTCCAGAAACACATCTTGGCGGACAACAGCAACAGTTAATTTAAAACAAATTAGCTAGTCTGCCATACGGGCAAATAATAAAAAATCCAAAAAAATACCAAACTAAAAGGGAAGTCTCTTCTCTAGTCCTATCCCTTGATCACATAGTTCCTTCTACAATGCAAACAACTACTGATTTCTTAAATATCTAGTAAATATTTTGTACTAACTCAGTTCCATGGTATACATGGCTCCAAGCATGTCACATCAAATCCTCATTTTCCATTTCTCAGAAAAGAAATTCTATTACAGTTTATACACACATAATCTTTTGCCTCTGCTTCTCTCTCTCAAACACAGAATACCATATACTCCTTCTTTCACTTATTGCATATTGGAGATATTTCCAAATCATTCCACCTCCTTCTCTTTATTGGCTGCAGAGGTTCCCCTTGTATAGATAGTACTGTAATTTATTTATTCTTCTATTGACAGGCATATGTTTCCAACTATGCACCTCCGTAAGATAAATTATAAGAGTGGAATTATTGAAGCTCTGGATACATTCATTCGTAATTTTGATAGCTAATGCCAACTTGTTCATCACACATTTCATATATTTACATTTCTACCAGAATTCATGACCAGTTGTTTTTCTCTATTTTTGTTAACATAAAACTTATCAAACTTTTGATTGCTGTTTACCTGAGAGTTGAAAGAGACTGCTTCACTGTCCAGTTTACTTTCATTTATTTTATTACAAATGTGGTAGACAGTCAACACTCATGCAAATACTCTTTTACATGTAAAGCTAATATTCCAAATGATAAGACAATTTACTAATGTAAGCTCTTTTCTAAATAGGAAGCATTCTCTTCTCACTTCTAAAAATAACTAGTGACATATCTAATTTTCAACTACCTATAACAGTTAACATAAATAGTACCAATAATAACGGCATACAACTCAAAGAAAGCACCACCTTAATGTCTCTGAGGAAAAAAAAATTGCTTTTCTATAAGACTTACCTTAAATTTATTCAGGAATATACAAAATCTTTAATGATAAATATATCACAGCCTTGCAGTCCCTATTTCCAGAAACACATCTTGGCGGACAACAGCAACAGTTAATTTAAAACAAATTAGCTAGTCTGCCATACGGGCAAATAATAAAAAATCCAAAAAAATACCAAACTAAAAGGGAAGTCTCTTCTCTAGTCCTATCCCTTGATCACATAGTTCCTTCTACAATGCAAACAACTACTGATTTCTTAAATATCTAGTAAATATTTTGTACTAACTCAGTTCCATGGTATACATGGCTCCAAGCATGTCACATCAAATCCTCATTTTCCATTTCTCAGAAAAGAAATTCTATTACAGTTTATACACACATAATCTTTTGCCTCTGCTTCTCTCTCTCAAACACAGAATACCATATACTCCTTCTTTCACTTATTGCATATTGGAGATATTTCCAAATCATTCCACCTCCTTCTCTTTATTGGCTGCAGAGGTTCCCCTTGTATAGATAGTACTGTAATTTATTTATTCTTCTATTGACAGGCATATGTTTCCAACTATGCACCTCCGTAAGATAAATTATAAGAGTGGAATTATTGAAGCTCTGGATACATTCATTCGTAATTTTGATAGCTAATGCCAACTTGTTCATCACACATTTCATATATTTACATTTCTACCAGAATTCATGACCAGTTGTTTTTCTCTATTTTTGTTAACATAAAACTTATCAAACTTTTGATTGCTGTTTACCTGAGAGTTGAAAGAGACTGCTTCACTGTCCAGTTTACTTTCATTTATTTTATTACAAATGTGGTAGACAGTCAACACTCATTCAAATACTCTCCAAGCAGCTTTCATACACTGCAGAGGATGGAAACTATACTTAACATTTCACAGACTCCACTCCAACTAAAGTTCAAGATAAAGCCTAGGCACTGGTAAGTATACATAAGTATGCAATATCTGGAAGGAAGAAGTAAATGACTTGAAGTGGTGGTCTTTTAAGCACAGTGGTGATGGTGTCTAATCCTCATATGGTAGCTCTGACAAAAGTTACAGTGACTAGTCCCAAGCTTCAAAGATAACATGGCCAACGGAGGGAATGGCTCTGAATCATACCATAAAAGCAACAGGGGGGCTTCCCTGGTAGTCCAGTGGGTAAAAAGTCTGCCTTGCAGTGCAAGGGATGCTGGTTCGATCCCTGGACTGGAAGGATCCCACATGCTGAGGAATGGCTGGGCCAGTGTGTCCAATTATGAGCCAGCGCTCTGGAGCGCATGCGCCCAGAGCCAGTGCTCTGCAAGGAGAGAGGCCACTGCAGTGGGAGGCCCACACAGGCCAAAAGATGGATGAAAATAAATAAGTAAAAAAACCAAAAATAATATATATATATATATGTGTGTGTGTGTGTGTGTGTATATATATATATATATATGTTAAAAAAAAAAAAAAAAGCCAAATGGTATGCTAGAGCATTTCTCCTGGCTGCATGTTTCCAAGCTGTATCAAAAAAAAATACCTGACTTAGGGGCTTCCCTGGTGGTCCAGGGAGTAAAGAGTCTGCCTTGCAATACAAAGCATACTGGTTCGATCCCTGGCCCAGGGAGATCCCACATGCCATGGAGCACTAGACCAGTGTGTCCAATTACGAGCCAGCGCTCTGGAGCACATGCGCAAAGCTGGTGCTCTGCAGTGAGAGGCCATTGCAATGGGAGGCCCACACAAGCCAAAGAATAAAGATGGATGAAAAATAAATACATTAAGAAAAAAAACAAACCTGACTTAATGGCCCTCCTAAAGATTCTGTTAGCTAGTCAGTATCTTCTAATAAATCACTAGATAAACTAGACTGTTTTCTGCAACTAGGACTCCTGACTAATAATTAGATGATGAAAGTGAATCAGTCACTTACATGTTTAAGAGCTTCAACAACATTTAAATGAAGATTTCTAAAACATTTATTTATAGATAAAACTTTTTATATATTCATCTGCATTATATAAAATCTCCCAGTTATTTTTACTAGAGCAATTAGTAAGAAATGGAACTATGCTAAAACTGATCCTAGATTCAGAAAAATAAGGAATGGAAGAATCACTTAGCTCTGGAAGAATTGGAAGAAATGCAATTAAACAGGCAAAATGTGACAAGATTATGAAGAGCTTTTAAGCAGTAAAACTTAGCACAGATAACATATTAAATAGAAGCACTGTAGATTGTTGAGGGAAGAGATATCAAAATCCATGTACACTGTTTTTTTTTTTTTAACTAGAGTACTTAAATTACTAAAGTAATCATCTTGCAGCCTGTTTTCAACTTGGTAGAGTTAGAATGCAAAAGAGAAGTCAAGAGTTCATAACTCAAATGACTTCCCATCTCATTCAGAGTAAAAGTCACAGCTCTTTAAAAGGCTATAAAACTTATAAAAATAAACCTATCACTTCCATGGCCTCACTCCGTCTCTCCCCACTACAGTAACCTTCTTTAGCCCCACCAACCTCTTTTGTTACTCTCTGAGAATGCCAGTGATGATTTTTCTCCACTATACCTTTCATTTGCTGTTCAACTAAATGCTTTTATAAACAAAATCCTCACTCTCTCTTACCACTTGCAGGTCTTTACGCAAATGTTATCTTCACATGCATTCCCTGATTACCCTATTTGAAATTAAAAACCCTTTTTTTTATCCCCTTTCCATGCTTAATTTTTCTCCTGAAGCACTTATCACTAACAGTGTATATATGTGTGTTTATGTATGTACACACACTTTCTCACTTATATATACCTTGTGTATTGCCTTTTACCCTCATTGCAGAATGTAAGCCATGGTTGAGCAGGAATTTGTTTCTCTTATTCCCTATAGGTACTTAAAAAAGTGCCTCGTACATTCATGATGCTCAGCAAGTGTTGAATGAATTAATTTAAGAAGCCAAAGGGTACTCAGATTCAAAATAAACACTTACATCATTATCTCTCTCCTCCATACCAACCCCATCTCCCTGAGGCATTTGAGCTATTTGATGTTAATATACAAAAATTCTTAAGGGGTTTCCTGGTAGCTCAGTGGTAAAGAGTTCACCTGCCAATGCAGGAGACACGGGTTCTATCCCTGATCCAGGAGGGTCCAACATGCTCCAGAGCAACTAAGCCCGTGAGTCAAAACTATGAAGCCTGTGCTCTAGAGATAAAACTTTTATATATTCATCTGCATTAAAAATTTTATTTTTACTAGAGCAATTAGTAAGAAATGGAACTATGCTAAAACTGATCCTAGATTCAGAAAAATAAGGAATGGAAGAATCACTTAGCTCTGGAAGAATTGGAAGAAATGCAATTAAACAGGCAAAATGTGACAAGATTATGAAGAGCTTTTAAGCAGTAAAACTTAGCACAGATAACATATTAAATAGAAGCACTGTAGATTGTTGAGGGAAGAGATATCAAAATCCATGTACACTGTTTTTTTTTTAACTAGAGTACTTAAATTACTAAAGTAATCATCTTGCAGCCTGTTTTCAACTTGGTAGAGTTAGAATGCAAAAGAGAAGTCAAGAGTTCATAACTCAAATGACTTCCCATCTCATTCAGAGTAAAAGTCACAGCTCTTTAAAAGGCTATAAAACTTATAAAAATAAACCTATCACTTCCATGGCCTCACTCCGTCTCTCCCCACTACAGTAACCTTCTTTAGCCCCACCAACCTCTTTTGTTACTCTCTGAGAATGCCAGTGATGGTTTTTCTCCACTATACCTTTCATTTGCTGTTCAACTAAATGCTTTTATAAACAAAATCCTCACTCTCTCTTACCACTTGCAGGTCTTTACGCAAATGTTATCTTCACATGCATTCCCTGATTACCCTATTTGAAATTAAAAACCTTTTTTTTATCCCCTTTCCATGCTTAATTTTTCTCCTGAAGCACTTATCACTAACAGTGTATATATGTGTGTTTATGTATGTACACACACTTTCTCACTTATATATACCTTGTGTATTGCCTTTTACCCTCATTGCAGAATGTAAGCCATGGTTGAGCAGGAATTTGTTTCTCTTATTCCCTATAGGTACTTAAAAAAGTGCCTCGTACATTCATGATGCTCAGCAAGTGTTGAATGAATTAATTTAAGAAGCCAAAGGGTACTCAGATTCAAAATAAACACTTACATCATTATCTCTCTCCTCCATACCAACCCCATCTCCCTGAGGCATTTGAGCTATTTGATGTTAATATACAAAAATTCTTAAGGGGTTTCCTGGTAGCTCAGTGGTAAAGAGTTCACCTGCCAATGCAGGAGACACGGGTTCTATCCCTGATCCAGGAGGGTCCAACATGCTCCAGAGCAACTAAGCCCGTGAGTCAAAACTATGAAGCCTGTGCTCTAGAGCCTCGGACCCACAACTTGAACCGATGTGCTACAACTATTGAAACCCGTGTGCCCTGGAGCAGAGTTCCACAACAAGAGAAGTCACCGTGACAAGAAGCCTGCTCACCTCAACTAGAGAGTAGCCCCCACTCCCTGCAACTAGAGAAGAGCCTGCAGCAGCAGTGAAAACCCAGAATAGCCAAATAAATGAATAAATAATTTTAAAAAAATCTTAAGGACTCAGATGAAGATAACAGCAATCATATTAATCTATTTAGTCCTCACAACAATCCAATGAAATAAGTATTACTGCTACTCCCATTTTAGAGTTGAAACTGACATATAAAAGCTGAGAAGTTAACTTGCCCCAGGTCATACTATGTAGATCTGAATTTAAACCAGCAGTAGAGCTCATGTAACTATATACTATTTCACTATATTATATACACATACAGATATAGACATAGAATATTTTACTCTGTGCCTTATTTAAGCTTAATTCTTATGGTCAATAATTAAATTCCTTAAAATGTTTTATTAATTCATCACACAACTCTGTTCTCCCTCTTGAATGATCATTAGGCTAATATAAAATTCTGTGTTGGCAGGTATTCTATATCTCAGCAGTATGTTTTCTGGTATCTACTGCTGTGGAGAACTCTGCTGTCATTCTTTTGTAAGTAATCAGCCCTTTTTCTTTAGTAGCTTTTGGTATTTCTTCCTTATTCTTGATATTTTTTTCAAACATTGATTCCTTATCATTTGCTTCATTAAATTAATCTAAGACTCCTAAAAAAACATTCATTGAAACTTCTCAATCTATTTTATATCTCTCAACTCTTTTTCATATTTTTTATCCTTTGATCCTTACACTGCATTCTAGATGAATTGTCATTACCACCGTGAACAGGAACATTCTTAAAGGCTGGAAAGGCGTTCCCCAGGACCAAGTGAAGGTCACTCCAAGAATGCCGGTTAACACAGGGCAGAAACATATCTGCTACTCATGAATCTGCAGACAGTATTTCACAACTCACGAGGAAATCTAAGATTTTATTCTACTTACTAACAAGTTAGCCTGCCACAGTTTCATGAATACTGGCAGAAGACACAAGGCTACTGTATCAGAAACAAAAGACCACACTATTCATGGCAAAGCAGCAGCCAAAGTGTCCACTTTACTTGGTCACACTCGTCTCACCCTCACCCGCAACTAATTCCCCAGAGCTGACCCCGAAGGCCCGTGAAAGATCTCCGCACATGCTGTGGATCGCCTTACAGGAGGGACTTGGAGAATCTTTTAAAGTACGTGAAAGACACCTATTTGTCCATGGTAAGATATTAACTCAATGCTGCAAGCATCATACTGATGATGGGTACAGGGCAGTCAGGGGCTGTACTCTTGGTATTCCCAGCACAAGTGTGCAGGGATGCTCAGGCCCCATAGGAGACTGCTTTCCTTAACCTTCCACATGAGCAGTAACAAAAGTGCCTTCCTTCGGCATCCTTCAGTAGCAGCAGCTGAATCCACTTCACAATTTTCCAACACTTGCTGAACCAGCTTCATCACCCTCAATTCAAAAACACAGCCAGCCCAGTTTCATCAGAGATCTGAGTTACAGCTCTGTAGAGCCCCTTCTCTTCAACTTTCTAAATTTCAGTAATTAAAACCTCTTAATTATAGTCCCTCAGCCATGGCTGCTTCCTGTAGGAGCCACTCCATACCTTATAGCATTCTTTTTGATCTAGTACTTTCCTAGTTAACTTTGTATCTAGTTAATAACTCTTTAAATGAGAAATAACAGTCATGCTCTCTATCTCTTAACTGAACCCTGACTGATAAATAATCCATATTTTGTTATTTTCTATTATTAAGTATTTGCTTATTTAAAACTTAAGAAAAAAAGGAAAAATTTAAGTCATCCACAGTTCCCTCTATTCTGAACCAAATACTATTAATATTTTATTACCATCCTTTTTTCTGTACAAATGTACAACTTTTAAGTAACTGGAGTTTAATCTCTTTTCCTGATACTATCATAAGTACCTTTCTAATGTTTACAAAATGCCTAATTTACTGTAACCACTTTCTCTCCTCTCACTCAATACTCCACTATTTCACCTGGTTTCTGCCCCCCACTTTTTACTTAAAGGGCTCTTACTAAAAATTAGCCACATATTTGAGCAAAGAGCATTTTCAGACATTAATAATCAGTTCCTTCTTAAAATACATTCTTCTCTTATATTCAATAACAACAAAATCTCCCTGCTCATTCACTGACTCATCCTCCTCATACTTGACCTTGAGTTTAATGTTGTGCTTCTTGGGGTTCATTCTAGGTCCCCTTCTCTTCCTGTCCTAAACTGTCTCCTGAGCAAGTTCACGTGGCTTGTTTTCAATTATAAACACAGCAATTGACTCCCAAATTTGTATCTCCACTCAAGATTTCTCCAATAAGTACCAGATCCATTTCATCTACCTACTACTTATTTCTTAAAAGAGCAAAATCCTCAAATTGCAAATTTATCCACAGCATTGATCCCAGCACAAGTGTGCAGGGATGCTCAGGCCCCATAGGAGACTGCTTTCCTTAACCTTCCACATGAGCAGTAACAAAGTGCCTTCCTTGGCATCCTTCAGTAGCAGCAGCTGAATCCACTTCACAATTTTCCAACACTTGCTGAACCAGCTTCATCACCCTCAATTCAAAACACAGCCAGCCCAGTTTCATCAGAGATCTGAGTTACAGCTCTGTAGAGCCCCTTCTCTTCAACTTTCTAAATTTCAGTAATTAAAACCTCTTAATTATAGTCCCTCAGCCATGGCTGCTTCCTGTAGGAGCCACTCCATACCTTATAGCATTCTTTTTGATCTAGTACTTTCCTAGTTAACTTTGTATCTAGTTAATAACTCTTTAAATGAGAAATAACAGTCATGCTCTCTATCTCTTAACTGAACCCTGACTGATAAATAATCCATATTTTGTTATTTTCTATTATTAAGTATTTGCTTATTTAAAACTTAAGAAAAAAAGGAAAAATTTAAGTCATCCACAGTTCCCTCTATTCTGAACCAAATACTATTAATATTTTATTACCATCCTTTTTTCTGTACAAATGTACAACTTTTAAGTAACTGGAGTTTAATCTCTTTTCCTGATACTATCATAAGTACCTTTCTAATGTTTACAAAATGCCTAATTTACTGTAACCACTTTCTCTCCTCTCACTCAATACTCCACTATTTCACCTGGTTTCTGCCCCCATCATTTTACTTAAAGGGCTCTTACTAAAAATTAGCCACATATTTGAGCAAAGAGCATTTTCAGACATTAATAATCAGTTCCTTCTTAAAATACATTCTTCTCTTATATTCAATAACAACAAAATCTCCCTGCTCATTCACTGACTCATCCTCCTCATACTTGACCTTGAGTTTAATGTTGTGCTTCTTGGGGTTCATTCTAGGTCCCCTTCTCTTCCTGTCCTAAACTGTCTCCCTGAGCAAGTTCACGTGGCTTGTTTTCAATTATAAACACAGCAATTGACTCCCAAATTTGTATCTCCAGTCAAGATTTCTCCAATAAGTACCAGATCCATTTCATCTACCTACTACTTATTTCTACTTAAACAGAGCAAAATCCCCTCAAATTCGAAACACTTAAAACTGTTGAGTTTCCTCTCCCAATCAAGTATCCTTCAAGTTTTCATATCTAGTAATTGTCCCACCATCAGTCCAGTACCAAAAGCCAGAAAGCTAGAGGCAAGTTCTTCTGCCTCATTTCCTGCTCCAAAATACCACCCAATCTTTTTGAACTTATATTCCTGTCTGATTGCTATGGCTAGGACTTCAAATACTATGCTGAACAAAAGTGGTAAGAGAGGGCATCTTTGTCTTGTTCCAGAATTCAGCAGGAAGACTTTGGGCTTTTTTCACAGTATTATGTTGTCTGTAGGTTTGTCATAAATGGCTTTTATTTTGTTAAGATATGTTCCCTCTACACTCATTTTGATGAGAGATGTTATCATGAATGAGTGTTGAGTTTCATCAACTGCTTTTTCTGCATCTATTGGCATATAGTAAACTCTACCCTCTGATAAAACCTGTAATCATAACCATAATCAACTGTGAATTGCTGTTACTACTGTGACTTTAAACATGTATGAATGTATACAAATGTGCAAATGAACTCACACATAAAAGATGAAATGTTGGAGAGTATATTTAAAATGGTATCTGGGTATGCAAAGCTTAGTGAAATGTTTTGTTCAACTACCAACACATCTAGAGAAAATGAAGAGGTCAAATTCTCAGCAGAAAATTTGCAGTAATTTCTGCAGCAATAACAAAATGAAAATTAGTACAATAAAAGAAAAAAAATACATTTCTCCTTTTTTTTTTAGAACTGCTAAAAAATTTTTTAAACCAAAAACTGACCAAGACAAAAGGTTTCTGCCCCATCATTTTACTTAAAGGGCTCTTACTAAAAATTAGCCACATATTTGAGCAAAGAGCATTTTCAGACATTAATAATCAGTTCCTTCTTAAAATACATTCTTCTCTTATATTCAATAACAACAAAATCTCCCTGCTCATTCACTGACTCATCCTCCTCATACTTGACCTTGAGTTTAATGTTGTGCTTCTTGGGGTTCATTCTAGGTCCCCTTCTCTTCCTGTCCTAAACTGTCTCCCTGAGCAAGTTCACGTGGCTTGTTTTCAATTATAAACACAGCAATTGACTCCCAAATTTGTATCTCCAGTCAAGATTTCTCCAATAAGTACCAGATCCATTTCATCTACCTACTACTTATTTCTACTTAAACAGAGCAAAATCCCCTCAAATTCGAAACACTTAAAACTGTTGAGTTTCCTCTCCCAATCAAGTATCCTTCAAGTTTTCATATCTAGTAATTGTCCCACCATCAGTCCAGTACCAAAAGCCAGAAAGCTAGAGGCAAGTTCTTCTGCCTCATTTCCTGCTCCAAAATACCACCCAATCTTTTGAACTTATATTCCTGTCTGATTGCTATGGCTAGGACTTCAAATACTATGCTGAACAAAAGTGGTAAGAGAGGGCATCTTTGTCTTGTTCCAGAATTCAGCAGGAAGACTTTGGGCTTTTTTCACAGTATTATGTTGTCTGTAGGTTTGTCATAAATGGCTTTTATTTTGTTAAGATATGTTCCCTCTACACTCATTTTGATGAGAGATGTTATCATGAATGAGTGTTGAGTTTCATCAACTGCTTTTTCTGCATCTATTGGCATATAGTAAACTCTACCCTCTGATAAAACCTGTAATCATAACCATAATCAACTGTGAATTGCTGTTACTACTGTGACTTTAAACATGTATGAATGTATACAAATGTGCAAATGAACTCACACATAAAAGATGAAATGTTGGAGAGTATATTTAAAATGGTATCTGGGTATGCAAAGCTTAGTGAAATGTTTTGTTCAACTACCAACACATCTAGAGAAAATGAAGAGGTCAAATTCTCAGCAGAAAATTTGCAGTAATTTCTGCAGCAATAACAAAATGAAAATTAGTACAATAAAGACAATAATGGCTAATATTTAAACCAGGGAAAATGAACACCTAACATTTCTCCTTTTTTTTATTTAGAACTTAAGCATAAAAACAGGGACACACTATTTATCTTGGAAAATATGCCTCAACTTATTCAAAAAATGATCTGACCAAAAGACAACAAAATAAATACACATGTGTATTTTAGTAAAGAAAAATTTTGCTGCTGCTGTTATTTATTTTGTTTTTATATTCTGTGAAACATGCATTAAACTCCATATAACCATTTCTTTATTTTATCTAACAGATTTCAGATACTGTTATCCACATAAATTACATTATTATCTTACTCAGGAAAGGATGCCCCATTGACAACCATTAAAAAATGAGAAGAGACAATAAAAGAAATGTCATATATTTGAGGCTAGTATCAAGTACACATAATCATCAAGATTTTTTAAACTTGTGAATACTTAAAATAAATAGCCTTGTTCTGAGAAAATAAAGTGATAAAACCTTACATGTATAATGTTAATAAATCAAAGGACAGAAGAATAATGTTAGGATGACATATAACCCTCATTTGGTTCCCCATACTAGAAAAAGAAGGTACGTAAAATGTTCTTTACTCTAGTTATATTCTACCTGATCATTTATTCTTATAAATATAAGAAATGTGCTTTGCCACATTATACATTATAGCTAATTTTCTGTCTTATGTGAGGCATAGGGACTTATTATTTATCCAGTATAGAATAATCTTACATTCAGTGCTTTCCCAAGGGAAAGATAGAAGGTAGAAGCAGAAGGGGATGACAGAGGATGAGATGGCTGGATGGCAACACCAACTCAAAGGACAAGAGTTTGAGCAAGCTCTGGGAGATGGTGAAGGACAGGGAAGCCTGGTGTGTTGTAGCCCTTGACGTCGCAAAGAGTCAGAAATGAATGAGCAACTGAACTGAAACTGGTATTCAATGTTTTATTTATTTTTAGAAGATCTCAGGGATTTAGTGTTGCTTTCCTAAAATAGACATGGATCAGAGCTTTCAATGTAAAATGATCAAGTAGGAAAGTAAAATAGTCAAAGAGTGAGAAAGTGAAGAAAACATGAAGACATGAACCATCCTGAAATTAACTCATGATATTAACACTTTTTGAACACCTAACATTTCTCCTTTTTTTTATTTAGAACTTAAGCATAAAAACAGGGACACACTATTTATCTTGGAAAATATGCCTCAACTTATTCAAAAAATGATCTGACCAAAAGACAACAAAATAAATACACATGTGTATTTTAGTAAAGAAAAATTTTGCTGCTGCTGTTATTTATTTTGTTTTTATATTCTGTGAAACATGCATTAAACTCCATATAACCATTTCTTTATTTTATCTAACAGATTTCAGATACTGTTATCCACATAAATTACATTATTATCTTACTCAGGAAAGGATGCCCCATTGACAACCATTAAAAAATGAGAAGAGACAATAAAAGAAATGTCATATATTTGAGGCTAGTATCAAGTACACATAATCATCAAGATTTTTTAAACTTGTGAATACTTAAAATAAATAGCCTTGTTCTGAGAAAATAAAGTGATAAAACCTTACATGTATAATGTTAATAAATCAAAGGACAGAAGAATAATGTTAGGATGACATATAACCCTCATTTGGTTCCCCATACTAGAAAAAGAAGGTACGTAAAATGTTCTTTACTCTAGTTATATTCTACCTGATCATTTATTCTTATAAATATAAGAAATGTGCTTTGCCACATTATACATTATAGCTAATTTTCTGTCTTATGTGAGGCATAGGGACTTATTATTTATCCAGTATAGAATAATCTTACATTCAGTGCTTTCCCAAGGGAAAGATAGAAGGTAGAAGCAGAAGGGGATGACAGAGGATGAGATGGCTGGATGGCAACACCAACTCAAAGGACAAGAGTTTGAGCAAGCTCTGGGAGATGGTGAAGGACAGGGAAGCCTGGTGTGTTGTAGCCCTTGACGTCGCAAAGAGTCAGAAATGAATGAGCAACTGAACTGAAACTGGTATTCAATGTTTTATTTATTTTTAGAAGATCTCAGGGATTTAGTGTTGCTTTCCTAAAATAGACATGGATCAGAGCTTTCAATGTAAAATGATCAAGTAGGAAAGTAAAATAGTCAGTAAAATCTGATCGTGTGAGAAAGTCAGAAAAGGAAAACATGTTTTCTACTTTAGGTACAGTGAACTCCATCCTAAGAAATTAACTCATGATATTTCTTTTCAAGGCGCTTCCTTGATGGCTCAGCAGTAAACAATCTGCCTACAATACAGGAAACATAGGTTTAATCCCTCCCTGGGTTGGGAAGATCCCCTGGAGAAGAAAATGGCTACCCATGCCTGCACTCTAGCATGGGAAATCTACGGCAGAGAAGTCTGGTGGACTACAGCCCGTGGGGTTGCAAAGAATCAGATACAGCCTAGTGACTAAACATTAACAATCTATTTTCTAATTATTAAGTAAAAGGATTTCCCAAATGGTGTATTTACCATACTGGAAAAACCCAAGGAAAGAGGAAAAGTATCAGGCAATATTGTTAGTACTTTCACATAACTTAATCCCCACAACTCTCAGGTGAACTCTTTCATTCTTTTATAGATAAGGAAACTTAAGTTCGGGGTTGGCAAGGCAGGGGCGGTGAATAGCTTGACAAACACCATTCTAAAAGGAAGGACGAACAGAGACTCAAACCAGTACTTCTGCTTCTCTCCACTTCAAAATGTTTCTTCTTGAAGTCTGAGGCATTAAAAATGCAAAAAATGGAAATACTGGTAACATTGTATGTTTTTTACGCATTTTAGTATCTTCCGATGACAAAAGCAACCAACGTTTCAACAATTTGTTTCATTGCTCAGATAAGGAGCCTAATGAAAGAGAGGTTAAGACTTCTTTTACATAAGTTGTTCATAATTAATTCTGAATCATATGCATTTTGACATGAAAATTAACCAACTCGCCCCTAAAAATTTAGTATTTATTTTAGAATGAAATCGGGTTCAAGGGATTTTTTTAGCCCTTGCGCGCAAAGAGTCAGAAATGAATGAGCAACTGAACTGAAACTGGTATTCAATGTTTTATTTATTTTTAGAAGATCTCAGGGATTTAGTGTTGCTTTCCTAAAATAGACATGGATCAGAGCTTTCAATGTAAAATGATCAAGTAGGAAAGTAAAATAGTCAGTAAAATCTGATCGTGTGAGAAAGTCAGAAAAGGAAAACATGTTTTCTACTTTAGGTACAGTGAACTCCATCCTAAGAAATTAACTCATGATATTTCTTTTCAAGGCGCTTCCTTGATGGCTCAGCAGTAAACAATCTGCCTACAATACAGGAAACATAGGTTTAATCCCTCCCTGGGTTGGGAAGATCCCCTGGAGAAGAAAATGGCTACCCATGCCTGCACTCTAGCATGGGAAATCTACGGCAGAGAAGTCTGGTGGACTACAGCCCGTGGGGTTGCAAAGAATCAGATACAGCCTAGTGACTAAACATTAACAATCTATTTTCTAATTATTAAGTAAAAGGATTTCCCAAATGGTGTATTTACCATACTGGAAAAACCCAAGGAAAGAGGAAAAGTATCAGGCAATATTGTTAGTACTTTCACATAACTTAATCCCCACAACTCTCAGGTGAACTCTTTCATTCTTTTATAGATAAGGAAACTTAAGTTCGGGGTTGGCAAGGCAGGGGCGGTGAATAGCTTGACAAACACCATTCTAAAAGGAAGGACGAACAGAGACTCAAACCAGTACTTCTGCTTCTCTCCACTTCAAAATGTTTCTTCTTGAAGTCTGAGGCATTAAAAATGCAAAAAATGGAAATACTGGTAACATTGTATGTTTTTTCAGCATTTTAGTATCTTCCGATGACAAAAGCAACCAACGTTTCAACAATTTGTTTCATTGCTCAGATAAGGAGCCTAATGAAAGAGAGGTTAAGACTTCTTTTACATAAGTTGTTCATAATTAATTCTGAATCATATGCATTTTGACATGAAAATTAACCAACTTGCCCCTAAAAAATTTAGTATTTCCTCTACATAGTCAGACAAGCATGAAAGTAAGAAAAAAAAAAAAAAAAGCTCTAACTCAATGACATCACAAATTGTTTAACTTGATATATCAAGATTAGGAAGAACAGAGATAGCAAGTAACAGGATTTTATGACTGGGAGACTGACAGGGTACACTGTAGAGACAGACCCTCTGAGGCACAGACATAACAGGGAATGCCAAGTAGAGGGTAGAGCAAGGGCATAAAGAAACCTTGCCTGCAAAGCAGGCCCAATGCCATTACAAGGTAGTGTTAGAGGAATGTGAAGCCAGTGGTACACTGCACATAATCTGAGCAATAAAAATTCCAAACCTGTTTCAACTCAGGCTAAACTGACTCAGTTCCTAACACTAACAGCACAGGCATGCTATTCTAGGTATAAATACTGTTAAAGTCAACTCTATTTCAGAAAAAAATAAAATAAAAAAGACAAAGTAACATATTAATAATCTAACAAGCTTCAATCATACAAAACTGGGGGGGTGGGGACAGAATAAACAAAAACCAAAGAAATGGGGAAAGAGGTGCAACTTAATCCCAAAGAAAGAAAAAAAGCAAAAATAAATAAAACTGGACACAAAAAATACAGAAAAATCAATGAAACAAAAACTAGCTCTTTGAAATAATATCAATATACTTGTAGCCAGACTGACAACCAAATAATATTAATAGACTTGTAGCCAGACTGAAGGCCCTACAGATATGAAAAGGGTAACAACAAAGTATTACAAAAAACATCATGTCCACCACTTAGATGAAATACATTCCCTGAAATAAACAACAGTGCCACACAAACTTACAAAAGCCACCCAAGAAGAAATAACCTGAATAGTACTATATCTACCAAAGAAACTGAATACATGTATTGTAAAACTTAGTGGGAAGAACAGAAACAAACAACTCCAATCTCACCTGGTTTCACTGGGAAGTTCTACCAAACATTTAAGAAAGAAATAACACTAACATACATATCTGTAAACAACAAAGCTCTATAAAAGCAAAAAGTAAAATAAAAAATTTTTTTAAAAAGAGAAAGAACACTAACTATTCACAACCCTACCAAAAAAAAAAAAAATTATGTTTAATGGTGAATAACTAAATGCTCTTCCCCTGATATCAGGAACCAGGCAAGGAAGACACTCTAATCACTCCCAATTAACTCTGTATTTTGTATAGGTTCTAGGCAAGAAAAAAATTAAAATAAAAGGACTATATGAATAAAACAGTTCTCTATACAAAGAAATAAAGCATCTCTGTGCTTGTCAGACTTAAAAAAAATAAAGGCTTCCATAAACAGGACAAGAGGGAAATGGGCCAAGTAGAGGGTAGAGCAAGGGCATAAAGAAACCTTGCCTGCAAAGCAGGCCCAATGCCATTACAAGGTAGTGTTAGAGGAATGTGAAGCCAGTGGTACACTGCACATAATCTGAGCAATAAAAATTCCAAACCTGTTTCAACTCAGGCTAAACTGACTCAGTTCCTAACACTAACAGCACAGGCATACTATTCTAGGTATAAATACTGTTAAAGTCAACTCTATTTCAGAAAAAAATAAAATAAAAAAGACAAAGTAACATATTAATAATCTAACAAGCTTCAATCATACAAAACTGGGGGGGTGGGGACAGAATAAACAAAAACCAAAGAAATGGGGAAAGAGGTGCAACTTAATCCCAAAGAAAGAAAAAAAGCAAAAATAAATAAAACTGGACACAAAAAATACAGAAAAATCAATGAAACAAAAACTAGCTCTTTGAAATAATATCAATATACTTGTAGCCAGACTGACAACCAAATAATATTAATAGACTTGTAGCCAGACTGAAGGCCCTACAGATATGAAAAGGGTAACAACAAAGTATTACAAAAAACATCATGTCCACCACTTAGATGAAATACATTCCCTGAAATAAACAACAGTGCCACACAAACTTACAAAAGCCACCCAAGAAGAAATAACCTGAATAGTACTATATCTACCAAAGAAACTGAATACATGTATTGTAAAACTTAGTGGGAAGAACAGAAACAAACAACTCCAATCTCACCTGGTTTCACTGGGAAGTTCTACCAAACATTTAAGAAAGAAGTAACACTAACATACATATCTGTAAACAACAAAGCTCTATAAAAGCAAAAAGTAAAATAAAAAATTTTTTTAAAAAGAGAAAGAACACTAACTATTCACAACCCTACCAAAAAAAAAAAAAATTATGTTTAATGGTGAATAACTAAATGCTCTTCCCCTGATATCAGGAACCAGGCAAGGAAGACACTCTAATCACTCCCAATTAACTCTGTATTTTGTATAGGTTCTAGGCAAGAAAAAAATTAAAATAAAAGGACTATATGAATAAAACAGTTCTCTATACAAAGAAATAAAGCATCTCTGTGCCTTGATGACATGACTCTTTATAAAGAAACTCCCAGGGCTTCCCTGGTGGTCCAGTGGGTAAGGACACCGCCTTGCAGTGCAAGGGGCGCCGGTTCAATCCCTGGCCTGGGAAGATCCCACGTGCCGCGGAGCGGCTGGACCGATGTGTCCAGTTACCGAGTTGGAGCTCTAGAGCGCATGCGCCCAGAGCCGGTTCTCTGCGACAACAGAGGCCACCGCGATGGGAGGCCCACAGGAGCCAAAGAACAAAGACGGATGAAAATGGACAAATGAAATACCAATAGAAGTGGCCCGCCTGCCCCCCCCCCTCCCCACCCCCCCAAAAAAATAAAAAAATAAATCTTTAAAAAAAAAAAAAAAAAAAAGAAACTCCCAAAGAGTCTACTGAAAGGAAGGAAGGAAAAATTCACTAAGTTGTGTCCAACTCCACGGACTGGAGTCCACCAAGCTCCTCTGTCCATGGGATTTCCTAAATATTTATTTAGACATTCTTTCCTGGGAAAGAGTGGGTTGCCATTTTCTTCTCCAGAGGATCCTCCCGATCCAGAGATTGAACCCACATCTCCTGTATTAGCAGACAGATTCTTTACTGCTAGGCAACTAGGGAAGCCCTAAAGAACCGATTAACATCCATTTAAAAGTGAATGACCACAAGGTCAATGTAAATATCAACTGTATAGTGCACAGCAAATGTGAATGTTATTCTTTTATATTATGTACATTTTACCAATTTTTAAAAACAAAGCTCTATAAAAGCAAAAGAAAAATAAAAAATTTTTTTAAAAAGAGAAAGAACACTAACTATTCACAACCCTACCAAAAAAAAAAAAAATTATGTTTAATGGTGAATAACTAAATGCTCTTCCCCTGATATCAGGAACCAGGCAAGGAAGACACTCTAATCACTCCCAATTAACTCTGTATTTTGTATAGGTTCTAGGCAAGAAAAAAATTAAAATAAAAGGACTATATGAATAAAACAGTTCTCTATACAAAGAAATAAAGCATCTCTGTGCCTTGATGACATGACTCTTTATAAAGAAACTCCCAGGGCTTCCCTGGTGGTCCAGTGGGTAAGGACACCGCCTTGCAGTGCAAGGGGCGCCGGTTCAATCCCTGGCCTGGGAAGATCCCACGTGCCGCGGAGCGGCTGGACCGATGTGTCCAGTTACCGAGTTGGAGCTCTAGAGCGCATGCGCCCAGAGCCGGTTCTCTGCGACAACAGAGGCCACCGCGATGGGAGGCCCACAGGAGCCAAAGAACAAAGACGGATGAAAATGGACAAATGAAATACCAATAGAAGTGGCCCGCCTGCTCCCCTCCCTCCCCACCCCCCCAAATAAATAAATAAATAAATCTTTAAAAAAAAAAAAAAAAAAAAGAAACTCCCAAAGAGTCTACTGAAAGGAAGGAAGGAAAAATTCACTAAGTTGTGTCCAACTCCACGGACTGGAGTCCACCAAGCTCCTCTGTCCATGGGATTTCCTAAATATTTATTTAGACATTCTTTCCTGGGAAAGAGTGGGTTGCCATTTTCTTCTCCAGAGGATCCTCCCGATCCAGAGATTGAACCCACATCTCCTGTATTAGCAGACAGATTCTTTACTGCTAGGCAACTAGGGAAGCCCTAAAGAACCGATTAACATCCATTTAAAAGTGAATGACCACAAGGTCAATGTAAATATCAACTGTATAGTGCACAGCAAATGTGAATGTTATTCTTTTATATTATGTACATTTTACCAATTTTTAAAAACAAAAAGTATCAGAAAAGTTACCTAAAGAAGAAAAAATTATCTTGAGCCAGCTGTAAATTTAGGTTTTTATTAAAAGCTGTTTTAAATCAATTGTATTTATATATACTGACATTGTACAATCAATAAGTAAAATTTTAAAATGCAGCACCATTTTTAACAGCATCAAGAATTATGAAATATGAATCAAAATATATATAAGATCTGTCAAAACTAGAAACACCAATGAACAAAGTTAAAGAACTAAATAAATCAAGAGAGATATTATGTTCGTGGACTGGAAGATACCAATTTTCCTCAGATTTACCAAAAGACTCAGTATAATCCCAATCAAAATCCCAGTAAGATATTTTGAGGGAATCAGGAAACCGATTCTAAAACTTACATAGAAAATAAAACTAGAATAACCAAAACAATTTTGAAAAGGAACAAATTTGGAGGACTCACACAACCTACTTATAAAATCATAAAAATTATGATTTCAATTCCATAAATTCATAATTATGAACACAAGATGGACAGACAGATCAACAGAAGAGTCTAAGAAGTATGCTCACATTTGGTCAATAGATTTCATATATGGCCAATTAACTTAAAAAAGGTTGCAAAGTAAATTAAACAGAGAAAGACTAGAACTCAACCTCTACCTCACAGCATATAAAATTTAACTCAAAATGGACTAAAGATATAAAAGTATAGTAAAGTAAAACTGTAATACACTTAGAAGAAAATAAGAAAATCTTGCCGCCTTGGATTAGGGAAACATTTCTTAAATAAAATATCAAATACATGAATCATAAAAGATAAAGCCGATAAACTAGACTACTTCAAGATATAACAACTGCAGTTCTTCAAAAGATACTGTTAAGTCACTGAAATGGGTTGCCATTTTCTTCTCCAGAGGATCCTCCCGATCCAGAGATTGAACCCACATCTCCTGTATTAGCAGACAGATTCTTTACTGCTAGGCAACTAGGGAAGCCCTAAAGAACCGATTAACATCCATTTAAAAGTGAATGACCACAAGGTCAATGTAAATATCAACTGTATAGTGCACAGCAAATGTGAATGTTATTCTTTTATATTATGTACATTTTACCAATTTTTAAAAACAAAAAGTATCAGAAAAGTTACCTAAAGAAGAAAAAATTATCTTGAGCCAGCTGTAAATTTAGGTTTTTATTAAAAGCTGTTTTAAATCAATTGTATTTATATATACTGACACTGTACAATCAATAAGTAAAATTTTAAAATGCAGCACCATTTTTAACAGCATCAAGAATTATGAAATATGAATCAAAATATATATAAGATCTGTCAAAACTAGAAACACCAATGAACAAAGTTAAAGAACTAAATAAATCAAGAGAGATATTATGTTCGTGGACTGGAAGATACCAATTTTCCTCAGATTTACCAAAAGACTCAGTATAATCCCAATCAAAATCCCAGTAAGATATTTTGAGGGAATCAGGAAACCGATTCTAAAACTTACATAGAAAATAAAACTAGAATAACCAAAACAATTTTGAAAAGGAACAAATTTGGAGGACTCACACAACCTACTTATAAAATCATAAAAATTATGATTTCAATTCCATAAATTCATAATTATGAACACAAGATGGACAGACAGATCAACAGAAGAGTCTAAGAAGTATGCTCACATTTGGTCAATAGATTTCATATATGGCCAATTAACTTAAAAAAGGTTGCAAAGTAAATTAAACAGAGAAAGACTAGAACTCAACCTCTACCTCACAGCATATAAAATTTAACTCAAAATGGACTAAAGATATAAAAGTATAGTAAAGTAAAACTGTAATACACTTAAAAGAAAATAAGAAAATCTTGCCGCCTTGGATTAGGGAAACATTTCTTAAATAAAATATCAAATACATGAATCATAAAAGATAAAGCCGATAAACTAGACTACTTCAAGATATAACAACTGCAGTTCTTCAAAAGATACTGTTAAGTCACTGAAAAGCCACAGAGAAAACACCTGCAAATGTGCAGGTTATAAAGTGATAAGTCCAGAATATATAAACAAAAAACTCTCAACATTCAATAATAATTAAAAAAAAATTTAATGACCATAGACTAAACAATTAAAAAAGATAAATAAAACAAAAAAATATGAATGACAAGTGCATGAAAAGGTGCTCAACACAAATGGTCATTAGAAAGAAGTAAAATAAGACCACAATGAGATACTACAACATACCTACAGTCAAAAATAATAAAGAGGGACTTTTCCTGGTAGTTCAGTGGTTAAAAATTTGCCTGCCACTGCAGGGCATATGAGTTTGATCCCCGGTCCAGGAAGATTCCACATACAATGGGGAAACTAAGCCCATATGCTAAAACTATGTGCTCTAGAGTCCAAAAGCTGCAAAGAGAAGCCACCGCAACAAGAAGCCCAAGCACCACAATTAGAGGGTAGCCCCCACTTGCCACACCTAGAGAAAAGCTGTGCAGCAATGAAGATCAGCTCAGTCAAAAATAAATTTAAAAAATAATAACAATAATAAAGAAACTCTCAGTAGAAGTACTAGTCATGATGGAAGACAACTATTGGGAAAGAGTCTGGCGAGTTCTTCCAACATTTACATACCACTTGATCCAGCAATCCCACTTCTCGATATTTACCCACGAGAAATAAAAGTGTCTGATCCCACAGAAATCTAAAGCAAATATTTATAGCAGCTTTATTCATAATCACCAAAAAGAAAAACAAATCTACCAGTGAATAGATAAACTGTGAATTACACATGCAATACAGTACAGCAGTTAAAAAAAAAAAAATACTATATACATGAATAAATTTCAGGTGGGCTGTACTACAGAAAGAAGCTAGTATTCCCCCCTGTAGGAACAGAAGATGTATCAGTTGTTACCAGAGGCAGGTAGTAAATGCAAAAGGGAATTTTATGGGATACTAGAATTCTTCCACATATTATGCTAGTACTAGATTGTATGTACTGTGAAAATTCATATATGCATACACTAAACTGAGTGAGTTTTTCTGTATAAGTAACAATTTAAGAAGCTTGACCAAAAAATTCCTATAATTAACTTACTATGATTTTACTTGTAAACTAGGTCAGATTTTCTCTAAGTATAAAACCATCATTTCCAAAAATCACTTTTAACAAGGAGTACTTAAAAACATAAATAATGGTCTCTACTTCAAAGCAACTGAGTTTCAGTTCAAGACTTCCAAAAAGGAGAATTCAGGGTACTGTTTTTTAGTTTATGAAAAGGTGCTCAACACAAATGGTCATTAGAAAGAAGTAAAATAAGACCACAATGAGATACTACAACATACCTACAGTCAAAAATAATAAAGAGGGACTTTTCCTGGTAGTTCAGTGGTTAAAAATTTGCCTGCCACTGCAGGGCATATGAGTTTGATCCCCGGTCCAGGAAGATTCCACATACAATGGGGAAACTAAGCCCATATGCTAAAACTATGTGCTCTAGAGTCCAAAAGCTGCAAAGAGAAGCCACCGCAACAAGAAGCCCAAGCACCACAATTAGAGGGTAGCCCCCACTTGCCACACCTAGAGAAAAGCTGTGCAGCAATGAAGATCAGCTCAGTCAAAAATAAATTTAAAAAATAATAACAATAATAAAGAAACTCTCAGTAGAAGTACTAGTCATGATGGAAGACAACTATTGGGAAAGAGTCTGGCGAGTTCTTCCAACATTTACATACCACTTGATCCAGCAATCCCACTTCTCGATATTTACCCACGAGAAATAAAAGTGTCTGATCCCACAGAAATCTAAAGCAAATATTTATAGCAGCTTTATTCATAATCTCCAAAATGAAAAACAAATCTACCAGTGAATAGATAAACTGTGAATTACACATGCAATACAGTACAGCAGTTAAAAAAAAAAAAATACTATATACATGAATAAATTTCAGGTGGGCTGTACTACAGAAAGAAGCTAGTATTCCCCCCTGTAGGAACAGAAGATGTATCAGTTGTTACCAGAGGCAGGTAGTAAATGCAAAAGGGAATTTTATGGGATACTAGAATTCTTCCACATATTATGCTAGTACTAGATTGTATGTACTGTGAAAATTCATATATGCATACACTAAACTGAGTGAGTTTTTCTGTATAAGTAACAATTTAAGAAGCTTGACCAAAAAATTCCTATAATTAACTTACTATGATTTTACTTGTAAACTAGGTCAGATTTTCTCTAAGTATAAAACCATCATTTCCAAAAATCACTTTTAACAAGGAGTACTTAAAAACATAAATAATGGTCTCTACTTCAAAGCAACTGAGTTTCAGTTCAAGACTTCCAAAAAGGAGAATTCAGTTGTTGTTACTGTTTTTTTAGTTTAACAGCAATAAGTTGCATTCAGTTTTCAAATAGGCACTTTTATTAAAATTTTTGGACTTAGGAGGACCAACATTCATTCTTACTGATTCATTTATTTTCACCTTTTGTTTCAAAATGCAATTAATTGCAAGGGCAAATTCTGGAGAAGGATTACTCCTACAGAGGAGACATAGTGTGCATGATGTTTGGATTTGTGATGAATTTGTTTTACTGATAGTCTCAAAACGAAAATATCATTATTCCCAAGGAACAGAGCTCTACCTGAAGATCTAGTTATTTCAGCAAACCTAAAGATTAGTGCACTATTAGACAATTTAAAAAGACAGCATGCTATTAGGGAAATCTTTCATTTTACTAAATTCCACTCACAACCTTTTCGCCCAAATAATTTATTACGTCATTTTGCTTACCTCCTCTCCTGAAAGGTAATATGCTGCAAGCAGGCCTCCAATAAATCGAATGTTGACTTCAAAGACAGACACCTCTGAATTCTGCGAAAACATATTGAAAATGTTCACGTATACATAAAGCTGTAAAGGTTTCAATATATCTTCCATACTTCATATGTTTCTTGCAAATGCGCTGGGGAGAATTTTTTTTCCCACTTTCCACATCTTCATTTCTCATGCAACTGAAATCTCACCTCCCGTTTGCTGATACCATGAAACTCTTCTACTGTGCTCAGCACAGCTTCCTAGTTGCCATAACCAATGGGTCCTTTTCATGTGCCTCACACAGCATTCTGAAACTGTCAAGATACTTGACACCCTCTGTTTCTTACACTTTGGAACAGTGCTCTCGCCACTGGTCCCTTTGTGTCCTATACTATAGTCACTACACTCGTATAGATTCAATACACTGTATGTCCATTTTAACTTCTATCTTTCCTCATGAATTTTAAATATTTTTCTAATATGTTTAACTTAATCAGCGTTAAGGAGGTACCAGAAAATAATGATTATACATTTTTCAATTAGTAATGTTGAAAAACTGCCTCCTAGATAAGAAATTAATTTGATACTCATATATATATATGATATATATATCAAACTGAAATCCAAATAATTTAGAAGTAAATACAGAAGAAGGGTGCAAGAAAAATTGTAGAAAATGTGACACTATATTTCTGTGAGAAAGCAGGTACTTTACAAGCATACAGTCAATAGCACTGATAACAAATGATGATAGTAAGACTTGAATTTCCCCATAATGAAAATTACTTATAAGAAAAAACAGGCCGCTGGATTCGCTCTGCCATGGCCCACACTCTGTCTGTGGAGTGCGCTTTCTCTGACTCTGAATAAATTCATTTCTTACCTATCACTTTGTCTCTTGTGGAATTCTTCTCTGCAAAGAGACATGAAGAACCTGAACCTCAGTGGGTCCAGACATTGGATACCACTGAGAACCTGTCTCACATTCAGCCCTGCCAGATGCTGGTGGACACAATGGTGAGAGTCAAAACCAGAGGGATCCCCTGCAGCTCCAGTCTACACAAATGAAAGATTAATTACAGAAGACCTAAGTACTTGATGGTGTAAGCTAAGGGTGGGACAGGTTCAGGCAATGAGGGAGTATGATGCCTGTAGAGACTTTATAAACAGTAAATAAATAGGTGGAAACCTGGTCTACTTTAAAAAACAAAAAAAAGAAAGAAGACATTGGGCTTCCCTGGTAGCTCAGTGGTAGAGTTCACCTGCCAATGCAGGAGACACGGAGCTGAATCCCTGATCCGGGAGGATCCCATATGCTGCGGTGCAACTAAGGCCGTGAGCCACAACTAACAAACACATGAACAGGTGCTCAACTTCGGTCATTATTAGAGAAATTCAAATCAAAACTACAATGAGATATAACCTCACACCAGTCAGACTGGCCATTATCAAAAAGTCTAAAAATATTAAATGCTGGAGAGGGTGTGGAAAAAAGAGAACCCTTTTGCACTGTTGGTGGGAACTAAATTGATACAGCCACTACAGAAGATGGTATGGAGATTCCTTAAAAAACTAGGAATAGAAGCACCATGTGACCCAGCAGTCCCACTATTAGGCATATACCCTGAGGAAATCAAAGTTGAGAGAGACTCATGTACCCCAATGTTCACTGCAGCACTTTTTACAATAGCTGGGACATGGAAACAACCTAGATGTCCATCAGCAAATGAATGGATAAAGAAGTTATGGTACATATATACAATGGAATATTTCTCAGCCGTAAAAAGAAGTGCATTTGAATCAGTCCTAATGAGGTGGATGAATCTAGAACCTATCATACAAAGTGAAGTAAGTTAAAAAGAAAACAACAAACATAGTATACTAACACATACATACGGAATCTAGAAATATGGTACTGATAAATGCATATGCACAGCAGCAATGGAGAAACACATATAGAGAATAGACTTATGGACACTGCAGGGAGGGAGGAGTGGGTGAGAAGCATGGAGAAAGTAATATGGAAACCTACACTACCCTACGTAAAAGAGACAACCATTGTGAATATGCTGTAAGACTAAGGGAACTCATATGGGGGCTACACAACAACCTGGAGGGGTGGGATGGGGAGGGACTGGGAAGGGCGTTCAGGTGGCAGGGGTCAAGGGTACACCTACAACTGATTTGAGTTTATGTATAGCTGGAAACAACAAAACTCTATAAAAGCAAAATAAAAATAAGCATAAAAAAAAAACTAGGAACAGAACTACCATACGACCCAGCAATGCCCCTACTAGGCATATACGCTGAGGTAACCAAAACTGAAAAAGACACACACACAGATGAATGGATAAACAAGCTGTGGTACATATAATACAATGGAATATTACTTAGCCATAAAAAGAACACATTTGAGTCAGTTCTAATGAGGTGGATGAACCTAGAGCCTATTATACAGAATGAAGTTAGTCAGAAAGAGAAATATAAATATTGTATACTAAAGCATATATATAGAACCTAGAAAGATGGTGGTGATGAATTTATTTGCAGACAGCAATGGAGAAATAAACACAGAGAATAGACTGGGGGTCAGGGGGAAGGAGAAGATGAGATGTATGGAGACAATAACATGGAAACATACATCACCATATGTAAAATAGACAGTCAATGGGAATTTGTTGTATGATTCAGAGAACCCAAACAGGGGCTCTGTAACAATCTGGAGGGGTGGGATGGAAGACAGGAGGGAGGCAAAAATTAAACAACTGACAACTGCAAAAGAAGGTAGACTTAGGATTTCCTTAAACGACTAATGTAACACTCATAACTATGTTAGATGTGTTTTTCATAGTCAACTGAGTAAATACTATATGAATGGTATAACTAAATAAATGTGAATAAATAAATGTGAATGGTATACTCACCACACTGAAATCAAGGTTGTTTTCAATCCATTTTTGCCCATCTCGGAATTCATCATGAAGTCCCATGATGTAAAGAGTATCCAAAGCATCTACTATAGTAGCACCCATTTGTGAACTTCCTATATTTGGAGAGAAACATGTCATTCAAAAGATACCCTTCACACAAGGTTTATTTTCATTTTTATATATATAAAAAATAAATCAAAGTATAAATACAAGGATTAAAGAATATACCCAACATGGTTCACTTTTCCATAAAAACAAACAATATACATTGTTTAAAACAGACAATATACATTGTTTAAAACATTTTCCTAAAGAGATACATTGATAACTAATAGAAAGATAAAAGAAAACTAAAACTAATTCTCCTTACTTTACTTTCCGGTTCAGAAAATGAGATCTCTCTACCTACATGAGATTGATTATGGAAAAAAAAAAAAGAAAAGAGGATTTATTTAAAAATGGGAAAGGAGATTCAAGACGATAAGTTAATCATAAAACAACCATGAACCATGCTCTTTTGGTCCAAATTCATAAAAAGGGCAAAAAATATACTTAAAATAATTCTTAAAATATAACAAGGCTATATAACCATACTGGAATATAAACTATAATAATTTAACAATCAAAAAGCAGGTAAAACACATTTAAAAAGGAAGTCATAAAAGAAGATGTGAGTGGACAAAACCAAAGTACTAAGATCTGCCTATCTTGAAGAAAGAGATCATCTTGATTTTAAAGAAAATGTTTCAGGAAGGGAGAACTAATTCAACAAAGCTAGCCTAAAAAATAGAACAATCTTACTAATGAATCTAACTGCCAAAAAAAAAATCTAAAAATTATTGTTGTATGCAGGGGAAGGAGAAGATGAGATAGGAAAATGGAAACATACATCACCATATGTAAAATAGACAGTCAATGGGAATTTGTTGTATGATTCAGAGAACCCAAACAGGGGCTCTGTAACAATCTGGAGGGGTGGGATGGAAGACAGGAGGGAGGCAAAAATTAAACAACTGACAACTGCAAAAGAAGGTAGACTTAGGATTTCCTTAAACGACTAATGTAACACTCATAACTATGTTAGATGTGTTTTTCATAGTCAACTGAGTAAATACTATATGAATGGTATAACTAAATAAATGTGAATAAATAAATGTGAATGGTATACTCACCACACTGAAATCAAGGTTGTTTTCAATCCATTTTTGCCCATCTCGGAATTCATCATGAAGTCCCATGATGTAAAGAGTATCCAAAGCATCTACTATAGTAGCACCCATTTGTGAACTTCCTATATTTGGAGAGAAACATGTCATTCAAAAGATACCCTTCACACAAGGTTTATTTTCATTTTTATATATATAAAAAATAAATCAAAGTATAAATACAAGGATTAAAGAATATACCCAACATGGTTCACTTTTCCATAAAAACAAACAATATACATTGTTTAAAACAGACAATATACATTGTTTAAAACATTTTCCTAAAGAGATACATTGATAACTAATAGAAAGATAAAAGAAAACTAAAACTAATTCTCCTTACTTTACTTTCCGGTTCAGAAAATGAGATCTCTCTACCTACATGAGATTGATTATGGAAAAAAAAAAAGAAAAGAGGATTTATTTAAAAATGGGAAAGGAGATTCAAGACGATAAGTTAATCATAAAACAACCATGAACCATGCTCTTTTGGTCCAAATTCATAAAAAGGGCAAAAAATATACTTAAAATAATTCTTAAAATATAACAAGGCTATATAACCATACTGGAATATAAACTATAATAATTTAACAATCAAAAGCAGGTAAAACACATTTAAAAAAGGGAAATCATAAAAGAAGATGTGAGTGGACAAAACCAAAGTACTAAGATCTGCCTATCTTGAAGAAAGAGATCATCTTGATTTTAAAGAAAATGTTTCAGGAAGGGAGAACTAATTCAACAAAGCTAGCCTAAAAAATAGAACAATCTTACTAATGAATCTAACTGCAAAAATCTCAAATATATTAGCAAGACAAATCTAGTAATGCAGTAAAAGAACAAATAACAGGGAACAGCCGGGTCCTCCCTAACCCCAGGACTCCTATTATTATTTCTACCTTCTGAGAATGAAAATCACTCACACAGCTTACTGCCTGCAGTAGTAACATGACCAAACCAGTCAATCATCAGGAAATCTACCCTGAATATTCATTGGAAGGGCTGATGCTGAAGTTTCAATATTTTGACCACCTGATACAAAGTGACAACTCATTGTAAAAGACCCTGATGCTGAGAAAGACTGAGGGTAGGAGAAGAGGGTGACAGGATGGAAATCACCAACTCAATGAACATGAGTTTGAGCAAACTGCAGGAGATAGTGAAGGACAGGGAAGCCTGGAGTGCTGCAGTCCATGGGATCACAAAGACTCAGACATGAATTAGCAACTGAACAACAAATGGGAATATAAAAACACAAAAAAAGGAACTAAGGATGTATCAAGAGGACAGATATAAAAGAAATTAGCAACAACAAAAAAAGACAATTGAGTTGTACCTTCCCAATAAATCTGAAAATAAGTGGAACTGATAATTCTCTAAGAAAATGTGTATTAGTTTGACTGATGAAAAAGGAAACAGAAAACCTAAATACACAGACCAAGGGTTTCCCTGGTAGCTCAGTGGTAAAGAGTTTACCTGCCAATGCAGGCGGGTTGGATCCCTGATACGGGAGGATCCCACATGCTGTAGAACAACTAAGCTTGTGAGCCACAACTACTGAACCTGTGCTGCTCAGACTTGCAACAATTGAGCTTCATAAAAAAATGAACCATGCTCTTTTGGTCCAAATTCATAAAGGCAATATACTTAAAATAATTCTTAAAATATAACAAGGCTATATAACCATACTGGAATATAAACTATAATAATTTAACAATCAAAAAGCAGGTAAAACACATTTAAAAAGGAAGTCATAAAAGAAGATGTGAGTGGACAAAACCAAAGTACTAAGATCTGCCTATCTTGAAGAAAGAGATCATCTTGATTTTAAAGAAAATGTTTCAGGAAGGGAGAACTAATTCAACAAAGCTAGCCTAAAAAATAGAACAATCTTACTAATGAATCTAACTGCAAAAATCTCAAATATATTAGCAAGACAAATCTAGTAATGCAGTAAAAGAACAAATAACAGGGAACAGCCGGGTCCTCCCTAACCCCAGGACTCCTATTATTATTTCTACCTTCTGAGAATGAAAATCACTCACACAGCTTACTGCCTGCAGTAGTAACATGACCAAACCAGTCAATCATCAGGAAATCTACCCTGAATATTCATTGGAAGGGCTGATGCTGAAGTTTCAATATTTTGACCACCTGATACAAAGTGACAACTCATTGTAAAAGACCCTGATGCTGAGAAAGACTGAGGGTAGGAGAAGAGGGTGACAGGATGGAAATCACCAACTCAATGAACATGAGTTTGAGCAAACTGCAGGAGATAGTGAAGGACAGGGAAGCCTGGAGTGCTGCAGTCCATGGGATCACAAAGACTCAGACATGAATTAGCAACTGAACAACAAATGGGAATATAAAAACACAAAAAAAGGAACTAAGGATGTATCAAGAGGACAGATATAAAAGAAATTAGCAACAACAAAAAAAGACAATTGAGTTGTACCTTCCCAATAAATCTGAAAATAAGTGGAACTGATAATTCTCTAAGAAAATGTGTATTAGTTTGACTGATGAAAAAGGAAACAGAAAACCTAAATACACAGACCAAGGGTTTCCCTGGTAGCTCAGTGGTAAAGAGTTTACCTGCCAATGCAGGCGGGTTGGATCCCTGATACGGGAGGATCCCACATGCTGTAGAACAACTAAGCTTGTGAGCCACAACTACTGAACCTGTGTTCTAGAGCCTCAGACTTGCAACAATTGAGCCCATGTGTCCCAACTATTGAAGCCGATGTGCCCTAAAGACCAAGTTCACAACAAGAGAAGTCACTGTAACCAGAAGCCTGCTCACCTCAGCTAAAGAGTAGCCCCCACTCCCTGCAACTAGAGAACAGCCTGTGGCAGCAGTGAAAACCCAGAATAGCCAAAAATAAATAAATAAATAAATTTAACAAAAATCTAAGTAAATAAAGAAATACACAAACCAAGAATCAGGAATCTGAAGAACTTTTTTCAAAGAGCTATCCACTACACAAAAATCATAAACCAGAAGTTTCACAGAATAAATTCTACTTTAAGAATAATAAATCCTACGCAAAATTTGATAGAATACAGGAAAAGAAACTTATGAATTCTGAATACTATTGATGCAAAAATGTAACTTGGTAAGAAAAATAAAATTATCTAATCTCATCTGTGAACATCATGAAAATACTGAGAATGGACTTGCTAGGGAGTATAGTGAGTTTATGCTTAACTTTATGAGAGACTGACAAACTGCTCTCCAGAGTGTACCATTATATTCCCATACCCAATATATGAAAAGACTAGTGACTCAGTGAGTAAAGAATCCGCTTGCAATGCAGGAGACACATGAGACGCGAGTTCGATTCCTGGGTTTGCAAGATCCCCTGGCGAAGGGCATGGCAACCCACTCCATTATTGTTGCCCGGAGAACCCCAGGGACAGAGGAGCCTGGCGGGCTACAGTGTATGGGGCAGCAAAGAGTCAGACACGGCCAAAGTGACTAAGTATGTGTTTGAAGAACAAATCTCTCAGCTTTGTTCTTCTTTTTAAAAAATTACTGATTACTATACATGCTTTGAGTTTTCATACAGATTTTAGAATCAGCCATTCAATTTTTACAGAAAAGTTGCTTTTACTGAATTGCTTTAAATCCAGATAGATTTCAAGAGAACTGACATTTCAATAATATTGAGTATTCCATCATAAACATGGCATCTCTCTCATTTTAAGCTCCTTTACATTTCTCTCAACGATCAGTTCTTATAGCTTGGATCCCTGATACGGGAGGATCCCACATGCTGTAGAACAACTAAGCTTGTGAGCCACAACTACTGAACCTGTGTTCTAGAGCCTCAGACTTGCAACAATTGAGCCCATGTGTCCCAACTATTGAAGCCGATGTGCCCTAAAGACCAAGTTCACAACAAGAGAAGTCACTGTAACCAGAAGCCTGCTCACCTCAGCTAAAGAGTAGCCCCCACTCCCTGCAACTAGAGAACAGCCTGTGGCAGCAGTGAAAACCCAGAATAGCCAAAAATAAATAAATAAATAAATTTAACAAAAATCTAAGTAAATAAAGAAATACACAAACCAAGAATCAGGAATCTGAAGAACTTTTTTCAAAGAGCTATCCACTACACAAAAATCATAAACCAGAAGTTTCACAGAATAAATTCTACTTTAAGAATAATAAATCCTACGCAAAATTTGATAGAATACAGGAAAAGAAACTTATGAATTCTGAATACTATTGATGCAAAAATGTAACTTGGTAAGAAAAATAAAATTATCTAATCTCATCTGTGAACATCATGAAAATACTGAGAATGGACTTGCTAGGGAGTATAGTGAGTTTATGCTTAACTTTATGAGAGACTGACAAACTGCTCTCCAGAGTGTACCATTATATTCCCATACCCAATATATGAAAAGACTAGTGACTCAGTGAGTAAAGAATCCGCTTGCAATGCAGGAGACACATGAGACGCGAGTTCGATTCCTGGGTTTGCAAGATCCCCTGGCGAAGGGCATGGCAACCCACTCCATTATTGTTGCCCGGAGAACCCCAGGGACAGAGGAGCCTGGCGGGCTACAGTGTATGGGGCAGCAAAGAGTCAGACACGGCCGAAGTGACTAAGTATGTGTTTGAAGAACAAATCTCTCAGCTTTGTTCTTCTTTTTAAAAAATTACTGATTACTATACATGCTTTGAGTTTTCATACAGATTTTAGAATCAGCCATTCAATTTTTACAGAAAAGTTGCTTTTACTGAATTGCTTTAAATCCAGATAGATTTCAAGAGAACTGACATTTCAATAATATTGAGTATTCCATCATAAACATGGCATCTCTCTCATTTTAAGCTCCTTTACATTTCTCTCAACGATCAGTTTTCAGTGTATAGACTTTGCACAGTTTTTTAAATTCATCCTTATACATTTCAGGTTTTCATGCTACTGCAAATGATATAATCTTAAGTTATATTTATAACTGTTTATTGCTAGTATCTAGAAATATAATTTACTTTGTATGCCAAACTTGTATCCAATGGGATCACTACTACATTGGTTTTCATTCTAGTATTTTGTTGTTGTTTGGTAGATTCCCTAGAATTTTCTTCATGAGCAATCATATTGACTACAAGTAAAGACTGCTGTACTTCACTTATAACACCTTAGTACTTTTTGTCTTTTTCTTACATTAGTGCTCTGACCAGGGTTTCTTTGTATAATGTTACAAAACAGCTGGAGAGCAGAGACATCTTTGCCTAGTCTTCAGGGAGTGTCTAGTCTCCACATTAAGTATGTGGGGATTCTTTTTCTGTTTGTTTTGGGTGGGCGGGGGGAGACAGATGTGTTTCAATGCTTTTTAATCAGTCTAAGAACGCTCCCTTCTAGTCTAAGTTCACTGAGTTTTTTTGTTTTTTTTTAATAGGGTTATGGGACTTTTTTTTTTTTAATATTTTGAGGGGAGGGGCGGGTTGGGAGAGGAAGGGGGCAAGCAAGCCACTTCTGTTGGTCTTTCATTTATCTATTTTTCATCCATCTTTGTTCTTTGGCCCATGTGGGCCTCCCATCACAGTGGCCTCTGTTGTCGCAGAGCACCGGCTCTGGGCGCATGCGCTCCAGAGCTCCGGCTCGGTAATTGGACACATTGGTCCAGCGCGGCACGTGGGATCTTCCCAGGCCAGGGATCAAACCAGCACCCCTTGCACTGCAAGGCGGTGTCCTTACCCACTGGACCACCAGGGAAGCCCTCGCTAAGAGTTTTTATTATATTTTTATTATGGATGGATGTTGAGGGTTGTTAAATGCTTTTTCAGCATCTACTGAGATGATCACATAATTTTCCTCTTTTAGTCTCATAATAGCTTCAATTAAATTGACTAATTTCCAAATGTTAAATCAATCATGCATTCCTAAGATAAATCCCACTTGGTCATGAAGTGTTATTCTTTTTACATACTGATACATCAGATTTATTAAAATAAATCTAACTTGATCAAAGGAACACTGCTCAGTAAATTTCCTTTTATTGTAACACCACTGTCTGGTTTGGGTGTTAGAGCTTTGGTGGTTCTACCAAGGAGATGTATATGTTAGGTGTAAACACCTAACAACAGCACCTCCAATATATGCAAAGTGAAAACTGACAGAATTGAAAGAAGCAAGAAAGAAATCCAAGACAGAGTTGGGAACTTCAACACCCGTCTCCTAGTAACTGATAGAACTACTAGGTAGAAAATCAGCAAGGACAGAGGAAGCCCGAACAACCCCATAAACCAATGAGATTCAGTTGACATTAATAGAACATTCTACACCCAGTAATAGTCTTGAACCTACACATATACATGTTCTTTTAAAGCATTAATGGAACATTCACCAAGATAGGCCACATTCTCGGTCAGAAAGTAAATCTTAAATAATTTAGAAGAACTATAATCACACGAAGTATATTTTTTGACCACGTGTATGTGTGCATGCTCAGATGCACTGGCATGTCTGACACTCTACAACCCTGTGAACTGTAGCCCACCAGGTTCCTCTGTCATAAGATTTTCCTGGCAAGAATACTGGAGTGGGCTGCCATTTCCTCCTCCAGGGGATCTTCTCAACCCAGGGATTAAACCTGTGTCTCCTGCATTGGCAAATGGATTCTTTACCATTGCGCCATCTGGGAAATCCATCCTTTGACTATAATGGAATTGAATTAGAAATCAATAACAGTAAGATAAAAGAAAAATCTCAACCATCTAGCAATTAAACTTAAGGGAAGTTTTTAAACATAGTGGACTGGATGAAAATACAACATACCCAAATCTTCTGGATGCAGCTAAAGTAGCACTTAGCAGAAAACTATTCGCACTAAGTGCTTACTTGGAAATGAAAATCTTGAACCTACAGTCTAGGCTTCTGTTTCAAGACATTAGAAGAGCAAGAACAAAAGCAACCCAAATTATGCAGAAGAGTCAAAATAACAAAGACCAGATATCAAGGAAGTTGAAAACAAAAAGAAAATATAAAGATCAATGAAACCAAAAGGTGCTGTAGAAGTGTAGTTTAAAAGCCTCCCAGAAAATAAAAGTTCCATATGCAGATGGTTTCACAGGCAAATTATACCACAAACTTAAAGAGAAAATATAAAACCAACAATATACAATCTTTTCCAGAAAAAAGAAAAGCAGAGAACACTTCCAAATTCATTTTTTACTGAAATAACGAAATAAGACAAAGATAATACAAGAAAAATACAAAACAATATACTTCCCTAAATATGAATGTAAAATCCCCAACAAAATATCTGAAATCATTAGCAAGTCAGGAATAACAAAAAGAATTTATACATACCTGGAAGATAAAAAGCACATTTCAAAAAAGCATTATAAAATAAAATAATATTCTTTTCCAAATAAAAATTCTTTTAAATGTAAAAAGGCCTATCCCTAGCAAAAATCTTTCAATTCTCCAAAGTATCTAAGTGAAACTAATTCACTGTGACTATTAATCACTGCTAGAAAATTATTATCAGTGATAAGCGATGTCCAGCAACATTTTCCTCTGCAAGTCACAAGGTCTAGGGCCAAGCCCTAACTAGACAAAAACCAAAAAAATATATCCCGGGGCTTCCCTGGTGGTCCAGTGGCTAAAGACACCGCCTTGCAGTGAAAAGGGCGCCAGTTCGATCCCTGGCCTGGGAAGCGGCTGGACAGATGTGTCTAACTACCGAGCCAGAGCTCTGCAGCGCATGCGCCCAGAGACAGTGCTGTGCAGCGAAAGAGGCCACTGCGAAGGGAGGCCCACACAGGCCAAAGAAAAAGGATCAATGAAAATAAATAAATGAAAGACCAATAGAAGTGGCCAAAAAAAAAAAAAAACCAATATATCCCATCCCTCTGGATATAGCTTTTGGGTCAAGGATGGACATAAGATCCACACAAATAAAAAACAAGGTGGTTTTTGAGAAAACCAAGTGCTCTCTTCTCTAAAGTTTTCTCTTTTCTATAGATGTGTTAGTAGGAAGATATGAAGCTTCAAGCTGCTGCAACCATTCTAAGAAGTCAGTCTGAAGATGCATACTCACAGAATAAAACAGAGGAAAAGAGAAAGAAAAAAGCTTAACTGCAATCAGATGTACTCTAGAACATCAATGAACTCATTAAATTTCTTTTTTAGTTTAAGTCATTTTGAAATGGATTTTCTGTTATCTGTTCATAAAGAAATCCCTGATACCAAGGACAAACTAGATAGAAATCAAAGGAATATACTTTCAGTTACCATATAAAAGGATGTCCTAATAATCAAGGCTAAGATAATGAAAATGGACACATTTCAAATTGTTCTCCTTATAATATCAAAGGTTATGAAAAGTGAAAGTGTTTGTCACATCCATGTCTGACTGAGACCCCATGAACCGCAGCCCACCACGCTCCTGTCCCTGGAATTCTCCAAGTAAGAATACTGGAGTGGGTATCCATTCCCTTCTCCAGATCTTCCCCATCCAGGGATCAAACTCAGGTCTCCTGCACTGCAGGTAGATTCTTTAACATCTGAGCCACTAGGAGGGATCAAATCCTACCTATATGTTCCTAGAGTAACAGGCTAGACATTTAAAGTTCCTTCCAACTCTTAAAACTCTTGATTCTATAAAGGCATACTGAATTCAGATATCAAATGAGACACTATCACCCCTCCCTTAGACCTTTTTTCCTATTTAAACAAAAAAGTTAAAACAGATACAAAAAAAAAAAAATCCCAAATAATACTCACTGGCAAGAATAAAAGATGCAGAAAAGGAACAGAGTAATTAAGTAGGAAACAAAGTCAAACTCTTTATTAATCCTTTAGTAAACTAACTTCATAACTAAAAATATAAGACAAAACAATCAATAAAGGAACTATTCCCACTTAACTTATTTAGCTGGAAAAAAAATGTAGTCACTCAAACCTTTTTCTATACATATCAATATAAACACATAATTTTGATCACTGAAAATAATACAGATCACATTTTCACTTTTTCTACCATTTCAGTACAACTTTGTCATAATGGGATTTTTCCCATGTGCTGGTATTAATTTTTTTCTACCTTTAAAGTTAGCTGGAGCAGAATAAAATGCCAATTAAAAGCATGAACTTCAGCACTAAGTTGTCTATAATCAAAATCTGGCTCCATTATCTACTAGCTATGTAACCTTGAGTAAGTTAACCCTAACTGTGCTTCAGTTTCCTCATCCATAAAACAGGAACAATAATAATCCCTGACCCACAGTGTTGTTGTGAGTACTAAATAAGTCCGTTCACATAAATCACTTAAATCAGTCCTTGGCATATAGAAGGTTTACTAATCTGCTCAGCTTACCATAACAAAACACCATCCACTAGGGGGCTTAAACTACAAAAATTTATTCATAGTTCTGGAAGCTAGAAAATAAGATCAAGCTTCCAGTTTTTAGAGGAACAGCTTTCTCTTGGCTTGATGTCCACCTTCTCGCTGTATCATACCCACTCTGTCTTTTCTTGGTGTATGTATAGGGGGAGAAAAAGTTGGGGTGCTTCTTTGTCATCTTTAAGGGTTCCAGCCCTATGTGATGAAGGCTCTATCTACAAATACAGTCACACAGGGAGGTAGAGCTACAACATGTAATTTATGGGGCACAAGATTCAGCTAACCAGAGTATGCACTGTATAAACACTGTTGATGTTGCCACTAGTAATGTGTATGTTAACTATTTTTGTAAAGGAAAATACGGCTTTGTTCACAAACCCAATTACAGAATCTCTAAAGCAAATAAACGATCCCATGCCTAAGTAAGGGCTTCCCTGGTGGCTCAGCTGGTAAAAAATCTGCCTGCAATGCAATGCTGGAGACCTGGGCTTGATTCCTGGGTTGGGAAGATACCCTAGAAAAAGACATGGCAACTCACTCCAGTACTCTCGCCTGGAGAAACCTCATGGAAAGAGCTGTCTGGCAAGCTGCAGTTCATGAGGTCACAAAGAGTCAGACACAGGCTTTCCTGGTGGCCCGGTGGGTAACGAGTCCGCCTTGCGGCACAAGGGGAACTGGTTTGATCCCTGGCCCAGGAAGATCCCACATGCCACAGAACGGCTGGACGGGAGCATCCAATTAGGAGCCCGCACTCTGGAGTGCATACGTCCAGAGCCGGTGCTCTACAACTAGAGAGGCCACTGTGATGGGAGGCCCACACATGCCAAACAATAAAGATGGATGGAAATAATAAATAACTAGAAAAAGCTCGTGGTATGAAGTTAAAAAAAAAACTTATATAAAAAAGTCAGACACAACTGAATGTCTAAGCACAGCACATCACAGCACATGCCTCAATAAAAAGGTAAAACTTAATATTTGAAAACACTTAATTGCTACTCATTATAAGATGATCCCCCAGAAATGGCAGAACAAAACTGACAAAATCTTGCTTCTGTATCAAGTGAAAAGGCTCATTTTGTAAAGTCACCCTTTCCAACTCTAAGCTCCTTTAACTTCGATGACCTCACAAATAATTTTGTTTACCCAGTAAACCAAATTAAGTGCTCCTAATGACCAGTTAGTAAGAACTCACCTGACCATAGTTTGAACCTGCCATTACCATGGTCATCATTTACCAACCTAACCAAACAGTGGTCTACAAAGGTCATTTCTGAAGAAGTCCAACAAAAAGTACCACAAATTAAAACCACTTTTCAAAAGGGAATTCCCTGTTGGTCCACTAGTTAGGACTCCAAACTTTCACTGACAAGGGCCTGGGTTCAACCCTTGGTCGGAAGACTAAGATCCTGCTAGCCATGTGTACACAGTGAGGTTATAAATAAATAAATAACAAAATCACCTTTTATAAAAAATAAATGTTATTATTCTTAAAAAGAAAAAAACAGTAAGTCAAAACTTACCCATTAAGATTTTAAGAAAATCACATTCATTTAAGAAGGAAACAACCCTTTTGCTCACTAAAAGAAATGATTATTGACTCAGAAGGAATAAAATTTTAAGAAGTTACCTAAAAGCTCATTTATCTTTAAATTCAGCCAATAATCATTCCTTACAGTTTCCGTCACAGTTAAGTAAAATAAATGTATGTTATTTACTTACTACCTTGCCTAGGACCAGACTAACTTTGATAAGTATTACTATTTTAAACGTTCTGAAAAATAAGGTTTACAAAACTAAACAGAAAATTCACATCTGACTCATTTTTCAAGGGCTCAGAGTTTACCACTGAGTTTAATGCAAAGGGATGGTGACTTGCTGAGAGGAGCTAATTTTAATTAATCACTAAATAGAATGTCTTTTACTACACTAATGTCTCACTGTGGCCTCCACAAAGCAACAGAAACTCTCCAATCTGTCACCTCTGCCAAGGAAATAAACTGTATTTTATTAAGTGATAGCTGCTAAATTAAATCTTATATATGAGATCTCTGGAGTCTTTCATTACTTAAAGGAAAAAATTTTTCCATTATTCCTCCATCCCAACATCTCTTTTTTCTTTTTTGAAAGGAACTAATCAAGCATCAAACAAACTATAAGAGATATCACCGCACTAGAAAAATTCTTCCAGAGTCATAAGAAAGAAAATGCTATTACTGTGGTGCTGCATCACAATTAGTAAAGGTAACTGCATGGTGTGTAACTGATGTGTGTGCTTTGTGGTCTCATTAGTGTTTTCTTGCCTACTGCTCTTTAAAAGAAACACCTGAAATGGGAGAAAGAAGTGAAGACTCTAAAGAACAACTTGATAATTCTCAAGACTTATTCTTGAGGTAGTAAAAGTTGTCAAGTTAGTTAACACTCTTAAACTGAGAAATTTAACAAGTGAATTGAACTCAAGAGAGAAAATTACAGCAAATTCAAGCTAAACAAAGCTCTTCCACAAACCTTTATCTACACACACATTGTTAACTTTTTCCCTTGGAACGATGAATAAACTGTATATTTACTCAATTTACCAAATCACCTTGGGCATGTTACTTTCTAACATACATAGTTAGGACTACTGGAACTTCCTATCCTTTTCCTCCTCCCCAGCACTGTGTGAGTATCAGAACCAGAATTCTGTTGAAGAAAAAGAATTACCTTCCTTATAGTAAAGAAAAACAAAGCTCATTTATCTTTAAATTCAGCCAATAATCATTCCTTACAGTTTCCGTCACAGTTAAGTAAAATAAATGTATGTTATTTACTTACTACCTTGCCTAGGACCAGACTAACTTTGATAAGTATTACTATTTTAAACGTTCTGAAAAATAAGGTTTACAAAACTAAACAGAAAATTCACATCTGACTCATTTTTCAAGGGCTCAGAGTTTACCACTGAGTTTAATGCAAAGGGATGGTGACTTGCTGAGAGGAGCTAATTTTAATTAATCACTAAATAGAATGTCTTTTACTACACTAATGTCTCACTGTGGCCTCCACAAAGCAACAGAAACTCTCCAATCTGTCACCTCTGCCAAGGAAATAAACTGTATTTTATTAAGTGATAGCTGCTAAATTAAATCTTATATATGAGATCTCTGGAGTCTTTCATTACTTAAAGGAAAAAATTTTTCCATTATTCCTCCATCCCAACATCTCTTTTTTCTTTTTTGAAAGGAACTAATCAAGCATCAAACAAACTATAAGAGATATCACCGCACTAGAAAAATTCTTCCAGAGTCATAAGAAAGAAAATGCTATTACTGTGGTGCTGCATCACAATTAGTAAAGGTAACTGCATGGTGTGTAACTGATGTGTGTGCTTTGTGGTCTCATTAGTGTTTTCTTGCCTACTGCTCTTTAAAAGAAACACCTGAAATGGGAGAAAGAAGTGAAGACTCTAAAGAACAACTTGATAATTCTCAAGACTTATTCTTGAGGTAGTAAAAGTTGTCAAGTTAGTTAACACTCTTAAACTGAGAAATTTAACAAGTGAATTGAACTCAAGAGAGAAAATTACAGCAAATTCAAGCTAAACAAAGCTCTTCCACAAACCTTTATCTACACACACATTGTTAACTTTTTCCCTTGGAACGATGAATAAACTGTATATTTACTCAATTTACCAAATCACCTTGGGCATGTTACTTTCTAACATACATAGTTAGGACTACTGGAACTTCCTATCCTTTTCCTCCTCCCCAGCACTGTGTGAGTATCAGAACCAGAATTCTGTTGAAGAAAAAGAATTACCTTCCTTATAGTAAAGAAAAACAATGCAATGCTTCAAAATACAAATAAATGACTAAAACATCTATATGTAAATAAAAATCTACCACATATCTGTGTTTTGCAAAAGTGTAACTAAATCTTGACTGAAACTTGCAAAAAAACTACATGATGCTTCAAATTATAGTTACACAAGAAACACAGTTGTTATTGTTGTTGTTTAGTCACTAAGTTGTGTTCGACTCTTTTACAACCCCATGGACTTGTAGCCTGTCAGGCTCCACTGTCCATGGTATTTCCCAGGCAAGAATACTCTGTGAGTTGTCATTTCTTTCTCCAGAAGAATCTTCCCAACCCAGGGATCGAACCCATGTCTCCTACATTGTAGACAGATTCTTTACCACTAAGCCACCTAGGAAGTCCCTTGAAACAGAGTAGTCCCCACTTATCCACAGGGGATTCATTCCAAGATACCCAGTAGATACCTGGAACCCTGGATAGTCCAAACTCTACATGTGCCATTTTTTCTCCTATACATACATGCCTATAATAAAGTGTAATTTATAAATAAGCATGGTATGAACTTAACAATAACTAATAATAAAATAATTATAATAATTTACTGTAAAAAACATTACGTGGATGTGGTCGCTCCCTCTTCCTTAAAAGATCTTACTGTGCAAACTGAACGCCTTTTCCATCTTACCTAAGCACTTATTGCACTGTGGCCATAACTTGGGCAGCTCAAAGTCCAACAACAAAACTAGCACTGATTTCCCTCCTCACAATTTCATGAAGATTCCTTCTTACCTTAGATCTTGAGGTAGTAAAAGTTGTCAAGTTAGTTAACACTCTTAAACTGAGAAATTTAACAAGTGAATTGAACTCAAGAGAGAAAATTACAGCAAATTCAAGCTAAACAAAGCTCTTCCACAAACCTTTATCTACACACACATTGTTAACTTTTTCCCTTGGAACGATGAATAAACTGTATATTTACTCAATTTACCAAATCACCTTGGGCATGTTACTTTCTAACATACATAGTTAGGACTACTGGAACTTCCTATCCTTTTCCTCCTCCCCAGCACTGTGTGAGTATCAGAACCAGAATTCTGTTGAAGAAAAAGAATTACCTTCCTTATAGTAAAGAAAAACAATGCAATGCTTCAAAATACAAATAAATGACTAAAACATCTATATGTAAATAAAAATCTACCACATATCTGTGTTTTGCAAAAGTGTAACTAAATCTTGACTGAAACTTGCAAAAAAACTACATGATGCTTCAAATTATAGTTACACAAGAAACACAGTTGTTATTGTTGTTGTTTAGTCACTAAGTTGTGTTCGACTCTTTTACAACCCCATGGACTTGTAGCCTGTCAGGCTCCACTGTCCATGGTATTTCCCAGGCAAGAATACTCTGTGAGTTGCCATTTCTTTCTCCAGAAGAATCTTCCCAACCCAGGGATCGAACCCATGTCTCCTACATTGTAGACAGATTCTTTACCACTAAGCCACCTAGGAAGTCCCTTGAAACAGAGTAGTCCCCACTTATCCAGAGGGGATTCATTCCAAGATACCCAGTAGATACCTGGAACCCTGGATAGTCCAAACTCTACATGTGCCATTTTTTCTCCTATACATACATGCCTATAATAAAGTGTAATTTATAAATAAGCATGGTATGAACTTAACAATAACTAATAATAAAATAATTATAATAATTTACTGTAAAAAACATTACGTGGATGTGGTCGCGCTCCCTCTTCCTTAAAAGATCTTACTGTGCAAACTGAACGCCTTTTCCATCTTACCTAAGCACTTATTGCACTGTGGCCATAACTTGGGCAGCTCAAAGTCCAACAACAAAACTAGCACTGATTTCCCTCCTCACAATTTCATGAAGATTCCTTCTTACCTTAGATCTTAACCTCAGCACACAGTCCTTATTAAGTCAAGAACTTTCATCTTTTCACTTAAAGGAAGCACTTTACAGCTTCTCTTTGGCAAATCCAAATTCCTGGCATCACTACTCTTGTGTTGTGGAGCTATTATTAAGTAAATTAAGGGTTAGCTGCACATAAGCACCGTAATATCTCCACAGCTGATCTGATAACCCAGACAGATAGTTAACTAAAAATAGGATACACTGGACAAAGAGATGGCTCATACCCAAGGCTAGAAAAGGCACAAAATTTAAATCTATGAATTATTTCTGAAATTTTCCATTCAATATTTTCAGACTAAGGTTGAACTAGAAGGAAAATAAAGCCTTAGTTAGATAAAGGGTGAACCACTGTACTCAGGTTCTAGAAAGTACCTAAAAAGTTAGATCCTATTTTTAAAATGAAGGTAGAAAATGACAACAGTAAAAAAGTAACCTAGAGAAGGACAAATACAATATATTAACACATATATATGGAATCTAGTAGGATGGTGATGATGGCACATGCAGTGAAATGATGGAAAGACAGACATGGACAGTGGACATATGGACATTGTGGGGAAGGAACAGAGGGTGGGAGGCATAAAGGAAGTAGCATGAAGGCCTGTACTATCATGAGTGAAGAAAACAGCTATAGTCATTGCTCTGTGAGAAAAGGAGATCCTTCAGGGGTGCTGTGTGATGGTCGGGAGGGGTGAGAAGGGGGGGATATACATATGACTAATCTGGGAACATACATATCTGTAAACAGCAAAACTCTGCAAAAGGGCCAAATTTTTTCTCCTATACATACATGCCTATAATAAAGTGTAATTTATAAATAAGCATGGTATGAACTTAACAATAACTAATAATAAAATAATTATAATAATTTACTGTAAAAAACATTACGTGGATGTGGTCGCTCCCTCTTCCTTAAAAGATCTTACTGTGCAAACTGAACGCCTTTTCCATCTTACCTAAGCACTTATTGCACTGTGGCCATAACTTGGGCAGCTCAAAGTCCAACAACAAAACTAGCACTGATTTCCCTCCTCACAATTTCATGAAGATTCCTTCTTACCTTAGATCTTAACCTCAGCACACAGTCCTTATTAAGTCAAGAACTTTCATCTTTTCACTTAAAGGAAGCACTTTACAGCTTCTCTTTGGCAAATCCAAATTCCTGGCATCACTACTCTTGTGTTGTGGAGCTATTATTAAGTAAATTAAGGGTTAGCTGCACATAAGCACCGTAATATCTCCACAGCTGATCTGATAACCCAGACAGATAGTTAACTAAAAATAGGATACACTGGACAAAGAGATGGCTCATACCCAAGGCTAGAAAAGGCACAAAATTTAAATCTATGAATTATTTCTGAAATTTTCCATTCAATATTTTCAGACTAAGGTTGAACTAGAAGGAAAATAAAGCCTTAGTTAGATAAAGGGTGAACCACTGTACTCAGGTTCTAGAAAGTACCTAAAAAGTTAGATCCTATTTTTAAAATGAAGGTAGAAAATGACAACAGTAAAAAAGTAACCTAGAGAAGGACAAATACAATATATTAACACATATATATGGAATCTAGTAGGATGGTGATGATGGCACATGCAGTGAAATGATGGAAAGACAGACATGGACAGTGGACATATGGACATTGTGGGGAAGGAACAGAGGGTGGGAGGCATAAAGGAAGTAGCATGAAGGCCTGTACTATCATGAGTGAAGAAAACAGCTATAGTCATTGCTCTGTGAGAAAAGGAGATCCTTCAGGGGTGCTGTGTGATGGTCGGGAGGGGTGAGAAGGGGGGGATATACATATGACTAATCTGGGAACATACATATCTGTAAACAGCAAAACTCTGCAAAAGTTAAAAGTAAAATAAAAGTTAAAAAGAAAAAAAAAAGTAACCTTACCAAATATATTAGTGGAGTGTCCTTTCCTTGCAATAGGTCTGAGTTCATTATGCCCCCATCCATATATCCTGTAATTATCCCAGGCATGTTTCATCATCTGAGAAGAGAAAAATCATAACCCATCAATTTAGATTTTTCACAGGCTGTCATCTTTATATTTCACGCAATTAAGAGAGTCTATTACTATATCCTTATACACTCTTCAGTATCTCCTACATTATCCTATTAACACGTCTATCAGTGTGAAAACACACATAAACATGCTTAAGTCTGCACAACAGAACAAAAAATCAAGTGCAATAAAGAACATATACAGACTTGGAATGAGCCAAATTTGAAGCCCTAGTTTAAAGCCTCTAAGCTAATAAATATTTTTATATCAATTAGTTTGAACTGAGTTTTTACAACACAGGAAGTAGTAAGCTACACAATAGCAGAGTATTTAATTATATATCAGTTGAATTATGTAATAGTAGCTTGTGGTGTATCAAACATAATACTCATTAAAACATTTCTCAACTTGTTTTTTGCAGTCAGCAATAGTCAGACACCAAAAACTAGGCAAAAATACTACAAGGAAATTAAAAACCACATACCTTAAAAACACTGAGGCAAAATTCCTTGGTAAAAAATTAGCAATATATAAAGAGGATACTACACAATGATCAAGTGCAATTTAAGCCAGGAATATAAGCTGAGTTTAACATTCAAAAATCCATCAATACAATTTCATCATGTTAACAAATAAAAAGGAAAAAATCATACAATCAACATTTTAGATGTTGACAAAACATCTGACAAAATTCAAAAAAGTCTCAGAAAACTACAAGGCAACATCCTCAACTTCATAAAGGGTATCTTTTTAAAAAAACCATACAGGGGCTTCCCTGGTGGTCCAGTGGGTAAGGACACTGCCTTGCAGTGCAAGGGGCACCAGTTCGATCCCTGGCCTGGGAGGATCCCACGTGCTGCGGAGCGGCTGGACCGATGTGTCCAACTACTGAGCTGGAGCTCTGGAGCACATGCACCCAGTGCCGATGCTCTGCGACGAGACAGGCCACTGTGATGGGAAGCCCACACAGGCCAAAGAACAAAGATAAATAAATGAAAGATCAATAGAAGTGGCAAAAAAAAAAAAATCTAAAAAAAAGAAAACAACATAAAGTAGAATGTGCACAAGAACTTAATGTATACACTAAGAACTACAAAGTACTGCTGCTAAGAGAAATTAAAGAAAGCCTAAGTAAACGGGTATGTACAACATGCTCAGGTAATGAAAGACTCAATGTTGTTTTCTTTTTTTCAATGTTGGTAAGATGACATTTTTCCCAATTCAACTACAAATTCAATGAAATTCCAATCAAAATTCCAGCAACCTTTTTATTTCCACAAAAAAAGCTAATTCTTCCAGTTTTCTTATGGGAAAAAAGCTAATAAGCTAAAAGGACTTAGAATGACCAAACCAATTTTTGAAAGAACAAAGTTGGAGGACTTACTTGATTTTAACACTTACTATAAAAGTTAGAGAACTCAACACAGTGTCATATTCACACTAACAATAGGCATACAGATTAGTGAAGTGATACGCAGCCAGAAAGAGTAACACCTAATGATTTTGAACAAAATATCAAGATAATTCAATCAAGAAAGGATAATCTTTTCAAAGAATAATGTTAGAACACTAAAAAGCCCTATGGGGAATAAATGAAGTACAACCTCTATTTCACATAATAAACAAAAATTAATTCAAAAAAGTCTCAGAAAACTACAAGGCAACATCCTCAACTTCATAAAGGGTATCTTTTTAAAAAAACCATACAGGGGCTTCCCTGGTGGTCCAGTGGGTAAGGACACTGCCTTGCAGTGCAAGGGGCACCAGTTCGATCCCTGGCCTGGGAGGATCCCACGTGCTGCGGAGCGGCTGGACCGATGTGTCCAACTACTGAGCTGGAGCTCTGGAGCACATGCACCCAGTGCCGATGCTCTGCGACGAGACAGGCCACTGTGATGGGAAGCCCACACAGGCCAAAGAACAAAGATAAATAAATGAAAGATCAATAGAAGTGGCAAAAAAAAAAAAATCTAAAAAAAAGAAAACAACATAAAGTAGAATGTGCACAAGAACTTAATGTATACACTAAGAACTACAAAGTACTGCTGCTAAGAGAAATTAAAGAAAGCCTAAGTAAACGGGTATGTACAACATGCTCAGGTAATGAAAGACTCAATGTTGTTTTCTTTTTTTCAATGTTGGTAAGATGACATTTTTCCCAATTCAACTACAAATTCAATGAAATTCCAATCAAAATTCCAGCAACCTTTTTATTTCCACAAAAAAAGCTAATTCTTCCAGTTTTCTTATGGGAAAAAAGCTAATAAGCTAAAAGGACTTAGAATGACCAAACCAATTTTTGAAAGAACAAAGTTGGAGGACTTACTTGATTTTAACACTTACTATAAAAGTTAGAGAACTCAACACAGTGTCATATTCACACTAACAATAGGCATACAGATTAGTGAAGTGATACGCAGCCAGAAAGAGTAACACCTAATGATTTTGAACAAAATATCAAGATAATTCAATCAAGAAAGGATAATCTTTTCAAAGAATAATGTTAGAACACTAAAAAGCCCTATGGGGAATAAATGAAGTACAACCTCTATTTCACATAATAAACAAAAAAAATTAATTCACAACAGATCACAGGCTGATATATTGAAACTAAAACATATGCCACACAAAACTTGTACACAAATATGCATAGCAATGCAAAAATTGAACCAAATGTTGAATAGTGGTCAATAGGTGAATGAATAAAATCATGGTATATCCACAGGAAGAAAAAGAATTCCTTTTTTATGTGCAATTAAGAATTATGTGCAATCTATGAGACAAATCTCAAAAACATGCTGAGCAAAATCCCAGAAACAAAATATCACATACCCTATGGATTCCATTTGATCAAAACTCTAGAAAAGACAAAACTAATCTGACTAAAAGCAGATCAGTAGTTGCCTAAGGCCAAGAAATGGGGTGAACTGACTGAAGAGGGACACAAACTATTTTGAGATAATGGACCTATCCACAGCTTGATCGCAACTGTTGTTACACAGGTTTGTCAAAACTCCTCAAGCTGTACTCTTAAAATAGATACATTTTACTGAACATAAACTATGTCTCAATAAAGCTGAATTTTTAAAAAATGTAACAGCCTGTCCTATCTTCCCCTCCTTCCCATCTTTCCAGTTTCCTGAGCCAACTACTTAAGCTCTTTCACCTGTCTTCCTATTTCCCACTGTATTTCTAAGTACAGTTTCAGTGCTGTTTCTTGATTGACTCCTGTGACCCTATGAACTGTGGCCGTCTAGGCTCCTCTGTCCATGGGATTCTCTACGCAAGAATAATGGAGTGGGTTGCCATTCTCTTCTTCAGGGGATCTTCCAGACCCAGGGGTTCAAGCTGGGTCTCCTGCACTGCAGGCATTCTTTACCATCTGAGCCACCACCAAAGAAGCCCTATATACTATATTCCTCTATAGTTAATTTAGCTTTCTTATTATCTATCAACCCACCTCCACATGTATTTCCCCACATATATTCTCTGCCTCACATTCTTTCAATACAGTTAACACTTTTTTTCTTATAATTACTATTGATGTATTATTTTGTTCAACTTTTGTTTTCCCTGCTATTAATAACTGGTCTGAAGTTTGGTGGCATTTGTTGCTGAAGTAGTTTTAAATGTAATAATTATTAATTTACTTCCAAATTAAACTTGAGTTCAAAACTTGTCTCAAAATAATCAAACACATCAGATGAACTGTCAGTTCCACTTTAGCCTCTGAATCCGTCCTGAGGCTCTCTATACTCCTCCTCTAATGGGACTTCCATTCTCTCAACCTGAAGCAGCACAGTCCTCATCCTTGCTAATTCCCCTTTTCACCATCCTAAGAATGCCCTTCTTTCCGCCTCCAGTGACAGGGATTTCTTCCATTCTCCAAAACTGTGCAACAGAAAATCAAAAAGAGCAAAATCCAGAAACAAAATATCACATACCCTATGGATTCCATTTGATCAAAACTCTAGAAAAGACAAAACTAATCTGACTAAAAGCAGATCAGTAGTTGCCTAAGGCCAAGAAATGGGGTGAACTGACTGAAGAGGGACACAAACTATTTTGAGATAATGGACCTATCCACAGCTTGATCGCAACTGTTGTTACACAGGTTTGTCAAAACTCCTCAAGCTGTACTCTTAAAATAGATACATTTTACTGAACATAAACTATGTCTCAATAAAGCTGAATTTTTAAAAAATGTAACAGCCTGTCCTATCTTCCCCTCCTTCCCATCTTTCCAGTTTCCTGAGCCAACTACTTAAGCTCTTTCACCTGTCTTCCTATTTCCCACTGTATTTCTAAGTACAGTTTCAGTGCTGTTTCTTGATTGACTCCTGTGACCCTATGAACTGTGGCCGTCTAGGCTCCTCTGTCCATGGGATTCTCTACGCAAGAATAATGGAGTGGGTTGCCATTCTCTTCTTCAGGGGATCTTCCAGACCCAGGGGTTCAAGCTGGGTCTCCTGCACTGCAGGCATTCTTTACCATCTGAGCCAGCACCAAAGAAGCCCTATATACTATATTCCTCTATAGTTAATTTAGCTTTCTTATTATCTATCAACCCACCTCCACATGTATTTCCCCACATATATTCTCTGCCTCACATTCTTTCAATACAGTTAACACTTTTTTTCTTATAATTACTATTGATGTATTATTTTGTTCAACTTTTGTTTTCCCTGCTATTAATAACTGGTCTGAAGTTTGGTGGCATTTGTTGCTGAAGTAGTTTTAAATGTAATAATTATTAATTTACTTCCAAATTAAACTTGAGTTCAAAACTTGTCTCAAAATAATCAAACACATCAGATGAACTGTCAGTTCCACTTTAGCCTCTGAATCCGTCCTGAGGCTCTCTATACTCCTCCTCTAATGGGACTTCCATTCTCTCAACCTGAAGCAGCACAGTCCTCATCCTTGCTAATTCCCCTTTTCACCATCCTAAGAATGCCCTTCTTTCCGCTCTCCAGTGACAGATCCCGTTTCCAAAACTGCTTTATCTTTCTTTTATGCTGAAGCATATTGTCTAGTTGCAATCTGAGAAAATGTCTAAAAATACCTTTACCCTCAGAATGGAGTCATAATTTGGCTGAATATATAATTCTTTCTAAGCCTTAGCTCCATTCTTTTCCAGCTTCTAATATTACTGTTGAGGAATCTAATCTGCCACGATGCACAATTCCAATCTTTTGGGTAAAACTTTTTTTTCTTTTTCCTCTGTAAACTTTGAAGATCTGTTATGCCTTCTCTCCTAAAAATTTCTAACATTTTTCTAAAATATTCTAAAACTGGGCTTCCCCTGGTGGTCTAGTGGGTAAGGACACCGCCTTGCAGTGCAAGGGGCACCGGTTCGATCCCTGGCTTGGGAAGATCCCACGTGCTGCGGAGCGGCTGGACTGATGTGTCCAATTACCAAGCCAGAGCTCTGGGGTGCATGCGCCCAGAGCCGGCGCTCTGTGACGACTGAGGCCACCGTGATGGGAGGCCCACAGGAGCCAAAGAACAGATGGATGAAAATAGAGAAATGAAAGACCAATAGAAGTGGCCCGCCCATTCCCCTCCCTCCCCACCCCACCCCTCAAAAGATAAATAAATAAATGTTTAAAAAATAAAAAATAAAAAAACTAAAATAAAATAAAATATTCTAAAACTTTTGGTTTTCTTTTCCAAAATTTCAGTAGGAAACTCTGAATTGTTTTTTGAATTCTTCCTATTTTTCCTGTTCCCTTTCCAAAATCCCTAATTAATCACCTGTTAGACATTCCAGATTGATCTTATCATATTTCTTATTTTCTCAATCTTTTGTCATTCTGAGATTTGCTGAAGTAGTTTTAAATGTAATAATTATTAATTTACTTCCAAATTAAACTTGAGTTCAAAACTTGTCTCAAAATAATCAAACACATCAGATGAACTGTCAGTTCCACTTTAGCCTCTGAATCCGTCCTGAGGCTCTCTATACTCCTCCTCTAATGGGACTTCCATTCTCTCAACCTGAAGCAGCACAGTCCTCATCCTTGCTAATTCCCCTTTTCACCATCCTAAGAATGCCCTTCTTTCCGCTCTCCAGTGACAGATCCCGTTTCCAAAACTGCTTTATCTTTCTTTTATGCTGAAGCATATTGTCTAGTTGCAATCTGAGAAAATGTCTAAAAATACCTTTACCCTCAGAATGGAGTCATAATTTGGCTGAATATATAATTCTTTCTAAGCCTTAGCTCCATTCTTTTCCAGCTTCTAATATTACTGTTGAGGAATCTAATCTGCCACGATGCACAATTCCAATCTTTTGGGTAAAACTTTTTTTTCTTTTTCCTCTGTAAACTTTGAAGATCTGTTATGCCTTCTCTCCTAAAAATTTCTAACATTTTTCTAAAATATTCTAAAACTGGGCTTCCCCTGGTGGTCTAGTGGGTAAGGACACCGCCTTGCAGTGCAAGGGGCACCGGTTCGATCCCTGGCTTGGGAAGATCCCACGTGCTGCGGAGCGGCTGGACTGATGTGTCCAATTACCAAGCCAGAGCTCTGGGGTGCATGCGCCCAGAGCCGGCGCTCTGTGACGACTGAGGCCACCGTGATGGGAGGCCCACAGGAGCCAAAGAACAGATGGATGAAAATAGAGAAATGAAAGACCAATAGAAGTGGCCCGCCCATTCCCCTCCCTCCCCACCCCACCCCTCAAAAGATAAATAAATAAATGTTTAAAAAATAAAAAATAAAAAAACTAAAATAAAATAAAATATTCTAAAACTTTTGGTTTTCTTTTCCAAAATTTCAGTAGGAAACTCTGAATTGTTTTTTGAATTCTTCCTATTTTTCCTGTTCCCTTTCCAAAATCCCTAATTAATCACCTGTTAGACATTCCAGATTGATCTTATCATATTTCTTATTTTCTCAATCTTTTGTCATTCTGAGATTTGCTCAATTTTATCTTCCAATTCTTCTACTGAAATCTACCATATTTTTATTCCAAGAACTCTTTCTTATTCTGTAAATGTTCCTTTTTTATAACTTATTCTCACTTTTTAATTTAATTTTTGGTACCCTAAAAATGTTAATTCTTTCTTGATAAATGTATTCTGCTCCCTGTATTGTTTCAGCATCCGCTAAATTCTTTTCTTCCATTTCTCTCATTTAAGAAACTTCCCCTACATGTCTAGTGATCTTTGGTTTGCTCTTCACATATGAGTGAAGCACACTTATAAGATAACTGAAGGCTGTCAATGAAGAGGCAAGGTTTGTTGACTGAGCCTCATCTTAGGGAGATCAGGTGAAACTCAGGATCATTTCCACTTTTAACACTTTCAAATAATCTTTTTCCAGCTCTATTTTATAACCCTGCCTTCCTGAAACTTTCAGATGGTCTGCAGGTACTCACATCACCTTGCCTCTTACCAGTGTCTTCTCCTGCAGGCGTAAGCATCAACTGTCTCTGCTTGCTAAGTCAGCAACCATAATGTTTAACAGGAGCCTACACAGGGATTCTTAACATGTGTTATGTTCATCTAAAAAACCACTAGATAATATGGTGTTCTCTATGGGATTCACTCAGCAGGTCTGGTCTGTCCAAATCCTACACATTCTCAAACAAGGTTTGGCCTGTGCCAAGCTCCTGGAAAATAACCTCTAAATCTTTGTTATTCTCCCCGTTAAGGGCATCTTTGTTTACCTAAAGCTTTGGTCCATGTCAGATAGTTTATGCTAACAATGTGATTTATGCTGGGAACCTTGAACCACACAGTATCAGCCTGACCTTTGGGAGGGGTTGGAGAATTACCACCAGCCAAGCCGACATAATGAACTCCTAAAAAAAAAAAAAAAGCTTGGATCTACTTGCCTGATTAGCAATACATCATGCACATTGCCACACACCATTTCTGGGAGGATTAAACACTGTTCATATCACTCCACTGCAAGAGGACAATTAGAAGCTTTTGCTTGGTCTCTACTGGACACCGTCCTCTGTGCCTTTTCCATTAATTTTAATTTGCATGCTATCAATGAATAAACCATGAACACAACAGTTTGCTAAGTTCTATGAGTACTCCCAGTAAATCACTCAGCCTGTGGGCGGTAGCGGGTTCTCTAAACACCCACTGTTATCTGTCTGAATTATTATGTACATCAGAAAGTATTTCAATAAATTCTAATGACATCTTACAAAAAAAAAGGTCAGGCAACTGAGGGAGAAAAAAATGTATCAGGCTTCTCAACACTGTCCAAAGAAAGTGCCTCAAGCAGCCTGAGCACAAAACATAGAAACCAGAGTAAGGTAAAATCAGAGTACATATCTTATACTAGTTTCTAAGGGATGCTTAAAATATTGGTTAATCTTTCATATTCAGTACTAGAATATATCCAAATAGGCATCTGACTATTTGAACTAAACTTATTGTCTTATTTTATGATAATCAATCTGAAATAGTGTTGATGCTATTACAAAAATCTGTTTCTTCATGGATAGTACAACTGCAAACTCCACCCAGCACTAGAAGGATTTCTAATTAACAAAGCTCTACTAAAATATTCACTAGATTTCTTCTCCCTGTGGTATTCTCTTTATCTCCAAAGAACTCCTAGAATAACAAACTGAAAGACAGGCGTAAGCATCAACTGTCTCTGCTTGCTAAGTCAGCAACCATAATGTTTAACAGGAGCCTACACAGGGATTCTTAACATGTGTTATGTTCATCTAAAAAACCACTAGATAATATGGTGTTCTCTATGGGATTCACTCAGCAGGTCTGGTCTGTCCAAATCCTACACATTCTCAAACAAGGTTTGGCCTGTGCCAAGCTCCTGGAAAATAACCTCTAAATCTTTGTTATTCTCCCCGTTAAGGGCATCTTTGTTTACCTAAAGCTTTGGTCCATGTCAGATAGTTTATGCTAACAATGTGATTTATGCTGGGAACCTTGAACCACACAGTATCAGCCTGACCTTTGGGAGGGGTTGGAGAATTACCACCAGCCAAGCCGACATAATGAACTCCTAAAAAAAAAAAAAAAGCTTGGATCTACTTGCCTGATTAGCAATACATCATGCACATTGCCACACACCATTTCTGGGAGGATTAAACACTGTTCATATCACTCCACTGCAAGAGGACAATTAGAAGCTTTTGCTTGGTCTCTACTGGACACCGTCCTCTGTGCCTTTTCCATTAATTTTAATTTGCATGCTATCAATGAATAAACCATGAACACAACAGTTTGCTAAGTTCTATGAGTACTCCCAGTAAATCACTCAGCCTGTGGGCGGTAGCGGGTTCTCTAAACACCCACTGTTATCTGTCTGAATTATTATGTACATCAGAAAGTATTTCAATAAATTCTAATGACATCTTAAAAAAAAATAAGGTCAGGCAACTGAGGGAGAAAAAAATGTATCAGGCTTCTCAACACTGTCCAAAGAAAGTGCCTCAAGCAGCCTGAGCACAAAACATAGAAACCAGAGTAAGGTAAAATCAGAGTACATATCTTATACTAGTTTCTAAGGGATGCTTAAAATATTGGTTAATCTTTCATATTCAGTACTAGAATATATCCAAATAGGCATCTGACTATTTGAACTAAACTTATTGTCTTATTTTATGATAATCAATCTGAAATAGTGTTGATGCTATTACAAAAATCTGTTTCTTCATGGATAGTACAACTGCAAACTCCACCCAGCACTAGAAGGATTTCTAATTAACAAAGCTCTACTAAAATATTCACTAGATTTCTTCTCCCTGTGGTATTCTCTTTATCTCCAAAGAACTCCTAGAATAACAAACTGAAAGAGTTCTGAGACTAAACAAATTTCACAAATGCTGAAATCAATTCTTCCCTCTTTGTCAACACATTGAGACTCTTTGGAAGTATGTGCTCTTCATCTGCAGTACAGTTAAGTGGTATGCACCAGGGGTTCCTTGAAAGATGGCCAATATAATGCTAACTGCACAGTAACTGACAGAGTTCCCTGAAAACAAGACACTGAAGAAATTTCTTATTAAATGATAAACTGCTTATGGATATATTCTACATTATTTATAAAATACTGAATATCAAACAATCTCTGAATACAAAGTAAGTAATGTAACTATCCAAACATTATATCAAAAATTTTAAATATCCTATAATTATAATTGATACTAAGAAAAGGACAGTTTTAGCTCTTGCTGCCATCTTGCAAACTGAACTACAATTCTAACCTCAAAACAAAGAATCTGATCAAACTAAGACATAGTCTGTACCACAGATGGTATAAGTACAGATAAACAGATAAATTGAAACCCAGTCAAAAGCATATCCATTAGTCAAATCCATAAGCACCCATATCAGCAATCTCAGCTTCTTACCTCTTTGATTTTCTCCCTTTTCTCTCTCAGGTCATTATCCTCCGGGTCACCGCCGTGGATTCCTATGAGGTTTGGTATCGGAACTGCTGGCAGTGGCTTTTTCTCTTTTGTCTTCATTTCTTGGACAACCTTACTTTTCTCTGTCTGGATTTCTGCTCGGATTTCCTCTCTTGACTTTTTTAATTTTTCTTTTGCTTCTTCGAGGGCCTTTTCATGATCAGCTCGAATTTTGTTTCTCAAACGTTCTTCTTCTTCCCTATAAGAGGGGAAAAATAAATATAAAACTTATCAAACCTTGATGGTTGTTTTCTACTCCTTCCATTAAAAAAAAGAGCCATGAGAGACACTGGGATCTACCCACTTGAAGAAGAGGGTAAATACATCTTAGTATGAGAAACAAAAATGCCCCAAATGCTGAGGAGTGAACACTTTACACAGTAGAGGAAGAGGAAACCTAGAAAGTTACCAGGGTCAAGTGAAAACAGAAAAAGAAGCAATCGATAACTTATTATTAGACACATGAAAAAAGAGAGAAAGAGAGAGAAAAGAGAGACCAGTGAAAAATGAGATGGGGAAGCGAAAATAAAAAATAGAATTAAGGTTTGCACAGTGGCAGCATCACAGTCAATTAGGTTTATCTGAGGCACGATTATTGCTAACTGAAAAAAACTGAACTAAGTATCTATCAGAGGGGACCAAACAAGAAACAAGGTCCCATTGTGCAGCATGGAGAATTGTATTTAATATCCTCTAATAAACCACAATGGAAAATATGAAAAAAAAACATATAGGTACAACTGAATCACTTTGCAGTACACTGGAAATTAACAGAACACTATAAACCAAATTACTTCAATTTTTAAAAAGAAAGCTTAAATAGATACATAAGATCATTTCAAAAACTGACGTGAAAAACGGGACAAAATACAAAGAAAGATAAGGAAAAAAGATAAGATAATTGGAACATTTTTATTTGTTAAATATACATCATGTTATTCTTAGCTAGTCGCTAAGTCTTTTTTGACTCTGCGACCCTATGGACTGTAGCCTGCCAGGTTCCTCTGTCCATGGGATTTTCTATGCAAGAATACTGGAGTGGGTTAACATTTCCTTCTCCAGAGGATCTCCCCAATCCAGGGAACAAATCCACATCCTCTGAATTGGAAAACAGATTCTTTACCACTGAGCCACCAGTGACTTTTAAGGGGTCACCAACAAAAGAAGCCCCGTATGCTTCTGATATTTTTACATTTTGAAAATTCCAGAGCTAACACAACGGTCCAACTATTATTTGCATAACCACTTAAAATTTTCTTGAGCCCTTGTTGAAAATACAGATTCCAATTTAGCAGGTCTCTATCAGACCCATCAATGTGCATAATCAAGCGCTCCCCTAGGGGCTTCCCAGGTGGTCCAGTGGGTAAGGACACCGCCTTGCAGTGCAAGGGGCGCCGGTTCAATCCCTGGCCTGGGAAGATTCCACGTGTGGCAGAGTGGCTGGACAGGTGGATGAAAATAAATAAAGACCAACAGAAGTGGCCAAAAGGGAAAAAAAAGCTCCCTTGATGATTCTGGTATGCATACAAGTTTAGAAACCACTACTGCAGTAGACTCCTACTGGGTTTCTACCCAGCCCTGAATCTTTTCTCCACCTCCACCACAATCTACATGAATGGATGCATGAGTGGTAGTTACTTACAAATCAGTCAGTGATGACTACTCTAAAGCGTCACCAGAGTTACCTCTGCAGAAATTCAATTCAAACCCTGTACTTAAAATATTGCTGGGGAGAACATATAATGGTACAGCCTCTTTGGAAAAGTTGAGCAGTTTCTTTAAAAACTAAACATGTGGGCTCCCCTGGTGGTCCAGTGGGTAAGGACTCTGCCTTGCAGTGCAAGGGGCACCGGTTCCATCCCTGGCCTGGGAAGATCCCACATGCCGCGGAGCGGCTGGACTGATGTGTCCAATTACGGAGCCGGAGCTCTGGAGCACATGAGCCCAGAGCCAGTGCTCTGCGACAACAGAGGCCACCGCAATAGGAGGCCCACAAGAGCCAAAGAACAAAGACGGATGAAAATAGACAAATGAAAGACCAATAGAAGTGGCCCGCCTTCCCCCTCCCTCCCCAACCCGCTCCCCTCCAAATAAATAAAATAAATGTTAAAAAAAAAAAGCAAGGGCTTCCCCTGGTGGTCCAGTGGGTAAGGACACCGCCTTGCAGTGCAAGGGGCGCTAGTTCAATCCCTGGCCTGGGAAGATCCCACGTGCTGCGGAGCGGCTGGACCGATGTGTCCAATCACCGAGCCAGAGCTCTGGAGCTCATGCACCCAGAGCCAGTGCTCTGCGACAACAGAGGCCACCGCAATGGGAGGCCCACAGGAGCCAAAGAACAAAGACGGATGAAAATAGAGAAATAAAAGACCAATAGAAGTGGCCCGCCCACTCCCCTCCCTCCCCAACCCGACCCCCACCCAAAACAAATAAATAAATAAATCTTTAAAAAAAAAAAACCAAAAACTAAACATGCAACTATCATAGAATCCTGTAATTCCCTGGACAATTAACCCAGAGAAATTAAAGCTTATGTTCACATAAAAACCTATACACAAGCCAGTCACACAAAAAAAATATTGTATAATTCTACACATGTGAGATTCTTAGGGTAGTTAAAATCATAGAGACAGTAGAAGAGTGGTTGTGACGATGGGGGAAAGGAAAAAGTGGGAAGTCAATGTTTAATTGGTAAACAGCTTCAGCTTTGCAAGATGAAGAGAGCTCTGGAGATGTATGGCTGTGACAGTTCCATAGCAATATGACTGCATTAACATCACTGCGCTAGACATGCAAAAAGAGTTCAGATGGTAAATTTTATGTCATGCATGCATTAGTGCCAAGTCACTTCAGTCGTATCCGACTCTGAGACCCGTGGACTGTAGCTCACCAGGCTCCTCTGTACATGAGATTCTCCAGGCAAGAATAATGAAGTGGGTTGTCATGTCGAATTCCAGGTTATCTTCCTAACCCATGGATGGAACCTGTGTCTCTTAACACCTCATGCATTGGCATGCCTCTTTACTACTTAGCACCACTTAGGAAACTCCTATGTTATGCATATTTTACCACAATTTCAAAAACTGGGGGGGGAGAGGGAAGGGAGAGAATCCTATACACAAATGTTTATAGCAGCTTTATTCATAACAGGCAAAAACTGGAAACAACCATTATGTCTTTCAACAAGTAAATGGTTAAATAAACCACTGCTTATATATGTTATGCAGCTACTACTCAGCAATAAAAAGAAATAAACTATTCAAACATACAACTTGAATGAATTTCAAAGGTAGTGAGTGAAAGAAGCCAGTCTCAAAAGCTACATTCTACATTATTTCTTTTATATGATATTCTCAGAAAGACAAATATAGAGGAATGACGCATATATGAGTGAATGACAGAAGTTATGGAAATAAAGGAATAATACAGGACAGCTTTTCTGGATTAGAGCACAGTTATATACCCTAATTTCAGTGGTTATGAAAGGGTTTTACCTCGATTTGAGACTTAAACCCAGGGCCCAGACCTGATCAAACCCAGCTTGGGACTTGAACCCATGTGGCTAAGGCTCAACCCTAGCCAAAACCCTGCTTGGGACCTGAATCCACATAGTCAGGACTCAATCCCAGCCAAAACCCTGTCTGGGACTCGAACCCACGCGGCCGGGACTTAATCCAACGTCTGGACCCACTGAGGCCCAGGTTCTTCACGTCTCAACACAGAAAAAATTCAGCGAGAAGCAAAGTGACAGACAAGAAAAGGATTTGTTAGAGTAAGGTACCTGTAAGCGGTGCAACGGGCAGGCGGATAAGGAAAAGTGGGAAGTCAATGTTTAATTGGTAAACAGCTTCAGCTTTGCAAGATGAAGAGAGCTCTGGAGATGTATGGCTGTGACAGTTCCATAGCAATATGACTGCATTAACATCACTGCGCTAGACATGCAAAAAGAGTTCAGATGGTAAATTTTATGTCATGCATGCATTAGTGCCAAGTCACTTCAGTCGTATCCGACTCTGAGACCCGTGGACTGTAGCTCACCAGGCTCCTCTGTACATGAGATTCTCCAGGCAAGAATAATGAAGTGGGTTGTCATGTCGAATTCCAGGTTATCTTCCTAACCCATGGATGGAACCTGTGTCTCTTAACACCTCATGCATTGGCATGCCTCTTTACTACTTAGCACCACTTAGGAAACTCCTATGTTATGCATATTTTACCACAATTTCAAAAACTGGGGGGGGAGAGGGAAGGGAGAGAATCCTATACACAAATGTTTATAGCAGCTTTATTCATAACAGGCAAAAACTGGAAACAACCATTATGTCTTTCAACAAGTAAATGGTTAAATAAACCACTGCTTATATATGTTATGCAGCTACTACTCAGCAATAAAAAGAAATAAACTATTCAAACATACAACTTGAATGAATTTCAAAGGTAGTGAGTGAAAGAAGCCAGTCTCAAAAGCTACATTCTACATTATTTCTTTTATATGATATTCTCAGAAAGACAAATATAGAGGAATGACGCATATATGAGTGAATGACAGAAGTTATGGAAATAAAGGAATAATACAGGACAGCTTTTCTGGATTAGAGCACAGTTATATACCCTAATTTCAGTGGTTATGAAAGGGTTTTACCTCGATTTGAGACTTAAACCCAGGGCCCAGACCTGATCAAACCCAGCTTGGGACTTGAACCCATGTGGCTAAGGCTCAACCCTAGCCAAAACCCTGCTTGGGACCTGAATCCACATAGTCAGGACTCAATCCCAGCCAAAACCTTATCTGGAACTCGAACCCACGCGACCGGGACTTAATCCAACGTCTGGACCCACTGAGGCCCAGGTTCTTCACGTCTCAACACAGAAAAAATTCAGCGAGAAGCAAAGTGACAGACAAGAAAAGGATTTGTTAGAGTAAGGTACCTGTAAGCGGTGCAAACGGGCAGGCGGGAAAGTTCTGCTCTGCTGCTCCGTTCCCTGACTGAATGGGCAGCGATATATAGGATGGTAGAAGACCATCCCCCTCAAGTAGACACAGGTGTAAGACATACATCATTAATTCCTTCCTCACCAGCTCCACCAGCTCCTCATCAGCTGTCCATGCCTGGTCAAGCCTGCATTACTGAACAAAGAGCAGCTCTCCTGAGTTATTATCAACTTACCGGCCTCCCAACCTTTCCCAGGTTTCACCCTTCTACCTATCGTCCCCCACTAGGACTCTAACTGTTCTACTCTATCCCTATCAGTTACACAAGTGTGAATATGTGTTGAAAATCCAAGAACCGTATTATCAAGAGAGAGAGAAAAAAAAAATCAAGTCACAGTTTAATATTAAAAATAAAATGTTGGGCTTCCCTGGTGGTCCAGTGGGTCAAGAGTCCACCTTGCAATGCAACGAGCACCAGTTCAATCCGTCGCCCAGTAAGATCCCACGTGCCGCGGAGTGGCTGGAGGGGTGTGTCTGATTACAAGCCAGTGCTCTGGAGCGCATGCGCCCAGAACCAGTGCACTGCAGGGAGAGAGGATACTGCAATTAGAGGCCCACACAAGCCAAAGAATTAAGATGAATGACAGAAGTTATGGAAATAAAGGAATAATACAGGACAGCTTTTCTGGATTAGAGCACAGTTATATACCCTAATTTCAGTGGTTATGAAAGGGTTTTACCTCGATTTGAGACTTAAACCCAGGGCCCAGACCTGATCAAACCCAGCTTGGGACTTGAACCCATGTGGCTAAGGCTCAACCCTAGCCAAAACCCTGCTTGGGACCTGAATCCACATAGTCAGGACTCAATCCCAGCCAAAACCCTGTCTGGGACTCGAACCCACGCGGCCGGGACTTAATCCAACGTCTGGACCCACTGAGGCCCAGGTTCTTCACGTCTCAACACAGAAAAAATTCAGCGAGAAGCAAAGTGACAGACAAGAAAAGGATTTGTTAGAGTAAGGTACCTGTAAGCGGTGCAAACGGGCAGGCGGGAAAGTTCTGCTCTGCTGCTCCGTTCCCTGACTGAATGGGCAGCGATATATAGGATGGTAGAAGACCATCCCCCTCAAGTAGACACAGGTGTAAGACATACATCATTAATTCCTTCCTCACCAGCTCCACCAGCTCCTCATCAGCTGTCCATGCCTGGTCAAGCCTGCATTACTGAACAAAGAGCAGCTCTCCTGAGTTATTATCAACTTACCGGCCTCCCAACCTTTCCCAGGTTTCACCCTTCTACCTATCGTCCCCCACTAGGACTCTAACCTGTTCTACTCTATCCCTATCAGTTACACAAGTGTGAATATGTGTTGAAAATCCAAGAACCGTATTATCAAGAGAGAAAAAAAAAATCAAGTCACAGTTTAATATTAAAAATAAAATGTTGGGCTTCCCTGGTGGTCCAGTGGGTCAAGAGTCCACCTTGCAATGCAACGAGCACCAGTTCAATCCGTCGCCCAGTAAGATCCCACGTGCCGCGGAGTGGCTGGAGGGGTGTGTCTGATTACAAGCCAGTGCTCTGGAGCGCATGCGCCCAGAACCAGTGCACTGCAGGGAGAGAGGATACTGCAATTAGAGGCCCACACAAGCCAAAGAATTAAGATGAATGAAAATGAATATAAATAAAAGAGGCATGATGGGGAAAAGAAAAAAAATTTTTTTTCAAATAAATAAAATGTTAACTGTTTAGAGAAAAAGAAAATTGGATTGCTCACAAAGAAAAGGGGCTAAAGAGAAAAACACAAAGAAAAAAGGAGGAATCACAGCAGAGTCAGAGAGTCAGGAACAAAGTCATTCATGTAGCAAGAAAAAAAAATCCATCTGCAGACACACTAGATATAGGAAATATATGGCAGAGAGGAGGCAAGATTGGCTCCAGTATGTATCCAAGGGCAATTTTGGGCTGATCTGTTCTGGAGACTCAGACAGATGAGGTAATCAGCAGCAGACAAGCAATGAATGTCTCAGATAAGATAACCAAGGTAAATACAGGCAGGCAAGACCCAATGGCCTAACAATCACTCTCCCTCTTCTTACCAAAAGACGACATTGTGCCTAGGCCGAGAGAACAAACCCAAGAAGACTCATCTTGTAGTTGGAAAGAAGTACTGGAAGTAAAAGTACTTAAGCAAAGAGTCAGGAGATAAAGAGTTCTGGTTTCATCTTTGCCTTCAACTCACTCTATAACGTTGTCAGCATTCTTGCCTTGAGAACTCTATGGACAGGCAAGAAGACATTGAAAGATGAACTACCCAGGTCGGTAGGTGCCCAGTATGCTACTGGAGAAGAACAAAGAAATAGCTCCAGAAGGAATGAACAGGCTGAGCCAAAGCGGAAACGATGCCCAGTTGTGGATGTGTCTGATGGTGAAAGTAAATTCTGATGCTGTAAAGAACAGTATTGCACAGGAATCTGGAATGTTAGGTCCATGAATCAAGATAAACTGGAAGTAGTCAAACAGGAAATGGCAAGAGTGAACATTTTAGGAATCAGAGAACTAAAAGAGACATGAATGGGTGAATTTAATTCAGATGACTATTATATCCACTACTGTGGGCAAGAATCCCTTAGAAGAAATGGAGCAGCTCTGAGAGTCAACAAGAGAGTTCAAAATGCAGTACTCTGGTACAACCTCAAAAACAACAGAATGATCCCAGTTCATTTCCAAGGCAAACCATTCAGTATCAGAGTAATACAAATCTATGTCCCAACCACTCACGCTGAAGAAGCTGAAATTGAAAGGTTCCATGAAGACCTACAAGATCTTCTAGAACTAACACCAAAAACGATGTCCATTTCATCATAGGGGACTGGAATGCAAAAGTAGGAAGTCAAGAAACACCTGGAGAAACAGGCAAGTTTGGCCCTAGAGTACAAAATGAAGCAGGGCAAAGCTAATAGACTTTAAAAGCCAAAAGAACGCACTGGTCATAGCAAACATCCTCTTCCAACAACATAAGAGACAACACTACACACAGACGTCACCAGATGGTCAATACTGAAATCAGGTTGATTATAGTCTTTGCAGGCAGAGATGGAGAATATAAAGTCAGCAAAAACAAGATCGGGAGCTGACTGTGGCTCAGATCATGAACTACTTATTACAATTAGACTTAAATTGAGGAAAGTAGAGAAAATCACTAGGCCATTCAGGTATGACCTAAATAAAATCCCTTACGATTATACAGTGGAAATTACAAGTAGACTCAAGGGATTAGAGCTGATAGACAAGAGTGCCAGAAGAACTATGGACTACAGATGGATGCTCATAACACTGGTTTCATCTTTGCCTTCAACTCACTCTATAACGTTGTCAGCATTCTTGCCTTGAGAACTCTATGGACAGGCAAGAAGACATTGAAAGATGAACTACCCAGGTCGGTAGGTGCCCAGTATGCTACTGGAGAAGAACAAAGAAATAGCTCCAGAAGGAATGAACAGGCTGAGCCAAAGCGGAAACGATGCCCAGTTGTGGATGTGTCTGATGGTGAAAGTAAATTCTGATGCTGTAAAGAACAGTATTGCACAGGAATCTGGAATGTTAGGTCCATGAATCAAGATAAACTGGAAGTAGTCAAACAGGAAATGGCAAGAGTGAACATTTTAGGAATCAGAGAACTAAAAGAGACATGAATGGGTGAATTTAATTCAGATGACTATTATATCCACTACTGTGGGCAAGAATCCCTTAGAAGAAATGGAGCAGCTCTGAGAGTCAACAAGAGAGTTCAAAATGCAGTACTCTGGTACAACCTCAAAAACAACAGAATGATCCCAGTTCATTTCCAAGGCAAACCATTCAGTATCAGAGTAATACAAATCTATGTCCCAACCACTCACGCTGAAGAAGCTGAAATTGAAAGGTTCCATGAAGACCTACAAGATCTTCTAGAACTAACACCAAAAACGATGTCCATTTCATCATAGGGGACTGGAATGCAAAAGTAGGAAGTCAAGAAACACCTGGAGAAACAGGCAAGTTTGGCCCTAGAGTACAAAATGAAGCAGGGCAAAGCTAATAGACTTTAAAAGCCAAAAGAACGCACTGGTCATAGCAAACATCCTCTTCCAACAACATAAGAGACAACACTACACACAGACGTCACCAGATGGTCAATACTGAAATCAGGTTGATTATAGTCTTTGCAGGCAGAGATGGAGAATATAAAGTCAGCAAAAACAAGATCGGGAGCTGACTGTGGCTCAGATCATGAACTACTTATTACAATTAGACTTAAATTGAGGAAAGTAGAGAAAATCACTAGGCCATTCAGGTATGACCTAAATAAAATCCCTTACGATTATACAGTGGAAATTACAAGTAGACTCAAGGGATTAGAGCTGATAGACAAGAGTGCCAGAAGAACTATGGACTACAGATGGATGCTCATAACACTGTACAGGAGGCAGTAATCAGAACGATTCCCAAGAAAAAGAAATGCAAAAGGGTAAAATGACTGTCTGAGGAGGCCTTACAAAGAGCTGAGAAAAGAAGAAAAGAGAAAGGCAAAGTAGAAAAGGAAACACACACCTATCTGAATGCAGAATTCAAGAGACGAGCAAGGAGAGATAAGAAAGCCTTCTTAAGTGAACAATGTGAAGAAATAGAGCAAAACAATAGAATAGGCAAGACTAGAGATTTCTACAAGAATATCAGAGATACTAAGGGAATATTTCATGCAAAGATGGGCACAATAAAGGACAGAAATGATATGGACTTAACAGATGCAGAGGTGGCAAGAATATACAGAGAACTATACAGAAAAGGTCTCAGTGACCCAGATGAACACAATTGTGTGATCACTCACCTAGAACTAGACATGGAATGTGAAGTCGAGTGGAAAGCATAAGAAGCATCACTACATACAAAGCTGGTGGAGATTATGGAATTACAGCTCAGCTATTTCAAATCCTAAAAGATGATGCTTTTAAAGTACTGCACTCAATATGCCAGCAAATTAGAAAATTTAGCAGTGGTCTCAAGATTGAAAAAGGTCAGTTTTCATTCCAATCCCAAACAGAACCAAAGCAAGCCATTAAAGAACTTCTAAGTGAAAGCAGCCTACCTGATGGAAACACAGAAGACTCCAAATAGCCAAAGCAATCTTGAGAAAAACAGAGCTGGAGGAATCAATCTTCCTGACTTAAGGGAATATTACAAAGCTATAGTCATCAAGACAGTATGGTACTGGCACAAAAACAGAAATACATACCAACGGAACTAGACAGAGAACCAAGAGATAAACCCACACACCTATGGGTACCTTACCTTTGACAAAGGAGGCAAGAACACACAATGAAGAAAAGACAACCTCTTCAACAAGTGATGCTGGGAAAACGCGATAGCTACATGTGAAAGAATAAAACTGGGGCTTCCCTGGTGGTCCAGCAGGTAAGGACACCATCTTACAGTGCAATGGGCACTGGTTCGACCCCTGGCCTGGGAAGATCCCACATGCTGCGAGCGGCTGGACTGATGTGTCCAACTACTGAGCCAGTGCTCTGGGGCGCATGCGCCCAGAGCCGGTGCTCTGCAGCGAAAGAGGCCACTGCAATGGGAGGCCCATACAGACCACAGAACAAAGACAGCTGAAAATGGATAAATAAAAGACCAATAGAAGTGGCCAAAAAGGATGAAACTGGAATACTTCCTAACATCATATACAAAAATACATGCAAAGTTAATTAAAGACTTACACAGTAAGGCCAGAAACTATAAAACTCTTATGAGAGGGCTTCCCCTGGTGGTCCAGTGGGTAGACACCACCTTGCAGTGCAAGGGGCGCCAGTTCGATCCCTGGCCTGGGAAGATCCCACGTGCCGCGGAGCGGCTGGACTGATGTGTCCAATCACCGAGCCAGAGCTCTGGAGCACATGCGCCCAGAGCCGGTGCTCTGCAGCGAAAGAGGCCACTGCAATGGGAGGCCCATACAGACCACAGAACAAAGACAGCTGAAAATGGATAAATAAAAGACCAATAGAAGTGGCCAAAAAGGATGAAACTGGAATACTTCCTAACATCATATACAAAAATACATGCAAAGTTAATTAAAGACTTACACAGTAAGGCCAGAAACTATAAAACTCTTATGAGAGGGCTTCCCCTGGTGGTCCAGTGGGTAGACACCACCTTGCAGTGCAAGGGGCGCCAGTTCGATCCCTGGCCTGGGAAGATCCCACGTGCCGCGGAGCGGCTGGACTGATGTGTCCAATCACCGAGCCAGAGCTCTGGAGCACATGCGCCCAGAGCCGCCGCTCTGCAACGACAGATGCCACCGCGATGGGAGGCCCACAGGAGCCAAAGAACGAAGACGAATGAAAATAGAGAAATGAAAGACCAATAGAAGTGGCCCGCCCGCTCCCCTCCCTCCCCAACCCCCGCCCAAATATAAAATAAATAAATAAATCTTTAAAAAAAAAAAAAAACTCTTATGAGGAAAGCATAGGCAGAACACTCTGCCATAAATTGCAGCAAGATTCTCTTTGACTCACCTCCTAGAGTAATAGAAATAATAACAAAAATAAACAAATGGGTCCTAGTTAAACTTAAAAAGCTTTTGCACAGTAAAAGCTATAAACAAGATGAAAAGACAACCCGCAGAATGGGAGAAAATAACCGCAAACAAAGCAACTGACAAAGGATTCATCTTCAAAATATACAAGCAGCTCAATATCAGAAAATGAAACTACCCAATCAAAAAAAAAAAAAAAAAACGGGCAAAGACCTAAACAGAAATTTCTACAAAGATGACATACAGATGGTGAACAAACACATGAAAAGATGCTCTATACCACTCATTATTATTAGAGAAATGCAAATCAAAAATACAATGAGGTATCACATCACACCAGTCAAAATTATTGTTGATGATCAATCACTAAGTTGTGTCCAACTCTTTTCAACCCCACAGACCAGGCTTCCCTATCCTTCACTTCCCTGTCCAGAGTCTGCTCAAATTCATGTCCATGTAGTCATTGATGCTATCCAACCATCTTATCCTCTGTCACCCCGTTCTCCTCTTGCCCTCAATCTTTCCCAGCAACAGGGTCTTTTCCAATGAGGTGGCTCTTTGCATCAGGTGGCCAAAGTACTGCAGCTTCAGCCTCAGCATCAGTCCTTCCAATGAACAGTCAGGGTTGATTTCCTTTAGGATTCAGTGCTTTAATCTCCTCGCTGTCCAAGGGACTCTCAAGAGTCTCCTCCAGCACCACATTTCAAAAGCATCAGTTCTTCGGCACTCAACCTTCTTTATGGTCTAGCTCTCACATGTGTACAGGATTACTGGAAAAACCGTGGCTTTGACTATACACTTTCGTCAGCAAAGTGATGTTTCTGCTTTTTAATACACTGGTCTAGGTTTGTCATAGATTTTCTTCCAACAAGCATGGCTGCAGTCACTGTCCATAGTGATTCTGGTCAGTCAGAATGTCCATCATCAAAAAACTGACAAACAATAATTGCTGAACAGAATGTGGAGAAAGAGGAACCCTCCTGCATTGTTGGTGGGAACATAAATTGATACAGCAACTATGGAGAACAGTATGGCGACTTCTTAAAAAACTAGGAATACAACTACCATACAACCCACCAATACCACAACTGGGCATATACCCTTAGAAAACCAGAATTGAAAAAGACACATGGACGCCAATGTTCACTGCAGCACTATTTAAAGCCATGGAAGGACATGGAAGCAACCTAGATGTCCACTGACAGATGAATGGATAAAGAAGTTGTGGTGCATATACACAAAGGAATATTACTCAGTCATGAAAATGAACAAATGTGAGTCAGCTGAACTGAGGTGGATAAACCTAGAGTCTCTTATACAGATTGAAATAAGTATGAAATATATATATTAACACATATATATGGAATATAGAAAACTACTACTGATGAACCTATCTGTAGAGCAGGACTAGAGATGCAGACATAGAGAAAAGACTTGTGGATGCAGCAGGGGAAGGAGAAGGTGGTACAAGAGTGTAGCACTGATATATGCACACTGCCATGTGTAAAACAAATAGCTAGTGGGAAGCTGCTATGCAACATAGGCAGCTCAACCCAGTACTCTGTGATGATCCAGAAGGGTGGGATGGGGGCAATGTGAGGAAAGTTCAAGGAGGGGAGATAATATATACTTATGGCTGATTCATGCTGTTGTACAGCAGAAACCAACACAGCATTGCAAAGCAATTATCCCCCAATTAAAAAAGAAAGAAAGAAAATAGCAAACCTGTATTTAAATCTTGGGAAAAACACCTCCTCAGACTGACTTGGCGGGAGGAGGTAGAAAGGTAGACGATCCAAGGCTAGCCGTATAAAACAGGATTACAGGAGTCATTCAGGAAAAAAGAAGACAAAATACTAACAAAATCCATTTAAAGTAAACATGAAGAAGAGGGACCAAATATAAGAGACCTTAGAAAGGCAAGACCAGGGCTTCCCTTGTGGTCCAGTGGGTAAAGAGTCCACCTTGCAGTGCAAGGGGCACCGATTCGATCCCTGGCCCGGGAAGATCCCACAAGCCAAGGAATGGCTGGACTGGTTTGTCCAATTACGAGCCAGCGCTCTGTAGCGCATGCACCCAGAGTCACGGCTCTACAATAAGAGAGGCCACTGCGATGGGAGGCCCACACAGGCCAAAGAATAAAGATGGATGAAAAATAAACGATGATTTAAAGGTAAAAGAAAAAGAACAACAGAAAAAAAGAAAGGCAAGACCAGTAAGTTTAGGTAAATGACTAAACATGAAAGGGAAAATAAGTTAGGAATGATAGGTTTTCACTACAATGACTAAACAGAAAGGGGTCCATTAACTAGAATAAAGGGAGTGAGAAAGAAATTAATAGGTATGGTTTTTAGAAATGCTAAGTTTAAAAGGTCAACAAAGCACACAGGTTAAGATGGCTAGGTCTGAAGACATGCATTTGGAAACCATCAATCTAAGGGAGGCAGGGGATGCTCAAATCTAACTGTTCACTAATGTGGGTGAATTTTATAAAGAAAACCTCAATAACAATGTCTACTAAATGTAGGAGCAGCTATAATGATATCCAACAGTATCTTTTTAGAGTAGAGATTTAAAAGGGCTTTCCAACAACAGAGTCAATAAAAAAATAAAACCAGTGACAGTGCACTGTTGCAACTGTTTAAAACAAATAGCTAGTGGGAAGCTGCTATGCAACATAGGCAGCTCAACCCAGTACTCTGTGATGATCCAGAAGGGTGGGATGGGGGCAATGTGAGGAAAGTTCAAGGAGGGGAGATAATATATACTTATGGCTGATTCATGCTGTTGTACAGCAGAAACCAACACAGCATTGCAAAGCAATTATCCCCCAATTAAAAAAGAAAGAAAGAAAATAGCAAACCTGTATTTAAATCTTGGGAAAAACACCTCCTCAGACTGACTTGGCGGGAGGAGGTAGAAAGGTAGACGATCCAAGGCTAGCCGTATAAAACAGGATTACAGGAGTCATTCAGGAAAAAAGAAGACAAAATACTAACAAAATCCATTTAAAGTAAACATGAAGAAGAGGGACCAAATATAAGAGACCTTAGAAAGGCAAGACCAGGGCTTCCCTTGTGGTCCAGTGGGTAAAGAGTCCACCTTGCAGTGCAAGGGGCACCGATTCGATCCCTGGCCCCGGGGAAGATCCCACAAGCCAAGGAATGGCTGGACTGGTTTGTCCAATTACGAGCCAGCGCTCTGTAGCGCATGCACCCAGAGTCACGGCTCTACAATAAGAGAGGCCACTGCGATGGGAGGCCCACACAGGCCAAAGAATAAAGATGGATGAAAAATAAACGATGATTTAAAGGTAAAAGAAAAAGAACAACAGAAAAAAAGAAAGGCAAGACCAGTAAGTTTAGGTAAATGACTAAACATGAAAGGGAAAATAAGTTAGGAATGATAGGTTTTCACTACAATGACTAAACAGAAAGGGGTCCATTAACTAGAATAAAGGGAGTGAGAAAGAAATTAATAGGTATGGTTTTTAGAAATGCTAAGTTTAAAAGGTCAACAAAGCACACAGGTTAAGATGGCTAGGTCTGAAGACATGCATTTGGAAACCATCAATCTAAGGGAGGCAGGGGATGCTCAAATCTAACTGTTCACTAATGTGGGTGAATTTTATAAAGAAAACCTCAATAACAATGTCTACTAAATGTAGGAGCAGCTATAATGATATCCAACAGTATCTTTTTAGAGTAGAGATTTAAAAGGGCTTTCCAACAACAGAGTCAATAAAGCAGCAAGAGAATATAACAACGCCTAGTATATATCTAGTACGAGCTGAAACAAATGAAGTAAAATTCATAGAATTAAAAGGAAAATACAAAGACAGCAAGGACATACAAGGGAAAAAAAAATATATCAACCAACTTGACCTAACTGACATTTATACTGTACATTACCCAAAAAGAGCAAAGTACACATTTGTCCAAATGCAAACTGAACACTTAACAATATAGACCATTTATGTGAAATATCATGTAAGTTATAATATTTACCAGGATAAGTAAATCTTTAGAAACAGAAAGCAGATTAGTCATTTGCCAGGGAATTCAGGAGAGGAAGGAAAGGGGAGTGATTGCTTAAAAGCTTTAGGACAGCAGTCCCCAACCTTAGGGACAGGTTTCATGAAGTCAGCTTTTCCACTGGGGGAGGGGAGGAGAGGGGTGGCGGGGAGGGGACGGTTCAGGCGGTCACATGAAGAGCAACAAGGAGCCCCAGAAGAAGCTTCACTAGCCACTGGCTCCTTCCCTCCTGCCCTGCAGCCCGCTGGTTCCTATTACTTAAACAGTAAGGCAGACTAGTCTACAAACATACAAAAGGACACAGAGAAACCAGAAACAAAGATAAAAACATGAGAGACTGTTATATAGCAGAAATGGCATTACATATCCATGGGAAAGAACAGACTCGTCATTAAGTAGCACAGGGGCAAACTGACACCCGTATGGAAAAACACTCAGTCCCTACCTCATCACTCAAAACCAAGTAGACTAAATCCCTAGATGTGAAAAACAAGACTTTAAAACTACCAAAATTGAAGATATAACAGAAGACTATAATTTAAGAGTATAGCATTCTCTATGCAAAAATCCAAAAAGCAAAATGTCATAAAGGAAAATATTGCCAATTTCAACTACATTAAAATTTAAAACTTCTATAAAATTAAAGAGTGTAAAAATAAACAAAGTATGAAAATCAGACATTCATTGCAAGAATTTATGTGCAATGCATATAACTAATGAAGAATTCATCTAGAATATATAAATAATTCCTATGAAAAAGTAAGAAAAAGAACAATCTCAAAGAAAAACTGGTCAAAATAAAAGGTGAACAAGCAGCTCACAGACTAGGAAACTCAAGCAGCCAATAAATACATTTAAGAAAATATTCTATCTTACTAGTAATCAGAGAAATAAAAACTAAAATTGGTATCAAATTGCTAATGATTTTAAAAATTTATCAGTGTCATGGTTTACAAAAATGCAAGTGGGAGTGCAATTCGGTACAACTCCTTTGGAAACTAAATTAGTACCAAAACATGGAGTCAATGATGCATATGATTTACAACTCAATAATTCCATTACTAAGCTTTGACTTTGGAGGAAAAAACACATGTTTCCAAGTACACATGTACAAGAACACTTTTAGAGGCTTCACTGGTATGTCAGTGGTGAAGAGTTCACGTGCCAATGGAGGCGACACGGGTTTAATCGTGATCCAGAAGATCCCACATGCGGTGGAGCAACTAAGCCCATGAGCCACAACTATTGAGCTTGTGCTCTGGAGCCTCAGAGTGGCAACTATTAAGCCCATGTGCCAGAACTACTGAAACCCAAGTGCCCTAGAGCCCGAGTTCCACAACAAGAAGCCTGCTCACCTCAACTAGAGAGTAAGTATCCACTCCCTGCAACTAGAGAAGAGCCTGCGGCAGCAGTGAAAACCCAGAATAGCCAAAAAATAAATAAATAAATAGAATGCTTTTGCAGTAAGAATATGGAATTAACCTTAGAAAAATCCATCAACAAGGGCATATACAAATAATTGAAGGTTTAATCAGACAATAGAATATCTAAGTGAACCAGAGCCTTATATATGAGTACACCTAAATCATTTTTAAAATGTTGAATAAAAGAAAGTTTCTGAATGAAATATACAATGTTTAAGAATGTGCTGAATATAATTATAATTATGTATTTTACACTTATTTCTATGCATAATCTATATCAACATATATGTAGTAGAAGTAGAAAATCATATATTGAGAAAGACAATATTAAACTCTGACCAGAGCTTTACCTCAAGAAGGGTAACTTTCAGCTAAAACAGAAAAATGTTAAGATCTGAAATAGTGGATACAGTGACAATGTTAGCTGTTAAGATTTTAATGTATGCTTACAACCAAAAAAAATAAGAATGATAGGACTTATACCAGATACCTAAACATACTATCATATGAGATTAAAATAGTGCGTCACTTTGGGGAGTAATCAGAAAGATCCATGGGGGTTTAAGGAAAGAAAAAAAAAACCTCTGTATACTCTGGGATATGTTATCTTTTACTTGTTTTATATTTGTTATTTACTGATATGGGTGTGCCGGGTCTTAGCCACAGCACTTGGGATCTTTCAGCCGCAGCATGCAAACTCTAAACTGAAGCATGTGAGATCTCTTATAGTTCCCTGATCAGCGATCAAATCTTGGACTCCCCACATTCGGAGCAGAGATTCCCAGCCACCAGGCCACCAGGGAAGTTCCTGAGATATACTATTTTTTATTTAACCAATTCGCTGATGACAGACATCTGGATCATTCACAGTACGTCCTGTTAAAGATTCCAGGGACAGTCTTAAACATTTCTTTGTATACTGATGTAAAGAGTTTCCAAGAATAAGTTCTTAGAAGAACTCTAAGTCAAACAATAGGTACTTTAAATTGGTTGATATTTAAAATATACACTAATAGTGTATATTAACTTGCACAACAACAGTGTAAATGCAAAAGGAGCCAGCTGCTCAGTATTCACTGCACTGTAGATATAAACAATCTTTTTAAGTAGAGGTAAAAATTTTAGGTCATGAAAAAGATAAACATTTATTAATAGCATCATAAATTAATAGAAAACTAATTTGCATCTATTACACATACCAAAGAGATACAAAATTTATTATATCAGATGCCACCTTACTGCAAAGTAATGAAGAAGTGATGCACAAACATAAACTTTATAAATAAAATTATGAAAATAACTATACTATACAAATAAGTAGTTTTAGATACATGAATACATATAATTGTGCGAGATCCCAATTTAGCACAATGATTGGCATTATTTTTTTATATGCTAGAGTCTGGTTCCTTATTGAAAAAGGCTTCCAAACACTGCATCTCACTTCCAGATAACCTAGTCCATATGCCAGAAATGCATAAATTAATGACATAAATGTATATTAGGAGAAAAAAAGAAAGGAATAAAAGTAAGGTAACAACTTATCTGAACTCTCAAAAAATACAAATGACCTAAATGCATACACCTGGCCCTCACCTAGGCGAAAAGGTATCCTAAGACCCCTAGAATATGACTCCAAAGATAGTAATTTACGCTTTAAGACAATGTTAAGATTGGGGGCTTCCCTGGTGGTCCAGTGGGTAAGGACACCGCCTTGCAGTGCAAGAGGCACCGGTTGGATCCCTGGCCTGGGAAGATCTTGCGTGCCGTGGAGCGGCTGGACCAATACGTCCAATTAACGAGCCGGAGCTCTGGAGCACACACACCCAAAGCTGGGGGTCTGAGACAACAGAGGCCACTGCAATGGGAGGCCCGCACGGGCCAAGGAACAAAGATGCATGAAAATACATAAATGAAAGAGCAATAGAAGTGGCCTACCCGCCCTGCTCCCTCTCCAACCCACCCCCTCCCCCCAAAAAAAACAGTTTAAAAAAAAAAGACAATGTTAAGATTGGAATCTCAGGTTTAACATTTTCAGTAGTGTCCAACTGAAAGTTAATCTTCTATAATATTCTCCAATAACCCCAATACTTAGTATAATGCTTGATATATCATAAATACTCAAAGAAACACTTGCTAAATAAATGAATGTGTATCACTTTGAAGAAGCTAAGAGAGCTGCACAAGTAACAGAGGTTGATATCATAAGTATGTACATGTCAAGAAGGTAAAAGGAAAAACAACACACATACTGTTCGTTGTTCTAAAGTTCTTATTAAGTATGGGAAACCAAAGAACAGACACTTGCAATGGCATCTTTCAATATTAAGGTTAGGAAATTACAATCTCAAAGGATATTTTCCATTGGGATAATAAGAGCTTTTTCAGGGTTTGAGGCCTGAATTACTAAAGAACTCTTGTTTTCCACAGAAATCATCCTAAAGTTCTATATATCAAATTAAGAAGTATACGTGTTTACTGAGCTCAAAAATGACATGTGGAAATACTTCTATAAACATACCTATTACCTTCAGGCTAGTATAAAAAAATGTTCTGTAAGTTATACTTTTAAACTGAGAAATAATGCATAAAAACAGCATTTTAGTCATTTACACTCTTTAAACTGACACACATTTCATTATATAAATAATCACATTATTTAAGTGAATAAATCATTTATAAAATTATTCTTCAAACCTTAATTTTTATACATAGAAATGACACTAATTCCTATTTAGAATGCACTTTATTTTCAAAATCTGTCATACCTTGAACTAAATTACTACGCATTCCCCAGTCCCCACTGTATAAAACTATTGGAATTTCATATGCATGAGCTGGAAGGAATCTTTAAGGGTTCAATCAATTCTTTCATGTAATAAATAAGGCACAAAGAAGTTAAACAGTTTAATAAAATGCATCCAGTAAGTAAGGACAATACTGAAACTAAAGTCCATATCTCTTAACGCGGAGCCAATGTCCTTGTAAATATATGATGATGTCTTCCTACCGGACTATGTAAAACTGCAAGATAGATATAGCAATGAAAGTTAATCTTCTATAATATTCTCCAATAACCCCAATACTTAGTATAATGCTTGATATATCATAAATACTCAAAGAAACACTTGCTAAATAAATGAATGTGTATCACTTTGAAGAAGCTAAGAGAGCTGCACAAGTAACAGAGGTTGATATCATAAGTATGTACATGTCAAGAAGGTAAAAGGAAAAACAACACACATACTGTTCGTTGTTCTAAAGTTCTTATTAAGTATGGGAAACCAAAGAACAGACACTTGCAATGGCATCTTTCAATATTAAGGTTAGGAAATTACAATCTCAAAGGATATTTTCCATTGGGATAATAAGAGCTTTTTCAGGGTTTGAGGCCTGAATTACTAAAGAACTCTTGTTTTCCACAGAAATCATCCTAAAGTTCTATATATCAAATTAAGAAGTATACGTGTTTACTGAGCTCAAAAATGACATGTGGAAATACTTCTATAAACATACCTATTACCTTCAGGCTAGTATAAAAAAATGTTCTGTAAGTTATACTTTTAAACTGAGAAATAATGCATAAAAACAGCATTTTAGTCATTTACACTCTTTAAACTGACACACATTTCATTATATAAATAATCACATTATTTAAGTGAATAAATCATTTATAAAATTATTCTTCAAACCTTAATTTTTATACATAGAAATGACACTAATTCCTATTTAGAATGCACTTTATTTTCAAAATCTGTCATACCTTGAACTAAATTACTACGCATTCCCCAGTCCCCACTGTATAAAACTATTGGAATTTCATATGCATGAGCTGGAAGGAATCTTTAAGGGTTCAATCAATTCTTTCATGTAATAAATAAGGCACAAAGAAGTTAAACAGTTTAATAAAATGCATCCAGTAAGTAAGGACAATACTGAAACTAAAGTCCATATCTCTTAACGCGGAGCCAATGTCCTTGTAAATATATGATGATGTCTTCCTACCGGACTATGTAAAACTGCAAGATAGATATAGCAATGAACGCCTTTTAAAGGAGATATTTCCTTTATAATAAATCCCAAAAGTCAATCTGTATATAAACCTCCATCCACGCTTCATTTTAACTGTGTTCTAAAACCAAAAAATTCCAGCAAAAATTTATTGGTTATCTAAATAAACTTTTCTGACAGAATTTGCACTTATGGAAAACTAAAGTAGCAAAATGATTTACCTAGCCAAAAATATGCAAGTCAGTCAAAACCATAAGCTTAATATTTTTTATAACATTCAAACAATAGTAAAGATAACATTTGCCCAGTTAATCAATTAAATAAATGTTTACCATGTACTACAGATTTCATATAGATGTTTAGCTTCTGTGATACTAACTTTCCAACTCTGGCATGATTTAAATCATAAAGTATCCATATTTGTAACAATAAAATTACTAATACCTAACTTACAGGCCTGATGTAAAGACTAAAAATTTATCACATACTCTGTTATTTTCTCTTTTTTTCCTAAAGAGGAAAAATTCAATGAAAGGGCAAGAAAAATGCCTTAGATACATGTGTATGGGTAAGTATTTTCTAAAGAAGGCCAAAGGGAATAATTTGTGAGTTTTTAAAATTATTTTCAACAAAGGGCCTTTATTAAAGACTGTATCTTCTCACTTTAAGACATGATTCATCTTACTTTTGCATCTCTCAGTATCGCCTTGCATTGTTTACATCTTCTCTTGTGGAATTTGTCACCTTGCAATGGACATCATTTATTCAAGAAACATCCTTTAACAGATGGCATCAATGGAGAATTCTACCAACATGCAAAAAAGAACTTAAACTGATTCTTCTCTAATTCTTCCAAGACGGAAGAGGAGAAAACACTCCCCAAGTCATCCTATGCACCACCATCATCACCCTGATACCAAAACCAAAGACAACACCAAAAAAGAAAACTACAGGGCAGTATCTCTGATGAATATAGATGCAAAAATTCTCAGCAAAATATCAGCAAAACAAATCCAACAAGACATAAAAAAGATCATACATCACAAACACACTGGATTCATCCCAGGGTCACAAAGACTGTTCAAAATGCATAGATCAATGGGATACACCACATCAACAAAAGATAAGAATCACATGATCATCTCAACAGATGCAGAAAAAGCATTTGATAAAATTCAACACACATTTATGAATAAAAACTCTTACCAAAGTGAGTATAGACAGAGTATATCTCGTAATAAACACTATTTACGACAAACTCACAGTTAACATAATACTCAGTGGTAAAAAGCTGAAAGCCATCCTGCTAAAATCCAGGATAAAAAAGATGTTTAGCTTCTTTTGAATATTTTTATAACATTCAAACAATAGTAAAGATAACATTTGCCCAGTTAATCAATTAAATAAATGTTTACCATGTACTACAGATTTCATATAGATGTTTAGCTTCTGTGATACTAACTTTCCAACTCTGGCATGATTTAAATCATAAAGTATCCATATTTGTAACAATAAAATTACTAATACCTAACTTACAGGCCTGATGTAAAGACTAAAAATTTATCACATACTCTGTTATTTTCTCTTTTTTTCCTAAAGAGGAAAAATTCAATGAAAGGGCAAGAAAAATGCCTTAGATACATGTGTATGGGTAAGTATTTTCTAAAGAAGGCCAAAGGGAATAATTTGTGAGTTTTTAAAATTATTTTCAACAAAGGGCCTTTATTAAAGACTGTATCTTCTCACTTTAAGACATGATTCATCTTACTTTTGCATCTCTCAGTATCGCCTTGCATTGTTTACATCTTCTCTTGTGGAATTTGTCACCTTGCAATGGACATCATTTATTCAAGAAACATCCTTTAACAGATGGCATCAATGGAGAATTCTACCAACATGCAAAAAAGAACTTAAACTGATTCTTCTCTAATTCTTCCAAGACGGAAGAGGAGAAAACACTCCCCAAGTCATCCTATGCACCACCATCATCACCCTGATACCAAAACCAAAGACAACACCAAAAAAGAAAACTACAGGGCAGTATCTCTGATGAATATAGATGCAAAAATTCTCAGCAAAATATCAGCAAAACAAATCCAACAAGACATAAAAAAGATCATACATCACAAACACACTGGATTCATCCCAGGGTCACAAAGACTGTTCAAAATGCATAGATCAATGGGATACACCACATCAACAAAAGATAAGAATCACATGATCATCTCAACAGATGCAGAAAAAGCATTTGATAAAATTCAACACACATTTATGAATAAAAACTCTTACCAAAGTGAGTATAGACAGAGTATATCTCGACGTAATAAACACTATTTACGACAAACTCACAGTTAACATAATACTCAGTGGTAAAAAGCTGAAAGCCATCCTGCTAAAATCCAGGATAAAACAAAGATGCCCATGCTTATTACCACTTCTGGTATCAGAAGTCCTAGTCACAGAAATCAGAAAATAAAAAGAAGTAAAAGGTATCCAAACTGGAAGAGAATAAGTAAAATTGTCATTATATGCAAATGACATACTATATAAAAAAAATGTTAAAGACTCAACAAAAATCTATTAGAATTGATAAATTCAGTAAGGGAGCAGGAACAACATCAACATATAGAAATCAATTTCTTTACACTAACAATGAAATATCATGTAATATCAGAAAGGGAGAGTAAAAAAAAAAACAAAAACTCTTTTAAAATTCCTTTAAAAAAAAAAAAAATAAAACCTTAAAAATAAATGTCGCCAGGCTTCCCTGGTAGCTCAGTGGTAAAGAGTTTGCCTGCCAATGTAGGAGATGGGTTCGATCTCTGATCTGGGAGGATCCAACATGCTGCGGAGCAACTGAGCCCGTGAGTCACAACTATTGAGCCTGTGCTCTAGAGACTCGGAGCCGCAACTATAGAGCCCATGTGCCGCGACTATTGAAGCCCGTGTTCCCTGGAGCCCGAGTTCCACAACAAGAGAAGTCACAGCAACAAGAAGCCTGCTCACCTCAGCTAGAGGGTAGCCCCCACTCCCTGCAACTAAAGAAGAGCCTGTGGCCACAGTGAAAACCCAGAAGAGCCATAAATAAGTAAATAAGTAAATAAATAATAAATAAACCTGGCCAAATTGGAGAAAGATTTATACACTAAGAATTAAAAACATTGCAAAAGGAAGCTGAGGATGATTCAAAAAAATGGAAAAATATCCCATGTTTTTGGATTGGAAGAATTGACACTATTAAAATAGTCATACTATCCAAAGCAATCTACAGATTTAACATGATCCCTATCAAATTAACCATAACATTTTCATAGAACTAGAACAAAAAAAAAAATGCTAAAACCTACATGGAACCATAAAACATTCAGAATTACCAAAGCAATCCTGAGGAGGGGATAAAAAGTTGGAGGCATAAGCCTCCCAGGCTTCAGACAATAGTACAAAGTTAGAGAAATCAAAACAATGCGGTTCTGAGAATTTCCTGGCAGTCCAGTGATTAGGACTCGGTGCTTTTACTGCCATGGCAGGATTCAATCTCTGGTCAGGTAACTAAGAACCCACATGCCAGGTGGTGTGGCCAAAAAGAGGGGGGAGAAAGCATGCTATTGGCACAAAAATACATATGGGTCCAGTGAAACAGAATAGAAAGCCCAGAAATAAACCCACACACCTATGGTCAATTAATTTTCAACAAAGGAGACAAGAATATACAACAAAGAGAGTCTCTTCAGCAAGTGATGCTGGAAAAGACGTACAGCTGCACATAAATCAAAGTTAGAACACATCCTTACACCATACAAACTCAAAATAGCTTAAAGACTTAAATATAACACCTAACATGATAAAACTCCTACAAGAGAACAGAGTCAAAGCATTTTCAGACATAAATCACCAATGTTTTCTTAGGTCAGTCTCTGAGGGCAACAGAAATAAAAGCAAAAATAAACACATGGGACCCAATCAAACTTGCAAGCTTTTGCACAGCAAAGAAAATCTTCAACCAAACAAAAAGAAATCTATTGACCAGGAGAAAATATCTGCACATGACACAATGGATAAGAACTTCATTTCCAAAATATACAAACAGCTCATATAACTCAGTGACAAAAATAAAAAAATCAAAAAGTGGGTTGATGACCTAAATAGATATTTCTCCAAAAAAGACATATAAAAAGCTGCTCAACATCACTATTACAAAAATGCAAATCAAAACTAAAATGAGGTTCCACCTCACACTGGTCAGAATGGCCAGCATTTAAAAATCTACAAATAACAAGTGCTGGAAAGAGAGAAAAGGCAAATCTTCCTATCCTGTTGGTGCATATGTAAATTGATGCAGCCACTATAGAGAACAGTAAGAGCACTCCTGAAAAAAGAAAAAATAGACCTGCCATATGATTCTGCAATCCCATTCCTAGGCATACAAAAAATGCTAATTTGAAAAGATACATGCAACCCCATGTTTACAGTAACTATTACAATAGCCAACACATGGAAACAACCTAAATGTCCATCAAAAGAATGGGCAAAGATGATGTGGTATATTTACATAATGGAGTACTACTCAACCATAAAACAGTGAAATAATGCCATCTGTAGCAACATGGATGGCCCCTGACTTGAGACCAAGTCAGAAAGAGAAAGACATGATACCACTTATATGTGGAATCTTATGACACAAATGAACTTATATATGAAACAGAAAGAAACTCACAGACATAGAAAACAAACTTTTGGTTACCAAAGGGAAAAATGGGCGAGGGAGGGATAAAATAGAAGCTTGGGATTAGCAGATACAAACTACTATATATAAAATAAACAATATGTCCCTACTCTCTAGCACAGGGACCTATGTTCAATATATTGTAATAAACCATAATGGAAAAAAAATATGTATAAACATATGTAAGAATGTATATATAACTGAAAAAAATATGTGTGTGTGTGTATATATATATATATATATATATATACTATTAAAGCTGAATCACTTTGCTGTATACCTCAAACTAACACAACACTGTAAATCAACTATATTTTAGAAATTTTTTTTTTTCATTAAGGGTCAAATGTACATTTAGCATTGGAGAAACAAAAATAATTAAAAGACAATCATTGTTCCAGAAGGAGCCCATGTTCTGATGAAAGCAACAGATAAGTAAGCAAATGACTATAAATATGCAATCACAGGCAATTCATTGGAAAGATAAAAATACACAGGAAAAAGACTACCTAAAGGCAGGGAAAGTAAAGGAATAAATCTATGTGTGGGTGCTGGCAATCTCAGCTGTTAACAGGTGAATTAATATTAATAAGAATGTTATAGGGGCTTCCCTGGTACCTCAGTGGTGAAGAGTTCACTCGCCAATGCAGAGACACAGGTTCAATCCCTGATCTGGGAGGATCCCACACGATGCAGAGCAGCTAAGCTCGTGAGCCACAACTATGGAGTCTGTGCTCTTGAGCCTCAGAGTCGAACTATGGAGCCCATGTGCCCCCGGGGTCCACAAAATCTGCAACCCCATGTTTACAGTAACTATTACAATAGCCAACACATGGAAACAACCTAAATGTCCATCAAAAGAATGGGCAAAGATGATGTGGTATATTTACATAATGGAGTACTACTCAACCATAAAACAGTGAAATAATGCCATCTGTAGCAACATGGATGGCCCCTGACTTGAGACCAAGTCAGAAAGAGAAAGACATGATACCACTTATATGTGGAATCTTATGACACAAATGAACTTATATATGAAACAGAAAGAAACTCACAGACATAGAAAACAAACTTTTGGTTACCAAAGGGAAAAATGGGCGAGGGAGGGATAAAATAGAAGCTTGGGATTAGCAGATACAAACTACTATATATAAAATAAACAATATGTCCCTACTCTCTAGCACAGGGACCTATGTTCAATATATTGTAATAAACCATAATGGAAAAAAAATATGTATAAACATATGTAAGAATGTATATATAACTGAAAAAAATATGTGTGTGTGTGTATATATATATATATATATATATATACTATGTAAAGCTGAATCACTTTGCTGTACACCAGAAACTAACACAACACTGTAAATCAACTATATTTTAGAAATTTTTTTTTTCATTAAGGGTCAAATGTACATTTAGCATTGGAGAAACAAAAATAATTAAAAGACAATCATTGTTCCAGAAGGAGCCCATGTTCTGATGAAAGCAACAGATAAGTAAGCAAATGACTATAAATATGCAATCACAGGCAATTCATTGGAAAGATAAAAATACACAGGAAAAAGACTACCTAAAGGCAGGGAAAGTAAAGGAATAAATCTATGTGTGGGTGCTGGCAATCTCAGCTGTTAACAGGTGAATTAATATTAATAAGAATGTTATAGGGGCTTCCCTGGTACCTCAGTGGTGAAGAGTTCACTCGCCAATGCAGAGACACAGGTTCAATCCCTGATCTGGGAGGATCCCACACGATGCAGAGCAGCTAAGCTCGTGAGCCACAACTATGGAGTCTGTGCTCTTGAGCCTCAGAGTCGCAACTATGGAGCCCATGTGCTGCAAATACTGATGCCCATGAGCCCTAGAGCCCGAGTTCCACAATGAGAAAAGTCACTGCAACAAAAGCCTGCTCACTTCCACTAGAGAATAGCCCCCACTCCCTGGAACTAGAGAAGAGCCTGTGGCCGCAGTGAAAACCCAGAATAGCCAAAAATAAGTAAATAAACAAATTGTTAAAAAAAAAAAAAGTAAGAATGTTATAGATCAGAGGGCACTATTAGGAAACAAGATTAAATGCAAATCAAAGTAATTCTAACACAAACTTATAATACTAAATAATAATGACAAAATCTAATCTGAAACTACATATTAATATCATAGGTGTTATATAAACCGTGTAAGTCTATGTTATTATTGATATGGAAGGAATATTCTGAGGTTATATGTTTGATCCTTTAGTAAGAAAAATTAAAAGAAATACTAATAAATAATAAACACTGACCTAACAGAAGCAGAAGATATTAAGAACAGGTGGCATATGACTGATCTGGGAACATACATGCCTATGAACAACAAAACTCTATAAAAATTTTTAAAAAATAAAATAAAATAAATACATAATTAAAAAAAAAAAAGAGGTGGCAAGAATACACAGAAGAACTATACAGAAAATACCTTGGGGGAGACACATATGACTAATCTGGGATCATACATATCTGTAAACAACAAAACTCTGTAGAAGTAAAAAAATAAAAAATTTAAAAAAAAACAAAAAACCTTAATGGCCCAGATAATCACAATGATGTGAACACTCACCCAGAGCCAGACACTGGAATCTGAAGTCAAGTGAGCCTTAGAAGCATCGCTACATACACAGCCAGCGGAGGTGATGGAATTACAGCTATTTCAAATTCTAAAAGATGATGCTGTTAAAGTGCTGTACTCAGTATGTCAGCAAATTTGGAAAACTCAGCAGTGGCCACGAGACTGGGAAAGGTCAGTTTTCATTCCAATCTCAAAGAAGGACAATGCCAAAGAATGTTCAAACTACCTGACATCTGCACTCATTTCACATGCATCCTTCAAGCTAGCCTTCAAGAGTATGTGAACTGGAACTTTCAGATATGTATAAGATGGATTCAGAAAAGGGAGAGGAGTCAAAAATCAATTTGCCAACGTCCACTGGATCATAGGAAAAGCAAGAGAATTCCAGAAAAACATCTAGTTCTGCTTCACTGCCTATGCAAAAGCCTTTGACTGTGTAAGATCGCAACAAACTGTAGAAAATTCTCAAAGAAATGGGAACACCAGACCACCTTATCTGCCTCCTGCGAAGCTTGTATACAGGTCAAGAAGCAACAGTTAAAACAGGACAAGAAACAACAGCCTGATTCCAAACTGGGAAAGGAGTATGTCAAGGCAGTATACTGTCACTCTGTCTATTTAACTTATATGCATAGTACATCATGTGTAATGCCAGTCTGGATGAAGCACAAGCTGGAATCAAGATTGCCGGGAGAAATATCAATAACCTCAGAGATGCAGATGACACCATCCTTACAGCAGAAAGCTAAGAGCCTCTTGATGAAGGTGAGAGGAGAGTGAAAAAGCTAGCTTAAAACTCAACATTCAAAAAACAAAGATCATGGCATCTAGTCCCATCACTTCATGGCAAATAGATGGGCAAACAATGGAAACAGTGACAGACTTTATTGTCTTGGGCTCCAAAATCACTGTAGACAGTGACTGCAGCCGTGAAATTAAAAGATGCTTGCTCCTTGGAAGTAAAGCCATGATAAACCTAGACAGCAAGTAAGCAGAGACATTACCTTGCTGACAAAGATCCATATAGTCAAAGCTATGGTTTTTCCAATAGTCATGTATGCATGTGAGAGCTGGACAATAAAAAAGGCTGAGCACCAAAAACTGATGCCTTAGAAGCATGCCAAAGCAGGATGTTACAGCTATTTCAAATTCTAAAAGATGATGCTGTTAAAGTGCTGTACTCAGTATGTCAGCAAATTTGGAAAACTCAGCAGTGGCCACGAGACTGGGAAAGGTCAGTTTTCATTCCAATCTCAAAGAAGGACAATGCCAAAGAATGTTCAAACTACCTGACATCTGCACTCATTTCACATGCATCCTTCAAGCTAGCCTTCAAGAGTATGTGAACTGGAACTTTCAGATATGTATAAGATGGATTCAGAAAAGGGAGAGGAGTCAAAAATCAATTTGCCAACGTCCACTGGATCATAGGAAAAGCAAGAGAATTCCAGAAAAACATCTAGTTCTGCTTCACTGCCTATGCAAAAGCCTTTGACTGTGTAAGATCGCAACAAACTGTAGAAAATTCTCAAAGAAATGGGAACACCAGACCACCTTATCTGCCTCCTGCGAAGCTTGTATACAGGTCAAGAAGCAACAGTTAAAACAGGACAAGAAACAACAGCCTGATTCCAAACTGGGAAAGGAGTATGTCAAGGCAGTATACTGTCACTCTGTCTATTTAACTTATATGCATAGTACATCATGTGTAATGCCAGTCTGGATGAAGCACAAGCTGGAATCAAGATTGCCGGGAGAAATATCAATAACCTCAGAGATGCAGATGACACCATCCTTACAGCAGAAAGCTAAGAGCCTCTTGATGAAGGTGAGAGGAGAGTGAAAAAGCTAGCTTAAAACTCAACATTCAAAAAACAAAGATCATGGCATCTAGTCCCATCACTTCATGGCAAATAGATGGGCAAACAATGGAAACAGTGACAGACTTTATTGTCTTGGGCTCCAAAATCACTGTAGACAGTGACTGCAGCCGTGAAATTAAAAGATGCTTGCTCCTTGGAAGTAAAGCCATGATAAACCTAGACAGCAAGTAAGCAGAGACATTACCTTGCTGACAAAGATCCATATAGTCAAAGCTATGGTTTTTCCAATAGTCATGTATGCATGTGAGAGCTGGACAATAAAAAAGGCTGAGCACCAAAAAACTGATGCCTTTGAATTGTGGTGCTGGAGAAGACTCTTGAGAGTCCCTTGGACAGCAAAGGAGAGCAAACCAGTGAATCCTAAAGGAAATCAACCCTGAATATTCATTGGAAGGACTGATGCTGAGGCTTCCAATTCTTTGGCCATGATGTGAAGAGCAGGTTCATTGGGAAAAACCTTGATGCTGGGAAAAACTGAAGGCAGGAGGAGAAAAGGACAACAGACAATGAGATGGCTGGATGGCATCACCGACTCAATAGGCATGGGTTTGAGCAAACTCTGGCAGATGGTAAAGGACTGGGAGGCTGGTGTACTGCAGTCCACGGATCACGAAGAGTCAGGCACAACTGAGCAACTAAACAACAAAACATTTCACAGCCAACACTTGAAAACAAAACATTTCACATATAACAACACTTGTTATAAAACCCAAAGTAAAATTTGGAAAGGCTATTTATAGCTTAAAGCAAACAAACTATGTTTGAACAAATATTTTCCTTAAGATATTTAATTTCATCCAATAAATAATGTTTACCCATCATCATTCAAATTTCAGGGCAATGAACAACATGCCCTCTCCTGCAACTTCCAGTACTTGCTGACCAGCATTCTGTACTTTCATCATATCATACTAGCACTTTATTCGTTTCTGGGAAGAATGAAAAACATACTGATTTTTTAAGTGATTTTATAACGCCAAACTAATAAAAAAGCAAAGTCACTGTCAGTTTGCTTAGGATCAAAATCAGACTCTAATAAGAGTAGACAAAATGTCATCTGGTAAGAAGCCCCAAAACACAGCCTCTTCCAAATGACTATTAATACTTATGAAAGATGCAGAAAAGAATAAAACTCAGTTTATCAAAGAAATAAGAGCCATCATGTCAGAATCTGGAAGAATACTTCAGCAACTTACAACCTTATCTTACTCATGAAACAAAAAATGTCCAAACTGGCTGCTGGATTCTACGATGGCCCACACTCTGTCTGTGGAGTGTGCTTTCTCTGAATCTGAATAAGTCGATTTCTTACCTAAAAAAAAAAGTCCAAACTACTACGCTACTGTAACCTATCTCAGAGACCCAATGGCAAAATGGGACAGAGACCTGCATGTAGTCAGAGCGCTGTTCACCTTGCCTTTTCCCAGTCTCTTTCCTATTCTTTCCTTATTATCTAAGGAGCCAGGCTACGTCAAACAACTCCTGGAGGATGAGGAAAGTAAAATGAAAAACAGTATTCCAGGTGGTAAGAGAACAAGAAGGATCTCAGTAGCTGTCTAGGAGGCCAACTGTACCTAGAACTGTGAAATCTACTTACTCTAGTGCCACAGCTAAGCGAACTAAAGACATGAGAACAGAGGAAAAGAGACTGGGAGCGATATCAATCTATCTGTCCTCCAACTATGGAGCTGAAACAGGTATTCACTGGATATATAAGCAGATCCCCTAAAAGCGCATCAAAGACATCTACACTACAGATGACTGATAAATGTTAAGTATAAGCTGATCTTACCTTATTCCCATCTGAGTAAAGGGAAGTAGGAAAAATAACCACAAGCCAGTTAGGGGAAATACATTACAAGGGAAAGTCCATCAGGCTTACAGGATAAAATAAATGTGTGCCCTCCCTAAAACAGGAGCAGTAAGCCCTAAGTAAAGAACAGTATGTGGGGAGAAGGGGCATGGAAGAGTAATAAGATGAGGAAAGACAATAAGAAAGCTAAACTCATAATGGTGAGATACAGAATCTCTACTCCTCTGATAGAAAGGAAATGTGAATCAAGCAAAAAATACAAACATGACGTAAGAAACTTGAGAAACTCTCACTGAAGCATTCTACGAATCTGGACTAGCCATATGTCAAGCTCAAAAGCCACATGACATGAATGACTACTATACTGCCCAGCACAGGTTTAAAGTGACCATGGCCAGTACAATGTCACACAGCTAGTTAGCAAAGCCAAGATGCAACTTTAAGTACTTCTAACTCCAGGGCTTATGTTCTTTCTGTTTGAGCAAACTATCAGAAGTTAACATACAGCCGGCCCTCAAGAATTCAATATCAAAAAAAAGAGTAACAAAGAAAAGAAAGAATAGAAACAAATTAACAAGAAAAAAAAAGACTTCAATATATACTTGCAAAATTCTGACCAGGAGATGAAACTTATTGGTAGTTCAAAAAAATATTTCAAAAAACAAAACCAAACCACAAAGTGCATTTATGATACCAACATATAGAATAAATGTCAGTATCAAAAGTGAAAATTAGGGCTTTGCTGGTGGTCCAGTGGGTAAAGAGTCCACCTTGAGACGCAAGGGGTGCCAATTAGATCCCAGGCCCTGGAAGATTCCACATGCTGTGCCGTGGAGCAGCTGAACCAGTGTGTCCAACTACGAGTCAGCACTCTGGAGTGCATGCGCCCAGAGCCGGTGCTCTGCAACATGAGAGGATGCTACAATGGGAGGCCCACAAAGGTTGAAGAAAAAAGATGGATGAAAATAAACAAAAAAATCAATAATAAAAAAAAAAAAAAGTGAAAACTAGTAAGCAAAATTCTTATTAGACAGGTCTGTTATGTACACAAATTATGAACATGATCCTTTATGTATATCAGTGTATATTTATACTATTATTCACGTATACTGTAACCACTATCTGTTTTGGTTACTTTACAATCACAGATGCTAAACATGACTGTCATGAATGTCAACCGTACATTTTATGTCATTATCATCTGCAAAGTATATATTGTTTGAAAACTCTGGATTGTTTATGAACCACTTAATGGAAGGGAACATACAGGTTTTCTCAGGAAAATACTTTACCTTAAATTCATGTAACATCAATTATATAAAGTATTGGTTAAATAGAGTGTATATTCCTTAGTAATGCATAACCATGTTACCCAGAAACTGAGTGTTATCTTACAACCTCCTCCTCCTCCGTTAGACCCCATATTCAGCCAACCAGCAACTTTCATGAAACTTCACAGTTTAAATATCTCTTGAATCAAGTACTTTCCTCCACTAATTTCTCTCTTCCACTTTCACCACTGTGCTCTAAACCAATATTCTCTGTGATCTAGGTTCTCCTAACTGATTTCACTACATTTCTTCCGGTTCCTCTCCACCCAGTGTTAGCATTGCAACCAAAATGATTATTTAACTTATTTAAATACTAAATGATTATGACATTCCCTTGATTCAACGAAAACTCTTCAGTGAGTTCCCACAGTACTTAAGATGAAGATCAAAATACTTGACTAAAAGCTCTACAGGATTCTGCCTGGGGATTCCAAACTCAACAACAACCAGGTTAAATATTGATTCATTAAATTTACTTATCTGGCAACTTAATTGAGTGGCACAAAATGAAGAGCCCATGCCCCTCCAGAGGAAGTAACAGCTGCCTGGATCCAGCTGAGCACTGCCATCTGAAAATACAGACTTGGATGTTGCTATATCCTCTAATATTTCAAGAGAAATCCAAAATCCAGACTTCATGTGAAATTTCCCTGGTATGTCAATGCTGTCAACTCATTCAAACTTTCCGAACAATAAGGAAGCTGAATGTGACTCCTCACCTAGTCTCTTCACCTAGCCCCACACCACTTATCTCTATATGAGCCATGTTAGCCATACGGAATATTTCTCAGATCCTCAACAACGTTGAAACTGAGCACAATCCTGCAGGGCCCTCCAGGGCACAAAATCCTTTCCGTGTCCCTTCTTGTTTGTAGGAAAAAGGCTTTCCACCTCCAAAACCTCCTAAATTCCACAGGGCAGATTCAATCACTAATTAGGAAGTGAGGGAACAGCAGAAAGAAATAGTACACCCGTGATCCTCCTCAGGGATGTGCATAAGAATCTGACACAGATCTCTCAGTTCTGACAGGAACTACGGCCCCCATCCAGGTGGAGGTTGCTATCTTCAGGCCGAACACAAGCATGTGGACCCCTGACTGGCTGGAACCAGAAGGTTGATGACTGACATTCCTAGACCACCCTGTTATCTCACTACCAACCGATTAAAAGGAAGATCACATACCCCGCGGGGCTTCCCCGGTGGCTCAGACATTAAAAAGCCCTCCAGCAAGGCGGAAGACCTGGGTTCGATCCCTTGGTTGGGAAAATGCCCTGGAGGAGGGCAACCCACTGGCAATTCACTCCAGTATCCCTGCCTGGAGAATCTCCATGGACAGAGGAGCCTGGTGAGCTACAGTCCATGGGGCTGCATAGAGTCGGACACAACTGAGCAACTAAGCACAGCACAGCACACACCCTGCAGCCCTTGCCGAACTTTTGCCTATAAAAACTTTTCCCTGAAAATCACCAGGGAGTCTGAGTCTTTGAGCATGCGCCAACCCATTCTCTTTGCTTGAGCCTTGCAATAAACCTTTTTCCACTCTAAACTCTTGACGTTTCCGTTTGGCCTCACTGTGCATCAGGCACATGAACTTGGGTTCGAGAGTAACACTGCTTAGGGCTCTTACACAGGTCATGTCCTCAGCTGTGACCTTTCTTTCCCACAACCCGATTTAGCAATCTCCTACTTGTAAGCTTCTGAGCAGTGGTTTCTTCAAGAAGCCTTCCCTGCTCCCACTGCCTGTCCGCCACCCCACAGGCTAAATCACATCATTACATGTTCTAACAGCATTGAATACATCTTATAACACTCATCACATCTAAAAAATACATTTGTTCATTTAATGTCTGTCATCCCTTCCCACCCCTCTCCCTAGATGGTGTGCTCCATAAAAGCAGGGCCCAATACACAGAGACACGCAATACACATTTGTGGCTAAACAGATTGATTACCAAATACTCCTTTAGACAATAAGGTTCTGGTGCACTTTTAAAAAATTAATCTGTACCCAACTTTTCAGAAACATGTACAATATTCAAAGGTAAAGGTAAGTAGACTCAATTTAAAACACTTATAATTATTAATAATAATAGCTAATATTTACTGAGCATTTATTAAATGCTAGGAATGACATTGAGCACTACGAATATACTATATCTCATTCAATATAACAATCTGTAAAGTGGTGCCGCTGTTATTCAGAGGAAACAATTAAGGCACAAAGTTTAAAAATCTGTTCAAAATCATGTCTCTAATCAGTGACAAACTAGGGTACAAATCCATGCAGTCTGATTCCAGAGCTTAAGCACCTAAGTACTATACTAAACTAAGTAATCAAGAAAAGCCAATTCAACAAGTATCTGTTAAATACTGTGAATAAGAAATAATAGCCAGGCTTCTCTAGTGGTCCAGTGGGTAAGGACAGCGCCTTGCAGTGCAAGGGGCACCGGTTCCATCCCTGGCCTGGGAAGATCCCACGTGCTGCGGAGCAGCTGGATCGATGTGTCCAACTACCAAGCCGGAGCTCTGGGGCGCATGCGCCCAGAGCCGGTGCTCTGCAAGAGAGAGGCCACTGTAATGGGAGGCCCACACAGGCCAAAAGAACAAAGATAAATAAATGAAAGATCAACAGAAGTCGTAAAATATATATACAAAAAGAAATAATAGCCACAATTTATTTTTCATTACTTCTCCTCATCCCTCTATCCTGCACTCTTCTCCACACACAGAATTAAGATAAATCATCAATTTGTATTTTCTAAACCAGGAAAGATGGTCCTTTGACTACAGACGATATAGGCATGATCTTAGTACCAACTGTATCTGTTAAAATGCTATCTTTCTGAATTATTTTTAATGCTTTTAAGTATGTTAATCCTTATACATTCATGTTTTATATTTTACAGTGGAATTTGATTCTCTGAATTATCTGTAATTTGAAATGTATTTCATTGCTCAAATTAGAAAAATTCTTTACAACTATACACTGTTTTCAGCGATGGTAACAATCAATATAAAAATAAACTGCTATAACCACATAAAATATGCACAGAGATATCACAGGGATCCCTTGATACCTGAACTCTCACTATTTCAATTCTTGTTTCCAAAACTCAGGAACCAAATAGATTTCAATAAATTTCTCATATAAATCACTTGCCATCCCGACTCTTACTACCCAGAACCCAAGATGTGGTTCACTTACCATCCCTTGTTAAGAGAACTTATTAATCAATCTCTCACTCCAAACTCAGGGATCCAACAGTTTTGCACCGAGAAGAAAAAAGATATGTCTATGCAAAGGCTATATAACTTTAAGAATTCTTGTTTTGAGAGATTTAAGCAGGCTTTTACAAATGCCTGGAAAAAAGGTACATATCTGTATTATCAGTCAAATTTGAACTTAAAACTCCACTTAACAGAGAATTTTTCTATGTGAAAGGTTTTAAACTAGAACGTGCCATAATTTTTAACTTTCAGACCAACTTAAAATATAAAGGAAACTTACGTGTATGACAGATAACTATAAGAGAGTCACATTACGCTAATTTGTAGCTTCAAACAGCTCCAACATCAGTCTTAACATCTTTTTTTAAAAAAAAATACTTATCATTATGAATACCATGGGAAAGAGGTTTGCAAGGAAAACAGTACTTTTAGTGCTAATTTTTCAGCAACATATTTCACAGATCATTATCAGATTTTTCTTGGAGTCACAAAGAGCAAAGGACAAAAGAAAACAAGTGGAGAGTACAGAAGATGAAAGTGATGGCAAAAATTTCAAATTAATTCAGTTATAGACAAATGCAAGAAATAATTTTAGAAGTAACTATTCCATAAGGTCCAGCCAAAAGTTAAGGGTACAGCAAACAAAGAACTAGACTGAGAAAAAGGAAAAATCAGCTCTCATCACAACAGTGCCTTTTCCTAAAGTATTTAACTTCGCATAAAATTTAAACACAAGCATTTTCAAAAACCTCGTGCTTGATGAAATGTTAAAACTAACATCAATTGAGAACACAAGTTTTTTTTAACATACTAAAAAATTTCAGAAATCAAGATAAAAAGGGCAAGATTTAGTAGGAAAAAAAAAAAAAAACCTGTAGTTTTGAAGAAAGCAAACTGTTTTCCTAGATTCTTCTGTTATAAATTAAATAAAAGATGTAAAGTGACCGTAACTCAAGCCCCCATTTTATCCTAATTTGGCTATATTCTCCCAAAAGCTCACTTGATTTAGTAATTGAAGAGAATGTGAACCCTTTAATCAAGCAAATCTGAAGGGTTACTCAACACACGATCTCTTTCACGTGGTTTAAAAAAAAAAAAAAAAGAGCAAAATTAAATGAAAAAACATAACCAAGGGATTTCCCTGGTGGTCCAGTGGTTAAAGAATACACCTTCCAAAAGCAAAGGACATGGGTTCAATTCCTGGTCAGGGAACTAAGATCCCACATGATTCTGAGCTACTAAGCCCTCCTGCCTCAGCACAGAAAAAAAGATCCCGCATGCTGCAACTAAGACTAACAAATGACTAAATTCTTTAAAAAAATAAAGAAATAACCAAATCTTGTCTATAACATTCACAAATTGAGTGACTTAACATTCAATGATATCTTTAACTGATTTCACATATACTGGGCCGTTGAGTGTCTTCCTAAAAAGCTAAGATTCACTAACGGAGCTTTTAACAGGTTGAGAATGAAGGCCCTTTGGGAGAGAACAAACCCACAGGAGATGTCAGGATTCCACGGATCTACTTCGTAGGATGGCACAACGACTGAACGCAACACCTTCCAAATAAATGAAGGCACAGCCTGTGTCACTATTTCTTCAGGTGAAGTTTCCATAACTCCATTCCCAGTCGTTCACATCAGACCCAACACCCCTGAGCACAAACGTTCCTCCTACATAAAAGGAAGGAGCTGGATGGGGCCCTTGGAGCCCTTCCAGTTTGTGGTTCTATTTAACTAGTTGGGAAATCACACTACAACTCCCACGACTCAGAGAAAGTTACATTTTACTGCCAAAAAACAGATCTGATGCAATAAACCATCCCTGGCTCTGCCAAATGTATACACCAGAACTTCTGAAAACAAACCAACCTGTGTCTATGTTCATCTGGCCCGTGGATCAGGAAGATTCCAGGCTGTTTCGCCCCTTTGCCGGCATTCACATGAGGAATTAACACATCTTCCAAACCCAGATCAAAGCGTTTGTGTTTTGAAGAGTCTGGAAGGAAGAAGAATGCCCCAAAACACAGGGTGATGAAGGCACTTAGAATAAGGAGGAGGATAAACTTCTCAGAAAGTCTCAAGGTAGCCCTGTGATGCGGGAAGGAAGGTGGCCCCAGGTTCAGAGGTGGTATCCTTCGTCCAGAGAGGGGTAGCAGCGCCGGGGTAGTCATCGTTTAAGCTCTTGGGCAGAATATTTTATAAAGTTCTCATCTTATAGCAAACGTACGATACATTGAACAGTCTTCGGAATCTTGGCCAAAATGTGGAAACTCAATTTTTCTCCTCGTAAAGGGCGGCTGTGCTTTTCAACAGGGCAGCTCTTTCACGCTCATCCAATTACATGCAGAAACGCATGCAGAACGATCACTAGTTTAAGTCCGGTGATATTTTCTTTGCCACCTCGCTCTCAGTATCTCACCGGGGGATGACAAGCCTCCTCTTCATTCCTAAGCGGAGATCAGGCAAGCACCACCACAGAAAGGATGCAAGGTGGGCTCTTCCATTCCAGCACCTCCGGGAGATGCTCCAACGTGGTCTCCCGCCCCAAAAGGGAGCCTGACGGGATCCGAGGAGTTGCAGAAGGTTCCCTTGAGCTTCTCGGATGCTTCGATCGGAGCCCCTCTTCTCCTCGGCGGTGGAAACACAAGGGGCTCCTCGGCAGTCGGCCGATCGGGAGGAGGGGTCTCCCGCCTCGTCGCGAAGCCGAAGCGGCGGCGCTGGGGGAAAAGCAGGAACGAGGGTTCGGACGTGCGCGTCCCTCGACGCGGCGCCCGGGCTCCGAGGGCCGGCCACAGCTCCGACGCTGGCCCCTCGACGGCAGGCGCGAAGGGCATTCGCGTCCAAAATACCTGCGCCCTCCCGGCCGCTGCCACCGCGGCCGCTGTTGCTACCGCTCGAGACTGTCAGGGAGCGGAACTTCCTCCTCGGCGGCCACTGAGAAGCCCCGGCGTGTGCGGGGGAAGGGGAGGCGCGTCGGCCGCCCCCGCCCGGCTCCTCCTCCTTCTCCTCCTCCTCCTCCCCTCGGCGGCCGGCTGAGTTAACCCCGGCGCCGGCTCCCGGGCGAGGCCGCCGCTGAGCCCGCCGCTGAGCCCGCCGCGCCCGGCCCCGGCGACCGAGCCTCCGCAGCCCCGCGGCGCAGGGAGCGGCCGAGCCGCGGCCCCCGGGTCCGAGAGCCCGGGGCGGGCGCCTGCTCATTCCTCCCTCCGCTCGGGGGCGGCGGCCCGGGGCGCGCGGGAGCAGCCGCGCCTCGGGCGGGCAGAGGTCAGCCCCGTCTCCTTCCTCCCCGGCCGCCGCGGGGGCCTCCGCCGCGCAGCCTCCGGTCGCTCGCCGCTGCTCGCTCTGGCGGGCGGCGGCGGCGGCAGCGGGAGAGGCAGCGCGTCCACGCGGCCCGGTCCTCCTCCGGCGGCCCCCCAGGCCGGGAGGGCGCGGGGCAGCCGGGGGCCGACACCGTTGGGCACACGCCTGGGCGGATGGTGCGGGCCGACCTGCGGCCCCGACTCGCGAGTGGGCGTCCCCGGGCGGCGGAGTGCGAGGTGCGCGCGCACGCTCCCGGCCCCCGCCGCCGCCCCTCCCCCCGCCCCGCTCCGGCCTCGCGCCGCGGCGGGCTCCAGCGCCGGCCCTCCCGCCCGCCCCGGCGCGCCTCGCGGAAGCGTCCTGGGGCCCCCGGAGATCAGGCAAGCACCACCACAGAAAGGATGCAAGGTGGGCTCTTCCATTCCAGCACCTCCGGGAGATGCTCCAACGTGGTCTCCCGCCCCAAAGGAGCCTGACGGGATCCGAGGAGTTGCAGAAGGTTCCCTTGAGCTTCTCGGATGCTTCGATCGGAGCCCTCTTCTCCTCGGCGGTGGAAACACAAGGGGCTCCTCGGCAGTCGGCCGATCGGGAGGAGGGGTCTCCCGCCTCGTCGCGAAGCCGAAGCGGCGGCGCTGGGGGAAAAGCAGGAACGAGGGTTCGGACGTGCGCGTCCCTCGACGCGGCGCCCGGGCTCCGAGGGCCGGCCACAGCTCCGACGCTGGCCCCTCGACGGCAGGCGCGAAGGGCATTCGCGTCCAAAATACCTGCGCCCTCCCGGCCGCTGCCACCGCGGCCGCTGTTGCTACCGCTCGAGACTGTCAGGGAGCGGAACTTCCTCCTCGGCGGCCACTGAGAAGCCCCGGCGTGTGCGGGGGAAGGGGAGGCGCGTCGGCCGCCCCCGCCCGGCTCCTCCTCCTTCTCCTCCTCCTCCTCCCCTCGGCGGCCGGCTGAGTTAACCCCGGCGCCGGCTCCCCGGGCGAGGCCGCCGCTGAGCCCGCCGCTGAGCCCGCCGCGCCCGGCCCCGGCGACCGAGCCTCCGCAGCCCCGCGGCGCAGGGAGCGGCCGAGCCGCGGCCCCCGGGTCCGAGAGCCCGGGGCGGGCGCCTGCTCATTCCTCCCTCCGCTCGGGGGCGGCGGCCCGGGGCGCGCGGGAGCAGCCGCGCCTCGGGCGGGCAGAGGTCAGCCCCGTCTCCTTCCTCCCCGGCCGCCGCGGGGGCCTCCGCCGCGCAGCCTCCGGTCGCTCGCCGCTGCTCGCTCTGGCGGGCGGCGGCGGCGGCAGCGGGAGAGGCAGCGCGTCCACGCGGCCCGGTCCTCCTCCGGCGGCCCCCCAGGCCGGGAGGGCGCGGGGCAGCCGGGGGCCGACACCGTTGGGCACACGCCTGGGCGGATGGTGCGGGCCGACCTGCGGCCCCGACTCGCGAGTGGGCGTCCCCGGGCGGCGGAGTGCGAGGTGCGCGCGCACGCTCCCGGCCCCGCCGCCGCCCCTCCCCCGCCCGGCTCGCCCCGCGCTCCGGCCTCGCGCCGCGGCGGGCTCCAGCGCCGGCCCTCCCGCCCGCCCCCGGCGCGCCTCGCGGAAGCGTCCTGCCGCCGCCGTCTGGGCGCGCGGTGGGTGCAGGTCCCGCGTCCACGCTGCACGGGTAACTTCACCCGTGACAGGCTTTGCTATCGTTAGCTCGACCTAGCGTTTGGGGCGGGGGTGGGGAGGGCTCAGGTCCCCAAGGCTTCGCTGCAGTCGAGAGTTCCGGGGACTAAAGGGATCTGATAGCCAAGGTTAACGTTTAGTCTTGCTCTGTGGAAATCATGTCTTCAGTTATGGACTATTGATCCCTAGGGCCCAACGACTAGGTCTCCAACTTCTTCCTGGCAGCCAGTGTGCAGGTCGTTGGGCACTCAAGGCTCAGCTTTCCGGCTTCCTTGGTAGCTCAGTGGTAAAGAGTTGGCCTGCCAATGCAGGAGACAGGAATTCGATCCCTGATCTGGGAAGATCCCACATGCAGCGGAGAAACTAAGCCCGTGAGCCGCAACTGTTGAACCTGTGCTCTGGAGCCTCAGAGCTGCAACTATTGAGGTCCTTGTGCCCTAGAGCCTAAGTTCCACAAGAAGAAAAAAGTCAGGGGAACTAGAAGCCTGCTCACCTCAACTAGAGTAGCCCCCACTCCCTGCAACTAGAGAGGAGCCTGTGGCAGCAGTGAAAACCCAGAATAGCGCCGCCCCCTCCCAAAAAAGGCTCAGCTATCTCTATGGTGCTTGGCTCTGCTAAAAATGGCGACTTCCTGTTTAGTTGCCCCGGGTCAAACGTCTCCGACAGGGGCCCTTATGAACCCCACTGGACATTCAGTTTCTAGAAGACATGATCTTCACATTCCTCGTCACCACCCCTCCTGCAAAAGAGCCAATAAGTATAAAGGAGGACGTTCTAACGCCCCCCAAAGACTAACAATATCGTTTAGATTCAGAAAAGCAACCTGAGTTGACTGTTACTGATAGTGCTGAAAACCAGGTTGTGACTGGGACTTTGCTAGTGGTCCAGTGGTTAAGAATCTGCCTTGCAATCAGGGGGCATGGGTTCAGTCCCTGGTCTGGGAAGATTCCATGTGCCTCAGGGCAATTAGGGGAGCCTAAGCCAGTGTGCCCTAGAGCCTGTGCTCCACAACAAGAGAAGCCACGGCAATAAGAAGCCCAGCACCACAAACTAGACAGTGGCCCTACTCACCACAAATAGAGAAAGCCTGAGAGCGCAATGAAGGCCTGGCACAGCCCAAAAAAAGACACAGTTTTTTTAAAAAGAACCATGTTGTGATAAAGGCCAAAAATTTATGTGTGATATTCAAATATTCCCACTTACAATTTACTTTGAGATTGTGTTTGATATTAAGATGTCATTCCCGATACGCGACCTGAGGGATGACCCGGAATTGGAGAGGAGTCCCTGGAGTGGCAAGGACAAAAGGTCAGCCTTAGTTAAAAATCAAGCGAAAAATGCTCATGTTCGCTGGCACAATTGAAAGTACATTCCAGTCTGCACTATTTTCCAGAAGCTCTGCATATCTAACTACCTACCATATGACAAAAGAAGACATTGTCATTGATTCACCAAATGAAACAAAGACATAATGTTAAGTGCCACCTCTCACCCAGTCAGGCTGGCAGCCCAATCCAAAGTGAGATTTGTGTTGGACAAGAAAAAGTCAGGGGAACTAGAAGCCTGCTCACCTCAACTAGAGAGTAGCCCCCACTCCCTGCAACTAGAGAGGAGCCTGTGGCAGCAGTGAAAACCCAGAATAGCGCCGCCCCCTCCCAAAAAAGGCTCAGCTATCTCTATGGTGCTTGGCTCTGCTAAAAATGGCGACTTCCTGTTTAGTTGCCCCGGGTCAAACGTCTCCGACAGGGGCCCTTATGAACCCCACTGGACATTCAGTTTCTAGAAGACATGATCTTCACATTCCTCGTCACCACCCCTCCTGCAAAAGAGCCAATAAGTATAAAGGAGGACGTTCTAACGCCCCCCAAAGACTAACAATATCGTTTAGATTCAGAAAAGCAACCTGAGTTGACTGTTACTGATAGTGCTGAAAACCAGGTTGTGACTGGGACTTTGCTAGTGGTCCAGTGGTTAAGAATCTGCCTTGCAATCAGGGGGCATGGGTTCAGTCCCTGGTCTGGGAAGATTCCATGTGCCTCAGGGCAATTAGGGGAGCCTAAGCCAGTGTGCCCTAGAGCCTGTGCTCCACAACAAGAGAAGCCACGGCAATAAGAAGCCCAGCACCACAAACTAGACAGTGGCCCTACTCACCACAAATAGAGAAAGCCTGAGAGCGCAATGAAGGCCTGGCACAGCCCAAAAAAAGACACAGTTTTTTTAAAAAGAACCATGTTGTGATAAAGGCCAAAAATTTATGTGTGATATTCAAATATTCCCACTTACAATTTACTTTGAGATTGTGTTTGATATTAAGATGTCATTCCCGATACGCGACCTGAGGGATGACCCGGAATTGGAGAGGAGTCCCTGGAGTGGCAAGGACAAAAGGTCAGCCTTAGTTAAAAATCAAGCGAAAAATGCTCATGTTCGCTGGCACAATTGAAAGTACATTCCAGTCTGCACTATTTTCCAGAAGCTCTGCATATCTAACTACCTACCATATGACAAAAGAAGACATTGTCATTGATTCACCAAATGAAACAAAGACATAATGTTAAGTGCCACCTCTCACCCAGTCAGGCTGGCAGCCCAATCCAAAGTGAGATTTGTGTTGGACATGAAAAAAGTGAATGTAAGAAATTCTCTGCCTTCCCAGTGTGTCTTTATAGAATGTGCCAATTTTATGAATAAGTTTCTAATGCTGGGCCTCTCTGTAAGCCAAAGGAAAAGAAACACTTGGGTTTCCAACTGTTGAGGTCATTACTTTCCATGGAAAGATCAGGAGAAATAAATAATGACTTCTGAATGAAATAGCAAGTTATATAAACCTTCAAGGATAAATATTATCTAGGTCGACAGCAAATTGTTAACCACAGAAATATCAATCATGAAACCTGCCTTAACCTAGTAGACAGTATGACTCATAGCCATTGTAGAAAACTTACCTCTGTCCCTCTTTCTTGCCCTTATCTGGTTTTCAAAATTCACTTTACCTTCAGGAGAGTAAAAACATCATTATTTAAATTAGAGGTTAGTGCTGATGTCCAAATGCAGTCTGCAATTCTAAGCCTATTAATGATGCTATCGGTTATCTTACTGTAATCCTACACCAGCATCAGAAAGTATCTGTGTGTTCTGTTCTAGAGATTAGATCCCTGTCAAATGAGTTTTAAAGATTTCTTTCTTTATTTATTTTGGTGGGGGTGGGGAGGGAGGGGAGCAGGCGGGACACTTCTATTGGTCTTTCATTTGTCCATTTTCATCCGTCTTTGTTCTTTGGCCCATGTGGGCCTCCCATCACGGTGGCCTCTGTTGTCGCAGAGCACCGGCTCTGGGCACATGCACTCCAGAGCTCTGGCTCAGTGATTGGACACATCAGTCCAGCCACTCCGTGGCACATGGGATCTTCCCAGGCCAGGGATCGAACCGGCGCCCCTTGCACTGCAAGGCGGTGTCCTTACCCACTGGACCACCAGGGAAGCCCTCAAATGAGTTTTAAAAGAATCAATATTGTTTTTCTGGTTTTTAAAAGCAATTCAAAATATATATTCATTAATGGACCACAAGTATATAAAATTATGCATCTGTAAACAAAGTTCTGTAAAAGTAAAATAAAAATAATTATTAAAAATTGCATATAAAAATTTAACGGGAATATATGAAAAAGACTAGCTGTTGTGTTAAGATGGTATTATATATGGATTTTCTTCATGAGTTTTATAATTAAATAAAAATGTTTAAATAAACTGATATTTGAGAAAGTTAAAGTCAAATTTAATAGTGAACAGTTGTGTCAAGATGAACACTGTTTGAGGACAATCAAAGCAATGAATAAGTTTCTAATGCTGGCCTCTCTGTAAGCCAAAGGAAAAGAAACACTTGGGTTTCCAACTGTTGAGGTCATTACTTTCCATGGAAAGATCAGGAGAAATAAATAATGACTTCTGAATGAAATAGCAAGTTATATAAACCTTCAAGGATAAATATTATCTAGGTCGACAGCAAATTGTTAACCACAGAAATACCAATCATGAAACCTGCCTTAACCTAGTAGACAGTATGACTCATAGCCATTGTAGAAAACTTACCTCTGTCCCTCTTTCTTGCCCTTATCTGGTTTTCAAAATTCACTTTACCTTCAGGAGAGTAAAAACATCATTATTTAAATTAGAGGTTAGTGCTGATGTCCAAATGCAGTCTGCAATTCTAAGCCTATTAATGATGCTATCGGTTATCTTACTGTAATCCTACACCAGCATCAGAAAGTATCTGTGTGTTCTGTTCTAGAGATTAGATCCCTGTCAAATGAGTTTTAAAGATTTCTTTCTTTATTTATTTTGGTGGGGGTGGGGAGGGAGGGGAGCAGGCAGGCCACTTCTATTGGTCTTTCATTTGTCCATTTTCATCCATCTTTGTTCTTTGGCCCGTGTGGGCCTCCCATCACGGTGGCCTCTGTTGTCGCAGAGCACCGGCTCTGGGCACATGCACTCCAGAGCTCTGGCTCGGTAATTGGACACATCAGTCCAGCCGCTCCGCGGCACGTGGGATCTTCCCAGGCCAGGGATCGAACCGGCGCCCCTTGCACTGCAAGGTGGTGTCCTTACCCACTGGACCACCAGGGAAGACCTCAAATGAGTTTTAAAAGAATCAATATTGTTTTTCTGGTTTTAAAAGCAATTCAAAATATATATTCATTAATGGACCACAAGTATATAAAATTATGCATCTGTAAACAAAGTTCTGTAAAAGTAAAATAAAAATAATTATTAAAAATTGCATATAAAAATTTAACGGGAATATATGAAAAAGACTAGCTGTTGTGTTAAGATGGTATTATATATGGATTTTCTTCATGAGTTTTATAATTAAATAAAAATGTTTAAATAAACTGATATTTGAGAAAGTTAAAGTCAAATTTAAAATAGGTGGACACAGTTGTGTCAAGATGAACACGTTTGAGAACAATCAAAGCAGAGCACACATGAAATATAATATATATATATATATATACATATATATATATATATATATATATACATACATATATATATATAGGCTTCCTAGGTGGCCTGGGAAGAGGTAAAGTGGTAAAGAACCCACCTGCCAGTGCAGGAGACATAAGATACATGGATTCGATCCCTTAGTCAGATCCCCTAGAGGAGGAAATGGCAACCCACTCCAGTATTCTTGCCTGCAGAATCCCCAAAACAGAGGAGCCTGGTGGATTACAGTCCATGGGGTCGCAAGAGTCGGACACTAAGCACACACCAAGACATAGACAAGATTCCAAAATGGCAGATAAATTTCCCTCTTATAAATCCATATAAATTAATATTTTAGGAAATGGAAATTATTAAATTCCTAATAAAATTTACCCTAACACTTCAGATTTATAAGACCATTACTGAGATCCACTTATGTATTATAATGTAAAAGCTCTTTGTTCAATCATACCTTTTCCATTATTGAAACAATTTAACATCTATTACACACACACCATCTAGCTCTGTTTTCAGTGAAACTGAAGTCACATACTAGAGAGTAAAAATAGCTAGTATGCAAAAAGAAGCTTTTGATTTACTTATATAACCTGTTCCTTCTTAGTTTCAACTGCTTCCCAAAGTGTACAAGAAAGATGTTACAAGAGAAATTTACAAGACATCACCATTAAATGTGTAGAGAAACAACCAAGTTTTGGCCAGCTCCTTCCGCTCTTGCATTCTTCTGTGAAGTCTTTTTCCTTGAGGTCAGGTATCCCTGAACATCTGAAGTTCAATGTTATGACACTCTCAAGTTAGCTCGCTGTAAGTCAGGATAGGGGCTTCCTTGCTGGCTCAGTGGGAGAAGAATTCGCCTGCCAGTGCAGGAGATGCAGATTCCATTCCTGGATTGGGAAGATCACCTGGAGAAGGAAGTAGCAATCACTTCCGTATTCTTGCATGGGAAATTCCATGGACAGAAAAGCCTGGTGGGCTATAGTCCATGGGGTCACAAATGAGTTGGGCACAACTTGGCAACTAAACAAGTTGGGAGAGTCAGAAAAAGCTTCACCTGTCACTCTGAGCCAAAGTTGTTGAGGCTCATTGGCTTATAAAAGATACATCTGTTGAAGGACTACCTGTAATACAGCCTCTACCACGCGCTAGAGGTTTGGAGAAGCCAGAATGCCTGTTTCAATGAACTCACAATCTGGTGTGGGGAGATAGGTGAGCACTGACAATTACCTGACAGGGAAGAGAGCAGTTAGACTAAAGCCTCGAGGGCTCCTGGGTTCACTGAAAGGGCAGCAAAGTGAGGGTTAGGGAGATTGGGAGTGTATCGGTGATGGTTCCTACATCACGTGTTTGAGGTGAGCCTTTACCCAGCAGGGAAGAAGGCAAGTGTTCCAACATAGACAACAGAATTGCACAGGTTATCCATGGCTGCTTGTTCCTACCACTTAACCAGAAACTTCTGTGCCTTAATCTTCCAGTAAATAGCTTGCCTGAGCCTAAACCCTCAGTACTCTTGAAGCATGCATACTTGCTCAATCACTCACTTGTGTCTAACTTTTTGTAACGCCAAGGACTGTACCCTGCCAGGCTCCTCTGTCCATGGGGTTTCCCAGACAAGAATACTAGAGGAGTTTCCATGCCCTCCTTCAGGGGATCTTCCCGACTCAGGGATGGAACCTCTCTCTCCTGCATTGGCAGGTACATTCTTTACCACTGAGCCACCTGAAAAACCCAATACTCTTGAAGAGGGAAAATGAAATTTCCAAATTTTAGAAAAACATGTGACTATGTAAACACATGACTAGGATCTCTCCTGGTGCCTAAGACAGGGCCAAGCAATGAGGAAGCCAGAGGCTTCAGCATCACTGGATGAATAGTAAATCTTTTTCTGTGAACCCAACCATACCTAAGGCTAGGTCATTCTTTGCTGGCTCAGTGGGTGAAGAATTCGCCTGCCAGTCCAGGAGATGCAGATTCCATTCCTGGATTGGGAAGATCACCTGGAGAAGGAAGTAGCAATCACTTCCGTATTCTTGCATGGGAAATTCCATGGACAGAAAAGCCTGGTGGGCTATAGTCCATGGGGTCACAAATGAGTTGGGCACAACTTGGCAACTAAACAAGTTGGGAGAGTCAGAAAAAGCTTCACCTGTCACTCTGAGCCAAAGTTGTTGAGGCTCATTGGCTTATAAAAGATACATCTGTTGAAGGACTACCTGTAATACAGCCTCTACCACGCGCTAGAGGTTTGGAGAAGCCAGAATGCCTGTTTCAATGAACTCACAATCTGGTGTGGGGAGATAGGTGAGCACTGACAATTACCTGACAGGGAAGAGAGCAGTTAGACTAAAGCCTCGAGGGCTCCTGGGTTCACTGAAAGGGCAGCAAAGTGAGGGTTAGGGAGATTGGGAGTGTATCGGTGATGGTTCCTACATCACGTGTTTGAGGTGAGCCTTTACCCAGCAGGGAAGAAGGCAAGTGTTCCAACATAGACAACAGAATTGCACAGGTTATCCATGGCTGCTTGTTCCTACCACTTAACCAGAAACTTCTGTGCCTTAATCTTCCAGTAAATAGCTTGCCTGCGCCCAAACCCTCAGTACTCTTGAAGCATGCATACTTGCTCAATCACTCACTTGTGTCTAACTTTTTGTAACGCCAAGGACTGTACCCTGCCAGGCTCCTCTGTCCATGGGGTTTCCCAGACAAGAATACTAGAGGAGTTTCCATGCCCTCCTTCAGGGGATCTTCCCGACTCAGGGATGGAACCTCTCTCTCCTGCATTGGCAGGTACATTCTTTACCACTGAGCCACCTGAAAAACCCAATACTCTTGAAGAGGGAAAATGAAATTTCCAAATTTTAGAAAAACATGTGACTATGTAAACACATGACTAGGATCTCTCCTGGTGCCTAAGACAGGGCCAAGCAATGAGGAAGCCAGAGGCTTCAGCATCACTGGATGAATAGTAAATCTTTTTCTGTGAACCCAACCATACCTAAGGCTAGGTCATTCTTTGAACTTCTGAGTCACACAAGCCTGTAAATTTCTTTTGCAGTCATAATTAGTTTCTGTGACTTGCAATGTAAAGCTTTGACTAATACACAGTATGTCTTTGCATGGAAGTGCTGCGGCTACCTTTAGGATATGAAGCATCAGTAGTTTTACAGGTGTAAAGGATCCGGGACCAGAAGGAAACCACTCTTTAAGGCAACCAACAGGTTTGGGCCAGGGACCAAAGTGGAGAGAAGGCCTAAAATGGAAAGGGCTCAACGGAAATGATAGCAAAGGTAACTCAAACCAAGCAGGCCCTATTGTTGTTATTTAATCTCTAAATCACGTCTGACTCTTTTTTTCAGTCCCATGGTCTGTAACCAACTAGGCTCCTCTGTCCATGGCATTTCCCAGGCAAGAAAATTGCAGTGGGTTGTACACCAGGCTGTTGTATTCTAATGGAACACTCCCTACCTATCCTGACCCACTGCAGGAAAACGGGGCCAAAGGAAAAGAGTTGCCCCTAGCACACACCATGTTCATTCTCCTTCCTCCAACCTTTTCACAGGTTCTTCCCACCTTTTTCACCTGCCAACTCCTGTTCATCCTGATGCCCATTATAAAAACAATCATTCATATTTAATGAATCCCAACTATGAGGGGAGCACTATCACATATATGATCTCATTTAATTCTCATAACAACTCTATGAGGTATGCATTTTTACTTTAATCTTATGGATGAAGAAATAAACATAAGGAAGACTTCCAAATTCACACAGGTCAATGGGAAAGGCAGGATTAGGTCCAGGATTCTCCAGTTCCAGAGCCATGATTCTTCTCATCCTATGCAGCTGCTTTTCATACTTCCTTTATCTTCTGATATCTAGAACATAGTATAGCAATGGCAGAGAGTGGAGGCTCAATAGTGTTTAATGAATGAACATATGAATCAGTGATACCTATTGTCAAAAATACTGCCTTGAGTGGATTAAAAATAACTTTTGGGGGGTCCCTTCACATTCAGGAGTGAGCTACCTGATTGGTGATTACTATTACATTCATTGGCTGAATGGAACTAATCTATTAAAAATCCTTCCATTTACTGAGGATTCACTCTCTTGTGCAGTCAGTGCAATGATCTCTTATACACGTCTGCTCTGTAGATCCAGCATTGCCCTTTGATGGGCTATTCTGAGGCCAAATTTTATGGGAGTGAGGGATTGGCTGAGAGTGTCTGAAGCCTTTTTGGAGTACAGATCCAGAACCTTGTTCTTTATTAGCTTATCTGTAATACAGCTAACATTAAAAAAAAAACAACCCTCCCCTTGACTATCTTCTATGTCTTACTTGATTCAAAACCAGTTGGGGGGGGCTTCCCTGGTGGTCCAGTGGGTAAGGACACTGCCTTGCAGTGCAAGGGGCACTGGTTGGATCCCTGGCCTGGGAAGATCTTGCACGCCGTGGAGCGGCTGGACCAATGTGTCCAATTAATGAGCCGGAGACTCTTTTTCAGTCCCATGGTCTGTAACCAACTAGGCTCCTCTGTCCATGGCATTTCCCAGGCAAGAAAATGCAGTGGGTTGTACACCAGGCTGTTGTATTCTAATGGAACACTCCCTACCTATCCTGACCCACTGCAGGAAAACGGGGCCAAAGGAAAAGAGTTGCCCCTAGCACACACCATGTTCATTCTCCTTCCTCCAACCTTTTCACAGGTTCTTCCCACCTTTTTCACCTGCCAACTCCTGTTCATCCTGATGCCCATTATAAAAACAATCATTCATATTTAATGAATCCCAACTATGAGGGGAGCACTATCACATATATGATCTCATTTAATTCTCATAACAACTCTATGAGGTATGCATTTTTACTTTAATCTTATGGATGAAGAAATAAACATAAGGAAGACTTCCAAATTCACACAGGTCAATGGGAAAGGCAGGATTAGGTCCAGGATTCTCCAGTTCCAGAGCCATGATTCTTCTCATCCTATGCAGCTGCTTTTCATACTTCCTTTATCTTCTGATATCTAGAACATAGTATAGCAATGGCAGAGAGTGGAGGCTCAATAGTGTTTAATGAATGAACATATGAATCAGTGATACCTATTGTCAAAAATACTGCCTTGAGGGGATTAAAACTAACTATTGGGGTGGCACTTCACATTCAGGAGTGAGCTACCTGATTGGTGATTACTATTACATTCATTGGCTGAATGGAACTAATCTATTAAAAATCCTTCCATTTACTGAGGATTCACTCTCTTGTGCAGTCAGTGCAATGATCTCTTATACACGTCTGCTCTGTAGATCCAGCATTGCCCTTTGATGGGCTATTCTGAGGCCAAATTTTATGGGAGTGAGGGATTGGCTGAGAGTGTCTGAAGCCTTTTTGGAGTACAGATCCAGAACCTTGTTCTTTATTAGCTTATCTGTAATACAGCTAACATTAAAAAAAAAACAACCCTCCCCTTGACTATCTTCTATGTCTTACTTGATTCAAAACCAGTTGGGGGGGGCTTCCCTGGTGGTCCAGTGGGTAAGGACACTGCCTTGCAGTGCAAGGGGCACTGGTTGGATCCCTGGCCTGGGAAGATCTTGCACGCCGTGGAGCGGCTGGACCAATGTGTCCAATTAATGAGCCGGAGCTCTGGAGCACATGCGCCCAGAGCCGATGCTCTGCGACAAGAGAGGCCACTGCGATGGGAGGTCCACATGGGCCAAAGAACAAAGATGGATGCAAATAGATAAATGAAAGACCAGTGGAAGTGGCCCACCCGCCCCCTCCTTCCCCAACCAGCCCCTCCTCCCCTCCCTCCCCAACCAGCCTTCCCCCAAAAAAAACAGTGGGGAGGGGCAGGGGCAGGGGGCAGGGGCAGAGGGACATGCAATTTACCAATCCTCTCAAATAATTAATTATGGCAAGAAGATAGATTATAGAGGTAGTGTTAGTAAGAGATAAAGCCAGAGGGTAAACATTACAAAGATTTCTGCTCAAGCTGGTGCAGTAAGGTCATACTTTGAGCTACAAACTTTAAGTCATACAAAGAGTAATGATAGTTAAAATACAGTAAGAGAAAGCCAAAACGATATAATCAAGCTCAAAAACAAAATAACCCTTTTCAGAGATCAGAAATGGAACTGAATCAGAAAGCACTTAGTGAGTCTGAAGCCACAGGCCCACTGAGATCTAAAGTTCAAAAGCCAAGATGTGTGTCTTCTGCAAACTGACAACTAAAGAGGCTCCAAACAAGGTGGAGGACAGGCTTAATTATGGAAGCCAGGAACTTGTGAGAGGAGGCTGAAAATAAACTTCTGCCAGCCCGCTGCCTGGGGAGGCAGAAGGATACAGACACAGCCTTAGAATCAGGAGCTGAGCCAAGCAACTAGTTCTGCAATATCCCCAACACCACTGTAGGGTAAGAACACCAAAATGCCAACAGTAGTCCTGATTCCAGAACAAAAGTTGAGGAAGGCAACTGGAAGCAAAAATCACTGAGCATAAAGAGGTAAGCGGAAAGTGGGGCTTGAGGACAAAGCACCCTAAATTCAAATAAGACAGAAAAAAGCAAATAAAAACTTTTCTCTCAAAATAAGCCTGACCACCAAATTCCAAAATGTACAGATGTCTTAATACTAAGAAAGATGCCCCACAAAATGAACACTCACAATATGAACTTACTCCAAATAAAATTAACATTATGGTATTGTCCTCAGACAGTAAAGAATCTATCTATAATGTGGGAGACCTGGGTTCTATTCCTGGGTCAGGAAGATGCCATGGAGGAGGGCATGGCAGCCCACTCCAGTATTCTTGCCTGGAGAATCCCAGGGACAGAAGAGCCTGGTGGGCCACAGTACACGGGGTCACAGAGAGCCAGACACAACTGAGGGACTAACGCTTTCACTTTTCATTGTGGGATTTAAAGAGTTTTTAAATTAACATTTTTGCGTTATCAAAGTGATAAATGAAGGCATAGCACCCATTTTAAAAGGAAAAGAAATTAGGAAACAGATACAAGTGGCATAAAGAATAGGTAAATATGGAAAAAAACTGATAGAAATCTTGAAAATAAAATCTCATTGAGATTTTTTTTTTTAAAGCAGTAGACGGGGTTAACCCTGGAGCTGGCCAAAGATGAAGAGAAAAAGTAATTCACCCAAAACACACTAGAGAAGAATTCACTCAGAACATAATACAGAAAAATAAAGATAATTAAAAATGTGAAAAACTGATACTCATGAGATTGTATTGAATGACTTCCACATAATGTTGAAAAAACTTGAACTTTTATGAGAATTGGTCTAAATAAACAAGATGTGTGTCTTCTGCAAACTGACAACTAAAGAGGCTCCAAACAAGGTGGAGGACAGGCTTAATTATGGAAGCCAGGAACTTGTGAGAGGAGGCTGAAAATAAACTTCTGCCAGCCCGCTGCCTGGGGAGGCAGAAGGATACAGACACAGCCTTAGAATCAGGAGCTGAGCCAAGCAACTAGTTCTGCAATATCCCCAACACCACTGTAGGGTAAGAACACCAAAATGCCAACAGTAGTCCTGATTCCAGAACAAAAGTTGAGGAAGGCAACTGGAAGCAAAAATCACTGAGCATAAAGAGGTAAGCGGAAAGTGGGGCTTGAGGACAAAGCACCCTAAATTCAAATAAGACAGAAAAAAGCAAATAAAAACTTTTCTCTCAAAATAAGCCTGACCACCAAATTCCAAAATGTACAGATGTCTTAATACTAAGAAAGATGCCCCACAAAATGAACACTCACAATATGAACTTACTCCAAATAAAATTAACATTATGGTATTGTCCTCAGACAGTAAAGAATCTATCTATAATGTGGGAGACCTGGGTTCTATTCCTGGGTCAGGAAGATGCCATGGAGGAGGGCATGGCAGCCCACTCCAGTATTCTTGCCTGGAGAATCCCAGGGACAGAAGAGCCTGGTGGGCCACAGTACAGGAGGTCACAGAGAGCCAGACACAACTGAGGGACTAACGCTTTCACTTTTCATTGTGGGATTTAAAGAGTTTTTAAATTAACATTTTTGCGTTATCAAAGTGATAAATGAAGGCATAGCACCCATTTTAAAAGGAAAAGAAATTAGGAAACAGATACAAGTGGCATAAAGAATAGGTAAATATGGAAAAAAACTGATAGAAATCTTGAAAATAAAATCTCATTGAGATTTTTTTTTTTAAAGCAGTAGACGGGGTTAACCCTGGAGCTGGCCAAAGATGAAGAGAAAAAGTAATTCACCCAAAACACACTAGAGAAGAATTCACTCAGAACATAATACAGAAAAATAAAGATAATTAAAAATGTGAAAAAACTGATACTCATGAGATTGTATTGAATGACTTCCACATATGTCTCATAAGAGTTCCTGAAAGAAAAACAAGAAACTGAAGAGAAGAATGGATAAGTTATACTTTAAAATGAAGAAAGGACTGAAGGTTTTCTAATCAAAGCATCAGAACACCATGTGTACTGAGCAAGATAAATAAAAGTAAATGAACACTTTGGTAACATTATAGTGAAAATACAGGGAAATAAGGATAAAGATAAAACTTCAAGTTATCAAGGGGAAAATACTGATTAGTACAGACAGTCTATAAAATAGAGTTCTCAAAAGCAACAACAGAAACAAGAAAACAATTGAGTATCTTAGAAGTACTGAATGGAACACTATCAACCAAGAATTTGATTTCCAGATAAACTACCATTTCAGGAAAGGACAGAACAAAGACACTTTCAATCATAAAAGACAAGGGAATTTTCCACCCACAGACCTAAACTAAAAGAACTATTAAAGAATGTATTTCCCCCAATGAGAAAATTAAGCCCACAGGGAAAACAGAGGATACAGAATATTCTAGTGAAGAAAGAAATTAATAAATTAATTAAAATAACTAGGAGTATGGGATTAATAGATACAAACTACCATACATAAAGTAGATAAGCAACAAGAATTTACTATATAACCCAGGGAACTATACTCAATATCTTATAGCAAACAATAATGAAAAATAATCTGAAAAAATACAGATGTTAACTAAATCACTTTGCTCAAACAAACACAATATTGTAAATCAACTATACTTCAATTAAAATAATTATAATAATGACTTTAATATTAAAGAAGGAGGAAAGAAATGGTTACAATGGGTAGTTAAACATGCTAAGACCTTTGTCATGTTTGGAAAAAGAATAAAAATAATGAGTGTGTCTGAATGCTTTGTCTATAAGATAGTTCATATTAATAAAAAACTGATCTAGATCTTCTTCCTTTTTTTAAATTTATTTTTTATTTTTTACAGAATTTTGTTGTTTACTGCCACAATCTAGAGCTTCTAAGCCTGAAGAGAAAAGAGTAGCAATGGATGGGGAGATTTGATAGGGAAAATTGATCATTCAATAGAAGGAAGAAAAGAAGAAAAAAGCATGTCAAACAAACACACAAATAGAATAGTAGAATTAAATCCTCTTATCAGCAAGCATGATAACTAAACAGATTTAAGTTACTTATAAAAAACAGATTATCAGATTGCTTTAAAATAATATTCAGGCATATAACACTAATTTAAAAAAATGCACAAAACTAAACCAAAACTAAAGATAAAACTTCAAGTTATCAAGGGGAAAATACTGATTAGTACAGACAGTCTATAAAATAGAGTTCTCAAAAGCAACAACAGAAACAAGAAAACAATTGAGTATCTTAGAAGTACTGAATGGAACACTATCAACCAAGAATTTGATTTCCAGATAAACTACCATTTCAGGAAAGGACAGAACAAAGACACTTTCAATCATAAAAGACAAGGGAATTTTCCACCCACAGACCTAAACTAAAAGAACTATTAAAGAATGTATTTCCCCCAATGAGAAAATTAAGCCCACAGGGAAAACAGAGGATACAGAATATTCTAGTGAAGAAAGAAATTAATAAATTAATTAAAATAACTAGGAGTATGGGATTAATAGATACAAACTACCATACATAAAGTAGATAAGCAACAAGAATTTACTATATAACCCAGGGAACTATACTCAATATCTTATAGCAAACAATAATGAAAAATAATCTGAAAAAATACAGATGTTAACTAAATCACTTTGCTCAAACAAACACAATATTGTAAATCAACTATACTTCAATTAAAATAATTATAATAATGACTTTAATATTAAAGAAGGAGGAAAGAAATGGTTACAATGGGTAGTTAAACATGCTAAGACCTTTGTCATGTTTGGAAAAAGAATAAAAATAATGAGTGTGTCTGAATGCTTTGTCTATAAGATAGTTCATATTAATAAAAAACTGATCTAGATCTTCTTCCTTTTTTTAAATTTATTTTTTATTTTTTACAGAATTTTGTTGTTTACTGCCACAATCTAGAGCTTCTAAGCCTGAAGAGAAAAGAGTAGCAATGGATGGGGAGATTTGATAGGGAAAATTGATCATTCAATAGAAGGAAGAAAAGAAGAAAAAAGCATGTCAAACAAACACACAAATAGAATAGTAGAATTAAATCCTCTTATCAGCAAGCATGATAACTAAACAGATTTAAGTTACTTATAAAAAACAGATTATCAGATTGCTTTAAAATAATATTCAGGCATATAACACTAATTTAAAAAAATGCACAAAACTAAACCACAGAAATACTGCATAAAAGGGATTTTTAAAAGGAAATCATCAAAATAATGTCAAAAGGAAGTTGATGAAGCATTATTAATATGAGACAAAAAGTATTTTGAATCAAATGTACTCATAAAAATATAGAGGATCAGTACCAAGAAGCTGAATGTATCTAATAATACAGTTTTCAATTACAGAAAGCAAAACCACCAGGATTACATAGAGAAACTGACCAGCCCACCGTCTGAGTGGGAGATTTTAACAACTATCAGACACGACTAGTAGCTTGGTGCAAACATCATTGCGGTTTAGGACTGTGTATTTTAAATCATTATAACTTGGCTCAAACATATCTTTATTAATCAAAATAAGAACCATTACCATCAACACATTTTTGCCAATGAGAAATAAGTGTGTTTATTCCTGTAGCATAAAAATCTGTGCTTCACTGTGGTACACATATACAATGGAATATTTCTCAGCCATTAAAAAGAAATGCATTTGAATCAGTCCTAATAAGGTGGATGACCTAGAACCTACTATACAGAGTGAAGTCAGAAAGAGAAAGATAAATATTGTATACTAACATATATATATGGAATCTAGAAAGATGGTGCTGATAAATGTATATGCAGGGCAGAAATGGAGAAACAGACATAGAGAACAGACCTATGGACGTTGTGGGGAGGAAGGAACAGGCGAGATACATGGAAAGAGTAACATGGAAACTTAAATTACCATATGTAAATGGGACAGTCAATGTGAATATGCTGTAAGACTAAGGGAACTCACACAGGGGCTATGTAACAACCTAGAGGGATGGGATGGGGAGGGAGATGGAAGGGAAGTTCAAGTGGGAGGGATCATGTGTATACCTATGACTGATTGGGGTTTATGTATAGCAGTAAACAACAAAGCTCTGTAAAAGAAATATAAATTAATTTTTAAAAAATCTGTGCTTCAGGATTCAATGAACTCTTGGAAAGCATTTTCTGGCTCCTGCTGACTGTGGAAGCATTTTCCCTGCAAAAAGTTGTTGAGATGCTTGAAGAAGCGGTGGTTGGTGAGAGGTCAGGTCAATATGGCAGATGAAGGAAAGCTTCTTTGTAGCCTATTTGTAAAACTTTTGAAGCACTGGTGTGCAACATGCTGTTGGGCATTGTCCTGGAGAAGAACTGGGCCTTTCTGTTGACCAAAACAGGTGTTGCAGTATTCGGTGCACCTCATCAATTTGCTAGCATACTTCTCAGAGGAAATGGTTTCACTGTGATTCAGAAGGCTGCAGTGGATCAGACCAGCAGATTTAAGAATGCATTCCAGTATCAAACGGCAAAGTTCAACAATGCAAAATCACAATTACTTTTGCACCAACCTAATTGATCAAGTAAACCAAAAAAAAAAAGTAATAGGTATTGAATCATGAGGGGCCTCTAAGAGGCTACATTAAGGCTACCTTGGGTTTTATTCTGAGAGCAATAGGAAGTCATTAAAGGATTTTAAAGAGTAATGATTAGATCAGATGTCCTTTTTTAGAAGGATCCCTCTGGCTATAAAATGGAGAATGGACTTTGGGGGTGATCAGACTACATAAAGACAAGAGGACCATTTAAAAAATTTTTTCCTACCCTCTAGCCAAGAGATATTAATGACTTGAACTACGGTAATGTCATTGGTAAAGGAAAAGAGCAGACATTTCAAGGGACATTCAGATAGCATTGATGATCAAATGGCAGAGGAGGGGAATCAAAGATAACATCTATATGTGTGTCCTACAAAACCTGATGCATAGGAAGGAAGTAGAGGAGCAGGGTTTTACCAGAGTAGGGGGAGGGAGTGGGGATGGTGGGGAAAGGTGGAGATAGGCTTTCTTGTTTCTGATTATGCTACTTAACGCTCAGCCTGTCAATTGTGACAGGTTCATTCAACGAACCATTCAAACTGGTTCATTAAAAAGTTAAACTAGAGCTTCTTTGGTGGTCCAGTGGGTGGAGAGTTGGCCTTGCAGTGTAGGGGGAACTGGTTTGAGCCCTGGCCCAGGAAGATCCCACTTGCTGCGGAGGGGTGGTGGGATCCAATTAGGTGCCAGCGCTCTGGAATGCATGCGCCCAGTGCTGGCGCTCTGCAGTGAGAGAGGTCACTGCAATGGGAGGTCCACACATGCCAGAGAATAAGAAGATCGATGAAAATAAATATAAATAAAAGAGGCATGATGGGGGGAAAAAAGTTAAACTATATTAAAAAATAATTTTTTTTAAAGTTAAACTATAGAGACTTCCCTGGTGGTCCAGTGAAATTTGCCTGCAATTGCAGGGGACATGGGTTCGATTCCTGGTCTGGAAGATCCCACATGCTTTAGGGCAACTAAGTCCTTGTACTGCCTGAACACCCTAGAGACCCTGCTCTGCAACAAGATAAGCCACTGCAATAAGAAGCTTGAGCACCACAGCTAAAGAGTAACCCCATTATCTCTGCAACTAGAGAAAGTCTATGTGCTCCAATGAAGATGCAGCACAGCCAAAAATAAATAAATAATTTTTTAAAAAAAAGTTAAATTATGGACTTCTCTGGTGCTCCAGTGAAGGTGGTCTTCACTCTCAATGCCAGGGCCGCAGTCTTGATCCCTAGTATGGTGCCCCAAGGACAAAGGAACAAGGCAAACATGGAGGGTGCTGAGATGTAGGAAGAAAAAGAAATGTGGTATCCAAAGGAAGAGAAAACCAGACAAAGAAGACAAGGCAAACAAGGAGGGTCTTGGAATGCAAGAAGAGATAAACCAGACCCTTATTGTCCTTCCCTCTCCCAGGCTGTAGTTATCAGTCTACCCCTAGGCCACTCCTTGGACACTAGCTATAAAACGGATCAAGGACCCCAGTTTAGGGTCATCTCCCCCTGAGCCGTGCTATTCTAACAGGGTCTCCCAGTCTCACCACGCTAGTTCTCCCGCCCCGCTGTTCTAGCAGCGTCTCCCACTCTAACAAGGTCAGCTTTCCCTTAAGCCGGCCCACTGTACTGGCAGTGACTCTCCCATCTTCCATTCTAATAAACTTTCCTCTCATTCTGCCTTGTGTCTGGAAATTCTTTTCTAACCCGCACACAAACCACAACACCTAGTTAGGGAAGATCCTGCATGCCACGTGTATACAAGAGTATACAAATCTATTTTAAAAGGTGTCTACCAAAAATATACTATTTGTAATTTTTGATGCTTAGGGAATGTTTCAATAATCCGGGGGAAAATTATACATTAACATAGTTATACTTGAACAATATCAGGAAAATATATGTATATTTGAAATAATCATTTTCCATATAAGTCCTCTAAGATTATTTATATTTTTATTGAAGATTTTCATACTTTTCTATACATAACGAACTTTAAGACATACCTATTTGCCTAACTAACTACTACAACGTTATAAGATAGGCAGGACTTCCCTTAGTGCACAGCTGGTACTAAGAACAAGGAAATCCAATCTGTTGACCTGTGAATTTTTACAATCATAGATTTCATGGCACATAACGCCTTTTCTTCTCCTAATTGCTCTTAATTGCCTTAAACTAATTCCAAGTCTACCTTGTGTGTTTATCTTTCAGAGAACAATGATGCTCTAACTGAAGATGGGAGGGGTGTACATATTATACAGCCAAAATGAGGTTACTTATACTTGCTGGAAACTAAGGAGCTATTTTTCCAAAGGCACTTTACTCAGTAGCTTCAAGCATGAAAGAAGTTTAAAGGACTTAACAGATTTTCAATTATGAATTTTAAGGTTTTGTGTTTCTTTGACAGTCATTTCAAAATGTAAATGAGGTTAAAAGTTCCAAACAGGCTATGCAATTTCAGCCTAATATTCGAATGCATGGAGTGAAGTGTGAGCCTATAATATAGAAACAGGATTATTTGAACAGTCAAGTAACCTCTTTGGATCCTTACAGGAAATTTGAGTGGGAGTTTGCAGAGTGGAAGATTCTCGGTAGGAATAGAGCCATAAGGAGATATATAATTCCAGCATTGCCTCATAAGTGATGGCAAGGATGTGTTTTGAAAAGACAAACTCTTTTATGAGTCTGGCTTTTAAAGTGAACACTTATTTGAGCACGAATGTTGCATTACATTCACACATGGAGTCTGCTGTTTATTATGAACCATTATCTTTAATTTCAGCTCAGACCATATTGCTTCTTCAGCTGAATTTTGGGGGAACTCACGCAAAGCCCCCCCGTTAGGAAGATCCTGCATGCCACGTGTATACAAGAGTATACAAATCTATTTTAAAAGGTGTCTACCAAAAATATACTATTTGTAATTTTTGATGCTTAGGGAATGTTTCAATAATCCGGGGGAAAATTATACATTAACATAGTTATACTTGAACAATATCAGGAAAATATATGTATATTTGAAATAATCATTTTCCATATAAGTCCTCTAAGATTATTTATATTTTTATTGAAGATTTTCATACTTTTCTATACATAACGAACTTTAAGACATACCTATTTGCCTAACTAACTACTACAACGTTATAAGATAGGCAGGACTTCCCTTAGTGCACAGCTGGTACTAAGAACAAGGAAATCCAATCTGTTGACCTGTGAATTTTTACAATCATAGATTTCATGGCACATAACGCCTTTTCTTCTCCTAATTGCTCTTAATTGCCTTAAACTAATTCCAAGTCTACCTTGTGTGTTTATCTTTCAGAGAACAATGATGCTCTAACTGAAGATGGGAGGGGTGTACATATTATACAGCCAAAATGAGGTTACTTATACTTGCTGGAAACTAAGGAGCTATTTTTCCAAAGGCACTTTACTCAGTAGCTTCAAGCATGAAAGAAGTTTAAAGGACTTAACAGATTTTCAATTATGAATTTTAAGGTTTTGTGTTTCTTTGACAGTCATTTCAAAATGTAAATGAGGTTAAAAGTTCCAAACAGGCTATGCAATTTCAGCCTAATATTCGAATGCATGGAGTGAAGTGTGAGCCTATAATATAGAAACAGGATTATTTGAACAGTCAAGTAACCTCTTTGGATCCTTACAGGAAATTTGAGTGGGAGTTTGCAGAGTGGAAGATTCTCGGTAGGAATAGAGCCATAAGGAGATATATAATTCCAGCATTGCCTCATAAGTGATGGCAAGGATGTGTTTTGAAAAGACAAACTCTTTTATGAGTCTGGCTTTTAAAGTGAACACTTATTTGAGCACGAATGTTGCATTACATTCACACATGGAGTCTGCTGTTTATTATGAACCATTATCTTTAATTTCAGCTCAGACCATATTGCTTCTTCAGCTGAAGCCCTCTGCATTCAGGGGTAGTACAAGCGAAATAGTGAAGTGGGTTCTTCTCCTTTTGGGCCAGTTGCTGTATCCCTCTACCTAAAACATGATTTGGTTACCATCATGCTATATGAACATCTCTGTCTTGATGGAGAAATGCTAAAATCAGAGATTGTACTATTAAGATATTGTAGGCATGGAAGTTTAAAGAACTGATGCATTACACTTTTCTGATATTATTATTCAAAATTATAGTAACCTGTTAGTTTTAAACAGTATAAAAAAGATGAAGCCACATCAATAAAATTATAAGTCTTTATATTTCTAGTTGAACCAGATATGTATTAAAATTAAAGGGGATTTTCATTTCTGTTTTTGTGGTGGTGGCAATTTTTTTCTACAAGTCTTTGTACTTCCTGGAAGTATACATGTAAGGAAAGAGGGAAGGAAAGAACTGATGTACCAATAGATGTGAATAGAGCTGAAAATTAAACATATTACACAGAAATTACTACTACCTCTATGGCTACATTAAGATTTGAAGATAGGATCAGAACCCAACAGGACAAAAACTAATTGTATAATTTTCACAGTAGCAATGTTAATCATTTTATTAATGTAATAACAAGGGGTCTGGAAAGGTCTTTAATGCTTTCTCTCATTTTTCAGCAAAATATCTACTGTGTCCCCATAAGACACTGCCTATCCAATTTTTATGAATTGGAAGAAAATGAGTACCCCTCAAATGACTGTCTTGCTTTTTCATAAAAAATTATTCTCTGCATCTAAACTGTAATGCTCTCCTGCCTTAACTACTCTACCGGGGATGCCTATAGTCAGTGAGGAAAGCTATAGTCACAGTACCTCCTGGATCCTTACAGGAAATTTGAGTGGGAGTTTGCAGAGTGGAAGATTCTCGGTAGGAATAGAGCCATAAGGAGATATATAATTCCAGCATTGCCTCATAAGTGATGGCAAGGATGTGTTTTGAAAAGACAAACTCTTTTATGAGTCTGGCTTTTAAAGTGAACACTTATTTGAGCACGAATGTTGCATTACATTCACACATGGAGTCTGCTGTTTATTATGAACCATTATCTTTAATTTCAGCTCAGACCATATTGCTTCTTCAGCTGAAGCCCTCTGCATTCAGGGGTAGTACAAGCGAAATAGTGAAGTGGGTTCTTCTCCTTTTGGGCCAGTTGCTGTATCCCTCTACCTAAAACATGATTTGGTTACCATCATGCTATATGAACATCTCTGTCTTGATGGAGAAATGCTAAAATCAGAGATTGTACTATTAAGATATTGTAGGCATGGAAGTTTAAAGAACTGATGCATTACACTTTTCTGATATTATTATTCAAAATTATAGTAACCTGTTAGTTTTAAACAGTATAAAAAAGATGAAGCCACATCAATAAAATTATAAGTCTTTATATTTCTAGTTGAACCAGATATGTATTAAAATTAAAGGGGATTTTCATTTCTGTTTTTGTGGTGGTGGCAATTTTTTTCTACAAGTCTTTGTACTTCCTGGAAGTATACATGTAAGGAAAGAGGGAAGGAAAGAACTGATGTACCAATAGATGTGAATAGAGCTGAAAATTAAACATATTACACAGAAATTACTACTACCTCTATGGCTACATTAAGATTTGAAGATAGGATCAGAACCCAACAGGACAAAAACTAATTGTATAATTTTCACAGTAGCAATGTTAATCATTTTATTAATGTAATAACAAGGGGTCTGGAAAGGTCTTTAATGCTTTCTCTCATTTTTCAGCAAAATATCTACTGTGTCCCCATAAGACACTGCCTATCCAATTTTTATGAATTGGAAGAAAATGAGTACCCCTCAAATGACTGTCTTGCTTTTTCATAAAAAATTATTCTCTGCATCTAAACTGTAATGCTCTCCTGCCTTAACTACTCTACCGGGGATCCCTATAGTCAGTGAGGAAAGCTATAGTCACAGTACCTCCTGGATATCAGGTTCATTTAGGTTGATATAATCAGAGGAGTGGAAATTTCTCATACAAATAAAAGCAGAGGAGAGGAGTAACCATTACCTCTGGGGTAAGCATTCAAACTAAATATTACATAAATATAGAAAAAAGAACATCAGAGAGCAGTCTAAATAAACCCTGGAGGGAAGACAGACCAAGGGGCACAGAGCTGCAAGTCAATTATGGGTAAGTGACACAGAGGTTCCAAGTTGTAAACTTTCCATAAATGAGATGTGTCTCTTGGGGATACTGTGGCACAGCACAAGCAGAGAATTATCTTTATTTCTAATGAAATAACCAAACAGTCTGGGAGCATTTAAATCCCAAGATTTCACTGAAGCATTCATTCATTCAACTAATTTATTATTATCATCATCCTCACCATCGTTGGTGTCATGCATTCTTCACTTTTTTTCTGTTAGCCAGAGAGATGAACAACTCTCATTTGATTGACCAATTCCAGGGTTCTCATTTCTGGCTGAAGATCATAATCACCTATAGAAGTGAGTTTAATCTGCAAGGCCCAGTCCCTTCCCTAAGCTACGAAATGAAAGGGGGAAGGCCATGGGCTATATAATGAACCCTAAGACAGTTCTCTGGCACAAAAGTCTTCTGCAGCGTCCTGGTTGTTATGAAGGCCAAGTTCACTGCTCACCACACAACAAACCAATAAAATCAGACATAAGGTGTTGAAAGGAATATGACCTTATGTGGAAAGCGAGCTGACCAAGAAACCATTCGACAGCAGACTAATGTCTTAAAATAACCATCTTGTTGGGGTCCCTATACCAGATTCTTTTATAGAACACAGAGAGGGAGGAGTTGGGGAAGTAAAAAGGCCATTTTCTCGCAAATATTTCCTGGAATTGCCAACCTTTGGGAGGGGATGTGCTAATCCCTTTTATTCATACAGCCATTCACAGGTAGGCAGGGTCTGATTATCTCTCTGAGAGCTGAACGAAAGCACTTTTAGTGTAACTGTCAGGCAGAGGGGTAGGGTTCCCTGAGGCAGGTCATTATGCATGGTTACAATAACAAAAGGAATGAAAAGCAAAGGTTAAAGTCAAAGAAACAGAGAATTGGCTCTTCCCTGCAACACTGCCTTCCGCATTAAGCTAGGATTTCTGGAGCTCCTGAGGAGAAACCAGGATTCCATGTTGGGTGATAAAGAAGGGTGTCTCTTGCAGGCACCCTCCACTTCCGAGAAGGCAAGTTTCCAGTGGTTACCACTGCACTGAAGGCACAAGCTTTACAAATGTCCTATTGTTTGGTGAAGGTGTAGGGCGAATGAGTCAAAAGCATTCAGGGTGGGGTGGGTGGTGGTAATTTATTCACAAGATTGCCTATAATAAATGGTTTTATTATATATATACTGCAAGAGAATGGACCCATGGCTTATCTTCCAGAATTTACAATAGCAAACACTCCAAAATATTTGGAATGAATAGTTAGATCTAGCTACTGAAGGATTAAGACTCTGCCAGATGTGAAACTTGGCTCAGGCTACTTGACTTCTCTGATCCTTAAGAAAATTAAGCTGAGACTACTTCCCTGTATGTTCTTGCAAGGACTAAAGGATAGCACATAAGAAAAACGGCTGGCACAGTGCCCAGACCGAAGATAATATTAAGAGTTAATTCACGTTTAGAACAGTAGCCCAGCCAAGTGCACCCAAGCCTTTCATTTTCCTAATTTTACCTCTTTTCTTATTTAATAAAAATGGATGTTACTACCATAATCGTCACTATCAAAACCCCAGAAAACAGGGGAGATAGGATGACAGGTCAGAGGTTACTGCTCTACAATTTTCTCAGGTAGACACTTAGGAGTTCTGATTCATTAATATTAATTAAACAACTCGTAGAGACCCGGTAGAGCACAAAGGGAAAATGGCCAACTGAGAGCTCAGCCACTTTCATACCAGCTCCTCTGCACAGAAATTAATGCCACACAAAATCAACATTTGCAGTACTCAAATACAAGACATAATTTAAAGCCCAGCTCAATGTGTCTCTCTTCCCCATTTGAGAACCTGGGGTCAGGGACAAAAGAATCATCAATCATACATCAGATGTCATCTGAAAACTCTGTATCTGTTTTGTTTTTTAAAAAATGTATCATTATTTATTTAATCAGCTTTTTCCCTATTTTTATTGTGATATAATTGACATTCATCGCTTTATAAGTTTGTTATATGACATAATAAGATATATGGCTTTACTTACATATATTGCAAATTTATTTTGCCTTTGATAATAATATCTAGCATTTAATGACTGCTTACTACTGTAGAGGTTTAGAAATGTGGTCAAGATCAAGATCAATTGGTTAGTAGGAACCAGCCCGTCCCACCCTATAGCCTAGTCTCATAACCACTGCACTGAACTGCCATGTCAAACACTAGCCTTCTCCCCAACTGGCCGAGCAGGTCTGGTCCCCATCTTGAGTTTTTATCTCATTCTGGTATCTGTTTTCCTGAGGCTGAGCGTTTCCGGTCTCTAATCATAGTAGCATCTCTCTTAGTCTGATGAATCTGTGTGATATTTACTGCTGATTCACAAGACATTTGAATTGTTGGTAACCTGGGCCTTACCCTCCCATGGTGAAAAGAATGCCGTGATTTCATGGCAGGAGTCCACTGGGGCACCTCCTCTCTGCTTATTTATTTAGGCATGCAGTCCCCAGCATGCTCCTCGACTGAGGAAACACAGCCTCTCAGGCAAATGAGAGAGTCTATTAACCAATAGCATGAGCTCTAGGAGAGAAAGAGAGTCAGGAATAAGGCAGGTTATTAGGGACATCTATTTACTGAATCGGGGCTCCAAGACTGTGGACAGTAGCTGGTAGCAAGCTGCCTCTTCCATTCTACTTGCACTGGGTGTCTTTCTCACTTTGAGGCCCAACCTAAACTCCCTCCAACAGAGGAAATTTGCTCTGGGCTTCATACTGAAGATGAAGGATAGCCTATTTTGCAAAAAATTGTAATAGTCTTAAGTAAGACATTTCAAAACATCATAACAACCACATTTCCTCATGTCTCACCCAAATCATGCTTAAGGATACTTTTATCTGTAATGACTACATTATAATTTGCAAAGCTTACATGCATTTGACTTTCTGTTTTCAAAAACAAGAATAATGTGGCCTATTCTCCAAGTGTCAACCACTTATGACCAACCCTCAGTCTCACTTCACCCCAGTCCACCCTCACTGAGAGGAAGATGAAAATGGCCTTTTAATATTTTTGAGAATACTCTTTAAGCCACATTTTGTACTGATTATGACATAATAAGATATATGGCTTTACTTATATATTGCAAATTTATTTTGCCTTTGATAATAATATCTAGCATTTAATGACTGCTTACTACTGTAGAGGTTTAGAAATGTGGTCAAGATCAAGATCAATTGGTTAGTAGGAACCAGCCCGTCCCACCCTATAGCCTAGTCTCATAACCACTGCACTGAACTGCCATGTCAAACACTAGCCTTCTCCCCAACTGGCCGAGCAGGTCTGGTCCCCATCTTGAGTTTTTATCTCATTCTGGTATCTGTTTTCCTGAGGCTGAGCGTTTCCGGTCTCTAATCATAGTAGCATCTCTCTTAGTCTGATGAATCTGTGTGATATTTACTGCTGATTCACAAGACATTTGAATTGTTGGTAACCTGGGCCTTACCCTCCCATGGTGAAAAGAATGCCGTGATTTCATGGCAGGAGTCCACTGGGGCATCTCCTCTCTCTGCTTATTTATTTAGGCATGCAGTCCCCAGCATGCTCCTCGACTGAGGAAACACAGCCTCTCAGGCAAATGAGAGAGTCTATTAACCAATAGCATGAGCTCTAGGAGAGAAAGAGAGTCAGGAATAAGGCAGGTTATTAGGGACATCTATTTACTGAATCGGGGCTCCAAGACTGTGGACAGTAGCTGGTAGCAAGCTGCCTCTTCCATTCTACTTGCACTGGGTGTCTTTCTCACTTTGAGGCCCAACCTAAACTCCCTCCAACAGAGGAAATTTGCTCTGGGCTTCATACTGAAGATGAAGGATAGCCTATTTTGCAAAAAATTGTAATAGTCTTAAGTAAGACATTTCAAAACATCATAACAACCACATTTCCTCATGTCTCACCCAAATCATGCTTAAGGATACTTTTATCTGTAATGACTACATTATAATTTGCAAAGCTTACATGCATTTGACTTTCTGTTTTCAAAAACAAGAATAATGTGGCCTATTCTCCAAGTGTCAACCACTTATGACCAACCCTCAGTCTCACTTCACCCCAGTCCACCCTCACTGAGAGGAAGATGAAAAATGGCCTTTTAATATTTTTGAGAATACTCTTTAAGCCACATTTTGTACTGATTATGGATGTGGATTGTTTCTTTGCTAAGAAAAACCTCATTTCATTCCAATCCTACGTTGCCTTGGTTCTATTTCCTAGAATGAGCAGGAGTGAACTGAATAAAATATCACTATGTTTCCCATTTTCATTTTTCTGCATGAGGGTAGTGGTCATGAGACCTGCTTTTCAGAGCAATTGCATCTGTGGCAGTTGGCCAGGGGCTGAGACTGTCAGTCCCCGGCTGGCCTCAAGGTGGTTGCTGATGCAGTGAGCTGTGGCCAAGACCTTTCTTGATTTAGCTGCTATTCCAGAGAGAACACCCACAGAAGAAAGGATTATAGCAAAGGCACTAGCAGTAGACTTTTTTTTTTTTTTTTTGAGTAAAGAGGATAGCAGGTATGGGAATAGGGATGCAGAGATGGAGGATTTGAAACACAGATTTTTTTGTCCTCAAGAATTTCACAGTATTAAAGTGAGCTGAAAGATACATTGATATTGCTGAATCCAAAAGGTAGTAAAGGAGTGCCCTCACTCCCTCTTACACACATACCCACCTCCCTCCAACTATTTCTGTCCAAGTTTTTGCTTTCAGGTTGGAGTGTTTTCTTACACATGCATGCTAAGTCGCTTCAGTCATGTCTGACTCTTTGCAACCCCATGGGCTGCGTAGCCCACCAAGCTCCTCTGTCCATGGGATTCTCTAGGCAAAAATACTGGAGTGAGTTACCATGCTCTCCATCAAGGAATCTTCCTGACCCAGGAATCGAACCTGCGTCACTAACATTTCCTGTATTGCAGGTATATTCTCTACTGCCTAGCACCACCTGGGAAGACTCAGGTGTATAAATTTTCTTACAGCAGGTGTATAAATTCAATTATGCAACACTGCCTGTTTCTCTAACTCACAGTGAAACTACCTCCATGCAAAAACAAAAGAAAATGTGGCTGTTGTTTTTGTTTCCCCTGCAGGTATATTAAAATTAGTTGCTGAATTTACTATTCTCTAAATTGTTTAATGGCAGTGTTTTGTGGAGTCTTTATAAAAACAAACCTCATTTAGCCAGGCTGTAAGCTTCTAATTGAAGTAAATCTTAACTTGCCTAAAGTGATTAAAGATGAGTGAGTCTGTAAGTTTGACTTACCTATTTTAAATTCTCCTCTGTCCACAAAGTATATATAAATCTTTATGGAATGACCTATTAACTGCCTGCTGCTGGGACCAAGCTCTGGGTTTTGTTTCCATTATAAAATAAGGTCACTCTCTTTTTGGTTAAAAAAAAAAAAAAAAAAGGATGTAGCTGCTTTGATAATTAAAATCTACAGGGTCCTGAAGAGATGATATATTTAAACCTCTAAAAAATAATGTGGATGCTATAAAATTACAAAAGGAGAAGGGAGGGATAAGAGTTTCCTACTACTGCTCGTCAAATTATATGTTAGTAATAGAGTACTGATGTCATTTTTTATTTAATTTTGCCCTCATTTTATTGATTGATTGATTGATTTTCATCCATCTTTGTTCTTCGGCCTGTGTGGCCCTCCCACTGCAGTGGCCTCTCTCGTTGCAGAGCACCGGCTCTGGCGGCAGCCCCCTGATGTCATTCTTTAAAAAGGAATGTCAAGAAGTTTCTTTGAAAACTTTAAATCTAGATCCTGAACCACGTCTTGTCTGGCAGATCTGTTTCTCTATCAAAGGGCACCCCTAGAGAGGGCTGCATACTGGAGGGTATCATCTAAAAATCCCGAGCTTTGTATGAAGCGCACTTGTGCTCAGTCGTTCACTTGTGTGTGACTCTGTGAGATCCTATATGACCCTATGGACCATAGCCAACCAGTCTCCTCAGTCCGTGGGCAAGAATACTGGAGTGGGGGGCTTCCCTGGTAGTCCAGTGGGTAAAGAGTTCACCTTGCAGTGCAAGGGGTGCTGGTTCGATCCCTGGCCTGGGAAGATCCCACGTGCCGAGGAGCAGCTGAGCCAGTGTGTCCCATTACAAGTCAGCGCTCTGGAGCACATGTGCCCAGAGCCCGTGCTCTGCAATGGGAGAGGCCACTGCAATGGGAGGCCCATACAGGCCAAAGAATAAAGATGGATGAAAATAAATAAATGAAAAAACAATAAAAGAGGCCAAAAAAGGAGAAAAAATAAAGAAGAATACTGGAGTGCGTTGCTATTTCCTCTTCCAGGGAATCGTCTCAACTCAGGGATTGAGCCTGCATCTCCCGTGTTTCCAGCATTGGCAGGCAGATTCTTTACCACTGAGCTACCTGGGAAGCCGTTTGTATGAAGAGTCCTACTAAAAAAAAATTCATGGATGCTGCCAGTCAAAGAGTCAAGAATCAAAGAAATCAACCTGGCCCTTAGCATGGAGGGTTTACCCAGGGACAGACATACTCATTGCAAGTTTGTAGGCTCCAACCTGCTCTAGTTCTTCCCTGATTTTTTTCTGCTGTAATTCAGAGCAGGTGCTCCTGGCTCCAGAATAGAGAACACCATCTGGAGAAACAGTATCTAGAAGTGAGATCAAGCCAAGGCTTTACTCAGGAGGTCCCAGTGGTCCCATGGACTGGAATTTTTAAATTTTTATTTATTTATGTATTTTAGTTTTGGGCCATACAGCAAACCATGCAGAACTTCCCTGACTAGGGACTGAACCTGTGTGCCCTGCAGTGGAATTGTGGTGTCTAAACCACTGGACCACCAGCAAAGTCCTAGCATTTTTTTTTTTTTAATTACTCTTTGAGTCAAAAAAACATTTAAGCTAAATCTTTGAGATTTTTGTAACAAAGTTACTCTAATCCTACCTGAATCAAGATCTTTTAGCCTAGCTAAGCCTCATTTTAATCATTTATAAAACAAGTAAATCAGATTTATTTTATGAATCACAGCTTGTTCTAAGTATTAAAAACAGTGATGATGGGACTTCCCTTGTGGTCCAGTGGCGAAGAGTCCGAGTTCCTAATGAAGGAGGTTCTGGGTTCCATCCTTGGTCAGGAAACTAGATCCCACATGCTGCAACTATCCCACATGCCACAACTAAGAGTTCAAACTAAGACCTGATACAATCAAATAAATAAATAATAAGAGATGCCTGTCAAAAGAGCACTGAGCATAGTGCCCCTGGTGAGGGCTTCTGAAAGGGAATAAGGGAAGTTCTGCCAATAGTTTTAGTACCATTCCACAGATGGGGAACCTGAGGCTCAGACAGTTGAAGTGGTGACCCATTTAAGGTAGAAAATAAACAGTGAGGCAAGGATCCCATGTTAGTGGGGCAGTGGTGCAGGGCAGTGACTTCTAAGGCAGACGGGCTAGTCTGCTTCCCGTCACTGGTTGTTCTGCAAATCCCTAAATGGCTAGTTAGTCCAGGCTTCTTTCCAAAGGGGAGGAACATCTGCACACTGGCACTGCCTCCTGCGATGCTTGCTAGGCTCTCCCCTCATCCCCTTACCCACCTCTGCCCTCTGAAGACCTGCCTTGCTCCCCCGACTTAACAGAGGTTTACTCACTCCACTCTGTCCCGCCGAAGGCTCACACCTGGGTTACTGTGAGATGCTCCTGGAAATGTTGCTATTTACGTCAATTAGAGGCTGTATCTTGACCTTCCACTTGTTCCCCTCTGTCTCTTCTTTTTCTCCTTTCTTTCTTGATCCCCTTTCTCTCTCTCTTCTCCCCACTTTCCTTCCCTTCACCTCCGTTCTCATTCTTCCTTCACCTCCTCTCCTTCATCTTCTACCTCCTACACTGTCACTACCATCCTTATCATCACGACCACATTCCCTACTAGAAGGTATGAGAGTCTTGAAGGCAAATAGACCCGGATTTGAATCCTGTCTCTCATAATAGTTGTGAAGTTAATTAACCCGTTTGTGTCTAAATTTCCTCCTCTCGAGAACGGGACAGTTGATGATAATAAACTGGTAATGGTGAAATTAGAAATAATTCTAGGAACATTGTGTCAGGACATGAGGGTACATGTTTTTCCTTGCCTGTTTCTCAACAACCTCCCTTCCCTTCATGCCCATCATTGAACTCCGTGGTTGCAGTTTGTTATCCCACCTGATTCCGCCATGGCAATAGGGTATGGTAGTGTGCCAGAAGCTGCATTCTATTTGGTTCACATGGTAGCAGCATTGCTCACAGTAACAGACCAGCCCTTTGGTGTAGACTTTGGTCCCTTAGGGGTTTGGTCCAGGCACTTCAGTTGACTCTAACAGCACAATTTCTGAGACATTGATAAGACAAGGACAGATCTTGCCACTTGCTGACTCAATGGAAGAAGGCCATCTGTGAGCTCTCTGAGGCAACAGACAGCCTCTCCTCGCTGGGGAATGCACCAGCTTCAAACCCATGCTCCTTTGGAATGGCTGCTTCATTTCCTGGCTGCGTGGGCTTGAGCATGTCCCTCAACCTTGTTGGACCAGTTACCACCTCTGTACAGTCTACCTGCCTCACAGGGAGAAGATCAGTGGTGAAAACATTCCACAGAATGGAATGCACTATGTAAATGTAAATGTAAAAAGTGATTACTTTTAAAATCTAGGAAATCTTACCATTCTGCTTCATTCTGTCAATGTGAGGACAAGCCAAAATTAAAAGGAACTTTGAAAATTCAGAAAATCACATTTGGAATAGTACTTGAGAAATCCTATTTTGAAGCTTTAAAAATATATACTTAGATTTACATCTTCTTATGTATATATTAAGTACATTATTACATATTTATAGTTATCATGTTGTCACTGTTATAACCCAGATGGTCAAATTTTTCAAGCAATAAAACACAGTTTTATGTTAGTATACAGGTAGTTTCTGATATGATATAAACATATCTTTTACTTTGAGCTTTATCGGTCTTCTATTTATTTACCCTGCCCTGATCATTAGAAATTATTTTCTGAAGCATAAATGGCAACTCCAGGAGCCCCAAGTGACCCATCTTTGCATTGCCATAAACTCGATTATACAGCAGAATGAAGCTGTTAAGTCTCTCATAATAGTTGTGAAGTTAATTAACCCGTTTGTGTCTAAATTTCCTCCTCTCGAGAACGGGACAGTTGATGATAATAAACTGGTAATGGTGAAATTAGAAATAATTCTAGGAACATTGTGTCAGGACATGAGGGGACATGGTTTTCCTTGCCTGTTTCTCAACAACCTCCTTCCCTTCATGCCCATCATTGAACTCCGTGGTTGCAGTTTGTTATCCCACCTGATTCCGCCATGGCAATAGGGTATGGTAGTGTGCCAGAAGCTGCATTCTATTTGGTTCACATGGTAGCAGCATTGCTCACAGTAACAGACCAGCCCTTTGGTGTAGACTTTGGTCCCTTAGGGGTTTGGTCCAGGCACTTCAGTTGACTCTAACAGCACAATTTCTGAGACATTGATAAGACAAGGACAGATCTTGCCACTTGCTGACTCAATGGAAGAAGGCCATCTGTGAGCTCTCTGAGGCAACAGACAGCCTCTCCTCGCTGGGGAATGCACCAGCTTCAAACCCATGCTCCTTTGGAATGGCTGCTTCATTTCCTGGCTGCGTGGGCTTGAGCATGTCCCTCAACCTTGTTGGACCAGTTACCACCTCTGTACAGTCTACCTGCCTCACAGGGAGAAGATCAGTGGTGAAAACATTCCACAGAATGGAATGCACTATGTAAATGTAAATGTAAAAAGTGATTACTTTTAAAATCTAGGAAATCTTACCATTCTGCTTCATTCTGTCAATGTGAGGACAAGCCAAAATTAAAAGGAACTTTGAAAATTCAGAAAATCACATTTGGAATAGTACTTGAGAAATCCTATTTTGAAGCTTTAAAAATATATACTTAGATTTACATCTTCTTATGTATATATTAAGTACATTATTACATATTTATAGTTATCATGTTGTCACTGTTATAACCCAGATGGTCAAATTTTTCAAGCAATAAAACACAGTTTTATGTTAGTATACAGGTAGTTTCTGATATGATATAAACATATCTTTTACTTTGAGCTTTATCGGTCTTCTATTTATTTACCCTGCCCTGATCATTAGAAATTATTTTCTGAAGCATAAATGGCAACTCCAGGAGCCCCAAGTGACCCATCTTTGCATTGCCATAAACTCGATTATACAGCAGAATAGCTAAAGGTACTGAATATCAATGCTTTAGGTTTGGAGTTTTATCACTCTCTCCGGCCACTGAACCTACCAGTTATAAATTACATTTTATTACCTTCTAGAAAAACAAATTAAGGGATGGGCAATTCACATTCCACATGCAAAACAGCTATCTAAGAAGCAAGATTCAGCTGGACAAGTTCCCATTTTTCCCACTGAAGGGCCAAGGAGAAGGGAGAGAGATGAAGAATGTGTTTGGAAGCAGCTGAAATGCCTGACTTGCCAGTCAGTCCCGTTAGTTGAGCTAGCTAGCTCCCTCCTGCGATGATGTAATGGGCAGTAGAACTGCCTAGTGTTCTTGTGGCTAGTAGTCAGTACTTTTAGCCCTGGGGGCTGCGATTCGATCGCTGGTTAGGGATCTAAGATCCCACAAGCCATGTGGCACAGCCAAAAAACAAACAAAAAAACCCAGGGGGCACTCAGAGGGATATGTGGGCCATCTCACCCATACCACCTCTGTTTCCTCTCAAGAGGGTGAGTAAAATAAGACAGAAAGAGAAAAAAAAAGTATCACATATTAACACATATATATGGATATGAGAAAAATGGTACCTATTTGTAGGGCAGGAATAGAGACACAGATGTAGAGAAAAGACACGTGGGCATAGGGCGGAAAGGGGAGGGTAAGCGTGAATTGGGAGAGCAGTATATATACCACTCTGTGTAGAATAGATAGCTGAGGGGAAGCTGCCGTGTAGCCTAGGGAGCTGAGCTAGGTGCTCTGTGGTGACTCAGAGGGGTGGGATGGGAGGGTGACAGGGAAGTTCAAGAGGGAAGGGAGGTCTGTGTACATACAACTATTCACTTTGTTGTATAGCAGCAACTGACACAACATTGCAAAGCTACTATACCTGATAAAATTAAAAAGAATAAAACACAGTTTTATGTTAGTATACAGGTAGTTTCTGATATGATATAAACATATCTTTTACTTTGAGCTTTATCGGTCTTCTATTTATTTACCCTGCCCTGATCATTAGAAATTATTTTCTGAAGCATAAATGGCAACTCCAGGAGCCCCAAGTGACCCATCTTTGCATTGCCATAAACTCGATTATACAGCAGAATAGCTAAAGGTACTGAATATCAATGCTTTAGGTTTGGAGTTTTATCACTCTCTCCGGCCACTGAACCTACCAGTTATAAATTACATTTTATTACCTTCTAGAAAAACAAATTAAGGGATGGGCAATTCACATTCCACATGCAAAACAGCTATCTAAGAAGCAAGATTCAGCTGGACAAGTTCCCATTTTTCCCACTGAAGGGGCCAAGGAGAAGGGGGAGAGAGATGAAGAATGTGTTTGGAAGCAGCTGAAATGCCTGACTTGCCAGTCAGTCCCGTTAGTTGAGCTAGCTAGCTCCCTCCTGCGATGATGTAATGGGCAGTAGAACTGCCTAGTGTTCTTGTGGCTAGTAGTCAGTACTTTTAGCCCTGGGGGCTGCGATTCGATCGCTGGTTAGGGATCTAAGATCCCACAAGCCATGTGGCACAGCCAAAAAACAAACAAAAAAACCCAGGGGGCACTCAGAGGGATATGTGGGCCATCTCACCCATACCACCTCTGTTTCCTCTCAAGAGGGTGAGTAAAATAAGACAGAAAGAGAAAAAAAAAGTATCACATATTAACACATATATATGGATATGAGAAAATGGTACCTATTTGTAGGGCAGGAATAGAGACACAGATGTAGAGAAAAGACACGTGGGCATAGGGCGGAAAGGGGAGGGTAAGCGTGAATTGGGAGAGCAGTATATATACCACTCTGTGTAGAATAGATAGCTGAGGGGAAGCTGCCGTGTAGCCTAGGGAGCTGAGCTAGGTGCTCTGTGGTGACTCAGAGGGGTGGGATGGGAGGGTGACAGGGAAGTTCAAGAGGGAAGGGAGGTCTGTGTACATACAACTATTCACTTTGTTGTATAGCAGCAACTGACACAACATTGCAAAGCTACTATACCTGATAAAAATTAAAATAGAATAATAATAGTCTATTAATCCAGAAAAAAGAGAGAAAGGGGGGCAACGAATGGCGGTTGAGACTAGTCTATCGAGTCTGTCCACATGCTTGTTTGGATCATTCTTGCTCTTGCTCATCTTGGATGGAGGTTGGTTGGATGTGATGTCCCTCGGTAGCCCCTTTCAGTCTTGAGAGAGCTTTCCTTCCTTTTGTTAGTCGTCTTTGCTTACATTCAAATACGTTTATACTCCTGGCCTCTTTTGTATTTTGTCTTATGCTTGTTCATTTTTTGCTCCTGCTTTGTTTCTGCTTCATAATTTTCCTAATCTGCTTTCTAGACTTTTTTTTTAATACCTTTTTCCTCTGATCCCTATCTAGTTTCTACTCAAGGTGGATGTGGTTTACATTATCTTAGGAGGGTCAAAAACTGTGTTTCCCAAAGTATACGGCATACCGTATACGGGCGTAAGTGGCACTGGAGATTATCAGTCGTACTCAGATGCTGACATTAAAAGACATTGAATCGCACAGCGAGCAACTTATTCCCTTTCCAATTCTCTCTTAGTCCTGCTGATTACTTCAAGGGAAAAGTTTCCATTTGGTCCCTGTACATCTATCATTTCCTAATCTCCCATTTTAACAGAGAGAGAGAGACCAAACCTCAGGCTGAAAGTCTCTGGCATGCGACAGTACCTACTAGAGGGTTTTTTCTTAGGTAATGCTTTGGTTTTCATTACATAAATATGTACTTGTTTTTCTATTGTTACATCCTATTTATCGCAAGGTTTTTTTTTTTTTTTTTTTACAGTCATGATATAAAGTCTTTTCTTTAAAACAGTACACATGCATGCTTAGTTGCTTCAGTCGTGTCTGACTCTTTGTGACCCTGTGGACTATAGCCCACCAGGCTCTTCTGTCCATGAGGCTCTCCAGGCAAGAATACTCAAGTGGCTTGCCATGCCCTTCTCCAGGGGGTCGTCCCAAACCAGGGATAGAACCTGCATCTCCTACATTGCAGGTGGATTCTTTGGTGCTGAGCTACCAGGGAAGCTCTTAAAAGAGTATATGCAAGTTTAAAGTGCAAAATGGTTGAAAGAAAAATATTAAGTGGAGTAAGCACAAAGACATGGAACAAATACTGAGGGTGGTAGCATGGGAACAGTTAAAGCATGGGACATAATGGCGCAGAACCACTTCATCAATATTTGCTATTTTTTTTCTTGCTTTACAGAATTATAGTTCATTTTCAAAGCATACTTGTTAATAACATACAGGTCTAGACACAAGTCATTCTACTTCCGAATTTCTCCATTTGAAATTATACATGGCTTACGTCATGGTCTCTTTTAAATCCCTTCCATCATAGGGTTTTGACAAGCTTGTCTTCAAATAGACGCTGCAGATCACTGATGTTCCATTTGGCAGTCTAGGGCAAGTATTCTGGCTTAATTAACCCATTCGCTTTTTGCTTAAAACATTTTGAATCGCTACTCAAGGTGGATGTGGTTTACATTATCTTAGGAGGGTCAAAACTGTGTTTCCCAAAGTATACGGCATACCGTTACGGGCGTAAGTGGCACTGGAGATTATCAGTCGTACTCAGATGCTGACATTAAAAGACATTGAATCGCAGCGAGCAACTTATTCCTTTCAATTCTCTCTTAGTCCTGCTGATTACTTCAAGGGAAAAGTTTCCATTTGGTCCCTGTACATCTATCATTTCCTAATCTCCCATTTTAACAGAGAGAGAGAGACCAAACCTCAGGCTGAAAGTCTCTGGCATGCGACAGTACCTACTAGAGGGTTTTTTCTTAGGTAATGCTTTGGTTTTCATTACATAAATATGTACTTGTTTTTCTATTGTTACATCCTATTTATCGCAAGGTTTTTTTTTTTTTTTTTTACAGTCATGATATAAAGTCTTTTCTTTAAAACAGTACACATGCATGCTTAGTTGCTTCAGTCGTGTCTGACTCTTTGTGACCCTGTGGACTATAGCCCACCAGGCTCTTCTGTCCATGAGGCTCTCCAGGCAAGAATACTCAAGTGGCTTGCCATGCCCTTCTCCAGGGGGTCGTCCCAAACCAGGGATAGAACCTGCATCTCCTACATTGCAGGTGGATTCTTTGGTGCTGAGCTACCAGGGAAGCTCTTAAAAGAGTATATGCAAGTTTAAAGTGCAAAATGGTTGAAAGAAAAATATTAAGTGGAGTAAGCACAAAGACATGGAACAAATACTGAGGGTGGTAGCATGGGAACAGTTAAAGCATGGGACATAATGGCGCAGAACCACTTCATCAATATTTGCTATTTTTTTTCTTGCTTTACAGAATTATAGTTCATTTTCAAAGCATACTTGTTAATAACATACAGGTCTAGACACAAGTCATTCTACTTCCGAATTTCTCCATTTGAAATTATACATGGCTTACGTCATGGTCTCTTTTAAATCCCTTCCATCATAGGGTTTTGACAAGCTTGTCTTCAAATAGACGCTGCAGATCACTGATGTTCCATTTGGCAGTCTAGGGCAAGTATTCTGGCTTAATTAACCCATTCAGAGTGCTACAATCTATACTCATTTCTTTAAAAAAAAAAATCTTCCCTCTTCTGCCATGAGGAAAAATATAAGCCATAAGACTTCAAAACTTTGATATTTATTAAGAATTCTTCAAAATGATCTCACTAATCCCATGCAATGCAAACACTGCAATATTTCTCTCAAGAAAAAAGGGGCATGTGTCTTTTGAAGACCCATTTCATTTATAGATAGGAAACTCTTGGTCTTAGAGAATAACATTCTCCTCCACCTCTCTTTTCACCCAGCAGCAAAACTCTCTAAGATGTCTAAGTTTATTCTTGGGGATCCAACTGGATCATCCTCAAGAGAAGAGGCCTTTGCCTTATTTCCTCTTAGCGCTCATCACTGACTACCTGTGCCCTTTTTTTCCTCCGCTGCTGCCCAGTTCCCAGTTAGCCATTGCCATGGGTTTTGGTGACCTCAAAAGCCCCAGTGGGCCTCCAGGTGCTCAACAACTACTTGGCAGACAAGAGCTACATTGAGGGTATGTGCCATCACAAGCAGATGTTGCCATCTTTGAAGCTGTCTCCGGCCCACCACCTGCCGACCTGTGCCATGCCCTACGCTGGTATAATCACATCAAATCTTACAAAAAGGAAAAGGCCAGCCTTCCAGGAGTGAAGAAAGCTTTGGACAGGTATGGCCCTGCTAATGCGGAAGACACCACAAAAAGTGAGCTACAGATAGTAAAGATGACAACGACACTGATCTCTTTGGATCTGATGAGGAGGAGGAAAGTGAAGTAGCCAAGAGGCTAAGAGAAGAATGCCTTGCACAGTATGAGTCAAAAAAAGCCAAAAAACTAGCACTTGTTGCCAAGTCTTCCATCTTATTAGATGTGAAACCTTGAGATGATGAGACAGAAACTAGAGGAGTGTGTCAGAAGCATTCAAGCAGACGGCTTGGTCTGGGGCTCTTCTAAACTAGTTCCAGTTGGACATGGAATTAAAAAACTTCAAATACAGTGTGTACTTGAAGACAATAAAGTTGGAACAGATATGCTGGAGAAACAGATCACTGCTTTTGATGAGTATGTACAGTCTATGGACGTGGTTGCGTTCAAATGACTCACTGATGTTCCATTTGGCAGTCTAGGGCAAGTATTCTGGCTTAATTAACCCATTCAGAGTGCTACAATCTATACTCATTTCTTTAAAAAATCTTCCCTCTTCTGCCATGAGGAAAAATATAAGCCATAAGACTTCAAAACTTTGATATTTATTAAGAATTCTTCAAAATGATCTCACTAATCCCATGCAATGCAAACACTGCAATATTTCTCTCAAGAAAAAAGGGGCATGTGTCTTTTGAAGACCCATTTCATTTATAGATAGGAAACTCTTGGTCTTAGAGAATAACATTCTCCTCCACCTCTCTTTTCACCCAGCAGCAAAACTCTCTAAGATGTCTAAGTTTATTCTTGGGGATCCAACTGGATCATCCTCAAGAGAAGAGGCCTTTGCCTTATTTCCTCTTAGCGCTCATCACTGACTACCTGTGCCCTTTTTTTCCTCCGCTGCTGCCCAGTTCCCAGTTAGCCATTGCCATGGGTTTTGGTGACCTCAAAAGCCCCAGTGGGCCTCCAGGTGCTCAACAACTACTTGGCAGACAAGAGCTACATTGAGGGGTATGTGCCATCACAAGCAGATGTGGCCATCTTTGAAGCTGTCTCCGGCCCACCACCTGCCGACCTGTGCCATGCCCTACGCTGGTATAATCACATCAAATCTTACAAAAAGGAAAAGGCCAGCCTTCCAGGAGTGAAGAAAGCTTTGGACAAGTATGGCCCTGCTAATGCGGAAGACACCACAAAAAGTGAGCTACAGATAGTAAAGATGACAACGACACTGATCTCTTTGGATCTGATGAGGAGGAGGAAAGTGAAGTAGCCAAGAGGCTAAGAGAAGAATGCCTTGCACAGTATGAGTCAAAAAAAGCCAAAAAACTAGCACTTGTTGCCAAGTCTTCCATCTTATTAGATGTGAAACCTTGAGATGATGAGACAGAAACTAGAGGAGTGTGTCAGAAGCATTCAAGCAGACGGCTTGGTCTGGGGCTCTTCTAAACTAGTTCCAGTTGGACATGGAATTAAAAAACTTCAAATACAGTGTGTACTTGAAGACAATAAAGTTGGAACAGATATGCTGGAGAAACAGATCACTGCTTTTGATGAGTATGTACAGTCTATGGACGTGGTTGCGTTCAACAAGATCTAAAATCTATCGTGGATCAATGCCCTTAAATAAAAGTTTGAAAGACAGAAAAAAAGAGAGAGAGAGAGAGAGAAGAGGCCTTTGGCCTCCCCTGAGCCTTTCTTGGTGGGCTTCAGCCCACAGGGGTGGGGGAGAACCCCCGGATCTCTGTTCTACCCTGCCGCCCAGGGTGGAACAAGCCCTCTGAGTAAACCGGAGTAGGTGGGCATCTCTGCAGTTGCTCCTTCTCCTGCCTTCCCATCTCAGGCACAGAGCCACTGCCATCCAGACCCACCTCCTCCTTTTCTTCTGGAAAATTCAAGCCTTGCATTCAGTTCCCAGGTAGGCAAAAGGTCAAACCTTTCTGTTAAAACCACAGAATCCTAATCCACCTAATTCTTGTAAAAGGAGGTGGGTCAGGTGTAGGTCGTGGAGTGATTGCGAGGTAATAATTGGTGTGATCTACTGTTCCGCAACACTTGACGCCAAATCCATCCTTGTTCTTTTTGCATTCACTCCGATATCTTCAAATCCCTGCACACCAAGTGACTGCTCTGGTGGTGTGAAAGGCCAATTCACATTTTAGCTGCCTGGCCGTGTCTGATCCTCTAGGATGCTTTTACCTTGGGAATACTGAAGACGGATTTTCTTCCTGATCACTGTCTTTGCATGTAGCCTTGCTCCTTACAGTGATAACTCATTAAAGGGCAACTCTATTTGGTAGTTTTCTCAGCACCCTTCACTGCATTTTTTCCTCCAAGAATGAGCCTTGTGACCAGCAAGCAACCACCTATAGGTCTTCTTAGAAGTCTTAGATTGGAGGTCAGGACTTTGCCCTCCTGGCAGTTCAGTAGCTATCCCAGTTGGTCTGGGTGACTCCTAGACTCCTGTCCTTAGTCTTGTCAGCTGGGGAGAATTAAGAGCTTGTTCTTAGACTGGCAGCTGGTGATTTGATTGATGTGGTCTTTTCAAGGCAGCCCCAATAATTACTTGCTCACAGAGAGCCTGAGCTCTCTTTATTACCATCATATGGTCTCCAATTTTAATAAGTAAGCTTTTTATTTTTTTCTTTCTGGTTCACCGATGATATAGCAATTTTGCCTGTAACTCTACAGTTGATAATACTTTCAAATACCTGCTCAAGTTCTTAAACATTAGGCACTCTTACTGAAGTACCGCATGACTTAAGATACCTGTGAATTTCAAGCGTCAAGCTTTGAATGCTCTCTTTTAATGTTACTCCATTTCCTAAATGAGGTAATGCTTGTAAAGTGCTTTGCAACAATGCCTGACACTTAGTAAGTAATCAGTAAATGTGAGCTATTGTCACATTTACTGTATTTGGTGCTGTGATTTTTCCACTTCTGATACCTGCCATTTTTGCAGTGTCTAAGTGGTTTTCCCCGGCCAGAGTTTAAGGACTTTTCCCCTAGTGCCATACTAATACTCCTGAGGAACACGTCACCTTTTGCCCAATCCCCCATGGATTCCACCATTGTCTGTCCCAGAACATGAGCTTGTACGCCTATGGTGGCCAGTGGCCCAATTAGGTTTTAAATCCATTGGGTGACTTTCTATCCAAGGGCTCTGGTTATGTCTGACATTTACTGCCCATCTCAATCCAGGAAGAAGTTCAATTTCTACAGAAATTCAGTATTCAAGGTAGAGAAGGGAGGACAGAAAGACTACTTTTCAACACTTGTCTCTCCAAGGGATGCCAAATAATTAAACTCTAGCCAAGCTGCATTTACTTCCACTTCCTTCCTGAGAAACTTGCCAAGCTCTTTATCCCTTTCCAGGATCCTTAAAGAAGACTGTCAGGCGTTCTTAATTTCAGCTGCCTTACTACTCACTGGCATTCACAAATAAACAGAGAATCCACACCTATTTAGGTCTCATGCAATATCGTTGCCATTTTCAAATACTAATTCCCCCTAGCTCTTAGAAGAAAAATTTAGTCCTTGTTATATGTGTGTAGACACTAGGATTCGGCGCTTTCACCGCTACAGCCCGAACTGGAGTCCCCGTCACCACCCAGGAAGGTGTGTTTTGGGGGGCTGCCAGGGTGGTGCTAGTGGTAAAGAACCCACCTGTCTATGCAGGAGATGGGAGAGACTCAGGTTCCGTCCCTAGGTCGGGAAGATCCCCTGGAGGAGCAAATGGCAGCCCACTCCCAGTACTCTAGCCTGGGGCAGAGAAGCCTGGCGGGTTACAGTCCACAGGGTCACAAAGAGTCAGACACGACTGAAGCGACTTCGCATGCACACACATGTGTGTATATAGCATTATGTGTGTAAACCCTGGAGGGAACCCTAAAATGTAACAGTATCCAGACTTGGTCACCCTATGAGTCCTTGCGGGCATTTATATCCAAATTGCAGTGACTCAGAGCACACACTGTCCTCCCTCAGCTCTTTTCCTGGCTGATTTGCTCTAAGGCCAGTCTATTCCGGTTTCACTCTTTAACAATTTCCATTAACTCCTATGAGTATTTGTACACAGGCTCCCTGGCTTACTAATGAAGCTGGTCCTCAGACTGTCCACCTGGGTAACATGTGCTTGGAGAGAGAGACAGCCTCTCTCCCTTGCCCTTCTATTCAAGGTTCCACACGTAATGATTCACCTCACTCTCATTGTCTCCTTCTCTTGTATCTCATCCTCTGGGTTCTGTGACAGAAGAGAAGATTCCCTCAGCCAGCTTCCCAGGGTTGGACTCAGGGATGGATTTCCTGCTACAAAGCTGCCTGGGCCTCAAAGTGTTACTGCTCTTTGATGGTGCTGCTCTTCAAACTCTCTTACTCACACACACACACACACACAACCACAGGTTCTTTGTGAGGTTCTGTCATAAAGCAAAAGTGACTAGACGGAGGAATCAACAGCCTTCCTAAACATCTACCTTCCTATAAAAAGCTTCAGCATTATTCCAAAGTCTCATTAGAAAATGACGGACGGGGACTTAGGTAGTGGCACAAAGGATAAGAATCCGACTACCAGTGCAGGAGACACTGTGAGAGTAGAAAAAATGTTTCAACTGGATTAAAAGGACTCTGTCTTCGACAGAAAGACTGCATCCTTAGCTCACTTAGTCCAGGGAGCCCTGGACTCTGTGCTGAGAAATTTTAAAGATAAAAAAATACCAGAGGTATGAAGAAATGAAAAACAGAGCTGACCTTGCATCGGGCCCAGACCTCTGGGAGCCAGAGAAATGCAGCTTCCCCCCAGATGGCTGATGTGCACAATACTGTCTATTGTTAACATTTTTTTTCAGACATAACTTCAAAGAGTTTTGAGACATGGGTTTATACATGTAAACTCCAAGTAGAAATGTGAGTTACAAACTTCATTTGGGGTCCGTGGTTGGAAGCGATTCCCCACGGACCTGCTGGCATCATAAAATACATAAATAAAGCAACTCCGCTACCCACTTTGTCACTCTGCGGGACATTGTTTCTTGGAGTTTGCCTGTGACAGCATGAGTCTGATCCCTGGACCAGGAAGATTCCACGTGCCATGGAGCACCTAAGCCCATGTGCACAGCTATTGAGCCCACACACCACAATTATGGAAGCCTACATGACCTGGAGCCCATGTTCCACAACAAGAGAAGCTACTGCTATGAGAAGCCTGAGCACCACAACTAAAGAGTAGCTCCCACCCGCTGGAACTAGAGAAACCTGGATGCAGCAACAAAGACCCAGAAATAAATAAAAAATTTAAAACAAAGCAAAACAAAACAAAACCTGATGGGCTTCGTTGGTGGCTCAGTGGTAAAGAACCTGCCCACCAATGCAGGAGATACGGGTTCAATCCTAGGGTTGAGAAACTCCCCTGGAGAAGGAAATGATAACCCACTCTATTATTCTTGCTTGGAAAATCCCATGGGCAGAGGAGTCTTGTGGGCTATAGACCATGGGGTCACAAAAGAGTCAGACATGACTTAGCAACTAAACAAACAAACAAAGAACAAACAAAAATGTACAACGTGAGAACAGACTTACACAGTTGGGGAAGGAGGGTGTGGGAAGAATGGAGAGAGTAGCACTGATATATATTCATTACCACATGTAAAATAGATGGTGGGAAGTTGCTATATAACACAGGGAGCTCAACCTGGTGTTCTGTGACAAAACGGAGGGGTGGGATGGGGTGAGAGATAGGAGGGAGGGTCCAGAGGGAGGGGACGTATGACTACCTATGGCTGATTCATGTTGACGTGTGGCAGAGACCAACACAACATTGTAAAGCAAGTATCCTCCAATTAAAAATAAATACACTTGGGGCTTCGCTGGTGGTCCAATGAGGTAAAGAGTCCACCTTGGGGCTTCCCCTGGTGGTCCAGTGGCTAAGGACACCGCCTTGCAGTGCAAGGGGCGCCGGTTCGAGCCCTGGCCTGGGAAGATCCCACGTGCCGCGGAGCGACTGGACTGATGTGTCCAATCACCGAGCCGGAGCTCTGGAGAGCATGCGCCCAGAGCCGGTGCTCTGCAACGACAGACGCCACCGCGATGGGAGGCCGACGGGAGCCAAGGAACGAAGACGAATGAAAATGGAGAAATGAAAGACCAATAGAAGTGGCCCGCCCACTCCCCTCCCTCCCCAACCCGACCCCCGCCCAAAGTAAATAAATAAATAAATCTTTAAAAAAAAAAAAAAAAAAAGAGTCCACCTTGCAGAGAAAGGGATGCCGGTTCGATTCCTGGCCTGGGAAGACCCCACATGCAGTGGAGCAGCTGGACTGGTGTGTCCAATTACAAGCCAGTGCTCTGGAGTGCATGCGCCCGGAGCCACTTTTCTGCTACAGGAGAGGCCACTGTAATGGGAGGTCCACACAGGCCAAAGAACAAAGATGGATGAAAATGAATAAATGAAAAACCAATAAAAGGGGCCAATAATAAAAATAAATAAATAAATATACTTAAACAAACGTTTGCATGACTTGTGGTGTCTTTGTTCCCAAATCAGGGAATGAGGCTGGGCCCTGGCAGTGAGGGTGCTGAATCCTGGTCATTGGACCACCAGGGAATTCACTGTAATTCTTACTTTTAGTGGGTATAATAATCATGTCACTGCTTGCAAAATGGCATTACAAGAAGCAGGATAACGTTGGCTTTACATTAGGAGATTTTTAAAAGTCTACAAAGGGGGTTTCCCTGATAGTCCGGTGGTTAGGGTTCTGCACTTTGACTGCCGAGGACCCCGTGGTCCAGGTTCTATCCCTGGTGGAGGAGTTAAGGTCCCCCAAGCAGCACAGCTGAAAAAAAGAAAATAAAGTAAAAACAAATGTCTGCAAAAACCAAAACAAACAAACATAAATGTTTGCAAAAACCAAACCAAACAAACAAAAGAACTGATAAAGAATCCACCTGGCAATGCAGGAGACATGGGTTTGATCTGTGAACTGAGGAGATCCCACACGTTGCAGAGCAACCCAAGTCCATGTGCTACAACTACTGAGACAGGGTGTGCAGAACTGCTCCACAACAAAAGAAGCCACTGGAATGAGAAGCCTGCACACTGCAACTTGAGAGCAGCCTCTGCTTGCCACAACTAGAGAAAAAGTCACACAGCAACAAAGACCCAGCACAGCCAAACAAATAAAATGAATAAAGAAAAAAATAACAGACTGTGGAAAATAAAAATATAGCTATGCCAAGTGGTGAGCTTCCCTGGGAGCTCAGTGATAAAGAAAATAGAGGAGCAAGTTGCTAAAACTGTTGGCTCTATGTGGAGATCAGAGATTAGTTCTAAGTGGAGGTCAGTGCTCTTCAGGGGTTAGCATCTGGATCTGCAAACTAAGGTGTATAGCACTTATATATGAGGCATAATGAAATGCATAGTATCACATAAGCATAAACAAAGTGCTTTGGAGGCAAGTGGAAGAAAAAATTTAAACTGGAGGATTAGGGAAATAGTTCATGGAAGAGACCTGTGTTTAAGTTGGACCGTAAAAGAAAACAGACTTTTTTCCTTTAAAGAGATGTGATTTTCTAGACTAGGGGGAAAAGAAACACAAAGTTACCAACGCAGAAGACACTGATTTCTTTCCTGAAGATGTCAGTTTGACCTCTGGGTTGGGAAGATTCCTTGGAGAAGGTGCAGGACAACCCATTTTAGAATTCTTATCTGGAAAAATTCCATGGACAGGGGAGCCTAGCATGCTACAGACCATGGGGTGCAAAATGGCATTACAAGAAGCAGGATAACGTTGGCTTTACATTAGGAGATTTTTAAAAGTCTACAAAGGGGGTTTCCCTGATAGTCCGGTGGTTAGGGTTCTGCACTTTGACTGCCGAGGACCCCGTGGTCCAGGTTCTATCCCTGGTGGAGGAGTTAAGGTCCCCCAAGCAGCACAGCTGAAAAAAAGAAAATAAAGTAAAAACAAATGTCTGCAAAAACCAAAACAAACAAACATAAATGTTTGCAAAAACCAAACCAAACAAACAAAAGAACTGATAAAGAATCCACCTGGCAATGCAGGAGACATGGGTTTGATCTGTGAACTGAGGAGATCCCACACGTTGCAGAGCAACCCAAGTCCATGTGCTACAACTACTGAGACAGGGTGTGCAGAACTGCTCCACAACAAAAGAAGCCACTGGAATGAGAAGCCTGCACACTGCAACTTGAGAGCAGCCTCTGCTTGCCACAACTAGAGAAAAAGTCACACAGCAACAAAGACCCAGCACAGCCAAACAAATAAAATGAATAAAGAAAAAAATAACAGACTGTGGAAAATAAAAATATAGCTATGCCAAGTGGTGAGCTTCCCTGGGAGCTCAGTGATAAAGAAAATAGAGGAGCAAGTTGCTAAAACTGTTGGCTCTATGTGGAGATCAGAGATTAGTTCTAAGTGGAGGTCAGTGCTCTTCAGGGGTTAGCATCTGGATCTGCAAACTAAGGTGTATAGCACTTATATATGAGGCATAATGAAATGCATAGTATCACATAAGCATAAACAAAGTGCTTTGGAGGCAAGTGGAAGAAAAAATTTAAACTGGAGGATTAGGGAAATAGTTCATGGAAGAGACCTGTGTTTAAGTTGGACCGTAAAAGAAAACAGACTTTTTTCCTTTAAAGAGATGTGATTTTCTAGACTAGGGGGAAAAGAAACACAAAGTTACCAACGCAGAAGACACTGATTTCTTTCCTGAAGATGTCAGTTTGACCTCTGGGTTGGGAAGATTCCTTGGAGAAGGTGCAGGACAACCCATTTTAGAATTCTTATCTGGAAAAATTCCATGGACAGAGGAGCCTAGCATGCTACAGACCATGGGGTGCAAAAGAGTCAGACACAATTTAGTGACTAAACAACAAGAATATCAAATAGTAAACTGTGAATTACTTGGAGGAAACAAACATTTCAGAATGTAGAATACTGACTCTAGTCTTGGTTTTGATGGCCGTCTACTATCACTTGAGGCTGTCAAGGAAGATTAAGGTAGAGAAGACATTCCAGGCTATGCAGTCCTATATCACTAGCAGGTATGGGCTTCAGACTCCAACGTAGTTCCTTGATGAGGTCTATGCTTTGCCTTCTTTTCAGGGATCTAAGTTTGCTATATGGAATTCTGTTTTCTGTAATCAAATTTATCAATCTTTTCTTTATAACTTTTGGGATTTGTGTTATATTTTTAAAAATCTTGCTCATCCTAGAATCACAAAAATACACATCCTTGTTCTTATAGGATGTCTGTGACTTTGTGATTTACATGTATCTTCGATCCATCTGGAACTTATTTTGGTATAAGAAGTAAGATAAAGACCCAGTTTTACTTGTCTCACCCACCCCAAATGGAAAATCAGTCAATCCAATTACCATTTATTGAATAATTTACCTTTTAAAGAAGTCCTTTAAATAGCAAACTTCTCCAAGTACATTTTTATATGATTCAATTTCTATAAGCTCTATATATGCATTTATAAATGTTTATTTTTTAAAAGCATAATGCCAGAAATGGCTATGTAGTTGTGGGCAGTTGTTTAAATGTTCCTCCTTACTCTGTTTCCCCACCTGTAAAAATCAAGACAAGACAACCTTGCCACATTCTTGTGAAGATTTTAAGTGCAAAATGTATAGATGCTTCTACCTTGATTAATGGAAATTTCTTTCTTTTTAATTGTCTGCAATAGAGCAATGTGGGTTCTCAGAACAAGCATACAACTGGGGACTAAAACTCAGTTTCTCTTTACTTTTAAGCATATAGAGATGGCAAAGGAATCATGGCCTTTTCAACAATGACATGTAATTGTTTTCTTCTGATCAGTGCTTAAGGAGAAGGTGCAGGACAACCCATTTTAGAATTCTTATCTGGAAAAATTCCATGGACAGAGGAGCCTAGCATGCTACAGACCATGGGGTGCAAAAGAGTCAGACACAATTTAGTGACTAAACAACAAGAATATCAAATAGTAAACTGTGAATTACTTGGAGGAAACAAACATTTCAGAATGTAGAATACTGACTCTAGTCTTGGTTTTGATGGCGTCTACTATCACTTGAGGCTGTCAAGGAAGATTAAGGTAGAGAAGACATTCCAGGCTATGCAGTCCTATATCACTAGCAGGTATGGGCTTCAGACTCCAACGTAGTTCCTTGATGAGGTCTATGCTTTGCCTTCTTTTCAGGGATCTAAGTTTGCTATATGGAATTCTGTTTTCTGTAATCAAATTTATCAATCTTTTCTTTATAACTTTTGGGATTTGTGTTATATTTTTAAAAATCTTGCTCATCCTAGAATCACAAAAATACACATCCTTGTTCTTATAGGATGTCTGTGACTTTGTGATTTACATGTATCTTCGATCCATCTGGAACTTATTTTGGTATAAGAAGTAAGATAAAGACCCAGTTTTACTTGTCTCACCCACCCCAAATGGAAAATCAGTCAATCCAATTACCATTTATTGAATAATTTACCTTTTAAAGAAGTCCTTTAAATAGCAAACTTCTCCAAGTACATTTTTATATGATTCAATTTCTATAAGCTCTATATATGCATTTATAAATGTTTATTTTTTAAAAGCATAATGCCAGAAATGGCTATGTAGTTGTGGGCAGTTGTTTAAATGTTCCTCCTTACTCTGTTTCCCCACCTGTAAAAATCAAGACAAGACAACCTTGCCACATTCTTGTGAAGATTTTAAGTGCAAAATGTATAGATGCTTCTACCTTGATTAATGGAAATTTCTTTCTTTTTAATTGTCTGCAATAGAGCAATGTGGGTTCTCAGAACAAGCATACAACTGGGGACTAAAACTCAGTTTCTCTTTACTTTTTAAGCATATAGAGATGGCAAAAGGAATCATGGCCTTTTCAACAATGACATGTAATTGTTTTCTCTTCTGATCAGTGCTTAAGGAGGTATATTCTTTAATCCTCCTGAGGTACCAAACTTCACCATTTTGGTTCCTCAAATATTTCAGCAGGTTATGGTGCTCAGGCCAAGTGGTATCACACAGACCTGAGTTTGAATTCCAATTCTGCCACTTGCCAAGTACGTGACCATTCTTGAGGACTACTTTAAGGGGGCGTAATAACAGCCCCTATGTTATGGGGTCATGGTTGGATAAAATATGGATCCTTGTGTTTTGCAAATTCCATGAGGACAAGGACTTTGTCTTCTTAACCACGGTATCCCCCTAGGTCAGTGCTTGGTGTGCAATTGCCACTTATTAAACCAGTATCAAAGGAAGGACAGATGGAAAGAAAGAAGGAGTTAGAACAATTAGCAAGTTGCTAAAACTGTTAGCTCTAAGTGGAGGTGAGAGGTGACAAAAATGTGGTCCTGTCTTCAGGGGTTAGAATCTGGATCTCAAAACTAAGGTGTATGCCGCTTATATATGAGGCATAATAAAATGCATAGTATCACAGAAGCATAAATAAAATGCTTTGGAGGCAAGTGGAAGAAATGAATTTCAACTGGAGGACTAGGGAAATACTTCATGGAAAAGACCTGTGATTAAGTTGGACCTTGATTTTCTAGACAAGGGGAAAAAGAAACAGAAAATAGGGTAAGTTTTTGGCATATTCTAGGACCAGAGCTTAGTATGTGTAATGAGAGTACAAGTCAGGTAGAAGAAAGAATGTCTGGCAGGTCAATCACAGTGCCCTTGAGTGTTCCACTATGATGTTTAAGACAGTGCACAAACCTGAAGGTTTCAGCGTTGCTGAGTCATAGGGGCCGGCTCAAATTACTATTAATATTAGGTTTACTTATTCATTGTTTGTATTCATTATGCAGAAATCAGTGCAAAGGATGAATTGAGAGGAGTAAGCATTTTAAAAAGCTGTTGTAATAATTCAGGGGAGAAGTCCTGATGGACTAAAGAGTTGCCAAGGGGGACTTCCCTGGTGGTCCAGTGGCTGAGATTCCATGCTGCCAGTGGGCCTGAGTTTGATCCCTGCTCAGGGAACTAGATCCCACATGCCGCACTGAAGATCAAAGATTCCATGTGCTGGACAGTGGACATACGCACATTGTGGGGAATGAACAGTGGGTGGGAGGCATAAAGGAAGTAGCATGAAAACCTGTACTATCATATGTGAAGAAAATAGCTATAGTCATTACGCCGTGAGAAAAGGAGATCCTGCAGGGGCGCTGTGTTACAGTCTGGAGGGGTGGGATGGGGACGATATACATATGACTAATCTGGGAACATACATATCTGTAAACAACAAAACTCTGTAAAAGTTAAAAGTAAAATAAAAGTTGTTTTTTTTTTTTTTAAAAAAAAAGAAGTTTCAGGGACTAAGAGGAGGGAGGGATGGGGAGTTATTGTTTCCTGGTTACAGAGTTTCTATTTGCAGTGATGAAAATGTTTTGGAAATAGTGGTGATGGTTTCACACTATTGTGAATGTAATTAATGCCACTGAATAATACAATTAAAATGACAAATTTCATGCGTGCTAAGAAAAAAAAAAAAGATTCCATGTGCCATAGTTAAGACCTGATGCAGATGAATAAATATTAGAAAGGGGAAAAAAAAAAAAAAGTTGTCAAAGAATGGGAAAGAAGGAAGAGGCAAAAAGTGAAAGGGGAGTGCAAGGTCATAGGTAGCTGAGAGCCTGCTGGGCAGTAGGTGGTGTTTCCTGAGATTAGGAGTACAAAAGGACAAACAGGGTTAGCTCAGTCAGGGAAGTACTGAGTTTCAAGATGTCTTCTGGACACTCATTTGGATATAGGGCATTGATATCCAGGAAGATGTCAGAAGAAGTAGAGATGTGTCAGCATTCCTTCATCACTAATGTGATCATCAAAGTTGCTTTTCTAAGATGTTTACAGTCAACATAAAATATAGAAATAGAAGCATCTCAGATCAATGAAGATGAATTATTCAATAAATAGTGTTGGTGAAATTGACTGACTATGTGGTCAAAAAAATGTGGCACCCCATCTCACACAGTACTAAAAAATAAATTCCAGATGAAGTGAATGTAGAGTTGAAAATATAAATAAGTCAGAAAAATATTTAGGTAAGGAATAGATATGTATATAAGTAGCCACACACATATATGTATAAGAGGGCTTCCCAGGTGGTGCTAGTGGTAAACAACCCACCTGCCAATGCAGGAGACACAAAGAGATGAGAGTTCAATACCTGGGTTGGGAAGATCCCCTGAAGAAGGGAATGGCCACGCACTCCAGTATTCTTGCCTGGAGAATCCCATGAACAGAGGAGCCTGGTGGGCTACAGTCCACAGGTCACAAAGAGTCGGACACAACTGAAGCAACTTAGCATGCATGCACACATGTATATGAATGTGTGCATATATGCTCAGTTGGTCAGTCATGTCTGAGTCTTTTCAGCCTCATGGATTGTAGCCCATGAGGCTTGTCTGTCCAAGGAATTCCCCAGGCAAGAATACTGGAATGGGTTGCCATGACCTCCTCTGGGGGCTCTTTTCAATGGCAGGGATCAGACCCACGTCTCCAGCAGCTCCTGCACTGACAGGAAGCTTCTTTACCACCGAGCCACCTGGGAAGCTCCCAATGTATATAAATTGACTTCCATACCTATACATTCATTAAAATCTGTGAGCTTACACTGATACCTCCAATATAAATTCAACACCACAGTTTATTTTCTCTTTTATCTTATTTTTAAGTCTTTCATATGACAGTGAGAAACTTAGGTCTCATTATTTTTAATGTATTTATTTATTTGATCAACTTCACAGTATACTGGCTGCTCCTTTCTCGGAATAGAGCCCTTCTCATGCTGCTTGAGTTCTGACATCCAGCAACAGGTTATATACCTGAACTGGTAGAACCTGGCTTTGCCTCATATGATGGCTTTAGGACTGACTTATTCAGAAAAGGGAAAGAAGAAAAAGAAGAAGAGGAAGGGAGAAGGAGAAGACCTTTCTGTTCATTGATTTTTGTTTGTTTATTGAATATGCATCAGAGGATCCACCTTTGCAGTTGGGTCCCCATGGACAGAGGAGCCTTGTGGGCTACATTCTATAGGGTCACAAAGAGTTGGACACGAGTGAGTGACTGAGCACACACACACCACTAAGGTAGCTGACAGCACTGCAATGTGACCTGGCAGAGCCCAGTGAGCTCAACCAAAACTCTGTGTTATTGTTTTTTAGAACACATATCCAAGTGATCATTTTTGAATGCGATATTATTTTGAAGTGATAGATTTACTTATGAATGTGCTGCTTATTGGTTTAAAACAGAAAATAAATATTCCAAACTGTCAAAATCTACATATATGTGTACACACACATATATACTAATACATATGATTCTATTCTACTTAGCTACCATTCATCAAACATTTTCTGTGCTTAATGTATTCTGGGAAAAATAAGGACGTATTTCCCAGAGCATTGCTGACATCCAAGAGTTCACAATCACATTGGGGAAATTAAACACAGAGACTTAAAGTCAATAAATACAATTTAAAAATAAGCAGTTAAACACAATTCTGGTGCAAACTGGCGCCAGATCCCTGATTCTCGTGGAGCCAAGTGGATGAAGACATAATTTCTGCAAGCCTGGTTTATCTGGGGCTGGCACTGAAGCCTAGGGCAGGTTGAAGACTCCCTCTTAATAAAGGAGACAGGCTGTAAGAGCAAGTTTTCTTTCCAAGGACATTTTATCATAACCATTTCCTGCCAACTAAATAAAAATTGCTATCACCCTGTATTACACAGAACAAAGGGCTGCCTGCAGATCCTAATGGATCATTGCCCCATTCCCAAGTAAAGCCAGTCTGTGATCCTAGAAACCAAAATGTATTTATTTATTTGATCAACTTCACAGTATACTGGCTGCTCCTTTCTCGGAATAGAGCCCTTCTCATGCTGCTTGAGTTCTGACATCCAGCAACAGGTTATATACCTGAACTGGTAGAACCTGGCTTTGCCTCATATGATGGCTTTAGGACTGACTTATTCAGAAAAGGGAAAGAAGAAAAAGAAGAAGAGGAAGGGAGAAGGAGAAGACCTTTCTGTTCATTGATTTTTGTTTGTTTATTGAATATGCATCAGAGGGATCCACCTTTGCAGTTGGGTCCCCATGGACAGAGGAGCCTTGTGGGCTACATTCTATAGGGTCACAAAGAGTTGGACACGAGTGAGTGACTGAGCACACACACACCACTAAGGTAGCTGACAGCACTGCAATGTGACCTGGCAGAGCCCAGTGAGCTCAACCAAAACTCTGTGTTATTGTTTTTTAGAACACATATCCAAGTGATCATTTTTGAATGCGATATTATTTTGAAGTGATAGATTTACTTATGAATGTGCTGCTTATTGGTTTAAAACAGAAAATAAATATTCCAAACTGTCAAAATCTACATATATGTGTACACACACATATATACTAATACATATGATTCTATTCTACTTAGCTACCATTCATCAAACATTTTCTGTGCTTAATGTATTCTGGGAAAAATAAGGACGTATTTCCCAGAGCATTGCTGACATCCAAGAGTTCACAATCACATTGGGGAAATTAAACACAGAGACTTAAAGTCAATAAATACAATTTAAAAATAAGCAGTTAAACACAATTCTGGTGCAAACTGGCGCCAGATCCCTGATTCTCGTGGAGCCAAGTGGATGAAGACATAATTTCTGCAAGCCTGGTTTATCTGGGGCTGGCACTGAAGCCTAGGGCAGGTTGAAGACTCCCTCTTAATAAAGGAGACAGGCTGTAAGAGCAAGTTTTCTTTCCAAGGACATTTTATCATAACCATTTCCTGCCAACTAAATAAAAATTGCTATCACCCTGTATTACACAGAACAAAGGGCTGCCTGCAGATCCTAATGGATCATTGCCCCATTCCCAAGTAAAGCCAGTCTGTGATCCTAGGGTCTTTTCTACCACCCAGACTCCAAATGAGAGCTTCTCCAGGGAAAATAAGCATGGGAACTCTGACAGCCTCTCTTTTTGTTACATAAATAATATAAATTCTTTTTTCAGAAAGTATACATAGGCAAAAGTACAAACATTACCCCTAGTCTTATAACTTTTGAAACAAATATGTTCAGAAATTTCTTTCTATGTGTTCATATAATCTCAGGTAGATAGTGTAATTAGTTGCTATATGTCCATTTCCTTATCAGTAAAATGAAGGCAATAATAGTAATATGATCTACCTGATAGACTAAGGCCAAAACATGAGTTAACATAGGCAAAGTGCTTCAAATAGTGATGTTGCATGGTAGGAGTTGTAAAAAGCAATAATATTACCTATATTTATTTAGCATTTATTTATCTAGATTCAGCTATGTATTTTTATTAAGTGTGGAGGAAGTATTCATATTTCTTTGTAGTCTGCTTTATTTCATTTAATGATATAACATGAACTTCTTCCCTTGTGTGACAATCTTAAAGGTGCAGAGACCAGTAGATTGTTTGAGTGATTTTTCTAAAAGGAGCATAGGGAATGGAGCCTGGTCCTGCAAGGCTATTACTGATGACTTAGGTTAGAGCAAGGCCTAGACCTATTATAACACTTTTTGCTATTTTCCTTTTCTTTTTTTTTTTAAACAGGGAGGAGGACGGGCGGGCCACTTCTACTGGTCTTTCATTTCTCTATTTTCATCCGTCTTTGTTCTTTGGCTCCTGTGGGGCCTCCCATCGCGATGGCCTCTGTCATCGCAGAGTGCCGGCTCTGGGCGCATGTGCCCCAGAGCTCCAGCTCGGTAATTGGACACGTCAGTCCAGCCGCTCCGCGGCACGTGGGATCTTCCCAGGCCAGGGATCGAACCGGCGCCCCTTGCACTGCAAGGCGGTGTCCTTACCCACTGGACCACCAGGGTAAGCCCAAGACCTATTATAATACTTTTTGAAATCAGAAGGTTGGGATGCTGCTCACATATAATCTCAGAATCCAAGCTGAGCACAGTCTTGAGCTCCTCTAGCTTATAAGTTTTTAAACTTGCTGTTAAAACAGTTAAGCCATGATTCCCCCCAACAAAATCTTATGTGTAATTCTACCCAATAAGTAAAACAATTTTAAAACATCAGAGTAAGTAAGATCACTAAGGTTGCTTGACCTGGTGGCTCAGATAGTAAAGAATCTGCCTGCAATACAGGAGATCTGGGTTCAGTCCTGGTATGTTCAGAAATTTCTTTCTATGTGTTCATATAATCTCAGGTAGATAGTGTAATTAGTTGCTATATGTCCATTTCCTTATCAGTAAAATGAAGGCAATAATAGTAATATGATCTACCTGATAGACTAAGGCCAAAACATGAGTTAACATAGGCAAAGTGCTTCAAATAGTGATGTTGCATGGTAGGAGTTGTAAAAAGCAATAATATTACCTATATTTATTTAGCATTTATTTATCTAGATTCAGCTATGTATTTTTATTAAGTGTGGAGGAAGTATTCATATTTCTTTGTAGTCTGCTTTATTTCATTTAATGATATAACATGAACTTCTTCCCTTGTGTGACAATCTTAAAGGTGCAGAGACCAGTAGATTGTTTGAGTGATTTTTCTAAAAGGAGCATAGGGAATGGAGCCTGGTCCTGCAAGGCTATTACTGATGACTTAGGTTAGAGCAAGGCCTAGACCTATTATAACACTTTTTGCTATTTTCCTTTTCTTTTTTTTTTTAAACAGGGAGGAGGACGGGCGGGCCACTTCTACTGGTCTTTCATTTCTCTATTTTCATCCGTCTTTGTTCTTTGGCTCCTGTGGGGCCTCCCATCGCGATGGCCTCTGTCATCGCAGAGTGCCGGCTCTGGGCGCATGTGCCCCAGAGCTCCAGCTCGGTAATTGGACACGTCAGTCCAGCCGCTCCGCGGCACGTGGGATCTTCCCAGGCCAGGGATCGAACCGGCGCCCCTTGCACTGCAAGGCGGTGTCCTTACCCACTGGACCACCAGGGTAAGCCCAAGACCTATTATAATACTTTTTGAAATCAGAAGGTTGGGATGCTGCTCACATATAATCTCAGAATCCAAGCTGAGCACAGTCTTGAGCTCCTCTAGCTTATAAGTTTTTAAACTTGCTGTTAAAACAGTTAAGCCATGATTCCCCCCAACAAAATCTTATGTGTAATTCTACCCAATAAGTAAAACAATTTTAAAACATCAGAGTAAGTAAGATCACTAAGGTTGCTTGACCTGGTGGCTCAGATGATAAAGAATCTACCTGCAATGCAGGAGACCAGGGTTCGATCCCTGGGTGGGGAAGATCTTCTGAAGGGAATGGCTACCCACTCCAGTATTCTTGCCTGGATAATCTCATGGACAGAGGAGCCTAGTGGGCAACAGTCCATGGAGTTGCAAAGAGTCGGACAAGGCGGGGCGATTTTCACTCACTCACTCAGGCTGCTTGATTAAGAAAAAGTAGAACTCCAAAGATACAGATGATAATCACATTCTTATGTACTGACAACTTCCCGGCACTGTTAACTTCCATAGCCCTGCAGCCCCACTGCCACAGAATGAAGTATCAGAACCAATGTTCCAACGCCCTTATTTTTCTAACAGGAAATGAAGCCCCAGAAGTGTTGTGTCCTGCTTGGGTTTTTAACATGAAAAATCCCCAAATAAAGATAATCTAGTAACAGGATGAAGATACATATTTCATTGAAGAAGGTATCTGGAATGGTTAAATGTATTATCCACCAAACAGTCCTTTTCCCTTTAAATGATTCCCATATAGTTCTCCAATTAATAAAAATGGAAATAGCCAATTAACTTAGCAGCTGTTCTCTATTGTTTTGCATTATTCCTCATAGCTGGTAAGCACTCAGTTGTGCTGACTATGTAATTTGTATTTTATTCCATTAGTGGATATAGATTTACCGATTATCTCTAATAATTAAACTATACATTTCAACTTATGAATCAGCATCTCGTTATCTACATATAAGCTCCTCTTGTGTTTTAAATACCCCATCATCTGTAATTTCAGTTGCTTTCTAATCATGAGGCTTGCCTATGAGACTCAGGAAACTACTATTGACAAATAATTTCTTTCACTAATTAAACAAGGCCAAGCTTCCCTGAAGGAAACTTAAAAGCTAATTGTCTGTTTCCCCTGCTACCTCCCCTCTATACCAGAACATTTGACGCAAAAGCCTTAGGGTTGTTACAACTACTCTACCCTGTTTCTATGAGGGCTGACCAACCCCTGACCTCTGTATTGGGCACAGTCCTGTATTTCATTAAAAAAAAAAAAAAAACTAAAAAAGGAGAAACAGTTCTCACAAACGATCCAAAGTCAAGGTTTTAAAAATTACATTGCAAAACTACCTGCAATGCAGGAGACCAGGGTTCGATCCCTGGGTGGGGAAGATCTTCTGAAGGGAATGGCTACCCACTCCAGTATTCTTGCCTGGATAATCTCATGGACAGAGGAGCCTAGTGGGCAACAGTCCATGGAGTTGCAAAGAGTCGGACAAGGCGGGGCGATTTTCACTCACTCACTCAGGCTGCTTGATTAAGAAAAAGTAGAACTCCAAAGATACAGATGATAATCACATTCTTATGTACTGACAACTTCCCGGCACTGTTAACTTCCATAGCCCTGCAGCCCCACTGCCACAGAATGAAGTATCAGAACCAATGTTCCAACGCCCTTATTTTTCTAACAGGAAATGAAGCCCCAGAAGTGTTGTGTCCTGCTTGGGTTTTTAACATGAAAAATCCCCAAATAAAGATAATCTAGTAACAGGATGAAGATACATATTTCATTGAAGAAGGTATCTGGAATGGTTAAATGTATTATCCACCAAACAGTCCTTTTCCCTTTAAATGATTCCCATATAGTTCTCCAATTAATAAAAATGGAAATAGCCAATTAACTTAGCAGCTGTTCTCTATTGTTTTGCATTATCCTCATAGCTGGTAAGCACTCAGTTGTGCTGACTATGTAATTTGTATTTTATTCCATTAGTGGATATAGATTTACCGATTATCTCTAATAATTAAACTATACATTTCAACTTATGAATCAGCATCTCGTTATCTACATATAAGCTCCTCTTGTGTTTTAAATACCCCATCATCTGTAATTTCAGTTGCTTTCTAATCATGAGGCTTGCCTATGAGACTCAGGAAACTACTATTGACAAATAATTTCTTTCACTAATTAAACAAGGCCAAGCTTCCCTGAAGGAAACTTAAAAGCTAATTGTCTGTTTCCCCTGCTACCTCCCCTCTATACCAGAACATTTGACGCAAAAGCCTTAGGGTTGTTACAACTACTCTACCCTGTTTCTATGAGGGCTGACCAACCCCTGACCTCTGTATTGGGCACAGTCCTGTATTTCATTAAAAAAAAAAAAAAAACTAAAAAAGGAGAAACAGTTCTCACAAACGATCCAAAGTCAAGGTTTTAAAAATTACATTGCAAAATATGTTATATATGCAAAAAAATATATATAAGGTATTTACAGAAAAATCATTTGTTCTTTTAAAAATAATGGCATCATAAAATTATACTTGCTTATTATAGATAGTTTAGAAAACATGTTAAAGGTTAAAAATCTAGGGCTTCCCTGGTGGTCCAGTGGGTAAAGAGTCCACCTTGCAATGCAAGGGGCACCGGTTCAATCTCTGGCCCAGGAAGGTCCCACGTGCTGCGGAGCGGCTGGACCGGTGTGTCCTCTTATGAGCCAGCACTCTGGAGCGCATGCACCCAGAGCCGGTGCTCTGTAGTGAGAGAAGCCACTGCAGTGGGAGGCACACACAGGCCGAAGAATAAAGATGGATGAAAATAAATAAAAAACCAATAAAAGAGGGCAGAATTTTTTTTAAAAAAATCTAATAACCTAATTGAAAAATCACCCATAAATAAATCTATCCTTCATTGTTTTCTCTATATCTATAAATGAATACATACATATATCAGATATAAATATAAATATATATATATATTTAAATTTTCTGTGTTCTCCATTTTCACTCAATAATAAAATGTGACTATTTTCCATGCATTGTATGTTTTTAAAAAATCTTGACTTTAAAGACATATTTATTCCCCTCCCCTTTTTTGGAATACTTATGTTTTCTTACTATGAAATGAAAACATAAGTATTATGTGATGCAGAACTTTAGACATAAATATTTGTCCTCATCTCTGATTTTTTTCTCTATACGTTCATATCTTCCGACGTCATATTTTGTGACTAGACTGATAGTCTCTTAGTAACACTCCTAAATCTATTCTAGTCGGTATATAAGTGATTTCAATATTAAAGTTCCTGGAAGAATTGTTACAGACTCATGTCGATGACACTGGTGAATTCCGACTCCTGCTTTTACTTGGTTTAATGAGCTCTGGTTCCTGTAAATCTTTAGGCTTCTGGAAGTTTCTTTTGGACTGAACTGTTTTCTTATGATGATGATGAATATGCAAATAAAGCAGACTGAGATTTGACGGATGTCCAGGATTAATGGGAAGACTTGCATCCAGCAAAGGAGAGATGAGGATGGGCAAAAGAGGTAGGAAGGGAAGAAAAGTAACAGTAAGTTGTGGAGCTTCAAATTAGAGAAAAATCAAGTGAGCTGTTGGGCAGTGGTGCCAAAGGCAGCAGAAAGAACAAGATGAAATGAATCAAAGAGACACCATTAGATTTTGTCAAAAAGTGAGCATCACTTACTTTTGAGCAGTTTAAGTAGAGCAGAAATAAAGATAGAAGACAGGGGAGGAGAGGGAATGGTATTAAGGAAACTGAGTTAACATCACACAAAGCCTGAACCTCTTTTCTTGCCTTAAGTTTGTTCTGCTGGTTAGAGTAGCATAATATAAGCGATTTCATTCATTTTCTTGTTCCACGAGTATTCTGTATGAATAGTGCTAAATAAATACAGAATAGTGCTAAATAAATACCTGTGGAACGAGGCACTGTGCCAGGGTAGGAGGCCACAACAGTCAATAAGACAGATATGGCTGCTGCTCTGATTAAGCTTACATCTTACTAGAGAGAGACCATCACTTAACAAGGAACCAAATCATCAGTGAAAAACAAAATGTGATGTGGTGATAGATATCAGTGAAATTAGATAGAATAGAGGTAGAAATTGTTTAGAGTTGGGGGAAAAGCTAGTTTATCTTTGATAGTTAAGGTAAGTCCTTCTGAAAGGTGCTTTTTGAAATGAGGTCTGAGAAGGAGCCCGTCATAGCGGATGAGTATTTCTGGCGGAAAGAACAGCCGTTAGAAATCTGCGAGATGGAAATGAACTTGACTTTCTCTAGAAACAGAAGGGGCTGCCCAGGTGGCGCTAGTGGTAAAGAATTTGCCTGCCCATGCAGAAGACACAAGAGATTTGGATCCATCTCTGCAGAGTTGGAAGTCAACTTTGATAGAGAAATAATCCTGAAGTCAAATGATTATGTCCTTGCCCTACATAGTGTAAGGGCCTCATTTAAGTACTCTAAAGATCCAGAATGCTAATACTTCTGGAAATAAGATTAGCAGGAAATATGTATATATCTGATTTACTTTGCTATATAGTAGAAACTAACAAAATACTGTAAAGCAGTATACTCCAATACAAATTAAAAAAAAAAAAAAGATTAGTAGGTAGAGGGGGCATATTTTTGTTTGGTCCACTCAACTACCTTTCCCACTTCTTCTGGTAGCTGTAGCCACTTGACCTAATCTAAACCAGGAACATCTACTAAGCAGAATGTCACTCTCCCTGGCCTCAGGTATGCACATGTCACCTAGGTCAGCCCCATCCCCCTGGGTACAATGACCAGCCCAGGCATGGGTATATGACTTAAGCCAAAACGACCACCATTGTTTCCTAATACAGATGGATGGTGGGAAACAACTATCATCCCCTGGGGTCACCAAACAGGGATGATGCAAGCCTGACAATATCTGTGACCACTTCCTCCCTCTCCCAGGATTTCTCCTACTCTCACCTCTTCTGCACAGAACCACCTGTGCAATTAGAAAGAATAAGGTGAATACTCAGAATAAAGCCGAATATGGAGAGGAAGAAAAAAATCTAGAGCCGGCAACTGACACACTTTCTTACTTCCTAACTATCCCAGAGGCCACCTCCTCTTTAGACTTCTTGGTTCTAGGGCCTAATCAAATAAATGTCTCTTGCTCAAGGGAGTTTGAATTTTGTTTCTGTCACTCACAATCCAAAGAATTCTGACTACTGTTGTTGTTCAGCTGTTAAGTCACGTCCAACTCTTTTCAACGTCATGGACTATAGCCCTCAGGCTTCTATGTCCAGGGGATTTCCCAGGCAAGTGTCAACTTTGATTTTAAGAGAAACCTAAGGGTTTCTCCCGGGTTAGAAATCGAGATGGAAATGAACTTGACTTTCTCTAGAAACAGAAGGGCTGCCCAGGTGGCGCTAGTGGTAAAGAATTTGCCTGCCCATGCAGAAGACACAAGAGATTTGGATCCATCTCTGCAGAGTTGGAAGTCAACTTTGATAGAGAAATAATCCTGAAGTCAAATGATTATGTCCTTGCCCTACATAGTGTAAGGGCCTCATTTAAGTACTCTAAAGATCCAGAATGCTAATACTTCTGGAAATAAGATTAGCAGGAAATATGTATATATCTGATTTACTTTGCTATATAGTAGAAACTAACAAAATACTGTAAAGCAGTATACTCCAATACAAATTAAAAAAAAAAAAAAGATTAGTAGGTAGAGGGGGCATATTTTTGTTTGGTCCACTCAACTACCTTTCCCACTTCTTCTGGTAGCTGTAGCCACTTGACCTAATCTAAACCAGGAACATCTACTAAGCAGAATGTCACTCTCCCTGGCCTCAGGTATGCACATGTCACCTAGGTCAGCCCCATCCCCCTGGGTACAATGACCAGCCCAGGCATGGGTATATGACTTAAGCCAAAACGACCACCATTGTTTCCTAATACAGATGGATGGTGGGAAAAAACTATCATCCCCTGGGGTCACCAAACAGGGATGATGCAAGCCTGACAATATCTGTGACCACTTCCTCCCTCTCCCAGGATTTCTCCTACTCTCACCTCTTCTGCACAGAACCACCTGTGCAATTAGAAAGAATAAGGTGAATACTCAGAATAAAGCCGAATATGGAGAGGAAGAAAAAAATCTAGAGCCGGCAACTGACACACTTTCTTACTTCCTAACTATCCCAGAGGCCACCTCCTCTTTAGACTTCTTGGTTCTAGGGCCTAATCAAATAAATGTCTCTTGCTCAAGGGAGTTTGAATTTTGTTTCTGTCACTCACAATCCAAAGAATTCTGACTACTGTTGTTGTTCAGCTGTTAAGTCACGTCCAACTCTTTTTCAACGTCATGGACTATAGCCCTTCAGGCTTCTATGTCCAGGGGATTTCCCAGGCAAGAATACCCAAGTGGGTTGCCATTTCTTTCTCCAGGGGATCTTCCCAACCCAGGGATTGAACCTGAGACTCCTGAGTTGACAGGTGAATTTACCACTGAGCCATCAGGGAAGCCATTCTGGTTCTTACAGTATATCAAAGAGAGAAAGGAAACTCTGTTGACATTTACACACACTCTCCACACTTTCTCTTCTTTATCACTAGAAATAGGATATGTGAACAGATGGGATGTGTATCACTTGAGACTTCAGTTTCCCCGACAAAGACATTTACAGTAAATTCTCCAGTGACCAGTCACTGTTCCTCTCATGAGTTCCTTCCAGTGATATGCTGGTAAGCTGGCTTCTTCGGGGGAAAAAAAAAGAACTGATTTGTCACATTTGGCAATTTCTGTTCTATAAATCCTCCCACTACAGCAGATTAAGCTTCCAATCGTATAGCAACCCAGCCAGCAAAATTCCCAAAAGTGCGAGTCAATAAGAGCAGGCTTCAGCACACCATCGCTTTCCTCTCTCCGTCTGCATGCAACCTCCCTCCCCACTCTTCCCTCTTTTGTGTGAGTACCTTCCCTCTCTGCCACAGGTCACCCACAGTTTCACCTAGAATTTCCTTCCATTTTCCTCTGCTCCGAATCTCAACAGCATTATTATCCTGTTTGATGCCAACAACATAAGGTTATTGGAAAGAACAGAGGCTTTGGGGTCATGTTTAGATTTGGTCACTTGCGACCTTGAGTAAGTTACTTAACTACAGGGAGCCTTGGTTCTCTAATCTATAAAGTGATTTTAAAAAAAAAAACAACAGTGCCTCCCACATAATGGATATGCAGACTGTACAAGACAATTGATATGAAAATGCCAAATGAAAGCTTGTGCCTTTCTTAGGCCTTGAGAGAGAGTGAAAACGCTTTATACGTGCCCCAGGGCATTCCCCCACCCACCCAACGAGTTCTTGCCAGAGGCATTGCACGTGTCTCTCCCATCACTCAGGGAACTCTTTAAGTGCAGAACTTTGTCTTGTTCATCTTCATACCCCAGATCCTGGCTCAGTGTCCGGAAGATGGTAGATGCCCAAATAAATATTAAATCAATACTGTCTTTCTTACTCACTTCCTATTTGATGATGGGAAGGGCTGGGAGAGAAAGAATCGGGTGGCAGAAGAAAACAGGAGGAAGAGGTTTGGGGCCCAGGAGACTGGTTGGGATGGATGTGGGCCGCCGGTGCAGCAGGAGGGCCAGGGTGGGAAGGCTGGCATGGAAAGCTGATTTGTTAGCATATGGATCGCTGAGTTCTCCCACGGGCCCAGCTCATTAGTTTACTTGGTGCACAAAGCTGAACAGAGCCCAGGGGAAAGATAACTTCCTCAACAGCGTTCACTCTTCTTTTCCTCTCGTTTGTCTTAGCTGCGAGTGCTCCTGTCATGTCTTTAAGTTCCTTTCACTGAATGCCTTTTTGCTTTAAATCTTTAAGTTATTTTTTTCCTTCTTGTCCTGGAGATATCTGAACCAAAGCCAGTAAAGTAAGAGCTCTCTTTTTCCTTCACAGCTCTGAAAGCTTTACATAAGTGTTTCTTCACTTCTATTTTATGGCCAGGACCAGATGCAGAAGTGCTAAAATATTTTGATAAGAGCTATCCTGGCAGTACTTCTTGCTTTTACAGCTATCCAGAGGCAGAGAATTAGCTAGGAAATTAGCCCACAGAGAGGAGAGAGAAGCTATGAGATCTCTCCACTGACCAAGATTCTCAATTAGTTTAAAAAATCAGTTGGATGAAGAGAGAAAGAAAATATTGAGACTGCAGTGCTCTCAAAATAAAAAATGGTAAATAAATTTGAAGGCTCTCATAATTCCTAATATTCATGGGGATAGGTTCTTTTGAAGTTTATAAAATGCCTTTATGTACAAACATGTCCTGAGACCTCGAGTTAAACATACACTTCCTGATACCACAGTACCTAGGAAGGTAGGAATTATAATATTAATATCCTCATGGAACAGTTGAAACTAAGGCCCAAAGAGGTTAAATGACTTGCCAACGTTCTCACAGCTCAACAATACCCACTTCTTTTGGCCCCAGGGACCAGTTTCACGGAGATAGTCTTTTCATGGACCAGAGTGGGGTGGTGGTTTCAGGACGATTCAAGGGCGTTACACTTATTGTGCACTTTATTTTATTTTGTGGCCATTTCAGATATTCTGCTTTGACTTTACGATTACAGTTATGTTCCTATGAGAATCAAATGCTACGGCTGATCTGACAGGAGGCAGAGCTCAGGCAGTAATCTGAGCAATGGGGAATGGCTGTAAATACAGCTGAAGCTTCACACGCTCACCGGCTGCTCACCTCTTGCTGTGCGGCCGTGGTACTGGTCCACAGCCCTGCGGGCTCCGGAGCCTAACATGCCTGGTTAGTGGTGACACTGGCATTTAACCACCATCATGTTTAATCTCTCAGTCATGTCCGACTCCCTGGGACCCCATGGACCATAGCCCACTAGGCTCTTCTGTCCATGGGATTCTCTGGCAAGAATCCTGGCGTGGGCAGCCATTTCCTTCTCCAGGGGATCTTTCTGACCCAGGGATTGAACTTGTGTCTCCTGCATTGCAGACAGACTCTTTGCCATCTGATCCACCAGGGAAGCATTGCCTCCCATCTGTTTGCAGAGAAAAAGTCAGAAGTGCAGTGAGGTCGAGGTGCACAACATCCCATGGAACAGGAAGCTGGGGGCATTTCTCTCTTGCTCCACACTGCAATGGGTCATCTGAGCCATGTCTTTGTCTCATATTCTTTTCCATCTTATAACTTCTCCTTCATCCTGCCCATTCTTTTGTTTCACTTTATTCCACCTCGTTCTGCTTTCTTGGTGTCCTTTGGCGGCTCTGGTTTCATCCTTCCTCCTGGGTTCCACGCATTTGACTGTGTTTCAGCTAATCTGCCTGGGTCCTTCCCATGTGCCAGGAGCCAGCCCACATGCATACAAATATTAACTCATTTCTATTCCCCACAGCAAACCTATAAAGCAAATACTAGGATTATCCTTATTTTCCAGATGAAAAATTAAGTCACCTACCTGCCCAAGATCACACAGCTAATAAGCAAAGTAGTTAAGAGTCAAGGCTGAGCTGTCTGGCTTCAAAGCCTTATTCTAAACCATTCAGCTATCGCTGCCTCTCACTGGGGCCTAGACTGTACCTATATTTGTCCTTTAGGATACGTTCATACAAAGTTTTGCCTGGACATAGGTGCCCTGGATGACATTGTTCTCTACTCCTTTCAACCTACCTGTCCTGTGAGTTTAGGCAGTGTTGCCTAGGAAGTGGCTTTCAATGTATACCTATGGCAGATTCAGGTCGATGTGTGGCAGTAAACAATGAAACCCTAACCAAAAAAAAGAAAGAAAAGAAAAAATGAAAGAATTTGTGAGGGATATAGATGAGATGAAATTAAAATTCACAGTTCCTGAGTCTCAGTTCAGGGCTCTACTTATTTATTAGTTTGTTCATTCATCAGCCTGAAGTTGCCTGCTACCTCCTTGAGAAATAGCAGCAAAAACTAAACAATTAAGCTACTTAAAGGATGATTCACGATGATAAACTGTTGAATAGTTCAATGGTATGTCTGCAGTTATAGGAAACACGTCATTTTCCACAGGGAGAGAGGCATGTAGCCTGACAGAAGGGAGGATAACCAGCATGGGAATAGGTAATAAAATAAAAATTCTGAAACCAATTTCCTTTGGTGAGATGTATTACATTTTAATCATCTAAACCAAATGGCTGAAGCCCATTGAAAGCCAGATCAGCTAAATTCTGCTTCGTGTTTGTCTATGTAAGCATCTTCCTTCATTTGCCATCAGACTAAAAGCTCCTTGCATATGAAACTGAAGGTTACCCATCTCGGCCTCCCCCCAATGCCTGGCATGGTGCCTAGCACATAGCAGGTGCTCAATAAATGTTTATTGAATTGAATTAAAAAGAAAATATTCACTGCTTATCAATTCTATACTCACCCCAGCAGAAATATAAAGAATAAATGTGATTTTACACGCTGTTAAGTGCAAACATGAAAACAAATACCATCTCAAGGTTGTTAATTTAAGAATATAGGGACTCTGAAATGAAGCCTCTTCACAATGGAGAATTGCTTGCAAAGCATTTTCTATACTAAGGTTTACTATAACAATACCACATAATAGTCCAAAGCCTTCCTAAGTCCCATTTTTCTGACATCAAAGGATAAAATCGCTCTGAAAGGTGCAAATAGTCTTTCATTATATTTGATCTCAATTTAAAGTTTGTTTTTTGACCTGCTTATGTTTGAGGCAGAAGAACACAGGACTTAGAAATAGGCTTGTTAATTTTTCTGAACAAACTTTTTTTGTTCAGGCTTTTTTTTTGGTGGTGCAGGGAGCAACATATAATATCCTTATCTTTTCTACTAATATAAGAACAAATTGTGTGAGACACACGGGGATCAGGCAAACATAAGTCAAAAATAAAATCTGTATTTATTCATTTATTTTTACTGAAGTATAGTTGATTTATAGTGTTGTGTTGGTTTCTGGCAAACAACAAAGTGATTCAGCTATACAAATATACAATTTTTTTTGGTCACTTTTATTGGTCTTTCATTTATTTATTTTCATCCATCTTTATTCTTTGGCCTGTGTGGGCCCCCCATTGCAGTGGCCTCTCCCGTAGCAGAGCACCAGCTCTGGGCACGTGCACTCCAGAGGGCCGACTTGTAACTGGACACACTGGTCCAGCCACTCCGTGGCATGTGGGATCTTCCCCATATTTTTTCTCATATTCTTTTCCATCGTGGTTTATTATGGGATATTGAATATAGTTCCCCATTCTATATGGCAAGATGTTGTTGTTTACCTACATATATTAGTTTGTATCTGCTCATCTGAAACTGCCCTCCACTCCTTTGTCACTTAGGTAACCATAAGTTTATTTTCTATGTCTGTGAGTCTGTTTCTGTTTCATAAACAAGTTCATTTGTGTCATATTTCAGATTTCACATATAAGTGATATCATATGGTTGTTGTCTTTCTTTGTCTGACTCACTTCACTTACTGTGATACTCTCTAGGTCCATCCATATGTTGCTGCAAAGGGCAATTATTTCATTCTTTTTTTATAGCTGAGTAGTTAAAAATAAAATCTTTATTATTGAGGTGGAGGGTGTTTGGAGAAGGGGTGTAGGTCTGCTAGCCAGTGTGCTTGCTGGTACTAAACCCCAGGCTAAGTTTATCCACCTATCACAGCCTTAGTCAAAACCAAACAGCCTCAGACCTCTCTTACAGGGGCCTGCCCCTTAAAACTTACAGCAGCGTACATTAGACCAAGGGCCTGCTCTCTGCAGAGATGTAGATTCCTAGGAAAGGGTGAATGGTCTGACAGAAGTACACTTGGCTTGGTCTGCCGCAGAGAAAGTTACACCTCTTTTCCTAGAAGGGGTAAAAAAAAGGATGGAACAGAGGCTTGATATGTTACTCTATGATAGTCCCTCCACACAAAGAAGATGAAGAGCGGGGACTGATTGTTCCCTCCAACACATGACATATTTTACAACAGATGTACTCTATTGCCAGTAACTTGTAAACAATTTGTATTTTATCTTCCAGCAGTTATTTATTGAGCTCTATGTGCCAGGCACTCAACTAAAAGCGTTACAAATGTGTTGGCTCATTTGATTCTGAATATAACCCTATGAGGGAAGACAATTTGGTGTTTCCCCAACAAGTTAAACTTGGAATTACCACATAACCCAGAAAGTCCATTCCTGGGTACATACCTAAAAGAATTGGGAACAGGCTTTTAAACAAACATTTGTGCACCAAGGTTCACAGCAACACCATTCACAACAGCCAAAAGGTAGAAACAACCCAAATGTATATACAGACGAACAGTGAAACAAAATGTAGTATAGTACAATGGAATATTACTTAGCCATTAAAAGGAAAGAATACTGATATGTGCTACAACATGGATAAACCTTAAAAACATGTTAGGTGAAAGAAGTCAGGCAAGTCCATAGAGACAGAAAACTGACTCCTGGTTGCCATTATCTAGGAGGAAGGAAGAATGGGGAGTAATTGCTTAATGGATACAGAATTTCCTTCAGGGTGATGAAAAATTCTTAGAAAATAGATAGTGATAAAGGTTGTAGAACATTGTATACTTAATGCCACTAGACTATACACTTTAAACTGGTTTAAATGCAAACTTTGCTATATGTCATTCACTACAATAATATATATACATGTGTGTGTGTGTGTGTGTGTGTGTGTGTGTGTATAATCCTAGGAGGTAGGTTTCATTATCCCAACTTCACAGATAAGAAGACTAAGGGACTAAGAGAAATCAAGGACATTGCCATCAGATACAGGATGAATCTAAGTTTTGTATGGTCTGAATGTTTTATAATTTAAGTACCCAGTTTAAGAAAAATAATACAAAATTATGATCATGAAACTGCTAGGGTACTTCCAAAGGTCTAAGGATCTCTGCAAGGGAGGACTCTGAAGCTTAATCATTATTAACCCCAAAGTAAATTCACATTTGTTCTTAGTAGGTAGAACTGGAAAATGAAAACTAAAAACCTGTAACTCCATTTTCAATAAGAGCAAAAACATATAACACTTAGGAGTAAATTTAACAAAAGATGTGTCAGATTTCTGCACTGGAAACTATAAAACACTGCTAAGAGAAAATTTTAAAGGACCTAAATTAATGGACAGCTGTACCATGTTTAAGGATTGGAAGATTCAATATTGTTAGGATGTCAATTCTCCCCATATTGATTTATTGATTCAAAGCAATTCCAGTCATAATCCCATCAAGGTCTTTTGTAGAAATTCTCAAACAAACTCACATTTATATACAAAGAACAAAGAAATGCTGAAAAAGAACAAAGTTCAAGGAGTTACACTCCTTCAGTACTTAAAATAAAGCTACACTATCAAGACAACGTACTATTAGGAGAGAAAATAAATCAATGAAACCAAATAGAGTACCCAAGAACAGCACCATTTATACAGTCCAGTGATTTTCAGCAAAGGCACTATAACAGCCCAATGAGGGAAGAAAGGTGTTTTCAGTGGACGATGCTGGAATAACTGGACGTCTATACAGAAAAGTAGGCAGAACTAGAATTTGATCCTAGGTCTGTCTGCCTCCTTCTATACCCTTTCACTACCTCTCTATTCCCATCTTGCTTTTATCCTTGCCCTGCCTAAACCCTCTCTGGCCACAGTCTTCAGAGACTCTAAAACTTGAGACAGAATCAATCCTAGTGTCAAGTGTTTGCTAGGAAGATTAAGGGAATAGAATCTTGATTCTGAAGCAGGTTACTGCCTCGGGTCTTGAGAGGCCTGGGACCCTATTGCCTATTATCAGAAAGGGATTTAGGAAGTCTGTCAAAATATAAACCAGGAACTCATACTACATTTTCATCGTCCGTTTAATGATAGAAGCCTGCTATCAGAGGTCACCCATAGAAAGGGAGGAATTCTGACTGTTGAACTCAGAATTCTTGGGTTCAGTTCTCTTTCTGTCTCTGTACAACTTTAGGTGTTGTATTTGAGTCTGAATGAAAAACCCAATTTAAAAAAAACAAAATTATGATCATGAAACTGCTAGGGTACTTCCAAAGGTCTAAGGATCTCTGCAAGGGAGGACTCTGAAGCTTAATCATTATTAACCCCAAAGTAAATTCACATTTGTTCTTAGTAGGTAGAACTGGAAAATGAAAACTAAAAACCTGTAACTCCATTTTCAATAAGAGCAAAAACATATAACACTTAGGAGTAAATTTAACAAAAGATGTGTCAGATTTCTGCACTGGAAACTATAAAACACTGCTAAGAGAAAATTTTAAAGGACCTAAATTAATGGACAGCTGTACCATGTTTAAGGATTGGAAGATTCAATATTGTTAGGATGTCAATTCTCCCCATATTGATTTATTGATTCAAAGCAATTCCAGTCATAATCCCATCAAGGTCTTTTGTAGAAATTCTCAAACAAACTCACATTTATATACAAAGAACAAAGAAATGCTGAAAAAGAACAAAGTTCAAGGAGTTACACTCCTTCAGTACTTAAAATAAAGCTACACTATCAAGACAACGTACTATTAGGAGAGAAAAATAAATCAATGAAACCAAATAGAGTACCCAAGAACAGCACCATTTATACAGTCCAGTGATTTTCAGCAAAGGCACTATAACAGCCCAATGAGGGAAGAAAGGTGTTTTCAGTGGACGATGCTGGAATAACTGGACGTCTATACAGAAAAGTAGGCAGAACTAGAATTTGATCCTAGGTCTGTCTGCCTCCTTCTATACCCTTTCACTACCTCTCTATTCCCATCTTGCTTTTATCCTTGCCCTGCCTAAACCCTCTCTGGCCACAGTCTTCAGAGACTCTAAAACTTGAGACAGAATCAATCCTAGTGTCAAGTGTTTGCTAGGAAGATTAAGGGAATAGAATCTTGATTCTGAAGCAGGTTACTGCCTCGGGTCTTGAGAGGCCTGGGACCCTATTGCCTATTATCAGAAAGGGATTTAGGAAGTCTGTCAAAATATAAACCAGGAACTCATACTACATTTTCATCGTCCGTTTAATGATAGAAGCCTGCTATCAGAGGTCACCCATAGAAAGGGAGGAATTCTGACTGTTGAACTCAGAATTCTTGGGTTCAGTTCTCTTTCTGTCTCTGTACAACTTTAGGTGTGTCCTTAGTTCTTCTTTGTTCCTGGGTTTCCTCACCTGAAAAATACCTCCTCTATTGTACTTCATGGGTTGCCATTAAGTTAAAATGAAGTAGAATATTAAGCATCCTTCAAAGACTATGAAATCTTAAATGATACAATTTATCACAGTTCAGTGTAATACTCTTTGCAAACTGAAATGAGTAATAGTATAACCTTGGCACTTCTAAATTCAGATCTTTATATATCAAGTTTATCCTATAATTATCTTTTTATTCCTTCTGTGTTCACAAAAGAAATCTAACATTCTAATAATGATTTTTAAAAAACCCTTTTTTTGAGGGGGGATATACATATGACTAATCTGGGATCATACATTTCTGTCAACAACAAAACTCTGTAAAAGTTAAAAGTAAAATAAAAGTTAAAAAAAACACTTCAGTCATTAATTAATTCATTCATTTCATTCAGCAAGTTCTCATTTAGTGCTTACTACAGGCAAGACACTGTTAAATGTAAGCAGTAAATGGATGAAGAGACATCATCACTGTCCACCAAAAGCTAAGCCTGGTGAGGATACAGATGGATCCTTAAAAAGCCAATTATAATAGAATGTCATCACTGCTATGAAAGACCTGTTCACAAGTTACTGCCCTGGAGGGGGAGCATCTGCAGCTATATCACTGCACGCTCCACAAAAGACGTGACATGGGGCTTCCCTGGTGGCCCAGTGGGTAAAGACACCACTTTGCGGTGCAAGGGGTGCCGGTTCGATCCCTGGCCTGGGAAGATCCCACGTGTCACGGAGTGGCTGGACCGATGTGTCCAACTACCGTGCCTGAGCTCTGGAGGGCATGCGCCCAAAGCCGGTGCTCTATGATGAGAGAGGCCACTGCGATGGGAGACCCACACAGGCCAAAGAACAAAGATAAATAAACGAAAGATCAATAGCAGTGCCCCCTCCTCCCCCAAAAAACTATGCGACGTTCCGAGCTGGAACTTAAAGGAGAAAAGTGACTTTACCAAGACAGTCTAGGGTAGATGGGCATCGTAGTTCAGGGACATATACCAAGACATGGAAAAGCATGTGGGCAAATCGCAAGAGAGTTTGCCACAGATGGAGTTTAAGGTTAGAATGGATGTGGCCAGAGAAGAGACTGGAAGAGCTGGCAGGAACCAGGCCACGGAGGGCCTCGTAAATCACATAAGAGTGTGGTCTTTATCCTGTAGATGTCAGTGTCACAAAACGTTCCTATGCTTAGAGGAATAAGATCGACTCTGTGTTTTAGAAAGGAAAGTGGAGGATGATGTGGGGGGGTGGCTGGAGGTGGTGCCAGGGGGACAGGCAAAGGCAATGAAACAATCTGGAAAACCAGTTAAGCAGTCATTGCAATGGTTCAGACTGAAATAGACTCATGGTTTTAAGACCGAGCAGAGAAGACTGATCTGAGGCTCATTTTAGAAGCAGGAGCACTAGGATTTCACCATTAGATAACTGAATGCAATGAGTGCGAGAGAGAAACTCTGTTCTACTCTATGTTATTAGTATGACCTTGGATACAGAGCCTGACCTTCCCAATTCTGTTTCCTCATTTAGAAAATTGGGAGTAGTAATACCTAATCCATAAGGTTGTCTGGAGCCTTTAAGGTGCTCAGGGTGAAAAAAAAAACCTATTAGTCTTGTACAGAATAGATTTGTCCACAAAGACTGGTTTTCTTCCCCACTTCCTTCTCATTTCCTCAGCCCACACTGCAGAGGAGTTCTTCTGGATTATGGAGACTTTGCTGTTAGAGATACACATGCTGGACACTGAAAACACTGGGGTTTAAAGCTTTGGGGCCATATGTTCGGAGAATATGAAAACTCTCTAGAGCTATTTCTTTAAAGCAGCTTCCAGGCTGCTGGGTGGATCATATTTGGGGTTCAGGTGGCAATTCTTGTGTTCGTAGGTTTTCTGAGGAAACAGTCAGCAGCTGGTAAGGATCTGGAGGTTCCCAAATGTGTTCTGACAGCGCGGATCACATTGTTTGGTCCCTATAATTCAGTTAACATTGTCCTCACCTCTATGATACAAGCAGATGGAGCCGGGTTCCTATGTCTCCTCGGGCCCAACAGTGTTCTGTGTCTCTTTCCTACGATGAAGAATCCTAGGATTCCTCTTCCGTCTCCTTCAGATCTCCCTGTTTCCCATTTAGAGATCCAAAACTTTTCTCATTTTCCTACCGTGGCAGAGGCCACCTAGGCCTTGAACATGAATCGTGTTCCTAAAACCACTATTCCAATCCTCCCCTTTCCCTGGTTAAGGAAAAAAGGGGAAAAAAACATGCAATCCTCCCACCTAGTGTCTTGGTTGCCCGTCCAGGTAAAAGGTGGAAGCAGATTTTGGAAAAAGTTGACTACAAAAGCTACTGCCTGGAGAGGTGTTGATTAAAAGGCCTGCAGTCTTCGGAGGCTAAGATAATTAAGAATTTAAGAACTTTCTTAAATTAAATGTTCCCTTTATTTCTGACTGGCATTTCTTGGATGTTATTCCTGAAAAGGAGGGACTAGTGGGTAACTCGATATTCTTATCCATGAATAATAATTAACTACCTCCAGTTTCCTGGGTCACTTATACCCAATCAAGAATTTATACTGATCTTTTGAAAACCAGAGCAACTCTGACCATTTTCCTTTGTTAACCCATTTTCCTTTCCTTGGCAGATCAGCACTACAGACCATTCAGACCCTGAGCTCCTGGGAATCCTATTAAGACACACCAGAGGGAAGGCATTAATGCTCTGTCTGCAGAAAACCTAAGCTCTGTTTCTCGTCCCTGGTACCCTCCTTTATAACAGAGCCTTGTCTAATGGTGTGCGGTGATGTGACAAATCTTGGAGGGAAATTGAGTTTTCCTACAGGAGCTCTGAGCTGTGGGAGGCAGTTCGCTTTCCTGAATGGTGTCTGCAGTGGACAAAGGCTGGCACACTGCCTCTTCCCAATTCCTGGGCTGCAGGATGGGGGATTGATATTAAACCTGGAACATGGAAGATGGTAGCAGTCCTCACCCAGCTGCTCGGCACCCAGTCCACAGATGTAATCAAGATAAGTAAGTCAGGGGTCTTATAGGAGATGTAATTCAGAGTGGTACTAGGAGCCAAGTTACAATTATTGTACTAAAAATTCACGCACAGTGAATTCCTAATTATCTGATAATGAAGTTCAAGAGAGGATACCAGAATTGCAGAAAAAGCTAATTTCAGATACATGTTCCTTTTCATCCAGCATTTATCCAGGACAGTGAGTTTACTCTCTGATGATAATAGTTCATGTTTATGTGTGACCTGTCATACATCATACGAACGAGTGAGTTTCAAGGCTTTTTTTTAGCAGCAGATACATAGTATCAAACAAAATCTCCCCTAGCATCTCATAATATAAAGCAGCTAAAAGTGGAGCTGCTCTGATGTAGCCAGACCTGGGGATACCAGGGCTCTGTCTCTGGGAATAATTCCTCCCCTCCAACCCCCCCTAGAGCTGTGGCTTCTGAGGGGCCACTCTGGAAGCCTGGAACCCAGAAGAATGCAATTCAAAAATTGCTGTACATTTGCACTTGACTCTCATGTACTCTCTGAGGTAGGAAGGTCAGTAATTAATATTCTTCTTTTACAGATGAGTTTCAGGGAGACTGGGTCACGTCAGTAGTGATCAGTGGAGGTGGAACTTGAACTCAGTCTTCTGATGCTGAATGTAATACCCTTTTTTTTTTTTTTTTTAATATTTATTTACTTGGCTGCACTGGGTCTTAGTTGAGGCACGCAGGCTTAGTCAGCTTGTGGTATGTGGGATCTTAGTTCCCTGACCAGGAATCAAACCTGCATCCCCTGGATTGGAAGGCAGATTCTCAACCACTGGACCCCAGGGAAGTCCCTTTAATACCCTTTTAACTTTACTTACGCTTACTTTCTCAGGCTACCCTCTCGAGTTGAGATGTCTTAAGAAGAAAATTCACCCAAGGAATATTAAGAGACGGGGTATAAGTAATCAGTTAAATAGAAAACTTCCCACATTTGTTAAACTGTCCTTTCCTCATTCTCCATGTGACCGATCAACCACTGGGCTGATGATGAGAGTCAGGATGGAAGGAGAGTTGTTTTCTGTTTCACTGATCACTTTCAGTGATTGGAATTTCAATTTCCTAATAATTTCTGTCACTTTCTGGCTGTGTCTAAATATTTAGGCAGATCCATGCAGAGTGGATTTGTCTGTTTGATGTGTTGCATATATTTTTGCTTTCTGACTGTCAGTCAGTGAAGAAACCACGCCGCGGAAAGCAGACGTGATCTGACAGTCGCCAAATGGGGCTCCTGCTCTTCCCAGCACTCCCTGCGCCTCTCAAAGGCACGAGGGATCTCTGTCTTTAGACCACAGACTTTCAGAGAACTCGACCACCTGATTACCTTCCATATTCATTTCTGTGAAATCTTAGCCATATCTGTGGCTTCAATTACATTCCTAAACTCTGGTGATTCTCAATTCTATATCCTTAGCCCTCACCTCTCTCTAAGTTCCGGGCCTACATTTCCAGTCACCCCACTGGACATCTGTAATTGGAAGCATACATACTTACTGATTCAAAATTAGATTAATTTCTAGCGGAAACAGTGCCTCTTGAATTTCCTGTCTTGGTCAACACTGCTGCCATTTGCCTCCTGACAAAACTAGAAAACTCCCTTTCCTTAAACCTCTCCCTTCCCACACCATCCACGTTCAGCTCATCTATCAGATCATTCCGATTCAACATTTAAATATCCCCTGTCTTTATTCCCCCTCGCCCTCCCAATTCCCATCATCTTAGTTCAGTCCTTCAGCTTGACTATCATCATAGTTTAACTGGTGCTTCTCCAGTTAGCCTACTGGTCGCCTACTATTCTGATTCAGCACCCTTAACCTGAGATTAACGCATAAAGAATCTACACAGTTGATCTCTGATCCATCTGGCCAGCTTCAACTCCCTTCACAACTCAGTCTTCTCTTCTCCTTAACCCCTACATCCATCCATCCAGTCAGAAATTCCTCCTGACATCTGTACAACGGTACACCTCAGAGCCACCTCGTGGTGCTGTTCCCACTGCTATTCCACCAGGCCAAGGCCAAGCCGCAGCACTCCTGGCCTGCACTCTTGCAATCATCCAAGACGGCAACTGAGCTCACGGTTTCCAGTCTACCTTCACTGACATTTCTTTTTTCAGTGTATCAATACATGTATTGTTACAACTTTATTTATTATTATTATTTTTATTGTAGGGGCTTCCCAGGTAGTGCTAGTGGTAAAAAAAAAAAAAAAAAAAAAAAAAAAACCACCTGTCAATTCAGGAGATGCCAGAAATGTGAGTTTGATCCCTGGGTCAAGATCTCCTGGAGCAAGAAATGGCAACCCATTCCAGTATTCCTGCCTGGAAAATTCCATGGACAGAGGACCCTGGCAGGCTACAGTCCATGGGGTTGCAAAGAGTTGGATATGACTGAACGCAGTTGACTTACAATGTTGTGTTGGTTTCTGGTACACAGCAAGGTGATTTGGTTATATATGTACACAACATATACATTTTATTCTTTCTCAGATTATTTTCCATTATGGGTTATTACAAGATTTTGAATGTAGTTCCCTATGTCATACAGTAGGACCTTGTTGGTTACCTATTTTATATATAGTAGTGTGTATCTGTAAATCCCAAACTCTTAATTTATCCCTCCCCCTACTTTCCTCTTTGGTAATCTTAAATTTGTTTTCTTTGTCTTGGTCAACACTGCTGCCATTTGCCTCCTGACAAAACTAGAAAACTCCCTTTCCTTAAACCTCTCCCTTCCCACACCATCCACGTTCAGCTCATCTATCAGATCATTCCGATTCAACATTTAAATATCCCCTGTCTTTATTCCCCCTCGCCCTCCCAATTCCCATCATCTTAGTTCAGTCCTTCAGCTTGACTATCATCATAGTTTAACTGGTGCTTCTCCAGTTAGCCTACTGGTCGCCTACTATTCTGATTCAGCACCCTTAACCTGAGATTAACGCATAAAGAATCTACACAGTTGATCTCTGATCCATCTGGCCAGCTTCAACTCCCTTCACAACTCAGTCTTCTCTTCTCCTTAACCCCTACATCCATCCATCCAGTCAGAAATTCCTCCTGACATCTGTACAACGGTACACCTCAGAGCCACCTCGTGGTGCTGTTCCCACTGCTATTCCACCAGGCCAAGGCCAAGCCGCAGCACTCCTGGCCTGCACTCTTGCAATCATCCAAGACGGCAACTGAGCTCACGGTTTCCAGTCTACCTTCACTGACATTTCTTTTTTCAGTGTATCAATACATGTATTGTTACAACTTTATTTATTATTATTATTTTTATTGTAGGGGCTTCCCAGGTAGTGCTAGTGGTAAAAAAAAAAAAAAAAAAAAAAAAAAATCCACCTGTCAATTCAGGAGATGCCAGAAATGTGAGTTTGATCCCTGGGTCAAGATCTCCTGGAGCAAGAAATGGCAACCCATTCCAGTATTCCTGCCTGGAAAATTCCATGGACAGAGGACCCTGGCAGGCTACAGTCCATGGGGTTGCAAAGAGTTGGATATGACTGAACGCAGTTGACTTACAATGTTGTGTTGGTTTCTGGTACACAGCAAGGTGATTTGGTTATATATGTACACAACATATACATTTTATTCTTTCTCAGATTATTTTCCATTATGGGTTATTACAAGATTTTGAATGTAGTTCCCTATGTCATACAGTAGGACCTTGTTGGTTACCTATTTTATATATAGTAGTGTGTATCTGTAAATCCCAAACTCTTAATTTATCCCTCCCCCTACTTTCCTCTTTGGTAATCTTAAATTTGTTTTCTTTGTCTGTGAGTCTATTTCTGTTTTGTAAATAAGTTCATTTGTATCTTTTTTTTTAGATTCCATATATAAGTGATATCATATCATATCTGTCTTTCTCTGACTGACTTACTTCACTTAATATGAAAATCTCTAGGTCCATCCATGTGTCTACAAATAGCATTATTTCAAGTGAATTCAGGTTATTTTGTAAGATATATATGTTCTTGCTACATGATCTTAGAATTGCCTTTTGGAATTTGAAGTTATTACATCCTGCTATAAATCTTAAATGATAATTATTTTTTCTTTATCCTTTTTGCACTGTACTAGCCTTTCAGTCTGAAATATTTTTAAATTTCAGTCTAAAATCTTTTACCCTGGGAATTTTTGGTCATTATTAACCTACACTTCCTATATGAATTATTTATTGCTGCATGCATAATAAATTATGCCCAAATATAGTGCCTTAAAAGAACAACAGTGATTTCTTAAGGTTCTGAGTTGTCTAACTGGTCCTACTGGTTTCATGAGGCATACTCCTGTGTCTGCCTTCAGCTGAAGGGAATCCAGGGGACAAGGCTCCTCTGGTCAGCTGGGCCAACTAGGTTTCTCTCATCATGGGGTCTTTCACCCTTAAGGAGGTTAGGCTAGGGTTCCTCACACAGTCAGGCAGTGTGCACAAGCACTTCTGAAATGTCCACTTGCTTCACATTCACTGATGTTAATTGGTCAAAGTAAATCAGGGTGAGTCACATGATCACGTGTGCTCTCGCATAGGTACTTACATCTCTACTTGCTTTATTGATACTGCACTAGCCAAAGTAAAGCCCATGATCAAGCTCAGAATCCATGTGAGAGGAAGCCTACTCTACATTGGGGGAGGTTCAGCCCATGGGGGCCACAGGATTACAATCTACCACATGTGCATGTGTGCTCCATCACTCAGTCTATTGGTTACACAACATATAATTTTATTCTTTCTCAGATTATTTTCCATTATGGGTTATTACAAGATTTTGAATGTAGTTCCCTATGTCATACAGTAGGACCTTGTTGGTTACCTATTTTATATATAGTAGTGTGTATCTGTAAATCCCAAACTCTTAATTTATCCCTCCCCCTACTTTCCTCTTTGGTAATCTTAAATTTGTTTTCTTTGTCTGTGAGTCTATTTCTGTTTTGTAAATAAGTTCATTTGTATCTTTTTTTTTAGATTCCATATATAAGTGATATCATATCATATCTGTCTTTCTCTGACTGACTTACTTCACTTAATATGAAAATCTCTAGGTCCATCCATGTGTCTACAAATAGCATTATTTCAAGTGAATTCAGGTTATTTTGTAAGATATATATGTTCTTGCTACATGATCTTAGAATTGCCTTTTGGAATTTGAAGTTATTACATCCTGCTATAAATCTTAAATGATAATTATTTTTTCTTTATCCTTTTTGCACTGTACTAGCCTTTCAGTCTGAAATATTTAAATTTCAGTCTAAAATCTTTTACCCTGGGAATTTTTGGTCATTATTAACCTACACTTCCTATATGAATTATTTATTGCTGCATGCATAATAAATTATGCCCAAATATAGTGCCTTAAAAGAACAACAGTGATTTCTTAAGGTTCTGAGTTGTCTAACTGGTCCTACTGGTTTCATGAGGCATACTCCTGTGTCTGCCTTCAGCTGAAGGGAATCCAGGGGACAAGGCTCCTCTGGTCAGCTGGGCCAACTAGGTTTCTCTCATCATGGGGTCTTTCACCCTTAAGGAGGTTAGGCTAGGGTTCCTCACACAGTCAGGCAGTGTGCACAAGCACTTCTGAAATGTCCACTTGCTTCACATTCACTGATGTTAATTGGTCAAAGTAAATCAGGGTGAGTCACATGATCACGTGTGCTCTCGCATAGGTACTTACATCTCTACTTGCTTTATTGATACTGCACTAGCCAAAGTAAAGCCCATGATCAAGCTCAGAATCCATGTGAGAGGAAGCCTACTCTACATTGGGGGAGGTTCAGCCCATGGGGGCCACAGGATTACAATCTACCACATGTGCATGTGTGCTCCATCACTTCAGTCACTTCCAACTCTTTGTGACTCTATGGACTGTAGCCTGCCAGGCTCTTCTGTCCACGGGATTCTCCAGGCAAGAATATTGGAGTGGATTGCTACACCCTCCTCCAGGGGATCTTCCAGACCTATGGATTGAACCTGTGCCTCCTGCCTTGTAGGCAGAGTCTTTTCCACTGGGCCACCAGGAAAGCCCACAACTTACTGTATCTCCTTCCACTTACTTTTTTCTTTCTGGAAATCCTGTTAACATTCTTGCTTTTTACTTCTGTCATTCTTACCTTTTCTATTTTATTTTTCCTCACTTTATTGCTTCCTGATGCCTTGTGAAGTAGTTCCTCAACCTAATCTTTTGTTCATTTGTTCAGTTTTGCCTATATCCATTCTGTTCTTTATCTCTTCAGTTGAATTCTTTTTTAAACTGTTATATTTTTCTTTTTAAAAAAAATTTTGGCCTCTTTTTATTGGTTTTTATTTATTTATTTATTTTTGTTCATCTTTATTCTTCGGCCTGTGTGAGACTTCCATTGCAATGGCATCTTTCCTTGCAGAGCACAGGCTCTGGGCCATGCAGTCCAGAACACTGCCTAGTCATTGGACACACCGGTCCAGCCACTCCGCGGCACGTGGGATCTTCCTGGGCCAGGGATCGAACTGGTGCCCCTTGCACTACCAGGTGGACTCTTTACCCTCTGGACCACCAGGGAAGCCCGAAACTGTTATATTTTTCATACCTGGTGTTTTCATTTGATCTTTCAAACAGTATTGTATTCACTTTCTGTTATTATGCTGTTATTGTCCCTCTCTGTATATATTATACTTCAATTTTTAGAATCTATCTCATCTAGTAGGAATGATTCAGTTTATCACTTCTCCCTGATTAGTGGCTGCCTTCCTTAACTAGCGGGGTACTTCTCATTTTACCTTCTATGTGTCAGCTCTTTGTTCATGTGCCTTGGTGGACAGAAACCTCACCTCAGCCTCTCGTTTATGTCATTCCTTCTTTAAAGGAGGATGAGACAGCACCCCAGGGAAAAGAATTAGCAGATCAGAGTCTGAGTTTGACTATCTCTGATTGCTGCCTTCTAATAAGGTGATCTTTTTTTTTTTTTTGGCCACTTCTATTGGTCTTTCATTTATTTCCATCTTTGTTCTTTGGCCTGTGTGGGCCTCCCATTGCAGTGGCCTCTGTCGCTGCAGAGCACCAGCTCTGGGCATATGCACTCCAGAGCTCTGGCTTGGCAGTTGGACACATTGGTCCAGCTGCTCCGCGGCACGTGGGATCTTCCCAAGCCAGAGATCGAATCGGTGCCCCTTGCACTGCAAGGCAGTGTCCTTACCCACTGGACCACCAGGAAAGCCCTAATAAGGTGATCTTGTCCCCATCGTCCAAGTCTTCATACTTCTGTCCTTGGCACTGGTTTGTTTGTTTCCTTGTTTTTGTTATATGAAGAATTTTACTTACTTTCTTTCTTTCTTTCTTTTTTTTAATATTTATTTATTTGGCTGCACCAGGTCTTGGTTGCAGCATATGGGCTCTAGTTCCCTGACCATGAATCAAACCCAGTCCCCCTGCATTGGGAGCTCAGTGTCTTAGCCACTGGACCAGCAGGGAATCCCAAATTTTACTTTCTTGACAGGAGGGTGGGAAAAAGGACCCCTTGGTCTAAACTTTGCTCCCTTGTCATCCATCCACTCCCTCCTCCTCACACCAGGCTTCTAGACTCATATAATGTTAATTCCCGAACCCTCTGCTAGCCTGAGATTCTATTTTCCACTCAATAATGTTGGGATGAGCAGTGATCCACTCAGAGCCCTTTCCTTTTGAAATCTCTTGGAAATGTTTTCTTCACTTTGACTCTTCCTCTCAAGAGGAGTTGGCCACATGCCAACCAGGCCAGCCTTTGGAGCCTGTAAGCTCCCCTCACAGGTCTGTTAAACATAACACCTTACAAAATCCCCTCCTGGTGAAGAGGAGTACTTAACTAGTAATTTCTAGGTTTTCTGGCTCTTAGAACTGTCTTCCCTCTGCTGCCTTCCAGTCTGGCAGTGTGTTTCTTGTCTGTTTTGCTCTTTCAATGGTCATCTCTATTTCTGTTGGAGTGGGTGGAGTGAGGAAAATGAAAAATCACATCCTCTTAGCCACCATCTTGCCTCTAGCCCCCTTCTACTTTCCCTTTTTCACTTCACTGACAGGGCGATTTTCTGACATGCTAAACTGATGAGATTTTTTCTGGTTCAAATACATGCAAGAGCTTTCTTTTCCCTCTAGCTTAATACCCCAAATCCCTGAAACCCTGAACTATCTTGGGTCCTTGTTTCTCACTTCACACAAGCCTTCTCATTCTTGGAGAACAAATAAGGCCCCTTCCTGCCTTTGCCTCGGCTCAGAATGGTCCCCTAACCTTCAACAGTCCCAGTTCTCCCTTTCAGCTCACCAGATCCTCACTGTTCTCTGGGACCCATTAAGTTTTGCCCGTTCTAAGACTTCCCCTCCCACCCTCTTCTGTAAACAGTTACATTTATTGAGCACTTACAATGAAATGCCTGGCAATGCTCTAGTTAATCCTGATGAGATCCCTCTGAGATACAACAATTACTATCAGGCTTTAAGAAAACAGAAACACAGAGTGACTAAATAGAACATGGGCAAAGTAATAGTCAGTGGCAGGAAGGAGATTTAAAAGTACCTGTATCTTCAGAGACTACACTCTCATGCATTTCACTACTCAGGTCTTAGAGATGCAACTTAATGTTTTTGGTGAGCATCCTTAGAGATGTCTCTTTTCCTGTCTGTTTCTTGACATACAGATACATGTTCTTTGTCCTCTCTCTCTCTCCCACTCTGTCTCTCTTTCTCAGAAATACACACATATGTAGATAGAAAGTTTTGCATAAACTTCATATAAAATTTGCATATATTATACAGTTATTAGCAATAGATGCAGAAGCAGTCCTGTCTAGCTCTGCCTTCCAACTAGATTTTAAATTCCAAGTGTCCTCTTGCTTCTGAAAATCTCCCTTCACTGCAAGTAACTCAGTACTGAGCACTGAGTAGGAGCTTTACACATGCTTGTTGATGGACTAATAGAAAGAAAGCATATAATTGGAAAATGCTGATTATCAGATAGGGGTACTGGTACATTATCACAAAGTCCTAAGCATTTCTCCCCTAAGCCCAGGGGGAGAAATGCCTCATCTCCCTCTGGTCTCATACTTCCAGGTGATTTGACGCAAGATACTTGAGCTTCCCTGGTGGCTCAATGATAGACTCCACCTGCCAATGCAGGAGATGCAGGTTCAATTCCTGGGTCGGGAAGATCCCTTGGAGAAACAAATGGCAACCCATTCCAGTATTCTTGCCTGCGAAGTCCCCACGGACAGAGGAGATTGGTGGGCTACAGTCCATGGGGTCACAAAGAGTCAGACACGATTTAGCAACTGAGCATGCATGCACACAAGCAAGATACTTCAGGTGGGGAAGCTAAGAAATGAAGATCCTGTCTGCAGCTCTGAAGGTAGGCCAGGCCTATCTATCATGGTCATCAGCTCGTATTCTGTGGAGGGAGGTACAGAGCAGAAGGGGGCAACATCTATCAACAGCTAGGAGCTTCCCTCAGAGTCAGGACCACTTTAAGAAACAGATTAATCCTGATGAGATCCCTCTGAGATACAACAATTACTATCAGGCTTTAAGAAAACAGAAACACAGAGTGACTAAATAGAACATGGGCAAAGTAATAGTCAGTGGCAGGAAGGAGATTTAAAAGTACCTGTATCTTCAGAGACTACACTCTCATGCATTTCACTACTCAGGTCTTAGAGATGCAACTTAATTTTTTTGGTGAGCATCCTTAGAGATGTCTCTTTTCCTGTCTGTTTCTTGACATACAGATACATGTTCTTTGTCCTCTCTCTCTCTCCCACTCTGTCTCTCTTTCTCAGAAATACACACATATGTAGATAGAAAGTTTTGCATAAACTTCATATAAAATTTGCATATATTATACAGTTATTAGCAATAGATGCAGAAGCAGTCCTGTCTAGCTCTGCCTTCCAACTAGATTTTAAATTCCAAGTGTCCTCTTGCTTCTGAAAATCTCCCTTCACTGCAAGTAACTCAGTACTGAGCACTGAGTAGGAGCTTTACACATGCTTGTTGATGGACTAATAGAAAGAAAGCATATAATTGGAAAATGCTGATTATCAGATAGGGGTACTGGTACATTATCACAAAGTCCTAAGCATTTCTCCCCTAAGCCCAGGGGGAGAAATGCCTCATCTCCCTCTGGTCTCATACTTCCAGGTGATTTGACGCAAGATACTTGAGCTTCCCTGGTGGCTCAATGATAGACTCCACCTGCCAATGCAGGAGATGCAGGTTCAATTCCTGGGTCGGGAAGATCCCTTGGAGAAACAAATGGCAACCCATTCCAGTATTCTTGCCTGCGAAGTCCCCACGGACAGAGGAGATTGGTGGGCTACAGTCCATGGGGTCACAAAGAGTCAGACACGATTTAGCAACTGAGCATGCATGCACACAAGCAAGATACTTCAGGTGGGGAAGCTAAGAAATGAAGATCCTGTCTGCAGCTCTGAAGGTAGGCCAGGCCTATCTATCATGGTCATCAGCTCGTATTCTGTGGAGGGAGGTACAGAGCAGAAGGGGGCAACATCTATCAACAGCTAGGAGCTTCCCTCAGAGTCAGGACCACACGTGTACCAAGGATAATTGCTGGGGGGAGGAGGAGGCAGGAACAGAAGAGCCAGTCCTTGTGCTCACCCAGCAGGATGTGAAAAATTTCAGCTGGGTTCTTTTTATAGTTTCAATCATCCCTGGTAATGAAGATTCTGCAATTAGAACTCAGCTGGCAGTGGTGTTGGGGATGTGTGAGGCAGAATAGAATCCCGGGTCTGCAGGAGGGCAGGCCTGTTTGTCAGAGAGGCTTGAAGGCGCCGCTGGGAACAAGCACTGTGAGGTAAGGACGGGAGCTATTTTTACAGACTATTTTCTAGCCATAATCACTCCTTAAATAAGTTCCACTTGGGCATTACAGTTTTACCATTTCATTGTGACTGCATTCAGCTCTCAATTATCTGTGCAAATGGAGGGAAGTATTAACACAGATAACAGAGAGCAGCGACACCGCATTTATGTAAGCCACCACTAACCTGGAATTTATGATCACTTCACTGGACTTGATTGGTGTTTACTTGGGTATACTCTAGGAAGAGAGCATACTTCTTGAAAAAGAGTCAAGGTGGGTCAACCTACTTAAAAGAGAACACACTGTCTTCAAATACACACTGATCACGAGCATGCTGAGTAGCTTCAGTCACGTCTGATCCTTTGTTACCCTGTGGCCTGCAGCCTGCCAGGCTCCTCTGTCTACGGGATTCTCCAGGCAAGAATACTGGAGTGGGTTGCCATGCTGTGAAGATCCAGGGGATCTCTCTGACCCAAGGATCAAACCTACATCTCTTACGTCTACCTGTATTAGCAGATGGGTTCTTTCCCACTAGTTCCACCTGGGGAGCCCTCAAATACTCATTGCTCAGTCACCAAGTCATGTTCAACTCTTTTACGACCCCCATGGGCTGTAGTCTGCTAGACTCCTCTGTCCATGGGATTCTCCAGGGAAGAATACTGGAGTGGGTTGCTATTTCCTTCTCCAGGGATTCTTCCTGACCCAGGGATCGAACCTAAGTTTCCTGCTTGGTAGGGGGATTCTTTACCACTGAGACATCTGGGAAATATGCATATAATATGTAATTTTTAAAAAAATTTTATTTATCTTTTGGGGGTGGGGTGGGGAGGGAGGGGGATGGGCGGGCCACTTCTATTTGTCTTTCATTTCTCTGTTTTCATCCATCTTTGTTCTTTGGCCCATGTGGGCCTCCCATTGCGGTGGCCTCTGTTGTCGCAGAGCGCTGGCTCTGGGCGAACGCGTGCCAGAGCTCCGGCTCAGTAATTGGACACATCGGTCCAGCCGCTCCGCAGCATGTGGGATCCTCCCAGGCCAGGGATCGAACTGGCGCCCCTTGCACTGCAAGGCGGTGTCCTTATCCACTGGACCACCAGGGGAAGCCCAATATGTAATTTTTTATTGATCATTTTCTATGCATTCAGGCACCATGCAAAACTCTTTACATGTATGATTATCCCAAATTCTCTTAGACACCTATTAGATACACACTACTGTTAGCCCTACTTTATAGGCAAGGAAATGGACTCTTGTCCGAGGTCATGTAGCCAGTAAGTGGCCAAATTCTGGCTCTAAATCCTAGCTGCTAAACAGTATGTTGGTTACAAGTCAGGGTCCTCTCATCAAAACAACTCTGGTCACCAATGCATGGCATTTGCTGTTAACCATTGGAGCTACTGTCACTGTGTCTTAAAAATCTTTGCAGTGAAGGATGAAGCAGAAGCATCAGTTTCTTGCTAAATTCTGCAATGCCTTCCTCCTTCTTTGTTAGTGTAGGTACCTCTTGGTTCCTTCTCTATTGAACTTAAAACTCTTACTACAACTCCTACACTATGACAAACCATTCCATGTCTCTAAATTGTATTATAAAGACAGAAAACACATGTGCTCAAATTGACATTTCTCTCCTGACAAGCTCATCTGGTGAGCCCAAGCCATGGCTTGTGACGTGTAAAGTGGCAAGTTCCATGCCTGTGTCAGGGCTAGGCCGACACTACTTATCCCTTCCAGACGTATAAACTCTGGGGTCCCATGTAGTCAACAGACTGCTGGGGGTGCGGTAGTGGAGGCCCCATGAAGACAGGAAAGAGAAATACAGAAAACACTGTTGCTCAATACTCTGATAGTTGCAAAAGCAATGATCTTCTGTACTTTGTAGTGGAGGGGTCACACTGATGGGCCCATTCATTAACGCGTGCATGTGTGCTAAGTCGCTTCAGTCATGTCTGACTCTTTTCCACCCTACAGACTCTAGTACACCAGGCTCCTCGGTCCATGGGATTCTCCAGGCAAGAATACTGGAGTGGGAATTGAACCCATATCTCATATGTCTCCTGCATTTGCAGGCAGGTTCTTTACTGCTAGTGCCACCTGGGAAGCCCCCAGTTCATTAATATGTGAACTTAATTCTGTTATGTGAGGAATAGTTATTGGTGTATGGGTATGTTACCTGAGAAAATGTGCCAGTCTTCTAAATCAGGCATAACTTTTACAAAAGATGAGTAAGCATACACAGAGCTAGTGCACATAATCAATATATTGGAAAATCCCATTCTTTTGATACCCAATCTATAGATAAAATGTGAAGTTCCATTTATATTTAGTTATGACAATGCAGCAAGTCTTTCTTAATGGTATCTGGGGCCAACATCCTATAAATTTCATGAGCTAGTGATGCTTCCCTCGCAAGGTTAGATCAGAGAAAGTGGATTGAAGCTGACACAGAGATTCAAGTGGCTACTACTAATATAAGAGACAGTTTTGGATGCTTTGTAAAATCATATTTAGTAATGGCACACACACAGAACAATTTTATTAAAGATAGGAAAACAGTTTGGAGAAGGTCTTCCTTGGTGGTTCAGGGGTTAGGACTCTGTGCTTCCCCCACAGGGGCACAGGTTTGATCTGCTGGTCAGGGAACTAAGATCCCGCAAGCAAGGAGCTAAAACCCAGTACTCTGTGACTGAGGTGGAATGGGGTGGGAAGTGGGAGGGAGGTTCAAGAGGGAAGGGACATATGTATGTCTATGCTTGATTCATGTTGATATAGGGCAGAAACCAATACAATACTGTAAAGCAATTATCTTCCAATTAAAAACACATTTTTAAAAAAAAAAGACAGAAAAATGTACTGTTAAAAATTAAAAAAAAGATCCTGCAAGCCACAGGGCACACCAAAAAACAAGCAAAAAAGCATTTTGAAGAAATGCTATTTTGCCATTGGGTTGAATTTTTTAAAGGGTTCATAGATAGTGCTTCATTTTCCTGAGGCCCATTCATTAACGCTGCATGTGTGCTAAGTCGCTTCAGTCATGTCTGACTCTTTTCCACCCTACAGACTCTAGTACACCAGGCTCCTCGGTCCATGGGATTCTCCAGGCAAGAATACTGGAGTGGAATTGAACCCATATCTCATATGTCTCCTGCATTTGCAGGCAGGTTCTTTACTGCTAGTGCCACCTGGGAAGCCCCCAGTTCATTAATATGTGAACTTAATTCTGTTATGTGAGGAATAGTTATTGGTGTATGGGTATGTTACCTGAGAAAATGTGCCAGTCTTCTAAATCAGGCATAACTTTTACAAAAGATGAGTAAGCATACACAGAGCTAGTGCACATAATCAATATATTGGAAAATCCCATTCTTTTGATACCCAATCTATAGATAAAATGTGAAGTTCCATTTATATTTAGTTATGACAATGCAGCAAGTCTTTCTTAATGGTATCTGGGGCCAACATCCTATAAATTTCATGAGCTAGTGATGCTTCCCTCGCAAGGTTAGATCAGAGAAAGTGGATTGAAGCTGACACAGAGATTCAAGTGGCTACTACTAATATAAGAGACAGTTTTGGATGCTTTGTAAAATCATATTTAGTAATGGCACACACACAGAACAATTTTATTAAAGATAGGAAAACAGTTTGGAGAAGGTCTTCCTTGGTGGTTCAGGGGTTAGGACTCTGTGCTTCCCCCACAGGGGCACAGGTTTGATCTGCTGGTCAGGGAACTAAGATCCCCAAGCAAGGAGCTAAAACCCAGTACTCTGTGACTGAGGTGGAATGGGGTGGGAAGTGGGAGGGAGGTTCAAGAGGGAAGGGACATATGTATGTCTATGCTTGATTCATGTTGATATAGGGCAGAAACCAATACAATACTGTAAAGCAATTATCTTCCAATTAAAAACACATTTTTAAAAAAAAAAGACAGAAAAATGTACTGTTAAAAATTAAAAAAAAGATCCTGCAAGCCACAGGGCACACCAAAAAACAAGCAAAAAAGCATTTTGAAGAAATGCTATTTTGCCATTGGGTTGAATATTTAGCTTCATAGAAAGGCTGCTATAACAGAGATAGAAACCTAAGTATGTTTTTAATAGAGTGAACTCAGTCCTTCCATGCAGATTATCCAAAACAAATTAATCTCTGGAAGGTTTGCTTTAACTTTCTTCAGTTCTACTATATTTAGTAGATATAAAACAGAGAATACAATTTCATTACAATTCAAGCAAATCTATGCTGGAAAAAAAAATCTACATTAAAAAGAATTGCCGGGCTTCCCCTGGTGGTCCAGTGGGTAAGGACACCGCCTTGCAGTGCAAGGGGCACCGGTTCAAGCCCTGGCCTGGGAAGATCCCACGTGCCGCGGAGCAGCTGGACCCATGTGTCCATTTACCGAGCCGGAGCTCTGCAACGACAGACGCCACCACAATGGGAGGCCCACAGGAGCCAAAGAACAAAGATGGATGAACATAGAGAAATGAAAGACCAATAGAAGTGGCCCGCCTGCTCCCCTCCCTCCCCAACCTGACCCCCGCCCAAAATAAATAAAAAAAAAAGAATTGCCAGTTACATTCCAAAAACAGCTCTCCAAAGCCCTAATTTTGTGATCACCTGCTATTTGAATGATACGTGCCAATGTTCACTGCCATTGGTGTGGATGATTAAGAGCTGATTATCCATGCATGATAAATACTGGCACTCTTACATGCAGGAATTGGCACAACATGAAGTTAGTCACCTGACTTTATTTCAGGTGAGTTGAGGTGCCACCTACCCAAGCTGCTTAAAGCTCACATGGTCCCAGCAATGTTCCTGCCACCCCCCAGCCCTTCCCCTGTATGTCTTCATGTGCATACCCCTGCCTGCCACACACAGTCCCGCCTGAGTGCCAGATCCCAACTTCCACTGTGCCCGGATATGCCCTGTGCTTAGAGTAGCTTTATCCCTAGAATGTTCTGTGTACATGGCAGAACCGAATACAATACTGTAAAGCAATTATCTTCCAATTAAAACACATTTTAAAAAAAAGACAGAAAAATGTACTGTTAAAAATTAAAAAAAAGATCCTGCAAGCCACAGGGCACACCAAAAAACAAGCAAAAAAGCATTTTGAAGAAATGCTATTTTGCCATTGGGTTGAATATTTAGCTTCATAGAAAGGCTGCTATAACAGAGATAGAAACCTAAGTATGTTTTTAATAGAGTGAACTCAGTCCTTCCATGCAGATTATCCAAAACAAATTAATCTCTGGAAGGTTTGCTTTAACTTTCTTCAGTTCTACTATATTTAGTAGATATAAAACAGAGAATACAATTTCATTACAATTCAAGCAAATCTATGCTGGAAAAAAAAATCTACATTAAAAAGAATTGCCGGGCTTCCCCTGGTGGTCCAGTGGGTAAGGACACCGCCTTGCAGTGCAAGGGGCACCGGTTCAAGCCCTGGCCTGGGAAGATCCCACGTGCCGCGGAGCAGCTGGACCCATGTGTCCATTTACCGAGCCGGAGCTCTGCAACGACAGACGCCACCACAATGGGAGGCCCACAGGAGCCAAAGAACAAAGATGGATGAACATAGAGAAATGAAAGACCAATAGAAGTGGCCCGCCTGCTCCCCTCCCTCCCCAACCTGACCCCCGCCCAAAATAAATAAAAAAAAAAGAATTGCCAGTTACATTCCAAAAACAGCTCTCCAAAGCCCTAATTTTGTGATCACCTGCTATTTGAATGATACGTGCCAATGTTCACTGCCATTGGTGTGGATGATTAAGAGCTGATTATCCATGCATGATAAATACTGGCACTCTTACATGCAGGAATTGGCACAACATGAAGTTAGTCACCTGACTTTATTTCAGGTGAGTTGAGGTGCCACCTACCCAAGCTGCTTAAAGCTCACATGGTCCCAGCAATGTTCCTGCCACCCCCCAGCCCTTCCCCTGTATGTCTTCATGTGCATACCCCTGCCTGCCACACACAGTCCCGCCTGAGTGCCAGATCCCAACTTCCACTGTGCCCGGATATGCCCTGTGCTTAGAGTAGCTTTATCCCTAGAATGTTCTGTGTACATAGCTAGTTTTACAGACCTGAATGCTGCTGAGGTCAGGGCTGGGCATGGCAGTGGGCGGGTCTGGCACTGGACTGAGCCCTAGACTAGGGGAGAGACAGCCAGGATGTGAAGGATGGTCTGAAGAGGTAAGTGGAGGAAGACAGGTTAGGAGCAAGACCAAAATTAAAGTATGCTGCAAAGAGTTACCAGCAGTGAAAGGTAAAATGAAGAGCTGGGCAGAGCTGCCACCAGCCCATATGGCGATATTTGAGGACTTAGGGAAAAATGAGCCTCTTGAGTGTGTGCAACCTGGTGCTGAGGTTCACAGTCAGACTGACACATCTCAGGCTGGATTTCAGTCCTCAGTTGTCCACTGGACTGGGTGCTTGTGTTCAGGATACAGCCTGTGGAACCTTGGAAGGTTACTCTGGAATCAAGAGGAAAAGTCTGGAAAGATCCTCTGAGGGATGGCCAGGAAAACATTCTAAAGTTAAGAGCAATATATACTTAGTATTAAAGAATAAAAGGAAAGAAAAGTAAAAATCTCTATCAAAAGAAATCACCAGGGGCTTCCCCTGGTGGTCCAGTGGGTAAGGACACCACCTTGCAGTGCAAGGGGCGCCGGTTCGATCCCTAGCCTGGGAAGATCCCACGTGCCGTGGAGCGGCTGGACTGATGTGTCCAATTACCGAGCCAGAGCTCTGGAGCGCATGCGCCCAGAGCCGGCGCTCTGCAACGACAGAGGCCACCGCGATGGGAGGCCCATAGGAGCCAAAGAACAAGGATGGATGAAAATAGACAAATGAAAGACCAATAGAAGTGGCCCGCCTGCTCCCCTCCCTCCCTAACCCGACCCCCGCCCAAAATAAATAAATAAATCTTTAAAAAAAAAAAAGAAGAAGAAAGAAATCACCATTGATGCTTTCTTGAACAGTTTAGAAAAAATTTTTTAAAAAATATTTTATTTATATTTATTTGGCTGCATTGAAATCTCAGTTGTAGCATGTGGGCTCTAGTTCTCTGACCAGGGATCGAACCTGAACCCTCTGCACTGGGAGCACAGAGCCACTGCACCACCAGGGAATTCCCTAGAAAAATTTTTATGAATGTACTAACATGTATAGTATGTACATAACTTGTTCCTATAACAGATGTTTTTTGCACCTTGCTTTTTTTTTACTTAATGTGTTTTGAAGCAATTTAGTATCAGTGTAGGTTAACTATCTTCTTTCTTCTTACTGGCTAAATGGTATCCCATGACATAGACGCACTCTATTTAGTCCAGTTTTTGTAGATTCTTTCTTTCTTTAGAAACTTAGATTCTTTAGATATTTAGATTCTTTCTTTTTCTGCCTTTTTTTAAGAGATAGTGGCTTATTTATGTATTTATGGCCGTGCTGGGTCTTTGTTGCTGCATGCAAACTTTTGCTAGTTGCGGCAAGTGGAGGCTACTCTTTATTGTGGTGTGTGGGCTTCTCACTGTGGCTTTTCTTATGAGGAGCACAGGCTCTAGGGTCTGTGGGCCTTCAGTAGTTGCAACAACAAGGGGTCAGTAGTTACAGCTTGCTGGCTCTAGAGTGCAGGTTCAGTAGATGTGGTGCATGAGCTTAGCTGCTCTTTGGCATGTGGGATCTTCCTGAATCAGGGATTGAACCTGTGTCCCCTGCACTGGCAGGTGGATTCCTAACCACTGGACCACCAGGGAAATCTGATTCTTTCTGATCTCTTACTATTTTGATATTTCAGCAAATGTCCTTGATATCATTCTAGGTGTACTGCTTGGGGGGGTTCATGGAGCGGCTGGACTGATGTGTCCAATTACCGAGCCAGAGCTCTGGAGCGCATGCGCCCAGAGCCGGCGCTCTGCAACGACAGAGGCCACCGCGATGGGAGGCCCATAGGAGCCAAAGAACAAGGATGGATGAAAATAGACAAATGAAAGACCAATAGAAGTGGCCCGCCTGCTCCCCTCCCTCCCTAACCCGACCCCCGCCCAAAATAAATAAATAAATCTTTAAAAAAAAAAAAGAAGAAGAAAGAAATCACCATTGATGCTTTCTTGAACAGTTTAGAAAAAATTTTTTAAAAAATATTTTATTTATATTTATTTGGCTGCATTGAAATCTCAGTTGTAGCATGTGGGCTCTAGTTCTCTGACCGGGGATCGAACCTGAACCCTCTGCACTGGGAGCACAGAGCCACTGCACCACCAGGGAATTCCCTAGAAAAATTTTTATGAATGTACTAACATGTATAGTATGTACATAACTTGTTCCTATAACAGATGTTTTTTGCACCTTGCTTTTTTTTTACTTAATGTGTTTTGAAGCAATTTAGTATCAGTGTAGGTTAACTATCTTCTTTCTTCTTACTGGCTAAATGGTATCCCATGACATAGACGCACTCTATTTAGTCCAGTTTTTGTAGATTCTTTCTTTCTTTAGAAACTTAGATTCTTTAGATATTTAGATTCTTTCTTTTTCTGCCTTTTTTTAAGAGATAGTGGCTTATTTATGTATTTATGGCCGTGCTGGGTCTTTGTTGCTGCATGCAAACTTTTGCTAGTTGCGGCAAGTGGAGGCTACTCTTTATTGTGGTGTGTGGGCTTCTCACTGTGGCTTTTCTTATGAGGAGCACAGGCTCTAGGGTCTGTGGGCCTTCAGTAGTTGCAACAACAAGGGGTCAGTAGTTACAGCTTGCTGGCTCTAGAGTGCAGGTTCAGTAGATGTGGTGCATGAGCTTAGCTGCTCTTTGGCATGTGGGATCTTCCTGAATCAGGGATTGAACCTGTGTCCCCTGCACTGGCAGGTGGATTCCTAACCACTGGACCACCAGGGAAATCTGATTCTTTCTGATCTCTTACTATTTTGATATTTCAGCAAATGTCCTTGATATCATTCTAGGTGTACTGGTTGGGGGAGGAGAATGACATGGAAGCACAGTGGCATGCCCACTTCAGGGCACTGTGACCCAAAGCTGCAGTAGAGAAGTTCTAGCCTTCTACAGACTTCTACTGACTTACTGTTCGTGGCTGATGCTGGGTGGGCCTTGGGGAGAGAAGGATATGGGCACTGCCTTGGATATGGGAATACCTGATTTGCTCCCCCAGGTCTGATGCAAACAGTTCATAGGGTGACCTATGAACTCGTCTCTGCCGTGCCTACCCTCACACCAGCCATGAGATGCAGAAAGACCTCCCTGGACTTGACACTCCCAGCTGGTGAGGTTGTGAGAATGGTCCTCTGAGGACTATCCTATCGTTAGGACCTTGAGGAGCAGCTGCAGATCCTGCTCCACTTGGCAAACTTAGTTCCAAGAAATGGGTCTCTTGAGAATTTCTCTGACTCTGTGGTTATAATGCATTTCAGAACTTCTGCACTTTATTTATGCTTTCTGAGGAAAGTGGCTCAGTGGGCTGAATTATACTGAATTATGCCTGGCTCTGCTTCCAGGTTTTCTCAAATGAGAAATGGAGGAAGAAGTTACATTAATGACCTTCCTTCTTTCTGAAGGTTCAATCAAATGATAGGAAAGCAATCTACATAGTAATTACAGCACGCCTCGAGTGAATCCCTGCGCTCCAGCAGAGGAGAAGAGCGTGGAAGTCATATCTATAATGAAATTCAGACCCATCAGTTTCTAAATCACAGGAAGGTACTCTTTATTGTGGTGTGTGGGCTTCTCACTGTGGCTTTTCTTATGAGGAGCACAGGCTCTAGGGTCTGTGGGCCTTCAGTAGTTGCAACAACAAGGGGTCAGTAGTTACAGCTTGCTGGCTCTAGAGTGCAGGTTCAGTAGATGTGGTGCATGAGCTTAGCTGCTCTTTGGCATGTGGGATCTTCCTGAATCAGGGATTGAACCTGTGTCCCCTGCACTGGCAGGTGGATTCCTAACCACTGGACCACCAGGGAAATCTGATTCTTTCTGATCTCTTACTATTTTGATATTTCAGCAAATGTCCTTGATATCATTCTAGGTGTACTGGTTGGGGGAGGAGAATGACATGGAAGCACAGTGGCATGCCCACTTCAGGGCACTGTGACCCAAAGCTGCAGTAGAGAAGTTCTAGCCTTCTACAGACTTCTACTGACTTACTGTTCGTGGCTGATGCTGGGGGGGCCCTTTGGGGGAGAGAAGGATATGGGCACTGCCTTGGATATGGGAATACCTGATTTGCTCCCCCAGGTCTGATGCAAACAGTTCATAGGGTGACCTATGAACTCGTCTCTGCCGTGCCTACCCTCACACCAGCCATGAGATGCAGAAAGACCTCCCTGGACTTGACACTCCCAGCTGGTGAGGTTGTGAGAATGGTCCTCTGAGGACTATCCTATCGTTAGGACCTTGAGGAGCAGCTGCAGATCCTGCTCCACTTGGCAAACTTAGTTCCAAGAAATGGGTCTCTTGAGAATTTCTCTGACTCTGTGGTTATAATGCATTTCAGAACTTCTGCACTTTATTTATGCTTTCTGAGGAAAGTGGCTCAGTGGGCTGAATTATACTGAATTATGCCTGGCTCTGCTTCCAGGTTTTCTCAAATGAGAAATGGAGGAAGAAGTTACATTAATGACCTTCCTTCTTTCTGAAGGTTCAATCAAATGATAGGAAAGCAATCTACATAGTAATTACAGCACGCCTCCGAGTGAATCCCTGCGCTCCAGCAGAGGAGAAGAGCGTGGAAGTCATATCTATAATGAAATTCAGACCCATCAGTTTCTAAATCACAGGAAGGTTAATTCAGGCCACATGGTCACAAGCGGAGGTGGTTAATATACTGGTCACTGGGAGAGCTCACATTGTTCTCAACAGAGAAGGCAATGGGAAGTAAGCTGTCATGGAGACAAGGCTTGTGCTAAAGAGAGACCTTAATCTGGGACTGCTTGAAGTACTTTATGAAGGTACCACAGACCATTCTTGAGTTCTGAATGGAAACCTTGGTTTTTTCAACATCTAAGGAGAAAATACAGTAGTCAGAGTTCTTGTCCTAAATCCAAAAATCAAAAGATCATGAGATTAATGGATGCTAATGATGATCATGAATCATTCTTTAGGGGAGGTAGAGGTTTCTGAGAGGAGAAGTATGTATCCTCAAACTTCTGAGACTATTCATCCACAAGCTTCCATTGGTACCTCCGTCAGTCATCTCCATCTGTGATGCTGGGAGGATTTACTCATTCTCATGGACTAATGGAGCATTTCTTGCATCCTTACTGATAGTGTCAATGAGATTAAATCAAGTCTTTTGTTTCTGTAATTAAATAATATTTACCTTTTAAAGATGCAGTAAGTCATCACTATATTCAGGGCTTTAATGATAACTAGAGAACTATGACCTGCCAGCATTTATCAGAATTCCTCAGTTTCCTGGTCATTCCCCTGGACTCCACATGCCTCTCTGTTGCTGGGTTACCTCCAGCTCCTCCAAAGGCCAGCAAATCACTGTAGTCCTGGTCATTGAATCTGTACATTGTCTAGCTCTTCAAACAAAAGGTCAGTTTTATTCCTTTTCCGTGCACTCCTAGCAAGAGCTCCGATCGTACCAATCTTTCTGAGAATGGTTTCCTTCCCAAAGTCCCAACACAACTCTTGTCTTTGTTAAGCTTGAGGTTCTTCTCAGTCCTATGCTGGGCCTTGTCTCTACAAGTGGTGCCATGTGAGCCTTTAAGCTAATGCTGAGTTAGAGACATCAAGGATTCCACAGAAACCAAACCATCTGCACCACAAGGTACTAATGCACTTCAACATTAGGTTTCACCCTGTCACCCTGTATTGCTGGGTTTGTGTGTGTGTGTGTGTGTGTAAATCAACACATCACTTTCTCATCTTGGGCTCTTAAATTACTGAGCAACCATAACATTAAAAGGCTTCCTCAAGTCAGTCAGAAAGAAGACAAATACAATATATTGACACATATATATGGAATCTAGTAGGATGGTGATGATGGCACATGAAGTGAAGCGACGGAAAGACAGACATGGACAGTGGACATATGGACATTGTGGGGAAGGAACAGAGGGTGGGAGGCATAAAGGAAGTAGCATGAAGGCCTGTACTATCATAAGTGAAGAAAATAGCTCTAGTCATTGCTCTGTGAGAAAAGGAGATCCTTCAGGGGTGCTGTGTGATGGTCAGGAGGGGTGGGAAGGAGGGGATATACATATGACTAATTTGGGAACATACATATCTGTAAACAACAAAACTCTGTAAAAGTTAAAAAAAAAGAAAAAAGACCTCCTCAGCTTCCTTGTATAAGCTTGCACATGAATCCACTCAGGTTCACTCCAGTTCAGTTCAGTTGCTCAGTCATGGCCAACTCTTTGTGACCGCATGGACTGCCCCATGCCAGGCTACCCTGTCCTTCGCCATCTCCCAGAGCTTGATCAAACTCATGTCCATTGACTCAGTGATGACATCCAACCATCTCATCCTCTGTCGTCCCCTTCCCCTTTTACCTTCTATTTTTCTCAACATCAGGGTCTTTTCCAATGAGCCATCTCTTCACATCAGGTGGCCAAAATATTGGAGCTTCAGCTTCAGCATCAGCATCGATCCTTTCAATGAATATTCAGACTTGATTTCTTTTAGGATTGACTTGTTTAATCTCAGATCATGCATGACAATTTCCTCCTTGCAAAATCCTTAATTTAATCACATCTGTCAAGACCCTATTTCTGAATAAGGTCATGCTATCAGTTCCTGATACCTTTGCAGGAAGTTATTCAGCCTACTATACTTGCTTCTGTGTATTTCCCATGTTGTTGTATATACATAATAGGTGCTTTATAATGTCTTTTTTTTTTAATTTGCAATGTTGTATTAATTACTGCTGTAGAGCAAGGTGATTTAGTTATACACATATATGCATCCTTTCTCATATTATTTTCCATTATGGTTTATCACAAGATGTTGAATACAATTCCCTGCGCTTTTCAGTAGGACATTATTTACCTATTCTATATTTAATTGTTTGTATCTGCTAATCCCTGACTCAACTGATCCCTCTTCCACCTCCCTTCCCATTGGCAACCACCAGTCTATTCTCTATGTCTATGAGTCTGTTTCTGTCTCATAGGTTATAAATGGCTCTTTAGTTAAGTCAGACATGGACAGTGGACATATGGACATTGTGGAAGGAACAGAGGGTGGGAGGCATAAAGGAAGTAGCATGAAGGCCTGTACTATCATAAGTGAAGAAAATAGCTCTAGTCATTGCTCTGTGAGAAAAGGAGATCCTTCAGGGGTGCTGTGTGATGGTCAGGAGGGGTGGGAAGGAGGGGATATACATATGACTAATTTGGGAACATACATATCTGTAAACAACAAAACTCTGTAAAAATTAAGAAAAAGAAAAAAGACCTCCTCAGCTTCCTTGTATAAGCTTGCACATGAATCCACTCAGGTTCACTCCAGTTCAGTTCAGTTGCTCAGTCATGGCCAACTCTTTGTGACCGCATGGACTGCCCCATGCCAGGCTACCCTGTCCTTCGCCATCTCCCAGAGCTTGATCAAACTCATGTCCATTGACTCAGTGATGACATCCAACCATCTCATCCTCTGTCGTCCCCTTCCCCTTTTACCTTCTATTTTTCTCAACATCAGGGTCTTTTCCAATGAGCCATCTCTTCACATCAGGTGGCCAAAATATTGGAGCTTCAGCTTCAGCATCAGCATCGATCCTTTCAATGAATATTCAGACTTGATTTCTTTTAGGATTGACTTGTTTAATCTCAGATCATGCATGACAATTTCCTCCTTGCAAAATCCTTAATTTAATCACATCTGTCAAGACCCTATTTCTGAATAAGGTCATGCTATCAGTTCCTGATACCTTTGCAGGAAGTTATTCAGCCTACTATACTTGCTTCTGTGTATTTCCCATGTTGTTGTATATACATAATAGGTGCTTTATAATGTCTTTTTTTTTTAATTTGCAATGTTGTATTAATTACTGCTGTAGAGCAAGGTGATTTAGTTATACACATATATGCATCCTTTCTCATATTATTTTCCATTATGGTTTATCACAAGATGTTGAATACAATTCCCTGCGCTTTTCAGTAGGACATTATTTACCTATTCTATATTTAATTGTTTGTATCTGCTAATCCCTGACTCAACTGATCCCTCTTCCACCTCCCTTCCCATTGGCAACCACCAGTCTATTCTCTATGTCTATGAGTCTGTTTCTGTCTCATAGGTTATAAATGGCTCTTTAGTTAAGTCAAACAAGTGGTTAGAATGAGCTCCAAAGTTCAAAAGATAAGTCCATGTGACCTGATTGGGCAGGAGCTCACACCAGATTTTCCACTCCAGGAAGAAGGAAACCAACATGTGGGTCAGGTTAGATACTGTCCTAGGCTTTTCCTACACTCTGACTCACTGAATTCTTCCTGTAGCTTGTGCCACCTACTAGACTAAACCTCAAAAAATGGCATGGAAAGAGAACAAGGTGACCCAGTGAAAGAGGAAGTGAGAAATTGTTTGGGGATTTTTTTTTTTTTTTTTTTTTGCTCAAAGGAGAAGGATAAAATCAAAGCCTTAAGGAGAAGGACCAGAACATTGGTTCCCATTCCTTCTGGGCACCCACCCATTCACATTCTGTTTGCCTGAAAGGATAAGTCCCATGAACGTGAGAAACCCACAGTGCATGTCTGGAGTCAGAACGTCAAGGACCAATCTATAAATCCACCTATGAGTCTGGAACAGCTTCTATCTCTTCAGACTTCTGTCAGATAGTTAAAGTTCAAAGGTCAATAGACCATATCTTAATCTCACCCAGGAAAGCTAAATTGAATTTGGCTTTAGAATATAACAGAAAGTCCAAGAGGAAACTGAAGTTTGGGGCTGAAGGAAGAAAATGTTTCTTTTAGAAAAAGACTGGAAATAACCAGAATATAGAGTTACCGGTGGCTTAATGGTAAAGAAGCCACCAGCAATGCAGGAGACCCTGGTTAAATTTCTGGGTCATGAAGATCCCCTGGAGAAGGAAATGGAAACCCAATCCAGAATTCTTGCCTGGGAAATCCCGTGGACAGATGGGGCTGGTGGGATACAGTCCATGGGGTCACAGAGAGTTGGACCTGATTGAGTGACTGAGCATGCACGCAGAGTTACTGGACAACAAGGGGCAGGGGAAGTTATCAGACACAGTGGAACCGGAGAATAATCTGTTGCCTAAGGACACAGGATAATTGGATACACAAGACAACCATTCAGATTGAAGGGGTAAAGCTTAGGCTGCCAAGTAGAGAGATCTGTCTGTTCTTCAATTTCAGCAGAACTACCTTCATTATGGGCTTCCTAGGTGGCTCTAGTGGTGTTAAACAACCACCTGCCAATGCAGAAGACATAAGAGATGCAGGTTGGATTCCTGGGTTGGGAAAATCCCCTGGAGGAGAGCATAGCAACACACTCCACTATTCTTGCCTGGGAAATCCCATGGACAGAGGAGCCTGGTGGACTACAGTCCATGGGGTCACAAAGAGTTGGACACAACTGAAGTGACTTAGCACACATGCACCTTCATGATAAAAAGGACTCTCCCGACCAATTCATAGTATGTTTCCTTCACTGAATGCTTTGGCACCTAGTTTAATTTTTCCTCTCTTCTCCAAACTCTGCCATCTTTGTAGATGATAATCCTTTGTAGACAATTCAAATCTGATGATGCCACTGATTCTACTCACACCAAAGACACTTGAGATCAAGCTATTACACCTGCTGGAATGACCCTGCTCTGTGTCTGAAAGGATAAGTCCCATGAACTACCAGTGCATCTGGAGTCAGAACGTCAAGGACCAATCTATAAATCCACCTATGAGTCTGGAACAGCTTCTATCTCTTCAGACTTCTGTCAGATAGTTAAAGTTCAAAGGTCAATAGACCATATCTTAATCTCACCCAGGAAAGCTAAATTGAATTTGGCTTTAGAATATAACAGAAAGTCCAAGAGGAAACTGAAGTTTGGGGCTGAAGGAAGAAAATGTTTCTTTTAGAAAAAGACTGGAAATAACCAGAATATAGAGTTACCGGTGGCTTAATGGTAAAGAAGCCACCAGCAATGCAGGAGACCCTGGTTAAATTTCTGGGTCATGAAGATCCCCTGGAGAAGGAAATGGAAACCCAATCCAGAATTCTTGCCTGGGAAATCCCGTGGACAGATGGGGCTGGTGGGATACAGTCCATGGGGTCACAGAGAGTTGGACCTGATTGAGTGACTGAGCATGCACGCAGAGTTACTGGACAACAAGGGGCAGGGGAAGTTATCAGACACAGTGGAACCGGAGAATAATCTGTTGCCTAAGGACACAGGATAATTGGATACACAAGACAACCATTCAGATTGAAGGGGTAAAGCTTAGGCTGCCAAGTAGAGAGATCTGTCTGTTCTTCAATTTCAGCAGAACTACCTTCATTATGGGCTTCCTAGGTGGCTCTAGTGGTGTTAAACAACCACCTGCCAATGCAGAAGACATAAGAGATGCAGGTTGGATTCCTGGGTTGGGAAAATCCCCTGGAGGAGAGCATAGCAACACACTCCACTATTCTTGCCTGGGAAATCCCATGGACAGAGGAGCCTGGTGGACTACAGTCCATGGGGTCACAAAGAGTTGGACACAACTGAAGTGACTTAGCACACATGCACCTTCATGATAAAAAGGACTCTCCCGACCAATTCATAGTATGTTTCCTTCACTGAATGCTTTGGCACCTAGTTTAATTTTTCCTCTCTTCTCCAAACTCTGCCATCTTTGTAGATGATAATCCTTTGTAGACAATTCAAATCTGATGATGCCACTGATTCTACTCACACCAAAGACACTTGAGATCAAGCTATTACACCTGCTGGAGACCTCTCAATCCCTGACTACCCTGCTCTGTGTCTAACGTTTGACCCTGTTGGCCGCTGCTTCCTCTGAAAATTTCTTGCTCCCCTGGTGTTCCTACAACTGCTTTCTATCATATCTTTTCTCTCTGTGGATGTCTTCACCTCTGTTAGGAGCTTTTTTTCTCTAAGTCTTCATGATCCTCCAAAGTTCTTTCATTAGATTGCTTTGTGCTTATCTGGGAATAATCTCATCCACTCTATGGATTACTATCTATGGATTTCAGTTACTATCAATATACTTATGACTCCCAAACATCCCTCCAGCCCAGCTCTCTCCTTTGACCCATATACACTGAATATTTTCACCTACATATCCTCCAACACTTCAATTTCAAACTGAACTTATATATGGTGTGTGTGTGTGTGTATATGTGTATTTATAAACATATTCAAACTAAACTAACTGCCTACCACCTCAGGCTAGCTCCAATCCTGTATTATTATTTCTAATTAATATAAGTATAATTATTAATATCACTATGAGCTCTTGAGTTCATTATTTTTATCACTATTTTAAAAGTTTAACTTTTATTGAAGCTTAAGATACATGCAGAAAAATTCACAAACCCTAAGTTTGATGAATTATCACCAAGTAAACACATCCATGTAATTATCTGGGTTTACAAGTAAGCATCCATCAACGTCTTGGGAGTCCACCTTGCACAATTTGCCATCACTAATTCCTCCCTAAGGATAACCAGTATATTGATATATAACATCATAGATTAGTCTTGTCTGTTTTTAACTTTGTAGAGTATGTAGTCTTTTGTTTCTGTCTTCTTAACACCATGTTTGCAAGATGGTGGACTACAGTCCATGGGGTCACAAAGAGTTGGACACAACTGAAGTGACCTTTCGATAAAAGGACCCCAATTCATAGTATGTTTCCTTCACTGAATGCTTTGGCACCTAGTTTAATTTTCCTCTCTTCTCCAAACTCTGCCATCTTTGTAGATGATAATCCTTTGTAGACAATTCAAATCTGATGATGCCACTGATTCTACTCACACCAAAGACACTTGAGATCAAGCTATTACACCTGCTGGAGACCTCTCAATCCCTGACTACCCTGCTCTGTGTCTAACGTTTGACCCTGTTGGCCGCTGCTTCCTCTGAAAATTTCTTGCTCCCCTGGTGTTCCTACAACTGCTTTCTATCATATCTTTTCTCTCTGTGGATGTCTTCACCTCTGTTAGGAGCTTTTTTTCTCTAAGTCTTCATGATCCTCCAAAGTTCTTTCATTAGATTGCTTTGTGCTTATCTGGGAATAATCTCATCCACTCTATGGATTACTATCTATGGATTTCAGTTACTATCAATATACTTATGACTCCCAAACATCCCTCCAGCCCAGCTCTCTCCTTTGACCCATATACACTGAATATTTTCACCTACATATCCTCCAACACTTCAATTTCAAACTGAACTTATATATGTGTGTGTGTGCGCGCGCGTGTGTGTGTGTGTGTGTATATGTGTATTTATAAACATATTCAAACTAAACTAACTGCCTACCACCTCAGGCTAGCTCCAATCCTGTATTATTATTTCTAATTAATATAAGTATAATTATTAATATCACTATGAGCTCTTGAGTTCATTATTTTTATCACTATTTTAAAAGTTTAACTTTTATTGAAGCTTAAGATACATGCAGAAAAATTCACAAACCCTAAGTTTGATGAATTATCACCAAGTAAACACATCCATGTAATTATCTGGGTTTACAAGTAAGCATCCATCAACGTCTTGGGAGTCCACCTTGCACAATTTGCCATCACTAATTCCTCCCTAAGGATAACCAGTATATTGATATATAACATCATAGATTAGTCTTGTCTGTTTTTAACTTTGTAGAGTATGTAGTCTTTTGTTTCTGTCTTCTTAACACCATGTTTGCAAGATTTATTTAAGTAATCACTCTAGTGTAGTTTATCCATTTTCATTCCTGCATACTATTTCATTCCACAAATATACTATAATTAATTTGTCCATAGTACAACCAGTGGATAGTTGAGCTGTTATCCACTTGAAAAATACTGTGGATGATGCTATTGAGAACATTCCACTGTGCACCTTTTGGCACATATATCTCTTCAAGTTTTTGTCCTTGGACCTGTCATTTTCAATGCTTTACTTAATGATATCAGAACCATGAATCACACAAGTACGTTAGGAGAGTCAAAATTCAAAAAGCTGTTGCTATGTTATAGTAATTGGAAAAGCTAATAAAGTTAAATTTAATGGGGATAAATGTAAAATTTTAAATTTAGCTTTAATAAATGTATCATTGTATATGATATCAATTAAAACTGAAAAAATAAAAACCCAATACTGTGGAAGAGGTTAAGTAAATCAGTATTTATCTTCTCAATAGAATACTAAATATTATTCCCAAATGATAATTTAGTATTTTTTATGTCAAAAAAACTTCTGACACGTTATACTACAAGACAGATGTGCATATATGTTACGATTAATTTAGAATGATTATGTTGTGACTTTGAACTTGAACAATGCTACTCTATGATTTAGAATGATTATATCTATACATATCTAATTTAGAATGATTATTATCCACAAATTTGAAAAAATTTTAAAGGGCTATAATGAAATTAGAGATTCAATTCACTTTCAAAATTACTTATAATATTTTTATGATACTATTTTAGTGAAAACTGAAACTAGAAAATTTCACAGTTGTTGGGCAGAGAGGCAAGGAAGCAGAGATGTGAAAATGAGACACTAACCCACTTGGGCATTCATCTTGTAGGTCATGATGAAGACTAAAAGTTTGAGCCAAACCATTTCTGAAGACTGCCCTACTAGTGGCACTAGAAAGGTGAGACCAGAATGAATATGATGTAGGAAGAGTCCTGGACAAACCATCATGGGGAAGATATGGGTGCAGGTTCATGATAGGGGCTTATCCCTTTCCAGTGAAAGCCAAACCCACCTCCCAGCAAGCCTCCTCCTCTCACCTCCCACAGCATGAACGTGGCAGGGAAGATATGGAGGACAGAAAAGAGCACCATCACAAGGCTGTGGGGGGTGATGGTCAAGGAGGAAATGACTGCGGTTCCTGCTGGGGCAGCAGTGGCCCCTGAGAAGCCAGTCAGCTGCCTAGGGAGTCGTCGGGAAAGGCCGTGCTAGGAGCAGAGGGTGTCGGCTGCAGAGGCCCTGCTGGCTGGCACTCTCCATCCATCATCTGAGGTCCCCTCCACCAGCTGTAAATTTATGGCGCTGCACATCCACTCTGAGATGGGGATTCTGGGAGGCTGTTAGCCTTGATGATTTGTAACCTATGGATTTAATGTTTGCCATATATTTTCTCTATAACTAAGCTTCTTTCTACAGGTTACACCAGTAGAATGTGTAATGTGGACAGGCAAGACACCATCGGCTCCATTTAGCTGGAAGTTGCTTCAATGCTTCCTTTAGGATGGTGATCATCCTTAACCGGGTGACCTTCTGCACCCTCCTAGACAGCTGTGACTATGAACTTGAACAATGCTTCTCTTAATCCTGCTGGATTAGTTTCTATCTCTGTCCACTATATCTGTGGTATGTTTACTCATGTGCATATGTGTAATATACCAAACATATAGAAAAGCTTTTTTTAAAAATACGATTTAGCAAGTTGTAAACCAAACTCTGTGTAATGATATCGAATATTGCTAGCACCCCCAAAATCTTTCCCGTCACCCCTTTTTCCACCTAGAGGTAAATATTTCTTTGATTTATACAGTATTGACTTCCTTACTTTTCTTTATAATTTATCCTAACATGTACCTAATTTTGCCTTTATAAAATTTGACTATAATTTATACCATACAGCTTGTGCCCTGCACTGTCTCGTGCTTTTCAATTCATGTCACTTCTTTAAGATTTTCTTCTATATGGCTGCACTTTACCACCCCAGGTTTTCACTGTGTAGCATTTCCTAATACGAATACACCATAACTTTTATTTACTCCACTCTCTATAGACATTTAGGTTGTTTCAGCTTGGAGCTCTCGTTCCATACTGCTATGAACATTCTTAAATATGTATACCGGTGCACACAAGCATATGTTTTATGGGGATATATAACTCGGATGGGAATTGCTGGGTCATAAATTATGCATATCTTCTGTTTTACTAGATGATATCAATCTTTTCCATAGTAATGAGCCAGTTTATAGTTCTACCAGCAACCTATCAGAGTTCTTGGTGTTTTGCATCTTTGCAACACCTGGGGATGGCTCTCTAGTGGGTATATTTCAGTGTAATTTCAGTTGGATTTCTCCATCAACTGAAGAAGTTGAGCATCTTTTTGTGCTTGTTCTTTCTTCCATTTCTCTTTTGTGGAGTGCCTGTTCAAGTCTTTTAATTTTCTAAAATTGTCTTGTTTACTTTTTGTTTTCTTTTTGATTAATAGACTTGTGTGAATCCTTTATATATTCTCTATACAAACCCCTTGTTGGTTAAACTCATTGCTAAATGTTCCCACTTTGAGCTTGCCTTTTCCCTTTTTTAGTGGGATGCTTTAATGAACAGATGTTCTCCATTTTAATGTTGTCCTCTAAATTTTTTTTTAACTGGCAAGTACTTTGATATCTTGTTTAAGAACTGCTTCCTGATAGAGAATTCATAAAGATAGTCTCCCAGAGTATCTGTTAGAAGCTTTATTGTTTCGTTTTGCCCACTTGATTTATGATCTACCTGGAAATGATTTCTTTATGTGGTATGATGCAAGACTTGTTAACTGATCTTAAATGATGGGTCTCTCTTCTGGTGATGCTTAGCTTCTGCATACCTGGTTCTATATACCCTAAATTTGAGGTTAATCAAAGTGGTAAGTCTACTGAATATCTTAACAGAGTCATAATCTACCAGGCCTTTAAAATATAGAAAAGAATGTATAGTCACTACTATATACAGCTATACATATAATATATATTTTGTAATGCACATATATAAAAAAAAAGTCATCATGATCAAGAATAAGAAGATGTGCCCTTTACAAGGAGATGGAAAGATATGACGGTGAAGGTGACAATGTTTTGAGAGAAGACCAAGGACAGGAAAGCTGAAGGACTGGTTGTTGACAGAGAAGTCGAGTCTAACTGTTGGTAACTGTGATGGACATCTACTGTTTTTCCTGGTCAGAGTGATAGCCCTCTTCTAAAAATCTTAATAGAACATTTGCCTCATGAGACCAGGCCTTGATGGTCTTGTTCTCCACACTTAGTATAGTATTATTACCTAACACAGTAGAGCACTCAATAAATATTTGTTTAATGAATAAATGAAATACTTCTTTTAATACCATCATTTACATGAGAGTTGTCATCTTTTCACAGGCCACCTCCACAGCCTTCATGATGATAATACCGTTTGTTGCATGCTTCCTTTGTGCTAGGCAAGATGCCAAATGATGGCTCACTCATTTACCCCTTGAAACTACCTTACACGCTAGGAACCACTATTACCCCACTTCAGAGATGAAGAAACCAAAGGCACAAAATAGTTGAATAATTTGCCTAAAGTATGGCTGGCAAGTATGGCAGCTGGAATTTGAAACCAAACCATTGGACCACAGAGCTGATGTTTTTAATCTTTCCATTAAACTGCCATAGTGATTGATCTAAGCATGGTCTTCTAATCCTGCCAGCTAAACCAGTGATTTATTGATGGCTACCTTGCGGCAAGTACTACATAAAATTCTTTACTACTTGTTATGTCTCCTTTAACCATCACATAAGAAATCTATTAAAATAGACAGTAATACTATACCCATTTTACAGGTAAGGAAACTGAGGCAAAAGAGCTTAAAGAACTTTCCCAAGATCACACAGCTAGCAGGAAAGTGAGTCAATATTTGAACCTCTTACCTGCCATGCTATCTACCTCTCCTCAGACCTTATATCCCTTCTCTTAGAAAGGAACACCTCAACAAGAGAAGCTCACCAGAGCCCTTGTCTGTTTTGAAGGATTTTTGAACTCGAGTCTGTTCCTTTCTGGTGGGGGATACATGAGGCTCTGATTCCATGATAGTCATAACTCTGATGGCATGGCTGACCTATCTGCAGAAGAAGACAGTGATGCTCACTGACAGAGGAATGCACGTGAGAGAGAAAGAATGAGAAACCTAGTGGCTCCCTCATTCACATCCTTTTGGAATGACAGCTTTCCAATACGTTATTCCCTTTACTCCATCTTGGTCTGCCTAAGTTAGTTCAATCTGGTTCTTGTCACTAGCTACCAGAATAGTCATAGCTAACACCAAAGGCTGTGGTGCTCTTCCAAACGTATTAACATGTATGAAACAGCATCAAAACATTTTAGAGTTTAAGACACTGTATTTTCTGACTTTCCATTTGATGAATGAAGGAGGATGATGACATTTATAAAAGTGCCTTCTCTGAGTTTATAAATGAATAATAAGTCTGATCTTGTTTCATTGCATGCTGCAACATCTTGTGTTCATCTATCCACTGAAGGGGATGGCCTGATTCACACTCTTTTGAACTAAGCATTTTTTTCTACCTGCTGTCTAGTATTCCAAAATATGTACTCTTTACAGTGGATAGCTCCTCTGGGGAAAATGTTCATAAGTCCTGGACTTCCACAGGGAGATTTTATGGTTATATTCCTTCACTTTTTTTTTTTTTAATTTTGGCTTCTTTTACTGTTTATTTATTTATTTATTTATTTTCATCCACCTTTATTCTTTGGCCTGTGTGGGCCTCCCACTGCAGTGGCTTCTCTCGTTGCAGGGCATTGGCTCTGGGTGCACGCGCTCCAGAGTGCTGGCTCATCACTGGGCACACCTGCCCAGTCACTCCAGAGCTCATGGGATCTTCCCAGCCCAGGGATCAAACCGGTGCCCCCTGCACTGCAAGGAGGACTCTCCACCCACTAGACCACCAGGGAAGCCCTTCAGTGAGTTTTTAGACTACACTTTTTTTTGGAGCTGCAGAGGTTTGTTGTTATTTTTTTTTAATTGGAATATTGCTGCTTTACAATGTTATGTTAGTTTCAGTGTTGTATAATGAGGTGTCCATACAACCATTTCTACACCTGTGTTTCTTTTCCTGTTCTCCAAGTAGGACCATTTTTCTAGATTCCACATTGTGTATTAATATATGATATTTTTTTCTCTTTCTGACTTACTCTATAACAGATCCTAGGCCCGTTCACATCTCTACAAATGACCTAATATCGTTCCTTTTATGTCTGAATAATATTCCATTGTATATATGTACCACAGCTTCTTTATCTATTCATCTGTTGATGGGCATTTAGGTTGTTTCCATGTCCTGGGTGTTTAAAATGCTTTCCAAACGTATTTAACCATGTAATCTGGTTCTTGTCACTAGCTACCAGAATAGTCATAGCTAACACCAAAGGCTGTGGTGCTCTTCCAAACGTATTAACATGTATGAAACAGCATCAAAACATTTTAGAGTTTAAGACACTGTATTTTCTGACTTTCCATTTGATGAATGAAGGAGGATGATGACATTTATAAAAGTGCCTTCTCTGAGTTTATAAATGAATAATAAGTCTGATCTTGTTTCATTGCATGCTGCAACATCTTGTGTTCATCTATCCACTGAAGGGGATGGCCTGATTCACACTCTTTTGAACTAAGCATTTTTTTCTACCTGCTGTCTAGTATTCCAAAATATGTACTCTTTACAGTGGATAGCTCCTCTGGGGAAAATGTTCATAAGTCCTGGACTTCCACAGGGAGATTTTATGGTTATATTCCTTCACTTTTTTTTTTTTTAATTTTGGCTTCTTTTACTGTTTATTTATTTATTTATTTATTTTCATCCACCTTTATTCTTTGGCCTGTGTGGGCCTCCCACTGCAGTGGCTTCTCTCGTTGCAGGGCATTGGCTCTGGGTGCACGCGCTCCAGAGTGCTGGCTCATCACTGGGCACACCTGCCCAGTCACTCCAGAGCTCATGGGATCTTCCCAGCCCAGGGATCAAACCGGTGCCCCCTGCACTGCAAGGAGGACTCTCCACCCACTAGACCACCAGGGAAGCCCTTCAGTGAGTTTTTAGACTACACTTTTTTTTGGAGCTGCAGAGGTTTGTTGTTATTTTTTTTTAATTGGAATATTGCTGCTTTACAATGTTATGTTAGTTTCAGTGTTGTATAATGAGGTGTCCATACAACCATTTCTACACCTGTGTTTCTTTTCCTGTTCTCCAAGTAGGACCATTTTTCTAGATTCCACATTGTGTATTAATATATGATATTTTTTTCTCTTTCTGACTTACTCTATAACAGATCCTAGGCCCGTTCACATCTCTACAAATGACCTAATATCGTTCCTTTTATGTCTGAATAATATTCCATTGTATATATGTACCACAGCTTCTTTATCTATTCATCTGTTGATGGGCATTTAGGTTGTTTCCATGTCCTGGGTGTTATAAACAGTGCAATGAACATTGGGGTGCAGGTATAGTTTTAAACTACATTTTTTTCAGGGTATATGCCCAGCAGTGGGTTATTAGGTCATATGTACTTTTTTTTTTAATAGCTTTCTGAGTCTCTAACCTTATTTACAAAATGAAGCAATTGGATTTCAAGAGGTCTTTAGGACCTTAGGGTCGCTTCCATCTCTGAGCTTTGAGTGTAATGTTAACTCATGAGGTATTGGTGGTCACTTGCACCATTGGTCCTGATATTGGCATGACTGAGATAATAGCTGTCATCTTATGATGTGGATGGAGATCTCTCTTTCTTAGTTCATTACATCAGTATCTAGTCTCACAGTATCAGAGCTGTCTGCAGGATGGGACACTAGCTCTTGGAATGTCCCTCCATAAAGGATGTGTTATTCAAAAACTGTATGTGCTTATCTCCCTCAGGGATTCACAATTTCTAATTTAAAGGCCTTGAGAATTTTTTCAGTACAGAACTCTGTGTAACTCTTTTTACCCTAAGATTTTCTAAACTTAATTTGGTCACAGATCATTTCTTTTTTTGAGAAAAATGCATATTCTGCTGACTTTGTATCTTCCCTCTGGGTCCACTCTACAGCATAGATGTCTCAATGTGATCGTATTTGAACTGCAATCATGTTATCCTTAATTACTCCACTTCTTGGGTGTAGTTTTTTGTGAGTTGAAAATCCAAAGTTCATGTGGAGATTATGACTTGTTGTCATTACTGGTTACCAATGGAGCTTTTTTGGCGACTCGGTCGGTTAAAGAATCATATTGCTGCTTTACAATGTTATGTTAGTTTCAGTGTTGTATAATGAGGTGTCCATACAACCATTTCTACACCTGTGTTTCTTTTCCTGTTCTCCAAGTAGGACCATTTTTCTAGATTCCACATTGTGTATTAATATATGATATTTTTTTCTCTTTCTGACTTACTCTATAACAGATCCTAGGCCCGTTCACATCTCTACAAATGACCTAATATCGTTCCTTTTATGTCTGAATAATATTCCATTGTATATATGTACCACAGCTTCTTTATCTATTCATCTGTTGATGGGCATTTAGGTTGTTTCCATGTCCTGGGTGTTATAAACAGTGCAATGAACATTGGGGTGCAGGTATAGTTTTAAACTACATTTTTTTCAGGGTATATGCCCAGCAGTGGGTTATTAGGTCATATGTACTTTTTTTTTTAATAGCTTTCTGAGTCTCTAACCTTATTTACAAAATGAAGCAATTGGATTTCAAGAGGTCTTTAGGACCTTAGGGTCGCTTCCATCTCTGAGCTTTGAGTGTAATGTTAACTCATGAGGTATTGGTGGTCACTTGCACCATTGGTCCTGATATTGGCATGACTGAGATAATAGCTGTCATCTTATGATGTGGATGGAGATCTCTCTTTCTTAGTTCATTACATCAGTATCTAGTCTCACAGTATCAGAGCTGTCTGCAGGATGGGACACTAGCTCTTGGAATGTCCCTCCATAAAGGATGTGTTATTCAAAAACTGTATGTGCTTATCTCCCTCAGGGATTCACAATTTCTAATTTAAAGGCCTTGAGAATTTTTTCAGTACAGAACTCTGTGTAACTCTTTTTACCCTAAGATTTTCTAAACTTAATTTGGTCACAGATCATTTCTTTTTTTGAGAAAAATGCATATTCTGCTGACTTTGTATCTTCCCTCTGGGTCCACTCTACAGCATAGATGTCTCAATGTGATCGTATTTGAACTGCAATCATGTTATCCTTAATTACTCCACTTCTTGGGTGTAGTTTTTTGTGAGTTGAAAATCCAAAGTTCATGTGGAGATTATGACTTGTTGTCATTACTGGTTACCAATGGAGCTTTTTTGGCGACTCGGTCGGTTAAAGAATCTGCCTGCCAGTACAGGAGACAGAAGATCGGTCCCTGGGTGTGGAAGATGCCCTGGAGAAGGAAATGGCAACCCATTCAAGTATTCTTGCCTGGGAAGTCACATGGACAGAGGAGCCTGGCAGACTACTGTCCATGAAGTCACAAGAGTCGGACACTACTGAGTGACTAATAGATTGACCTTGTCCCTCAACTCTATACAGCTATAAAGAGTCCTTCCAATTGACCAGAAGAGGGAAGCAGAGGACCTGGGATGGTATCTGAGGTCTCTGTCCAGACTTGGGAATAAACCTAAGACAAGGCAGCAACTACCCAGGAGTCTGTCCTGAGAGGATCAGCTCGCAGCAGAGCAATCCATCCACATTTCAACCACATCATGGAAAGAGCATGGGGTCCCAGCATTGGAAGCCATCACCTCTCATCATTATGTATGTCTCAGAGTTACCATAGGGCACAGGTTTCCTTAAAGCTGGGACACACCAGGAGATCCATCAGGAAAGAGACAGCAGAAAACAGGGAGGCACAGCCAGAGAAGGAGGTCACAGCAATGATTCTCAGGACCTAGGGCTTCCTCACAGTTGTGTGTTTGCTCCCCTTCATCTCTATGAGCAGCCACTGCTCAGTTGGGCTCAGATCAGAGGAGTTACCTGTCAGGGCATCAGCCACCGTGGTCTTAGAATGGCAGCTCTGTTATCACCCTTGTGGCTTGTTCTGGATAATGTGGCATTCTTTTGGAGTGGTGTTGGGCTTGGGCATGAAGTTTGAAAAACCAAATCCAGCCTTGCCCGCACAACCATTGCCATGGGATTCCCAGGGAGGATATGCTCAGAGGACAGGGCCAGGCAATTGCATGCATTCATTATGGTATTGTGACCTCAAACACTACTCTTGGCCATTGAGAAGCCAGGAGTAACCACCAAATTTCTTGTCTCATTTAAAGGCAAAATTCAACATTGCCTAATTTGAAGGCAAAATTCAACATTAAAAGTAGGCAAGACCTCCTTGGCATATTTCCCCCATTGTATACCTCTTTGGGCTTCTATGTTTTACCTTTCTGATGGCAAGAAAAAATGAATCCAAGGAGAAGCATGTTAAGAAAAGGAGAAACAAGTTTCTTGTAAGAGATCTGAAAGAGAGATATTGTAAACCACTGAATATAACCCTTCTTAGCATACCAGGGGAACAAGAGAGAAATTTCTAATATATGCACACTCAAAAGAATGATGGGCCCATAAAAATACCTGTGAACTTGACTCATCCTCATTACCTTTTTATCACTCTCTTGCTTGCATGTGTGGGTGAGAATTAATGGGGGGAGGGAAGTGAGGTAAGGAGAATGGAGTGGGGAACACAGAGAGGCTATGTTCTTACTTCTCCTGCTTGGCCCTCCCACCTGCTTCCTCTTCACCTTCTGTCTACCCTATTCTCTCCTGGCAGAGCCCCTAGTTATAAACCTGAGTACCATAGGGCAGGTTTCCTTAAAGCTGGGACATGGGGTCCCAGCATTGGAAGCCATCACCTCTCATCATTATGTATGTCTCAGAGTTACCATAGGGCACAGGTTTCCTTAAAGCTGGGACACACCAGGAGATCCATCAGGAAAGAGACAGCAGAAAACAGGGAGGCACAGCCAGAGAAGGAGGTCACAGCAATGATTCTCAGGACCTAGGGCTTCCTCACAGTTGTGTGTTTGCTCCCCTTCATCTCTATGAGCAGCCACTGCTCAGTTGGGCTCAGATCAGAGGAGTTACCTGTCAGGGCATCAGCCACCGTGGTCTTAGAATGGCAGCTCTGTTATCACCCTTGTGGCTTGTTCTGGATAATGTGGCATTCTTTTGGAGTGGTGTTGGGCTTGGGCATGAAGTTTGAAAAACCAAATCCAGCCTTGCCCGCACAACCATTGCCATGGGATTCCCAGGGAGGATATGCTCAGAGGACAGGGCCAGGCAATTGCATGCATTCATTATGGTATTGTGACCTCAAACACTACTCTTGGCCATTGAGAAGCCAGGAGTAACCACCAAATTTCTTGTCTCATTTAAAGGCAAAATTCAACATTGCCTAATTTGAAGGCAAAATTCAACATTAAAAGTAGGCAAGACCTCCTTGGCATATTTCCCCCATTGTATACCTCTTTGGGCTTCTATGTTTTACCTTTCTGATGGCAAGAAAAAATGAATCCAAGGAGAAGCATGTTAAGAAAAGGAGAAACAAGTTTCTTGTAAGAGATCTGAAGAGAGATATTGTAAACCACTGAATATAACCCTTCTTAGCATACCAGGGGAACAAGAGAGAAATTTCTAATATATGCACACTCAAAAGAATGATGGGCCCATAAAAATACCTGTGAACTTGACTCATCCTCATTACCTTTTTATCACTCTCTTGCTTGCATGTGTGGGTGAGAATTAATGGGGGGAGGGAAGTGAGGTAAGGAGAATGGAGTGGGGAACACAGAGAGGCTATGTTCTTACTTCTCCTGCTTGGCCCTCCCACCTGCTTCCTCTTCACCTTCTGTCTACCCTATTCTCTCCTGGCAGAGCCCCTAGTTATAAACCTGAGGGTCCTGTGTTGAATGTCAGCACCCATGCTGTGTTCTCTTGCACTTTCTACTTCCTATCTCTTGGTGGTACTGTAAGAACAAGAGAGGGGTTTGGTGTTACTTGGCGGAGTTACTTCTCTTCCTCCTCCACCCAGGGAACCCAGGAACATCTGAGCCCTGCCCTTTCAGTGTCTCTTCTCGCCATTCATTTCCCAAAGGAGTTCTCTGCAAGGCAAGGAACAGCAACAATTGAGAACCAATCATTGTACCAGCACCTGGTAATTCTTAATGCAGAGTTTTCTGATAAAAGATGGAGCTTGCGTCTGTGGCTTAAGCCTCAAAATCTGTGTGGGGTCTTTTGTGCATATGTGCTCAGTTGCTCAGTTGTGTCTGACTCTTTGTGACCCTTTGGATCATAGCCCGGTCTCAAAATCTTAGGCATATTGGTAGATAGAGAGCTCCAGGCCCAGAGAGTATTAAATTCACTTACCTTCCTACCTCAATGTTGAAAAAGAGATAAGAGATCTCATGGCTGCACATTAAAGAGAGATAGAAAGTGCAAAAGAAAAGGACATGTGTACTGACTTGTCAACATAATGACCCTCCCCACTAATAGCTGTCTCTAATCAAAACACTAGACAGAAAACAAGCTTACAGATAGTCTTCCCTTGAGTTGGGGGAATTGGGGAGAGCTACAGAGGGTGTGAACAGAGGCAGAATTCCCTCATGCATAGAAAATAAATTTTCTGTATAGATTTTACCATCTGAAAAGAAGTCATTGCATATTTCTGAGGCCTAGCAAGAGAAATTTCTAATATATGCACACTCAAAAGAATGATGGGCCCATAAAAATACCTGTGAACTTGACTCATCCTCATTACCTTTTTATCACTCTCTTGCTTGCATGTGTGGGTGAGAATTAATGGGGAGGGAAGTGAGGTAAGGAGAATGGAGTGGGGAACACAGAGAGGCTATGTTCTTACTTCTCCTGCTTGGCCCTCCCACCTGCTTCCTCTTCACCTTCTGTCTACCCTATTCTCTCCTGGCAGAGCCCCTAGTTATAAACCTGAGGGTCCTGTGTTGAATGTCAGCACCCATGCTGTGTTCTCTTGCACTTTCTACTTCCTATCTCTTGGTGGTACTGTAAGAACAAGAGAGGGGTTTGGTGTTACTTGGCGGAGTTACTTCTCTTCCTCCTCCACCCAGGGAACCCAGGAACATCTGAGCCCTGCCCTTTCAGTGTCTCTTCTCGCCATTCATTTCCCAAAGGAGTTCTCTGCAAGGCAAGGAACAGCAACAATTGAGAACCAATCATTGTACCAGCACCTGGTAATTCTTAATGCAGAGTTTTCTGATAAAAGATGGAGCTTGCGTCTGTGGCTTAAGCCTCAAAATCTGTGTGGGGTCTTTTGTGCATATGTGCTCAGTTGCTCAGTTGTGTCTGACTCTTTGTGACCCTTTGGATCATAGCCCGGTCTCAAAATCTTAGGCATATTGGTAGATAGAGAGCTCCAGGCCCAGAGAGTATTAAATTCACTTACCTTCCTACCTCAATGTTGAAAAAGAGATAAGAGATCTCATGGCTGCACATTAAAGAGAGATAGAAAGTGCAAAAGAAAAGGACATGTGTACTGACTTGTCAACATAATGACCCTCCCCACTAATAGCTGTCTCTAATCAAAACACTAGACAGAAAACAAGCTTACAGATAGTCTTCCCTTGAGTTGGGGGAATTGGGGAGAGCTACAGAGGGTGTGAACAGAGGCAGAATTCCCTCATGCATAGAAAATAAATTTTCTGTATAGATTTTACCATCTGAAAAGAAGTCATTGCATATTTCTGAGTCCTAGCAAGAAGGTCAACATTTACTGAATATCTTTTATGTCCTACATTGTGCTAGGCTTTCTGTTGGGTTTCTTTAGTTGTAAGTAACAAAAACAATTCTGATCTATTTTTTGAAGCTGAAAAGGAAAGTTGCTAAGAATTTTTATTTATTTATTTTTTGTCCTTGTTGTATATACTATGAGATATATATGGTCAAATTACTGTCTTAAAGCCACATTAAAATCTCTTGAGGGGGGAATGTAAGGGTTAGGAGGGAAAGGCACAGGGCACAGTTTTTGAACAGAATGAAAGCCCAAGGACACAGCACAAACCCATTAGAATCAAATGGGTCCAAGATGGCAGACCAGACCTTGATCCTCAGCAAGCACACACCCAGGGGCGCCATGACGGTTCCACCCCTTCCCTAAAGGAGCTGGAATAATCCTCCCACCCAGTAGCATATGGAATCACCCAGCCTATAAAAGCTAAGAACGTCATGTTTTCGGGGCCACTGGATTTGCTCTATCATGGCCCACACTCTGTCTGTGGAGCGTGCTTTCTCTGAATCTGAATAAATCCATTTCTTACCTATCAAAAAAAAAAAAAAGCCACATTAGATGGTTCATAAAACTGCTAGTCAGATTGGGCAATCAGGCTCAGACATTCTGTCATCTAAATCAATTTCAAATATCCCATGTTAGTCTAGGGGAGAACCACTCAGGTCAGTTCCTGAGGCCTTTTTGTGTGCGTGCTATGTCTTTTTAGTCATATCTCTGAGACCCTATGAACTATAACCCGCCAGTCTCCTCTGTCCATGGGATTCTCCAGGCAAGAATACTGGAGTGGGTTGCCATTTCCTCCTCCAGGGGATCTTCCTGACCCAAGGATCAAACCTGTGTCTCTTGCATCTCCTGCATTGGCAAACAGATTCTTTACCACTAGTGAAGCCCCAAAACTACCTGTGAAGTCCCCCAAACACAGTTTCCCTGACTGGGAATCGAATCCGGGCTGCGGCAGTGAAAGGGTCGAATTATAGCCATTAGACCACCAGGGGACTGTGTGAGGCTTTTGAAATAACTTTAAAAACTTTTGCTAGCTGGATGACAAAATATTCTATGCCCAGCTTGTATATTTTCCTTCTCAAGCCTGGAATCCGACATTTTCTAAGAAGCTCTGGTTTATTTTAATGCGCAATGGTATTTAGAGGATATAATCTAGGGTACTAGCGGTCTCATTGTTAGTGGATTGTTCCTATGTCTGTTAAATGGATGATATATATTATATTTAATATATAACATATATTATGTTGTATATAATAGATAATATATATTATATAGTTATAACATATTTATAGTAAAATTAATACCAATTATAAACAAATTATTCATTAAAGTACATTATGAACTGACACTGATAGTTTCATTTGAATTCAGGACTACAGAGTTTTTATTTGGCCTTGTTCATCTTACATCCATATTTCCTTTCTCCCATATCCAAAATTTCAGTTCTCAGGGTATCAATTATGGACTGAATTATGTCCCTCCTAAATGTATACATTGAATCCTTAACCCCAAAGAAAGTGGTTTACTTTTTGGGCCACTGGGCTCTATCATGGCCCACACTCTGTCTGTGGGCGTGCTTTCTCTGAATCTGAATAAATCCATTTCTTACCTATCAAAAAAAAAAAGCCACATTAGATGGTTCATAAAACTGCTAGTCAGATTGGGCAATCAGGCTCAGACATTCTGTCATCTAAATCAATTTCAAATATCCCATGTTAGTCTAGGGGAGAACCACTCAGGTCAGTTCCTGAGGCCTTTTTGTGTGCGTGCTATGTCTTTTTAGTCATATCTCTGAGACCCTATGAACTATAACCCGCCAGTCTCCTCTGTCCATGGGATTCTCCAGGCAAGAATACTGGAGTGGGTTGCCATTTCCTCCTCCAGGGGATCTTCCTGACCCAAGGATCAAACCTGTGTCTCTTGCATCTCCTGCATTGGCAAACAGATTCTTTACCACTAGTGAAGCCCCAAAACTACCTGTGAAGTCCCCCAAACACAGTTTCCCTGACTGGGAATCGAATCCGGGCTGCGGCAGTGAAAGGGTCGAATTATAGCCATTAGACCACCAGGGGACTGTGTGAGGCTTTTGAAATAACTTTAAAAACTTTTGCTAGCTGGATGACAAAATATTCTATGCCCAGCTTGTATATTTTCCTTCTCAAGCCTGGAATCCGACATTTTCTAAGAAGCTCTGGTTTATTTTAATGCGCAATGGTATTTAGAGGATATAATCTAGGGTACTAGCGGTCTCATTGTTAGTGGATTGTTCCTATGTCTGTTAAATGGATGATATATATTATATTTAATATATAACATATATTATGTTGTATATAATAGATAATATATATTATATAGTTATAACATATTTATAGTAAAATTAATACCAATTATAAACAAATTATTCATTAAAGTACATTATGAACTGACACTGATAGTTTCATTTGAATTCAGGACTACAGAGTTTTTATTTGGCCTTGTTCATCTTACATCCATATTTCCTTTCTCCCATATCCAAAATTTCAGTTCTCAGGGGTATCAATTATGGACTGAATTATGTCCCTCCTAAATGTATACATTGAATCCTTAACCCCAATGAAAGTGGTTTTGGAGCTAGGATCTTTGGGGAGGTAATGAAAGTTAACCGAGGTCATAAGAATGGCACTTATAAGAAAGGTAAGAGATTCAAGATAGCACTCTCTATGCTGGTGCACAGAGGAAAGCCCAGGTGAGGACCCAGCAAGATGGCATCTGTGCATAAGTCAGATAGAGAGGCCACACCACCATAATGGTACCTTGACCTTGCACTACCAGCCTCTAGAACCTTGAGAAAATAAGCTTCCTTGAAGATACCCTGTCTGTGGTGTTTGTTATGGCAGTCTTAGCAGACTAATTCAGCACCATAATTACTCATTGGCTTTATCCCATAATGCACATGCAGTAATACCATTGCTGTTGTTAATAATACAGTATCTGTAAACAGTTTACATTTTTTATGTATTTTTTTTTTGTCCTTAGATACATACTACCTCTAGTAAACAGAAATGCCTACATCTTAAAGTCACTTTGACTGCTTTCTTTCCATGTGGCTATGTTACCACTTAGATACAAGTTAGGATTCTTTTTACTTTTCATTTTCAGAGATAAAAATTCTTGATAAAAATTTTTGATTCTTAAAATTTGTTTCATAATTATATAAAATATGACATGACTATAAAGTTAAATCTACAGGCCATGCTTTATTTATAGAATTAGTATCCATATGCATTAGCAGCCATATGTGTGTGTTTGGTTGCTCAGTCATGTCCAGCTCTCTGTGGCCCCACGGACTGTAGACTGTCAGGTTTATTTATACATGAGATTCTCGAGGCAAGAATACGGGAGTGGGCTCATCTGCACAACTACAATTCTGTTTTTTCCAGAAGATTTAGAATATATTTAGGTGGACATATAGCAACCTCTGCCACAGTGGAAATTTGTCTTTTTTCTCTGCTTACTTTTCTATTTTCTCTTTTTGTTTCATGCTTCATCATTTTTCATAAAGTGTGTAGCTGTTCATGTGTGTGTGTTTGTGTATTCCTGCTGAAAACTTACTGTGCTTTTTGAATTTAAGATTTATGTTTTTTTTATCAGTTCTGAAAACTGCACAATTTTTTCTTCAAATATTTATTCTCTGTCATTTTCTTTTGGAACTACAACTAATTACTCTTCCTCAGTCTACTTCTATTGATTCTTAACTTCTTTTTCATATTTTCTCTTCCTTTAACATTTTGTGTTACCTTCTGTTTGATTTTCTAACATTTACTGCTTCCCTGGAGGCTTGGTGGTAAAGAATCTGCCTGCAATTCAGGATTTTGCCTGGAGAATCCCATGGACAGAGGAACCTGGCAGACTACAATCCATAGTGCTGGACAGAACTCAAGCAACTTAGCATGCCCACGTACAAGGCTTCAGGAACTGGTGTGAGTAGTCCTCCAACTGTTTCTTCAATTATCTTTAAACCTGCTGTTTAAGTTTTCCTTTGAATTTTAATTTCAGTTACTAGATTTTACTTTTATAGAAGTTCTTTTAAAAATCTACCTCCTTTTATCTCTTAATCATTTAAAAATATTTATTGTATAGTCTCTTCTGGTTGTACTATTGTCTGATATTTGCAAGATTGCTTTATCTACTATTTTTGAGTCTACTGACTTTCCTAAATTGTGAATGGCTTTGCCACATAATAATTTTTTTATTGTAAGCTCATCTTTAGTGAGGGATATTTGCCCCTTTGGGGTTTTGTGCTATAGTTCAGAGGTTTGTAAACTCTATATAAAGAGCCAGGTAGTAAATATTCTGGGACTTCCTTGGTAGCTCAGACAGTAAAGAATCCACTTGCAATACAAGAGACAAGGGTTCGATCCCTAGGTCAGGAATATTTCCTGGAGAAGGAAATGGCAACCTACTTGGCAACCCAATATTCTTGACTGCGAGATTCCGTAGACAGAGGAGCCTAATGGGCTACAGCCCTTGGGGTCGCAGAGTCACACAAGACTCAGCTACTGAACCACCACTACCACCATTTTATATATAATCTACCATTTCTCTATGTTGAGGGAAGCAAGATGTCCAAGTCAGCTTATTCTTCCAAGTTGCCAGGGTAACTCTTAATCAGAAAAAGTGTTGTATTTTATAGAAGATTTCATTCATCCATTGTAATTATAAAATAGGTTTTACTCCTGAAAAAAAGACATCCCATGTTATATTAATTTGTTTTCTAATTTCAAGCTATTCTTGAATTTCTGGAATGGAGGCTTCTTGGTTGTGATATATAAGCTACTAAATATACTGTGAATTTAATTTTATTCTCTGTCATTTTCTTTTGGAACTACAACTAATTACTCTTCCTCAGTCTACTTCTATTGATTCTTAACTTCTTTTTCATATTTTCTCTTCCTTTAACATTTTGTGTTACCTTCTGTTTGATTTTCTAACATTTACTGCTTCCCTGGAGGCTTGGTGGTAAAGAATCTGCCTGCAATTCAGGATTTTGCCTGGAGAATCCCATGGACAGAGGAACCTGGCAGACTACAATCCATAGTGCTGGACAGAACTCAAGCAACTTAGCATGCCCACGTACAAGGCTTCAGGAACTGGTGTGAGTAGTCCTCCAACTGTTTCTTCAATTATCTTTAAACCTGCTGTTTAAGTTTTCCTTTGAATTTTAATTTCAGTTACTAGATTTTACTTTTATAGAAGTTCTTTTAAAAATCTACCTCCTTTTATCTCTTAATCATTTAAAAATATTTATTGTATAGTCTCTTCTGGTTGTACTATTGTCTGATATTTGCAAGATTGCTTTATCTACTATTTTTGAGTCTACTGACTTTCCTAAATTGTGAATGGCTTTGCCACATAATAATTTTTTTATTGTAAGCTCATCTTTAGTGAGGGATATTTGCCCCTTTGGGGTTTTGTGCTATAGTTCAGAGGTTTGTAAACTCTATATAAAGAGCCAGGTAGTAAATATTCTGGGACTTCCTTGGTAGCTCAGACAGTAAAGAATCCACTTGCAATACAAGAGACAAGGGTTCGATCCCTAGGTCAGGAATATTTCCTGGAGAAGGAAATGGCAACCTACTTGGCAACCCAATATTCTTGACTGCGAGATTCCGTAGACAGAGGAGCCTAATGGGCTACAGCCCTTGGGGTCGCAGAGTCACACAAGACTCAGCTACTGAACCACCACTACCACCATTTTATATATAATCTACCATTTCTCTATGTTGAGGGAAGCAAGATGTCCAAGTCAGCTTATTCTTCCAAGTTGCCAGGGTAACTCTTAATCAGAAAAAGTGTTGTATTTTATAGAAGATTTCATTCATCCATTGTAATTATAAAATAGGTTTTACTCCCTGAAAAAAAAAAGACATCCCATGTTATATTAATTTGTTTTTCTAATTTCAAGCTATTCTTGAATTTCTGGAATGGAGGCTTCTTGGTTGTGATATATAAGCTACTAAATATACTGTGAATTTAATTTAGTAAGTTTAGAATTCCAGATGCATAAAGAAGTTTGCTCTAAAGTTTGATATATTTTTATTTCTGCTTTCCATCCTTTTGTTCTTCCCTCTCTTCTTCTTGCCCACTCTCTTTTTTTTTTTTTTTTTAACATTTTTTTTTTTTTTTTATCTTTTTTTTGGGGGGGGGTGGGGGGGGGGGGGGGGGGGACGGGCGGGCCACTTCTATTGGTCTTCCATTTCTCTATTTTCATCCGTCTTTGTTCTTTGGCTCCTGTAGGCCTCCCTTCACAGTGGTCTCTGTTGTCGCAGAGCACAGGCTCTGGGCGCATGCACTCCAGGGCTCCGGCTCGGTAATTGGACACATTGGTCCAGCTGCTCCGCAGCACGTGGGATCTTCCCAGGCCAGGGCTCGAACCGGCGCCCCTTGCACTGCAAGGCGGTGTCCTTACCACTGAACCACCAGGGGAAGCCCGCCCACTCTCTTTTGATTTCCTTTTTTTATTTTTGGTATATCAGTTGTCTTAGTTCCATTAAAAATTTTGGTTAACTTTATATATTTATATATTTAAAAATCTTGATTAGATGTTTATCTTTTATACTTTACCTCCAAAATAAATAAACCCTGGATTTTAAAAATCAGTCCTGCTTTTTATAAAAAAAAAAAAAAATTATTTTTAGTTGGAGAATAACTGCTTTACAAGATTGTGTTGGTTTCTGGCATACATCTACCATAGGTATACATATGTCCCCTCCCTCTTAAACCTTCCTCCCACCTCAAGTCCTACTGTTTTGTTTTTGCATTAATTATTTTCCTTGCTACCTTTATTTCTTCTTTTAATAATAACAATTCTTTTTTTTTCTTTCTTTTTTGGCCAAAGGATTTTTATTTATATATTTTTATCCATTTTTATTCTTCAGCCCATGTGGGCCTCCCATTGCAATGCCCTCTCTCGTTGCAGAGCACCAGCTCTGGGCGCATGCGCTCCCGAGCACTGGCTTGTAATTGGACACACCGGTCCAGCCGTTCGGAGGCATGTGGATCTTCACAGGCCAGGGATCGGACCTGCGCCCCTTGCACAGAAAGGCAGACTCTTTACCCACTGGACCACTAGGGAAGCTCTATTTCTCCTTTTAAAAGGATTATTTTATCCTTATTCAAACTCCTTGAATTGAATCAATAATGCAATTATTTTCATTCTTTCTTCAATAATGAGGAAACTTAAAAGTGATCAATTTTTGCATTGGCTGCATTGAATTTCCTAACCTTGACACACAATGTGTAGGTGTTCCCTTGCCTGCAATGTTTCTTTCCCAGATCATCATGTGGAAAATTCTTCCTGACATTCAGAACTCAACTTCCATGCCATCTGAGGGAGGCTTTCCCAACCCAAAGTACAATCGCTTCCCCCATGCCAGGCACTCCCAGGCACATCGTTCTGTTTTACTTTAATGAAAGCAGATATCACCACCTGATGTTTTCTGGGTTTATTCATGTACTTGTTTATCAGCTGTCTTCCTCCACTCCATGAAGTCCAAGCCCATGAGAACAGTCTGTCTTCTCAGTGCTGTGTATTCTGCTACGAAATGTCTAGTATCTAGTAGGTGATCACTAAGTGCTTATTACATCAGTATGTGGAAAATAGTCTTATTTCATTATTTTAAAGTAGTGTAATGTCATGTTATGTCAATTAAACCTCAATTTGACTCTTTTTTAAAAAACTGTCTTTATTTGTGGCCACACCGGGTCTTCATTGCTTTGAAAGGACTTTCTCTAGTTGTGGCAAGTGGGGGCCACTCTTCACTGTGGTGTGACCTACAATGGTCTCCCCTGTTGAGGAGCACAGTCTCTGGGCTGTGTGCTCAGTGGCTGTGGCCTGCAGACACCTCGGGCACATGGGCTTCAGTCCTTGTGGCACATGGGCTTAATTGCTCTGAGGCATGTGGGATCATCCTGGATCAGGGATCAAACTCATGTCCCCAGCACTGGCAGGAAGATTCTTATCCACTGTGCCACCACAGAAATCCCTCAATTTGACTTTTTAATTAAAAAATAATAAATAAAAATAGCCTATATCTGTCATTTTTATTTCACTTTGTCACAATAACTGTTTGGGAGCTCGCCCTTCACCTCAAATGGCTGTTTTAGTTGTTTGTTTAATTTCCAGTTTGTCACTTTCTGATATGATAAAACAGCTCATATAAATTTTATGCTTTGAAACTTATTGAGTTTATCTTTGTGTCTTATTTATGATCACTCTTTGTAAATGTCCCACAAAAGCTTAAAAAGAGGTCATATTTTCTGTTTGTAAAAGAAAAATTCTATCTGTGATTCAGATTTTCTGTTTTTGACAACTTTTGTTTATTTCCGCTGTCAAAGTTTGAGATATGTGTGTTTAAACATCTCCTACAAATACTGTATTCCAAGCATTTTTTTCTCTTATGTTTCTAGCATCCTTTGTTATTGTCACAGAAAGCTTTCAGCTATTAGATCTTTATTGTGAACTGTACCTTTGTTCAATATAAATTTTTTGACTTCCCCATGCCAGGCACTCCCAGGCACATCGTTCTGTTTTACTTTAATGAAAGCAGATATCACCACCTGATGTTTTCTGGGTTTATTCATGTACTTGTTTATCAGCTGTCTTCCTCCACTCCATGAAGTCCAAGCCCATGAGAACAGTCTGTCTTCTCAGTGCTGTGTATTCTGCTACGAAATGTCTAGTATCTAGTAGGTGATCACTAAGTGCTTATTACATCAGTATGTGGAAAATAGTCTTATTTCATTATTTTAAAGTAGTGTAATGTCATGTTATGTCAATTAAACCTCAATTTGACTCTTTTTTAAAAAACTGTCTTTATTTGTGGCCACACCGGGTCTTCATTGCTTTGAAAGGACTTTCTCTAGTTGTGGCAAGTGGGGGCCACTCTTCACTGTGGTGTGACCTACAATGGTCTCCCCTGTTGAGGAGCACAGTCTCTGGGCTGTGTGCTCAGTGGCTGTGGCCTGCAGACACCTCGGGCACATGGGCTTCAGTCCTTGTGGCACATGGGCTTAATTGCTCTGAGGCATGTGGGATCATCCTGGATCAGGGATCAAACTCATGTCCCCAGCACTGGCAGGAAGATTCTTATCCACTGTGCCACCACAGAAATCCCTCAATTTGACTTTTTAATTAAAAAATAATAAATAAAAATAGCCTATATCTGTCATTTTTATTTCACTTTGTCACAATAACTGTTTGGGAGCTCGCCCTTCACCTCAAATGGCTGTTTTAGTTGTTTGTTTAATTTCCAGTTTGTCACTTTCTGATATGATAAAACAGCTCATATAAATTTTATGCTTTGAAACTTATTGAGTTTATCTTTGTGTCTTATTTATGATCACTCTTTGTAAATGTCCCACAAAAGCTTAAAAAGAGGTCATATTTTCTGTTTGTAAAAGAAAAATTCTATCTGTGATTCAGATTTTCTGTTTTTGACAACTTTTGTTTATTTCCGCTGTCAAAGTTTGAGATATGTGTGTTTAAACATCTCCTACAAATACTGTATTCCAAGCATTTTTTTCTCTTATGTTTCTAGCATCCTTTGTTATTGTCACAGAAAGCTTTCAGCTATTAGATCTTTATTGTGAACTGTACCTTTGTTCAATATAAATTTTTTTGACTCATTTAATCCTTTTTGACATCAATTCTATTTGTCTCAAAGAAGCCACCATGTTCTCTTTCTGAAGAGAGAATCTGGGAATGTCTAATGACTCCAGGAGCCTCTTTCCTGATATATAGCAAGAAATAAAAATAATGTCCTCAGGACAAGCTGAACTCCAGGCGGAATTAATGTGCTGCATGTTTCAAATTCTTATCATGTAGGGAAAAAAGAGGATATATTGGTGAATCCTGCAGGAATGCTGAAATTGCAATTTTTCTAGGGCAGAAATTGCATACCTGTCAGCTAGCTTAGAAATGTCCTGTGGTGTCCAGACATCAAGACTCTTGCCCAAGGGGTTACACCCTGGCCTGTGTAATTGACCCTCTTAGAAGCTGTCCCTGGTGGTGACTGTGATTTAAGATAGCTGGATTCCTAACAGCTGACAGAGCAGGGTGAGGAGCAAGGTGCATGAAGGCCTGGCTCCTGGGTGTCCGGGCAAGAAGTTCTGCTTGCCTTAGACTCCTCTGGTTCATTTGATTGGCAGGGGCTCAAGGCATTCTCATCCACTCCCACTTAATCCTAGCTCTGGAACTGAGGTAGAGCAGTGGAAGTTACCTGAGAAAGTTCATCATGTTCTTAAAATGGGGTGGAGCCCTGAAAAGTCATCATTCTCCATAAAACAAAACCACAAACAACATTCAGATTGCACTTAAACAGCACCTTGGTATGATGGCAAAATAAGAAGCAAGCAATAATGCGGCATCGAGCCCTAGCTGAATGGCAGGAGCCCCGTGTGCAATTTGTTGTCACTGCCACTGGCTTGTCATAGTCACTTTTCATTATGTGAAACCTGGGCACAAGCAGGGCAGGGAGCACCTCACTTCTCTGGCTATTGTGGTTCCGTCATTCAGTTGTGCCCAACTTTCTGTGACCGCATGGACTGCAGCATGCCAGGCTTCCCTGTCCGTCACCATCTTCCGGACGTTGCTCAAACTCATGCCCATTGACTCAGTGATGATATCAGACTATCTCATCCTCTGTTGCCCCCTTCTCCTCTCACCTTCAATTTTTCCCAGAATCAGGGTCTTTTCAAATGAGTCTCTTCACATCAGGTGGCAAAAGTATTGGAGCTTCAGCTTCAGCATCAGTCTTTCCAATGAATATTCAGTCTTGATTTCCTTTAGGATTCACTGGCTTGATCTCTTTGCTGTTCAAGTAACTCTCAAGAATCTTCTCCAGCACCACAATTCAAAAGCATCAGTTCTTTGGTTCACTTGCCCTCCTCTGCAATGAGTACTCCCTATCCAAGCTAGCCCCTCTCTCAGGGTACCTCACAACCACTGACTAATCAGCAGTGAGTATAAAGCTCCTGTCACTTTGCTCCACCTCAGGAAACCCTGAAAGTCAGTTGGGTCTGAAACTTCTGAGGCCTTCCCTGTGATGGCTCAGTCAGATGGCTTTTAGGGGAAGCCCAACTCCATGAGACTTGTCAAGTAGTGAGAATGATTTGTGTCTTCTGTGTCCTTCCTTCACAAACTGAAGCACATCTTCAGCAAGGCCTACCCCACTTTAAGAAAAAACATTTTTTAAAAAATGTGGATTTTTTTTTAAAAAGAGTGAGATTGGAGGAAAGTTTTAACAATTGCTACATTAATGTAGCACTTAATATGCATCAGATCTTGCTAAGTAGTTTATATACATTAGCTCCTTTGATTTTCAATTTTCTGAGGCAGCGCCTAAAATTAGCTTCATATTATAGCCGTGAGAAACTAAGCTTGGAAAGGTTCAGTGATTGACCCAAGTTTACATCTAGGAAGTGGCGGGGTAGGACCTGACTCCCCCCAGAGTGACAAATGAACAACCACACAATACCTACCTTTTAGAAGTGTGCTACAGCACGCTTCCCTGTAACTCTATAAATAATGAACTCCTTTGTAGCACTGAGAAGAGAATTAGATTTGGAGGGGGGAAAGGGTGGATATATTTTCTAGAAAAAAAAGTAGACACTAGGTCCTGCATAAACATTAAACCCTTCCTCTTGGTCTATCTTCTTCCATGGCCACAAAAAGAACTGGATATACAACAAGAAGCATTTTCCAATATTCAAATTCATCACAAACTTGTAAAATATTCAAGACAGTAGTGTCCACAGAACAGTGCATCCTTAAAATAGATCATATCTGTTACTTAAGACGTGGGGAGCAATTTATAATTTCAATGACCTCTGGTTTATGTAGACAAGGTTAAACAAAATAACTTCTAGGACATTTTTTTTACCTCTTCAAAAGACAGTGAACCCTATCAAGGCTATTTTCAATGGTTTTCATCCCTCCTGCCTGAGTGTTGCACCTGTTGGGTCCCTCCATCCTAGCTGTGCCCACTGTGGCCTATGCCCTGTGAAGCCCCTCAAAGCCCTGTTCGCTTCAGCAGCATCTGTATCCCCTGAAGAGATCCAGCTCCCAGCCTTTGTCAAGCAGAGGCAAATTTGCCTGCATTTCCACAAGGACATTGTGCCAAGACACCACAGCACTCCATGAGACTTGTCAAGTAGTGAAGAATGGCATTTAGGGAAGCCCAACTCCATGAGACTTGTCAAGTAGTGAGAATGATTTGTGTCTTCTGTGTCCTTCCTTCACAAACTGAAGCACATCTTCAGCAAGGCCTACCCCACTTTAAGAAAAAACATTTTTTAAAAAATGTGGATTTTTTTTTAAAAAGAGTGAGATTGGAGGAAAGTTTTAACAATTGCTACATTAATGTAGCACTTAATATGCATCAGATCTTGCTAAGTAGTTTATATACATTAGCTCCTTTGATTTTCAATTTTCTGAGGCAGCACCTAAAATTAGCTTCATATTATAGCCGTGAGAAACTAAGCTTGGAAAGGTTCAGTGATTGACCCAAGTTTACATCTAGGAAGTGGCGGGGTAGGACCTGACTCCCCCCAGAGTGACAAATGAACAACCACACAATACCTACCTTTTAGAAGTGTGCTACAGCACGCTTCCCTGTAACTCTATAAATAATGAACTCCTTTGTAGCACTGAGAAGAGAATTAGATTTGGAGGGGGGAAAGGGTGGATATATTTTCTAGAAAAAAAAGTAGACACTAGGTCCTGCATAAACATTAAACCCTTCCTCTTGGTCTATCTTCTTCCATGGCCACAAAAAGAACTGGATATACAACAAGAAGCATTTTCCAATATTCAAATTCATCACAAACTTGTAAAATATTCAAGACAGTAGTGTCCACAGAACAGTGCATCCTTAAAATAGATCATATCTGTTACTTAAGACGTGGGGAGCAATTTATAATTTCAATGACCTCTGGTTTATGTAGACAAGGTTAAACAAAATAACTTCTAGGACATTTTTTTTACCTCTTCAAAAGACAGTGAACCCTATCAAGGCTATTTTCAATGGTTTTCATCCCTCCTGCCTGAGTGTTGCACCTGTTGGGTCCCTCCATCCTAGCTGTGCCCACTGTGGCCTATGCCCTGTGAAGCCCCTCAAAGCCCTGTTCGCTTCAGCAGCATCTGTATCCCCTGAAGAGATCCAGCTCCCAGCCTTTGTCAAGCAGAGGCAAATTTGCCTGCATTTCCACAAGGACATTAAGACCCCCAGATGCCAAGCACCACAGATATTAAACACCACAGCAATTCTTTGTTTTTTAAAATAGTTTTGACTACAGTGCCATTTTATTAATAGTTTACCGACCAGGGATTGACTCATGCCCTCTGCAGTGAAAGCACAGAGTCCTAACCACTGACTGTCAGGAAATTCCCAGCACCTCTTTCCTAATTCTTTTTCATCCTTGACAGGAATCTAAGTATCACCCACAGCACCGATTGGGCAACATTTTAAAGGTTTTCAACCTCACTGAAGCCCTCATGTGTCCCATTAGGCACTGCAGGCCAGATCCCCAGCTCAGGCACATCACTCATGTCTGCCTGACTGGCTGAGAAAGAACAGAACCAAATTCTCTCAGGTCAGGGGCCATATTATTACACCAGATCATCTGAGCTGGTCCCGGACAGATGCTCACCTCCTCACCCAACACTGCAGGCCTAGTGTCTGAGTCATGCTTTCCTCTGGGCTTACTCACAGCCCCTGGCCATGCCCTGGCACCCCTCAGGTCTCACTCAAGTGATATGAACAGTCTGTCAGGTCTGCTCGATTTGTCCATTCCCCCCGTGAACTATGGGCTTCTCTGGTGGCTCAGTGGTAAAGAATCCACCTGCCAATGCAGGAGAGAGGAGCTTGGTCCCTGAGTCAGGAAAATCCCCTGGAGAATGAAATGGCAACCCACTCCAGTATTCTTGCCTGGGAAATCCCACGAACAGAGGAGCTTGGCAGACTACTGTCCATGGTGGTTTACTCTCTCAGTCTTAGCCGATTCTTGAGACCCCATGGATTGTAGCCTTCCAGGCTCTTCTGTCCACGGGATTTCCCAGGCAAAAACACTAGAGTGGGTTGGGGTTGCAAAAGAGACAGGACTTAGCGAGTAAACAACAACCATGGCGAACTACAGGCCAGCATGCTGTGTTATGCTAACAAAGGATGTTCAGCAGGGGTCACAAGGTCACGGAAGACACTGAGCTCTGACTGACGACTTTCAGGTCATCATGATTCAGTGTTATAATAGTGTCAGAGCTCACTATTATCATTATGTGCCTTCTGAGTGCTTCACCTACATGATGTCACTTAATCATTCCAAGAATACTGTGAAATAGGATCAATATTATCTTTATTTTATGGATGAAGAAAGCAAAGATTAGAGAGGTGCTGTGCCCAAGGTCACAGAGAGGGGCTGAGCCAGGCTTCATACTGGTAGGATTAAAGACTCATGCCCCGCAGAGGGGTCCTAACCACTGACTGTCAGGAAATTCCCAGCACCTCTTTCCTAATTCTTTTTCATCCTTGACAGGAATCTAAGTATCACCCACAGCACCGATTGGGCAACATTTTAAAGGTTTTCAACCTCACTGAAGCCCTCATGTGTCCCATTAGGCACTGCAGGCCAGATCCCCAGCTCAGGCACATCACTCATGTCTGCCTGACTGGCTGAGAAAGAACAGAACCAAATTCTCTCAGGTCAGGGGCCATATTATTACACCAGATCATCTGAGCTGGTCCCGGACAGATGCTCACCTCCTCACCCAACACTGCAGGCCTAGTGTCTGAGTCATGCTTTCCTCTGGGCTTACTCACAGCCCCTGGCCATGCCCTGGCACCCCTCAGGTCTCACTCAAGTGATATGAACAGTCTGTCAGGTCTGCTCGATTTGTCCATTCCCCCCGTGAACTATGGGCTTCTCTGGTGGCTCAGTGGTAAAGAATCCACCTGCCAATGCAGGAGAGAGGAGCTTGGTCCCTGAGTCAGGAAAATCCCCTGGAGAATGAAATGGCAACCCACTCCAGTATTCTTGCCTGGGAAATCCCACGAACAGAGGAGCTTGGCAGACTACTGTCCATGGTGGTTTACTCTCTCAGTCTTAGCCGATTCTTGAGACCCCATGGATTGTAGCCTTCCAGGCTCTTCTGTCCACGGGATTTCCAGGCAAAACACTAGAGTGGGTTGGGGTTGCAAAAGAGACAGGACTTAGCGAGTAAACAACAACCATGGCGAACTACAGGCCAGCATGCTGTGTTATGCTAACAAAGGATGTTCAGCAGGGGTCACAAGGTCACGGAAGACACTGAGCTCTGACTGACGACTTTCAGGTCATCATGATTCAGTGTTATAATAGTGTCAGAGCTCACTATTATCATTATGTGCCTTCTGAGTGCTTCACCTACATGATGTCACTTAATCATTCCAAGAATACTGTGAAATAGGATCAATATTATCTTTATTTTATGGATGAAGAAAGCAAAGATTAGAGAGGTGCTGTGCCCAAGGTCACAGAGAGGGGCTGAGCCAGGCTTCATACTGGTCTGTCTGGCTCTAGTGTCCACCGTCAATCTACGCTGTGCTGTGGCTGCTGTGTCAGCAGCCCATTGGCTGGGTTGTGTTTAGCCTGCCAGTGTTTTGAAAGACATTTAAAATGTGAGCCAATGTTTTAAATGTGAGAGGTTTCACTCATAAACACATACAAAATTCTATGACTTTTTAAAGATAGGTTTGTCTGGCAACACTGGGCCCTCAGTCCCAAGGCTCCCATCTACTGAAGATGAGCATTATTTAAAGTTGCTTCATTAGATGGGGGCTGTGATCCCAATTTCTATAGAACCTGGTCGATTAGGCTTGAAGGATTTTGAGCATAAGCTTGCTAGCATGTAAGACGAGTGCAATTGTACGGTAATTTGAACATTATTTGGCTTTGCCCTTCTTTGTGATTGGGACGAAAACTGACCTTTTCCATTCTTGTGGCCACTGCTGCATTTTCCAAATTTGCTGACATAATGAGTGCAGCAATTTAACAGCATCAGTTTTTAGGATTTGAAATAACTCAGCTGGAATTCCATCACCTCCACTAGCTTTGTTCGTAGTAATGCAAGCTAGGCTTCAGCAGTACATGAACCAAGAACTTCCAGATGTACAAGATGAATTTAGACAAGGCAGAGGAACCAGAGATCAAATTGGCAATATCTGTTGGATCACAGAAAGAGCAAGGGAATTCCAGAAAAAATATCTACTCTGATTTATTGACTACACTAAAGCCTTTGACTGTGTGGATCACAACAAACTGTGGAATATTTTTAAAGAGATAACACTTGTTCTTAACTGGTTAGAAGTGAAGAACACAGATGTAGGCTGGTGATGGTAGGAAGCAACATGGTAGATTATTAGTTTAGGGTTAATTTCAGTCAGTTCATCTACAAGGCAGATGGCAAGATGAGAGGGTGGCATGGAAGATTCTACAAAGTAACTGTGGACCTGGAATTTCCTCAAGGTTTTGCCACAGGCTAGTTGAGCAGTCGAAGTTAAGTCACTTTTCTCTCCACCTATAAAAAGGAGAGATCGAAGCTGATAGTTGTAAGACAGGTGTCAACTCTGAAACTCTACCTGTAAGTCAAATTTTCACATGAGAGGAATGACTTGGGGAACATCTCCTAAGGAGGTGGACAAGTCTTTGTAAATGCCTTCAGTGGGTACAGATATCAGGTAGGCAGCAAACAACTCTGGCTGGCTCAGCTTCAGAGCCTCAGAGCTCCATGGTATGATCATTTAGCTCATGGTACTTACATAGCTTCAGAGCCTCGGTGAGACCATAGACCCAGCCCAGTGAAAAAAGCTGTGGCCTGAGTCACTGGCACCTTTTGGATATCAGAGCTTTCCTTTCTATTAGTTCAGGGTCAGGTTGGGGCTTGGTTCTTTATTTAGAAAGCCATGATAATCATCACTGAAAAGAGTCCTTGCCAGAACAAACATCTTACCCCAAACACCATCACTGGGAACTATGTTATTAATAGATGGAATTTCACAAGCTTCCAGTGCATTCAGTACCATGTTCTACTTTCTTTTAAAGGACACACCTTGTCACAACAAAGTAATCCTGTTTCTCAAATTAGAGTAACCATGAAAATAAATAGTTATGTAACAGATTGCACTAAAAGAAAGAAAGATAAGCCGAGAGATCAGGCACAGCTCCAAGGAAAAAAACCCCTCATAATACATTTTTTTTAATACTCTTTGTTGTACTTCTGGAATCTTGTAATTCCCCTCTGGCCTATCAGCATCTCTCAGTGTAAGTTTTACTGGCCTTTCAGTTAGTCCTATTTTCTCTCTGACAAAGGTGATGTATACAACCTGAAATTCAGTTGCTTTTCTGAGAATTTGATCTCAGTATTCCCCAAACTTGGGCAGGTTTGAGAGTAGATGTAGGGGCTTATAGAAGAGATGTGGCCTCTTATGTGAGCCAGATGCCAACTGAGACCCTTCAAGACCTCCATGAGGAGGTCAGCTTGACTGGGTCTGAGCCGTCTGGCTTGACTTTTTAGAATCTTGCCTCTGTATCCAGGGCCAGCTGGCTTTCCAGCTTGTACTGGAGCACATCACTCAGTAGAATGAAAGTTTTATTCCATAGGTTTAATGGTATGGGAAGAGAGAGAGTGTGTGTTTCTAACAGGCTCCCTAGTGATGCTGCTGCTGCTGGTCCATGAACTGCATTTTGAGCCGCAAGATACTACAGTGATGGTTCTCAGGGTGTGCTACCAGCAGACCAGCAGCAGCAGCATCCATAGAAACCTGTTAGAAATGCCCACTCTTAGGCCCCACCCCTGATCTTCTGAATCAGAAACTTGACATGTGACCCAGGAATCTGTATTTTAACAACTTCTGTAGTTTATTCTGGGTTTCCTTGTGACTCACCAATAAAGAATCCACCAGGGGCTTCCCTGGTGGTCCAGTGGGTAAGGACACCACCTGGAAGTGCAAGGAGCACCGGTTCCATCCCTGGCCTGGGAAGATCCCACGTGCCATGGAGTGGCTGGACTCATGCGTCCAATTACCAAGCCAGAGCTCTGGAGCGCATACGCCCAGAGCTAGTGCTCTGCGACAACAGAGACCACTGCAATGGGAGGCCCACACGGGCAAAAGAACAAAGATGGATGAAGATAGATAAGTGAAAGACCAATAGAAGTGGCCCGCCCACCCCCAAAAAAGAATCCACCTGCAATTCAGGAGATACAGGAGATGCAGGTTCAATCCCTGGGTCGGGAAGATCCTCTGGAGATGGGTAGGGCAACCCACTCCAGTATTCTTGCCTGGAGAATCCCATGGAGAGGAGCCTGGTGGAAAGTAGTCTTACCTGGTCACAAAGGTCAGACATGACTGAGCAACTGAGCACACACGCTAGGTTATTTTGATGCATGCTGGAGTTTGAAAAAACAACAGTCGATAACATTGTTATGTATTAAATTGTGTCCTTCCCCAAAGATATATGGCTGAGAAGTTTGAAAAAATAAGTCGTTGCTAGTGACCCTTGCAAGACTTATAGAAGAGATGTGGCTCTTATGTGAGCCAGATGCCAACTGAGACCCTTCAAGACCTCCATGAGGAGGTCAGCTTGACTGGGTCTGAGCCGTCTGGCTTGACTTTTTAGAATCTTGCCTCTGTATCCAGGGCCAGCTGGCTTTCCAGCTTGTACTGGAGCACATCACTCAGTAGAATGAAAGTTTTATTCCATAGGTTTAATGGTATGGGAAGAGAGAGAGTGTGTGTTTCTAACAGGCTCCCTAGTGATGCTGCTGCTGCTGGTCCATGAACTGCATTTTGAGCCGCAAGATACTACAGTGATGGTTCTCAGGGTGTGCTACCAGCAGACCAGCAGCAGCAGCATCCATAGAAACCTGTTAGAAATGCCCACTCTTAGGCCCCACCCCTGATCTTCTGAATCAGAAACTTGACATGTGACCCAGGAATCTGTATTTTAACAAATTCTGTAGTTTATTCTGGGTTTCCCTTGTGACTCACCAATAAAGAATCCACCAGGGGCTTCCCTGGTGGTCCAGTGGGTAAGGACACCACCTGGAAGTGCAAGGAGCACCGGTTCCATCCCTGGCCTGGGAAGATCCCACGTGCCATGGAGTGGCTGGACTCATGCGTCCAATTACTAAGCCAGAGCTCTGGAGCGCATACGCCCAGAGCTAGTGCTCTGCGACAACAGAGACCACTGCAATGGGAGGCCCACACGGGCAAAAGAACAAAGATGGATGAAGATAGATAAGTGAAAGACCAATAGAAGTGGCCCGCCCACCCCCAAAAAAGAATCCACCTGCAATTCAGGAGATACAGGAGATGCAGGTTCAATCCCTGGGTCGGGAAGATCCTCTGGAGATGGGTAGGGCAACCCACTCCAGTATTCTTGCCTGGAGAATCCCATGGAGAGGAGCCTGGTGGAAAGTAGTCTTACCTGGTCACAAAGGTCAGACATGACTGAGCAACTGAGCACACACGCTAGGTTATTTTGATGCATGCTGGAGTTTGAAAAAACAACAGTCGATAACATTGTTATGTATTAAATTGTGTCCTTCCCCAAAGATATATGGAAGTTCTAATCTCCAGTACCTGTAAATGTGACCTTATTTGGAAATAGGGTCTTCATAGATTCAGTCAAGTTAAGATGAAGTCTTAGGCTCTTTAGCATGAACTCTAATTCATATGATAGGTGTCCTAGTAAAAAGATGACCACATAAAGACACAGATGCACAGGGAGAAGATGGCCATGTGACAAAGGTAGCAGAGATTGGAGTGATGCACCTATAAGCTAACAAATGACAAGAATCGCCAGGAAAAAACCAGAAGCTATAAGAAATATTCTTGTCTACGTGTTTTAGAGGAAGCATAGCGCTGCCAACACCTTGATTTTGAACTTCCCACCTCCTCAACTGTGAGACAATGAATTTCTATTATTTTAAGCTACCCAGTTTGTGGTAGCTTGTTACAGCAGCCCAAGGAAACTCCAACAACTGTGAAAGGCTTTCCCTTCTCTGATGGAATAACAGGTGTTGACAAGGCCCAGGTGCAAGACTTTGACTGATGGGTAGAAGGATACAGGATAAGAAGTAGAAGACAGTAAGAAGAAGAGAGGAAGCAGTGATAACATGAGGTCAGAGGTACTGTGGTATTGATTTTTTAAAAAAAATATTAGTAAGTTAATTTAACAAACATTTATTGAGTCCTTACTAAGTGCCAAGATCAGTTTAAGCCTCTGGGAACGTGACAGTGCTCAAGAAAAGGTTCTTTTCCTCAAGAAACTTCATGAGAAAACAGGCAGTTACCATTCAAAGGTATTTGCTACTCTAGGGGGAAGTATAGAGAACTATGGGAGCAAGGCAATTGTGTAGGTTGTATACTCTGCAAAACGTCTCTGATGTTAGTGGTCTTCCTGAGCATTCTATGATGCACCACTGCTCAACTAAATGTGGTTACCACATTGAAGTGTGAGTCAGTCATGTCTGACCCTTTGCAATCCCATGGGTTATAGGCCACCAGGCTCCTCTGTCCACAGAATTTTTCAGGCAAGAATACTGGAGCAGACTGTCATTACCTTTTCCAGGGGATCTTCCTGACCCAGGGATCAAACCTCAGTCTCCTGCATGGCAGATGGAGTCTTTACCATCTAAGCCACCAGGGAAGCCCCAATTACTACATTGTGAAGATATAAGAAAAACATTTAATTCATTCTTGAGGGGCAAGGAAAGCTTCCCAAGGGAAGTAGGATCTAAACTGAGATCTGAGGAGTGAACAGAGTTAGTCAAGTGAAGGAGGCTGAGCTTGTGGGATTTGGAAAGAAAGAGTTTAGAAAAATCAAAGGCCATATGCTAGACCAAAGGATGGCCAGAGTATCTATGAGGTGTGAGTCCAGTTAAGGACTCTGTAGGGAAGAAGCTAACTATTAATTAAGAGGATCATTCTCTTTCATTAGAGCCTAGGGCCCTCCAGATAAGTTCAATTTTGTAGCAAGACATTCTCTGGTGACTCAAATATCCCCCAAAGTAATTAAAGCTGGTAAGTCTTGGTGATAAAATGGATGCAATTTGCTTTAATAGAACAGATTAGGTATCAAATGGGAGAGGAGAGGAAAAAGAGGTAGGATAAGATAGAATAGGATAGGCGCCAATTGGGTTTTTGATGGAATAACAGGTGTTGACAAGGCCCAGGTGCAAGACTTTGACTGATGGGTAGAAGGATACAGGATAAGAAGTAGAAGACAGTAAGAAGAAGAGAGGAAGCAGTGATAACATGAGGTCAGAGGTACTGTGGTATTGATTTTTTTAAAAAATATTAGTAAGTTAATTTAACAAACATTTATTGAGTCCTTACTAAGTGCCAAGATCAGTTTAAGCCTCTGGGAACGTGACAGTGCTCAAGAAAAGGTTCTTTTCCTCAAGAAACTTCATGAGAAAACAGGCAGTTACCATTCAAAGGTATTTGCTACTCTAGGGGGAAGTATAGAGAACTATGGGAGCAAGGCAATTGTGTAGGTTGTATACTCTGCAAAACGTCTCTGATGTTAGTGGTCTTCCTGAGCATTCTATGATGCACCACTGCTCAACTAAATGTGGTTACCACATTGAAGTGTGAGTCAGTCATGTCTGACCCTTTGCAATCCCATGGGTTATAGGCCACCAGGCTCCTCTGTCCACAGAATTTTTCAGGCAAGAATACTGGAGCAGACTGTCATTACCTTTTCCAGGGGATCTTCCTGACCCAGGGATCAAACCTCAGTCTCCTGCATGGCAGATGGAGTCTTTACCATCTAAGCCACCAGGGAAGCCCCAATTACTACATTGTGAAGATATAAGAAAAACATTTAATTCATTCTTGAGGGGCAAGGAAAGCTTCCCAAGGGAAGTAGGATCTAAACTGAGATCTGAGGAGTGAACAGAGTTAGTCAAGTGAAGGAGGCTGAGCTTGTGGGATTTGGAAAGAAAGAGTTTAGAAAAATCAAAGGCCATATGCTAGACCAAAGGATGGCCAGAGTATCTATGAGGTGTGAGTCCAGTTAAGGACTCTGTAGGGAAGAAGCTAACTATTAATTAAGAGGATCATTCTCTTTCATTAGAGCCTAGGGCCCTCCAGATAAGTTCAATTTTGTAGCAAGACATTCTCTGGTGACTCAAATATCCCCCAAAGTAATTAAAGCTGGTAAGTCTTGGTGATAAAAATGGATGCAATTTGCTTTAATAGAACAGATTAGGTATCAAATGGGAGAGGAGAGGAAAAAAGAGGGTAGGATAAGATAGAATAGGATAGGCGCCAATGCTGTGTTCAAAGTGTTTGTGTATGCAAACTAAAAAGCTGTGACCTCAACTTTCTTTTCCAGCCAAGAGTCCTCTCCTTATTCTCTCCAATGAGGGTCAGGAACTGAGGAGGCCATATTAAAGCTGGTTTGTGTTTTTACTGTCTTCTCTTGGAAATCCGAGACTCTACAAAGACCACTCACACAGAGAGAAAGAACTGGCTCAAGTTCTACCCTTGTAACTAGAAAACTAGCCTTTCTCTGGTGAATTTCCAGTTGCATAGCCTGGGCTGAGGGCTTGACACCAGCATGGTCGAGGCAGCCACAGCTCAGTGGGGGCAGTCATGAGCACAGAGTCAGCTGGCCAGGCTGCTCCTGGTGACACAGGGTCTCCAGAAAGTACGCTCAGTGCTTTTCCAGCAGTACACAGTAGTTTTAGGTAGAGCAGGCCACACTGAGCTCTGGGGCTGCAGACTGGGAGGGGTGAGGCAGGGAAGGGAGTGAAGGTGAGGCTGGGGTACCAGAGGGCCCAGAGGGCAGCACGCAGGTGGAGAGCAATAGAGCAGGTCACAATCTCATCCCTGAACTTGGGACTTGAGGAGTCAGCTAAAGGCTGGTTGCTTGTTTATAAGCTTCAGATTCTTTTTGGCATCAGAAATGCCTGGAATGTAAGAAACCTAAGGGTCATCCTGTCCAAGAACCTCAGCTCCTGCTGTCCATCTCCTCCAGAGCTTTCCTGCCCTGAAGCCCACCATCATCTGGGCACCTGGGAGGCAGTGCCCCGTTGCCTCCAGAGCATGGCTCTGCCTGCTATAACTTTCCCTTTGAATTGAGAGAAAATTGAATTAAGAGAAAATTAGCTCTCTTCCATCAGTTGTATTTTCCTTGGAGAATGTTGGCTTCTTTTTCCCTTTGCTCCACCACAACCTTGCTGGGTGGCCTTGAGCAAGCCACCTTGTCTTTCTGTGGCTGTACCCTCTCTGCCAGTCTGATAGGATTTCTAGCAAGGTCAAACAAAATTACTATAAGAAAGCACTTTGAACAAGCAGATCAATTCCACAAGATAGCAAGGTCTAGTGGCTATTGGTGTGTTGGCATGACTGTGTTTTGGCTCTCTTTGACTGTGACCTCTCTGAATCTGCCAACTGACTCTGAGAAGATTAGCTTATGTTCAGTGCCCAGCAGTCTCTGAGTGAGTCACTCACTGGTCTGACCTCCCTAAAAGGAAGGAAGTGAAAACAAAGTGAGGAATCAGAAGCATTTTGGAGCACATCCCCAAACAGAGCACAAAGACATAATATGCATCCAAGTTTTCTGAAAGGCTGGGATCTGGTCCAGGTGTCCCATCAAAGACTATGCCCTGGTGTATCCAAGAACACTTCAACAGTGGTGCTTACACATCCCAAACCAAAGCCACCTGAACTTCAGCCAGCACGTGCCTCATGGCCGCAACAGCATCTTCGGAGCCACTAGTACTTGTATCCCTTCCTACTCACTGTCCCTGCACCAGTGGTGCCGAGACACTGAAAATCACCAGAAAGTCCCACTGCTCCCAGTTAAGAATCACTTTCTCTCTAACCAAAGAGTCAAGGCCCACAACTACCTGCCATAATCCTACCTATCTGTAAATAAGTGACTGTAAAGGCAGTGTTATTATTATTTTGGCCTCAGCATGCAGACTCAATCAATGTGCTTAGTTGAGGTATGCTGGATCTTACCATGGTGGGCCCTAAAGGCTGGTTGCTTGTTTATAAGCTTCAGATTCTTTTTGGCATCAGAAATGCCTGGAATGTAAGAAACCTAAGGGTCATCCTGTCCAAGAACCTCAGCTCCTGCTGTCCATCTCCTCCAGAGCTTTCCTGCCCTGAAGCCCACCATCATCTGGGCACCTGGGAGGCAGTGCCCCGTTGCCTCCAGAGCATGGCTCTGCCTGCTATAACTTTCCCTTTGAATTGAGAGAAAATTGAATTAAGAGAAAATTAGCTCTCTTCCATCAGTTGTATTTTCCTTGGAGAATGTTGGCTTCTTTTTCCCTTTGCTCCACCACAACCTTGCTGGGTGGCCTTGAGCAAGCCACCTTGTCTTTCTGTGGCTGTACCCTCTCTGCCAGTCTGATAGGATTTCTAGCAAGGTCAAACAAAATTACTATAAGAAAGCACTTTGAACAAGCAGATCAATTCCACAAGATAGCAAGGTCTAGTGGCTATTGGTGTGTTGGCATGACTGTGTTTTGGCTCTCTTTGACTGTGACCTCTCTGAATCTGCCAACTGACTCTGAGAAGATTAGCTTATGTTCAGTGCCCAGCAGTCTCTGAGTGAGTCACTCACTGGTCTGACCTCCCTAAAGGAAGGAAGTGAAAACAAAGTGAGGAATCAGAAGCATTTTGGAGCACATCCCCAAACAGAGCACAAAGACATAATATGCATCCAAGTTTTCTGAAAGGCTGGGATCTGGTCCAGGTGTCCCATCAAAGACTATGCCCTGGTGTATCCAAGAACACTTCAACAGTGGTGCTTACACATCCCAAACCAAAGCCACCTGAACTTCAGCCAGCACGTGCCTCATGGCCGCAACAGCATCTTCGGAGCCACTAGTACTTGTATCCCTTCCTACTCACTGTCCCTGCACCAGTGGTGCCGAGACACTGAAAATCACCAGAAAGTCCCACTGCTCCCAGTTAAGAATCACTTTCTCTCTAACCAAAGAGTCAAGGCCCACAACTACCTGCCATAATCCTACCTATCTGTAAATAAGTGACTGTAAAGGCAGTGTTATTATTATTTTGGCCTCAGCATGCAGACTCAATAGGTGTAGCACATGTGCTTAGTTGAGGTATGCTGGATCTTAGTCTCCTGATCAGGGATCGAACCTGGGCCCCCTATGTTGAAAGTGCAGTGACTTAACCACGACCACCAGGGAAGTATCAGTAAGTATTTTAATGAGTACAGATTACTTGATCTGGAAGTATATCCCTAACCATGGACAGACTTCCATCACTCAATATTTGTTGAATGTCTTCTGAACACCAGCCCCTGTCACTTAGGAAGTCTTCAACATCTTACCCGTAAGTGCTCTGAATGGCTGTAGGTGCTGTGATAGATTGAAGCATAGCAAACAATAGGGGGCATAGGGAGGAAGGAATCTGGGCTGTCTCAACAGGGTAGAACGAGATAGGGTGAATCAGAGAAATTATCCTAGAAGAGTGATATTCACAGTTGAATCTTGAAAGACTGTGTGTTCAGTGTGGTTGAGGGCCTGAGGCAGTAAACCATTCAGCTGAAGCATAATCTCTAGTCACACATCTGAGCTGGCAATCCCATTGAATGGGATCTGATTTCTCCACTGCATGTCTGAGGAGTAGAACCTGGACCTCAGCTCTATGTCATTCAATGACAGCTGCCACATTCTCAGTTGGAGGTTATTTTCTTGGTATTTTCATGTCACTTTCTGAATTCCACTAATATAGGACTAGCCCAATGTAGTAACTGCATATGTACCTCCCTACTTCTCCAACTAAGTTGTGACTGTCTTGAGAGAAGAGTCTAGGTCTTCCTTTGTTACCCCTTCATTCCACAAACATGTATTGGGCCCCACTAGTACCAAGCCCTGTAATATCGCTGAAGATGCAGCATCAAATAAGACAGACATGGTTTCTGTCTTCATGGAGTTTCCATTCCGGCAGAGAAGATGGTCGCTGGACAAATAATAAATTTTAAGTATGATGAGAGCTTTGAAAGGAAAAGCCCATAGAGATGTCCACAGGGTAAAGCAGGGGACCTGATCTAGTCCGAGGATCCCGGGAAGGTGCCCTCGAAGGATATTTAAACTGGAAGACACTTGTCATCAACTCTTGCCTGGCTCATTTTACACCTTGGTGCCATGTTCTCATGGGTTTCTGAGGTGGCCCTAGTGGTAAAGAACCCACCTGCCAATGCAGGAGACGTAAGAGACATGGGTTTGATCCTTAGGTCAGGAAGATAGCCTGGAGGAAGGCATGGCAACCCACTCCAGTATTCTTGGCCTGGAGCATCCCACCTGAAAGCCCTGATGGGCTACAGTCTCTGGGTTCGCAGAGTCAGACATGACTGAAGCAACTCAGCACACACTCCATGCTCTCATGTCTACCCTCGGGTTCTACACAGAGCTCCAATATCTATTCTTTCCTCCTCCTCCTCCTCTTTCTTCTTCTCCTCCTCTTCCTTCTGCTTCCTTTCCTTCTTCATAATAAAACACCAAGATTTATCTGGGCAGAAGGTCATCCAGGAAGCAACCACATTTTCCAGCCTCCCTTCAACTTAGGAAGGACATATGACTACATTCCTGCTACAGGCATGTGAATGGGAGTGATGTGAACATCAGAACCACACTCTTTATAGAGAAAAGAGCTTATGCTCCACTCTCCACTTCCTATGGTTGGAGAAAGAACAGCAACTGCAATGGCTGCCTTAAACCAAAGACAGGAGCCACCTCTGAGGATGGAAGAGCTTTCCTAGAGCCTGTATCTCTAGATGACCCTAGGGACCAGGGCTGTGTGTCTGCTCTACGCATCCCACCCATCTGGGAACCTCTCAACCGGAAGAGTAAAGCTTCTGTCTTGTTTGAGCCACTGTATTTTGGGTCTCTTTGTGGGGAAGGTAAGCGTGTAACCTGACTCACATATCCAGGGTCTGTTTTCAGCATATCTTTAGCTTAGCTTGGGACCACAAAGGCTTTAACCCATTTGTCATCATCTGTGAATAGTTACAGCAGGAGGTTTCTCTCTTCAGTTTAAACATATCATGATCCCCATCTGGCCATTATTTCTTTGAACTCTTTCTCCCTCTTTCTGTGTTTATTTGCTCCTTCTTTTTTCATTCAGGTGCTCTAAATATCTGAAGGAGAATGGAAGTCATACAGCATGTTTTTATCTATTTACTTATTTTTTGCCAGGTCACGGTGGCTTGGGAAGAGTAGCCTAGGAGAGGAAAGGGTTATGAATGAGATTCTAAGGAAAGTCTTAATTACCTCGAACTTCACAAATTACAGCTCTCCATTAATGAGAAGGTGTTTTTTGTTTGTTTGGTTTTTTTTTTACCACATCTTTAGAAAGAAGGAAACTGCAACCAAATAAGTTGTTACAGACAGATTCACTCAAAAAGCCAATTTGCTAAGCTTGTGCTAGAGTTTCAACCCAACTGGTTATTCTGCCACGGAGGCAGGCACAGCCCAGTGGGAGGTGGGATGAAAATTTGTTATGATGGTTCTGAGGTCATCCTTGCTACCTTGCTTTTATTCCTGCTTTGTCAGAGTGCACACTTTCATGTCATGAGGAAATGGGTTATAAGGCCCATTTTATCATGTTTAAAAATATTCTACAAATATGCAAGGCTACATGTATAGGAGCATTGACTCTGGTGTTGTTTCCCTTAGTAAAACAATGAAAACAATATAATGTGCATCAGTAGGGAGAAAATTAAATTTAAACTATAGCTTATCTTTTTTTTTTAATAGCTTATCTTATAAAGAAAAAAAAGGCAGCCACTTGAAAGGAGATAGCTCTCTATGGACTGACTTGCAAAAATGTACATGATGTGTGTACGTGTTAGCAAAACAATGGCTTTTAAATAAAAACAAATGAACGATGTTTTGTAAATACTTTCATATGCCTAGAAAAACAGACTGGAAGGACACACATGAAATTATTAATAATGGCTATCTCTGGGGAGTAGAATCAGGGGGGAATGAGGGTAGATTTTCCTTTGTGGGAAGGTAAGCGTGTAACCTGACTCACATATCCAGGGTCTGTTTTCAGCATATCTTTAGCTTAGCTTGGGACCACAAAGGCTTTAACCCATTTGTCATCATCTGTGAATAGTTACAGCAGGAGGTTTCTCTCTTCAGTTTAAACATATCATGATCCCCATCTGGCCATTATTTCTTTGAACTCTTTCTCCCTCTTTCTGTGTTTATTTGCTCCTTCTTTTTTCATTCAGGTGCTCTAAATATCTGAAGGAGAATGGAAGTCATACAGCATGTTTTTATCTATTTACTTATTTTTTGCCAGGTCACGGTGGCTTGGGAAGAGTAGCCTAGGAGAGGAAAGGGTTATGAATGAGATTCTAAGGAAAGTCTTAATTACCTCGAACTTCACAAATTACAGCTCTCCATTAATGAGAAGGTGTTTTTTGTTTGTTTGGTTTTACCACATCTTTAGAAAGAAGGAAACTGCAACCAAATAAGTTGTTACAGACAGATTCACTCAAAAAGCCAATTTGCTAAGCTTGTGCTAGAGTTTCAACCCAACTGGTTATTCTGCCACGGAGGCAGGCACAGCCCAGTGGGAGGTGGGATGAAAATTTGTTATGATGGTTCTGAGGTCATCCTTGCTACCTTGCTTTTATTCCTGCTTTGTCAGAGTGCACACTTTCATGTCATGAGGAAATGGGTTATAAGGCCCATTTTATCATGTTTAAAAATATTCTACAAATATGCAAGGCTACATGTATAGGAGCATTGACTCTGGTGTTGTTTCCCTTAGTAAAACAATGAAAACAATATAATGTGCATCAGTAGGGAGAAAATTAAATTTAAACTATAGCTTATCTTTTTTTTTTAATAGCTTATCTTATAAAGAAAAAAAAGGCAGCCACTTGAAAGGAGATAGCTCTCTATGGACTGACTTGCAAAAATGTACATGATGTGTGTACGTGTTAGCAAAACAATGGCTTTTAAATAAAAACAAATGAACGATGTTTTGTAAATACTTTCATATGCCTAGAAAAACAGACTGGAAGGACACACATGAAATTATTAATAATGGCTATCTCTGGGGAGTAGAATCAGGGGGGAATGAGGGTAGATTTTCCTAATTTACTCTGTATAATTCTATGGTGTTTGTTTTTATGGTAGTAGAATTTCACTTTGAAGCAGAGATCATACTTATCCTGCTCATTGCCCTTTCGTGGAAAGAATATGGGAAGAATCAATGACCATGACAGTAATAATAGCAGTATTATTACACAGGTTATGTGGCACTTATAGTGTAGTAGGCACCATCCTTTGGACTTTATATATATTAGTATATCTAACTTTCATAAATGTGCTATGCAGTAAGTACTATTATCATCTCCATCTTACATATAAAAACACAGAAGTCCAGAGAGGGTAAGCAAGCTGCCCAAGGTAGCCCTGTGACAGAGCTGGCATTGAATCAGGGAGCCTGGCTCCAGAGATTAGTCTTAATCACTCTATGCTACGTTGATTAATGGATGGCATGAATGAATGTTGAACATGTTTTAAATGTTTTTTGGCTAAGTCTCTGATAAGTAGAAGTATCAATGAACTGGTAAAGTTCATTCTCAGAGCATTCTGCTTAATCAAGGCTCTACAATTTATCTTTCATTGCAAGGTAATGGGCTGTTTATACTCAGAGCCTTCCCAATGCTGACGAGACACTGATGTTAACAGTTGTTGATGAGTAACTGGGAAAGGCTGAGCGTTTTAATTTAAAGTGAAAGAATTAATTGATAGTAAATTAAAAAGCCTTCATCTGCCATTTCTCTGCTCCTTGGTCTTCTGCCTTCCACCCAGAACAATAACAGGGGCATTGTTGGCACAAGCATGGCCGCCTGGCTTTTCCTTTCTAAGCAGCCTGGTTTAGCAGTTTGTGCTTACATCTGGGGATCTTGAAAGGAGGGAAAGAATTCCGTACTCCAGAAGTATCTCTATGCCCTTAAGGGACTGCTGGAAACCCCCACCCGCACCCCTCCACTCAAGTTCTTGGAGTGGAGGAACTAGACTTGGTTCCATTTGTATCCTTAGCATCTCAGAGTGCCCAGCACATAGCAAGATGTTTTTTTTGTTTGTTTTTTTTTTTTACATAGGACAGGCTATTGACATTGTCTCATCAGGAGAAAATTTGGTGGCATAGTAGAAGTTCTAAGAAAAATAATGAACACTCCTTAACTAAAATAGTTTTCTGGATCTGCAAATAACATTCATTCAGCAGTTACTGAGCACATACTCTGTGTAAAGCCTATTACAAATACAGGTAGGATACAAAATCATCTCAATCTTCAAGAAGTCTAAAATAGAGTCTGAATGATGTACACATGCTGTCAGCACTGTGACTTTAGACGAAGAAGACGTTTGTAAATCCGAAGTCTAAGGAAAAGCTGTCTCTTTCTCTCTCTCCCTTTCTCCCTCCCTCCCTGCTCACCCCTCTCATCGTAAGGATAACTCAGGAGTAATTTTGTGGATAGATGAGATTTGCATACATGTGGAAACTGACTATTGGTAGGACACAGAGAACAGATTAAAATTCCTTCCGCAGGACAACTGAATGTGGCTTTCTGGTAGAGTGGAGGTGGGTTCATCTGTGCACAGTTAAGCTGAAGGTTTGTTTGCAGAAAAATCTCTCTTCCATGGAACTTCAGAAGATTCCACAGAAAAAAAGACCTGTCCACCTGCTTAATGGGACTCGTGTGACCTGGGGGAAGGACAGGAGAGATTAAGGTAACAATTGTGCTGGCTATTGATTCTTTTTTTTCTGGCTACTGATCTTCAGTGGCCTTATAGAAAGGGCACAGAGCACTACTTAACTGAGGCATAGAACTATGACAGGGTAGTAAGGTACTCAGACAAAAGTTATGTCCCTCGACATTTTGTCTTCCTCAGAGTGTGTCTGTGTAAGGGCTGCAGTTCTGAAAAGTGAAGTGAAAGTATTAGTTGCTCAGTTGTGCCCAACTCTTAAGACCCCATGGACTGTAGCCCAGCAGGCTACTCTGCCCATGGGGATTCTCCAGGAAAGAATACTGAAGTGGGTAGCTGTTCCCTTCTCTAGGAAATCTTCCCCACCCGAGGACTGAACCTGGATCTCTGCTTCTCCTGCATCAGCAGGCTGTTTACCAGATGAGTCACCAGGGAAGGTAAAAGGACATCACAATTCTGAGATGGTTTCCAATCAGAATACTAACATCTCATTGACTATCTTTCACGAATATTTTAGTCTTTGGGAAGACAGCACAGCGTAGAGGAGACCTTGCTGTCAGACGGCCAGTGTTCAAAAGTCATCAGCTGTGTAACTGTGCACTAGGAACCTTATGTGGACAGGAATATATTCAGAAGGCACTGGGGCATGGTTAAGATTAAACGAGATGATACATGTAAAATATGTGTCGATCCATAAATCCTCAATAACTGTTAGCTATCCTCATGTTGCCTAGGGCTTCCCTGATGACTCAAATGGTAAAGAATCTGCCCGAAATGCGGGAAATCTGGGTTTGAACCCTCGATCAGAAAAATCTCCTGGAGAAGGGAATGGTGACCCTCTCCAGTATTCTTGTCTGGAGCATGCCATGGACAGAGGGGCCTGGTGGGGTGCAGTCTGTGGGGTTGCAAAGAGTCGGACACGACTGAGCAACAAAACACCATATTCTATAGTAACAGTAAGAAGTAATGTGGGCAGAACCTTAGTTTACCAAGTGTTTCATATAAATGTTCCCAGATGAAGCACTGTCCTTAAGAGTCAAACCTCTGGGCTCATACAAACATGAGTTCAGCTGGCTCCCTTCCTACCACTGAGTTCAACTGGCTCCCTTCCTACCACTCTTGCAAACATCAGCAAGACAGTTAACCTTTAAGCCTTGGTTTCTTTATTTGTAAAATGGGATAATAACAGTACAGCAGATGCATAAGTTAGTCATGAAGATTAAATAATGAATGTCAGTTGTTTAGCACACACCGATGTAGGAAAGAGATGAGCCCCAGGTTAGATATTTACAACTAGCTTCCGGTTTGCATTTCCTGAGGCAAGAGATAGGTGGGCTCCAGCTAAGGGCTTTACAATCTGCCTCCTGTTTGCCCTCCAAAATGGAAGTAACAACAGAAATGGGGGTAAATTACCAGTGTTTTTCTCTTATAAACACCTTAAGGTAATACTCTTGGCAAGGACCAAGAGAAGCAAAACTCTGTCTGAGCAAAGGATTAAAGAACTCCCCCCACCCACCTCTTTTTGGGACAAAGAAAACTAAAAGAAAGCATCAGCAGGCTGTTTACCAGATGAGTCACCAGGGAAGGTAAAAGGACATCACAATTCTGAGATGGTTTCCAATCAGAATACTAACATCTCATTGACTATCTTTCACGAATATTTTAGTCTTTGGGAAGACAGCACAGCGTAGAGGAGACCTTGCTGTCAGACGGCCAGTGTTCAAAAGTCATCAGCTGTGTAACTGTGCACTAGGAACCTTATGTGGACAGGAATATATTCAGAAGGCACTGGGGCATGGTTAAGATTAAACGAGATGATACATGTAAAATATGTGTCGATCCATAAATCCTCAATAACTGTTAGCTATCCTCATGTTGCCTAGGGCTTCCCTGATGACTCAAATGGTAAAGAATCTGCCCGAAATGCGGGAAATCTGGGTTTGAACCCTCGATCAGAAAAATCTCCTGGAGAAGGGAATGGTGACCCTCTCCAGTATTCTTGTCTGGAGCATGCCATGGACAGAGGGGCCTGGTGGGGTGCAGTCTGTGGGGTTGCAAAGAGTCGGACACGACTGAGCAACAAAACACCATATTCTATAGTAACAGTAAGAAGTAATGTGGGCAGAACCTTAGTTTACCAAGTGTTTCATATAAATGTTCCCAGATGAAGCACTGTCCTTAAGAGTCAAACCTCTGGGCTCATACAAACATGAGTTCAGCTGGCTCCCTTCCTACCACTGAGTTCAACTGGCTCCCTTCCTACCACTCTTGCAAACATCAGCAAGACAGTTAACCTTTAAGCCTTGGTTTCTTTATTTGTAAAATGGGATAATAACAGTACAGCAGATGCATAAGTTAGTCATGAAGATTAAATAATGAATGTCAGTTGTTTAGCACACACCGATGTAGGAAAGAGATGAGCCCCAGGTTAGATATTTACAACTAGCTTCCGGTTTGCATTTCCTGAGGCAAGAGATAGGTGGGCTCCAGCTAAGGGCTTTACAATCTGCCTCCTGTTTGCCCTCCAAAATGGAAGTAACAACAGAAATGGGGGTAAATTACCAGTGTTTTTCTCTTATAAACACCTTAAGGTAATACTCTTGGCAAGGACCAAGAGAAGCAAAACTCTGTCTGAGCAAAGGATTAAAGAACTCCCCCCACCCACCTCTTTTTGGGACAAAGGAGACACTACACATACACAAAAAGGCTCCTTGTGGGTCAAAAGTCAGTGGATAATGCCAGACCACAGTGAGTCTTACTCCTCCCAGAAGCCTTCACTTCAAGTTCCATCTTGGCTGATGGGTGTGTGCACACCCCAGGAAGAGGGTCCCAGGATAGGTCAGGTGTGGAGAAAGAAGCCAGAAAACTGGCCTGAAGGAAGACAAAGTCCCGGAAGAACTGACCCGTATAAGTGACTTAACCGTCTCCTTACTGTGCTCCTTGCCACTAGGGGGGATGCCCACATCCTTTCTCTCTGGGTGTGCATCTCTGCCTTCTATCTCATCTCCAACAAATCATTTCTCTATGTTCTCTCCCACTTGATGTTGTGCTTTGTCTCTGCATTTACAGTTTCTGCTTCTGCGGTAAATGTATTTTTCACTGGGGTCAAAGATTCAGGGAAAAACAGCATCTAGTCTCTAGCTCTTGCTGATCTGGTAGATAGGACTCTTGGTTTTCATCCAGGTTATGCAGGTTCAATAACCAGATAGGGAATTAAGATTCTGCTTCATGCCATCACCCATTGCTGCCTCCTGGAGATCAATACTAAGTGCTTGATAAATATCGGCAATTATTTATCACCCCATTTCTCCTCATAATAGCACTGTTCTGAGGGACTTTTGACTCTGTATATCAGTTCCACATCACTTCCCCAAACTGATAATCATGTTAACATTTTCTGTGAATTCTTCCAGAGATTTAAAAAATATATACAAGCAAATACAAATTTATAATGTAATCTCTTCCTTTCTACAGGAATGACAGCATGTTATGCATTTTATTCTGCATCTTACTTTCTTTTTTTCTCTATTATAGTCCATCTTTGGAATCTTTTAATCCATAAAAAGTGCTCTCATTCTCATTTTATCACTAAGCACTATATTCTATTGAATGAATTATAATAATGGGTTTAACCAACCTCATTCTTCATTTATCATGTGCTATATTCGTATCCCTGACACTGTCTGAAAGGAAAACTTCCCCCACCTTAAGGTAATACTCTTGGCAAGGACCAAGAGAAGCAAAACTCTGTCTGAGCAAAGGATTAAAGAACTCCCCACCCACCTCTTTTTGGGACAAAGGAGACACTACACATACACAAAAAGGCTCCTTGTGGGTCAAAAGTCAGTGGATAATGCCAGACCACAGTGAGTCTTACTCCTCCCAGAAGCCTTCACTTCAAGTTCCATCTTGGCTGATGGGTGTGTGCACACCCCAGGAAGAGGGTCCCAGGATAGGTCAGGTGTGGAGAAAGAAGCCAGAAAACTGGCCTGAAGGAAGACAAAGTCCCGGAAGAACTGACCCGTATAAGTGACTTAACCGTCTCCTTACTGTGCTCCTTGCCACTAGGGGGGATGCCCACATCCTTTCTCTCTGGGTGTGCATCTCTGCCTTCTATCTCATCTCCAACAAATCATTTCTCTATGTTCTCTCCCACTTGATGTTGTGCTTTGTCTCTGCATTTACAGTTTCTGCTTCTGCGGTAAATGTATTTTTCACTGGGGTCAAAGATTCAGGGAAAAACAGCATCTAGTCTCTAGCTCTTGCTGATCTGGTAGATAGGACTCTTGGTTTTCATCCAGGTTATGCAGGTTCAATAACCAGATAGGGAATTAAGATTCTGCTTCATGCCATCACCCATTGCTGCCTCCTGGAGATCAATACTAAGTGCTTGATAAATATCGGCAATTATTTATCACCCCATTTCTCCTCATAATAGCACTGTTCTGAGGGACTTTTGACTCTGTATATCAGTTCCACATCACTTCCCCAAACTGATAATCATGTTAACATTTTCTGTGAATTCTTCCAGAGATTTAAAAAATATATACAAGCAAATACAAATTTATAATGTAATCTCTTCCTTTCTACAGGAATGACAGCATGTTATGCATTTTATTCTGCATCTTACTTTCTTTTTTTCTCTATTATAGTCCATCTTTGGAATCTTTTAATCCATAAAAAGTGCTCTCATTCTCATTTTATCACTAAGCACTATATTCTATTGAATGAATTATAATAATGGGTTTAACCAACCTCTTATTGGAAGATGCCTAAATTGTAGCCAGCTTCTTGTCATAGCAAACAGCTATCGTTTAGTCACTAAATCAAGTCCATCTCTTTTTGTGATCCCATGGACTGTAGCCTGCAGGTCTCCTTTGCCCTTTTGGGGGATTTCCCCGGAATGAATATTGGAATAAAAGAATACTGGAATAGGTTGCTGGTTCCTTCTTCAGGAGATCTCCCCTACACAGGGATTGAACCCACATTGTCTCCTGCATTGCAGGCAGATTCTTTACCACTGAGCCACCTGGGAAGCCCAAAGCAAACAGTACTCCAGTGAAAAGCCAATTCTGATGATAATTACAAAATTGCCCACCTACGGGTAGTATCAATTAACACTTGAATGATACTTGCAACAATAGAGTAGAACGCCCATTTCCTCTTTCCTTGTCAACACCATATATTAATACATCATGATTTTAATAGTTACAGTGGTTTTTTGTCCTAGCAACAAAGCTTTGTGCTTTCCCTGCTCTTGTTTCTTGTCAGCTGGTGGGAAGGGAGAGGGTTCCCTGGTTCCAGGCTTGGCTGTTACAAGCGGCTGGTGGGTAGGTGACATTGCCCCCAGGGAGAAGGCAAGGCGCCTAGAATGGCAGCTCAAGAGTCTTGCCTGGCTCTTTGTTTTCTCCTTGGCAAGTCCTGCATAGGCAGATTTCTTTTTCTTTTTTTAAATTAATTTGATAGTGCAAATGATATTTCATTGTATTTTGAATTTATATTGCTCTTAATGTAAGAGAGGTTGACTTTTTGTGTGTTTAAAAGTTGTTTGTATTTCCTTTATCTGTGAACTGTTTCTTTACATTCTTTGGCCAATTTTTCTCTGGATAACTGGTTTTCTTCTTATTGACCTATAGGAGCTCTTAAAATATTAAAAACATTAAACTTTGTCTGTGAAATGAGTTATAAACAATTTGCTACCATATCTCCATTTGTCTTTTTCCTTTGCTTAAGATTTTGCCAAGCAATGATTTTGATTTTTATGGAATTTAATTTTTAAATCTTTTGCCTTCTAGATTTTAATCCATCAAAAGTGCTCTCATTCTCATTTTATCACTAAGCACTATATTCTATTGAATGAATTATAATAATGGGTTTAACCAACCTCTTATTGGAAGATGCCTAAATTGTAGCCAGCTTCTTGTCATAGCAAACAGCTATCGTTTAGTCACTAAATCAAGTCCATCTCTTTTTGTGATCCCATGGACTGTAGCCTGCAGGTCTCCTTTGCCCTTTTGGGGGATTTCCCCGGAATGAATATTGGAATAAAAGAATACTGGAATAGGTTGCTGGTTCCTTCTTCAGGAGATCTCCCCTACACAGGGATTGAACCCACATTGTCTCCTGCATTGCAGGCAGATTCTTTACCACTGAGCCACCTGGGAAGCCCAAAGCAAACAGTACTCCAGTGAAAAGCCAATTCTGATGATAATTACAAAATTGCCCACCTACGGGTAGTATCAATTAACACTTGAATGATACTTGCAACAATAGAGTAGAACGCCCATTTCCTCTTTCCTTGTCAACACCATATATTAATACATCATGATTTTAATAGTTACAGTGGTTTTTTGTCCTAGCAACAAAGCTTTGTGCTTTCCCTGCTCTTGTTTCTTGTCAGCTGGTGGGAAGGGAGAGGGTTCCCTGGTTCCAGGCTTGGCTGTTACAAGCGGCTGGTGGGTAGGTGACATTCCACCCCAGGAGCAGGCAAGGCGCCTAGAATGGCAGCTCAAGAGTCTTGCCTGGCTCTTTGTTTTCTCCTTGGCAAGTCCTGCATAGGCAGATTTCTTTTTCTTTTTTTAAATTAATTTGATAGTGCAAATGATATTTCATTGTATTTTGAATTTATATTGCTCTTAATGTAAGAGAGGTTGACTTTTTGTGTGTTTAAAAGTTGTTTGTATTTCCTTTATCTGTGAACTGTTTCTTTACATTCTTTGGCCAATTTTTCTCTGGATAACTGGTTTTCTTCTTATTGACCTATAGGAGCTCTTAAAATATTAAAAACATTAAACTTTGTCTGTGAAATGAGTTATAAACAATTTGCTACCATATCTCCATTTGTCTTTTTCCTTTGCTTAAGATTTTGCCAAGCAATGATTTTGATTTTTATGGAATTTAATTTTTAAATCTTTTGCCTTCTAGATTTTACATCATAGTTAGAAGGTTTTTTCTACTCTGAATTTATATAGGAGCTTTCCTTTTAGAATTTATGTTTTACTCTTCTTATTTGATTCATTTGGAATGGATCCTAGTAAATGCACTTCACAATTTCAGTGAGAATCTGAGAAGTAGGGCAAGGAAGGGGGTCAGGAGGACACTCATGTGGATTGAAGACTGGAGTCAAACACATCGCACATTCAGAAGATCCCCGTAGCTCTGCTGTGTTCTCCATGCCCCCACCACCACCAGCCTCCACATACACAGTTCTTTGGCTCAGAGTCGAGTGTCTGACCCAAGACATGCTCACTGGAGCCCTTCTCTGAATTTTCTGAATTTAGGGCCAGAATGAGAACCAATCGGGCAGCCACAAAAGGTAAGCTTTTTGTGAGTTCCTTCTATGTGAGATAGCCAAGCTGCACTGAAAGAATAAAAGCAACCAGAGAAAAGGGCAGACATGAGGGAATACTACTCAGCAGTACAAAGGATAAACTACAGATACACCCAGCCTGCGTGAAAGAACCCAGACAAAAACAAGTGTCTACCGTATGAGTCCATTTATACAAAACTCTTGAATGCAAACTAACCTGGAATGTCAGAAGTCAGATCAGTCATTGCCAGGAACACGAGAGTGAGGAACTGCAGAGTGGGGTGGGAGAGAGGACTTACAAAGAGGCACAGGGAAATCGAGGGTGATAGGTAGTGTCCCTATCTTGATTGTGGTGATGGTTCCACAGATAGGTACATGTTTCAAAACTTTTCAAATCGTACACTATAAATAGGTACAGTTCATTTTATATTGATGATATCTCAAAGAGATGAGGGGGGAAATTAATCCAGAAAGAAGCACAAATGAGGAACATTTGTATAGTATAAAAGGAAAACAAGAGAACATGAGTTTAGCTAGTATCTAGTCCTCTCATTCTAGATGCTTGACTACATCTCCAGTTGGGTGTCTTAACCCAAACTTGGATTGTCAAGGGAATATATTTACAGCTTTACCCAAGCTGAGTATCTATTCTTTGCAGACAGAATAATAGAACCATATACCTCCCCTCCCAAGAAATAGACCTAGGATTCCATGTTTGCTCCTTTTCTTCTATACCTTTCACACTGTTATCACTGATCAATCAATCAAAATGCACCTGTAAACACTTGTCCTCTACCATCTACACTGCTGAGTCAGGCTCACATTCTCCTCCAGTTAGACCCTTTTCAGGCCTAGCATCTGGGCCTCCTCTCTCTTCTATTCTCCATGTGATTTCCAAAGTTGCATATTTAAAGCATGGATCTGATCCTTTCACGCCTATTCTTAAAACAATACTATCGACAACTTGTGGCACCATGTCACTCACTGCATCTCCCAGCCTGGCCCCCAAAACCCTCACTATCCTATGAATGTGACAGTGAATGTCACTTCAGCGTGTCTGACTCTTTGCAACTCTATGGGCTGTAGCCTGCCAGGCTCCTCTATCCATGGGATTTCCCAGGCAAGAATACTGGAGTAGGTTGTCATTGTCTACTCCAACAGATCTTCCCGACCCAGGAATTGAACCCAGGTCTCCTGCATTGAAGGTGGATTCCTTACTGCGTGAGCTACCAGGGTACCTTGGCAGGCATCTAAACTCCAACCATACCAGAAAACTTGCCCTTGAGTGTGTCAATCCTATTCTCCACCTGACAAACTTCTAACATATTCAAAGTCCAATTCAAATGTTATCTTTTTTATAGCCTTTTTCACTCTCTCAGGCTGAATGAATTGCTCCTTCATTTCTGGTGTTCCCATAGCTCGTATCCTGTCTGTGTGGTGACTGATGAGTCTGTCTTTCCCATAAGATGATAAACCTCTGACGAGCAGGAAGTGTGTCTTTTTCATCTTTATAAACCCAGAAACCAGTATAATTCACAAAATGTAGCAGGTGCTTACTTAATGCCTTTTAATTGATTTAAACTGAGGGAAGCAAAGCTGACTAATGGTTTTCAAGCCTTTTTTTTTTTAAGATTTATTTATTTATTTATTTTGGGCAGGGGCCGGGTTGGGGAGGGAGGGGAGTGGGCGGGCCACTTCTATTGGTCTTTCATTTCTCTATTTTCATCCGTCTTTGGTCTTTGGCTCCTGTGGACCTCCCATCGCGGTGGCGTCTGTTGTTGCAGAGCTCTGGGCGCATGCGCTCCAGAGCTCCGGCTTGGTAGTTGGACACATCAGTCCAGCCGCTCCGCGGCACGTGGGATCTTCCCAGGCCAGGGATCGAACTGGCGCCCCTTGCACTGCAAGGTGGTGTCCTTACCCACTGGACCACCAGGGGAAGCCCTTTTCAAGTCTTTTTGAACACTCCTGATACAACTCTTACAAGACAACATGTTGCAAGGAGTTGTAATATAGAATTCAGATAAAGGTGGAACTGACCTGACTGGAAAGTCAATTTTGAGTTTGAACCAGAGGCTCTGTTCTTATTCTGGTTTTCAGTAGTTTTCTATCTGCATCCATGGATAATCTATTTGCTTTTCTGTCACCTTCTTCTATTTCCGCATCTCCTCTACCACCCAAAGAAGACGTCACTCCCCCTCTCTGGGAACATACCTAACCCTCCTGTAATCCCAAGAGACCCAAGAAGACAACTCCCTGTGTTGCCAGATGCTCCTGCTCCAAGCTTTCCCGTGCCATAAGAAATTCCCAGTTGTGTGTGTGTGTGTGTTGGGGGGTTGTTGACAGAGAAGGTTTTGTACAAAGACATCCCTAACCACAAAGCTAGATCTTATAAAAAGGCCTCCAGCTATATTTGCTTAAATTACTAAGCTAGTTTCCAAAAAGTTAGATGAAAGAAACAGCTTATCTCCAAAGTTCCAAGAAGTTTGGGAGGTAAGCCACTGCTGTCAGAGACTTCTATTAATTCTTCCTGCCTGCAGAATCTTAATCTAAACTTTTGAGTCTGTGGTCTCTTATTTCCAGGATGCCACTTGACAGAATTGATTCTGGTATTATTTTCTGGCTGGTGTTATCCAAAGAGTCACCCTGTATTAATTTTTTTTTAATTTTAAAAAATAATTGATCTGGGAACATACATATCTGTAAACAACAAAACTCTGTAATATTTAAAAGTAAAATAAAAGTTAAAAAAAATAATTGTATTTATTTATTCAATTTTGACTGTGCTGAGTCTTTATTGCTGCGCTGGCTTTTCTCTAGTTGCAGCAAGCAGGGGGCTACTCTGTAGTTTCAGTGTGCAGGCTTCTCATTGTAGTGACTTCTCTTGTATACCCTGTATTAATTTTCCCTGCAGGTTTTTAGTCAGAGCTGGTTCAATATAAAACCCAATAGGCTACACCTGGAATGCATAGGAAGCATTCAGAACATTGTGGCCTGTAGAATTTATGATAAGGAGAAAACGGAAGCAATTTCCTTGGGTTTGCAAGCCAAATGAGGGCAATGGACAAGATGATCTCCAAGGGCTCCTCCAACCTTTTGAGTTTACGATTTTGGGGCAGACAGAGGAGAACAACAGCAAAGGTTTGGGGTGAGCTGTGTGAGAAAGAAACTGTTCTTTGCAAAAATGAATAGAGTATAATAGCAGTAAATCTCAGAAAGAACATTTCAACCGAAAAGAACATTTCAAAATTATCTTCAATGTCTCATTGTCTGTACAGTCTCATTTTTTGTATTATTTTTCTTACTTTCTAAGTAATGCTCCTTGTGTGGGGATTAAAGTGTGATTCAGCAAATGTTATGTCCCCTTGTGCTAACTTCCACACCCAGGACAGAGGTCATTAGAGCCATTAAAGCCACGGACCTAGGGACATTTGGCAAGATCGACAGGACTAAGTGAGGAAAGGGAGGGCTTTATTCAGCTGGTAAAAACTCAGAAAGCGGGTGTTTCAGTAGTTGGTATGTGGATAGGAATTCAATCTGTATTTACCCAAACCATTAAAGGTAGATGGCTGGGTTACCAGGCTATATTCCAAGAAGCAGCTAACCTAAAATGTGAGAGAACATTAAAAACTTCATTTTTACATATATAGCCTCGTCTGTAACATCATTTTCTTGGGAGGAAAATGTGTGAATAAGTCCAGGTTGGGGTCTCTGCTGTGATGCTGTGGCCATGTCTCCCTCGGCCTGGCAGCAGAACAGACCTCAGTGGTGATGACAGCTGTGGCAGTGGGCCCCGGCCACCCCCATTCATCCAGGCTCTCCGTCTGCCTTCTGTTAGGAGGAAATGTGATTCCAGACTGGGGAACAAGGACGAGCTCCTGAAAAAAGGGGTTGAAGGGTGAAGATCTGAATATTGACTCTCCCCAGTCTTATGTTTAAATGATTCTACAAATTGAATACTCACAACAGACTATTTGTCTGTGCATTTAATTTAGAGTTCTGTTTTGTGACCATGATTGAGAACTCAAGGGTTTTTTGCTATTTGTTACAGTTAGTAAACGGTTTGATGTTCCTTGATGATGATAAATTTGTTTTTGAATTTCATTATAATATCTAAATTGATTATTATCACAAATGGATGTCAGTACCTGGCTGTCAGTGTTTTTCTTGTGGCAGAAATGAATGATCCACATTTTTGGAATTACTATGTTGTGGGTTTCTTTTTAACTATGGGAAGAGGGAAGAGAAAAATAAGAAACCACAGAATGACAAAGTGTATTTTGAACTGAACAGGAGTTCCATCATTCATACTGCAAACATTTATTGAGCATTCTGTCCTCTGGATTAAAGAAAGATGAATAATTCACATTTCCTGCACCCACAGAACTCATGAATTACAGGAAATAAAATAGATAAATAATTCTACTCAAGGTAAAATGAGTAAGTACCATAAGAAACATTAATAGCAGAGTTCTTTGGGCAGCATAAAAGGGGGGAAAACATTTCAACTGAGACAAGAGAAGCTTCCTGGAATAAACTGGGTCTTCTGGGAGAAGCAGGATCTAAAAGTGATGGGCAGGGAACTCAGCATGGGAAAATGGAAAAGCGGGTGTTTCAGTAGTTGGTATGTGGATAGGAATTCAATCTGTATTTACCCAAACCATTAAAGGTAGATGGCTGGGTTACCAGGCTATATTCCAAGAAGCAGCTAACCTAAAATGTGAGAGAACATTAAAAACTTCATTTTTACATATATAGCCTCGTCTGTAACATCATTTTCTTGGGAGGAAAATGTGTGAATAAGTCCAGGTTGGGGTCTCTGCTGTGATGCTGTGGCCATGTCTCCCTCGGCCTGGCAGCAGAACAGACCTCAGTGGTGATGACAGCTGTGGCAGTGGGCCCCGGCCACCCCCATTCATCCAGGCTCTCCGTCTGCCTTCTGTTAGGAGGAAATGTGATTCCAGACTGGGGAACAAGGACGAGCTCCTGAAAAAAGGGGTTGAAGGGTGAAGATCTGAATATTGACTCTCCCCAGTCTTATGTTTAAATGATTCTACAAATTGAATACTCACAACAGACTATTTGTCTGTGCATTTAATTTAGAGTTCTGTTTTGTGACCATGATTGAGAACTCAAGGGTTTTTTGCTATTTGTTACAGTTAGTAAACGGTTTGATGTTCCTTGATGATGATAAATTTGTTTTTGAATTTCATTATAATATCTAAATTGATTATTATCACAAATGGATGTCAGTACCTGGCTGTCAGTGTTTTTCTTGTGGCAGAAATGAATGATCCACATTTTTGGAATTACTATGTTGTGGGTTTCTTTTTAACTATGGGAAGAGGGAAGAGAAAAATAAGAAACCACAGAATGACAAAGTGTATTTTGAACTGAACAGGAGTTCCATCATTCATACTGCAAACATTTATTGAGCATTCTGTCCTCTGGATTAAAGAAAGATGAATAATTCACATTTCCTGCACCCACAGAACTCATGAATTACAGGAAATAAAATAGATAAATAATTCTACTCAAGGTAAAATGAGTAAGTACCATAAGAAACATTAATAGCAGAGTTCTTTGGGCAGCATAAAAGGGGGGAAAACATTTCAACTGAGACAAGAGAAGCTTCCTGGAATAAACTGGTTCTTCTCGGAGAAGCAGGATCTAAAAAGTGATGGGCAGGGAACTCAGCATGGGAAAAATGGAAAACCGTTGCTGGTTACAGAAAGGGGAGGTGACATGATTTAGCTGAGTGGTTTAGAAAGCACACATACACTAGTCCAACTGACGGTAGTGATGCACATGAAGACAAGATGCTTGAACAATATGAACTGGTATGTACAGAGCACACATATTTCAGAGATGCTAAGGAAGCTGGGTTTCCCAGGTGGTGCTAGTGGTAAAGAACACACCTGCCAGCGCAGGAGACATAACAGACGCGGGTTCCACCCCGGGTCAGGAAGATATTCTGGAGGAGGACATGGCAACCCACCCCAGTCTTCTTCCCTGCAGAATCCCAAGGCAGAGGAGCCCGGCGGGCATGACTGAAGTGACTTAGCACATACACATGCAAGGAAGCAGAATCAACAAGCTTTGGGAATCCTTTAGAAACAAAAAGTAGAAACACAGATTCGAAAATCAGAAAAGGTATTTACTGAAACTACAGAATAGCGGTTTTCAAGCTTACCAAAGCCAAGAATAACCTGAAAAGTTTAAATGTTAGTACAGGTTTCAGACTCTACCCTGTGGACCAAACGATTCAGTGAGATTTAGGCTTGGTCCTAGAAATCTGTGTGTTTAAGCAGCATCCCAAAGGATGCATTGGAGCACTGATCACACTTTGCGAAACAAGCTTTATCTTGATGACTCAGATGGTAAAGAATCTTCAATGTGAGAGACACAGGTTCAGTCCCTGGTAGGAAAGATACCCTGGAGGAGGGCATAGCTACCCACTCCTGTATCCTGGTCTGGAAAATTCCATGGACAGGAGTCTGGAGGGCTACAGTCCACGGGGTCACAAAGAGTCGGACACAACAGGGCGACTAACACTTTCCATGGAACTAGAGATCAACAAGAGGGTGTGTAGATCCCCAAAGGGGGCCATGATGGCTTCTTGGAAGACAAAGAAGAGAACCTGTGCCCTGGAGCTCCTCCCCTGTGCATGTGCTACTTCAAAACCTGAGGTCAAAGTCACCTTCTGGGAGCTTATTATTCTAATGTAAAATAATACACACAATAGATACACACAACAATAAAATGGTTTTAAATAGGGCCATGGAGAAAATAAAGCAGAGTAAGGGCTTGAGAGTGGTGGGGTGTGGGGGGAGGAGGGAAAGGGGTGGAGGACAGTGGGGGCAGCCTTTTGGGGTGCATCATAAGGAGAGTCAGGAAATGACAGGAGTGGAAGCCTGAGAAGAGGAGGGGGTCGAAGGAGATGTGGAGAAAGAGCACTGCAGGCTTGGGAACAAGATGTCTGAAGATTCTGAGTCAGGAAACTGCTCTGTGGGTTCATGGAAGGCCTGCAGGGCAGGTGGCTGCAGAGCCAGGGTCCAGAGGCTGAAGCCGAGTGAGGAAGGGGGCAAGAAGTGAGTGCTGAGGGCAACGGGGAAAGCAGCAACCAGGTTACAGAAAAAGACCTTGTAGGATTTATGAGTTAACGCTAGGTTTTGAGGGAACTCGTTGGAGGTTTTGAGTTAGAAGAGTGTCATGATGGTATTTACTTTCTGGAAGGGTCACTTTGCCTGTTTCAGCGGTGCAGTGTGGCCATGGAGGGTGAGCCGGAGACACAGAGATGGTCTTAGTGGCTGTGGCAGCTGGGATGTGGATGGTATAGGAGTGGAAACGGTGAGATGGGAGCAACCCTGCCCTGTGTTCTGAAGGGAGATGTGATGTGACTTGCCCGTGCACTAGCCGTGTGGTGTGCTGACTTAAAAAAAAAAGCAAAACTTGAGAGGTGTGACTTAAGTTTTACTTGGGGCAATATGAGGACTGCAGCCTGGTAGAGAGCACCTCACACAGCTCTGAGGAACTGTTCCAGAGAGTAAGGAGGGGAGAACAGTATGTGATTTGGTTAAGGGGGAGTACGTGTAATCAAGCACATCTATTTTTTAAGAAAGTTTCTACTGGTCTCGTGAAGCTTCTGCTAGTCATGAGAAATAATCATCACCATAGTGCTTTCCTAGGTATGAGGAGATAAAGAGGAATGAGTTTTTCTCTCCTTTTCCTAAGAACAAAGAAGATAAAGAAAACAGTGAGTGGACCTGAATATTCCTAGGTTTTTTTTTTTAACTTTAATGGCTCCTAACTGTGTCTGTAACTCAGTTTGCCTTAACCCCTAGCTCTGTAGGAGCTGCATTTCTCATCTCTTGTCCTTTGCCTGCCTTATGACACTCGCCCTCTTGGACCAAACATAGCAGAAAGAAAGCCACAGAGTCCTGTGGCTGCCAGACTCAGTGAATGGGTTACTGCCCCCAGCCTATGACTGTTTTTGAGAAGAGTCTATCTAACACCTTTGTTCCTTATCACCAGTCCCTGAGTGGGGCAGCCTTTTGGGGTGCATCATAAGGAGAGTCAGGAAATGACAGGAGTGGAAGCCTGAGAAGAGGAGGGGGTCGAAGGAGATGTGGAGAAAGAGCACTGCAGGCTTGGGAACAAGATGTCTGAAGATTCTGAGTCAGGAAACTGCTCTGTGGGTTCATGGAAGGCCTGCAGGGCAGGTGGCTGCAGAGCCAGGGTCCAGAGGCTGAAGCCGAGTGAGGAAGGGGGCAAGAAGTGAGTGCTGAGGGCAACGGGGAAAGCAGCAACCAGGTTACAGAAAAGACCTTGTAGGATTTATGAGTTAACGCTAGGTTTTGAGGGAACTCGTTGGAGGTTTTGAGTTAGAAGAGTGTCATGATGGTATTTACTTTCTGGAAGGGTCACTTTGCCTGTTTCAGCGGTGCAGTGTGGCCATGGAGGGTGAGCCGGAGACACAGAGATGGTCTTAGTGGCTGTGGCAGCTGGGATGTGGATGGTATAGGAGTGGAAACGGTGAGATGGGAGCAACCCTGCCCTGTGTTCTGAAGGGAGATGTGATGTGACTTGCCCGTGCACTAGCCGTGTGGTGTGCTGACTTAAAAAAAAAAGCAAAACTTGAGAGGTGTGACTTAAGTTTTACTTGGGGCAATATGAGGACTGCAGCCTGGTAGAGAGCACCTCACACAGCTCTGAGGAACTGTTCCAGAGAGTAAGGAGGGGAGAACAGTATGTGATTTGGTTAAGGGGGAGTACGTGTAATCAAGCACATCTATTTTTTAAGAAAGTTTCTACTGGTCTCGTGAAGCTTCTGCTAGTCATGAGAAATAATCATCACCATAGTGCTTTCCTAGGTATGAGGAGATAAAGAGGAATGAGTTTTTCTCTCCTTTTCCTAAGAACAAAGAAGATAAAGAAAACAGTGAGTGGACCTGAATATTCCTAGGTTTTTTTTTTTAACTTTAATGGCTCCTAACTGTGTCTGTAACTCAGTTTGCCTTAACCCCTAGCTCTGTAGGAGCTGCATTTCTCATCTCTTGTCCTTTGCCTGCCTTATGACACTCGCTTCCTCTTGGACCAAACATAGCAGAAAGAAAGCCACAGAGTCCTGTGGCTGCCAGACTCAGTGAATGGGTTACTGCCCCCAGCCTATGACTGTTTTTGAGAAGAGTCTATCTAACACCTTTGTTCCTTATCACCAGTCCCTGACTGTGAGACATCATCTTACGTAAGCCCCTACATGCCTCATGATGGGGGCACAGTTCCTGAAGCATGAGCCTCCTGTGTTCCCCTTTCCACCGGCTGAGAATTAAAGCCACCTTTCTATTTCCTCCACACTCCTCTTGTACTTTTCATCTGGCCTCTGTGGGCAGAGAAGGCCAAGCTTTTTTTTTTTTTTTTTCCGATTAATTTTTTTTTTAATTTATTTATTTATTTTTGTACATGTATGTTCCCAGATCAATCAGATGCATATCCCTTGACCCTCCCCCCACCCAGGTCCCCCCCCCCCATCCCTCCAGACCATTGCTCCAAGTGGTTGTAGGTACTCCTATTCCCCTAGCACAATGACAATAGCTATCTTTTCTACACATGACAGTATAGGTTCCCATGTTACTCCCTCCCATTGTTCGGTCTCCACAATGTCTTTATGTCTATTCTCTGTTTTTCATGAGTTCACTGTGTGTGTTATCATGACCATCTTACTAGATCCCATATATATGAGTTAGTATACTATACTTGTCTTTCTCTTTTTGACTTACTTCACTTTTTATGATAGGTTCTAAAGCCAGCCACCTCATTAGGACTGAGTCTTCTACATTTCTTTTAACAGCTGAGTAGTATTCCATTGTATATATGTACCAGAGCTTCTGGATCCATTCATTTGTCGATGGACATCTAGGTTACTTCCATGTTCTGGCTATTGTATAGAGAGCTGCAATGAACATTGGGGTACAGGTGCCTCTTTCAGTTTTGATTTCATCAGGATATAGGCCTAATAGTGGGATTGCTGGGTCATAGGGTGCTTCTATTTTTAGTTTTTTAAGGAATCTCCATATTGTCTTCCATAGAGGTTGTATTAATTTACATTCCCACCAGCAATGCAAGAGGGTTCCCTTTCTCCACCCCCTCTCCAGCATTTGTTGTCTGTCGATTTGTTGATGATGGCCATTCTGACAGGTGTGAGGTGGTATCTCATTGTGGTTTTAATTTGCATTTCTCAGAAAGAAAGCCACAGAGTCCTGTGGCTGCCAGACTCAGTGAATGGGTTACTGCCCCCAGCCTATGACTGTTTTTGAGAAGAGTCTATCTAACACCTTTGTTCCTTATCACCAGTCCCTGACTGTGAGACATCATCTTACGTAAGCCCCTACATGCCTCATGATGGGGGCACAGTTCCTGAAGCATGAGCCTCCTGTGTTCCCCTTTCCACCGGCTGAGAATTAAAGCCACCTTTCTATTTCCTCCACACTCCTCTTGTACTTTTCATCTGGCCTCTGTGGGCAGAGAAGGCCAAGCTTTTTTTTTTTTTTTTCCGATTAATTTTTTTTTTAATTTATTTATTTATTTTTGTACATGTATGTTCCCAGATCAATCAGATGCATATCCCTTGACCCTCCCCCCACCCAGGTCCACCCCCCCATCCCTCCAGACCATTGCTCCAAGTGGTTGTAGGTACTCCTATTCCCCTAGCACAATGACAATAGCTATCTTTTCTACACATGACAGTATAGGTTCCCATGTTACTCCCTCCCATTGTTCGGTCTCCACAATGTCTTTATGTCTATTCTCTGTTTTTTCATGAGTTCACTGTGTGTGTTATCATGACCATCTTACTAGATCCCATATATATGAGTTAGTATACTATACTTGTCTTTCTCTTTTTGACTTACTTCACTTTTTATGATAGGTTCTAAAGCCAGCCACCTCATTAGGACTGAGTCTTCTACATTTCTTTTAACAGCTGAGTAGTATTCCATTGTATATATGTACCAGAGCTTCTGGATCCATTCATTTGTCGATGGACATCTAGGTTACTTCCATGTTCTGGCTATTGTATAGAGAGCTGCAATGAACATTGGGGTACAGGTGCCTCTTTCAGTTTTGATTTCATCAGGATATAGGCCTAATAGTGGGATTGCTGGGTCATAGGGTGCTTCTATTTTTAGTTTTTTAAGGAATCTCCATATTGTCTTCCATAGAGGTTGTATTAATTTACATTCCCACCAGCAATGCAAGAGGGTTCCCTTTTCTCCACACCCTCTCCAGCATTTGTTGTCTGTCGATTTGTTGATGATGGCCATTCTGACAGGTGTGAGGTGGTATCTCATTGTGGTTTTAATTTGCATTTCTCAGATAATAAGCGAGGTTGAGCATCGTTTCATGTATTTTTGGACCATTTGTATGTCCTCTTTGGAGAGGCGTCTCTTTAGATCTTTTTCCCATTTTTTGATTGGGCTGCTCATTTTCCCTGTGCTGAGTTGTCTGAGTTGCTTGTAGATTTTGGAGATTAATTCTTTGTCTGTTGTTTCATTTGCTATGATTTTCTCCCCCTCTGTGGGGTGTCTGTTGAACTTTTTTGTAATTTCTTTTGCTGTACAAAAGCTTTGAAGTTTCATGAGGTCCCATATGTTCATTTTTCTTTTCAGTTCTGCTATTTTAGTTGGTGGGTCAGAGAAGATCTTGCTTTGATTGATGTCCTTGAGGGTTTTGCCTATATTCTCCTCTAAGAGTTTGATGGTTTCTGGTCTTACATTGAGGTCTTTAATCCATTTTGAGTTGATCTTAGTGTATGGCGTCAGGGAATGTTCCAATTTCATTTTTTTGCATGTAGCTGTCCAATTCTCCCAGCACCACTTGTTGAAGAGGCTGTCTTTGTCCCATTTTATAGTTTCTCCTCCTTTATCAAAAATAAGGTACCCATAGGTGCGTGGGTTGATCTCTGGGTTCTCAATCTTGTTCCATTGATCTATAGTTCTGTTTTTGTGCCAGTACCATACTGTCTTGATAACTGTTGCTTTGTAGTAGAGTCTGAAGTTAGGGAGGCTGATCCCTCCAACTCCATTTTTCTTCCTCAGGATTGCTTTGGCTATTCGAGGTCTTCTGTGTTTCCATATGAACTGTGTTATTCTTTGGTCTAGTTCTGTGAAAAATGTCAGTGGTAGTTGAATAGGTATTGCATTGAATCTGTAGATGATATTTGGAAGTATGGTCATTTTCACAATATTGATTCTTCCAATCCAGGAACATGGAATATCTCTCCATCTGTTTAAGTCTTCTTTAATGTCTCTCATGAGTGTCTTGTAATTTTCTGTGTACAATTCTTTTGTTTCTTTGGGTAGGTTTATTCCTAGATATTTGATTCTTTTGGTTGCAATGGTGAAGGGGATTGCCTCTTTGATTTCATTTTCTGATTTTTTATTGTTTGTGTATAGGAATGCCAGTGACTTCTGTGTGTTGACTTTATATCCTGCAACTTTGCTGAATTCATTGATTAGTTCTAGTAGCTTTGTAACCGTGTCTTTGGGATTTTCTATGTATAATATCATGTCGTCTGCAAAAAGAGAGAGCTTGACTTCTTCCTTTCCAATCTGGATTCCTTTGATTTCTTTCTCTTGTCTTATTGCTGTTGCTAGGACTTCCAGGACTATGTTGAATAGCAGTGGTGAAAGTGGGCACCCCTGTCTTGTTCCTGATCTTAGAGGGAATGCTTTCAGTTTTTCACCATTAACAATAATGTTCGCTGTAGGTTTCTCATAGATGGCTTTTATTATGTTGAGATAGGTTCCTTCTATGCCCATTTTCTGAAGAGTTTTGATCATAAATGGATGTTGTACTTTGTCGAAGGCTTTTTCTGCATCTATTGAGATGATCATGTGATTTTTGTCTTTCAACTTGTTGATATGGTGTATCACGTTGATTGATTTGCGGATGTTGAAGAAGCCTTGCATGCCTGGGATGAACCCAACTTGATCGTGATGTATGAGTTTTTTGACATGTCGTTGAGTTCTGTTTGCTAGGATTTTGTTGAGGATCTAAGGCCAAGCTTTTGACCAGCAACACCAATCTCCTGGGGCAGAGTACGTCACTTCTGCTCTCCGCCTCGAACTCCTTCAGGGAGTGTTTGAGGGTGCGGGGTCAGCAGCACATGATTTAGCCCTTGTAAAGGGAGACAGTAAGCATCCATGGCAAGTGCCAATTTGTGGCTGACAGATATGAGGGAAATTTCTAGTTCTTTGGTTTTGTTGTTTGTGCTTTGGTAGAAGGAACAACTGGGTACATGAGATGAAGCTGATGTAATAGGGTGGAAGCTAAGGGAAGAGGGCTGCGGGGTTTCATGTGGCTCAGGATTGCTGATGCCTCTAACCATGATGGCACATGGTAAGCTCTTAACAGATATTCCTTGACTGGATTATTGAAAGACTCAATGCTCCAGAATAGCTAAGAAGGTAAGGACTGGGGAAAAAACCCTTGGTGGGGGTTCGAGATGTGGAGGGGCACTTTTAGTTGCCACATTGACCAGGAGAGGCTGTCGGCACCTAATCTCTTGAAGTCACCACCAGGCAGTTTCAGACGCACTTGTGTCTGAGCATGCCGCTCCCTCTTCCTGCAGGGTTCTCTGCATCCCTGGGTCAACTGTGTGTGTGTGTTGGAACTATTATTATTGCAGTAAACACGCATATAACAAAACTGACCATTTCAACCATCTTAGAGTGTACAACTCAGTGACATTTTGTACATTTACAGTGTTGGGCAACCGTTATCACTATTTCCAAAACATTTTTTATCATCCCAAAGGAAATCCATGAGGCAGTTTCTTCCCATTTTTCTGTCTGCCCCCTCCCATTCCCTGGCAACCACTAATCTGCTTCCTGTCTCTATGGATTTGCTTTTTCTAGACATTTCATATACACTGAATCACACAGTCTATAGCCTTTGTGCCTCATTTCATTCACTAAGCATAATGTTCCAGGCTCATCCATATTGTAGCACGTACAGCACATCATTTCATCCTGTGGATGAATAATATTCAATTGTATGGACAGATCATATTTTATTTAGCCATTCATCCATCGATGTTTTTTTTGACTTGTTTCTATTTTTTGGCCATTATGAATAGTGCTGCTGTAAATATCTGGGTACAAGATCTTTTGGTACCTGTTTTCAGTGTAGGGGGGAGGGTAAATATCCCTGAGGGGAATTACTGAGTTATGTGGGAATCGTTCTTTTTTAATTTTTTATTTATTTTGGTGGTGGTAGGTCTTCCTTGCTGCATGGGGACTTTGTCTAGCTGTGGTGAGCAGGGGCTACCCTTCATTGCAGATGCTCAGGCTTCTCACTGCGGTGGCTTCTCTTGCTGCAGAGCATCAGCTCTAGCCCATAGTCACCACACGGTGAGAAAGGGGAACTAAGGGAAGAGGGCTGCGGGGTTAGGCTCAGGATTGCTGATGCCTCTAACCATGATGGCACATGGTAAGCTCTTAACAGATATTCCTTGACTGGATTATTGAAAGACTCAATGCTCCAGAATAGCTAAGAAGGTAAGGACTGGGGAAAAAACCCTTGGTGGGGGTTCGAGATGTGGAGGGGCACTTTTAGTTGCCACATTGACCAGGAGAGGCTGTCGGCACCTAATCTCTTGAAGTCACCACCAGGCAGTTTCAGACGCACTTGTGTCTGAGCATGCCGCTCCCTCTTCCTGCAGGGTTCTCTGCATCCCTGGGTCAACTGTGTGTGTGTGTTGGAACTATTATTATTGCAGTAAACACGCATATAACAAAACTGACCATTTCAACCATCTTAGAGTGTACAACTCAGTGACATTTTGTACATTTACAGTGTTGGGCAACCGTTATCACTATTTCCAAAACATTTTTTATCATCCCAAAGGAAATCCATGAGGCAGTTTCTTCCCATTTTTCTGTCTGCCCCCTCCCATTCCCTGGCAACCACTAATCTGCTTCCTGTCTCTATGGATTTGCTTTTTCTAGACATTTCATATACACTGAATCACACAGTCTATAGCCTTTGTGCCTCATTTCATTCACTAAGCATAATGTTCCAGGCTCATCCATATTGTAGCACGTACAGCACATCATTTCATCCTGTGGATGAATAATATTCAATTGTATGGACAGATCATATTTTATTTAGCCATTCATCCATCGATGTTTTTTTTGACTTGTTTCTATTTTTTGGCCATTATGAATAGTGCTGCTGTAAATATCTGGGTACAAGATCTTTTGGTACCTGTTTTCAGTGTAGGGGGGAGGGTAAATATCCCTGAGGGGAATTACTGAGTTATGTGGGAATCGTTCTTTTTTAATTTTTTATTTATTTTGGTGGTGGTAGGTCTTCCTTGCTGCATGGGGACTTTGTCTAGCTGTGGTGAGCAGGGGCTACCCTTCATTGCAGATGCTCAGGCTTCTCACTGCGGTGGCTTCTCTTGCTGCAGAGCATCAGCTCTAGCCCATAGTCACCACACGTGGGCTCAGTAGTTGAGCCTCAGACTCAGTTGCTCAGCAGCATGAAAGATCCTCACCATGGATAGAACCCTGTCCTCTATATTGGCAGGCAAACTCCTAACCACACCAGGGAAGCCCCATATGTTTAACTTACTGAGGGAATGTCAGTCAACTGAGCATCTTTTAAAACATCCTTTCCGATGTCTTTCTTGATTTGTCCTTTCTCCTCCCACCCAAGCTCTCCCCTTTTTCTGTGTATCACCACTGTTTGTGATGTACACATGTCTCCCGGCACCTGAACTGGAGTTTAGCTACCTTATATCAATATGCCCCAGCTCCTGTTTAGTGGATTGAAAACTCCTTCATGGAAAAAAACACTTCGTGGGGCTTCCCTGGTGGTCCAGGGGATGAAGAATCCACCTTGCAGTGCAGGGGACCCCGGTTAGATCCCTGGCACGGGAAGATCCCGTGTGCCGCAAAGCCTCTGGACTGGTGTGTCCAATTGTGAGCCGGCGCTCTGGAGCACATGCGCCAAGAGCCGGTGTTCTGCAACGAGAGAGGCTGCCGCGATGGGAGGCCCACAAAGGCCAAGGAGTTAGGATGGATGAAAATAAATAAATGAAGGACCAATAAAAGAGTCCCCTACCCCTCCCCCCCAAAAACCCACGTGTTGTTTCTCTTTGTATTGTTTACTGAAACCCCATTTACCTTTGGTGAATTAGAAGCGCTCAGTAAACCTTTACAGACCTAGAGAACAGACTTGTGGACAAGGATGGGGAGAAGAAAGAGAGGGTAAGATAAACAGAGAGTAGCACGGACGCACAGACACAACCATGTGTAAACAGACAACCCATGGGAATCTGCTGTGTGCTCAGGGGACTCAAATGGGGGCTCTGTTATACCCTAGTGGGTTGGGAACTGGCCAGAGGAGGGAGGGAGGTTCCAGAGAGAGGGGACATATGTATACCTATGGTTAATTCATGTTGATGTCTGACAGAAATCAAACCAATACTGTAAAGCAATCATCACGGAGTCAAAAATAAATTAATATTAAAAAATAAATCTTTGCTGGGAAAATGACAGTTCTCAATGTAAAAAGAGTTTCAAACAGGGTGACTTTTCATTTGGGGAAGGAAGAATTTTAGACGCTACAAAGTGGTTAATTGCTGTTCTCAACTGTAATTGCTGAGGCTGTGCTGGCGCACCCAAGTTGCTATTATTTAGACATATAGAGAGAGGGCGTATGTGTGTGTATGTGTGGGGAAGAGGAGGCTGTGTTCTTTATGTGGCAGCTTTTTGGCAGTCCAGGGCATCTGCAAAACCCCTGCAAAATCTCCCTACTGGTCAAGTGATCTCAGCCAAGGTAGGAGAAACTTCTCAGAACTTCACCTTTAAACAAGCCTGTGTTGCTGGGCTTCGCTGCAGCTATGCTGATACCAAAAAATGCAGCCTTTTTATAAGCCATAGTTCTGCCTATGGAGACCACATTTTTTTTTTTTTTGGCACTCTTGCAAAATCCCAGAATTTTAATTAAACTGCTTTCAAAGTAGCTTTACTTAGTGGGTCATAGGACAAAATGTTGAATTAACACAAAGTGTTTCCTAATGGGGTGCAAACAAATGGGAGATGGCTTCTCACATGAGCTTCCTGTAATTGGAACCACCAATCAGACCTGTCGCACAAGGGCTCCCTGATGGAATGGTCTTTTGTTTCTGAGTCAGCATACAAAATTAAATGCTGAAAAAGTGTTGACTTTCCAAGTGCAAAAGCGCTGAGGATCAGAGAGAGAAGCATAAGGCATGGCTTCCACTCACTAGAAGCTTATAATCTAGCTGGGGAGGTGAGAAAAAGACACCTAAGTAAGTAGCATCAATTTCAGATGTGTAAGAGCTAAAGGGGTAGGATAAGCAATTGGGAGCATTAGATGGGGCGGGGTCAGAAGAGGGGGCATGGAGAGATGTTCCTCGACAGAGCGGAGGGGTACATTAAGACCAGTGGGGAGGTTGTATATTTCAAGTGAAGAGCATGACACCTGTCAGGAGCATGTGCTAGTTAAGGGCCATTGAGCAAATTATGACTAGTCTTAACTGGAGCAGGATATTCAAGTAAGGGAATATGGGATACTCCAGTGGTGAGGGTATGTGAGGACTCAGGTTGAAAAGAACATGGAAAATGTAAATGAGTCTAGACGGTATCCTGTAGGGAATGAGAAGCCACTTAGGCTTCTGAGAGGGAGAGTGACCATTGACAGTTATATTGATGGAAAAGTAATCTAAGGGAGAAAATAATGGGAAGAAGAAATACATTAAGAAGTTGTTGAAATAGTCCCGCTGAGAACTGAGAGGTTAAACTAGAGCAGTGGCAATGGGGGTACAAAGAAGTGTGGAAGTAGGTGGTGGATTTGTAAATAAAGTTGGGTTTTCTCTAGTTTTGGACAGACATTAAAAAGTGTTAGTTTTTAAGTTCATGTTTTCTATTTCTGCTTCATGTTTTCCCGCACTGCTCTGTGGTAAATCAAAACTTCTTCCTTAGCTGATGAGGTGGTCGGGATACGCCACCCCAAAACACGCCCCTTTGGCTTATGGATTATTTTGAGCTGAAGGCAATTAAGAAACAGCATATACAGGAGAAACTCTGCCTTCCCTCTTTCTGCCTGAAAACAGGGCATAAATTTCCCTTTTTAAAGGTAGCATAAATTTCCATTTAGAAAGTTTTCTTTCTCCCTTGCCAACGCTAGAAAGAGGAGAACAATTTAAATCACCAGAGATGACTCTTACCACTGGAGACAGCACTAACCATGTCTGCATAACAAGCCTTCTTAAACAGCCTTTACTAGCATACTTTTCCTAGTCACCTTCATGTAATTCACTAAAAGCCCAAACCGCCCCCTTTCTTTGTCTAGTCACTTCTCCACAATTTATTACCCTTTGTTAAAGTGCAATGTAGGCACCTGGGTCGAACTCCATCTTTGGGTTTTCCCTTCTTTTCTGTGAAGCCCTCACGTACATACAAAAGAAACCTTTTTTCCTATTACTTCTGTCATTTAATTTGCAGGCTTCAGGTACTGAGTCTAAGAGGATAGAGGAATCATTTTTCTTTCTGTATACTGAGCATTCAAAATGCCCTCAAGCAACTGATCAATACTAAATCATGTGACCACTGTCATTTATAGCCTTGATTCTTACTCTCAAGTGGGTCCTCGAGTGCTGCCTGGCAATCTGAATACAATTTAATTCACTGGAATGTGAGCTCTTCATGGGCAGGAATTTCTGTTCAGTTCACTGGCATCTACCAAGAACTCTGAATAGTGCCAAGCAGGTAGCATATGTAGTGAACGATATGGACAAGTGTTTTACGCTTTTTCTTCTTACCTTAGACTTCAAAGCCCCAAGTCCTCAGACCTCAATACTTAGCTATTGGCCTTACTACTTACTTCACTGAGAAAATGGAATTAATCTGAGAAGAATATGCACATATTCCCACACCTAAGTCAACTGCCCCGCCTTGTAAACTTACCCATATTTTCTCCTTCCCACTTATCACAAAGGACAGTTTGTCCCAGCTCCTATCTGACTCTCCCAACTGTACACTGCATCCCACTCCTTCTGCCTACTCAAGATTTTGTTCCTGCAGTCAACTCTTCTCTCTCCTGTATCATCAGTTTTTCCTCTCAACTGGATAATTCCCATCCAGATCCAGACTGGCTTAGGAGAAAGCCCTGATGCAGAAAGTAAAGAGGTGCTCCAGTGTGTGCTTGGGTGCTGACCACCTCCACAGGACTGTCACACAGAGCTGTTTTAGGTGGCCTTGGGCAGCCGGAGCATCTGCTAAAGGATTCTCCCCTACTAAAAATTTGAGATCATCAGTGACCTCCATTCGGACAAGTACAGTTCTTAAACCTCGTTTGCTTGACTCTGAATTTAAGCAATCATTTGACCCAGGGGGTCACCCCTCCTTTTCCCTCACTGATCTCTCTTTCTCAGTCACACTTGCTGGTTCTAACTCAGCTCTCCAACTTCTTAATGTTGTAATATTTCTGTTTCTGTCCTCAGACATCTCTTTTCTATCAGTTATTCGCATACTTGACTTCCTAATCTAGTCATCTGCCGATGACTCTCAAATTTATATCCAGGCTCTGAATTTAAGACTTCTGTATCCAACATCGCCTCTTGGATTTTGAATAAACATCTTTCGTCCTTTACATTTCAGGTGCATAGAAATGAATTAAGTATAATCTTTTGTTGATGCTGCATTCATTTTGTTTGTTTGTTTTGGGTCAATGATTGGCCTTCTTTTCCATTGATTTATTTTTTGTTAAAAATACCGTAATAATATCTATGAATACATTATCCAATACAGAAACTAGAATGTTTACAATAATATAAATCATCATCTGTGATCTCTCCCTACCCCAACCCTATCCCCCTCCCCACCCAGTTAATACTCTGGTACTATCTCAATACCATAACTGCCCAGAGTACGGTATGCTCAATACCATACTCTCTCCTGAGACGTGATCATCTTCTAACTGGTCTCCTTGCTTCTTTTTTTGCATCACCACCTGCTCCTGCCTGTCCACTTCCAGCCAATCTATTCTTTTCATTGCATACAGAGTGATGCTTTAAGGTCAGCTCACATAAATTCTATGTGCCTCTATCCACAGTCTTCAATAGCTTCCCACTCTGATGCAGGACAGAACACAAAAACCTTACAATGGATTATGAAGCTCTCTATGATCTGACTCTCTGGATCCTCATCTGCTGCCCTCAATCTCAGTTGTCTTCTGGCCTAATGTCTTCAAAGTTGCTATTCCAACTGCCTATAATACTCTTTCCCAAAATACCTCCCCATCACTCTTCCTTATTTTATTCAGGTTGTTACTCATCAGTGAAGCCTTTTCAGTTAATCATTAAGAATAGCATTCCTCCTCCACTTCCTGACTCACTTCCCAACTCCCTTATTCTGTTCACTTGAACTTATCCCATTTGTTTACTTTCTAACTCCTCCCAGTAGAAGGCACGTTACATGGAGCAGGGACTTGTTCCCCACTCTAACCCCCAACGAGAATAGTGTCTGGTGCAGGGCAGACACTTGTTGCAGGCTAGGTTCCCTGCGAAGCAGACTTTGAGAACAGGATTAGCGTGACTGACTTCCACTAGGGAGGGATCTACAACAGCGAAGGGAAGGAAACAGAATTGGGCACAGGGAGAAGTTGGGTGATGATAGTCTTAGTGATGGCCTCAGGCAAGCCACAAAGGGGGCTGGGATGGCCCTTCAGAATTGTACCAAAGACCTGGGCCTTTATAATTCAGTCTTTCTGGTGATGCTGCATTCATTTTGTTTGTTTGTTTTGGGTCAATGATTGGCCTTCTTTTCCATTGATTTATTTTTTGTTAAAAATACCGTAATAATATCTATGAATACATTATCCAATACAGAAACTAGAATGTTTACAATAATATAAATCATCATCTGTGATCTCTCCCTACCCCAACCCTATCCCCCTCCCCACCCAGTTAATACTCTGGTACTATCTCAATACCATAACTGCCCAGAGTACGGTATGCTCAATACCATACTCTCTCCTGAGACGTGATCATCTTCTAACTGGTCTCCTTGCTTCTTTTTTTGCATCACCACCTGCTCCTGCCTGTCCACTTCCAGCCAATCTATTCTTTTCATTGCATACAGAGTGATGCTTTAAGGTCAGCTCACATAAATTCTATGTGCCTCTATCCACAGTCTTCAATAGCTTCCCACTCTGATGCAGGACAGAACACAAAAACCTTACAATGGATTATGAAGCTCTCTATGATCTGACTCTCTGGATCCTCATCTGCTGCCCTCAATCTCAGTTGTCTTCTGGCCTAATGTCTTCAAAGTTGCTATTCCAACTGCCTATAATACTCTTTCCCAAAATACCTCCCCATCACTCTTCCTTATTTTATTCAGGTTGTTACTCATCAGTGAAGCCTTTTCAGTTAATCATTAAGAATAGCATTCCTCCTCCACTTCCTGACTCACTTCCCAACTCCCTTATTCTGTTCACTTGAACTTATCCCATTTGTTTACTTTCTAACTCCTCCCAGTAGAAGGCACGTTACATGGAGCAGGGACTTGTTCCCCACTCTAACCCCCAACGAGAATAGTGTCTGGTGCAGGGCAGACACTTGTTGCAGGCTAGGTTCCCTGCGAAGCAGACTTTGAGAACAGGATTAGCGTGACTGACTTCCACTAGGGAGGGATCTACAACAGCGAAGGGAAGGAAACAGAATTGGGCACAGGGAGAAGTTGGGTGATGATAGTCTTAGTGATGGCCTCAGGCAAGCCCACAGGAAGTTGGAGGCTGGGATGGCCCTTCAGAATTGTACCAAAGACCTGGGCCTTTATAATTCAGTCTTTCATGGTGATCTCTCCCCAAAGACAGGTCTGACCTTGGAAGAAGGTCTCTCTTTATTTAGGCAGTTGTGATGTGGGCTGACAGTTGAACACTTATTGCCAGTAGTACTCCTGGGACTTGCGGAAGTAATCCCTTCATTTCCAGAGAGATCTGGATGCCCCATCATGGTACCAACACAGAGCTCAATAAAGTGATGAACAGATGTACTTTTTGAGATCCAAGAACACAGCAGATGGGTGAGGGTTCGTGACATGCAAAAAGGAAGGAACTGGGAACCAGGTCAGTGAATCTTCATGCCCACAGTCCTCCATTTGCTTCCCTTGGGCAGGACCGTGTGAGAGTGCTCTGTGACAGGACACAGATTACAAAACATTACAAACAATGCGATCCCACCAAGGAGAGAGAAAATGAAACACAGGCACAAACATCTGTGATACCAGAGCAGTGTATTATAACAAAGTACTGCTTATGCAGAGAAAAGAGGAGGAGAGTGAGAGAAGGGTGGAGGAGGTTTTTGAAGGCTTGGCAGATGAATAAGGTATTTCTAAGCACGACAGGAGGGAAGGCAGGCACCAGGCTAAGGGGTGGTAGAGCAAGGGCTTAGAGATAGGGACCCTGAGCCAGGGCATCCGCCAGCCTCCTCTCTCTCTCTCTCCACTGATACTTGGAGTTTTTACTGCACATGAATTCCTCCTGTGCCAACAACATGTGTGTTCAAGTTAAATTCTGAAAGAGAAAAATGTTTCCTCTTTGCTACCAATTCTATCAGCCTCAGGGAGATAATTTGTAGGGTTTTATGTGACCTATTCTATTTTTAAAACTGTAATGAGCCAGTAAATCCCATCACACACACTATAAAACTGTCCATTGTATTTAGGAAACAGAATATAATAGGTACAGAAAAGACCTTATCTTTCTGAAGAGAAGCCAATGCAGTGGTATCTGAGTGTCTGGTTTAAGAAAATTTAGACTCGGGCTTCACTGGTGGCTCAGGTTAGAAATCGGCCTGCCAATGCAATGGTTCACCCTGGGAGGGATCTACAACAGCGAAGGGAAGGAAACAGAATTGGGCACAGGGAGAAGTTGGGTGATGATAGTCTTAGTGATGGCCTAAGCCCACAGGAAGTTGGAGGCTGGGATGGCCCTTCAGAATTGTACCAAAGACCTGGGCCTTTATAATTCAGTCTTTCATGGTGATCTCTCCCCAAAGACAGGTCTGACCTTGGAAGAAGGTCTCTCTTTATTTAGGCAGTTGTGATGTGGGCTGACAGTTGAACACTTATTGCCAGTAGTACTCCTGGGACTTGCGGAAGTAATCCCTTCATTTCCAGAGAGATCTGGATGCCCCATCATGGTACCAACACAGAGCTCAATAAAGTGATGAACAGATGTACTTTTTGAGATCCAAGAACACAGCAGATGGGTGAGGGTTCGTGACATGCAAAAAGGAAGGAACTGGGAACCAGGTCAGTGAATCTTCATGCCCACAGTCCTCCATTTGCTTCCCTTGGGCAGGACCGTGTGAGAGTGCTCTGTGACAGGACACAGATTACAAAACATTACAAACAATGCGATCCCCCCAAGGAGAGAAAAAATGAAACACAGGCACAAACATCTGTGATACCAGAGCAGTGTATTATAACAAAGTACTGCTTATGCAGAGAAAAGAGGAGGAGAGTGAGAGAAGGGTGGAGGAGGTTTTTGAAGGCTTGGCAGATGAATAAGGTATTTCTAAGCACGACAGGAGGGAAGGCAGGCACCAGGCTAAGGGGTGGTAGAGCAAGGGCTTAGAGATAGGGACCCTGAGCCAGGGCATCCGCCAGCCTCCTCTCTCTCTCTCTCCACTGATACTTGGAGTTTTTACTGCACATGAATTCCTCCTGTGCCAACAACATGTGTGTTCAAGTTAAATTCTGAAAGAGAAAAATGTTTCCTCTTTGCTACCAATTCTATCAGCCTCAGGGAGATAATTTGTAGGGTTTTATGTGACCTATTCTATTTTTAAAACTGTAATGAGCCAGTAAATCCCATCACACACACTATAAAACTGTCCATTGTATTTAGGAAACAGAATATAATAGGTACAGAAAAGACCTTATCTTTCTGAAGAGAAGCCAATGCAGTGGTATCTGAGTGTCTGGTTTAAGAAAATTTAGACTCGGGCTTCACTGGTGGCTCAGTGGTTAAGAATCCATCGGCCTGCCAATGCAGGAGATGTGGGTTCGATCCCTGTTCTGGAAAGATCTCATATGTTGCAGAACGACTAAGCGGGGGCTCCACAACTATTGAAGCTGTGCTCTAGAGCCCCTAGAGCAGCTGCTCAGCAACAAGAGAAGCCTCTAGAGGGAGAAACCTGTGTGCCGCAGAGAGTAGTCCCTGCTCCCTGCAACTAGAGGAAAGCCCACACAGCAACAAAGACCTAGCACAGCCCAAAATAAATCAACATAAAAAAATCTAGCCTCAAACACAGGTAAAGACTATTACTGGCATAACTTGACACTTGAACTTGAGCAGAGAAAGGTCAAAGTCACATAGCAGATCAGTGTCAGGTGAAACCAACAGTAAGTATATGGCCCCCAGAGGCCTTTTAAAGGACTTCCTAGATCTTTGGCCATGGCTCCTTTTAAAGGATGCCTGCCTTCCCCCTTCTTTAATGAACAGAAGCAGAAGCCACTGACCAACCAGCTGCTGGGTCAAGTGGCAGCTGCCACCTGCTTGTCCCCATGCAAGGAGGAGTGACAGCAGTGAGTCACTCGGAGTCTGTAGCTCAAGAATGGCAAGGGCTTCCCTGGTGGTCCAGTGGGTACGGACACCGTCTTGCAGTGCAAGGGGTGCCGGTTCGATCCCTAGCCTGGGAAGATCCCACATGCTGCTGAGCGGCTGGACTGATGTGTCCAATTACCGAGCTGGAGCTCTGGAGCGCATGCACCCAGAGCCAGTGCTCTGCAACAGCAGAGGCCACCGCGATGGGAGGCCCACAGGCAAAAAGTGGAGCAACCTGTGTGTTCAAGTTAAATTCTGAAAGAGAAAAATGTTTCCTCTTTGCTACCAATTCTATCAGCCTCAGGGAGATAATTTGTAGGGTTTTATGTGACCTATTCTATTTTTAAAACTGTAATGAGCCAGTAAATCCCATCACACACACTATAAAACTGTCCATTGTATTTAGGAAACAGAATATAATAGGTACAGAAAAGACCTTATCTTTCTGAAGAGAAGCCAATGCAGTGGTATCTGAGTGTCTGGTTTAAGAAAATTTAGACTCGGGCTTCACTGGTGGCTCAGTGGTTAAGAATCCATCGGCCTGCCAATGCAGGAGATGTGGGTTCGATCCCTGTTCTGGAAAGATCTCATATGTTGCAGAACGACTAAGCGGGGGCTCCACAACTATTGAAGCTGTGCTCTAGAGCCCCTAGAGCAGCTGCTCAGCAACAAGAGAAGCCTCTAGAGGGAGAAACCTGTGTGCCGCAGAGAGTAGTCCCTGCTCCCTGCAACTAGAGGAAAGCCCACACAGCAACAAAGACCTAGCACAGCCCAAAATAAATCAACATAAAAAAATCTAGCCTCAAACACAGGTAAAGACTATTACTGGCATAACTTGACACTTGAACTTGAGCAGAGAAAGGTCAAAGTCACATAGCAGATCAGTGTCAGGTGAAACCAACAGTAAGTATATGGCCCCCAGAGGCCTTTTAAAGGACTTCCTAGATCTTTGGCCATGGCTCCTTTTAAAGGATGCCTGCCTTCCCCCTTCTTTAATGAACAGAAGCAGAAGCCACTGACCAACCAGCTGCTGGGTCAAGTGGCAGCTGCCACCTGCTTGTCCCCATGCAAGGAGGAGTGACAGCAGTGAGTCACTCGGAGTCTGTAGCTCAAGAATGGCAAGGGCTTCCCTGGTGGTCCAGTGGGTACGGACACCGTCTTGCAGTGCAAGGGGTGCCGGTTCGATCCCTAGCCTGGGAAGATCCCACATGCTGCTGAGCGGCTGGACTGATGTGTCCAATTACCGAGCTGGAGCTCTGGAGCGCATGCACCCAGAGCCAGTGCTCTGCAACAGCAGAGGCCACCGCGATGGGAGGCCCACACAGGCCAAAGAACAAAGATGGATGAAAATAGACAATGAAAGACCAATAGAAGTGGTTCACCCGCCCCCCTCTCTCCCCAACTGCCCCCCACAACAAAAAAATTAAATAAATAAATTTAAAAAAAAGAATGGCAAGCCAGGGAATAAACCATGGGCTTTACCTTTGGGGCAAGAGCATGATTTACAAGGCCCTGGCCCTTGGCTCAGATGGAGAAAAGAAAATCCTCTAAGGATGTGATTTCAGAAAGTGAAAAATAGTCACTTGAAACCATGGTTTCAGCTTGAGGTTCCAGCTTGGCTTAGTGTTTTCCTTTCAGGGAACCGATTTCTGTTTGTCCAAGCTAATCACCCTGAAGAGTGCCTTCCTGATCTGCTTCTAAAGCAGTCTTTCCCTTCCCCTCCCTCCACTATAATTGGATCCACAATTTCTTAAAGAACTAGATCCCTTGGATTGTTCAGTGGCGATCTCTGGCTTTAGCTCGGAATGGGTGGGATATCTCATTACCAGACCAGGGACCAAGATGAAGACTGAATGCTGACAGTGGTCACCACGGTGTTTGACTCCCTGGAATTAGAGACTTGATGGGAAATGACATGGTTAGAAATTAGGCCCAGAAGATAAAACCAGTCCACGTATGAAATTATACCAAATCTGATTCCAAGCCTCAGGAAACTAGAAGCAGGTAAAGGAAATAAGAAAGGGAGGTCCAAAAACTCTAAAAATATATAGTATTTACTCCCATGTGACAGCTTTAACTAATTCTTAGTTTTTCTCAGTAGTGAGCCACACAACCACAAATCCCTGGGTGTGGATCATGTGGATCTTTTATTCATAATTATGGGAATTCAAATGGTCCATGCTTGGACTACAAGTTTCAACAAGGACGAAGTTTACATAAATACTTTGTTTATCTTTATTATCCTATTTGTCAAGATCCTCCATAATGTCCTATTTCAAGATGAAATTTTGGTAAGGATGATACTTTGTCAAATTACATTGTTTCAAGTATTATTATTAATGGATGAAAGCCAGGTGGAGCTGATCCAGACATAAACAGTTACACACCTCTTATGGTTGGAGGATGGATCTTGCTAGACTCTAGTGGCCTACTGGGTTCAACGTAAGTGAATTATTAAAAATATTTTGTTCATCTACAAAGCTTAGATCAGTCACTTCCTACGGGTCATATTTTGGAGTTTAAGTTGAGTTTGAGTTTAAGATATCAATGATCCATCCTTCAAGTTTCATCTTATTTTGAAGCGTTAGTTCCTCATGTAAGGATACTGTGTTATTCCCCAACTGCCCCCACAACAAAAATTAAATAAATAAATTTAAAAAAAAGAATGGCAAGCCAGGGAATAAACCATGGGCTTTACCTTTGGGGCAAGAGCATGATTTACAAGGCCCTGGCCCTTGGCTCAGATGGAGAAAAGAAAATCCTCTAAGGATGTGATTTCAGAAAGTGAAAAATAGTCACTTGAAACCATGGTTTCAGCTTGAGGTTCCAGCTTGGCTTAGTGTTTTCCTTTCAGGGAACCGATTTCTGTTTGTCCAAGCTAATCACCCTGAAGAGTGCCTTCCTGATCTGCTTCTAAAGCAGTCTTTCCCTTCCCCTCCCTCCACTATAATTGGATCCACAATTTCTTAAAGAACTAGATCCCTTGGATTGTTCAGTGGCGATCTCTGGCTTTAGCTCGGAATGGGTGGGATATCTCATTACCAGACCAGGGACCAAGATGAAGACTGAATGCTGACAGTGGTCACCACGGTGTTTGACTCCCTGGAATTAGAGACTTGATGGGAAATGACATGGTTAGAAATTAGGCCCAGAAGATAAAACCAGTCCACGTATGAAATTATACCAAATCTGATTCCAAGCCTCAGGAAACTAGAAGCAGGTAAAGGAAATAAGAAAGGGAGGTCCAAAAACTCTAAAAATATATAGTATTTACTCCCATGTGACAGCTTTAACTAATTCTTAGTTTTTCTCAGTAGTGAGCCACACAACCACAAATCCCTGGGTGTGGATCATGTGGATCTTTTATTCATAATTATGGGAATTCAAATGGTCCATGCTTGGACTACAAGTTTCAACAAGGACGAAGTTTACATAAATACTTTGTTTATCTTTATTATCCTATTTGTCAAGATCCTCCATAATGTCCTATTTCAAGATGAAATTTTGGTAAGGATGATACTTTGTCAAATTACATTGTTTCAAGTATTATTATTAATGGATGAAAGCCAGGTGGAGCTGATCCAGACATAAACAGTTACACACCTCTTATGGTTGGAGGATGGATCTTGCTAGACTCTAGTGGCCTACTGGTTTCAACGTAAGGTAATTAGTAAAAATATTTTTGTTCATCTACAAAGCTTAGATCAGTCACTTCCTACGGGTCATATTTTGGAGTTTAAGTTGAGTTTGAGTTTAAGATATCAATGATCCATCCTTCAAGTTTCCCATCCTCCCCTCCCCTCTTATTCTTTAAAGGTGGGTTAGCCAAGCCAGTAATTAGTTCCTCATGTACTAGGTATTTATTCCCATCACTCTCCTCATAGCTGTGTTAAGTGTTAGTTACACAGTCATGTCTGATTCTTTGTAATTCATGGACTGAAGCCCATCAGGTTCCTCTGTCCATGGAATTCTCTAGGCAAGAAGACTGGAGTGGGTTGCCATATCCTCCTCCAGGGGATCTTCCCAACTCAGGGATCAAATCCAGATCTCCCACATTTCAGGAGGATTCTTTACCAGCTGAGCCACCAGAGAAGCCCAAGAATATTGGAGTGGGTAGCCTATCCTTTCTCCAGGAGATCTTCTCAACTCAGTAATCAAACTGGGGTCTCCTGCATTGCAGGCAGATTCTTTACCAGAGCTCATGGCCTGACCAGAAAGCCAGGTTTCTCACTCTGCCATGACCTTCCATAACAAGCCACACACCCACTTCCCAAGGTGCATTCTTAGCACAGATGCCAGACCCACATTGATTTAACCCAAATAGCTGATGAATGTGGAAAGATCCCCATGAATTCAGACTCACAAATGAATTGAAGGTGACCTACTGTGTGTCGAAGATTCTCATACATGGTATCTACTGAGTTAATCTTTCCATCAAGCCTTGAGTTTAGAATAATCATCCCACTTTAATAATCTCACTTTAATAATCTCACTTTACAGGTGAGAAAACTTGGCATCAATCAGGTAGTGATCAATGTACAAAGACACATAAACTATCACCACCACCACCATAACACATCTTGGTTAAGGAAACAATTGAATTGAGCACCTTTACAGCCATGAGGGGGCTTTCCTGTTAGCTCAGCTGGTAAAGAATCACTTTTGTTGAGTATTTGCTACGCACCAAGCTCTAAGCTGGGCTTCCCTCATGGTGCAGACAGTAAAGCATCCACCTGCAGTGCAGGTGATGCAGATTTGATCCCTGGATCAGGAAGATCCCCTGGAGAAGGGAATGGCTACCCACTCTAGTATTCTTGCCCAAAGAATTCCATGGACAGAGGAACCTGGCCGGCAACCATCGATGGGGTTGCAAAGAGTCACACATGACTGAGTGGCTAATACTTTCACTTTTCAAGATCTGAGCTAGGCCTTTTACATACTTCATCTCATTTATAAAGATGAATAAGACAGTCTCCAGACATAAGAAATGAAACACCATTAAAGGAAAATAAGACATATACACACAAAAACATAACTAATAATTCCAAGTGTATAAAACTAAAAATCCAGACATTAAATGCAATGCAAATTTAAAGAAAGCAGAGATCACTGCTAACGGATGGGGCCATGACCATCTTCAAAAGGAAGGACAGGTCTGATTGCTCCTTGAAGGCTGGGTGACAGCTGAGCAGGGAAAGAGAAGAAAATGAGGGCTGCTCACTTGGAGAACTACATGAACAAATCTAGATGGGAATGAATCCCAGCTGTGCCCATCAGACGGCAAGGAGCCCATTCCTGAGGCTGGGGTAGGATGATCCCCTTCTGCTACACACAGACACAGTACTTGAGAGGTCACCAGGTCAGAGTCACACAGGCTGGGACTCAAATCCCACTCGGGCTACATTCTCTAACAAACCTGAGTCCCAACAGTCTCATCTCTGATATGGACATGAAATACTTCATCTCCAGGGTTGTTACAAAGATTAGAGGAAATGATAATATACATAAACTGCCCAGCCCTCCGTGCTGGCAATAGTGAGACCAGAATAAAGAGCTGTACTTCATCTACCATGTGGGCACTGACTCAGTCTCTGTGGGTAGAGCCCTCCGTGGTTTGTAAGCACCCTTACCACTTTTGTGGCTTCACTGATTACATTTAAGCTTTGATCCATTTGGAATTTATTCCTGTGTTCATGCCACATTTTATATTCTTAGGCAAAACATAATCTTCCTCTATTGAGGAAGGTTGTTGTTATCAGTCAGGATAGGTAGTTTTACTCAGTGACAAACAACTCTTAAATCTTAGTGGCTTTTAACAAGAAAGCTTTATTTCACACTCACGTTGGATGTACAGCATGGTCTGAACTAAGTTCTGCCCACATTGTCAACTCTCCTCGCAGTGCAGGTGATGCATTTGAGCCCTGGATCAGGAAGATCCCCTGGAGAAGGGAATGGCTACCCACTCTAGTATTCTTGCCCAAAGAATTCCATGGACAGAGGAACCTGGCCGGCAACCATCGATGGGGTTGCAAAGAGTCACACATGACTGAGTGGCTAATACTTTCACTTTTCAAGATCTGAGCTAGGCCTTTTACATACTTCATCTCATTTATAAAGATGAATAAGACAGTCTCCAGACATAAGAAATGAAACACCATTAAAGGAAAATAAGACATATACACACAAAAACATAACTAATAATTCCAAGTGTATAAAACTAAAAATCCAGACATTAAATGCAATGCAAATTTAAAGAAAGCAGAGATCACTGCTAACGGATGGGGCCATGACCATCTTCAAAAGGAAGGACAGGTCTGATTGCTCCTTGAAGGCTGGGTGACAGCTGAGCAGGGAAAGAGAAGAAAATGAGGGCTGCTCACTTGGAGAACTACATGAACAAATCTAGATGGGAATGAATCCCAGCTGTGCCCATCAGACGGCAAGGAGCCCATTCCTGAGGCTGGGGTAGGATGATCCCCTTCTGCTACACACAGACACAGTACTTGAGAGGTCACCAGGTCAGAGTCACACAGGCTGGGACTCAAATCCCACTCGGGCTACATTCTCTAACAAACCTGAGTCCCAACAGTCTCATCTCTGATATGGACATGAAATACTTCATCTCCAGGGTTGTTACAAAGATTAGAGGAAATGATAATATACATAAACTGCCCAGCCCTCCGTGCTGGCAATAGTGAGACCAGAATAAAGAGCTGTACTTCATCTACCATGTGGGCACTGACTCAGTCTCTGTGGGTAGAGCCCTCCGTGGTTTGTAAGCACCCTTACCACTTTTGTGGCTTCACTGATTACATTTAAGCTTTGATCCATTTGGAATTTATTCCTGTGTTCATGCCACATTTTATATTCTTAGGCAAAACATAATCTTCCTCTATTGAGGAAGGTTGTTGTTATCAGTCAGGATAGGTAGTTTTACTCAGTGACAAACAACTCTTAAATCTTAGTGGCTTTTAACAAGAAAGCTTTATTTCACACTCACGTTGGATGTACAGCATGGTCTGAACTAAGTTCTGCCCACATTGTCAACTCTCCTCTAGGACCCAAGGCGATGACACACCCTCCACCTAGGGCACTTCCCATCTTGTACAGAAGAGAGGCCAAGACCACATACACAGTGCGTCTTAGAGCCTCCTCTCAGAAATAACACTGGCTTTTCATGGCTAAAGTGAGTCACACAGCCAATCCTGATGCCAATGCAATAGAGAAGTATAATCTTTCCCTGAGGAGGAAACAAGTAACCAAGAACATTTCAGTCTTTCACAATTGTCCTTTCTGCTAAGTTCCAGCTCTGGGAAAGGACACACACAGAGCCTGAAGATGTCTGGGGACAGGAATATCATCACTGGTCTGGGGTTAAGCATGCCAGAGGCAAATGAGCCTCACACCTGACCTTTCCCCCCAGGTCTTGTACCCTATTCAGAGCAAGGGGTGTGTGTGTAGGCTGGAGCAGCAGAGTATACAAAAGGAGAAGTCATGGGCACCCCTAGGGTAGTGTAGGGTTAGGCTTAGCTATACCATAAGAGATGGGGTCAGTTTAAGTTTAGGTTTGAGTTTGCAGTTAAGGGATACGGTAAGAGTGGGTGTTAGAATTAGGGCTTGCTTTAAGCGTGGATAAGCAGATGGTTCAGGTGAAGTTGAAGACTTCGTTGCCTCTAGGACTTGGGCTAGGAGTAGGGTTAGGGTGAGCTTAACTGTAAGAGTTGGGGTCGGTTTAAAGTTAGGATTGAGTTAGACTTAAGGGAATTGGTGAGTGTAGGTGTTCACTTTATTGTTCTATTTAAGCTGGCAGAGGCAGAGGGTTCTGGTGGAATTGTAGGGACTGTCAGGAATACAAGTAGGGCTAGCGTTAGGGTTAGCTTTACCATAAGAGATGGTTTTGGTTAAGGTTATGATTGTCTTTAGAGTAACGGGGAATGGTGAGGGCATGTATTCATTTTAAGGTTTGATTTATGTCTGGCTGAAGCAATGGATGCTGGTGAAACTGGAGGAAAGGTCAGGAATAGGGATAGGGCTTAGGGCCTCTATTGAGGAAGGTTGTTGTTATCAGTCAGGATAGGTAGTTTTACTCAGTGACAAACAACTCTTAAATCTTAGTGGCTTTTAACAAGAAAGCTTTATTTCACACTCACGTTGGATGTACAGCATGGTCTGAACTAAGTTCTGCCCACATTGTCAACTCTCCTCTAGGACCCAAGGCGATGACACACCCTCCACCTAGGGCACTTCCCATCTTGTACAGAAGAGAGGCCAAGACCACATACACAGTGCGTCTTAGAGCCTCCTCTCAGAAATAACACTGGCTTTTCATGGCTAAAGTGAGTCACACAGCCAATCCTGATGCCAATGCAATAGAGAAGTATAATCTTTCCTGAGGAGGAAACAAGTAACCAAGAACATTTCAGTCTTTCACAATTGTCCTTTCTGCTAAGTTCCAGCTCTGGGAAAGGACACACACAGAGCCTGAAGATGTCTGGGGACAGGAATATCATCACTGGTCTGGGGTTAAGCATGCCAGAGGCAAATGAGCCTCACACCTGACCTTTCCCCCCAGGTCTTGTACCCTATTCAGAGCAAGGGGTGTGTGTGTAGGCTGGAGCAGCAGAGTATACAAAAGGAGAAGTCATGGGCACCCCTAGGGTAGTGTAGGGTTAGGCTTAGCTATACCATAAGAGATGGGGTCAGTTTAAGTTTAGGTTTGAGTTTGCAGTTAAGGGATACGGTAAGAGTGGGTGTTAGAATTAGGGCTTGCTTTAAGCGTGGATAAGCAGATGGTTCAGGTGAAGTTGAAGACTTCGTTGCCTCTAGGACTTGGGCTAGGAGTAGGGTTAGGGTGAGCTTAACTGTAAGAGTTGGGGTCGGTTTAAAGTTAGGATTGAGTTAGACTTAAGGGAATTGGTGAGTGTAGGTGTTCACTTTATTGTTCTATTTAAGCTGGCAGAGGCAGAGGGTTCTGGTGGAATTGTAGGGACTGTCAGGAATACAAGTAGGGCTAGCGTTAGGGTTAGCTTTACCATAAGAGATGGTTTTGGTTAAGGTTATGATTGTCTTTAGAGTAACGGGGAATGGTGAGGGCATGTATTCATTTTAAGGTTTGATTTATGTCTGGCTGAAGCAATGGATGCTGGTGAAACTGGAGGAAAGGTCAGGAATAGGGATAGGGCTAGGGTTAGGATTAGACTTACCATAAGAGAGGGGGTAGTTTAAGGTTAGGATTGAGTTTAGAGGAAAGGGAATTGGTGAGAGTAGGTGTTAGAATTAGGGTTTGATTTAAGAAGGGATAAGCATAGGATTCAGGTGGAGTTGGAGGTACGGTTATACCTAGGATTAGGGCTAGGCCTAGAGCTAATGTTAGCTTAACCTTAAGCATTGGGACTGTTTTAAGGATAGGACTGAATTTAGCGGAAAGGGAATTGGTGAGGGCAGGTGCTCGCTTTAGGGTTCTACTTAAGCTGAGAGAGGCAGTGGGTTCTGGTGGACTGGAGAGGAGGTCACGAATAAGTTTATGGCTATGGTTAGGGTTAGCTTTACCATAAGAGATGGGGTCAGTTTAAGGTTAGAACTGAGTTTAGAGTTAAGCAAAATGGTGAGGACAGTTGTTAGAATTAGGGTTTGCTCTAAGTGGGGATAAGCAGAGGGTTCAGGTGAAGCTAGGGTTATGACTAAGACTAGGGATAGGCATAGGGTTAGGGTTAGCTTAACCATAATGGTTGGGATCGGTTTAAGGTTAGAACTGAGTTTACAGGAAAGGGAACTGGTGAGTGTGGATGTTCGCTTTACTGTTTGATTTAAGCTGGCCGAGGCAGAGGCTTCCGATGGAATTGTAGGAATGGTCAGGAATAGGGGTAGAGGGTTAGCCTTACCGTAGGGGATGGGTTCCATTTAAGGTTAGAACTGAGTTTAGAGTAAAAGGAAATGCTGAGGCTATTGTTAGAATTCGGGTTTGCTTCAAGCAGGGATAAGCAGAGGATTCAGGTGAAGTTGGAGCTAGAGTTATGGCTAGGACTAGGCCTAGGCCTAGGGTTAGTGTTAGCTTAACTGTTAGAATTGGGGTTTGTTTAAGGTAAGGATTGAGTTTAAAGGAAAGGGAATTGGTTAGGGCTGGTGTTGGCTTTAGGGCTCGATTTAAGCTTGGAGAGGCAGAGGGTTCTGGTAGAATGGAGGTAAGGTCTGGAATAGGGCTAGGGCTAGGGTTAGGGTTAGTTTTACCCTACAATACGGCGTCAGTTTAAGGTTAGGATTGAGTTTAGAGTAAGGGGAAATTATAAGGGCAGGTGTTAGCTTTAGGGTTCCATTTAAGCTGGGATAGACAGATGGTTCAATTGAAGATGGAGCTAGGGTCTGGACTAGGGCTAGCCTAAGGTTAGGGTTAGTTTTACTGGAAGAGATGAGGTTGGTTTCAGGTTAGGATTGAGTTAAGGGAAATGGTGAGGGCATTGTTAGAATTAAGGTTTGCTTTAAGTGAGGATAAGCAGAAAATTCAGGTGAAGTTGAAGATAGGGTTACTTCTAGCATTTAGTCGAAGTTGACTTGTCTGCCATCTTGGACCTTATTGATTTTAATCAGTTTATTTTGTGTATTCATTCTTTCAAAGATTGTGCCTGCCCCTTTCCCTCCTGTCTCAATACAAATACACAGGGAAAAGACACCCACAAGTGAAGGGGGAGCACCTGGAATAGATCCATCCCTCACAGACCTCCAGAGGAACCAACGCTGCCATCACTTCCAGTCCCTAGGTCTGTGAGAAAATAAATGTCTGCTACTTTAGCCACCCAGTTTATGGTACTTTTCTTGAGCAGACATAGCAAAAGAATACAGGGAACATACAGCTTCCTGTATGAAAGCTTGGAAAGGGTTGCCTGGATGCTAGCTTGAAGGATTCCTAGTGCCACAGGTCAACAGGAAAGAAACCCATGATCAACTCACAATGTCTTCCATGGATGTGAGGTGGAAGTTGGCATTGATTTTGGGAACCAGCTTGCCAGGGCATGCACCCAGGTTCCAGCACACTGTAACTCCCTGATGCTAGCAAGGGTCACACCAACTTGTAAACTGATGAACTATGGGGCAGGACTGCCAGGAATCCATGATTGAGGGCTTCACTGAGGATGCGGAGGGGTGGGTAGAGAGCAAGCCTGGCATCTGCCTGGATGTGGGTCCACACCCTGCCTGGTGATAGAGCAGCTAGCCCTCCTCTGACGAGAGAGCACCAACAACCAGCAAGAGAAAGCCAGGGTCTCAAATGGAATGAAAGTTCCTTAATATTTTATTAGATGTTAGCATTCCTTTCAATTAGCGTTTTTGAAGTTTGCTATATTAAGACCACAAGGTCTGCTCTTCCCAGCTCTGCTGAGTATCATGAGATCTCTTTGCCTCTAGCAGAGTAGAGTAAGATTCCATAGCCCTGCAAAACATAAAGTATTTCTCAGAGCAGGTTTTACAGGGTACTAGCATATAAGAGAAAACCTGAAATATTGATGAAAAGGTCCAGAGGTATGGGTGTAGTGGTTGCTTTAAGGGGCAGGGGGGCAACAAAAAAACTTGAAAATTTTAAACTCTGCATGTGTATGTGTGTGTAATATGCCACAGCTTGCTACGTGCTCCTTGGAACACCATTGTAATCCAGGAGACAAACAACACTTTGGATGGAGACATTAAGGTTGACTCAGCAGTAGAGGTCTTCAGAAGTGACTCAGAGGCAGAGCCCACCAAAGAGAGACATGAGCAGAACAAAATGAAAGAACAGTGTATCTGTCACTTATGGAACAAACTGCCCCAGAAATATAATGGCTTAAAATAACATTTTATTTGTTGGTGATTATGTGGGTCAGCAATTTGCGCTGGGCTCAGTTGGGCGATTCCTGTATTCTTACCTAAGGTCACTCAGGGGCTGCAGCCAGCGGGCAGGTCAGCTAGAGACTGGATGATTAGGGCTTTAGCTGGGGAGGCTCATCTCTGCGCCAGAGGCTTTATCACAAGGTGGCAGAAGAGCCTTCAGCAGCCAGAGAGGGCGAGTCTGGAGCCACACACACCTTTCAGGCCCCTGCCTGCGTCACATTTGCTGGCCTCCCTGTGTCCAGCCCAGGGTCAGTGTGGGAGGGGACTGCACAGAGGCTTAGACACAGGAAGGTGTGAGTCCCCGGGGCCTTCAGTGTAAGGCTATCAAACGGTCTGCCTTTCAAAGAACCTCTGTAACACGTCCTGAAATCCTCAGAGGGAAAACTTGTAGTCTGCTAGAGATGAGATGGTAAAGTTCAAGAGGTAGTAAAAGTTTTGTTCATTTCTATGATCCCTTCTAGAGGCGCATAGGCCCAGGAAAGCTCACATTACTGACCTTGAACAAATCCTTAGGGAAGCGGGTCTCAAATGGAATGAAAGTTCCTTAATATTTTATTAGATGTTAGCATTCCTTTCAATTAGCGTTTTTGAAGTTTGCTATATTAAGACCACAAGGTCTGCTCTTCCCAGCTCTGCTGAGTATCATGAGATCTCTTTGCCTCTAGCAGAGTAGAGTAAGATTCCATAGCCCTGCAAAACATAAAGTATTTCTCAGAGCAGGTTTTACAGGGTACTAGCATATAAGAGAAAACCTGAAATATTGATGAAAAGGTCCAGAGGTATGGGTGTAGTGGTTGCTTTAAGGGGCAGGGGGGCAACAAAAAAACTTGAAAATTTTAAACTCTGCATGTGTATGTGTGTGTAATATGCCACAGCTTGCTACGTGCTCCTTGGAACACCATTGTAATCCAGGAGACAAACAACACTTTGGATGGAGACATTAAGGTTGACTCAGCAGTAGAGGTCTTCAGAAGTGACTCAGAGGCAGAGCCCACCAAAGAGAGACATGAGCAGAACAAAATGAAAGAACAGTGTATCTGTCACTTATGGAACAAACTGCCCCAGAAATATAATGGCTTAAAATAACATTTTATTTGTTGGTGATTATGTGGGTCAGCAATTTGCGCTGGGCTCAGTTGGGCGATTCCTGTATTCTTACCTAAGGTCACTCAGGGGCTGCAGCCAGCGGGCAGGTCAGCTAGAGACTGGATGATTAGGGCTTTAGCTGGGGAGGCTCATCTCTGCGCCAGAGGCTTTATCACAAGGTGGCAGAAGAGCCTTCAGCAGCCAGAGAGGCGAGTCTGGAGCCACACACACCTTTCAGGCCCCTGCCTGCGTCACATTTGCTGGCCTCCCTGTGTCCAGCCCAGGGTCAGTGTGGGAGGGGACTGCACAGAGGCTTAGACACAGGAAGGTGTGAGTCCCCGGGGCCTTCAGTGTAAGGCTATCAAACGGTCTGCCTTTCAAAGAACCTCTGTAACACGTCCTGAAATCCTCAGAGGGAAAACTTGTAGTCTGCTAGAGATGAGATGGTAAAGTTCAAGAGGTAGTAAAAGTTTTGTTCATTTCTATGATCCCTTCTAGAGGCGCATAGGCCCAGGAAAGCTCACATTACTGACCTTGAACAAATCCCTTAATCTCTAAGACTCACTTTCCCATTGGCAGTGGGGTTACGATCAGGATCATGTGGCTCGTGGCCTTTTGTGACACATGTTAAGTGGGCACTTTTCTATCAGCCAGGATAGGCTACGAAGGAAAGTAAGCTGATTCACAGGGGAATGTACAGTTACTCAAAGAGAAAATAGAGCTCCAGGTGACTAGGTTGCTCAAATAATTTTTAAAAATTCACAAGATTTTTTTTCTAGATATATTGTTCATCTTGATCTTTGTCTCTCCAAGATTGACAAGGAGAAAACAGATCTGTTTTGCTTTTGTCCTAATCTGAACTATTCTTCTCAAAGGCAACTCATTCTCTCCTGCTTCTAACAGCATCAATCCAGCTCACAAAACATCTGCTCTAGAAAGTGTATGATGGATCACATCCGATTTGACCCCTGCTCACCCATCCAGCAAATGTCACTGAGTCCTCTTTCTGTGTCTGGAATGGTGCTAGGACCTGGGACACAAAGATGAACGAGGCCTCGTTTTCATCCCCTGGATGCTCACAGACGAGTGATGAGACAGATGCATAAACAGGAAACAGTACTGTCATTGTGTGCTGTGAGAGAAAAACATACACGTACTCAGCAAACACGTAAATCCCCTGACTTTGTGTGTGCCTCATGCTGGTGTGAAATATATAAATGAACAAGAGGAACTTCCTGCTGCTCCTGGGGCTGTGAAACAGCCTGCCAACACAGGGAACATGGGTTTGATCTCTGGTCTGGGAAGATCCCACATGCCACGGAGCAACTAAGCCTGTGGGCCAACAGCTACTGAGCCCACTCTCTAGATACCGTGTGCCACAACTACAGAAGTCCATGCACCCTGGAACCCATAATCTGCAACAAAAGAAGCTGCCACAATGAGAAGCCCCCACATCACAGAGAAAGCCTGTGAGCAGCAACGAAGACTGACCACAGCCAAATAAATGAATAAATAAATAAATAAATAGTGAAGATGCCTTTCTATTTTTCCTTTCTTCCTTTCTAATGAAGGAATCAGAGAAGTCTTCAGTCATAATTTAGGAACGCAGAAGTAGGCATGAGTTTTCCATGGGAGCCCAGAGCATGGCACCCACCAGGTGGAAGTGGTCGAGGGGAGTTTCCTATAGACTTGATCACAGACAAGGAAAAGGCAGACACAGCAGCACATATAAAGGTAGCCTGGAGCAGCTTGAGAGTGTGGCCTCTGGGGGAACCCACAGTGGCTCAGCATGCCGGGTCCATGCAGCAAGGAGCAGAGATGTGAGAGCAGAATCTGGAGAAGGTGGCAGAGGCTACACCACGGGCACTGAGGAATCGTGGATCATTTTAACCCAGAAAGTGGCCTGATCAGATTTGCATTTTAGAAAAGTCACTCCAGCAGAAGTCGGTAGATTGATGCTCATAGGGGCAGACTCAGGAATGGACAATGAAATAGGACACTGTTTAATAATCCACTTCATGTGGGAGTTGATGAGGGATCAAATTTAAGAGATACTAGTAGGGTCAGAGAGAAGGGGGGTGATTTGGAGGGATAAAGGACTACTATGGGCTGAAATGTGTCCTCCCTTGAAAATGTTCGTATATGAAGTCCTCACCCTCAGTTTCAGACTGTAACTGTATTTGGAGATGGGGGTTTTATTTTGGGAGGTGCAGGATCTTAGTTCCCCAACCAGGGATCAAACAGGCATCCAGTGCAGTGGAAGTACAGAGTCTCTTCCTACCAGGGAAGTTTTGAGATGGGGGATCTTTAAAGAGGTGATTAAGTTAACAGCCATGAGGGTGGGCTTAATCCTGTAGGACTGCTGTGTTTATAAGATAGAAGAACAGTTTAGGATTAGGAGAAAAGGTAAAGCAGATGTGTAAAACAAATAAAAAGTCTATTTTCTGTTTTCTCCTGGTCGGTCTTGGGGAGAGATGGGGAAAGATGCAGAGACATTCTGCAGAAACAGCACATGATGACACAGGGAAAAGACAACCACCTTCACGTCAAGGAGAGAGACCTCTGAAGTATCTAACCCTGCTGATACCACAGTCTTGGACACTGGCCTCCAGAACTGTCAGGAGATGCACTTCCGTGGTTTAAGCCATCCATCTATGGTACTTTGTGAAGGAGACCAGAGAAAACTAAAAGAGGCAGGAATAATCACCAGACTTGGACAGCCCAGGGAAGTAAGGGGTGAGGGGAAGAGAGAGTGGAGGGTAACTTCCAGGTTTCTGACATGGGCAATCTGGCATGGGATGCTGCCATTTCCAAGAAGTATAACCCTGGAAGACCAACAGGGTTAGAGGTAGACAAGGGCACATTCCAGTTTGGACGTATTTAGTCTTGTGGTCCCTGCAGGTGGAGACTCCAATAAGCAGGTGGACCTGTGGGGGCAGAGCCCTGTCAGGAGCCATGGACTAGGGTACGGACAGCCCGATCTGCAGACAGAGGTGACAGAAGCAGAGGAAGGGGCAAGGTAACCTGGGGACATGGGCATTGTGGGAAAAGAAGGCAAAGGAGAGAATCACAGAGAGCCTCACCCCTTTCGAGACAGGTGACCAAAGATGGCCTGTGACAGAAGACAACCTGGGCACAGGATGGCAGGGGGCATTAAGCATTTATTTCTCAGAGAAGAAAATGTCTAGAGAGGCTCTCAAATCCTAAAGAAACCAAGGTTTCAAAGCCTCTCTCACTCTCCCTCTACCCCACCCCACCCCCAAAAGCTTATGAGTTTTTTGTTTGTGTGTTTTTTGATGTGGACCATCCCTAAAGTCTTTATTGAATTTGTTACAATACTGCCTCTGTTTCTTCTTCTTCTTCTTTTTTTTTTTTTTTTTGGCTTCTTGGCCATGTAGCGTGTGGGATCCCAGCTCTCTGACCAGGGATCGAACCTGCACCTGGCACCCGCCTGCATTGGAAGATGAAGTCCTAACTAGTGGACTACCAGGGGAGCCCCACAAGCACGTGTTAGTCTAACATTTTGTGAAATTCGTCTGTAGCTTTGATTTTCTTCATCATATCATGTGCACTGCTATTCTGGTTTTGGAATCAGAACCGCGATGTCTGTTTGCCGCTGCAGAGGCAGCAGGACACTTTCAGCTCTGTGAGGCTGCTGGCGTTTGCCCTTGTGGTGCGGGAGTGGGGGCTCCTCCAGTTCTCCTCCTGACAGAAGAGGCCTGTTGGTCACCTTCTCTCTCAGTGGGCTGTCTCGGCTTTTTCCTCTAGACTTCTGCTGGCCCATCCCTCAGTGAGGATGGATGGCCGGAGGAGACAGACTCAGTGACCCTGCTCCAGGCTGTTTGAGGTGGGGCTGCTCTTTTTAAATTTTATCAAGAAGTTGAGCAGAAACCTTCGCAATGAGGGGAAGGGATAGTTAGGGAGCTTGGGATGGACATGTACACACTGCTATATTTAAAATGGACAGCTAACGAAGTCCTATTGTATAGCACATGGAACTCTGCTCAGTGTTACAGAGCAGGCTGGGTGGGAGGGGATTTGGGGGGAGAATGGATACATGTATATATACGGCTGAGATTCTTTGCTGCCCACCAGAAATTATCACAACATTGTTAACCAGCTAAACTCCAATACAAAAGAGAAGATTTAAAGTTTGAAAAACACAGAAACCTTTGGTTTTTGGGTGGGTCAGGTGTATAGGAACTACTGAAACCACTGCTCCCAACTTCCTCAGCCACTCCAGGCCCAGAAAGGATCCAGTTAGCATTGCTAAGTCCCAGGCATCGCTCCTTTACTTACTCCAGAGAAAGGGAAGGCATGTGGACCCCTCAGGTACTCCACATCCCAACCAAGTAAGAGATGCCTTGAAGAAATGGAAAAGAATTTCCCTAAAGTCATGTGATTAAGAACCCAGGATTTGAACCTGGCTCTGGTTGACTCTAAAGATCTTCCCACAACCCTACACTGTGGGTGGGAATGTAGGCTGGTACAGCCACTATACGAAACAGTGTGGAGGTTCCTTAAAAACTAGAAACAGAACTAACATATGATCCAACAATCCCACTGGTTGTATACCCAGAGAAAACTCTAATTCAAAGACACACATGCAGCCTGATATTCACAGCAGCACTGATCACAATGGCCAAGACATGGAAGCAACCTAAATGTCCACCAACAGAGGAACGGGTAAAGAAGACGTGGGTACGTATATACTATGCGATACTACTCAGACATAAAAAGAATGAGATGACGCCATTTGCAGCAACATGGATGCACCCAGAGATTATTATACTAAGTGAAGTAGGTCAGCCCGAGAAAGATAAATATTAATTTCATATGATATCACTTATATGTGGAATCTTCTTTAAATGATACAAATGACCTTATTTACAAAACAGAAATAATCACAGACATAGAAAACACACCTATGGTTACAAAAGAGGGAAGTGGGGAGGATAAATTAGCAGCTTGGGATGGACATGTACACACTGCTATATTTAAAATGGACAGCTAACGAAGTCCTATTGTATAGCACATGGAACTCTGCTCAGTGTTACAGAGCAGGCTGGGTGGGAGGGGATTTGGGGGGAGAATGGATACATGTATATATACGGCTGAGATTCTTTGCTGCCCACCAGAAATTATCACAACATTGTTAACCAGCTAAACTCCAATACAAAAGAGAAGATTTAAAGTTTGAAAAACACAGAAACCTTTGGTTTTTGGGTGGGTCAGGTGTATAGGAACTACTGAAACCACTGCTCCCAACTTCCTCAGCCACTCCAGGCCCAGAAAGGATCCAGTTAGCATTGCTAAGTCCCAGGCATCGCTCCTTTACTTACTCCAGAGAAAGGGAAGGCATGTGGACCCCTCAGGTACTCCACATCCCAACCAAGTAAGAGATGCCTTGAAGAAATGGAAAAGAATTTCCCTAAAGTCATGTGATTAAGAACCCAGGATTTGAACCTGGCTCTGGTTGACTCTAAAGATCTTCCCACAACCCTACACTGTGGGTGGGAATGTAGGCTGGTACAGCCACTATACGAAACAGTGTGGAGGTTCCTTAAAAACTAGAAACAGAACTAACATATGATCCAACAATCCCACTGGTTGTATACCCAGAGAAAACTCTAATTCAAAGACACACATGCAGCCTGATATTCACAGCAGCACTGATCACAATGGCCAAGACATGGAAGCAACCTAAATGTCCACCAACAGAGGAACGGGTAAAGAAGACGTGGGTACGTATATACTATGCGATACTACTCAGACATAAAAAGAATGAGATGACGCCATTTGCAGCAACATGGATGCACCCAGAGATTATTATACTAAGTGAAGTAGGTCAGCCCGAGAAAGATAAATATTAATTTCATATGATATCACTTATATGTGGAATCTTCTTTAAAATGATACAAATGACCTTATTTACAAAACAGAAATAATCACAGACATAGAAAACACACCTATGGTTACAAAAGAGGGAAGTGGGGAGGATAAATTAGCAGCTTGGGATGAACAGACATACACTAGTATATATGAATAGATAATCAACAGGACCTACAATATAGCTGTTGCTGCTGTTTAGTTGCTAAGTTATGTCCAACTCTTTGTGATTCCATGAATTGTAACCCTCTGGGCTCTTCTGTCCATGGAATTTTTCCAGCAAGAATACTGGAGTGGGTGGCCATTTCCTCCTCCAGGGGGTCTTCCTGATCACCCAGGGATTGAACCTGCATCTCCTGCTTGGCAGGTGGATCCTTGACCGCTAAGCCCCCGGGGAAACCCAACACTACACAGCACATGGAAATACATTCAATATCTTATAAAATCTACTATGAAAAGATATATATATATACATGTGTGCCAAGCTGCATCAGTCACGTCTGACTCTTTACAACCCTATGGACTGTATCCCATCAGGGTCCTTGGTCCATGGGCTTCTCCAGGCAAGAGTACTGGAGTGAGTTGCCATGCTCTCCTCCAGGGATCTTCCTGACCCAGGGATCGAACCCAGGTCTCTTATGTCTCCTGTATTGACAGGTGGGTTCTTTACCACTAGCATCGCCTGAGAAATATATATATAACAGAATACTTTGCTGTATACCAGAAACTAAGACAACACTGTAAATCAATTATACTTCATTTTTTAAAGCTTAGAGAGAAAAAAATATATATATATAAAGAAATAAAAACAGAGATCTGTTAAATTACCCTCCCACTGTTAAATTACCCTCTCCTCTGCTGTCTTCTCCCCGCCACCCGGTTCCTTCTTCCTGTCCCAGCTGTGTTCCGGGCTTATTCCAGCAGCCTGTGCACCAACACTGGAGTCATTCTGAAGTCCTGGGGTGTCCTTTCCCCAAAATAAACATAGTCAGCCAGCTGGTAGCTGGTGAACAGCCAGTCTGTGGATGTTTCCCATTCAGGGTGCCTCTCTGGTGGATGGAGGGGACATAGGAAACAATACATAGAGAGTGAACTTTGTGCCTTAGACTTCTGTCTCGTTGGAAATCTGAGCACTGGATGAAACGTCAGAGACCAGATTTTCTAGCCCGCTCACCCTACAGCTGTTGCATCTATGTGGTACACATCCTGTTTGTCCGGGGAGTCTCAAACTACTTGTAAAGGGTCTGGGCTAGGACCTCTCACCCTTTAACTGAAATGAAACCAGCCAAGATCTGCAGTCCCAGGGGTCCGAGGTGAACCAGTCTTGAGTGACAAGACTCACACTCTTGTCATCTCAGCTTACAGCCTCCTGAAGTTCCTCGGCCTGCGTCTCCTCCACAAGAGATCCCACAGGGACAACCCAGCCTCTGTCTGGACATGAGCTGCCACAGGGAGAACTCCCCGTCTCCTGCTTCCTGGCACAGACCTGCCACGTTGAGCTGTTCTGTCCTTGCTTGGGTGGAAATGCACTCTCCCTCCCAAGCGCGCGCTCCACAGAGTCAGGAGAAGAGATGTGTGTGAATAAAAGAACGCTGAACAGGGAGCCTGGCTGAAGCAGGGAAAGGCACTTTTCCTTCCCACCCTCTCACAAGGCTTGGCAAGGTGGCTCGGCAAGCCCAGCCTCCCTGGCTGGGATGGGCAGCCTCTTGCCTGCAGGGCTTCTGCAGTGCTGTTTCCTCATACCTGAGCCGTGCATGGCTGCCCCGACCACTCCCGGCGGAGCCCACTATTTAAGGCCAGTGCACCCCAGACGGCTCTGAGTCACGGCACTGGGAGGGCAGCGGCAGCTCCACTCACCCAGCATCCAGCGCCCTGCGAGAGGGGCCCCTTCCCCCGCCATGGCTTCCCTGGGGCAGGTCATCTTCTGGAGGTACCACTCTCTTCTCTGTCCTACAGGTGCAGGGAACAGGGGTGAGGTCCTGGGGGTGCTGAGGACTGCTGGACCACTCCATAGGTCCCGACCCGTACCCGTATCTGATCCAGGGGTGGATCAGATAAGGGCACCAGGGAACTGGCAAGAGCCTGGCCATAGAAGAGCCTAAGTGGATTGGATTTAACATCGCACCCCAGCCACAAGAGGCCCCATTCAGGGTCAGGCTGGCTTTCTGCCATGGAGGGCTGGCACCTGCCAGGGCAGCTCTGGACGAAGGAGAGTGCATGCGAGGCTGGGGAGTCAAGGCTCTGGTGGGGACACTGAGCAGGGTGGAATGGGGTCGCTTGGTGGGGTGGGAGGAGGGGTCAGTGGCAGATGATGGGTCGGGTGCAGGGGTCCCTCTGGAGCCCCCAGGATGAAGGAGGGGTGCATGCTCTGACTTCTCTGAGGATGTGACTTCTCAGAACTGCTGAGTAATTCATACCAACACCCCTCCTCCACCCTGGCTCCAGGACAGGGTCCCTGTTTTTCCTGGGGGTTTCTTGGAGAGGAGACCCCTGCTGCTGTTGCTGCTGAGAAAACAGAGCCTTGTGGAAGGCCAGAGTCAGCCCACCCCCAGGCCTGGGATGGGACATGGTGGGGACATAAAGAAACATCAGGAGGAGAGGAGCCAGCGGCCTGGGTAAAGTGGGGTTGTGCGGGTCCATCAGCCGAGCTGAGGGGATGGAGGAGGAGAAGGACTGATAGGATGAGCCCAGCCCCCAGAGAAGAGGGAAGCCCCGGCTCTCACCTCTGCTCCTCTCACGGAGCTCCCTGTAGTTGGCCTGAAAGAGCTGGTGATTCAATGTCAGTCACAACTTGTGATGGTGTTTAGGGGGACTAGCGGGCATTGATGCTAGGGGTTGTTTATGTCTTTCCCAGTGAAATTACTTTCAGGGAGAGAGGAAGGGAAATCTCAGATTAACAGTGAAGTTTCTGAAGAGACTGAGAGAATGCTCCTTCCCAGAGGCAGCCTAGAAAATTCTCTTCCTTGAAACAAAACGTCAGCTCCCTCACTGGCATCTACCTGAAGCCACTGGTCCTGTGTCAGGTGCTGGGGGCCCTCAGAGTGACCGCAGGGCTGTTGGGCAGCACTCCCCTCCCGGTGTCCCGCAAGGACACCCTGCGCCCTTCCTTCGGACTTTCCTGCCCTGGGCAGGGAACGGGTGGCCTAAGAAGCCTGGCCAGGGGTGGATCAGATAAGGGCACCAGGGAACTGGCAAGAGCCTGGCCATAGAAGAGCCTAAGTGGATTGGATTTAACATCGCACCCCAGCCACAAGAGGCCCCATTCAGGGTCAGGCTGGCTTTCTGCCATGGAGGGCTGGCACCTGCCAGGGCAGCTCTGGACGAAGGAGAGTGCATGCGAGGCTGGGGAGTCAAGGCTCTGGTGGGGACACTGAGCAGGGTGGAATGGGGTCGCTTGGTGGGGTGGGAGGAGGGGTCAGTGGCAGATGATGGGTCGGGTGCAGGGGTCCCTCTGGAGCCCCCAGGATGAAGGAGGGGTGCATGCTCTGACTTCTCTGAGGATGTGACTTCTCAGAACTGCTGAGTAATTCATACCAACACCCCTCCTCCACCCTGGCTCCAGGACAGGGTCCCTGTTTTTCCTGGGGGTTTCTTGGAGAGGAGACCCCTGCTGCTGTTGCTGCTGAGAAAACAGAGCCTTGTGGAAGGCCAGAGTCAGCCCACCCCCAGGCCTGGGATGGGACATGGTGGGGACATAAAGAAACATCAGGAGGAGAGGAGCCAGCGGCCTGGGTAAAGTGGGGTTGTGCGGGTCCATCAGCCGAGCTGAGGGGATGGAGGAGGAGAAGGACTGATAGGATGAGCCCAGCCCCCAGAGAAGAGGGAAGCCCCGGCTCTCACCTCTGCTCCTCTCACGGAGCTCCCTGTAGTTGGCCTGAAAGAGCTGGTGATTCAATGTCAGTCACAACTTGTGATGGTGTTTAGGGGGACTAGCGGGCATTGATGCTAGGGGTTGTTTATGTCTTTCCCAGTGAAATTACTTTCAGGGAGAGAGGAAGGGAAATCTCAGATTAACAGTGAAGTTTCTGAAGAGACTGAGAGAATGCTCCTTCCCAGAGGCAGCCTAGAAAATTCTCTTCCTTGAAACAAAACGTCAGCTCCCTCACTGGCATCTACCTGAAGCCACTGGTCCTGTGTCAGGTGCTGGGGGCCCTCAGAGTGACCGCAGGGCTGTTGGGCAGCACTCCCCTCCCGGTGTCCCGCAAGGACACCCTGCGCCCTTCCTTTCGGACTTTCCTGCCCTGCAAGGACATCCGAAGAAGCACACATGTCAGAGGACCTAGGGTTTTGTCAGCACCTTCTCTCTATGTCCTGGGCTGGGTGCCTCACAGTAGCCTCCTGTGACCCTCACCACAGCCGGTGAGGGTTCATGATCACCTCAGAGGAGATCAGTCCTGTGCTCCAGGGTGAAAGGGGCCTGAAAGGGGCAGGGCACCACTGGAATCCACCCTCTCTAACTCCGAAACCCAAGTTCTGTCCCAGTGCCACGCCCGTCCCCCACTCCTTTCCTGGCCCCCAGCCCCATCCTGCATTCCTTGGTTTCCCCAGCCATGAAACACTCCTCATGCAACAAGTGGGCCTGTTGTTGGCAGGAAGGATGTGTGGGCTTTCTAATAAGACACGACAAGCAGCCTTACAGGTTTTGCAGGAGGATTAGCAGGAGGTGGGTGTTGGAAATGCAGATCCCCCACCCTTCAGAAACGCACTGGAATCCACAGAGGCTCCTCTTGTGGACTGCAGCATGCCTTGGGGGCTTTCCATGCTCTGCGGTGGCAGAAGCAGTGAGAGGCCCGCAGGGTGGCTGAAGGTTTGTGCAAAGAGGCCCCTGGGAAGAGGGTTGCTGGCAGGCTGGGTAGTAAGCAGGGTCCGGAGGGCTGCCTGCTCCAGGGAGCTGGGTAGAGCCCACCCAGGGGAACCTAGTGTCCACTCTCTGCCGTAACAAAGCCCCTTTCTTTGTCATAGTTCTCTTCATCCGTACTCACACCTTTTACTGAAATGATCCTGACCACTGGTGATATGGGAGAGTTCACCTGTCCCGTTTTAAAAAGGGGGGGGGTTCTAGGGGTTGTTTATGTCTTTCCCAGTGAAATTACTTTCAGGAGAGAGGAAGGAAATCTCTGGTTAACAGTGAACTTTCTGAAGAGACTGAGAGAATGCTCCTTCCCAGAGGAAGCCTAGAAAATTCTCTTCCTTGATACAAAACGTCAGCTCCCTCACTGGCATCTACCTGAAGCCACTGGTCCTGTGTCAGGTGCTGGGGGCCCTCAGAGTGACCGCAGGGCTGTTGGGCAGCACTCCCCTCCCGGTGTCCCGCAAGGACACCCTGCGCCCTTCCTTTCGGACTTTCCTGCCCTGCAAGGACATCCGAAGAAGCACACATGTCAGAGGACCTAGGGTTTTGTCAGCACCTTCTCTCTATGTCCTGGGCTGGGTGCCTCACAGTAGCCTCCTGTGACCCTCACCACAGCCGGTGAGGGTTCATGATCACCTCAGAGGAGATCAGTCCTGTGCTCCAGGGTGAAAGGGGCCTGAAAGGGGCAGGGCACCACTGGAATCCACCCTCTCTAACTCCGAAACCCAAGTTCTGTCCCAGTGCCACGCCCGTCCCCCACTCCTTTCCTGGCCCCCAGCCCCATCCTGCATTCCTTGGTTTCCCCAGCCATGAAACACTCCTCATGCAACAAGTGGGCCTGTTGTTGGCAGGAAGGATGTGTGGGCTTTCTAATAAGACACGACAAGCAGCCTTACAGGTTTTGCAGGAGGATTAGCAGGAGGTGGGTGTTGGAAATGCAGATCCCCCACCCTTCAGAAACGCACTGGAATCCACAGAGGCTCCTCTTGTGGACTGCAGCATGCCTTGGGGGCTTTCCATGCTCTGCGGTGGCAGAAGCAGTGAGAGGCCCGCAGGGTGGCTGAAGGTTTGTGCAAAGAGGCCCCTGGGAAGAGGGTTGCTGGCAGGCTGGGTAGTAAGCAGGGTCCGGAGGGCTGCCTGCTCCAGGGAGCTGGGTAGAGCCCACCCAGGGGAACCTAGTGTCCACTCTCTGCCGTAACAAAGCCCCTTTCTTTGTCATAGTTCTCTTCATCCGTACTCACACCTTTTACTGAAATGATCCTGACCACTGGTGATATGGGAGAGTTCATGAGAGGACCTGCCATCCTCTGCAAACCCAGTGGATTATTTCCTTAAAAAATTACCAGAGAGCTTACTATCTTCAGCTCTCACACAGAATGCAGGCTGCTGGGGGATGGAATGCTGCTGTGTAGGTTCTACTGGGCCTGACCCCCGGGGTACACTTAGGAGCTCTGCGGTCAGAATTCTCTTCCCCATTTACCTTTATGTGGGAGCAGCCCTCACACATGCAACATTCTGTTTCAGTTTTTTTTTTTTTTCCACTTAAAGTATAATCAGGGACTTCCCTGGTGGTCCAGTGGGTAAGGACACCGCCTTGCAGTACAAGGGGCGCCAGTTCAATCCCTGGCCTGGGAAGATCCCACGTGCCGCGGAGCAGCTGGACTGATGTGTCCAATCACCGAGCCGGAGCTCTGGAGTGCATGCACCCAGAGCTGGTGCTCTGCAACAACAGAGGCCACTGCGATGGGAGGCTCACAGGAGCCAAAGAACAAAGATGGATGAAACTGTATAAATGAAAGACCAACAGAAGTGGCCCGCCCGTCCTCCTCCCTCCCCAATCCCCCCTCAAATAAATAAAACTTAAAAAAAAAGTATAATCAATGTACAATATTATATATTACAGGTGCACAGTATAGTGGTTCACAATTTTTAAAGGTTATATTCAATTTACAGTTATTATAAATTACTGGCTATATTCCCTGTGTAGTACAGTATACCCATGTCAGTTATTTTATAAGTAATAATTTGTACCTTTTAATATCCTACCCATCTACTGCCCCCCCGTCCCCCTCCCCTCCATACTGTTGGTACCACTAGTTTGTCCACTAGACCTGTGAGTCTGACTCCTCTTTCTTTTATTCACTATTGCTGCAATTAATATCAAAAAGCTCTGCCTCTGTTTTCCTTTAGGAGCTGTACAGTGTTTGGTCTGACATTTAGGTCATTAATCCATTTTGAATTTATTTTTATGTATGGTGTTAGAGAATGTTCTAATTTTATTCTTTGACATGTAGCTATCTAATTTTTTCAGACAACTTATTGGAGAGACTGTCTTTCCTCCACTGTATATGCTTGCCTCCTTTTGTCACAGATTAATTGACCATAAGTACAACTGATGGAGGGGATTCCCCAGTGGCTCAATGGTAAAGAATCTGCCTGCAATGCGGGAGACACATAGGAGATGTGGGTTCGATCCCTGGGTCAGATGAGATCGGGTACGTTCAGGGTGGCATGGCTGAAGATCTCCTGAAAATGGCAACCTGCTCTAGTATTCTTGCCTGGAAAATTCCATGGACAGAGGATCCTGGTGAGCTACAGTTCATGGGGTCGCAAAGAGACAGACATGACTGAGCACACACACACACCATGGAACATCTGAGTGCCTGATAGCAATCCATGGGTGCAATAGTTGTGATCTCTGCTCTGCAGGGATTACATTTGGTCGATGATATTAACAGAGCACCTACTATGTACCCAGCACTGCATGGGGCACTAAGTCAAAGGCAACTAGAACACTGACAAGATTTCAGGCTAATGGGAAAGAAAGACTCCCAAACAGACAATTCCAACCTGCTGTTTTAAGTCATGAGACAATAGCGCAGAATGAAACTGGAGAACTTCCCTAACCTAAGGCTTCCCAGGAAGGTTTCCTGAGCCAGGTGACAGCTGGGCTAGGCGCTGAGGATGAATTAGCATGACCCAGGTGAAGAAGGATGGGAAGGGCCCTCTAAGCAGAGGATATAGGGAAGGACAGGATAATAGAATAAAGCTCATGAAGTGGCATGAGGTGTTGAAAATCCTGGTTCACATTTAAGGTTATATTCAATTTACAGTTATTATAAATTACTGGCTATATTCCCTGTGTAGTACAGTATACCCATGTCAGTTATTTTATAAGTAATAATTTGTACCTTTTAATATCCTACCCATCTACTGCCCCCCCGTCCCCCTCCCCTCCATACTGTTGGTACCACTAGTTTGTCCACTAGACCTGTGAGTCTGACTCCTCTTTCTTTTATTCACTATTGCTGCAATTAATATCAAAAAGCTCTGCCTCTGTTTTCCTTTAGGAGCTGTACAGTGTTTGGTCTGACATTTAGGTCATTAATCCATTTTGAATTTATTTTTATGTATGGTGTTAGAGAATGTTCTAATTTTATTCTTTGACATGTAGCTATCTAATTTTTTCAGACAACTTATTGGAGAGACTGTCTTTCCTCCACTGTATATGCTTGCCTCCTTTTGTCACAGATTAATTGACCATAAGTACAACTGATGGAGGGGATTCCCCAGTGGCTCAATGGTAAAGAATCTGCCTGCAATGCGGGAGACACATAGGAGATGTGGGTTCGATCCCTGGGTCAGATGAGATCGGGTACGTTCAGGGTGGCATGGCTGAAGATCTCCTGAAAATGGCAACCTGCTCTAGTATTCTTGCCTGGAAAATTCCATGGACAGAGGATCCTGGTGAGCTACAGTTCATGGGGTCGCAAAGAGACAGACATGACTGAGCACACACACACACCATGGAACATCTGAGTGCCTGATAGCAATCCATGGGTGCAATAGTTGTGATCTCTGCTCTGCAGGGATTACATTTGGTCGATGATATTAACAGAGCACCTACTATGTACCCAGCACTGCATGGGGCACTAAGTCAAAGGCAACTAGAACACTGACAAGATTTCAGGCTAATGGGAAAGAAAGACTCCCAAACAGACAATTCCAACCTGCTGTTTTAAGTCATGAGACAATAGCGCAGAATGAAACTGGAGAACTTCCCTAACCTAAGGCTTCCCAGGAAGGTTTCCTGAGCCAGGTGACAGCTGGGCTAGGCGCTGAGGATGAATTAGCATGACCCAGGTGAAGAAGGATGGGAAGGGCCCTCTAAGCAGAGGATATAGGGAAGGACAGGATAATAGAATAAAGCTCATGAAGTGGCATGAGGTGTTGAAAATCGACAAGCTACTCCATATCAGTATCAGAGCCTGAAGCTTTAGGCAGGAAGTGGTGAAACAAGGCTGGGAGGCTAAGCCAGGTCACGCTGGGCCTTCATTGAGTAGACCCGGAGCTGGGAATCTGCTGTGGGTGATGAGGGGCCATGGAAAGTCTCTAGCAGGGGAACCTTGGTGTTTTCATCTTAGGCAGGTTTTCCAGAGGCAGCGTAGAGGACGGGCAGGGACAGAGAAATGGAAGGGAAACAGCTACATAAGGAAGACAAGGACCTGAAGTCAAGAATGACAGCAGAGGCCCAGAGAGGGGAAATCTACTTAAGAAACATTCAGGACTTAACGTTAGTGGTATTTGGTCAATGAATGGAGGGTGGTACAGAAGAGGAGTGGATGAGACGAAGGCTGGAGCCCAGAATAACCCCCGTGCTCCTGGATTAGGTACAGTGAGCTGAGAAAGAGGGAGAAGAGATGAGAGTCACTTAACTTTGGCACATACTGAATTTGAGGCTCTCGCAGGCTTCCCTGATAGCCCAGTCAGTAAAAAATCTGCCTGCAATGCAGAAGACCCAGGTTTGATTCCTGGGTCAGAAAGATGCCCTGGCAAGCCATTCCAATATTCTTGCCTGGAAAATTTCATGGGCAGAGGAGCCTGGTGGGCTGCAGTCCATGGGGTTGCAAAGAGAAAGGCACAGCTTAGCGGCTAACACTTCCACTTTCTTTGAGACCTCGAGGTGGAGCTGCTCAATGGACAGTGGAAGCCTTGAGGCTGAAACTGGGACAGGTCGGGGCCGGAGATGTCAGTGTGAGAGTCAGAAGCAGGAAACAAAAGGGGTTTTAGGACAGCATGCGGCAGGATGGACATGGACTGAAGAACACGCCTGCTGTTTTAAGTCATGAGACAATAGCGCAGAATGAAACTGGAGAACTTCCCTAACCTAAGGCTTCCCAGGAAGGTTTCCTGAGCCAGGTGACAGCTGGGCTAGGCGCTGAGGATGAATTAGCATGACCCAGGTGAAGAAGGATGGGAAGGGCCCTCTAAGCAGAGGATATAGGGAAGGACAGGATAATAGAATAAAGCTCATGAAGTGGCATGAGGTGTTGAAAATCGACAAGCTACTCCATATCAGTATCAGAGCCTGAAGCTTTAGGCAGGAAGTGGTGAAACAAGGCTGGGAGGCTAAGCCAGGTCACGCTGGGCCTTCATTGAGTAGACCCGGAGCTGGGAATCTGCTGTGGGTGATGAGGGGCCATGGAAAGTCTCTAGCAGGGGAACCTTGGTGTTTTCATCTTAGGCAGGTTTTCCAGAGGCAGCGTAGAGGACGGGCAGGGACAGAGAAATGGAAGGGAAACAGCTACATAAGGAAGACAAGGACCTGAAGTCAAGAATGACAGCAGAGGCCCAGAGAGGGGAAATCTACTTAAGAAACATTCAGGACTTAACGTTAGTGGTATTTGGTCAATGAATGGAGGGTGGTACAGAAGAGGAGTGGATGAGACGAAGGCTGGAGCCCAGAATAACCCCCGTGCTCCTGGATTAGGTACAGTGAGCTGAGAAAGAGGGAGAAGAGATGAGAGTCACTTAACTTTGGCACATACTGAATTTGAGGCTCTCGCAGGCTTCCCTGATAGCCCAGTCAGTAAAAAATCTGCCTGCAATGCAGAAGACCCAGGTTTGATTCCTGGGTCAGAAAGATGCCCTGGCAAGCCATTCCAATATTCTTGCCTGGAAAATTTCATGGGCAGAGGAGCCTGGTGGGCTGCAGTCCATGGGGTTGCAAAGAGAAAGGCACAGCTTAGCGGCTAACACTTCCACTTTCTTTGAGACCTCGAGGTGGAGCTGCTCAATGGACAGTGGAAGCCTTGAGGCTGAAACTGGGACAGGTCGGGGCCGGAGATGTCAGTGTGAGAGTCAGAAGCAGGAAACAAGAAATAGTTGTCTGGGGTATCTTCTAAGGACAGCATGCAGCAGGAAAGAACCAAGGACTGGACATGGGGAGCTGAAGAACACGCACATTTAAGGGCGGGCAGAGGAAGGTGAGCCAGAGAAAGAACTGGGAGCAATGGTGGGAGAGGCAGGAGAAAGACTGGGATTGAGGGGTCTCGTGGATAACAGGAGAGCAGTGGCACGGAGCCCCCAGGGCTGGTGGGGGGGAGGGGGAATCACACAGGTACCAGACAAGAATATGGCCTACACAGCATTTAAGCAGAACTCATGTAGTTTTGCCCAGAAAATGAGGAGGACACGCTACCAAGTAGCTCCTGAGTCTAAATGAGGCCAGGGAGAGGCTAGGATCCTTTGAGTCTAGAATTGTTACCCTTCTCTCCGTCTTCCCTTCCCTCCTCTTTCCCTCTTCCTCCCTCCCCCGTCCCTTCTTCCCCTCCTTCCTTCCTCCTCCCTGGATGCTTCATCTGTCCCATTCTGGCTCTTCTATTTGAAGAGAGATCTTTGGAGCATTTAAGGGTGAAGGAAATCACCAGCCACAATGAGATTGGTAAATGCATGCCAAAGGAAGGAGCAGAAGCCTTTCTACTGGAAGGGGGGGGAGGAAACAGAGACGGAGGGAGGCTACAGTCAGGAAGGCTCGGGAAACTCTGTTCCAGAATTTTGGCTCCCCATTGCCCCCAAGTTCCCAAGCTAGTGGCTGGCTCAGACATACTAGACTTTGCTGGGCAGACACTATGGTGCTTGGGAACAAAAGTTTGTCTAGGGAGAAAATCTTACCAAGGTCTGGACTGGGGAGGATCTCAGCAAAGGCCATGTTGACACTTAAAACCCCATTAAGATATGAAAAGACAGGCCCAAGTTTCAGACCTTTTGAGTCTATAAAACCTGAGACTTCGCAGCCTGAGAACCCATCCTCATGACAGAACAGAGAGCTGGAAAAGAGACAAATTGCGCATTGGAAGAGACTTAAGCAGGGGGCACCTGTGTTCTGCCCACACCAGGTGGAGGTTATCTCCTAACTGAGTGGCTCCAGCCCTGTCTCCGCCTGCTACAAGGCTACTCTTTCAGCATTCAGCTCAAATGCCACTTTCACTGTGAAGTCTTCCCGGACCTTTCCAGTTGCAGTTAATTGCTCCTTTTACATCTGTGATCAGCCATGTTGATGCATCTCTGTTCCTGTGCCCGTTTGTTTCTCTCAGTGGGATTGCTTCCTCGGGGGCCTGGCCTTTGTCATGTCACTTGTTGTAGGGAGGCAGTGGAGCTCCACAGCTACCCCTCGAGGCTCTGGAATCACACTGTCTGGGTTCAAATCCTTGTGCCACCTTGAACTCTGTGGGCCTCAATTCTCCTGCCTCTGAAATGGGCTGATAATGGAATCTAACTCCTAGCGCCGTGTGAATGACATGTGAAAATTCTGTGCCTGGCATATCCTAAGAGCTATTGCTGGAGTCTTTATCTTCAAATCCCTCTATACTGCCTGATACATGGCTGTGACATATGCATTCTAGTATATACTCTGGATAAGTTGCTACTGAGGTCTCTTAATGACAGGTTACTCTACCAACACTCTGGGGAATATTCAGTTTCCCAGCTTCTTGTTTTGGAAAGAAAAGCCCACTCCACCTTCTCCTGTCTGTGAGTCTGAAACAATTCTCCAAACCTGAAGATGACTAGCGCTTAGAACAACTGTCTGGTTTGGCCAGTATCAAGCATTAAGGTGGGTAAGACGCGTCTGGGAGGTCCCTGTGTATACAAGCTCAGCGTCTAAAGCTGCCACGAGGCACTGCTGAAGTCAAAGGCCACAGCCTCCAGAGGCCACTGGATCCAGAGCTATGACCAAGCACAGGCACATTAACTAAGCCACCCCACACTCCTAATCATCTCCATTTCAAAGACGCAAAGATGCAACTGTTGAGGCAAGATGACTGTTCAGTGTCCCCTTGGTCTGCCAATGGCAGGAACCAACAAGTCCCTACCTAGACCTCTGTGCTGACTTTGATTAGAAGATTATCTTTCTAATCAGTTCTGCCTCATCTCCTGCCACTGAAAGCAGAACTCTGCTCATCACCGGCAAAACTCCTCAGAGACCAGGGACTGCCGGCACTACAGTTCTCTGCCAGTCAAGGAGGACGCTGGCCCCAGAAGAGGCTGGAGCCCGTGGCTTACCACCCCTGGGTCTGTATCGTTTCAGGGGGCTGCTTTCGATGACTGAGGTCAGGAGCAAGAAGTGACTGAAACTCAGTGAAAATTACATCCTTTCAGCGCCTGAAATTTCAGAAAATCAGTGCACCCCCTCCATTTTATTGATGGCTAATAAACTGTGCAACTTGCCTGAAGGTTGAGCAGTTAAAAATGGGTAGAACAATGCTCCTTCAACATTGCCCTGTGACCCTAACTAAAAACTGTTAGACGCCAGCCAACCACAGTCTACCCCAAACATCAAAGGTCCCTAACTCTAAGACACCAAAGCCTCACCCCAGCTTCACCTTCGCCCTATGAAGAAATGGAAATAATACTGGTGCTAGAATCAGTCTTACCTGTGTTCATATTCCAGTATTCCTAGCTGAGTGACCCCAAGTAAGTCACTTAACCATTTTGTGTCTTCATTTCCTTAGTAAATTGTGAAGATGAAATGAGTTGATACATGAAGAGTTCAGAGCGGCACCTTGCACAGAGTCAGATGCCCTTATTCGATGATTCCTTCTTAGTGTTTTTACAGAATAATGAAGTGACTCAGACAAGCAGAGAAATAACCAGTCTCAACATAGTAGCTCAGCCTAAGGGTCCTCTGTGTCCAAATTCTTCTGGGATTTCAGTGGACTTGAGATAACCTTCTTCTCTAGTCCCTGTTCTGTGAGACTCGGGAAAGTGCTTGGCTGCCTGAGCTGGGCCTCTCGCTCCACGGTCAGTGCGGTTTTCTGACGGGCGGCAGCCACACCTGGGCCTCCTCTAGATGCCAAGTCTCCCTCCCTTCCCACCCTCACCCCCAGACCTACCGAATCTCAAACTAGGGGTGGGACCCAGTAATCTGTGTGTTAACAAGCTGTCCAGGTGACACAGTGCTAGCCTGGTCTCTGGGCTTCATGACTCCTCAGGAAGTGCACAAGAATTTAACCCCAAAAGAGATAAATTTAACTCGTGATCATTGATCATCTGAATTTTTCCTGAAAAAGTGTTTTAAAGAGGGGCAAGCGGGTCTTGATGAAAACAAAGAGGGAAAAAAAACATGGATGTTTCTGCAGATAAGAAAGCCAAATTATATTCCCCTTTATGTTAGCTCTCCACAGGCCTTGCCCTCTGCCTGCAGTGTTTAGGATTTACTATCACGTCTCTCCCAAATGTATTCCCACCCCTTTCGGAACAGCAGTAATGGGAGAAAGGGTTGGCAGTTTCCTCTCTTTCTTTCTCTGCAGATTTAGAATGAGAAATTTCATAGAATAAAAAGCATGAAAGATTTGAGAAACAGCATCCATAAAGTGCCAGGGTATTGAATTGTCTCTTTTTGCTTCCTGTCTTGGTTCTTCATTGCATTCTCCTCTCTCCTCATCCCCCTAAAGGCCATTTCACACCTCTCTTCACCCTTCAGGCTTCCTGTGAGCCTCCTCCACTCCATCCTCTCTCCCCAGTCTCAGAGGCTTATCTTGCTTTATTCTTCCAGGAGAAAATAGGAACCATCAGACCTCTGAGCCCTTCCTCTTTTCTCTTCCACAGCTGCCTGCCCGCTCATGGCGCCCTTTTTCTCTGCCTCCCCTCCTGGTGCCAGAGGACAAGCCCAGCTCCAGAGCAAAGGGCAAGCCCTCTGCTGCCTGCATCCGTCTTCTCTCCTCCCCTCTCCTCCAGCCAGTGTCCTCGCCTCCCCCCCGCTCCTCCACCACCTGTGTCAGCACGCCACCTGAACATCAGCTCCAGCTTCAAATAAAAGCCCTGAGAGTCAGCCCTATGACCTGTCCAGCTCCCACCCCTCTCTTCTCCCTGTTCTGTGAGACTCGGGAAAGTGCTTGGCTGCCTGAGCTGGGCCTCTCGCCCACGGTCAGTGCGGTTTTCTGACGGGCGGCAGCCACACCTGGGCCTCCTCTAGATGCCAAGTCTCCTCCTTCCCACCCTCACCCCCAGACCTACCGAATCTCAAACTAGGGGTGGGACCCAGTAATCTGTGTGTTAACAAGCTGTCCAGGTGACACAGTGCTAGCCTGGTCTCTGGGCTTCATGACTCCTCAGGAAGTGCACAAGAATTTAACCCCAAAAGAGATAAATTTAACTCGTGATCATTGATCATCTGAATTTTTCCTGAAAAAGTGTTTTAAAGAGGGGCAAGCGGGTCTTGATGAAAACAAAGAGGGAAAAAAAACATGGATGTTTCTGCAGATAAGAAAGCCAAATTATATTCCCCTTTATGTTAGCTCTCCACAGGCCTTGCCCTCTGCCTGCAGTGTTTAGGATTTACTATCACGTCTCTCCCAAATGTATTCCCACCCCTTTCGGAACAGCAGTAATGGGAGAAAGGGTTGGCAGTTTCCTCTCTTTCTTTCTCTGCAGATTTAGAATGAGAAATTTCATAGAATAAAAAGCATGAAAGATTTGAGAAACAGCATCCATAAAGTGCCAGGGTATTGAATTGTCTCTTTTTGCTTCCTGTCTTGGTTCTTCATTGCATTCTCCTCTCTCCTCATCCCCCTAAAGGCCATTTCACACCTCTCTTCACCCTTCAGGCTTCCTGTGAGCCTCCTCCACTCCATCCTCTCTCCCCAGTCTCAGAGGCTTATCTTGCTTTATTCTTCCAGGAGAAAATAGGAACCATCAGACCTCTGAGCCCTTCCTCTTTTCTCTTCCACAGCTGCCTGCCCGCTCATGGCGCCCTTTTTCTCTGCCTCCCCTCCTGGTGCCAGAGGACAAGCCCAGCTCCAGAGCAAAGGGCAAGCCCTCTGCTGCCTGCATCCGTCTTCTCTCCTCCCCTCTCCTCCAGCCAGTGTCCTCACCTCCCCCCCGCTCCTCCACCACCTGTGTCAGCACGCCACCTGAACATCAGTGTCTCCAGCTTCAAATAAAAGCCCTGAGAGTCAGCCCTATGACCTGTCCAGCTCCCACCCCCTCTCTTTCCTCTTTACAGCCGACTTATTGAAAGCTGCCCAAGCTAGCTATCTTATGTTGAAGAGGGAGTATGAGGGGGTGGCTCCCGGCGCAGACTGGACCCTGGACAGGGAGGCGGGGTGCAGTGCCAGCTCCGCCACTTTTCAGCTGAGTGGCCTTGGGCAGTTATGTGTCCTCTCAGGGTGTGGGCTCCTCACATGTAAAACGGGCGTGACATTAGACCCTACGTCGTACGATTGGGAGGGATCTGTGAGTTAACGCCTACAGAGCACTTGGCAGGCGCTCCGTGTCAACCGTGTGTCCTATCGCTATTCTCTCCTCAGTTACTCCAGTGGCATTCTGTCCCCCCTGCCCCAAGATACTGCTACTGTCAGTGTCTCCGGTGACCTCTGTGTTGCCAAATCCAACGTCAGCTTCTCTGATCTGATCTTACTTGTCTTCACATCAGTATTCAACCCAAAACATCCCACGACCTACTTCTTGAAATACTTCATCCCTCCCCTCCACCCTGTGACACTGGTCCTGTCTCTCAGGGCTACCCCCTGCTTCTCTATGCCTGGCCAGGTGATAACCACCCCCTCTGCTGCCCGCACATTTCAAGACTACCAGGCTCTGCCCTCCAGGGAACCAGCCTCTGGTGAGAGGAGGTAGCTTTACTCTCACTTTCTGCATTTGATGATTGATTCTACCCCTTCCCCCCAAAAGCCTCAGGGTCCAGGAACAGAATATAAAAGTATAAGGTCAGGGGCTTCCCTGGTGGTCCAGTGGGTGGGGACACCACCTTGCAGTGCAAGAGGCGCTAGTTTGATCCCTGGCCTGGGAAGGTCCCACGTGCCATGGAGCAGCTGGACAGATGTGTCCAATTACCGAGCCAGCGCTCTGGAGCGCATGCGCCCAGAGCTGGTGCTCTGCAGTGAGAGAGGCCACTGTAAAGAACAAAGATGGATGAAAATGGATGGATGAAAGACCAATAGAAGTGGCCAAAAAAAAAAAAGTATAAAGTCAATTGCCCTTTAAAGTTTCAGGGTCAGAATGAAGTCCTATGAGGTGGGGTGGAAGGGTGTAAGTTGTGTCCTGGCAGGAGTCCTGTGGGAGGGAGCTTCTTCCAGACCCCAGAGGAAGCCTTGACGCCTGGGGCTAGGTTTCCAGACAGGTCCTGGTGGGAAGCCCCACAGTAGGGTAGATGAGGAAGACTCATCTTCCTTGACTCCCGTCAAGAAGCTGACCCGTCCAGGGAAACAGCTTCCTATCCTCTTCCTCTGTCTCCACTTTTTTTGGATGAGGAGCCAAGTCTTGCAGATTCTCTTCACAGCTAAGACAGAAGTCGGTTGATGGGAAAGTCATGGTGCTATTCTTGTGGACTTAGGGCAGGGGGTCTTTGTCCAGAGACCTTAGTACAGGGTCGTGGCAATTCAGCAAGAGCCGTCCAAGCCTGAATCCCCTGCTGCTGTTGCCTTTGCCCTCTGTGAACACTTCCCTGTGGAGGGGTTCTACCTCCTGGCACTTACTCACAGCAGCTCCTCCAGGAGGGCATGCAAGGGTGCTGTGGCAGGCTTGCAGATGGCCACTTGCCCAGAGCGTAGGAATGAGGCTGACTTGGGAGTGGGATGGGGAGAGAAGGCAGGATTCCAAAATGGTCCTTACTTAGAAGGGTTCCCCACCAAGCCCTGGGGATGTCCTGGGAGTCTCTCCTGCAAGCCAGGCACTGACCAAGGAATTTCTTGGCAGCAGCTGTGTGGCATGCTAAGTCACTTGGTCATGTCCAATTCTTTGCGACCCTATGGGTTGTATATAGCCTGCCAGGCTCCTGTGCCCATAGAATTTTTCAGGTTGCCATTTCCTCTCCAGAGGATCTTCCCAACCCACGGATCAAACCTGCATTTCCTGCATCTCGGGTGGATTCTTTACCACTGAGCCACTGGGGAAGCCCTCAGCAACAACCTCACCATCTACCAACAAGCAGCTAAGGGGCTCTTAGGGCAGCATCCTAAGCAAGACTAGGAAGACATTGTCCCATGGACGCAGCTTTATACATGAGAGCTAGATTCCCCGTTAGCCCACAGAATCCACGTGCTCCAAGCTGGAGCTGTAATTGTGTGCTTAAGTAGGAATGTTTTCTGCAATTTTCTTTTCTCATTATAAATGTAGCGCATTTTTGAAACACGGGGATTCAATACGGCTTTGAGGCCCTGCTAAGAACGTTAATCATCATTTATAAAGAGTGTTGTTAATAGGATCCTGTCAAAAACAATTTAAAAGCAGATGTTAGAAAGTCATCATTGGGTATTGAAATGCCTGTGGACTTGGGGATCTGGGTGGTTGGGCTGGGTCTTCCGACTGGATGTGGAGGCAGACAGGCTGTTAAAGGTAAGTGGCGGAGCCAGCCACACATTATTTACTAAAGTTGCAGCTGGAAGGTCATCTTCTTGATACCACCTTCCCATTTGTAAAGAATGGGGAGAGGGTGTGTTGGGACTTTCTCAGAGGACATTCTGGTGTAGACTCAAAGCCTAAGGAGTAACTGGTATAATTTTTGTTTGGTTGGTTTGTTTGTTGCTATTGCTGTTGTGTTTGTTTGTTTGTTTTTACTGTGAAACAGTATAATACCATTTAAGGAAATTTTGAAAGAAAAGGAAACAAAACAGAATCCATAATTCTATTACTGTAAATGACTATATTTTCTTTTTTGTTTGTTTTTGTCCTTTGTAAGTCCCACAGTAAATCATTTTTACATAGTAAGTGTACTTTTGGGAGGGAGAAGGCAGGATTAAAGGTCCTTACTTAGAAGGGTTCCCCACCAAGCCCTGGGGATGTCCTGGGAGTCTCTCCTGCAAGCCAGGCACTGACCAAGGAATTTCTTGGCAGCAGCTGTGTGGCATGCTAAGTCACTTGGTCATGTCCAATTCTTTGCGACCCTATGGGTTGTATATAGCCTGCCAGGCTCCTGTGCCCATAGAATTTTTCAGGTTGCCATTTCCTCCCCAGAGGATCTTCCCAACCCACGGATCAAACCTGCATTTCCTGCATCTCGGGTGGATTCTTTACCACTGAGCCACTGGGGAAGCCCTCAGCAACAACCTCACCATCTACCAACAAGCAGCTAAGGGGCTCTTAGGGCAGCATCCTAAGCAAGACTAGGAAGACATTGTCCCATGGACGCAGCTTTATACATGAGAGCTAGATTCCCCGTTAGCCCACAGAATCCACGTGCTCCAAGCTGGAGCTGTAATTGTGTGCTTAAGTAGGAATGTTTTCTGCAATTTTCTTTTCTCATTATAAATGTAGCGCATTTTTGAAACACGGGGATTCAATACGGCTTTGAGGCCCTGCTAAGAACGTTAATCATCATTTATAAAGAGTGTTGTTAATAGGATCCTGTCAAAAACAATTTAAAAGCAGATGTTAGAAAGTCATCATTGGGTATTGAAATGCCTGTGGACTTGGGGATCTGGGTGGTTGGGCTGGGTCTTCCGACTGGATGTGGAGGCAGACAGGCTGTTAAAGGTAAGTGGCGGAGCCAGCCACACATTATTTACTAAAGTTGCAGCTGGAAGGTCATCTTCTTGATACCACCTTCCCATTTGTAAAGAATGGGGAGAGGGTGTGTTGGGACTTTCTCAGAGGACATTCTGGTGTAGACTCAAAGCCTAAGGAGTAACTGGTATAATTTTTGTTTGGTTGGTTTGTTTGTTGCTATTGCTGTTGTGTTTGTTTGTTTGTTTTTACTGTGAAACAGTATAATACCATTTAAGGAAATTTTGAAAGAAAAGGAAACAAAACAGAATCCATAATTCTATTACTGTAAATGACTATATTTTCTTTTTTGTTTGTTTTTGTCCTTTGTAAGTCCCACAGTAAATCATTTTTACATAGTAAGTGTACTCTCTCATATTCTGATTCTTTTAGTGAGCCTTTGTGAATTAAAGCTAAATAAAGCACTTTTACAGATAAAAAAATATCCTTATACTTTAATACAGCAGCAGTGTTAACGCTAACCAGTAATGCGCATTTTTGCATGTTTACTGGGTTGGGAAGTGTCATACTGGGCCACCTTCCCGGAAAGTCAACCCCAAGGCCTCGTGAGATTCCCCCACCTGCCTGCTCCCCATTCTGCCCAATCCATTACCCTATTACATGTGAGCATCTTGGGATCCAAGCAACGCACACCATTCAAACACCTAACACTCTTTATATTTAAGTACTTCAAACAGTGATCCCAAAGTGAGTTCTGAGGACAACAGTTCTGAGGATATTGCAGAATTTTCCCCATAAGAGTTCTGTAGCCAAGCAAGATTAGAAGTGCTGAATACTATTAGGTTGGACTACGTGAAATTGCCAGTGTTCAGTTGTTCTTGACCTCCAAAAGAAGGATTTCAAATGCTTCAACCTAATACATACAACATGCATACTCCTCTGGGACATTCACTATGCATATTAGCACATTAAGAGCTTTTGAGGGACTTCCCTGGTGGTCCACACAACACAGAGTACTAACCACTATACAGTCACGGCCCTGGTGGTCAAGTGGTTTGGCTTTTGGTCTTCCACTGTAGGGGACCCATATTTCTGCCATGTGGCCAAAAAATACAAAACACAAACAGTAACCACCCCCCCAAACGAACTTTTGAAAAGTCCTATCAAGAAATCTATTTGATTGTGATTGACTTAATGTAATCCTTTTAAAAATAATGCTTATACACCAGGACACATTTTGGGAAGCTAGGGCCTGGGGTAATAACAAAAGAACAGAAGTTATGTGTAGAAAAAAGGTGCATAAATGTAAAAGCCAAGGGCAGAATGGAGGGCTGAGCAAATGTTCAGGAGGGAAAGGGCAGGGGGGCGTTTTCCTTCCCTCAACTGCCCACCCGTCTTTGAGATCCAAAGTCATTACATTTTCAGGCCTCCTTCTGCAGTGATGCTTCCTGACTGGTCTCCACTTTCTTCTCCCTCATAAACATGTAGGGAGGATTCACAAAGTGACAGCAACGGCTCACCCCATGGTCCTCAAATGACAGATACTAAATAAACACGGGTATTATTTTGACTGCTCTCTCATTATAATAATTAGTTCATCCTTTTAGGATGTCATTATCTTCCCAGTTCATAAGTGTTCACCTAATTTGCTTACAACTAGGAGGTGCCTTCAGCTCATCTGCCTGCAGGGAGGAGGCTCTGCCCTGGCGGTGGCCCCGGGGGAGGGCCTCACCCGTGCTCTGCAAAGAACGCGGGCACCTGGCCAGCCTGGACGATGCTGTTCTCCAGGAGCCAGAGCCAAATGTCCAAGGCAGAGGCTGAAACTGTCAGATGGGGTAGATTCAAGTAGCAGACAATGGCTTGGCCAGGACTAAATCTTCAGTGTCTCTAATTCCTACCCACTCTCTACCGTCCCACTGAACGGAATTCTTCCCAGGAGAACGCCTTTAACAGAGTTGCCCATCATTCACACTATACCAGTGAACATCAGTGTGGCTGACTCTCTGGGGAGCGACTAGGCATTTTCACATCCCTTGGCTCCTCTGGGCATCGAGCAGAATCTTTGGTGTGGGTAGGAATTATCTGATACTCTAGGGAAGTAGAAGGTGAGAGTTGAAAGGTAGGGTGTCGCCTCCCTGTGAGGGCACACAGTTTATTTAAAGTTCTTAATTGTAGCATGGTGGGATTTATTTTTTTAGCACTTATTTGACTTATTATTTGGCTGTGTTGTGTCTTAGTTGCAGCACATGGAACTGTCTATCTTTGCTCTGGCATGCAGGATCTTTAAGTTGTGATGTGTGGGATCTAGTTCGCTGACCAGGGATTGAACATTGGGAGCTAGGAGCCACTGGGTCACCAGGGAATTCTCTGTGGTGGGATTTAAATGACATTAAACGGGACCCTGACAGCTTTGTACCCTGCAGTGGAAGACACTACCCACAGCGAACATGCTTACAGGAGGGAAAGGGCAGGGCGTTTTCCTTCCCTCAACTGCCCACCCGTCTTTGAGATCCAAAGTCATTACATTTTCAGGCCTCCTTCTGCAGTGATGCTTCCTGACTGGTCTCCACTTTCTTCTCCCTCATAAACATGTAGGGAGGATTCACAAAGTGACAGCAACGGCTCACCCCATGGTCCTCAAATGACAGATACTAAATAAACACGGGTATTATTTTGACTGCTCTCTCATTATAATAATTAGTTCATCCTTTTAGGATGTCATTATCTTCCCAGTTCATAAGTGTTCACCTAATTTGCTTACAACTAGGAGGTGCCTTCAGCTCATCTGCCTGCAGGGAGGAGGCTCTGCCCTGGCGGTGGCCCCGGGGGAGGGCCTCACCCATGCTCTGCAAAGAACGCGGGCACCTGGCCAGCCTGGACGATGCTGTTCTCCAGGAGCCAGAGCCAAATGTCCAAGGCAGAGGCTGAAACTGTCAGATGGGGTAGATTCAAGTAGCAGACAATGGCTTGGCCAGGACTAAATCTTCAGTGTCTCTAATTCCTACCCACTCTCTACCGTCCCACTGAACGGAATTCTTCCCAGGAGAACGCCTTTAACAGAGTTGCCCATCATTCACACTATACCAGTGAACATCAGTGTGGCTGACTCTCTGGGGAGCGACTAGGCATTTTCACATCCCTTGGCTCCTCTGGGCATCGAGCAGAATCTTTGGTGTGGGTAGGAATTATCTGATACTCTAGGGAAGTAGAAGGTGAGAGTTGAAAGGTAGGGTGTCGCCTCCCTGTGAGGGCACACAGTTTATTTAAAGTTCTTAATTGTAGCATGGTGGGATTTATTTTTTTAGCACTTATTTGACTTATTATTTGGCTGTGTTGTGTCTTAGTTGCAGCACATGGAACTGTCTATCTTTGCTCTGGCATGCAGGATCTTTAAGTTGTGATGTGTGGGATCTAGTTCGCTGACCAGGGATTGAACATTGGGAGCTAGGAGCCACTGGGTCACCAGGGAATTCTCTGTGGTGGGATTTAAATGACATTAAACGGGACCCTGACAGCTTTGTACCCTGCAGTGGAAGACACTACCCACAGCGAACATGCTTACAGAAGAAATTACTGACCTCTCAGGAGCATGGCTACAAATATGCAATTCCCAAGAAAGGGAAGGACAAGGCTATTAGATTTCTCATGATGTGAGTGAAAACAAAGCCTTTGACTTCAGCTCACGGCAAGAGCAAACGCAGATAACGCTTTGAACAGGCCACATCATCTCACAGGGCCTCACGTCTCGTTTGTCATCTATCTGCCAAAGTCAATCTTTGCACTGTCTGCTGCGAGAGCCCTGAGAACAGAGGCGAATGGAATGCGGCTATTTCTCTTGGGCTGTACGGTAGACATGAAAGGACGGATTTAGAACCAGGGGAGCCTGACTTGACTTTCCTTTCCAAATGTATCCTGTGTGGTCCTATCTCAGTTATTTAATTTTTCTTAAGGACAATAAACAGGCCTCTCAGAAGTGACCTGAGGATCAAAGGTGGTGAGGTACAACACATAGCTCCCCTGCATTACCTGACATGCCTACATCTTTCATTGAGAAACTGCCTTGCTCACTGGAGGAATGTAACCATTAAAAAAAAAGAAAAGAAAAGAACCATACACCCTGCCTGATATTTTGGATCTCTTAGCCAACAAGTATGTCAATTGTGGGATTGGCCTTCTTGTGGAATCACCTCAGAGGCCCACAGCCTCACAATTCAGGCCTCCAAGGTTGTGTTCCTCCAATTTGCCTGAAAGTTTTACATACATTATTAATATAACAACGGTTTTAACTGATCATCTACTTTGTACATGGCACCATAGATCCTATTGTTACAGTCATGTACAAAGTATAGGACTTATCATCAGTTGGAGGACAGACTAGGAGGAGGGACAGGTGGATAAACGCAGCTGTGACTCTGTATGCTCAGTGCCACCACTGGCCCACTGCAGAATGCTTGGGAATCCACTTCTAATCTGGTCATGGTGGGGGGGACCGTAGTGGGTGGTTTTCCAGAGATTTTCTGGAAGAGGTGCTTTGTTTTTGTTTTTGTTTTTAAACATTTATTTATTTATTTATTTATTTATTTTGGGGGTAGGGCGGGCCACTTCTATTGGTCTTTCATATCTCTATTTGCATCCGTCTTTGTTCTTTGGCCCATGTGGGCCTCCCATCGCGGTGGCGTCTGTTGTCGCAGAGCGCCGGCTCTGGGCGCATGCGCTCCAGAGCTCCGGCTCGGTAACTGGACACATCCGTCTAGCCGCTCCATGGCACGTGGGATCTTCCCAGGCCAGGGATCGAACCAGTGCCCCTTGCACTGCAAGGCGGTGTCCCTACCCACTGGACCACCAGGGAAGCCCTGGAAGAGGTGTTTTTTAATCTGAGTGGAAGTTAGCCAGGCAAGAGAAGTGGGGAGAACGTCCAGGCAAAAGCAAGATTCATGAGGTGGAGTGGGGAAGGGAAGAGGCAGAGGAAGGCAGAGTGGTACCGGGAGAGATGAGCAAGGGCAGGATTTAACCTTCTCAACAACTGAATAAGGTGGGTCCTAGCTTCCCACCTTGTAGCTGAGTAAATCAAGGCTGACAGTAAAGCGAGAAAGTGGTGGGGATGTTTGAGAGAATGATTAGAAGATGGGCAAAACCAGAAGATGAAATCAAAATCATTTTTGAGGATGATTTTCAAATGGCAAGGAGAGAGGGTGAGGTCAGGAAAACACTGGCTTATGGCCTGGCTCTGCTGGGCCTGTGGTGCCCCTTCCTGATGCTTTTCTTCCAGGGATCACCACTTTCACTGCTTATCCATGATAAGCCAAGAGAATTAAATATGCAGTCTAGATCCATCTACCTCCGAAGTCAATGCCCTTTTCTAGTCTAGAAAACAATTATTTTCTGTTTGATACTAAGGTCAAGTGTGTGAATCAGCTGGAACCGTCAGGATAGGCAAGCAGGTGCAGATCTCCTTAGGTCCAAGGTCATGGTTGCTGCACTTTATCAAGGAGCCCATCTTCCCAGGAATCTCAATGACAAATCCCCAAATGCCAGGCTCCACTGCCTCTCTTAGAAAGCCTTTTGAGGTAAAGCTCTGAAGCGTTAGCAGAGGGGAATACTGGTATGAGAAAGAAGTGTTTTGCTATTACAAAGCTACCAAGATCTTGGCCCTTTTGAAACACCAGAGGACTTTCCCCTTAAAAAGGTCTCCCACAGGACTTCCCTGGTGGTCCAATGGGTAAGGACACTGCCTTGCAGTGCAAGGGGCACCCGTTTGGGCCCTGGCCCGGGAGGATCCCACATGCCTCGGAGTGGCTGGACCAATGTGTCCAACTACCGAGCTGGAGCTCTGGCGCATGTGCCCAGAGCCAGAGCTCTATAACGAGAGGCCACTGCAATGGGAGGCTGACACAGGCCAAAGACTGGACAATTTGGCCCCTACTGGACCACCAGGGAAGCCCTGGAAGAGGTGTTTTTTAATCTGAGTGGAAGTTAGCCAGGCAAGAGAAGTGGGGAGAACGTCCAGGCAAAAGCAAGATTCATGAGGTGGAGTGGGGAAGGGAAGAGGCAGAGGAAGGCAGAGTGGTACCGGGAGAGATGAGCAAGGGCAGGATTTAACCTTCTCAACAACTGAATAAGGTGGGTCCTAGCTTCCCACCTTGTAGCTGAGTAAATCAAGGCTGACAGTAAAGCGAGAAAGTGGTGGGGATGTTTGAGAGAATGATTAGAAGATGGGCAAAACCAGAAGATGAAATCAAAATCATTTTTGAGGATGATTTTCAAATGGCAAGGAGAGAGGGTGAGGTCAGGAAAACACTGGCTTATGGCCTGGCTCTGCTGGGCCTGTGGTGCCCCTTCCTGATGCTTTTCTTCCAGGGATCACCACTTTCACTGCTTATCCATGATAAGCCAAGAGAATTAAATATGCAGTCTAGATCCATCTACCTCCGAAGTCAATGCCCTTTTCTAGTCTAGAAAACAATTATTTTCTGTTTGATACTAAGGTCAAGTGTGTGAATCAGCTGGAACCGTCAGGATAGGCAAGCAGGTGCAGATCTCCTTAGGTCCAAGGTCATGGTTGCTGCACTTTATCAAGGAGCCCATCTTCCCAGGAATCTCAATGACAAATCCCCAAATGCCAGGCTCCACTGCCTCTCTTAGAAAGCCTTTTGAGGTAAAGCTCTGAAGCGTTAGCAGAGGGGAATACTGGTATGAGAAAGAAGTGTTTTGCTATTACAAAGCTACCAAGATCTTGGCCCTTTTGAAACACCAGAGGACTTTCCCCTTAAAAAGGTCTCCCACAGGACTTCCCTGGTGGTCCAATGGGTAAGGACACTGCCTTGCAGTGCAAGGGGCACCAGTTTGGGCCCTGGCCTGGGAGGATCCCACATGCCTCGGAGTGGCTGGACCAATGTGTCCAACTACCGAGCTGGAGCTCTGGAGCGCATGTGCCCAGAGCCAGAGCTCTATAACGAGAGAGGCCACTGCAATGGGAGGCTGACACAGGCCAAAGAACAAAAACGGATGAAGATAAATAAATGAAAGACCAATAGAAGTGGCAAAAAAAGAGGTGTCTGGGCTTCCCCGGTGGCCCAGTGGTAAAGAATCCACCTGCCAATGCAGGAGACACAGGTTTGATTCCTGGTCTGGGAATATCCCACATACCACAGAGCAACTAAGCCAGTGCACCACAACTACTGACTGAGCCTGGGCTCTAGAGCCCAGGAACTGAAACTACTGAAGGCTATAAGCCCTAGAGCTTGGCTCCAAAACAAGAGAAGTCACTGCAATGAGAAGCCCACCCCCTCAACATAGTGCAGCCCTAACACAACTAGAGAAAAGCCTGTGCAGCAACAAAGACTCAGCACAGCCCAAAATGAATAAATAACATAATTTTAAAAATTGGTCTCTTAAAACTTCTATGTTTAAACTGTCAGAGAAGACTAAAACCTTGAAAGCTTTTGAATGTGACGGAAACTTTGAATAAAGATAAATCTGGCTTTTTTTTCCTATTCGAGGTTGACATTTCTCATAGGCAAAGTTCTAGATCAATGAAATGCTCACCTTTTATAGATTCAGCATATAAGCAATTATATTTTCACGAAGACTGACCCCAGCATACTCCATGTATTCTAATCAATGTGTTATCTGAATGTGAATACTAACTACCCGAGGCAGAAAAGGTGGGGCCTCAGAATCTGTTCAATACTTGTAAAGGATTCTGCTAGCTTCCCAGTTTTCTACCCTTACAGCAAAATTGTAAAGAAGTGAGGCTGTCACAGGATGCTGGCTTTCATCAGCATTCCCAAAAGGTGTCCAACCATGAAGGAAGTGCTGCTTCTTGGGGCCCTAGTGCTGTTCACCTGGGCCCCCCAAACTGAGTCTGCTCTCCAGTCATAACCTCAGGCATCTTGTGTGAATCACCTACTGAGTTGTGAAGAATACATCTGCTAACTTAAAGGAAGAAAAACAAGCTATGGGTAACTTCCAGCACGCATTCACTGAGTCCTGGCTCTTCTCTTGGGAGTTCTATGGAAAATACAAACCACTGACCCAGGAGATTGTTATAAACTAACAACTTTGTAGGAGCATCTAATTGAAAGACGCCTGTTTACCCATCATCTTGAAGAGAGTTAGGTCAAACCTAGAGAAAATAGGGCAATCCTTCCTTTTTGTAAAATACGTTTTCCTTGTTTGCTTTACAAAAGTAATATGGCATTAGTGGGCAGAATTTGGAAAATACAGAAAAGCACAAAAGAAAAAATATCTAAATCTATATCATCCTGAACCTGGAGATAACCACTTTTAACATATCCTATCAGCCTTTTTTCCTCCATATTTAGATTTAATAAACAGTAGCAATATAGTACATATTATTTTAGAAACTACCTTTTACTTGACAATCTGGTGATTTCTTGTATAAATATTCTTTTATAATGTGATTCTTTACGACTACATAGCACTGCCTTTAGTAATGAACCTTATTTTTTAATTTACTCACTTAGTTCCCAATTCTTAGACATGTAAGGTGCTTCCAATTATTTGGTCACAACTATTACATTAATTTTAATCAACACTATAATTAATGTCCTTGGGAATGCATAAGGTTGTTTCTGTAGTATGAACTCCTATTCTCACTGAAGCCTTCTGGTACACTTGGCCAAATTGTCTTTCTATTCCCACCTTAAAATTTGCTCTAGCTCACACTCCTATCAGCCAACTAGACTTCCCAAAAGAATCATTTCTACATAAGCCTTTTTTTCCAGAAGGAGAACTAACCCTGCCGAACATTTTGAGAAAAAAAGTGACAAATTTGGTATCTAATGTTTCCACTTTTCCCCATTACTGAGTTTTTCTTTCTTATGTCCTAGTCTCCTCTTCCTTAATTTACCATCCAACCCTACTCCCACTGAAGTATCTAATACACTCATTTACACCCAAGTATCAACAACTAATGAGGTGAAACATTATATTATACATTTTAATTAGGAACAAAACTAAAGAAATATATCTCTTAGAAGGTTTCACTTCATTATCAAGCAAAAGATGAGTTACTGTGAAGTGGAGAAAGTCCCATAGGTAGTAAAACAGAGGCCAGGTGTTCACTTTTGTTTACTGAAGTATAGTTGATTTAGTGTGCATGTTTCTGGTATACAGCAAGATGATTCAGTCATCCATACAGTTCAGGGTCTTCTCTATTACAGGTGATCGTTGTACTCTTCTTCCTAAAGCTGCCCTATGGCAAGTCTCCCTCTTTTATGAAGAGGAAGATGAAGTTCACAGCCTCTTCTTTCTCCATCCAACTCCTCAGGAAAATCTTGGTGTTTTCTGTGAAGTCTTCTCACTCATGATTATGAATTCAGCAGAGTAAGCCATGGAGAGAGGTCTGGACGTGGTATGAAAGAAAGGGAAGAGGAGAGTGGATTTGCTGCTGAGAATAGATTTGAGGCTCTGAGGGAGAAGAGACTGGGGAGTGGGTTTCAGACAGAATTTGGTGAAATTTTTGAGAAGGGAAACGTTTGAGGAGCTAATAAGAATAGAAGTTGAGAAAGAGGACTTTTAAAGTTTTTTTCTGTGCATTATCCATATAATGCCTTTGGATGGTTTCCTACATATCCATTGGTTTTAGTTAAGCTTTTCTACTGGATTCATAATTCTTTGTAACATCATCAAAAACCAGACCACAGAGTGTTTGGCATTTACAGAGGTTACAAGAGGAGCGTGTCTCTGGAGCTTGACTATATTTACATATAATAAATAAGAGCTGGTTTCTAAATGTATATTTGTATTTGGAAGCTTATTTTAATTATTTCCATATAATCTTCTCCAAAGTGTAATTTAAGTAGACATATAACCCTGAAATAAAAGTATGAGCTGCCATTCATTTGGGCTGCCTCATGGACATGTTTTGATTCATAGAAGAGTATCTGCCAAAATCAGTCAGCTCCGTTTGGCATTTATCAACTGTCTCGGATGAGTCAGGCATTCTGTCTGACACTTAGGGGAATAAATGTGACTGATATATTGATCCAACATGACCAGTAGATTAAAATCAAGGCAGGATTTTATTTTTATCTCTCTCTGACCTTTCAGAGCACATTCAGTAGGGAAATACATGCTGAGACTTCTGAAGCCTCTGGTGAAAAGGTGTCCTCTTCTTTCATCTGGCTGATGTCCCCTCAGCCCTTTGTCCCCAAACAGGCCACTTCACACCGGACTCCCAGCGTTCAGGTCTCATCTCTCAGGTATTCCGATTGCAGGAGACTCCTCATGTCTCCAGGATATCTCACCTGTTGGACAAACTCACCTATTTCTTATCTTGTGAAAGAGTTGTTTTGTTGTTTAGTCGCGTCCAAACACTTTTGAGATGATGATTGCAGTCCACCAGGTTATTTTGTTCATGAAATTTTTCAAGCAAGAATACTGGAGTGGGTTGTCATTTCCTTTTCCAGGGGAGCTTCCCAACCCAGGGAATGAACTGCATTGCGGCAGATTCCTTACCACTGAGTCACCTGGGAAGCCCTGTGAAAGAGGAGTGACCTCCAAATGCATATTATCTCTCTCTCTCTTTCATTGACCTGTTCTATGCCATTTATGCTAATGCTAAGTTGCTTCAGTCATATCCAACTGTTTCATGATCCCATGGACTGTGGCCTTCCAGGCTCCTCTGTCCATGGGATTCTCCAGACAAGACTACTGGAATGGGTTGCCATGCCCTTCTCCAGGGGATCTTCCAGACCCAGGGATAAAACTCATGTCTCCTGCATTGACAGGCAGGTTCTTTACCACTAGCACCACCTGGGAAGCCCCTATGTTCTAGATCACATTAAATTTCTCAAGCATGATCGCCTATATTCCATGTTGTCCCCACCACATCCCAACTTTGCACTTTGTATCAGATGTTGTGGAGGGGGAAGAGTATGTGCTCACAGCAGAGAAAAATTTTTTTCTTCTAAGAAATACCATCACAAATCTTCTCTCTCTACTTTGATTCCTTTTTATAGCCCTTCATCTGATTGAGGTGACTAACAATCACGGAACTGGCTGTCAAAGATTCCCATTTTAAACTGCAGAGTGACGTGGAGTCTCACTTGGGTGTGCAGCACCTATTGTATCTTGAATCTCGGTTGAAACTTTAAATTTAACATCCTATTATTACTCAAAAACAAAAAGACTCAGTTCCTGTTCTTGAGAAATTGAGAAGAGATTAAAGAAGACACAAATGTATAAACAGATCATTTCAACACAATGACAAGAATCAGAGAAATGTACAGGGATAATGAGGGCAAGGAGACAGCTAGTTTCTGATGCACATGGCCACTTCTGGAGGAAGGCCATACACAAAAGAACAAGGAGTCTGTGTACCCTGCAACTGAGCTGATAGAATGAGGTATCTTCTTGGGAACTCCATGCTTCAGAAAAAATGTTATTGATTTGCCCCCCAGTTACTCAAGTGCCTGGAGGAATGATTAAATTATGGGTTTGGGGTAATACTATATAAGTGGTTAAAGTGGATAGAAAAAGGATCCTTTATTAAGGGTTTGAAAGGAAGCCTAGAAATCTTGGTAGACAAATGTGAAAATAGTCATGCTCTCTGTCTCTGCCTTAAGGTGTTGTAGAAACTCTTCCCAGGTGGCACTAGAGGTAAAGAATCTGCTTGCCCACGCAGGAGACATAAGGGACGTGAGTTTGATCCCTGGGTCTGGAAGATCCCCTGGAGGAGGGCATGGCAACCTACTTCAGTATTCTTGCCTGGAGAATTCCATGGATAGATGAGCTTGGTGGGCTACAGTTCATAGGGCTGCAGAGTCAGACATGACTGAACATGGTAGAAACAAGGCTGGTTCTGAAGCACGGAGCACTCAGATGTGCCCCACTCACCCCTGTGCTCTCAGCTCCATGACATCAGTGACTGCACAGAGCACATCTGGACAAGCACAGCCCCAGACTTTAGAAGCAGAGAGGGAGCATGAGGCGCCTGTCTGCCACACCTGCCTTCTCATTCTCTGCATTCTCCCTTCTATCCAATTCTTTCTTTTCCTTTGGAGTTCATTAAACATTCTCAGTCCCTAATTCCAACATAAAATATGGCATTATAAAATTTCTTGGAAAATAGCAGAAAAGTCTAGGAATGAACTTACTTCTCTAATGCTTTCTTTTTTCTTCCTTGTTGTCTTTTTTTGTTTTTTTTTTTCCTTTTCTGGTTTAATGATTTTCTTTTGTATTATAGCAAGCTTCAGTCATATTTTAGACTCCACATGTAAGTGATATCATGTGATATTGGTCTTCCTCTGACTTGACTTCACTCAGCATGATCATCTCTAGGTCCACTGCTGATGCTGCAAGTGCCATTTTTTCCATTCTTTTCTATGGCTGAGTAGTACTCCATTGTGTATATATATCACATCTTCTTTAGCCATTCATCTGCTGGAGGGTACATTTCTTCAGAAATATTTCCTTCAGCTTTTGTTAAGCATTGAAACTTTATCAACTTGGAACTCTTTAAATGTGATTCTTGGTTTAGGATTCTCTTCAAAACTACATGATGGCTGAATGGTATATACCCAATCTCAAGGAAGTTATTTTTTTTCTCTCTTCAATAGGAATGAAGACTAAATGAAGCTATTGTCCTTTGGGGGAGTATGGAATCCTATCTTACATGAGTCTCCAGTTGGAGCCCCTAGCTTGTGTGGTTCCTTAGCTTTGCCTCTGTGTTCTGCTTGACTCTTAAGATGGAGGTTTTGGGTCACTGGGAAGCATGGCCAGCCACTGTTCAGCACTCTCTTACCTCTCTGGATTCATTTTGTCTCCTTCATTTTCAGCCTCTGCACATTGCTCTTCCTTTTCTTGCTAGCAAAGCCAAGTACTCAAAAGTAATATGTGTGTGGTTTTGCTTTGTTTTGTTTTATTCAGCATTTTAAGCATTTATAAAATAAGGTTGTTATTTTTGAGATATTTATGTTCACTGTTGCTGGAAATTTAAATTTTCATTCCCTGCAAAGTTCCTTTTTTCTTTTAGAAGGCCTCTTTTATTTTGTAAGACATTTGTGGAGAGAAATTATACTGGAGCACAACTGATTAACAATGTTGCGTTAGTTTCAGGTGTACAGCAAAGTGATTCAGTTATACATATATATGCATATATTATTTTATAAATTCTTTTCCAGTTTAGATTATTAGAGAATATTGAGCAGAGTTCCCTGTGCTACAGAGTAGGTCCTTGTTGGTTATCTATTTTAAATAAAGTAGTGTGTACGTTCCAATCCCGAACTCCCAATATATTCCTTTAGAAAGGAAGACAAATGTTAATTTCTCCCATAACTGGCTGCACAAAAGTTAAGAATGTGTCAGTTTCCCTTAGTAACACAGTACTGATATTTAATTTAATCATTACTTCAACAAGTTTTAAGTACTATGTGCCAGACACTCTGAAGGAAGCATTCTCTAAGGTGGAATACTTATTCCACAAACATTAAATGCCTACCATGTTCTAAGACCTGGAAAAATGGCACGAAGAAAGCACAGAGAGAAGAAACAGCCTGGCCTATTTAGAGGCCCAAAGTTAGTGTAGAACAGATGGAACACGGAAGTGAGGGGCTAGACTGGGGCAAGAAACGGGACAAACTTATGAAAGTACTTCTTGAGCCTAGATTTATTTTTCCTTTTCTTTTTTTTTTTTTTTAAACTTTTATTTCACTTTTAACTTTTACAGAGTTTTGTTGTTTATGGATATGTATGTTCCCAGATTAGTCATATGTATATACCCCCCTTCCCACCCCTCTAGACTGTCACACAGCACTCCTGCAGGATCCCCTTTTCTCACAGAGCAATGACTACAGCTATTTTCTTCACATATGATATTACAGGCCTTCATGCTTCTTCCTTTATGCCTCCCACCCACTGTTCATTCCCCACAATGTCCATATGTCCACTGTCCACGTCTGTCTCTCCATCGCTTCACTGCATGTGCCATCATCACCATCCTACTAGATTCCATATATATGTGTTAGTATATTGTACTTGTCCTTCTCTTTTTGACTGACTTCACTTTTTATGATAGGTTCTAGATCCAGCCACCTCATTAGGGCTGATTCTTCTGCATTTCTTTTTACAGCTGTGTAGTATTCCATTGTATGTATGTACCAGAGCTTTTGTATCCATTCATTCATCGAGCCTAGATTTGTGTTCAAACTTTTTAAACTTTCAGAATTCATATGCATGTTTCACTTTTCATTCTTAAATCAGTACTTGAGATTTCAGTCTTAAGTTTTTAGTAGAATATGGTATCTGGATGTGTTCTGAGAAGTTCTACTCAGAAGATAAAAATAAATCTTGTGTTTCCTTGTAACCCTGTATAGTTACAAGGGTCTGGGTCTGCGCCAGGTCCTGGCCTCACTGGGTTAGGATGGCCCATAGGATCTGGCACAGGAGTTGGGGGTGGGCATAGAAGAACACAGTAGGTTCTTATTGCATGAAGTATCGGGGAATGAAGGAACCATCAATCTACAGAGAAAGCTGAGACCACGGCCCCAGAGCTCAGGTGGGACCAGAAGGGAAAGACCAAAAGCAGAGTCTGAAATCTTCACTAGAAGGCCTGGGTTCAAGCCCAGGGCAAAGTCAGGGTGCAGAGTCCAGGAAGGCTGGGGCAACTTTGTGTCTATAACAGTCTATAGGAGAGTTCAACTTGAGGATGGTCGTGGTTCCTCAGACAGGGAGTGTCTCCCCTGCCTTGGGTTTCCGAACTCTCCTTGCTGGGACAACCGAGGCTTGTCATGGAGCACAGGGCAGCACCAGGCAGCTGATGAGTGCAGTTCAGACAGGCCAGGCCCTCAAAGAATGGGCCTGGCACCCTGATGGCCACATCTCCATCCTTAAAAACTTCACATGGCTCTACCTGCCAAACTGTGCCCATGTCTACAAGACAAGGCCGTCTACAAGACAAGGTGAGGATTTGCAGCAGAACTCCTAATAGGACTTCTGGAAGACTGCACACCATATCCCTACTGATTTCTAGGATACACGTGCTTTTCCTCGGAATATTTTTCTAGCGTTACTGAAATACACAGAGTGAATGATAGAAGCCTTGGAATGTACAAATATGACATTGTGTTCCATTTCAGGACACAGATGCTTCAGACTGTCTGGGACAGGTATACAGGCTAGAAAAGCCTGATGCACTGACTGTTTCTAGTATATTTTATATTGTACTTGCCCCACTGACTTCACTTTTTATGATAGGTTCTAGATCCAGCCACCTCATTAGGGCTGATTCTTCTGCATTTCTTTTTACAGCTGTGTAGTATTCCATTGTATGTATGTACCAGAGCTTTTGTATCCATTCATTCATCGAGCCTAGATTTGTGTTCAAACTTTTTAAACTTTCAGAATTCATATGCATGTTTCACTTTTCATTCTTAAATCAGTACTTGAGATTTCAGTCTTAAGTTTTTAGTAGAATATGGTATCTGGATGTGTTCTGAGAAGTTCTACTCAGAAGATAAAAATAAATCTTGTGTTTCCTTGTAACCCTGTATAGTTACAAGGGTCTGGGTCTGCGCCAGGTCCTGGCCTCACTGGGTTAGGATGGCCCATAGGATCTGGCACAGGAGTTGGGGGTGGGCATAGAAGAACACAGTAGGTTCTTATTGCATGAAGTATCGGGGAATGAAGGAACCATCAATCTACAGAGAAAGCTGAGACCACGGCCCCAGAGCTCAGGTGGGACCAGAAGGGAAAGACCAAAAGCAGAGTCTGAAATCTTCACTAGAAGGCCTGGGTTCAAGCCCAGGGCAAAGTCAGGGTGCAGAGTCCAGGAAGGCTGGGGCAACTTTGTGTCTATAACAGTCTATAGGAGAGTTCAACTTGAGGATGGTCGTGGTTCCTCAGACAGGGAGTGTCTCCCCTGCCTTGGGTTTCCGAACTCTCCTTGCTGGGACAACCGAGGCTTGTCATGGAGCACAGGGCAGCACCAGGCAGCTGATGAGTGCAGTTCAGACAGGCCAGGCCCTCAAAGAATGGGCCTGGCACCCTGATGGCCACATCTCCATCCTTAAAAACTTCACATGGCTCTACCTGCCAAACTGTGCCCATGTCTACAAGACAAGGCCGTCTACAAGACAAGGTGAGGATTTGCAGCAGAACTCCTAATAGGACTTCTGGAAGACTGCACACCATATCCCTACTGATTTCTAGGATACACGTGCTTTTCCTCGGAATATTTTTCTAGCGTTACTGAAATACACAGAGTGAATGATAGAAGCCTTGGAATGTACAAATATGACATTGTGTTCCATTTCAGGACACAGATGCTTCAGACTGTCTGGGACAGGTATACATGCTTGGCTAGAGAAAAGCTCTGAGGGTGGCACATGTACCTGTTTCTGGTTTTATTAAAGAATAAACCATGAACTGATCCCAGGGTTAGGCTTTCTGAGAGAAGACAGCCCAAGTAGTTACCTGAATCTCTGCAGTGATTCAGTGTGTGATTCTGATGGCAGGTCAAGCAGTAAAAAGCCAGTCACTGTGGTTTTAGGATATGACAAAGATGACGGGCTTCCCTGGTGGCTCAGTGGTAAAGAATCTATCTGCCAACGCAGGAGACTCAGGTTTGATCCCTGGGTCTGGAAGATACCCTGGAGTGGGAAATGGCAACCCATTCCAATGTTCTTGCCTGGAAAATCCCATGGACAGAGGAGCCTGGCAGGCTATAGTCCTTGGGGCTGCAAAAGGGTCAGCTAGGACTTAGCAACGAAACCACCACCACCATGGATGAATGGCAACACTCTCAATGATACCAGCTGCCCCGTTCTCATGGAGTCTTCCTCTGGTCACTGGTGCTGGGCTCTGTGTGGAGGTGATAAAGGGCAAGGATGACACAGTGCCTTCTCTCTGTGTAGTCCATTCCAGAAACGACCAGAGGGAGGTGGTGGGGGCAAGCTGGGGAGGAGGCAGTGATGACAGATGAGCAGCCCAAACAACAGCTGTGAGCCTGAGAAGGAAGCACTTGTTAGCAGCCGAACCTCATGCCTCAAGGCTGGTTTGTGAGACTCACAATGCAGCTGCTTCAGTGCAGGCCACATAGACTTCTTAGGGGACACCCAGCATTTCTAACAGTGCAGACACTTCGTGGGAGGTTTGTAAAAGGCTTGAAGTGTGTCTGTTGTTAAACACAATGAGATCAGTTATGTTGCTGAAGGAATATTCTGGAAATGTTTCTTCTTTCTCCGCAGTGAGAACGAGGAGGAACAGGAAATACAGGTATGATTAGGAAAAGGACTAGTAATCAACCTTGTATTGACTTTTGTCTCGCTCTGCTTGTGCACCCGGCTGATGAAATGCTAATGTGGGCTTCGTGGGCAACGAGGGAATGGTTATAAATAGAGTCAGCTTAAGAACAAAACAGAATGGCTTTACTGCAAACTCCAAACTCCATTGTCTGGAGAAAGGTGTCTAGTTATGAACTTTCTGTATTTTTCTACCTTCCTGTTCTCAGTTTCAGACAAAAGATAGAGGAGCACTCCTTCAGTCTATTCCAAACAGGCCACCTTGTCCTTCCAGAGGTTACAACTGTACAAAACATGAGCCTGGACAGAGATCTGAACCCTGGGGTCTTCAAAACTTTGGATTTATATAAAATAGACTATAATAATGAAAGTCATGGACAGTGGAGTCTAATTTCCCAGGAATGAGCCCTGGATGAGTTCCTCAATGGTGGATGTTGGTTTCCCCACCTATAAAACACAGATAACAGTACCTCCCTCATAGGGCTGTTATGGGGATTATATGAGGTCATGCACTCAGTATCAGTTATCATTGTTATATGATTACCAAAAGTGTTAGGAGGCAGGTACAGAATACAGAAGTCTGGCAAGGCCAAGGCCAAGGAGCAAATCCCAGGGAGTATCGGATTACAGAATCATTTAACTACTATATTTGAAAGGGACTTTCGGAATTGTTCCAACGCTTGTTTAGTGCCCAGAATTCTTCCCTTCCCACTTCTCCCCCTAAGTGGCTGCTCAGCCCCAGCATGTACACCCACGCACAGTGATGGGGGACTGCAGGCTCAGGCCAGTGTGAGAGCTCTGCTGGAAAGCTTCTCTCCATGGCAAACCTAAACCTAACCTCCTGGTACTTTTACCCACTGGCTTTGTTGCTTCCAGGGCGATGAAGAATAGGCCCATCAAGCATCTCTTTCAAGTGTTGGCAGGATCATCACTACAGTCTGTCCTCAAAAGGCTTGTTTTCTAATCCCACCACCACCCTGGTCCTTTTCTCTGAGATTCATGATTCTCAGCTGGGGTGACACATCTGGAGACGTTGTTAGATTGTCATGAGAGGGGTTGGGGTACTATTAGCATCCCAGCCACGGATGCTGCTAAACCATCTACAATGCAGCCCCACAACCAAGAATTAAGTGGTCCAAATAGTCAGTAGGGCTGAGCTTGAGAAGCATTGTCCTAAATACACACGCGAATCAGTGTTGTTCCCAAAGCATGGGCCCAAAATGTGCAGAGAAGAGCATCAGCTAACACTACCAATGGACTATCATTCCCTTGCTGTTAAATTAGCCTGAAATGCAGGTATCTGGTATTAAGCGGCCAGTTAAAGCCCCCTTTCATGTGTTGCTGCTAACCCAGGGAAAGGGCCCCTGAACACACTTAGAAATTACTAATCAATGGTGGCCATCTCTCCTGCTGAGCCCCCAGGCAGCCCTGCAATCTTTTCCAATATGATACCATAGGACACCACCATAAATCACTCAAAAGAAGTTGGTGTGCAAGATGAAATCTATGAGCTGGTTATACCTCCTAGATTTTGTGGCATTGAGGCCAAGGTATGATGTAATCCCGGGACCTGGCTTTGGAGGACCTCACAGTCCTGTGGCATGACCCCCAGTGGCAGCTTGAAAGAAGAAAACATGCCTCAACCTGACACTCAAAGCACCCAAGCCTCTCACACGCAGTTTCCTGAAATCCCTTTCTCAAACACAAAGCCATGAGGTCCGCTGTCATTAAGGCAGAGCAAGGTTGCCCAGGAAGAATGCCCACTCTTCCACACATGCTCCTCAAGCTCCCAGGAACAGCCCCTCCTCTGGGCTGATTTCTTCCCCCACTCTCCCCCCACCACTCTCTGATACCCTCCGTGATCCCTCATTTCCCAGATCCACGCTGGCCTTGATTTCCCCAGTATGAAGAGGTGAAGGAGAGGAATGTAGAGGTAGGGAAACATACTCTGGATTCTTCAGGGAAAAGAAAGAACTTGAGTTCTCAGCAATCTGAGTGTAGGCTTTAGGCTTCTCAGAAGCCTACACTAATCAATATCTAGAAAATGGTACATAATTTTATCTTGAAGCCCAATACTTCNCATAGCATAAAATAATTTTTCTTCTTTCATGGGAAAAAAGAGAAATACAAATATCCTATTTGGATAGGCTGTAATAAATGAAGCCCTTTTCTTCAATATTCTAGTCAAAACTGGAGACTCAAAAACAAAAATTGCAGCCCCACAACCAAGAATTAAGTGGTCCAAATAGTCAGTAGGGCTGAGCTTGAGAAGCATTGTCCTAAATACACACGAATCAGTGTTGTTCCCAAAGCATGGGCCCAAAATGTGCAGAGAAGAGCATCAGCTAACACTACCAATGGACTATCATTCCCTTGCTGTTAAATTAGCCTGAAATGCAGGTATCTGGTATTAAGCGGCCAGTTAAAGCCCCCTTTCATGTGTTGCTGCTAACCCAGGGAAAGGGCCCCTGAACACACTTAGAAATTACTAATCAATGGTGGCCATCTCTCCTGCTGAGCCCCCAGGCAGCCCTGCAATCTTTTCCAATATGATACCATAGGACACCACCATAAATCACTCAAAAGAAGTTGGTGTGCAAGATGAAATCTATGAGCTGGTTATACCTCCTAGATTTTGTGGCATTGAGGCCAAGGTATGATGTAATCCCGGGACCTGGCTTTGGAGGACCTCACAGTCCTGTGGCATGACCCCCAGTGGCAGCTTGAAAGAAGAAAACATGCCTCAACCTGACACTCAAAGCACCCAAGCCTCTCACACGCAGTTTCCTGAAATCCCTTTCTCAAACACAAAGCCATGAGGTCCGCTGTCATTAAGGCAGAGCAAGGTTGCCCAGGAAGAATGCCCACTCTTCCACACATGCTCCTCAAGCTCCCAGGAACAGCCCCTCCTCTGGGCTGATTTCTTCCCCCACTCTCCCCTCCCCACTCTCTGATCCACTCCGTGATCTCTCATTTCCCAGATCCACGCTGGCCTTGATTTCCCCAGTATGAAGAGGTGAAGGAGAGGAATGTAGAGGTAGGGAAACATACTCTGGATTCTTCAGGGAAAAGAAAGAACTTGAGTTCTCAGCAATCTGAGTGTAGGCTTTAGGCTTCTCAGAAGCCTACACTAATCAATATCTAGAAAATGGTACATAATTTTATCTTGAAGCCCAATACTTCGCATAGCATAAAAAAATAATTTTTTTCTTCTTTCATGGGAAAAAAAGAGAGAAATACAAATATCCTATTTGGATAGGCTGTAATAAATGTCTTCAATTTCAGCATCCCTTGTTACTTCATTAGTTTATAAGTAAAGTAACATGTTTGATTTATTCAAATATTTACTTGATTTGCTCAAAGAGTCTGTCTGTAGTATGTAAAATAATTTATTCAGATGAATCCCATGATTGCTAACTTAATCTAGTTTTCAAAGTGCTGATCATTTATCAGTGATCAGTGGAGGTAAGCTGATAAGCTGGAGGGAAGGCCGTATCTCTCAGTTCTTTGAGAAGGAGGCAGAAACTGGACAAGAGAGAAACCATTCTCATGTCTAAAGAAAACAAAGAACACTTGATGCCTTCCAAGACAAGCGTGATATACAACAGCATAGCAGACCTGGGAAGTCCTTGTTTTCAGAAATGGAGCTAGAGAGAATACTCAGGGGTGGGGCTGAGGGGGCTTTCCAAACTTGAGGCCTTCTGCCATATGGCACTTGTTCTAGAAGGATGGTTCTTAGGGGACTTCCCACGTGGCTCTAGTAGTAAAGAATCTGCCTGCTAATGCAGGAGACGTGGGGTTGATCCCTGGGTTGAAAAGATGGCACCCCACTCTAGTATTCCTGTCTGGAGAATTCCATGGGCAGAGGAGACTGGTGGGCTACAGTCCATGGGTTGAAAAGAGCTGGATGATACTGGAAGACTTGAGATACAATGAGAGCTGGTCCTTAAGAGGCAGGTATGTTTATCACAATTTTTTAAGACCTGATTAGACTTCACTTCAATGCAACTGAAAAGAAAATTTGTTTATGACATAACATTTTAAGATAATATCTGGAATTATAACTAATTACATTATAACAGGACATATCATGGATAGCATAGACCTTGAATTGATAAATTTCCATAAATTTCATACAATTTTGGGAACACATATTAATAGCATATCTTCACAAAAATATAAATTAAAGAAGACTGCTTCTTTTCCCCCTAGGAATTGTAAATACAATTTATGGCAATGAATTTCTGACTTTAAGCAATAACTGATGTGTTCAGTCTTTAAAATAATTGCTTCCATGCAATTCACCCATTTAGAGTATATAATTCAGTGGTTTTCATTATATTCACAAAGTTATGAACATAAATTATAAAATAGAAACAACACACAGAGACTTTTAGTTTATAAGTAAAGTAACATGTTTGATTTATTCAAATATTTACTTGATTTGCTCAAAGAGTCTGTCTGTAGTATGTAAAATAATTTATTCAGATGAATCCCATGATTGCTAACTTAATCTAGTTTTCAAAGTGCTGATCATTTATCAGTGATCAGTGGAGGTAAGCTGATAAGCTGGAGGGAAGGCCGTATCTCTCAGTTCTTTGAGAAGGAGGCAGAAACTGGACAAGAGAGAAACCATTCTCATGTCTAAAGAAAACAAAGAACACTTGATGCCTTCCAAGACAAGCGTGATATACAACAGCATAGCAGACCTGGGAAGTCCTTGTTTTCAGAAATGGAGCTAGAGAGAATACTCAGGGTGGGGCTGAGGGGGCTTTCCAAACTTGAGGCCTTCTGCCATATGGCACTTGTTCTAGAAGGATGGTTCTTAGGGGACTTCCCACGTGGCTCTAGTAGTAAAGAATCTGCCTGCTAATGCAGGAGACGTGGGGTTGATCCCTGGGTTGAAAAGATGGCACCCCACTCTAGTATTCCTGTCTGGAGAATTCCATGGGCAGAGGAGACTGGTGGGCTACAGTCCATGGGTTGAAAAGAGCTGGATGATACTGGAAGACTTGAGATACAATGAGAGCTGGTCCTTAAGAGGCAGGTATGTTTATCACAATTTTTTAAGACCTGATTAGACTTCACTTCAATGCAACTGAAAAGAAAATTTGTTTATGACATAACATTTTAAGATAATATCTGGAATTATAACTAATTACATTATAACAGGACATATCATGGATAGCATAGACCTTGAATTGATAAATTTCCATAAATTTCATACAATTTTGGGAACACATATTAATAGCATATCTTCACAAAAATATAAATTAAAGAAGACTGCTTCTTTTCCCCCTAGGAATTGTAAATACAATTTATGGCAATGAATTTCTGACTTTAAGCAATAACTGATGTGTTCAGTCTTTAAAATAATTGCTTCCATGCAATTCACCCATTTAGAGTATATAATTCAGTGGTTTTCATTATATTCACAAAGTTATGAACATAAATTATAAAATAGACCACACACAGAAGATCAATCTATGGATCTGCTTATTCTGGACATTTCCTAAAAATGAAATCACTTTTGTAACTGGCTTCTTTCACTTGCCCTAAGTGTTTTCAAGACTCATCCATGTTGTAGCGTGTGTCAGTACTTCATTCCTTTTATTGTTGAATAATATTCCATTGCATGTATATACATGTTTTATCTATCTATCCATCAGTTGATAGATATTTAGGTAGTTTTCAATTTCTTGCTTTTATGAATAATGTTTTATTATGAATATTTACATACAAGTTTTTGTGGGGGGGGGCATATATTCTTACTTCTCTTGGGCACCTAATTAGGAGTGGAATCACTGATCTTTTTTATCACTATAAATTAGTTTGTACTTTTTTGGAATTTTGTATAAATGAAGTCCTTTTAAAAATTCTTGTATTTATTTTTAAACTGGTAGAATATTGCTTTACAATTTTGTGTTGGCTTCTGTGGTACAACACTGCCAATCAGTTATATAAATACTCCTTCCCTCCCGAGCCTCTCTCTCCTCCCCCAGCCAACCCCTCTAGGTCATCACAGAGAGCCAGGCTGGGTCCCCACTGTATTCAGCAGCTTCTCACTATTTTACATATGATAGCATATATATGCCAATACTGCTTTATTAATTCATCCCACTGTCGCCGTTCGCGCAAGGTGCCCACGAGTCTGTTCTCTACTAGGTTCATCCATACCTAGTAGATTTCATTTTTCTGGATTCCATTTACATGTGTTGGTGTATGGTGCCTATTTGTGTCTTTCTGACCTGCTTCACTCTGTACAGGAGGCTCTGGGTTCATCCACCACACTGCAGCTGACTCAAATTCATTCCTTGCTATGGCTGAGTAGCGGTCCATTGTATAAATGTATCACAACTTCTTTACTTGAAATCCTTTATATACTCTAGTATCTCATTTCTTTTCGGGAACACAAAAAGCACTAAAATATAAATTAAAGAAGACTGCTTCTTTTCCCCCTAGGAATTGTAAATACAATTTATGGCAATGAATTTCTGACTTTAAGCAATAACTGATGTGTTCAGTCTTTAAAATAATTGCTTCCATGCAATTCACCCATTTAGAGTATATAATTCAGTGGTTTTCATTATATTCACAAAGTTATGAACATAAATTATAAAATAGACCACACACAGAAGATCAATCTATGGATCTGCTTATTCTGGACATTTCCTAAAAATGAAATCACTTTTGTAACTGGCTTCTTTCACTTGCCCTAAGTGTTTTCAAGACTCATCCATGTTGTAGCGTGTGTCAGTACTTCATTCCTTTTATTGTTGAATAATATTCCATTGCATGTATATACATGTTTTATCTATCTATCCATCAGTTGATAGATATTTAGGTAGTTTTCAATTTCTTGCTTTTATGAATAATGTTTTATTATGAATATTTACATACAAGTTTTTGTGGGGGGGGGCATATATTCTTACTTCTCTTGGGCACCTAATTAGGAGTGGAATCACTGATCTTTTTTATCACTATAAATTAGTTTGTACTTTTTTGGAATTTTGTATAAATGAAGTCCTTTTAAAAATTCTTGTATTTATTTTTAAACTGGTAGAATATTGCTTTACAATTTTGTGTTGGCTTCTGTGGTACAACACTGCCAATCAGTTATATAAATACTCCTTCCCTCCCGAGCCTCTCTCTCCTCCCCCAGCCAACCCCTCTAGGTCATCACAGAGAGCCAGGCTGGGTCCCCACTGTATTCAGCAGCTTCTCACTATTTTACATATGATAGCATATATATGCCAATACTGCTTTATTAATTCATCCCACTGTCACCGTTCCCTCAATGTGCCCACAAGTCTGTTCTCTACTAGGTTCATCCATACCTAGTAGATTTCATTTTTCTGGATTCCATTTACATGTGTTGGTGTATGGTGCCTATTTGTGTCTTTCTGACCTGCTTCACTCTGTACAGGAGGCTCTGGGTTCATCCACCACACTGCAGCTGACTCAAATTCATTCCTTGCTATGGCTGAGTAGCGGTCCATTGTATAAATGTATCACAACTTCTTTACTTGAAATCCTTTATATACTCTAGTATCTCATTTCTTTCATGCAGCATAATGATTTTGAGGTTCACCTGTTGGGCCATGTGTATCAGTAGTTTGTTTCCTTTTATTGCTGAATGGCACATGGTTGTAAAGGTATAACATATTATGTTTATCTATTCACCAACTAGGTCGATCCCAGTTTTGGGCTTTCATTTATAAAACTGCTATAAACTGTCAATTACAAAAAAAAAAATGTATTAGGGTCTCATGTAGCCAGGGGTTTCCCAGGTGGCAATAGTGGTAAAGAACCCGTCTGTCAATGCAGGAGAGGTAAGAGATGGGGATTCGATCCCTGGGTGGGGAAGATTCCCTGGAGGAAGGCATGACAACCCACTCCAGCATTCTTGCCTAGAGAATCCCATGGATAGAGGAGCCTGGCAGACTTCAGTACAGGGTCAGAAAGAGTCAGACACAACTGAAGCAACTAAGCACGCATGCAGCCAGAAGGAGGTGGTGCCCCATTTAGAGGGGCAATTGTTACATCAGTAATCTCCTATTTGGAACTTCTGAGACTTCAAGGTTATGGAATCATTTCAGTCTTATTTCTTGGTAATTCATTAATCTGTCTGCTGCTAGATAGATATTTATAGCACCAATTAGCTCATATGAGATTGGAAAAGAGGGGAATCATACAGTTTAGCATGAAAGTAGCTCTGATCCACATGCAACTTTTTCCAAGGCAAGGCGAGCTGAAACAGCAGAGAATGACAGCTTTGGTGGGAAGGGCTAAGTGTGGCTTTCTGCTCTACTTTTCTTTTAACTTTAAATGAACCCTGCCTTTGGGGGCTCCTACCCCAGAGACACACATAGGGCTTTGCACCTTCCAGATTCCACTTCCTGCCATCGTACCCACCTTCAAGGCAACCTCACTGACTCACAGCACCTTAAGTCAAAGTTTCCACTCAATGGTCTCTGTGCATTTTTAATTTTCCTGGAAGCAGCTTCTGGGCCTACTAAGTGGCCTGCTTTGGCTGCCAAGTCATCTCCCAATGTACCAATTACTGAGTCTCTTAGAGACCAATCACAAAGTCACATGGGCTTTGAGTGATCTGCCCTTAACTCTCTATTTTTCCAATAAGCCCTATTATCTTCATTGTGTGATTTTGTAGAGTGTGAGGTTATCTGGGAACACAACACGTCTTAACAGAAATGCCTCATTTCTTTCAAGTGCCGCAGAGAAGGGAGGAGCAGAAACAAGGACATACGAGGGATGTGAGCGAGGCCATCCTCAGGTGGAGTGGATGTTTTATGCTGACTCCCAGGCTGCAAGGCTGGCCCCTCCCCTGAAAGGCTCAGCTCTGCAGTCCCTGAAGCTACCCTCTCCACCCCCAGAGGACTAAGGAGCGGCGCGCGGGTCCTGACCCCGTGTGGTGCAGCAGAAAACAACCTCTTTTTGAGGGGTTCAGCTCTGGAGAGACAGTATACAGCAGCATGAATTAGCTAAACATATTTCTGGGTAAAACCTTTCTCTTCACTTTCTTTGAAATTTGTCCACGAAACTGCACTGTGATTCTCCCTATTTCTCTCAGATCTAAATAGCTTCCTACCTTCCTCGAATCCCTGTGGGAACTCGTTTGTCTCCTTTCTGAAGCCCTCCCCACATTACAGAGGTGTGTGTATGTGTCGATGAGTGCAGTGTATGTTTGTATGATTTACTTGTGTCTGTGTCTTACCTCAACTTACTGTAAGTTCCTTGAGGGCAGGCGTTTGGTTTATCTCTCTGCTTCCTCCGTGGTGCCCAGAACAATGTCTTCCACGTGTGCGTGTGTGCTCAGTTGCCTCAGTCATGTCTGACTCTGCCCTATGGACCGTAGCCCACCAGGCTCCTCTGTCTATGGGATTTTCCAGGCAAGAACACTGGAGTGGGTTGCCATGCCCTCCTCCAAACCTGACCTAGGGACTAAACCAGCATCTCTTAAGTCTCCTGCATTGGCAGGTGGGTTCTTTACCACTAGCACCACCGGGGAAGCCCTTTCTTTCACATAGTCAGTACTTAATAAATGTTTATTAAGTGAACAGATCCTCCAAAGGCATTGACTTTCATATGGGATTTATTTTTTTTCAGTCAGGAGGGGTTAACAAATGTGCCCTGTGAATTTCAATGCAGTGGTTAGAAGACACAGTTTTACATTTACATCTCCCAATGTACCAATTACTGAGTCTCTTAGAGACCAATCACAAAGTCACATGGGCTTTGAGTGATGATTAAAGCCCTATTATCTTCATTGTGTGATTTTGTAGAGTGTGAGGTTATCTGGGAACACAACACGTCTTAACAGAAATGCCTCATTTCTTTCAAGTGCCGCAGAGAAGGGAGGAGCAGAAACAAGGACATACGAGGGATGTGAGCGAGGCCATCCTCAGGTGGAGTGGATGTTTTATGCTGACTCCCAGGCTGCAAGGCTGGCCCCTCCCCTGAAAGGCTCAGCTCTGCAGTCCCTGAAGCTACCCTCTCCACCCCCAGAGGACTAAGGAGCGGCGCGCGGGTCCTGACCCCGTGTGGTGCAGCAGAAAACAACCTCTTTTTGAGGGGTTCAGCTCTGGAGAGACAGTATACAGCAGCATGAATTAGCTAAACATATTTCTGGGTAAAACCTTTCTCTTCACTTTCTTTGAAATTTGTCCACGAAACTGCACTGTGATTCTCCCTATTTCTCTCAGATCTAAATAGCTTCCTACCTTCCTCGAATCCCTGTGGGAACTCGTTTGTCTCCTTTCTGAAGCCCTCCCCACATTACAGAGGTGTGTGTATGTGTCGATGAGTGCAGTGTATGTTTGTATGATTTACTTGTGTCTGTGTCTTACCTCAACTTACTGTAAGTTCCTTGAGGGCAGGCGTTTGGTTTATCTCTCTGCTTCCTCCGTGGTGCCCAGAACAATGTCTTCCACGTGTGCGTGTGTGCTCAGTTGCCTCAGTCATGTCTGACTCTGCCCTATGGACCGTAGCCCACCAGGCTCCTCTGTCTATGGGATTTTCCAGGCAAGAACACTGGAGTGGGTTGCCATGCCCTCCTCCAAACCTGACCTAGGGACTAAACCAGCATCTCTTAAGTCTCCTGCATTGGCAGGTGGGTTCTTTACCACTAGCACCACCGGGGAAGCCCTTTCTTTCACATAGTCAGTACTTAATAAATGTTTATTAAGTGAACAGATCCTCCAAAGGCATTGACTTTCATCTGGGATTTATTTTTTTTTTCAGTCAGGAGGGGTTAACAAATGTGCCCTGTGAATTTCAATGCAGTGGTTAGAAGACACAGTTTTACATTTAAAATATCCTGTAGTGTAGTTATTGGAAATTATTCTAGGGGAGTAAAAAGAGCGATATAAGAACACCTTATGTGAAATATTTTATTCATCTTGTTAAAAAATTAATAAGCAGCTGATAGGAATTATTTCATCTGGCTGCTCTGACGGTTCCTGCTCTTTCCAAGGCTCTGGAGGCTGAGCTGGTTCCCAAGAGAGCACCAGCTCAGAACAAACCTCAAAGTGACTGCTGTATAGAGAGGAACTTGCTGACAGAACACAGGGCTCTGCTTCTACAGCACGGGAAGAAGCACACGCGCCCAGGGGCAGGCGGCGGGCTCAGCTGCTCTGAGTGTAACTCCCTGCTGGCGGGTGTCCAGGTATCTGTTCAGAGTCTCTGCCATCCACCACCTCCTCAGAGAGGGTAGGCCTGTGGTGGGGGATCTGTGATGGCTTCGCAGGCTGGAGTGCAGGATCCCAGCAGAAGCAGCAAGGCTGGAGAGAGAGGGTTTAAGACTCCCTTTGGAAGGCATGTTGGCTGCATCACAAAGTGGATTTTTAACCAGGAGGGATATGGAAAGACACTTGAAGTTTTAAGCACAAGACTAGTATGATTAGTTTTGTAGTCATTCTGACCAATGGTTCTGTAGCTAAGCAACAGGTGGTCCTCACAACCATTTCCATAGGCACCACCAAGGAAACGTATACCTCGTTAGAAACCTCTGCTTGTTATATAACCCACCACAGCAGAGAGACAAGAATGATCACAGGCAATACTAAAGCTTCCTATGTGCCAGATCGCCTACTGTTCTAGGTGATCTTTTGAAAAGTGTTAATGCAGTTTTCACAAGAAGGAATGGAAACTTGAGGTCACGCAATTAGTCAGTAATGGGGCTGGGGTTTGAACCTATTCAGGCTGGATCCAGAAACCATGCTGATATTACAGTATCATACTGCTTCAGAGATCACCCTCAGTCCCATTTCAACTAGGTTATCTCCCCTAAGCCACACTCACAGACATTCTGGGATTTCCCTGGTGGCCCAGTGGTTATGAATCTACCTGCCAATGGGGATTTCCCTGGTAGAGGGGAAAACCAAGTTTTACATTTAAAATATCCTGTAGTGTAGTTATTGGAAATTATTCTAGGGGAGTAAAAAGAGCGATATAAGAACACCTTATGTGAAATATTTTATTCATCTTGTTAAAAAATTAATAAGCAGCTGATAGGAATTATTTCATCTGGCTGCTCTGACGGTTCCTGCTCTTTCCAAGGCTCTGGAGGCTGAGCTGGTTCCCAAGAGAGCACCAGCTCAGAACAAACCTCAAAGTGACTGCTGTATAGAGAGGAACTTGCTGACAGAACACAGGGCTCTGCTTCTACAGCAGGGGAAGAAGCACACGCGCCCAGGGCAGGCGGCGGGCTCAGCTGCTCTGAGTGTAACTCCCTGCTGGCGGGTGTCCAGGTATCTGTTCAGAGTCTCTGCCATCCACCACCTCCTCAGAGAGGGTAGGCCTGTGGTGGGGGATCTGTGATGGCTTCGCAGGCTGGAGTGCAGGATCCCAGCAGAAGCAGCAAGGCTGGAGAGAGAGGGTTTAAGACTCCCTTTGGAAGGCATGTTGGCTGCATCACAAAGTGGATTTTTAACCAGGAGGGATATGGAAAGACACTTGAAGTTTTAAGCACAAGACTAGTATGATTAGTTTTGTAGTCATTCTGACCAATGGTTCTGTAGCTAAGCAACAGGTGGTCCTCACAACCATTTCCATAGGCACCACCAAGGAAACGTATACCTCGTTAGAAACCTCTGCTTGTTATATAACCCACCACAGCAGAGAGACAAGAATGATCACAGGCAATACTAAAGCTTCCTATGTGCCAGATCGCCTACTGTTCTAGGTGATCTTTTGAAAAGTGTTAATGCAGTTTTCACAAGAAGGAATGGAAACTTGAGGTCACGCAATTAGTCAGTAATGGGGCTGGGGTTTGAACCTATTCAGGCTGGATCCAGAAACCATGCTGATATTACAGTATCATACTGCTTCAGAGATCACCCTCAGTCCCATTTCAACTAGGTTATCTCCCCTAAGCCACACTCACAGACATTCTGGGATTTCCCTGGTGGCCCAGTGGTTATGAATCTACCTGCCAATGAGGGAGACATGGATTCTATCCCTGGTCTAAGAACCAAGATCCCACATGCTGTGGAGCAGCTAAGGCTGTGTGCCACAACACTCTAGAGCCTGCACATAGCAACTACTAAGCCAAGGTGCCCAGAGCCCATGCTCAACAACAAGAGAAGCCATGGCAATTATGCATCACAACTGGAGAGTAGCCCCCACTTGCTGCAACTAAAGAAAATCCACGTGCAACAAAGACCCAGTAGAGCCAGAAATACATACATAAATAAACAAATAATAAAAAATCCTGAAGTCACCACTGACTCTGGCCATGTGAAGAATGGGTTGGAGAGGTCTAGTCTATAAGCAGGGCTATCAGGAGAGTGTTGCAATGATGCCACTGATACGTGGTGGTGACCAGCAGCAGTGAGGACAGAAATGGAGGAATATGAGAGAAATTAAGGAGACCAGGACCTGATCATTCAAGCGAATGAGAAACTGCATGCTGAATGCTTTATCAACAAACCTAATACATTGTCTTTTTGATATATCAAAACAGTGTGATATTTTTATTATTACAGTTGGGTTCTTCTCCAGATCTAAATCATATTTTTTAATAATAAGCTGTGGGAAATAGCCAGAAGTAATTTTTTATGGTAAAAAAGTAACAAATGAATACCCCTTTATGGAATATAGGCTTCCGTGGTGCTTAGATGGTAAAGAATCCACGTCCAATGTGGGAGACCTGGGTTTGATCTCTGGGTTGGGAAGATCTCCTGAAGGAGGGCATGGCAACACATTCCAGTATTCTTGCCTGGAGAATCCTATGGACAGAGGAGCCCGGTGGGCTACAGTCCATGGGGTCACAAAGAGTCAGATACAACTGAGCACCTAACACTTCACTTTTACACTTTATGGATTATGCAGTGATCACTGCCAATTTGGGGCTTAAGATTAAAGCTAGGGCTGCTATAATAAAATACCACAAACTGGGTAACAACAAAAAAAAGTAATTGTTAAGTTCCCAGGCCTCACCCCTGGCTTCTGGTATTTGCTGGCAACCTTTGATGCTCCTTGGCTTCTAGATCTCTGATCTCATTTTCACATGTTTTCCTTGTGAGTGTGTGTCCAAATATCCCCTTCTCATAGGACACCATCATGTTGAATTACGGCCCGCCCATCTCCAGTGTGACTTCATCCTAACTAATCCACATCTGCAGTGACTATTGCCAAAAACAGTCACATTCTGAGGTCCTGGGCGTTAGGACTTCAGAATATGAGTGGGGAGGTGGGTGCAGCCTTCAACCTGTAACACTTCTATAGGTGGAACAGGAAATTACTCAGTCTCATTTTAAAGGTAAAGAAACTGAGTCTGAGAGAAACGAAGTAATTCACCCAAGGTAAGTGAGCTCTTGGGTCACAATGCAAGTCTGCTGCCCAGCTCAGCAGTCAGAGAGCCGGACAGTACCTCTCGCTTTGAGTTTGTCTACCTGGTCTCACACACTTGGACCAGATCTGAGGCCACACCTAGGTGTGTAAAGAGAGGGGAAGTAGTCAGATGTGGTCTCTTTTTGGAATCAACTGCAGGTATCTTAGTAGTTGTATTCATTTTGCTTGCTCAATTATCCCTATGGCTGTACCTCATGAGGGCTTAACCTCCAGGGGAACTGTTTACTCAGGTTGTTCCTTATGAGTGTGTTGTTTCTCTCCGGTAGGCCCATCCCTGAGCTGAGGGGAGCTGAGGTACAATGAGCCTCTTCAGGGCAGCAAGGAAAATGCCCTAGGCTTCCCCTTTTCTCTCTCTAGCATCCTTCTTTGCTTTCCTGTGCCTCTTTTCTCCTGCCTACTGCATGGCAGCGGTGTGGCTGGGGGAGTGTGTGAGCTGGCAGCAGTAAGAGAGCAGCTGAGGACACCTGCCTGCGGACCTGTCCGCTGGAGCAGGCAGCCCTGGGCAAGCTTCCCAGGAAGGGCTCTGCTATGCCCGTCTGACCTGCGCCTTCTGTTCTCAGTCACTCTCAGCAGCTCCAGCCAGCATTCCCTCACGGGTTGCTCTGGGCAGAGAGGAGGGACACACCCAACCTGTAAACACCCATCCCTGGAGGCAATGTAGGACGCAGTCAAGTGCAGATTCTGGAGACAGATTCCAACCCCAGCTCTGCCACCTACCAACGGTGTGAATTTAGGGGAGATGCTTAACATCCCTAGGTCATGTCCTCATCTGTAAAATGGAGACGATAAACCTGTTTACCTCATAAGGTTATCACATGGAAATATGACATAATCCATAAACGGTGTCTAAAACAACGTCTGCTACATAACTGGAGCATTCAGTAAATATAAGCAATATTTCCTATTTATTTCCTAAACAACATTTGTTAATCTGCTCATTGAAAACTGGCAAGACACATATCAAGAAGTTAACAGTTGTTAAGTCTAGATGGTGGAGTTTCAAGTGACGATTGCCTTATTTTCCTAATGTGTAGTTTCCTAAAAAGAGGTGAAGTCTGCTGCCCAGCTCAGCAGTCAGAGAGCCGGACAGTACCTCTCGCTTTGAGTTTGTCTACCTGGTCTCACACACTTGGACCAGATCTGAGGCCACACCTAGGTGTGTAAAGAGAGGGGAAGTAGTCAGATGTGGTCTCTTTTTGGAATCAACTGCAGGTATCTTAGTAGTTGTATTCATTTTGCTTGCTCAATTATCCCTATGGCTGTACCTCATGAGGGCTTAACCTCCAGGGGAACTGTTTACTCAGGTTGTTCCTTATGAGTGTGTTGTTTCTCTCCGGTAGGCCCATCCCTGAGCTGAGGGGAGCTGAGGTACAATGAGCCTCTTCAGGGCAGCAAGGAAAATGCCCTAGGCTTCCCTTCTCTCTCTCTAGCATCCTTCTTTGCTTTCCTGTGCCTCTTTTCTCCTGCCTACTGCATGGCAGCGGTGTGGCTGGGGGAGTGTGTGAGCTGGCAGCAGTAAGAGAGCAGCTGAGGACACCTGCCTGCGGACCTGTCCGCTGGAGCAGGCAGCCCTGGGCAAGCTTCCCAGGAAGGGCTCTGCTATGCCCGTCTGACCTGCGCCTTCTGTTCTCAGTCACTCTCAGCAGCTCCAGCCAGCATTCCCTCACGGGTTGCTCTGGGCAGAGAGGAGGGACACACCCAACCTGTAAACACCCATCCCTGGAGGCAATGTAGGACGCAGTCAAGTGCAGATTCTGGAGACAGATTCCAACCCCAGCTCTGCCACCTACCAACGGTGTGAATTTAGGGGAGATGCTTAACATCCCTAGGTCATGTCCTCATCTGTAAAATGGAGACGATAAACCTGTTTACCTCATAAGGTTATCACATGGAAATATGACATAATCCATAAACGGTGTCTAAAACAACGTCTGCTACATAACTGGAGCATTCAGTAAATATAAGCAATATTTCCTATTTATTTCCTAAACAACATTTGTTAATCTGCTCATTGAAAACTGGCAAGACACATATCAAGAAGTTAACAGTTGTTAAGTCTAGATGGTGGAGTTTCAAGTGACGATTGCCTTATTTTTGCTTATTTGTATTTTCTAAGCTGTCTGTAATAAACGTCTTACGGTTTCAATAAGAGAAAATAAACTCCTATTGAGGATGCACAGAGAGAAGTGAACTAGAGATGAGTGGGTACAGAGTGAAGGCATGAGCACTGTCCTTAGGTGAGTTTAAAGTCTGTGTGTGCTTAGTCGCTCAGTCATGTCTGATTCTTTGCAACCCCATGGACTGTAGCCTGCCAGGCTCCTCTGTCTGCCCATGGGGTTCTCCAGGCAAGAATACTGGAGTGGGTCGCCATGCCTTTCTCCACGGAACCTTCCCGATCCAGGAATTGAACCTGGGTCTCCTGCATTGCAGAAGGGTTCCTTACTGCCTGAGCCACTATGGAAGGAGACAAAAGAGACAGATTAATGATGTAATAAGAGGGATGAACAGTAATGCTCAGGGTGGGCTAAGGATGGGAACTAGTATCTGCCAAGTGGCACCCAGCATTATGGAAATGCCATTGGTTATCCCCCACAGTCTTCATGTATGATCTTCACTACCTGGAAATAGGAGAGTAAGATGACGCACATAGTCAGATACAAGAGCCCCTCCTTTAATCTATCCCAGCACCCCAGGGGGCTGAGGATGGAACTGTTGAGATTCCTTTCTATTACCTATTTACCTATTTCTAGGGAAGGACTTAAGTTGAAGAAAAAATTAAGATTCTTTATGTAACACCTCTTACCAATGACAGATATGAGCGCAGGTTGCACAGCAGCTTGTTAAATGGAATGAAGAAGTAACTTCCTGTTTCTTTCTCTCTCCATAGCATTATTAGCATCATCATTATTCTGGCTGGAGCCATTGCATTTATCATCGGTTTTGGTATTTCAGGTATGTGATTTCTTGCATGACCACCATCCAGCTGTTGCTCATCAGTAAGTCCCTGATCACTTCATGTGGTAGAATGGCAAGAGCACAGGGCTTGAACCCAGAAGACCTCCAAGCAGAGCACTGGTTCCTCTGCACTTTAGCCATCTAACTCCCCAGAGCTCGGTTTCTTCCTCTATGATGTGGAGGAAAGAAGGTCTACATCACCAGGTGGTTGAGAGAATCAGATGCAACCTCTCCTAAATTGTTCTCTCTACCTGACAGTACTGAAGATATCATTCTGGGATCAGAGCTAAAGTGCTGTGGCTGAGCCTTTCCATCAATGGTTAGCCTGAGGAGATGATTCCTTTGCAATGAGTCTTCAGCTGAAGGGTTGAAGAAGATCAAGTCTTCATACACAGGGTTCTTAAAGAGAATACTTACTGGTCATAACTGCTGTAGGAAATGGACACCACTGCAGCATGGATGGTGTTTTCTGTAGGAAACAGACACCACTGTGGCATGAATGGTGACTTTCTGAATGCAGTTAGCTGACGTCAGTTGCAGGAATGGTCTTCTCCTCTGCATAGACCATGTCTCAGGAGCATCTATGATGGCTGCCAGATTAAGACGCTGAGTGAGGTAGACCAGCAGGTGTCCTCTCTGAAGCAAGTCATTTGCTTCGTTTCCCTTAAAGTGCCTGACTCAGGCCAACACATTTATTTTGACTTAGTCTGTGGCCAAAGCTGTCACATTTAACTGTAGCTTTTATAGTTCCAGCTGTCTTGTCTCTGTCACTCTCCTCCAGTGGGTGTGCTGCCACCAAATAGGAACTGGAAAGCCTAACTGAAGAAAACTCATTGTAGATGTTTGCCTAGCGAAGATATTAGCATCCTTCTCCATTTTCCTTATCGTGAAAATGTTTATTTTGTCTTTCATCCAATTTTCCTTTTATCGTGAATATATGTTTATTTTGCCATCAATTACATGACGTATGACAGTAATGGAATGAAGAAGTAACTTCCTGTTTCTTTCTCTCTCCATAGCATTATTAGCATCATCATTATTCTGGCTGGAGCCATTGCATTTATCATCGGTTTTGGTATTTCAGGTATGTGATTTCTTGCATGACCACCATCCAGCTGTTGCTCATCAGTAAGTCCCTGATCACTTCATGTGGTAGAATGGCAAGAGCACAGGGCTTGAACCCAGAAGACCTCCAAGCAGAGCACTGGTTCCTCTGCACTTTAGCCATCTAACTCCCCAGAGCTCGGTTTCTTCCTCTATGATGTGGAGGAAAGAAGGTCTACATCACCAGGTGGTTGAGAGAATCAGATGCAACCTCTCCTAAATTGTTCTCTCTACCTGACAGTACTGAAGATATCATTCTGGGATCAGAGCTAAAGTGCTGTGGCTGAGCCTTTCCATCAATGGTTAGCCTGAGGAGATGATTCCTTTGCAATGAGTCTTCAGCTGAAGGGTTGAAGAAGATCAAGTCTTCATACACAGGGTTCTTAAAGAGAATACTTACTGGTCATAACTGCTGTAGGAAATGGACACCACTGCAGCATGGATGGTGTTTTCTGTAGGAAACAGACACCACTGTGGCATGAATGGTGACTTTCTGAATGCAGTTAGCTGACGTCAGTTGCAGGAATGGTCTTCTCCTCTGCATAGACCATGTCTCAGGAGCATCTATGATGGCTGCCAGATTAAGACGCTGAGTGAGGTAGACCAGCAGGTGTCCTCTCTGAAGCAAGTCATTTGCTTCGTTTCCCTTAAAGTGCCTGACTCAGGCCAACACATTTATTTTGACTTAGTCTGTGGCCAAAGCTGTCACATTTAACTGTAGCTTTTATAGTTCCAGCTGTCTTGTCTCTGTCACTCTCCTCCAGTGGGTGTGCTGCCACCAAATAGGAACTGGAAAGCCTAACTGAAGAAAACTCATTGTAGATGTTTGCCTAGCGAAGATATTAGCATCCTTCTCCATTTTCCTTATCGTGAAAATGTTTATTTTGTCTTTCATCCAATTTTCTATTGGATTATCTTTTTCTTTTGATACATAGGAACTCTTTATATCCTCTGAATTCGATTTGGTTATATGTATTGCTCAAAATCTCTTCTACTCTGTGGCTTGCTTTTTCACTCTCTTTCAATGAGTGAAGTTCCTAATTTAACACAGTCCAATTTTTCCATCTTTTCCTTTATACCAGGAGTATTTTTGTAACCAGTTCGATAAGAAGTCAACCTCTTCCAAAGTCACAAACATTTTCTTCTGGGTTATCCTGTGGAAGCTTTAATGTTTAATCTCTCACATTTATATCTACAACCATCTAGAATAATCCTGTGCATGGGCAAAGACAGGGGTCAAGATAGGTCAAACCACTCTCCTACCCCCACTTCTCCCTAGTGCTATTTCTGTCATACACCAAGTCTCCAAATGTGCATGAATCTGTTTCTGAGCTCACTAGCCAGTTTCATTCTAATCTTTTATAATATGTTTTCTCTTTATCTTATCACTTCCTATTCCTAATCTTGGGTGCTCTCTCCACCTTCCCCCCCAACAATCTGTCATCTTAAAATAGGTTTACAAGGTGTTAATTAGCTTTATAGTAATTTTGAAGGAACCAGGTTTTGATTTTATTTTTACTTTCTCTGAGTCTATTATTTAATTAATTTTAGTTTTTATCTTTATTAATATTCCCCTTCCTGCTCTATTTTGCTGTCTTTTAACTTTTTTTTTTAAATTAATGCTCCATTTACATTCTTTTTTTTTTAATTTTTAATTCTTTATTTTAAAGATTTTACAGAGTTTTGTTGTTCACCAACATGTATGTTCCCAGATCAGTCATATGCATATCCCTAGTCCCCCTCCACCCACCCAGTTCCCCCACTCCCACCCCTCTGGACCATCGCCCCAAGTGATTGTAGGCACTCCTATTCCCTTAGCACAATGACAATGGCTATCTTTTCCACACGTGCCAGTATAGGTTTTGATGTTACTTCCTCTATGCCTCCCTCTCACTGTTCGGTCTCCACAATGTCCTTATGTCTATTCTCTGTTTTTCCATGAGTTCACTGCGTGTGTTATCATGACCATCTTACTAGATTCCATATATATGCGTTAGTATACTGTACTTGTCTTTCTCTTTTTGACTTACTTCACTTTTTATGATAGGCTCTAGAGCTAGCCACTTCATTAGGACTGAGTCTTCTGCATTTCTTTTAACAGCTGGGTAATATTCCATTGTATATATGTACCAGAGCTTCTGTATCCATTCATTCATCGATGGACATCTAGGTTGCTTCCATGTTCTGGCTATTGTATAGAGAGCTGCAATGAACATTGGGGTACAGGTGCTTCTTTCAGTTTTGATTTCATCAGGATATAGGCCTAGTAGTGGGATTGCTGGGTCATAGGGTGCTTCTATTTTTAGTTTTTTAAGGAATCTCCATACTTTCTTCCATAGAGGCCATATCAGTTTACATTCCCACCAGCAATGCAAGAGGGTTCCCTTTTCTCTGCACCCTCTCCAGCATTTAGTGTCTGTCGATTTCTTGATGATGGCCATTCTGACGGGTGTGAGGTGGTATCTCATTGTGGTTTTAATTTGCATTTCTCTAATAATAAGCAAGGTTGAGCATCGTTTCATGTGCTTTTGGGCCACCTGTATGTCCTCTTTGGAGAGGTGTCTCTTTAGATCTTCTTCCCATTTTTTAATTGAGTTGTTCGTTTTTCCTGTGCTGAGTTGTCTGCGTTGCTTGTAGATTTTGGAGATTAATTCTTTGTCTATTATTTCATTTGCTATGATTTTCTCCCACTCTGTGGGCTGTCTGTTCAGCTTTTTTGTAATTTCTTTTGCTATACAAAAGCTTTGGAGTTTCATTAGGTCCCACATGTTCATTTGTCTTTTCACTTCCACTATTCTAGTAGGTGGGTCAGAGAAGATCTTGCTTTGATTTATGTCCTTGAGGGTTTTGCCTATATTCTCCTATAATAGTTTGATGGTTTCTGGTCTTATATTTAGGTCTTTAATCCATTATGAGCTGATCTTAGTGTATGGGGTCAGGGAGTATTCCAACTTCACTTTTTTGCATGTAGCTGTCCAATTTTCCCAGCACCACTTGTTGAAGAGGCTGTCTTTGTCCCATTTTATAGTTTCGCCTCCTTTGTCAAAAATAAGGTACCCATAGGTGCGTGGGTTTATCTCTGGGTTCTCAATCTTGTTCCATTGGTCTATAGTTCTGTTTTTGTGCCAGTACCATATTGTCTTGATGACTGTTGCTTTGTAGTAGAGTCTGAAGTTAGGGAGGCTGATTCCTCCAGCTCCATTTTTCTTTCTCAGGATTTCTTTGGCTATTCGAAGTCTTTTGTGTGTCCATATGAACTGTGTTATTGTTTGGTCTAGTTCTGTGAAAAATGTCAATGGTAGTTGAATAGGTATTGCATTGAATCTGTAGATGATATTTGGTAGTATGGTCATTTTCACAATATTGATTCTTCCGATCCAGGAACATGGAATATCTCTCCATCTGTTTAAGTCTTCTTTAATTTCCCTCATGAGTGTCTTGTAATTTTCTGTGTATAGTTCTTTTTGTTTCTTTGGGTTTATTCCTAGATATTTGATTCTTTTGGTTGCAATGGTGAAGGGGATTGCCTCTTTGATTTCGTTTTTTGATTTTTCATTGTTTGTGTATAGGAATGCCAGTGATTTCTGTGTGTTGACTTTGTATCCTGCGATTTTGCTGAATTCGTCGATTAGCTCTAGTAGCTTTGTAACCGTGTCTTTGGGATTTTCTATGTATAATATCATGTCATCTGCAAAAAGAGAGAGCTTGACTTCTTCCTTTCCAATCTGGATTCCTTTGATTTCTTTCTCTTCTCTTATTGCTGTTACTAGGACTTCCAGGACTATATTGAATAGTAGTGGTGAAAGTGGAACCCCCTGTCTTGTTCCTGATCTTACAGGGAATGCTTTCAGTTTTTCACCGTTGAGGATAATGTTCGCTGTACGCTTCTCATATATGGCTTTTATTATGTCGAGATAGGTTTCTTCTATGCCCATTTTTACCACTAGCACCACCTGGGAAGCCCTACTTCATAAGATTTAAAAAAAAAAAAAAAAAGCTAGTTGTTTTGGATTAAATGGACTATTTGTTAGTTTAACACTATTTAGTTGGATTTTGCTCAATTGCTTATATTAAAAGGACCAAAGCCCTTACCTGAGAACATTATATTACCACACTTCAAATAAATTAGACAAAGTGTTAGCTGGATTGATACACAAGACAGTGAAATTAAGCAAAGAGCATTAGGTAGATGACGATGATGGTGGTGGTGATGGTGATATCTTTCAAATCTTTTGTGTGTTCACCTCACTGTGCTAAGTAACTTTTCATCTATTATCTGATTTACAACTCACAACAAATAGGAGATAAACAGTATTATGTTCTGATTAGAAAATTACCTAAGGTTGCACACACCTAGCAGTCAGTCACAACTGTGCTTCAAGGCCTGGAAATTTGCCTCCAGAGCCCACATGCCTCCCCATGATGATACTCATGCAGAGCTGGGCAAAGAAGGATGTTTTCTGGTGTGCCTTGCAGGCATTTAGAAAAGATCCTTATCTCTCCATCTTTTGTTTTTTTGTTCAATTTTCTGTGTATAGTTCTTTTTGTTTCTTTGGGTTTATTCCTAGATATTTGATTCTTTTGGTTGCAATGGTGAAGGGGATTGCCTCTTTGATTTCGTTTTTTGATTTTTCATTGTTTGTGTATAGGAATGCCAGTGATTTCTGTGTGTTGACTTTGTATCCTGCGATTTTGCTGAATTCGTCGATTAGCTCTAGTAGCTTTGTAACCGTGTCTTTGGGATTTTCTATGTATAATATCATGTCATCTGCAAAAAGAGAGAGCTTGACTTCTTCCTTTCCAATCTGGATTCCTTTGATTTCTTTCTCTTCTCTTATTGCTGTTACTAGGACTTCCAGGACTATATTGAATAGTAGTGGTGAAAGTGGAACCCCCTGTCTTGTTCCTGATCTTACAGGGAATGCTTTCAGTTTTTCACCGTTGAGGATAATGTTCGCTGTACGCTTCTCATATATGGCTTTTATTATGTCGAGATAGGTTTCTTCTATGCCCATTTTTACCACTAGCACCACCTGGGAAGCCCTACTTCATAAGATTTAAAAAAAAAAAAAAAAGCTAGTTGTTTTGGATTAAATGGACTATTTGTTAGTTTAACACTATTTAGTTGGATTTTGCTCAATTGCTTATATTAAAAGGACCAAAGCCCTTACCTGAGAACATTATATTACCACACTTCAAATAAATTAGACAAAGTGTTAGCTGGATTGATACACAAGACAGTGAAATTAAGCAAAGAGCATTAGGTAGATGACGATGATGGTGGTGGTGATGGTGATATCTTTCAAATCTTTTGTGTGTTCACCTCACTGTGCTAAGTAACTTTTCATCTATTATCTGATTTACAACTCACAACAAATAGGAGATAAACAGTATTATGTTCTGATTAGAAAATTACCTAAGGTTGCACACACCTAGCAGTCAGTCACAACTGTGCTTCAAGGCCTGGAAATTTGCCTCCAGAGCCCACATGCCTCCCCATGATGATACTCATGCAGAGCTGGGCAAAGAAGGATGTTTTCTGGTGTGCCTTGCAGGCATTATTTCCGAGACCACAGATTTTTAAAGATAATAAAGATATTCCTAAATACAGAAAAAAATAAATCTATTTCCTTATAACTCTCCTGAGGCGGTATAGGTCACTTTCTCACAGGCATTCCACTCCTTATAAACTCTAAATATGGACCCCATAAAACATAAAATGTGTTTGAGGTGAATGGTTGGGAAGAGAGGCTAAGCAGCTCCCATCAGGCTGGATTTAGGGTAGCCTTTGTGGATGAGGAGGGAGAGGCAGTGGAAAGGCCCCTGACGAGACTTTACCATCTCTGGCTGGCACTCACTCCCTGGGAGACTTTGAACAGCTCTGTGTAATGGAAACATTTAGGGATCAGAGTTGCTCTAACCTCAGGTATAACACTGTGTGTCCCTTGGGATGTAACTTAACGTTCTAGAACCTTGCTGGTAAAATAGTGAGAGTCGCTGTGGGAATTACATGAGAAAGTGTTTATACAGTGCCTGACACATATATGTGTAATAAATGGATGTTATTATTATTTACATTGATACCATCAGTGCCATTAATAATAATTTGTGATTATTAATACATTCACACAGTGCCTCCTAAAACTTGTACAATTTCCTGACCATAGCAGGAAATTCCTCAAAAGTTAGGGACGCCCAGACAGGAAGCCACAGGACACTGCCTCCTAACGATGCTCCATCTTTGGTCACTGGATAAAACAAACAGGCATGTGCTTATGGCACCAAAATACAAGCACTGAAGTTGCTTGGGAAGAATTTGAAATGTATTTTTTTTCGTAGAGTCATCTGAGAAAAACAGATGATGACCTTTCTTACACTTGTTTCAAGGTTTTTAATCGTTTTTATTTTTACATGAGGTAGGGATACTGTTTGAGTAGGTAGGCTCTCCACATATCTCAATCTGACCCTGGATATCAGCAAAATGTGACGGAAGGAGTATAGGCTGAGGACAAACTCAGAAAAGACTGAGGCTGATACTGGCTCCACTACTTATTAGACACAGGGCTTCAGGCAAGCCATTGACCCCACAGAGCCTCTTAACCCTAAAATCAGAGCCTCTTGATCATAAAATGGGTAGAACAGTAGTTCCTACCTCTCAAGGTGGTTATCTGGCTTAAAATGAGTCACTATAAGCATTTAGTAGAGTTTTTCTTTCCTCTGACGTGCTGATCTGCAGTCTTTCCAAAGATTCAAATGAATAATGGTCATCAGCATTATTGATTTAAGGTTTAACATGTGACAAATCCAGTGCCATGCTAGGCTCTTTACCTGCTCTGTATCACTTAGTCCTTTCAGAGACCCTCTGGGGGAGCTATTATTAGCATCGCCATTTTACAGATGAAAAAAAAAAATTATGGAATAGATAAAACTTGCCAAAGGTCTCATATCCAATGAATGGCATTGCTGGGACTTGAGCACACACAGCCTGATACCTGTTACCCATTCTCAAACTCTGGCTCTGCTGCTGCTTCCCTGTTGTTCACTTTCTAAGTTGTGTCTGACTCTCTGTGACCCTGTGGACTGCAGCACGCCAGGCTTCCCTGTCCTTTGCCAACTCCCAGAGTTTACTCAAACTCATGTCCACTTAGTCAGTGATGCTATATAACTATCTCTGCTGTCCACTTCTCCTTTGGTTTTCCATCTTTCCCAGCATCAGGGTCTTTTCCAAAGAGTTGACTCTTCCCATTAGGTGGCCAAAGTATTGGTGTTTTAGGATCAGTCTCTCCAATGAATATTCAGGGTTGATTTCGTTTAGAATTGGCTGGTTTGATCTCCCTGAAGTCCAAGGGACTCTCAAGAATCTTCTACACCACCACAGTTTGAAAGCATCAGTTCTTTGGCACTCAGCCTTCTTTATCTTTATGGTCCAACTCTCACATCCATACACGACTACTGGAAAAACCATAGCCTTGACCACATGAACCTTTGTCAGCAAAATGATGTCTTTCCCTTTTTTTTTTTTTGGTCACTTTTATTGGTCTTTCATTGATTTATTTTCATCCATTTTTGTTCTTTGGCCTGTGTGGGCCCCTCTTCATTCCATTTGCTAGTGTCTTGGTGCATACTGGCTCCACTACTTATTAGACACAGGGCTTCAGGCAAGCCATTGACCCCACAGAGCCTCTTAACCCTAAAATCAGAGCCTCTTGATCATAAAATGGGTAGAACAGTAGTTCCTACCTCTCAAGGTGGTTATCTGGCTTAAAATGAGTCACTATAAGCATTTAGTAGAGTTTTCTTTCCTCTGACGTGCTGATCTGCAGTCTTTCCAAAGATTCAAATGAATAATGGTCATCAGCATTATTGATTTAAGGTTTAACATGTGACAAATCCAGTGCCATGCTAGGCTCTTTACCTGCTCTGTATCACTTAGTCCTTTCAGAGACCCTCTGGGGGAGCTATTATTAGCATCGCCATTTTACAGATGAAAAAAAAAAATTATGGAATAGATAAAACTTGCCAAAGGTCTCATATCCAATGAATGGCATTGCTGGGACTTGAGCACACACAGCCTGATACCTGTTACCCATTCTCAAACTCTGGCTCTGCTGCTGCTTCCCTGTTGTTCACTTTCTAAGTTGTGTCTGACTCTCTGTGACCCTGTGGACTGCAGCACGCCAGGCTTCCCTGTCCTTTGCCAACTCCCAGAGTTTACTCAAACTCATGTCCACTTAGTCAGTGATGCTATATAACTATCTCTGCTGTCCACTTCTCCTTTGGTTTTCCATCTTTCCCAGCATCAGGGTCTTTTCCAAAGAGTTGACTCTTCCCATTAGGTGGCCAAAGTATTGGTGTTTTAGGATCAGTCTCTCCAATGAATATTCAGGGTTGATTTCGTTTAGAATTGGCTGGTTTGATCTCCCTGAAGTCCAAGGGACTCTCAAGAATCTTCTACACCACCACAGTTTGAAAGCATCAGTTCTTTGGCACTCAGCCTTCTTTATCTTTATGGTCCAACTCTCACATCCATACACGACTACTGGAAAAACCATAGCCTTGACCACATGAACCTTTGTCAGCAAAATGATGTCTTTCCCTTTTTTTTTTTTTGGTCACTTTTATTGGTCTTTCATTGATTTATTTTCATCCATTTTTGTTCTTTGGCCTGTGTGGGCCTCCCATTGCAGTGTCTTGGCAATTGGACACATCCGTCCAGCTGCTCCACGGCACATGGGATCTTACCAGGCCGGGGATCAAACTGGCGCCCCTTGCACTGCAAGGTGGAGTCCTTACCCACTGGACTGCCAGGGAAGCCCTGTCTTTGCTTTTTAATACACTGGCTAGGTTGTCATAGCTTTTCTTCCAAGGAACAACTGTCTTTTAATTTCATGACTGCAGTCACCATCTCCAGTGATTTTGGAGCCAAAGCTGGTTCCCTACACTGTCCTTTTAGCTAGCCTAGCCCAGTATCATTTCTAATGTCTTCTCACAGGAGCAACTGCTATCCCCAACCCTGCCGTCTCCTCTGGTGAGAGCAGCACCGAGAGGTGCCTCTCCAGGTGCCAGTGGTGGAGGCTGAAGCCTATGTGTTTCTACCTTTTCACCATGTGCTATGGTGCCCATCCAGGCAGCTGGGCTGCAGCAGATGCTGAGGATGCTCTCTATGCAACTAGAATCTATAGAACTTGTCTATGGAGTCATTTCAAAGGAAACTTCATTTCCCAGGTTTCATCCAGTGGTGTTGGGCATGCCAGAATCATAACTGCTATAAAGAACCCTTGCCTTGAGCTCAGCTTGGTGCTCTATGACAACTTAGAGGCTCAATAGGTAGGGAATATATGTATACTTATTGCTAATTTGGGACTTCCCTGATGATTCAGATGGTAAAAAAAAAAAAAAAAAAAAAAAAAACAGCCTGCAATATAGGAGACCTGGGTTCAGTCCCTAGGTTGGGAAGATCCCCTGGAGAAGGGAATGGCAACCCACTCCAGTATTCTTGCCTGGAGAACCCCATGGACAGAGAAGCCTGGTGGGCTATAGTCCATGGAATCGCAAAGAGTTGGACACGACTGAGTGATCAACACTTAGTGGCTGATTCACGTTGTTGTACGGTAGAAACCAACACAACATTGTAAAGCAATTATCCTCCAATTAAAAATAAATTTAAAATAGTAAATTTTTAATAAATTAAAAAAAAAAAAAAAAGAATCCCTGCCTTGTGTTACCTGTAACCCCACCTTCCAAGAGATTCCTGCTCCTCCTGCAGACAGCCCATGTAAAAACAGAAAGCTTCCCATTCAGCAGGCCTCCCCTTTCAGCTTGCAGTCCTCTGACAGTTCCTTGTTTTGCATGCAGACCAGACCTATGATAGTAATTAGCTCTCAGGAGCTAAAGAATTCATTTGCAGTGAGTGCTTGGGGCTTCTAACTTTAAAGCCGTTTGATGGAATCTTGGAGACCAATAGAATTCTTAAAAATCTGTGCCTGTTGAACAAAATCTACATCAGTAGATATAGCTGCCTCTAACCAGGTTATCTCTGAAAGCCCTTTTATCCTAAACAAAGCACACAAAGCCCATGGGAGGTTAAGAGGCCTGGAGAGTCACACTGAACTGAACTGTGGTTTCTAGAACATAGCTCCTTGAACCAATATTTGTTGGCCAAATTGAAAACAGATTCCTTTTTGAGAGAAGTGATATTTATATGCTATTGCTTGCAAATTAAATTTCATTTTATCACTTGTAACCATCATTTATTCACCTAACAAATAAGTATTTATTGAGTGCTTTCTGGGTGCAAAGCAATGCTTAGGTCCTCACGGTATTTTAAATTCTCACTGGCTTTTACTCCTCCTTGATTTGCTATGAGGGGGATTTAATCAACACTGCACTCATTTCATCTGCCACAGCTTTAATGCAACCTTAAGTGAGCTGGAGCTTGCGGCGGGCCCCTGGGGCACTCCACAGCTGCCTACTTTTAATCATTAAGTTTTCTAAGAGAGATTTCAACAAATTCTCCACCTGTGGGCTCAAGGCCACCACATTAAAATTAATTTGGTAACGTAATTACTGAACTAAGATAAGTCATTACCATTTCATTCTCTCCATAAACTGGGCTCATCATGTACTTTCTCGAAAAAGTAATTTTTCAATTCAACTTTAATGGGACTTTATAAACTACAATCAATTTACCCTTGCTCTAAAATAGTTTCATTTGCTTTATGATTTTATGGAGAATCATGGTCTATTTTCATTGCTTTTTCTTTTTTTTTCACTGACTCACATTTTCCCAAAATTTAGATGGGATAATCTTGCCAAATGTTCTTCACTCCTATAATCATTTTGGATAGAATCATTATCTCAAACAGTGTGTTGATTTCTACTGATTTTCATTCACTCATTCACTTATTCATTCACTCAACAAACATTATTTTTCTCTGTAGAAACACAGCACTAGACACTTGTTTTAGTTTGCTCAGGCTGCCATAACAAAACATTATACATACACTGGGTAGCTTCAACAGGAGAAATTTATTTTCTCACAATTCTAGAGGCTGAGACGTCCCCTCCACCACCACTGCCCCCAGGTTCCAGACAGCCACATCTCTAAAGCTTCCATCAAGGTCCCCCAGTCTGTTGAAATACACTGCCTTGGCCTACCAAAGCGCACAGCTGAACAGCACTATGGTGTGGTCCTGTAAGATCTAGGGACTCTTGACAGCCTTCCTTCATTTTGTCTCATGTTTCTATCCCCTTTGTTTTCTTTTGAGAAGTGATATTTATATGCTATTGCTTGCAAATTAAATTTCATTTTATCACTTGTAACCATCATTTATTCACCTAACAAATAAGTATTTATTGAGTGCTTTCTGGGTGCAAAGCAATGCTTAGGTCCTCACGGTATTTTAAATTCTCACTGGCTTTTACTCCTCCTTGATTTGCTATGAGGGGGATTTAATCAACACTGCACTCATTTCATCTGCCACAGCTTTAATGCAACCTTAAGTGAGCTGGAGCTTGCGGCGGGCCCCTGGGGCACTCCACAGCTGCCTACTTTTAATCATTAAGTTTTCTAAGAGAGATTTCAACAAATTCTCCACCTGTGGGCTCAAGGCCACCACATTAAAATTAATTTGGTAACGTAATTACTGAACTAAGATAAGTCATTACCATTTCATTCTCTCCATAAACTGGGCTCATCATGTACTTTCTCGAAAAAGTAATTTTTCAATTCAACTTTAATGGGACTTTATAAACTACAATCAATTTACCCTTGCTCTAAAATAGTTTCATTTGCTTTATGATTTTATGGAGAATCATGGTCTATTTTCATTGCTTTTTCTTTTTTTTTCACTGACTCACATTTTCCCAAAATTTAGATGGGATAATCTTGCCAAATGTTCTTCACTCCTATAATCATTTTGGATAGAATCATTATCTCAAACAGTGTGTTGATTTCTACTGATTTTCATTCACTCATTCACTTATTCATTCACTCAACAAACATTCTTTTTCTCTGTAGAAACACAGCACTAGACACTTGTTTTAGTTTGCTCAGGCTGCCATAACAAAACATTATACATACACTGGGTAGCTTCAACAGGAGAAATTTATTTTCTCACAATTCTAGAGGCTGAGACGTCCCCTCCACCACCACTGCCCCCAGGTTCCAGACAGCCACATCTCTAAAGCTTCCATCAAGGTCCCCCAGTCTGTTGAAATACACTGCCTTGGCCTACCAAAGCGCACAGCTGAACAGCACTATGGTGTGGTCCTGTAAGATCTAGGGACTCTTGACAGCCTTCCTTCATTTTGTCTCATGTTTCTATCCCCTTTGTTTTCTTTTCTGTACCAAGCTGGGCAGTGTATAATCCTATCTCTATTCCTGGCTTCTGTTGAGGTGGCTGTTAAAATCCATGAGTCATACCTATGATATCCTTATCAAATGGATGTTCACCCACACCCTGAGTGCTATCTTCAGAACATTCTATCCATTTTTTTGCAATACGGACAGGCTGAAAATTTTCCAAATCTTCAAGTTATGTTTCCTTTTTGCTGAACAGTTCCTTCTTCAATTCATCTCTCTCTTTTCTTATATTTTAGTATAAGCAGTCAGGAATAACCAAGCCTTTCTCTCAACACTTTGCCTAGAAATCTCTTCAGCAAAGTATCCCATTTTATCACAAATTTTACCTCCACAAAACACCAGAACACAGTTCAGCCAGGTTCTATGCCACCTGCTAACAAGGGCTGCTTTTCCTCCAGTTTCCAATAACAAAGTCCTTATTTTCCATCTAAGACATCACCAGAATGGCCCTTTAACATCCATGTTTCTAGCACACACCTCAAAACTCTTCCCATCTCCATCCATTCAGTTCAGTTCAATCACTCAGTTCTGTCTGACTCTTTGTGACCCCATGGATTGCAGCAGCATGCCAGACTTCCCTGTCCTTCACCATTTTCCAGAGCTTGCACAAACTTCTGTCCTTTGATTCAGTGATACCATCCAACCATTTCATCCTCTGTTGTCCCCTTCTCCTTTTGCCTTCTGTTTTCCCCAACATCAGGGTTTTTTCCAATAAGTCATCTCTTTGTATCAGGTGGCCAAAGTACTGGAGCTTCAGGTTCAGCATCAGTCCTTCCAATGAATACTCAAGCCTGATCTCCTTTAGAATTGACTGGTTTGATCTCTTTGCAGTACAAGGCACTCTCAAGAGTCTTCTCCAACACTACAGTTTAAAGACATCAATTCTTCAGTGCTCAGCCTTCTTTATGGTCCAACTCTCACATCCATACATTACCCAGTTCCAAATTTTCCTCCACAATTAGGTTCACAGCTGAACAGCACTATGGTGTGGTCCTGTAAGATCTAGGGACTCTTGACAGCCTTCCTTCATTTTGTCTCATGTTTCTATCCCCTTTGTTTTCTTTTCTGTACCAAGCTGGGCAGTGTATAATCCTATCTCTATTCCTGGCTTCTGTTGAGGTGGCTGTTAAAATCCATGAGTCATACCTATGATATCCTTATCAAATGGATGTTCACCCACACCCTGAGTGCTATCTTCAGAACATTCTATCCATTTTTTTGCAATACGGACAGGCTGAAAATTTTCCAAATCTTCAAGTTATGTTTCCTTTTTGCTGAACAGTTCCTTCTTCAATTCATCTCTCTCTTTTCTTATATTTTAGTATAAGCAGTCAGGAATAACCAAGCCTTTCTCTCAACACTTTGCCTAGAAATCTCTTCAGCAAAGTATCCCATTTTATCACAAATTTTACCTCCACAAAACACCAGAACACAGTTCAGCCAGGTTCTATGCCACCTGCTAACAAGGGCTGCTTTTCCTCCAGTTTCCAATAACAAAGTCCTTATTTTCCATCTAAGACATCACCAGAATGGCCCTTTAACATCCATGTTTCTAGCACACACCTCAAAACTCTTCCCATCTCCATCCATTCAGTTCAGTTCAATCACTCAGTTCTGTCTGACTCTTTGTGACCCCATGGATTGCAGCAGCATGCCAGACTTCCCTGTCCTTCACCATTTTCCAGAGCTTGCACAAACTTCTGTCCTTTGATTCAGTGATACCATCCAACCATTTCATCCTCTGTTGTCCCCTTCTCCTTTTGCCTTCTGTTTTCCCCAACATCAGGGTTTTTTCCAATAAGTCATCTCTTTGTATCAGGTGGCCAAAGTACTGGAGCTTCAGGTTCAGCATCAGTCCTTCCAATGAATACTCAAGCCTGATCTCCTTTAGAATTGACTGGTTTGATCTCTTTGCAGTACAAGGCACTCTCAAGAGTCTTCTCCAACACTACAGTTTAAAGACATCAATTCTTCAGTGCTCAGCCTTCTTTATGGTCCAACTCTCACATCCATACATTACCCAGTTCCAAATTTTCCTCCACATGATTATAAGGTACATAATCCAGCAGAACCCCTACTCCATGGTAAAGTTTATTAGTCAGAGTTCTCCAGAGAAACACAACCCATAGAATGGATATGGGTATGGGTGTGTGGCAGGGGGCAGGGGTGGCGAGGGCTGTAGAGAGGAGGGGAGAGACAGAGAGATGGGTATTTAGAAAGAGTTGGTGCACATGATTATGGACTCTAAAAAGTCCTAAGATCTGTAGTTAGCAAGCTGGAGACCCATATAGGTTAGTTCCAGTCTGAATCTGAAGGTTTGAGACCCAGAAGAGCTAATGGTATAGATCTAGCCTGAAAGTAGGTAGGTTCACAATCCAAAAAAAAAAAAAGAAAACCCCACAGTTTCTGTTCAAGTCTGAAGTCAGGAAAAGACTGATGCCCCAGCTCAAAGGCTGCATGAGTTTCCTCTCACTGGGCCTTTTTGTTCTACTTAGGTCTTTAATTGATGGGGTGAGGCCCACCTACAGTAAGGAAGGTGATCTGCTGTGCTGATTCAAATATTAAACTCCTACAGAAATATCCTCATAGACACACCCGGATTGTCTGACCAAATGCCTGGGTACTCTGTGACCCAGTCAAGGTAACACATAAAAGTAACCATCAAAGCGTTTACAGGACTTACAAATATGATTAAGACAGTTTTTCCTTTGAAAGCCTTACAAATTAGTGCCAGAGACAGAGCAGAGACAAAGTAGAGGGAGACTGATGCTACAATAAAGGCAAAGAAAAGCATTCAGGAAGAGTAAAGAGAGAATCTATTAACTTTGTTTTAGCACATCAAAAAGGGTTTCATCAGTCCTGTCATCTGAAGAGCCTTTAATATAAGTGGAATTTGGATAAACTGGTGATAAAATGAGAGGGGGAACTATGAATTGTAGGTGCAAGATGAACAGGGGTGTGTGTAAAGATGCACAGTTAAAACCAATACTAGCCTTCAATATCTTGGATATCAATCTATTGAGTAAAAACAATTAAAATGCAAACTAAATATTTAAAGCAATGTTTAAGAAAATACCAAGGCTCAGTACTTCCTTGTCTGTCCAGTGACTAAGACTCTACGCTTCCAATGAATGGGGCCTGGGTTTGATCGCTGGTTAGTGAACTACATCCTGCATGCCACAGCTAAAAGATCCCACATGCCACAAGTAAGACCTGATGCAGGCAAATAATTAAAGAAAAATATTAGAAAGAAAAGGCAGGATGAATTCTTTTCTCATGAAAGTTTTAGAGCCAGTCTGGGAGACCCACACTTCTAGAATTCTGTACAGGAAGAACAGATGTGTCAAATGTGTTATTACATTGAATTTTTTATGTTCTTTCTTCTATTGAAAAAAAATCAAATACATCTTTGCAAAAATAAAAATAGAATTTATGAGAGCAGTACAAAAGATAAAGAAAGAAAAGGCAAGGGATGGGGTGTGTTGCACTCATATTACATAATTAAACTTTGTATTATGTCCTTCTATACTTTTTCTCCCAAATGACTGACCAAGAATGGCAGTTACTCCAATGCCTCTCTTCTCCCATACTCTAAAGCCTCCAAAACCCTCTCTCAACCCAGCCTATGCACATGTTTGTGCTTCCTTGGTCTCTCCTTTTTACTGATATTTTTTCTTCCATCAGTAGCTCTCTGTTCTTTATAATATAAATTCATCTAGCCTGCTTTTCCAATTCTGTCCCACATCCATTACCTTCATCTACTTTATAAAGGCCTAGGAGCTAATAATGAGAATTTTCTAACCCCTTATGGGCTGGAAGATGCAAGAGGCAAAGATAGCTCTATTCTTTTTTTTAAAGCCTTACAAATTAGTGCCAGAGACAGAGCAGAGACAAAGTAGAGGGAGACTGATGCTACAATAAAGGCAAAGAAAAGCATTCAGGAAGAGTAAAGAGAGAATCTATTAACTTTGTTTTAGCACATCAAAAAGGGTTTCATCAGTCCTGTCATCTGAAGAGCCTTTAATATAAGTGGAATTTGGATAAACTGGTGATAAAATGAGAGGGGGAACTATGAATTGTAGGTGCAAGATGAACAGGGGTGTGTGTAAAGATGCACAGTTAAAACCAATACTAGCCTTCAATATCTTGGATATCAATCTATTGAGTAAAAACAATTAAAATGCAAACTAAATATTTAAAGCAATGTTTAAGAAAATACCAAGGCTCAGTACTTCCTTGTCTGTCCAGTGACTAAGACTCTACGCTTCCAATGAATGGGGCCTGGGTTTGATCGCTGGTTAGTGAACTACATCCTGCATGCCACAGCTAAAAGATCCCACATGCCACAAGTAAGACCTGATGCAGGCAAATAATTAAAGAAAAATATTAGAAAGAAAAGGCAGGATGAATTCTTTTCTCATGAAAGTTTTAGAGCCAGTCTGGGAGACCCACACTTCTAGAATTCTGTACAGGAAGAACAGATGTGTCAAATGTGTTATTACATTGAATTTTTTATGTTCTTTCTTCTATTGAAAAAAAATCAAATACATCTTTGCAAAAATAAAAATAGAATTTATGAGAGCAGTACAAAAGATAAAGAAAGAAAAGGCAAGGGATGGGGTGTGTTGCACTCATATTACATAATTAAACTTTGTATTATGTCCTTCTATACTTTTTCTCCCAAATGACTGACCAAGAATGGCAGTTACTCCAATGCCTCTCTTCTCCCATACTCTAAAGCCTCCAAAACCCTCTCTCAACCCAGCCTATGCACATGTTTGTGCTTCCTTGGTCTCTCCTTTTTACTGATATTTTTTCTTCCATCAGTAGCTCTCTGTTCTTTATAATATAAATTCATCTAGCCTGCTTTTCCAATTCTGTCCCACATCCATTACCTTCATCTACTTTATAAAGGCCTAGGAGCTAATAATGAGAATTTTCTAACCCCTTATGGGCTGGAAGATGCAAGAGGCAAAGATAGCTCTATGTTCAAAATGTTTGCCTCTTACATTTGAAAAACAGCAAGTATGATTTACTTACGTATTTTTCCATTGAAAGCAGCAAATAAACAAATCCCTTGATATGCAAACTATAGTACAGACTTTGAAAGGATGTAGTAGCAAGTGTGGCTGGAAAGGCACCACTAAGGGCTAGAGTCTATGGGCATTTCCTATGTGTCCTGCAGGAGTTCACACAGAAGTTCACATTGAAGCCTATGCTGTTAGTCTGAAGTTTACGTCACAGCCCTTGGGATCCATGGATGATTAGTGGTTAGAAAACTGACATGGGTGACTTCCTTGAACCTGCCTTATACTGCAGGTGGTACAGGTTCAATCCCTGATTGGGGAACTAAGTTCCCACATGCCACAGAGCAACTAAGCCCATGTGCTGTAACAAAGATCCAGCATAGCCAAAATAAAAATAAAAATATACCTATGACTAATCTGTGTTGATATATGGCAGAAACTGACAAATACTGTAATTATCCTTCAATTTAAAATAAATAAATTAAGAAAAATTTCCTAAAGGAAATCAACCCTGAATATTCATTGGAAGGACTGATGCTGAAGCTGAAACTCCAATACTTTGGCAACCTGATGCAAAGAGATGACTCACTGGAAAAGATCCTGAGAAAAACAGAAGGCAGAAAGAGATGGGATGACAGAGGATGAGATGGATGGCATCACTGAATTGATGGACAGGAGTTAGAGCAAGCTCTGGGAGATGGTGAAGGACAGGGAACCCTGGAGTGCTGTAGTCCATGGGATCGCAAGGAGTCGGACATAACTGAGTGACAGAACTGAACTGAACTGAAGAAAAAAATAACAATAAAATTTAGAAATTGAAAAGTGAAAAATAGAAAACAGTATTTTTTTTTAAAAAAACAGACATGTTCAGATTGTACTTTACATCTACCTGTAAGATTAATGATTGCAAAATAGATGGAGGCAAAGATGAGAGGCAGGAACAATAAGGAAGCTGAGGAGTCCAGTTGTGAAGTGCTCAGCACTCATCAAATGTTGGACTCTCTTGGCTGTAAGAAAGAGATATTTGTGAATAATAATCAGTGTTTGCTTAAAGGATAGTCAGAAGGTGGACAGGGACTAGACCTGAAAATCCTTGGGATTTAAGACAGCTCTGGGGATGGGGGACTCCCTTAATTTTTTGCTCTCATGTTGTCCTTCACACTTCTTTGGGTCTCTTCTGCTCTCTTCTTGAGCTCAAAGACCTGTCCGTCCTCCTCCTTAGCTTTACATCCAAGTCACAGAAGAAGGCTCTCAAGAATACTCAATTAAATAAATCACCTCACAAATACCCTCAATCAGTAGCCTCCAGTGCAGAGAGAGGAGCTTGTCAATCCTTTACAGACTGAGCAGGCAAGTGTGGAAGATACAGTGGACAAGGCTGTCATCATAATTAATACCTCTACCTCTGATATGTTTGGAGAGGCGGGTGTGACTTAAGCCAAGAATCAATTTAATTAAGTACCATTCTTCATTATGCCATAGCTAGCTCTCTAACCTTGATCAAGTCACTTGTATTCTCTGTGCCTTAGTTTCTTCATCATTCAAGTGGAGATAGAACTAACAGCACTTTAAAGTTTAGCATTCTTCAGAATTATTAGCCACAGTTGGTTAACATGAGGTTTCACTTCTGTGCCACTTCTATCTAACTAAGAATAACAATAGTTTGTATGTGTAATTAGAGTTTGTGAATCAAGTTCACATCCATTTGATTTTGATCCTCACAAGAGCTCTTTAAGGTAGGTAAGGCAGATATCCTTACCTTCATTTTTCTGAGATCCAGAGAGGTAGTTAAGTTCACAAAAGTCTTAAGTGACAAAGCCAGGAATGGAATTCTCATCTCTGAAACTCAAGTCTAAAACATTCTCCTCTTGTTTGGTCTCAAGGTTTTGGTTTCCTGGTCTCAAAAAGGTATTGTATAGCTTTTAATTGGCTATTGGCAGGTCTGCTGTAGGTATCAAAACTACTGTCTTAATGTTCTATTTCTATTCTTTATTCATGCCTCTCCCGTCTTGTGTATTTCTAATTTATTACAGAAGTTGATGTGTGGCTTTAAGTTGATATGGAGGCAAAGATGAGAGGCAGGAACAATAAGGAAGCTGAGGAGTCCAGTTGTGAAGTGCTCAGCACTCATCAAATGTTGGACTCTCTTGGCTGTAAGAAAGAGATATTTGTGAATAATAATCAGTGTTTGCTTAAAGGATAGTCAGAAGGTGGACAGGGACTAGACCTGAAAATCCTTGGGATTTAAGACAGCTCTGGGGATGGGGGACTCCCTTAATTTTTTGCTCTCATGTTGTCCTTCACACTTCTTTGGGTCTCTTCTGCTCTCTTCTTGAGCTCAAAGACCTGTCCGTCCTCCTCCTTAGCTTTACATCCAAGTCACAGAAGAAGGCTCTCAAGAATACTCAATTAAATAAATCACCTCACAAATACCCTCAATCAGTAGCCTCCAGTGCAGAGAGAGGAGCTTGTCAATCCTTTACAGACTGAGCAGGCAAGTGTGGAAGATACAGTGGACAAGGCTGTCATCATAATTAATACCTCTACCTCTGATATGTTTGGAGAGGCGGGTGTGACTTAAGCCAAGAATCAATTTAATTAAGTACCATTCTTCATTATGCCATAGCTAGCTCTCTAACCTTGATCAAGTCACTTGTATTCTCTGTGCCTTAGTTTCTTCATCATTCAAGTGGAGATAGAACTAACAGCACTTTAAAGTTTAGCATTCTTCAGAATTATTAGCCACAGTTGGTTAACATGAGGTTTCACTTCTGTGCCACTTCTATCTAACTAAGAATAACAATAGTTTGTATGTGTAATTAGAGTTTGTGAATCAAGTTCACATCCATTTGATTTTGATCCTCACAAGAGCTCTTTAAGGTAGGTAAGGCAGATATCCTTACCTTCATTTTTCTGAGATCCAGAGAGGTAGTTAAGTTCACAAAAGTCTTAAGTGACAAAGCCAGGAATGGAATTCTCATCTCTGAAACTCAAGTCTAAAACATTCTCCTCTTGTTTGGTCTCAAGGTTTTGGTTTCCTGGTCTCAAAAAGGTATTGTATAGCTTTTTAATTGGCTATTGGCAGGTCTGCTGTAGGTATCAAAACTACTGTCTTAATGTTCTATTTCTATTCTTTATTCATGCCTCTCCCGTCTTGTGTATTTCTAATTTATTACAGAAGTTGATGTGTGGCTGTTTGGTGATGAAGGATTCAGTGTAGATGTTCCAAAGCTTCCCTTGGCACTGACTCTTGTTTCCTGAATTGTAGGAAGACACTCCATCACAGTCACTACTCTCACCTCAGCTGGGAACATCGGGGAGGATGGCATCCTGAGCTGCACTTTTGAGCCTGACATCAAACTTGCTGATATCGTGATACAGTGGTTGAAGGAAGGTGTCATGGGCTTGGTCCATGAGTTCAAAGAAGGCAAAGATGTCCTGTCAGACCAGGATGAAACGTTCAGAGGCCGGACAGCAGTGTTTTCTGATCAAGTAATAGTTGGCAATGCCTCTCTGAGGCTGAAAAATGTACAGCTCACAGATGCTGGCACCTATAAGTGTCACATTACCACTTCTAAAGGCAAGGGGAATGCTAACCTCGAATATAAAACTGGAGGTAAGTTACTTTTGAAGACAGGGAAGGAAGGGGCCAGGAGATATTTGAAACTAGAGGCTATGAATTGCTTATGAGTGACTAATATCTAACAAAGACTCTCTGAATCATGCTAGCAGCCCTCCTTGTTGTCTAAGACCCACACCAACTGCAGAAGTAACCTACTATCATATTAGGGCCTAAAATCTCTTGGTCAGGACACTAGCCTCTTCTGAATTTTCTCATATATTCCCAGAAATGTTTTGCCAAAATATTTTTTCTCCATCAATAGCTCTCTGTTTTTTCTCTTTTATGGTAGCCTTCAGTCTTGCCAGTGAGAGAAGACTATAATCTGGTCTGAGACTTTTCTATATTAACTGGGCTCTAATCCAAGTCTGAAATCAGTACCTGCAGGGACTCACACAGTGGAACCTATTATAGGAGAATTTCAAAGGTAACTGACCAAAACAATATTGGCCTATAAACTCACTAATCCTCCTCCAATGAAATCCATGCTTCCTTACCAATAAATGTAATATATTTTCTAAATTTATATACAAGAGATCCAGATACTGTAGGAGTAAAAAGATGATTAAGAAAACAAAGATAGGGGCTTCCCCTGGTGGTCCAGTGGGTAAGGACACTGCCTTGCACTGCAAGGGACACCGGTTCGAGCCCTGGCCTGGGAAGATCCCACGTGCCGCAGAGCAGCTGGACCAATGTGTCCAATTACCGAGCCAGAGCTCTGGCGCGCATGCGCCCAGAGCCAGTGCTCTGCGACAACAGAGGCCACTGCAATGGGAGGCCCACAGGAGCCAAACGAACAAAGACGGATGAAAATAGAGAAATGAAAGACCAATAGAAATGGCCCGCCTATCCCCCTCCCTCCCCACCCCACCCCCCAAAAGATAAATAAATTTTTTAAAATTTAAAAAAAAAAGAAAACAAAGATAATTGTCCTTCTCTCTGTAGAGTTCATAGTCTAGTGCTTATAGAGTCAGGGCAGAGATAAGAAATGTATAAATATCTATAGTAATTGGTAAAGCATATTAAATGCTTGAAGAAAAAATATAAACAGAGTGATTTGGGGATTCAGAGATCATATCCAAGCGCATAGGGAGGAAAAGGGATAGGAAGGCACCCATGGCAAGAATTTGACATTTGAGAGGAGCCTTGAAGGACATACAGAAAGTATCCTGAGACTTCCCAGCCTAAGCTAGTCTGCACAGGCCTTTCTTGGACCCCTCATAACACGTGTATGCAATGGTTCAAGGCACAGACCTAGTAACATACAGTGGCCTGGGAAGGACAACCTCACTGAGTCTCAGCTTCTCCATCTTAAAGTAGGGATTAATAGAGTCACATCAAAGGGACACTGGAGCTAACTGAAAGGGCTTCCAGTGGTAAAGCTGGGATAATCTGGGCAACAAAATAAACAGTACAGTATTAAATTATAACTAAGTATAAAATAAATACACAAGTCCATACTTACATGAGCAAGATGAAACAAATTCTTTCTATAAGTGAATTCCAAATAATATATTTAGATCTCTCCCCTTCCAGGAGTTAAGGCTTAGAACTTCCCTGCTCCCCAACCACCTCACTTAGGGTGTGTTACACTTAGGGAAGTCCACTTCCAAAGAAACCTGGTAAACACAGTCTCAGCCAGGTGACCAAAGTCAACATCCTCATGATTAAGTCATGCTGATCACATGCACTCTGATGTGACATGAGAAGGGCACGTGAACTTCCACTGTGTTCCTCTCCAAAATCCATAACCTTAGTCTAATCATGAGAAAACCATCACACAAATTCTAATAGAGGGCTTCCTACGAAACACCTAGCTAGGACTCCTCCAGACTCTCAAGATCATGAAAAATATGGAAAGATTAAGAACGTGTCACAGACCAGAGGAATCTAGAAAGACATGACATAAGCGCAATGTGGTATTTTGGATGGGATATCCTGGGATAGAAAATCGACATTAATGGAAAACCCAGTACAATCCAAATACAGTCTGACGCTTAGTCAACAGTAATATATAAACAATATTAATAATGTCTCAGTTTTGACAAATGTGTCATGGTTACTTATGATGTTAATATTAGGGAAAACTGAGTGAGGAGTATATAAGAACCCTCTGTACTATCTTTGCAACTTTTCTCTAAATCTAATATTATTCCAGGTACTTCCCTGGCAGTCCAGTGAAGACTGCACACTTTCAATGCAGGAGGCATGGGTTCAATCCCTGGTTGGAGAACTACGATGCCACATGTTGCAATGTGAGGCCAAAAGATGAAATAAAATTGTTCCAGAATTAAAAGCTTATTTTTCAGAGGTCACAATAGTAGATATACCTAAGGCTGTTGCAAGGAACAAATGAAATGTCTAGAATTTGATCCCTGGCCCAGAGCACACCCTCAGTAAATGGTGGTTCACTGTCATGTGTACTCAGGTTCTCACATCACCTCCCAGGAGCTCATCCCCAACCTGCGCCAAGAGTGTGAGGCTCGTCTCCCCTGCTCTGGCCCAGGCTCGCTAAGGGTATGGCAAAGCTGTCCTTCCAGCTCTCACTCAACACCAACAGTCCTGGGCAAAGGAAGATGCTAAATAAAATAATAATGTGCTTCTTGCTCTTTTGGTAAAATAAACACTTACTGGCCAAAGTCAAGTGTCTCTGTTCCAAAATCCAAATAATATATTTAGATCTCTCCCTTCCAGGAGTTAAGGCTTAGAACTTCCCTGCTCCCCAACCACCTCACTTAGGGTGTGTTACACTTAGGGAAGTCCACTTCCAAAGAAACCTGGTAAACACAGTCTCAGCCAGGTGACCAAAGTCAACATCCTCATGATTAAGTCATGCTGATCACATGCACTCTGATGTGACATGAGAAGGGCACGTGAACTTCCACTGTGTTCCTCTCCAAAATCCATAACCTTAGTCTAATCATGAGAAAACCATCACACAAATTCTAATAGAGGGCTTCCTACGAAACACCTAGCTAGGACTCCTCCAGACTCTCAAGATCATGAAAAATATGGAAAGATTAAGAACGTGTCACAGACCAGAGGAATCTAGAAAGACATGACATAAGCGCAATGTGGTATTTTGGATGGGATATCCTGGGATAGAAAATCGACATTAATGGAAAACCCAGTACAATCCAAATACAGTCTGACGCTTAGTCAACAGTAATATATAAACAATATTAATAATGTCTCAGTTTTGACAAATGTGTCATGGTTACTTATGATGTTAATATTAGGGAAAACTGAGTGAGGAGTATATAAGAACCCTCTGTACTATCTTTGCAACTTTTCTCTAAATCTAATATTATTCCAGGTACTTCCCTGGCAGTCCAGTGAAGACTGCACACTTTCAATGCAGGAGGCATGGGTTCAATCCCTGGTTGGAGAACTACGATGCCACATGTTGCAATGTGAGGCCAAAAGATGAAATAAAATTGTTCCAGAATTAAAAGCTTATTTTTCAGAGGTCACAATAGTAGATATACCTAAGGCTGTTGCAAGGAACAAATGAAATGTCTAGAATTTGATCCCTGGCCCAGAGCACACCCTCAGTAAATGGTGGTTCACTGTCATGTGTACTCAGGTTCTCACATCACCTCCCAGGAGCTCATCCCCAACCTGCGCCAAGAGTGTGAGGCTCGTCTCCCCTGCTCTGGCCCAGGCTCGCTAAGGGTATGGCAAAGCTGTCCTTCCAGCTCTCACTCAACACCAACAGTCCTGGGCAAAGGAAGATGCTAAATAAAATAATAATGTGCTTCTTGCTCTTTTGGTAAAATAAACACTTACTGGCCAAAGTCAAGGCCTTAACATTTTTTTGCAAGTGTCTCTCTGCATAGATAGACAAGGAAGTTAGTCTTAATTTCAAACTGTACTCTGCACCCCAGGGAGGAGAGTAATCTTAGAAGAAAACAAATGTCTGTGTTTATTCATGGATACCAGGGCAGTCTCTACTTCAAATCCCCGTGATGACAAGGTCTGTGTCTGGAATTTCTGTGGTGGACAGTGAATGCTGCTTGCTTCTTCCTTCTCCTTCCCCACCCTAATGTAACCCCCCAGGCAGAAAAATACATAAAATTCAGGAGGTTTCATAGGGGCCTGAGAAAATAAATACCCAATTTCCCTAATTTATAAATTCTTTGTGTGATCACTAGATCTCCTCTTACAGGGACAAATTTATTTGTGTAACAATTACACCTTGAACTTAGGTCCTTGGAGTTTGTGATGCTGGCCAAAGCATTGTGATATATAGCAATACTATGAGGAAATCATTTCTCGAGTCTATAATACAATGAGTTATACATGGGCAGCCCACTGGGAAAGTACTGAGTCACTTCAGTGTCTTTGTAGGACCTAGCACCTCAAAGGCTATATTGTCTTATCATCTGACGATGACATCTGTTCTTTTGACTTGCAGCCTTCAGCATCCCAGAGGTGAATGTGGACTATAATGCCAGCTCAGAGAGCTTACGATGTGAGGCTCCCCGCTGGTTTCCCCAGCCCACAGTGGTCTGGGCATCCCAGGTTGACCAGGGAGCCAACTTCTCAGAAGTCTCCAACACCAGCTTTGAGCTGAACTCTGAGAATGTGACCATGAAGGTTGTGTCTGTACTCTACAATGTCACAATCAATAATACGTACTCCTGTATGATTGAAAACAATATTGCCAAAGCCACAGGGGATATCAAAGTGACAGGTGAGCTCCTCCACACTTGTGGTACGGGTTTACTGGGACTATAATCAAATGTAAATTTAAATCTGATTTATTTAACAGAAATGTATTATGTGCCAGGGCACAGAAAGTTTCACTTTCTGAGACCTCGACCACAATTTCAGTTGAGATTGCATTATGTAAGAAGAAGATTAACACAAAACAACATTTATGGCATATAGGGTAAACGTGACAATTAGTGTTCGTGCTGTATGCCTTCTTTCTGCCTGGAGAGTAGTGCTTAGGATTCTGAGGCCCTGTCTAACTCAGGACTGCTTTGATAAAGCAGTAGAGAAATGGTAATTATTTGAAATCTTTGAATGGCTGGTGATCTACATCCTAAGTCCCTAAAACTGGTTTGGGTCTACCCAGCTAGTGCTTAGTCACTCCTGATGACAAGGTCTGTGTCTGGAATTTCTGTGGTGGACAGTGAATGCTGCTTGCTTCTTCCTTCTCCTTCCCACCCTAATGTAACCCCCAGGCAGAAAAATACATAAAATTCAGGAGGTTTCATAGGGGCCTGAGAAAATAAATACCCAATTTCCCTAATTTATAAATTCTTTGTGTGATCACTAGATCTCCTCTTACAGGGACAAATTTATTTGTGTAACAATTACACCTTGAACTTAGGTCCTTGGAGTTTGTGATGCTGGCCAAAGCATTGTGATATATAGCAATACTATGAGGAAATCATTTCTCGAGTCTATAATACAATGAGTTATACATGGGCAGCCCACTGGGAAAGTACTGAGTCACTTCAGTGTCTTTGTAGGACCTAGCACCTCAAAGGCTATATTGTCTTATCATCTGACGATGACATCTGTTCTTTTGACTTGCAGCCTTCAGCATCCCAGAGGTGAATGTGGACTATAATGCCAGCTCAGAGAGCTTACGATGTGAGGCTCCCCGCTGGTTTCCCCAGCCCACAGTGGTCTGGGCATCCCAGGTTGACCAGGGAGCCAACTTCTCAGAAGTCTCCAACACCAGCTTTGAGCTGAACTCTGAGAATGTGACCATGAAGGTTGTGTCTGTACTCTACAATGTCACAATCAATAATACGTACTCCTGTATGATTGAAAACAATATTGCCAAAGCCACAGGGGATATCAAAGTGACAGGTGAGCTCCTCCACACTTGTGGTACGGGTTTACTGGGACTATAATCAAATGTAAATTTAAATCTGATTTATTTAACAGAAATGTATTATGTGCCAGGGCACAGAAAGTTTCACTTTCTGAGACCTCGACCACAATTTCAGTTGAGATTGCATTATGTAAGAAGAAGATTAACACAAAACAACATTTATGGCATATAGGGTAAACGTGACAATTAGTGTTCGTGCTGTATGCCTTCTTTCTGCCTGGAGAGTAGTGCTTAGGATTCTGAGGCCCTGTCTAACTCAGGACTGCTTTGATAAAGCAGTAGAGAAATGGTAATTATTTGAAATCTTTGAATGGCTGGTGATCTACATCCTAAGTCCCTAAAACTGGTTTGGGTCTAGCCTTCCTTTGAGAAGGTTTTTGTTTTGAAAGGGTTTAAGAGTCTACCTCAGTGTTAGTCATTCCTTCTTGCTCAAGTTCCCATTAATACAGATGTGCGATTAATCTGAAAGCTCTAGATTGAACTGGCCTCCCAGCCTGAGAAGACCAAGAGCCAGGGAGGCTCAACACCCTAGTCTCTTTGCAGTGCTTTAGCATATTATAAAACCTAGGGTTGAGCTGCTGCTGCGGCTAAGTCACCACAGTCATGTCTGACTGTGTGTGACCCCATGGACTGTAGCCCACCAAGTTTCTCTGTCAATGGAATTCTCGAGGCAAGAATACTGGAGTGGGTTGTAAAGACCTTCTCCAGGTGGATCTTCCCAACCCAGAGATGGACCTTGGTCTCTTGCATTGCACATATATTCCTCACCACCGAGCCATAAGGGAAGCCATATATATTTGAGATCCCATGGACTGTAGCTCACCGGGCTTCTCTATCTGCCACTTTCTTCTCCAAGTCTTGAGCTAGTATCAAGGAAATGCACAGACTGAATTAGGAATTTTAAGGCCATCCCTCCTGTGGTTAAACTGAATTCAAGCTATAGTGGAAGGAATACATCAGGAGAATCACTGTCTTATATCAAGTAGAATGCCTTGCACATTTAAGTGGCCTATAAGTGCTTGCTGAACTTAACTGAATAAACTATATTTTCATCAGCTATTTTTAAATTACAATTTATATATACAAAAAGGCAACCTAAGAAATGGGAAAATAATTGGAAATTATATATTTGATAAGTGATTAGCAACCAGAATATATAAAGAACTTCTATAATTCAATAACAAAAGTCAAATAACTTGATTGAAAAATGGGTAAAGGACTTGAATAGACATTTCTCCAAAGAAGATATACAAATGGCCAACAAGTATACGAAAAGATGCTCAATATCCCCAATCATCAGAGAGATGCAAATGGAAACAATGACAACATCCCATACCCATTAGGATGGTACTAACAGAAAACAACAAGTGTTGGTGAGGATGAGAAGAAACTGGAATGCTGTGCACAATGATGAGACTGTGAAACTGTGCAACCACCATGACAGAAAACAGAAATAGAGCTACTACATGATCTAGCAGTCCCATTTCTGTGTATAATGTCCAACAGAATTGAACGCAGTGTCTCAAGGATGCATTTGCACACCCATAGTCACAGCAGCATTATTCACAGTAGGCAAGAGGAGGAAGCAGCTCCAATGTTCATCACCAGATGACTGGATGAACAAAATGTGGTATTGACACACAAGGGAATATTATTCAGTTTTAAAAAGGAAGGAAACCCTTTCACATGCTACAACATGGATGAATTTTCAGGATATCATGCTAAGTGAAATCAGCCAGCCATAGAAAGATAAATACTGTTTGAGTCTACTTACAAAGTGTCTGAAGTAGTCAAATACATAGAAACAGAAAGTAGAATCATGGCTGCCAGGAGCTAGGGATAAGTGGGAAGGATAGGGAGCTGTTGTTTAATACGTATAGAGTTTCAGATTTGCAAAATGAAAAAGTTTTGAAGATTTATTTTAAACAATATGAGTACACATAACATTACTGAATACTTAAAATGGTTAAGATAGTAAATTTTATATGTTTTTTACTGCAGTAAAAAGTATCCAATAGGGACTTCTCTGGTGGCCCAGTGGCTAGGACTCCTGGCTTCCAATGCAGAAGGCCTGGGTTCGAGCTTTGGTCAGGGAGCTAGATCCCACATTCTGCAACTAAGACCCAGCACAGTCAAATAAATAAAAGGTAAAAAAAAAAAAAAAAAAAGTACCCAATAAAAATATATATGAGAAAAAGAGAGCTCTTCCACTATCCTGTGGAACAAATTGATGACTGTACCAGATAGAACACTTTAAGCTGCCTATAACAGAAAACAAAACCAACTCAGGCCTCAGCTAAATGGGGAATTTATTAAAATGATTTAGGATATCTCATGAAACCAAAGTCAGGAAGTGCAGAATGACTTCAGAGACAGCTGGAACCAAGAACTTAAATTCCATTGGTATTCTTTGTCTCTCATTTCTAGTTTATTGTCTTTGCTGTCTTATTTACCCTCTTTTGTTTTAGTCAATAAGGCAGAACATGGTTGCCAAGAGCTCCTACCTTTAACATCTCTTTTACTCAAGAGAGTAACTAGACTGAAGCTCAATCCCTCAGTTTGACTCTACTGTCCCAGAAAGGCTCAACTTGGGTCGCTACCTGTACTTAGACCAAAGAGACAGCACCTTCCCAGAAGAGAAGGGGAAATGAAGTGTTAGACATTGAAAACAATGAGTGTTAACAACAGTATCTCAGCTTAGATTTCAATTAAATGCACCAAACTAGACAACAAATGCTTTCTAGTAGAAAAGGAGTAACTGAACAAACCACAGAAATTGATCACAGCTTTTATTCAGTAAGTAGGTTCTTTTTCCATACATGCTCACTGGATACATGAGAAGAAGTGTTCCATGTACCAGTATTAGGATTATACACAATTTTTAGAAGCATCACATAGCTCAAAATTAAGAGTAAAAAATAAACTGCCAGGAGCTAGGGATAAGTGGGAAGGATAGGGAGCTGTTGTTTAATACGTATAGAGTTTCAGATTTGCAAAATGAAAAGTTATGAAGATTTATTTTAAACAATATGAGTACACATAACATTACTGAATACTTAAAATGGTTAAGATAGTAAATTTTATATGTTTTTTACTGCAGTAAAAAGTATCCAATAGGGACTTCTCTGGTGGCCCAGTGGCTAGGACTCCTGGCTTCCAATGCAGAAGGCCTGGGTTCGAGCTTTGGTCAGGGAGCTAGATCCCACATTCTGCAACTAAGACCCAGCACAGTCAAATAAATAAAAGGGAAAAAAAAAAAAAAAACAGTACCCAATAAAAATATATATGAGAAAAAGAGAGCTCTTCCACTATCCTGTGGAACAAATTGATGACTGTACCAGATAGAACACTTTAAGCTGCCTATAACAGAAAACAAAACCAACTCAGGCCTCAGCTAAATGGGGAATTTATTAAAATGATTTAGGATATCTCATGAAACCAAAGTCAGGAAGTGCAGAATGACTTCAGAGACAGCTGGAACCAAGAACTTAAATTCCATTGGTATTCTTTGTCTCTCATTTCTAGTTTATTGTCTTTGCTGTCTTATTTACCCTCTTTTGTTTTAGTCAATAAGGCAGAACATGGTTGCCAAGAGCTCCTACCTTTAACATCTCTTTTACTCAAGAGAGTAACTAGACTGAAGCTCAATCCCTCAGTTTGACTCTACTGTCCCAGAAAGGCTCAACTTGGGTCGCTACCTGTACTTAGACCAAAGAGACAGCACCTTCCCAGAAGAGAAGGGGAAATGAAGTGTTAGACATTGAAAACAATGAGTGTTAACAACAGTATCTCAGCTTAGATTTCAATTAAATGCACCAAACTAGACAACAAATGCTTTCTAGTAGAAAAGGAGTAACTGAACAAACCACAGAAATTGATCACAGCTTTTATTCAGTAAGTAGGTTCTTTTTCCATACATGCTCACTGGATACATGAGAAGAAGTGTTCCATGTACCAGTATTAGGATTATACACAATTTTTAGAAGCATCACATAGCTCAAAATTAAGAGTAAAATAACATAATTGCTTTTTACCATGCACAGAGTAAGTTTTTAAACAATTGAATGAGGCTGTGGGTGGTTATGTCCTGTGTTTTCTTGCCGCTAACTGGGTCATTCATTCAGCAAGTATCTACTGAGTGCCAAATATACACAAAACAATTTGTAAGTCCTATGAAATACTAAGATGATAGCACAGATGTCATGAGAGAAGTTAATCAGGGTGGATTTGGTATCTGGGGGAAAGAGTTATTAATTAGGACTGTAGTGGTTCAATAGATGAAGAGTTCAAGCTGAGTACTGAAAAATATATATATGGTTTTAATAGACTAGAAAGGCATGAAGTCAGGAACCTTATGTCAGTGTCCAGGGGAGAAATTATGAAGGCTTTACCTGGGACAGTGACAATGGGAAAGAAAGAGGAAGAGTCAAAAGTTAATGAAGAAAATAATCTACAGGCTTTGGTGACACAAATGTGGAGGACAGGGGAAGGAATGAGTCAAGAGAGGTCTGATAATCCTACCCAGGTTGCCTTGGAGGCTAGTAGTGCTACCACTACTAACAAAAATGAAGATGTAAGAAAAGCAACAAGTTTGGTAAAAAGACAGATTTTAGAGATGCTGAGCTGCAAGCTGTGTACAAAGGTAGAGAGGCGCAGTGCTTAGCACATGTGGAGCCTGCTTCACCCCTGCTCCACAGACCTGCCTCCACAGGAAGAGACTCTACCAGCGTAACCCTCAAGCCTCCCTCTTCCCCGCTTTCACTCTTCTCCAGAGGAGGGGGAATTAACTCACCTGATTATGAGTTTATTAGAAGAGGCTGGGCGTAAGTAGCTCAGCCCCTCATTCTGCCTTTCTCTCCAGCTAACCAGTACACCTTCTACTCTGCTCCCCCAAGTCAGCAGTTTTCAGGGGTAGAATCTGCCCTTGCGAGAGGAAGCAGGCCCTAGTCTTGTGAGGCCTGTCACTAGGGAAGTCTGGGATGCAGCCCACTTCCTTGCAGACAAAGCATAATCCCTATTTAAAATTTATTTATTTTTAATTGAAAGATAATTGCATAATCCTTTATTATCAGATTTATCAGGAACAAGGTGATTTTAGTCTTCTAGTTGTCTCACTTTTTTCATCTTAACTCCTTAATTGGTGCAGAGTGCAGCTGGGGAGAAAGTGTTTACTCCACTCCTTTGAACTCAAACAACAGGCACTCACAAATATTTGCTGAATAATTACATTTTTAGCTGACATACAGTAGTAACTGTAAATACAGATGTGGAATTTAGGACAGAATTCAGGCTAAAGAGGTGAATTTGGAAATGAAGCTTAATGGAAGTAATGTTTATTAGGCTTGAGCAAGGATACTACTCTCTTTATAACTAAGACTTACAGAGTGTGCTTACTCTGGTGTCGGGTTCTAAGTGTTTTACATGTATTAACTCATTAATTCTCATAAGAATCCTATGTAGTTGGTTATTATTTTTAGCCTTGTTTCATAGATGAAGAAACTGAGGCACATATAGATTAACTTGCCTAAACTTGCCTGAAGTCACACAGCTATTAAGTGTCAGAGCCGAAATGAACTAAATGACATTGGACTGTCTAGGGAGAAAATAGAGTAATTTAATTCTTCACTTTTGCCTTTCTCTACTTCAAAATGAGAACAATACTTTCTCATTACTTTGTAGTGGTGTGATGAAAGCAAATGACACAGAACCTGTAAAGGTCACCGCCTAGAGGGAAAAAAAATGTGTCTAAAACCAAGGACTGGCTGTGGCTGTTGGTAACCCAATACCAATCTGTTTATCTGCATCATTTTTCATTTGCCTAAGTGCTCACTGGAGTGGAAGACAGAATGGAACTTCTTTGAAGAAAGGGAAAGCTCTGCTTTTAAGCCAGTTACAGAAAGCTTGAAAAGGGGGGACAAAATGGCCCCCAAACTAGGGCACAAGTTATATTAGTAACAACTTGTTTTGTTTGGGGGGTACTTTGCTAACCAGCCATGTGAAGAAGACACCTGCGTTACCGCTAAGATGCTAAACATTTTCTTCTCCCTTTACAGACTCTGAGATTAAAAGGCGAAGTCACCTACAGCTGCTGAACTCTAAGGCTTCCCTGTGTGTCTCTTCTGCTGTTGGCTGGGTACTCTTGCCTCTCTGCCCTTATGTGATGCTAAGATAACATACCCTGGCTACACAGAAAGATGCAAAGTCATTGGTATGACAGGTGAGATACGTCACAAGTGGTGTGGGGATCTGTTGTGTGTGCAGATGTGGGCTTATGTCCCTAACAAGAATCAATCAAGTGGTGACTGAAATAAAAATATAATGTTGTATAGTTGGATATAAGGTCAGTGAATTCTGTTGCTCAGTAGTAACTGTAAATACAGATGTGGAATTTAGGACAGAATTCAGGCTAAAGAGGTGAATTTGGAAATGAAGCTTAATGGAAGTAATGTTTATTAGGCTTGAGCAAGGATACTACTCTCTTTATAACTAAGACTTACAGAGTGTGCTTACTCTGGTGTCGGGTTCTAAGTGTTTTACATGTATTAACTCATTAATTCTCATAAGAATCCTATGTAGTTGGTTATTATTTTTAGCCTTGTTTCATAGATGAAGAAACTGAGGCACATATAGATTAACTTGCCTAAACTTGCCTGAAGTCACACAGCTATTAAGTGTCAGAGCCGAAATGAACTAAATGACATTGGACTGTCTAGGGAGAAAATAGAGTAATTTAATTCTTCACTTTTGCCTTTCTCTACTTCAAAATGAGAACAATACTTTCTCATTACTTTGTAGTGGTGTGATGAAAGCAAATGACACAGAACCTGTAAAGGTCACCGCCTAGAGGGAAAAAAAATGTGTCTAAAACCAAGGACTGGCTGTGGCTGTTGGTAACCCAATACCAATCTGTTTATCTGCATCATTTTTCATTTGCCTAAGTGCTCACTGGAGTGGAAGACAGAATGGAACTTCTTTGAAGAAAGGGAAAGCTCTGCTTTTAAGCCAGTTACAGAAAGCTTGAAAATGGGGTACAAAATTGCCCCCAAACTAGGGCACAAGTTATATTAGTAACAACTTGTTTTGTTTGGGGGGTACTTTGCTAACCAGCCATGTGAAGAAGACACCTGCGTTACCGCTAAGATGCTAAACATTTTCTTCTCCCTTTACAGACTCTGAGATTAAAAGGCGAAGTCACCTACAGCTGCTGAACTCTAAGGCTTCCCTGTGTGTCTCTTCTGCTGTTGGCTGGGTACTCTTGCCTCTCTGCCCTTATGTGATGCTAAGATAACATACCCTGGCTACACAGAAAGATGCAAAGTCATTGGTATGACAGGTGAGATACGTCACAAGTGGTGTGGGGATCTGTTGTGTGTGCAGATGTGGGCTTATGTCCCTAACAAGAATCAATCAAGTGGTGACTGAAATAAAAATATAATGTTGTATAGTTGGATATAAGGTCAGTGAATTCTGTTGCTCAGTCGTGACCAACTCTTTGTGATCCCATAGACTGCTGCATGCCAGGCTTCCCTGTCCTCCAGCATCTCTCAGAGTTTGCTCAAACTCATGTGCATTGAATCAGTGATGCCTCCAACCATCTTATCCTCTAGTGACACGGATATTGTAAAAACTGCAAAGATAGTATACAAACAATTAAATTAGAGGAAACCCTTCCTTCCACAGCTGTTGTGGGGACGAGGTCAGATCATGACAGCTGTTGTGGGGACCAGGTCAGATCACGCTCCTTGCATTAATCTGTATCATTAGAAATAACAACATGCTTTTGTTGTGTAGATTTTTGTGTATTGCATAGATTTTTGAATTATGTTTTCATTTTATATCCAGGTTTTTTTTTTTATTTCCTCTTTGATTTCTTTATTGACCCACTGGTTATTTAGTAGCATACTCTTTAGCCTCCACATGATGTTTTTCTTTTTTTAGGGGAGGGGCAGTCTTTTTTCCTTATAGTTGGCTTCTAGTTTTCATAGCATTGTGCTTGGAAAAGATGTTTTATACGACTACAATTTTTAAAAATTTACCAAGGCTTGTTTTGTTGCATAGCATGTGATCTATCCTGGAGAATGTTCTATGTGTACTTGAAAAGAATATGGATTCTGATGCTTTCAAATGAAATGTTAGATAAATATATATAAAATCAGTCAGGAAACACTGGACTTGAATGACTCATTAGAACACATGGAGACTTTATACTGTCTGGATGACCTGTCCATTAATGTAAGTGATGTTTTAAAGTCCCTACTATAACTATGTTACTGTCTTTTCCCTTTATGTCCTTAATATTTGCTTTACATATTTAGGTGCTCCTATGGTGGGTGCATGTACATTTACAACTGTCATATCTTCATCTTGGATTGATCCTTTTCTTATAACAGTCTGTTTTATTAGAGCTTATCTTGTCTGATGTTAAGTTTTGCTACCCTAGTTTTCTTTTGATTTTAACTTGCAAGGAATATCTTTTTCCACTCCCTCACTTTCAGCCTATGTGTGTCTTTAGACCTGAAGTGAGTTTCTTGCAGGCAGCATATATACAGATCTAGGTTTTTTATCCATTCAGTCACTCTATATCTATTGATTGGAGTATTTAGTCCAATTTAATTTAAAGGGTCTTCTGTTGCTCAGGCCAACTCTTTGTGATCCCATAGACTGCTGCATGCCAGGCTTCCCTGTCCTCCAGCATCTCTCAGAGTTTGCTCAAACTCATGTGCATTGAATCAGTGATGCCTCCAACCATCTTATCCTCTAGTGACACGGATATTGTAAAAACTGCAAAGATAGTATACAAACAATTAAATTAGAGGAAACCCTTCCTTCCACAGCTGTTGTGGGGACGAGGTCAGATCATGACAGCTGTTGTGGGGACCAGGTCAGATCACGCTCCTTGCATTAATCTGTATCATTAGAAATAACAACATGCTTTTGTTGTGTAGATTTTTGTGTATTGCATAGATTTTTGAATTATGTTTTCATTTTATATCCAGGTTTTTTTTTTTATTTCCTCTTTGATTTCTTTATTGACCCACTGGTTATTTAGTAGCATACTCTTTAGCCTCCACATGATGTTTTTCTTTTTTTAGGGGAGGGGCAGTCTTTTTTCCTTATAGTTGGCTTCTAGTTTTCATAGCATTGTGCTTGGAAAAGATGTTTTATACGACTACAATTTTTAAAAATTTACCAAGGCTTGTTTTGTTGCATAGCATGTGATCTATCCTGGAGAATGTTCTATGTGTACTTGAAAAGAATATGGATTCTGATGCTTTCAAATGAAATGTTAGATAAATATATATAAAATCAGTCAGGAAACACTGGACTTGAATGACTCATTAGAACACATGGAGACTTTATACTGTCTGGATGACCTGTCCATTAATGTAAGTGATGTTTTAAAGTCCCTACTATAACTATGTTACTGTCTTTTCCCTTTATGTCCTTAATATTTGCTTTACATATTTAGGTGCTCCTATGGTGGGTGCATGTACATTTACAACTGTCATATCTTCATCTTGGATTGATCCTTTTCTTATAACAGTCTGTTTTATTAGAGCTTATCTTGTCTGATGTTAAGTTTTGCTACCCTAGTTTTCTTTTGATTTTAACTTGCAAGGAATATCTTTTTCCACTCCCTCACTTTCAGCCTATGTGTGTCTTTAGACCTGAAGTGAGTTTCTTGCAGGCAGCATATATACAGATCTAGGTTTTTTATCCATTCAGTCACTCTATATCTATTGATTGGAGTATTTAGTCCATTTAAATTTAAAGTAACTATCGATCTGTATGTCCTTACTGTCATCTTTTTGCTAATTGTTTGGGGGTCATTTTGTTAAGTCTTTTTTGTCCCTTTCTTCTTTTGTTATCTTTTCTTGTGATTTGAGGACCATCTTTAGTATTATATTTGGATTCCCTTTTTTTTTCTTTGTTTCTGTGTACCTAGCATAAGGTTTTGGTCTGTGGTTACTGCAAGGTTTTCATACAGTAATAAAATGTACACGTGATTGTATTAAGTTGCTGATCTCTTAATTTCAAAGCACACCTTTACATTTGGACTCTCCTCCCAACAGTGACTACTGTTTTTTGGTTTTTTAAACAAATATTTATTTATTTATTTGGCTGTGCTGGGTCATAGTTGCAGTATGTGGGATCTAGTTCCCTGACCAGGGTTCAAACCCAGGCCCACTGCACTGGAAGCCTGGAGTCTTAGCCACTGGACCACCAGAGAAGCCCCCAATTACTGTTTTTGATATCACATTTTTACATCTAATTGTTTTATGTATCTCTTAACTGCTTACTGAAGATACAGAAGGTTTTTACTACTTGTGTCTTTTAGCCTTCCTACTAGCTTTGTGTATAGTATGATTTCCTGCTTTTAGGTTTGCCTTTATCTGTGAGTTTTTTCCATTCATAATTTTCACGTTTATACATGTGGCCTTTTCTTTTTAACTTAAAGAATGTGTTTCTTTAACATGCCTTGTAAAGCTGGTTTGGCAGTGTTGAACTCTTTAACTTTTGTTTGCCTGTAAAGCTTCTGATGTCTCCACTGAATCTGAGTGAGAGAGTCTTGCTGGCTAGAATATTCTTGGTTTTAGGTTTTTCCCTTTCATCACTTTAAACATATAGTGCAATTCCCTTCTAAGCTGCAGAGTTTCCGCTGAAAAGTCAGCTGATAGCTTTCTGGGAGTTTCCTGAGTAGCCTTTTGCTACCCTAGTTTTCTTTTGATTTTAACTTGCAAGGAATATCTTTTTCCACTCCCTCACTTTCAGCCTATGTGTGTCTTTAGACCTGAAGTGAGTTTCTTGCAGGCAGCATATATACAGATCTAGGTTTTTTATCCATTCAGTCACTCTATATCTATTGATTGGAGTATTTAGTCCATTTAAATTTAAAGTAACTATCGATCTGTATGTCCTTACTGTCATCTTTTTGCTAATTGTTTGGGGGTCATTTTGTTAAGTCTTTTTTGTCCCTTTCTTCTTTTGTTATCTTTTCTTGTGATTTGAGGACCACCTTTAGTATTATATTTGGATTCCCTTTTTTTTTCTTTGTTTCTGTGTACCTAGCATAAGGTTTTGGTCTGTGGTTACTGCAAGGTTTTCATACAGTAATAAAATGTACACGTGATTGTATTAAGTTGCTGATCTCTTAATTTCAAAGCACACCTTTACATTTGGACTCTCCTCCCAACAGTGACTACTGTTTTTTGGTTTTTTAAACAAATATTTATTTATTTATTTGGCTGTGCTGGGTCATAGTTGCAGTATGTGGGATCTAGTTCCCTGACCAGGGTTCAAACCCAGGCCCACTGCACTGGAAGCCTGGAGTCTTAGCCACTGGACCACCAGAGAAGCCCCCAATTACTGTTTTTGATATCACATTTTTACATCTAATTGTTTTATGTATCTCTTAACTGCTTACTGAAGATACAGAAGGTTTTTACTACTTGTGTCTTTTAGCCTTCCTACTAGCTTTGTGTATAGTATGATTTCCTGCTTTTAGGTTTGCCTTTATCTGTGAGTTTTTTCCATTCATAATTTTCACGTTTATACATGTGGCCTTTTCTTTTTAACTTAAAGAATGTGTTTCTTTAACATGCCTTGTAAAGCTGGTTTGGCAGTGTTGAACTCTTTAACTTTTGTTTGCCTGTAAAGCTTCTGATGTCTCCACTGAATCTGAGTGAGAGAGTCTTGCTGGCTAGAATATTCTTGGTTTTAGGTTTTTCCCTTTCATCACTTTAAACATATAGTGCAATTCCCTTCTAAGCTGCAGAGTTTCCGCTGAAAAGTCAGCTGATAGCTTTCTGGGAGTTTCCTAGTATGTTATTTGTTGCTTTCCCGTTACTACTTTTAATATTCTTTATACCTTTAGATTTTGCCATTTTAATTACAATGTGTCTTCATATGTTCCTCTTTGGGTCCTGTATGGAACTCTGCACTTCCTGAACTTGGATATCTGTTTCATTTTTCAGAGTGGGGAAGTTTTCAGCTATTATGTCCTCAAATATGCTCTCAGTCCTTTTCTCTCTCCTTCCTCTCCTTCTGGGACCCCTGTAACATGAACTTTGGTGCACTTGATGTTGTCCCAGAGGTCTCATAAACTATTCTTGTTTCTTTTCATTTTTTCTTTTTCCTGTTCAGCATCAGTGATTCCCACTACTGTCTTCCAGTTCACTCTGTTGATTCCTTCTGGTCTATTTTCCTGTTTGGTTGTTCCTCTTTTTTTCTCTCTCTCTCTAAATCTCTGTTAAAAACTCCTCACTCTTTGTGTCCATTCTTCTCCCTAGTTCTCTGATCATCTTTACAGTCACTACCCTGAACTCTTTCCCAGGTAGATTGTTTAGCTCTACATAGTTGTTCTTCTAGGTTTTATCTTGTTCTTTTGTCTAAACACCTTTCTCTGTCACCTCATTTTGCTAAACTGTATTTTTATGTATATGATAGGTTGGTTACCTTCTCCCACCTTGGAGAAGTCTACTTTGTAGGAGAGCTCTTATGTCCCAATAGCACACACCCCTCTCATCATCCAAACTATATGCTCTTGAGTTCCTTATATGAGGGTTGGTGGCCCTCCTGTTGTCCCAGGCTAGCTATGTGGGAGGTCTAGTAGGCTTGGTTGGCCCCTGGTCCAGCTGGTAGCCAGGCCCTCCACATGAGTGAAGGCTGTCGGCTGCAGAGGCAGCTGACTAGGGAACCCTGGAGGGACCCAGGGCTAGTGCTGGGTCATGGGTGGGTGGTCTCAAGGTTCAGGAAACTCTGGTAACGCTGTCTGGTGAGTGATAGCAAGGGTGTCAGTGCCAGTCTACTGGTGGGCAAGCTGGTCCTGGAGGCTGGTTGCAGGGCCCAGAGCTGGTCTTAGACTGCTGGAGTGCCGAGGGTGGGGAGCTTCTGATACAGTTGAGTTCAGGGTCTTTGTGTTGGCCTCCTAGAGGGCAGGGATGGGGTCCATCTGGTTCTTAGACAGGGTTTGCCTTGCTGGTTAGCAGGCTAGGTCGGCAAGCTTTGGGACTGTGGTTTGTTTGTGTTTTTTTGGCATGTAGTGTCTGCCCCCTTGTGGCTGACGCTGGCCCAAAGGCTAGAACAGGTTTCCTGGAGAATTAGGCATCAGGGCCCAGGGGATTCTGGGACTTGTACCTGTCCACTAGTAGATGAAACTGGGTCCTGGGCCCTCTGGTGGGTAAGGTCACAGTCAGAGGCAGCTATGGGTTCAGGTGCTTTTATGGCAGCTCGTCTGCTGATGGGCAGGGCTGTGTCCCTGCCCAGTTAGCTGCTTGGCCTGAGGCATTTGAGCACTGATGACTATTACAGGTTGTTGAGTGGGGCCAGGTCTTGGTGCTTAGAGAATTTCCCACTGGTGTTTGTCAATCTCCACATTGTAGGACCTCCCCCAAAAAGGCTACCACCAGCATTTATAGTCCCAGAGTGGTATGCAGTTGCCTCCTGCCTTTCTGGGAGATTCTCCGGGATCAGTAGGTAGGTCTGACCCAGGCTATCAGACACTGCTTCTGCCCTGGGTTCCAGGACATGTGGGATTTTATGTGCACCCTTTAAGAGTAAAGTCTTTCTTCCTTCAGCTCTTTTGCTCTCCCAGAAATAAGCCCCACTGGCCTTCAAAGCCAACTGTTCTAGAAGCTTATCTTCCTGGTGGAGGAGTCGTGTCTGGAGACCCTGATGTGGGCCTTAGATCTCTCCTTTGGGAGAAACTCTGCAATGTAATTATCCTCCAGATTGTGGGTCTTGCACTTGGGGAGTAGGGGACTTGACTATATCATGAGTCTGTCTAATTGTAGTTCCTTCTTTACGTCTTTAGTTGTAGAAGATCTTTTCTGGTAGATTCTAGTCTTTTTTTCAAATGATTTTTATTTATTTATCGTTTGTCTATTTGGGGTTTTCACTGCTTACTTTCATAGGATTGATAGCAAGGGTGTCAGTGCCAGTCTACTGGTGGGCAAGCTGGTCCTGGAGGCTGGTTGCAGGGCCCAGAGCTGGTCTTAGACTGCTGGAGTGCCGAGGGTGGGGAGCTTCTGATACAGTTGAGTTCAGGGTCTTTGTGTTGGCCTCCTAGAGGGCAGGGATGGGGTCCATCTGGTTCTTAGACAGGGTTTGCCTTGCTGGTTAGCAGGCTAGGTCGGCAAGCTTTGGGACTGTGGTTTGTTTGTGTTTTTTTGGCATGTAGTGTCTGCCCCCTTGTGGCTGACGCTGGCCCAAAGGCTAGAACAGGTTTCCTGGAGAATTAGGCATCAGGGCCCAGGGGATTCTGGGACTTGTACCTGTCCACTAGTAGATGAAACTGGGTCCTGGGCCCTCTGGTGGGTAAGGTCACAGTCAGAGGCAGCTATGGGTTCAGGTGCTTTTATGGCAGCTCGTCTGCTGATGGGCAGGGCTGTGTCCCTGCCCAGTTAGCTGCTTGGCCTGAGGCATTTGAGCACTGATGACTATTACAGGTTGTTGAGTGGGGCCAGGTCTTGGTGCTTAGAGAATTTCCCACTGGTGTTTGTCAATCTCCACATTGTAGGACCTCCCCAAAATGGCTACCACCAGCATTTATAGTCCCAGAGTGGTATGCAGTTGCCTCCTGCCTTTCTGGGAGATTCTCCGGGATCAGTAGGTAGGTCTGACCCAGGCTATCAGACACTGCTTCTGCCCTGGGTTCCAGGACATGTGGGATTTTATGTGCACCCTTTAAGAGTAAAGTCTTTCTTCCTTCAGCTCTTTTGCTCTCCCAGAAATAAGCCCCACTGGCCTTCAAAGCCAACTGTTCTAGAAGCTTATCTTCCTGGTGGAGGAGTCGTGTCTGGAGACCCTGATGTGGGCCTTAGATCTCTCCTTTGGGAGAAACTCTGCAATGTAATTATCCTCCAGATTGTGGGTCTTGCACTTGGGGAGTAGGGGACTTGACTATATCATGAGTCTGTCTAATTGTAGTTCCTTCTTTACGTCTTTAGTTGTAGAAGATCTTTTCTGGTAGATTCTAGTCTTTTTTTCAAATTATTTTTATTTATTTATCTTTTGTCTATTTGGGGTTTTCACTGCCACCACAGGCTCTTCTCTAGTTGCAGGGAGTGGGGGCCACTCTCTAGGTGAGGTGAGCACGCTTCTTATTGTGGTGACTTTTCTGTTGTAGAACTTGGGCTCTAGGGCACATTGGCTTCAGTAGTTGCAGCACATGGGCTCAATAGTTGCGGCTCCAAGGCTCTAGAGCACAGGCTCCATAGTTATGGCCCACAGGCTTAGCCACTCTTCAGTATGTGGGAGCCTCCTGGGTCAGAGATCGAATCCATGTCTCCTGCATTGGCAGGCTAACTCTTCACCACTGAGCTATGAGGAAAGCCCCAGATTCCAGACTTTATTGACAGTTGTTCTACAAATGGTTGTGATTTGGTGTGCCCATGAGAGATGAGCTCAGGGTCTTTCTACTCCATCATCTTGGTTGGGGATCACTTGATCTGCTTTTCACTTTTTCTCCTGTTCTCCAAATACTATAGTGCAGTGCACAACACAGACTCTTTTATATACATATATATATAGAGAGAGGCCTCTTTTTATTGGTCTTTCATTTATTAATTTTCATCCATCTTTGTGCTTTGGCCTGTGTGGGCCTCCCACTGCAGTGGCCTCTCCTGTTGCAGAGCACTACTTTTGGGCACATGCGCTCCAGAACTCTGGCTTGCAATTGGACACACTGGTTCAGCTGCCCCACGGCACGTGGGATCTTCCTGGGCCAGGGATCGAACTGGTATCCCCTGCACTGCAAGGCAGACTCTTTATCCACTGGACCACCCTGAAGCCCCACAACAGAGATTCTTTGTGAGGAAACCTGCCAATTTCCATCATGCCCAAACTCTGTGGTTGTCACTGGAGGGAAGTTCCTCCAAGGAAACTATCCTTTGAGGATCTCATTAGAAAGAACCCTTTCTTCTTTCAATACTACAAATGAGATTTTAATAAACTACAACTAGATAATCTGACCTACAAAGTATAGCTTATCATCTTTATCTTATATTGTCTTAGAGCAGAGATTTGCAATCTTTTTTTTTTTAATTTTGGCCTCTTTTATTGGTCCTTCATTTATTTATTTTCATCCATCTTAATTCTTTGGCCCATGTGGGTCTCATATTGCAGTTGCAATCTTTTTTTGAAAATAAAACAAGACATACATTTAACAGATGATGTTCACACGCAGTACACAAAGAGTTATATACTGTCACCTGGTTAGCTACAGCTCCATTGCCTTCTCTCTAGAACTGCAGAGGGATAACCTCTAGTCATTTTTTAAAAAAATAAATGAAAAGATCATTACTTGAGATACACACTAGAACTAATCATGACATTTTAGGTCACACACATTCACTGGTTGAGAACTCAGAAGTCATGTTTCTATTTCCATCGAGGACTTTGACCATAGCTCCTCTCTCAGTTCCTGGTTGCTCTGAGAATGATCCCCTTTCTTACCAGGAGACTCAAGCCATCTTCTTTCCCCTAGCAAACCATGATACCATGTGGCCTCAATAGAATATCATCAAAATACAGAAAAATAAGCCCATTTCTGGACAAGAAAAACACTCATCAGTGGAAGTAAGTGCTTGGTAAGTATTTGCTGAATGGCTATAATGGTATCTTATTGCTATTATTTTCAGAATCCCAGGAATGTGCAGAACCATTTTACCACAAGATATGACCTAGTTTTATATTTCTGGGAGGAAATGAATTCATGTCTGGAACTCAAGAGTGAAAAAATAAGATCAAGAAGCAAAAGCAACCCACAGAAGACTTCAATATGACAAGATAAATTTATCTTCAAAGGCATATATTAAAAGTTGGGGAACCATTCATCTGAACTAGAGAAGTGTATTAAGACTACCAAGTAAAGTGCATGTGGGACAAGTGTATCCCCATATCTCAGGGACCTTTCTGTCCCCATCCAGGGAGTGAGAGAATGGGATAGTGCATCTCTTTTGTCTCTGAATCTTTAGCAATACTGCTGTAATGTTGCTCTGAGGAAGTTTCTAGAAAGTTCTGATTGCACTGTATCCATGCTTTGTAATCCACAAATTAAACTGGCGGATTCAGTTAGAAGTTGCTAATGACTCGCCACTTCACAATTTAGAGGTAGCTGCATTTTAGTGATGAATGATTCACTTTTCGTTAAAATGCAAAAGTGCTCTAGCACCTCCTCCCACCTGACAAATGCCAAGAAAAATGTAGAAAATGATCATAATTTTAACATGAAAAATGTAGCTGGGTGACACTGACTTTCTAAACTATGTGAGCACCTTATTTTTAAAACAAACTAATGATACTGTACTTTTCAGATGATGTTCATCCTTCAGTAGTCCAGGGAAAGAACCTCACATCTTGGCTTATGTGTGATATGTCATCACAAGGGTTGAGGTCAAGCCATCTTTTCCCTAGAAACCATGATACCATGTTGGCCCCCAATTCACTGGTTGAGAACTCAGAAGTCATGTTTCTATTTCCATCGAGGACTTTGACCATAGCTCCTCTCTCAGTTCCTGGTTGCTCTGAGAATGATCCCCTTTCTTACCAGGAGACTCAAGCCATCTTCTTTCCCCTAGCAAACCATGATACCATGTGGCCTCAATAGAATATCATCAAAATACAGAAAAATAAGCCCATTTCTGGACAAGAAAAACACTCATCAGTGGAAGTAAGTGCTTGGTAAGTATTTGCTGAATGGCTATAATGGTATCTTATTGCTATTATTTTCAGAATCCCAGGAATGTGCAGAACCATTTTACCACAAGATATGACCTAGTTTTATATTTCTGGGAGGAAATGAATTCATGTCTGGAACTCAAGAGTGAAAAAATAAGATCAAGAAGCAAAAGCAACCCACAGAAGACTTCAATATGACAAGATAAATTTATCTTCAAAGGCATATATTAAAAGTTGGGGAACCATTCATCTGAACTAGAGAAGTGTATTAAGACTACCAAGTAAAGTGCATGTGGGACAAGTGTATCCCCATATCTCAGGGACCTTTCTGTCCCCATCCAGGGAGTGAGAGAATGGGATAGTGCATCTCTTTTGTCTCTGAATCTTTAGCAATACTGCTGTAATGTTGCTCTGAGGAAGTTTCTAGAAAGTTCTGATTGCACTGTATCCATGCTTTGTAATCCACAAATTAAACTGGCGGATTCAGTTAGAAGTTGCTAATGACTCGCCACTTCACAATTTAGAGGTAGCTGCATTTTAGTGATGAATGATTCACTTTTCGTTAAAATGCAAAAGTGCTCTAGCACCTCCTCCCACCTGACAAATGCCAAGAAAAATGTAGAAAATGATCATAATTTTAACATGAAAAATGTAGCTGGGTGACACTGACTTTCTAAACTATGTGAGCACCTTATTTTTAAAACAAACTAATGATACTGTACTTTTCAGATGATGTTCATCCTTCAGTAGTCCAGGGAAAGAACCTCACATCTTGGCTTATGTGTGATATGTCATCACAAGGGTTGAGGCTTCTACTTTATATCCTGCTTGGACAGTGATCACCCTAGCTTTCCCCTAGAGTGGTGGGCCTCAACCAGGTGATTCTGTGCTACCCCAGGGGACATTAGGAAAATCTGGAGACAATTTTGTTGTCCCACCCTGGAGGTGCTGCTGGCCTCTACAGGACAGAACCCAGGGATGCTGCTCAACCTCCTGCAACACACAGGCCATCCACCTGCAACAAAAAATGATCCAGCCCCAAATGTCAACTGTGCTGGATAATTAAGAAATTCTGGTGCAGAGCAGAAAAGTATCTAGAAAAGAGGGGAGCAAACCAACCTGTTGCTTCCTAAAATTAGGCATTAGCTTCTGTCTTCCTGACTGCTGCCCCAGCATAAAGAGCCATAACTCAATTTCAGGCAACCAGGAATTCCTGATGGGATTATCCTCAGCTGGCTGAGCTTCTTATCTTCTTTTCCTTTTTTTGCATACTCTACAGATCAAGTCCAGTGAGAGAGCTGCCTGAGTTTCCATCTAAAGTTCTCTCACTCTGAATTTAGATCTCTGGACTTTGCCTAGTCAAAATCTAAATTAAAGCAACAGAAATATGTTACTCCCCTGAAACACAGACTTCTGCAAGCAGGGCCAGGGAAGCTTTGAAATGAGGCCCTGAGGACTGAAGCTCTGATGGAAAGAGTGTTGTGTTTCCAGCCTTCTCCCCATATTTTTCATGCAGTGAGCACTGTCCTCCCTGGCACTTTGGACCAACCCACCTGTATTACATTTTGTTATAGAAAACCTGACTTTGGAGTTCTGACCGTTGAAGAGAATGATTAAATACGTATTTACCATGTTGTCATCTGCATTTTAGTGATGAATGATTCACTTTTCGTTAAAATGCAAAAGTGCTCTAGCACCTCCTCCCACCTGACAATGCCAAGAAAAATGTAGAAAATGATCATAATTTTAACATGAAAAATGTAGCTGGGTGACACTGACTTTCTAAACTATGTGAGCACCTTATTTTTAAAACAAACTAATGATACTGTACTTTTCAGATGATGTTCATCCTTCAGTAGTCCAGGGAAAGAACCTCACATCTTGGCTTATGTGTGATATGTCATCACAAGGGTTGAGGCTTCTACTTTATATCCTGCTTGGACAGTGATCACCCTAGCTTTCCCCTAGAGTGGTGGGCCTCAACCAGGTGATTCTGTGCTACCCCAGGGGACATTAGGAAAATCTGGAGACAATTTTGTTGTCCCACCCTGGAGGTGCTGCTGGCCTCTACAGGACAGAACCCAGGGATGCTGCTCAACCTCCTGCAACACACAGGCCATCCACCTGCAACAAAAAATGATCCAGCCCCAAATGTCAACTGTGCTGGATAATTAAGAAATTCTGGTGCAGAGCAGAAAAGTATCTAGAAAAGAGGGGAGCAAACCAACCTGTTGCTTCCTAAAATTAGGCATTAGCTTCTGTCTTCCTGACTGCTGCCCCAGCATAAAGAGCCATAACTCAATTTCAGGCAACCAGGAATTCCTGATGGGATTATCCTCAGCTGGCTGAGCTTCTTATCTTCTTTTCCTTTTTTTGCATACTCTACAGATCAAGTCCAGTGAGAGAGCTGCCTGAGTTTCCATCTAAAGTTCTCTCACTCTGAATTTAGATCTCTGGACTTTGCCTAGTCAAAATCTAAATTAAAGCAACAGAAATATGTTACTCCCCTGAAACACAGACTTCTGCAAGCAGGGCCAGGGAAGCTTTGAAATGAGGCCCTGAGGACTGAAGCTCTGATGGAAAGAGTGTTGTGTTTCCAGCCTTCTCCCCATATTTTTCATGCAGTGAGCACTGTCCTCCCTGGCACTTTGGACCAACCCACCTGTATTACATTTTGTTATAGAAAACCTGACTTTGGAGTTCTGACCGTTGAAGAGAATGATTAAATACGTATTTACCATGTTGTCATCTGCCTAATTTGTCAAAGAATGAGAGTATAAGGGAAAATGGATAAAAAGTCAGATCAAGTTCTAAAGATTACTACCTAGCATATAACAGGCCTTCAATAAATGTTTGTTGAATGAATGAATAAATGAGTGAGTGACTGGAAATGACAGGAGTCTATAAGCATGGGCAAGGTGGATGAGTCTAGTTTTTAGTTCTCTCAAGGAAACTGCAGTATGCTTTATGGCCTGCCAAGTCTCCACCTGGGAGTACAGTGGTGACAGCAGACTTGAAGCAAATGAACATGGAGGATACACATTAGGTGCACAAACCCACTGTCCTACTATCAAAAAGAATATGATTTTTACTCACTTAGGAATATCAAATTCTCAAATTTTAGGAGGTAGAAAGACCTTAAAATCCCCTTTCCTAGTCCTTTTCACTTTTCAGATAAAGATATAGAGGCCCAGGGTGACGTGTGGGTGATTGGCTATCTATGTGTGGGTGATTGGCTATCTTTAGCCTGTATAATTTGCCCAAAATCACACTAGTAGTTGGTAGAGGAATAAAATCTAAAGAAAACGTAATTGCCAAAGGGCAACTTCCCAGGAGACTTTAAATAACTGCTACATCCCCAGTTTGCAGCCAATAGGCCTTTTGCAAGAAGAGAATAATGCTGCATCAACCTGAGAAAGTCAACTCTGAGAGCAGGTTATTAACCATGCCCAGCCCGGGTTAGTCCATGAGTACAGTGATGTGTGCAGGTGCACTGGACAACAGGTGCACAACATCAGCTGAAGCACAAAGACTGGAATACAATGTACACCATATCTAAAAAAGTTCAACTCTGGATGCCAAAAGCTAGAAGAACATTTACAAAATATTAACAATTTGTTAATATTTTAGGAACAAGTCAAACTTGAAGGAGAAGTATTGGCTACTAGCTATACCCAGATTTGCTGTAAGTGGACAGTGACCCCAATCCCTGCATAGCTAAGTGGGGGATGGGACATGCAGGGGCCATTACTGCAGAGTAAGGCTTCTTTTAATGAAATTTGTAATTCCTAATCTCCCTTCAGCGGGTAGTCTCCAACAGCCAACTGGCTGCTCTGACTCATATTGTCTTACTACACGCCTGAGCGCCTTGCTCTTTCTGACCTTGTCTTATGTCCTTCTTCACGCCAGTCATCCAGGAGTTTTGGTGTGTGAGCCATGAATAAAAATTAATAGTCACAAAAACAGAGCCCGAGATATGTTTTCTCTTATCTTTTTCCCTCAAGCAAAAATTCTTCTTTCCCATAACGCTGCCTCTGAGTGGTCCTACGCACCATGATTTCATTCCAGTCTACACGTGCAATTTAACACAAAATCACACATTGCTTTGTCTGTTATTCTTCACTGCTGAGTACTTGACACTATAAAGATGACAGCAAAATAAGGACGGAGGCCTAGGCAGTCCTTGGAAGTGTGCTCTTAGAAGATTAAGCAGACATCCCTAAAGCCTTATTTATTGATAGCATCTTCTGGGCCAGCTGGTCCATCACTACTTAGAAGGGGGTCTGGCAGTTATCACTATAGGAGCCTCTATGTCTAATGACTGGCACGGCTCCCCCAGATAATGGTATGCCTGTCTCCTCTCAGTCACAATTTGGCCTGCAGCATTATCTTATCTTTTCAGTTCAAATCTAATTGCCTGGCCTAAGAAGTAGCCTTACCATTTTCAATTATAAGGTCCCTTACTCCAAACTCTAAATAAATACTTTGGATAATAACCTTCTGGATACCTTGGTCTTATATCCATTCTTTAGAATAAGTCAAGAGCGATGCTCAGTTCATCTATCCTGAGAGTGGTTCACCATAAACTGTAACCATTTCCCTTTTCTTTGCCTTCCATATTTGCAGTTGCCAAAATTTATTTGTAACCATTTATGTAAAATAAGAAGAACTATTAGGCTTTCACAGATAAAATTCTATGACCTTATGGGACTTAACATGACTTTGATGAGCCAGCTCAGATAGCCAGGTATGACTCAAGTGGCGGGTCCAGGTCTTGTACCCAGCATAGACAACACTGGAAATGTGACAAGTGTACAGCATAAAGACAGCAGTTTCTATTGGTAGGCAGCAGGTGCCCCAGAAGAAGCCAAGTCACAGTCTGCTAATGAGGATCTATGAGAAAAACAGGAATTGTCTTCAGTCCCTCTCATTTTCCCTTCAATCCATTTTTCCAAACAGCCCAACCACCTCTCCTCTAGGCTCTGAGCACTCTCAATCTTTTCACCATTCTTTCCATCAAAACACCCCACTCCAAGAAAAAAATGCTTCCTGGCATTCCCCACCCCAACGGAGTTTTGGTGTGAGCCATGAATAAAAATTAATAGTCACAAAAACAGAGCCGAGATATGTTTTCTCTTATCTTTTCCCTCAAGCAAAATTCTTCTTTCCCATAACGCTGCCTCTGAGTGGTCCTCGCACCATGATTTCATTCCAGTCTACACGTGCAATTTAACACAAAATCACACATTGCTTTGTCTGTTATTCTTCACTGCTGAGTACTTGACACTATAAAGATGACAGCAAAATAAGGACGGAGGCCTAGGCAGTCCTTGGAAGTGTGCTCTTAGAAGATTAAGCAGACATCCCTAAAGCCTTATTTATTGATAGCATCTTCTGGGCCAGCTGGTCCATCACTACTTAGAAGGGGGTCTGGCAGTTATCACTATAGGAGCCTCTATGTCTAATGACTGGCACGGCTCCCCCAGATAATGGTATGCCTGTCTCCTCTCAGTCACAATTTGGCCTGCAGCATTATCTTATCTTTTCAGTTCAAATCTAATTGCCTGGCCTAAGAAGTAGCCTTACCATTTTCAATTATAAGGTCCCTTACTCCAAACTCTAAATAAATACTTTGGATAATAACCTTCTGGATACCTTGGTCTTATATCCATTCTTTAGAATAAGTCAAGAGCGATGCTCAGTTCATCTATCCTGAGAGTGGTTCACCATAAACTGTAACCATTTCCCTTTTCTTTGCCTTCCATATTTGCAGTTGCCAAAATTTATTTGTAACCATTTATGTAAAATAAGAAGAACTATTAGGCTTTCACAGATAAAATTCTATGACCTTATGGGACTTAACATGACTTTGATGAGCCAGCTCAGATAGCCAGGTATGACTCAAGTGGCGGGTCCAGGTCTTGTACCCAGCATAGACAACACTGGAAATGTGACAAGTGTACAGCATAAAGACAGCAGTTTCTATTGGTAGGCAGCAGGTGCCCCAGAAGAAGCCAAGTCACAGTCTGCTAATGAGGATCTATGAGAAAAACAGGAATTGTCTTCAGTCCCTCTCATTTTCCCTTCAATCCATTTTTTCCAAACAGCCCAACCACCTCTCCTCTAGGCTCTGAGCACTCTCAATCTTTTCACCATTCTTTCCATCAAAACACCCCACTCCAAGAAAAAAATGCTTCCTGGCATCTAGCTAGACATGAGAAGGTAACTTCTCAACTACCTTTTTCATTAGCTTAATGTATTATCATCGCATGGAGGGAAATTCCACTTTATTGAAATAATGCTATGAGTAGAAATACCAAACAAAAATATCAAAGCAGTGAGAGATCTTTGGGGCATCAAGGCAGACCCAGAATTCTCACTGAGGGTGTGGGAGTGCTTTTTAATAACACAGAAATCGCCACCTCCACCCCCATTGCTGAGGTTATGAATCACTGTGGAATCTAAGATACAACTGAAGAGAATGTTACCTTTATAAATGTTACTATTGCGGAAATTTGAGGTCCACTGACACATATTACCATCTTTAGAGAAAGAAAGGAAATGGAGTGCCTCCTAAGTCTCAAACGTCCTATCAGGTATTTATCTCTTCAGTCCTTACAGGATGGTATCACCTTGACCCTAGCACCATCATCTTTTACAGATGAGAAAACAGGTCCTGAGAGGTTAAGGAACTTACCAAAGAGTATACAGACAACAGGCTGAAAAAGCATTCAAACTTAAATCTCTCATTACAACCATACTATTTCTGAAAAAAGCATGGTCATGGGCTTCCCTGGTGGTCCAGTGGGTGAGGACACCACCTTGTAGTGCAAGCGCGCGGTTCAATCCCTGGCCTGGGAAGATCCCATGTGCCGCGGAGCGGCTGGACGGATATGTCCAATTACGAGCCGGAGCTCTGGAGTGCATGTGCCCAGAGCCGGTGTTCTGACAACAGATGCCACCACGATGGGAGGCCCACACGGGCCAAAGAACGGGGAACGCAAAGCCAGCTCAGATAGCCAGGTATGACTCAAGTGGCGGGTCCAGGTCTTGTACCCAGCATAGACAACACTGGAAATGTGACAAGTGTACAGCATAAAGACAGCAGTTTCTATTGGTAGGCAGCAGGTGCCCCAGAAGAAGCCAAGTCACAGTCTGCTAATGAGGATCTATGAGAAAAACAGGAATTGTCTTCAGTCCCTCTCATTTTCCCTTCAATCCATTTTTTCCAAACAGCCCAACCACCTCTCCTCTAGGCTCTGAGCACTCTCAATCTTTTCACCATTCTTTCCATCAAAACACCCCACTCCAAGAAAAAAATGCTTCCTGGCATCTAGCTAGACATGAGAAGGTAACTTCTCAACTACCTTTTTCATTAGCTTAATGTATTATCATCGCATGGAGGGAAATTCCACTTTATTGAAATAATGCTATGAGTAGAAATACCAAACAAAAATATCAAAGCAGTGAGAGATCTTTGGGGCATCAAGGCAGACCCAGAATTCTCACTGAGGGTGTGGGAGTGCTTTTTAATAACACAGAAATCGCCACCTCCACCCCCATTGCTGAGGTTATGAATCACTGTGGAATCTAAGATACAACTGAAGAGAATGTTACCTTTATAAATGTTACTATTGCGGAAATTTGAGGTCCACTGACACATATTACCATCTTTAGAGAAAGAAAGGAAATGGAGTGCCTCCTAAGTCTCAAACGTCCTATCAGGTATTTATCTCTTCAGTCCTTACAGGATGGTATCACCTTGACCCTAGCACCATCATCTTTTACAGATGAGAAAACAGGTCCTGAGAGGTTAAGGAACTTACCAAAGAGTATACAGACAACAGGCTGAAAAAGCATTCAAACTTAAATCTCTCATTACAACCATACTATTTCTGAAAAAAGCATGGTCATGGGCTTCCCTGGTGGTCCAGTGGGTGAGGACACCACCTTGTAGTGCAAGCGGCGCCGGTTCAATCCCTGGCCTGGGAAGATCCCATGTGCCGCGGAGCGGCTGGACGGATATGTCCAATTACCGAGCCGGAGCTCTGGAGTGCATGTGCCCAGAGCCGGTGTTCTGCGACAACAGATGCCACCACGATGGGAGGCCCACACGGGCCAAAGAACGAAGATGGATGAAACTAGACAAATGAAAGACCAGTGGAAGTGGCCCGCCCAACCCCCTCCCTCGCCACTCCCACCCAAATAGATAAATAAATAAATAAATGTTAAAAAAAAAAATAAAGTGCATAGTTCATAAAATAAAAAAAAGCATGGTCATGTGTTAAAGTGCTATAAAAAGTTTTATATATATGTTTTATATATGTTTATTTATAAGTGTTATATAAATATTGGCTATCATGTTATTATATGCATTCAAGTATGAGGACTCATTGGAGCTTTCAGCTTCATTGCTCATGAAGATCTGCAGCCATCTGTAAGGAAGACGGCCCCTCTCCCTGGAGGAGACTGCAATGCTTTCTCAATTACACTTGGGCATTTTCCACCACATGCGTGCTCAGTCTCTTTAGTCCTGTCCGACTTTTTGTGACCCTACGGGCTGTAGCCAGCCAGGCTCCTCCATCCATGGGCTTCTCCAGGCAAGAATACTGGAGTGGGTTGCCATGTTCTCCTCCAGGGGATCTTCCCAACCCAGGGATCAATCCAGGTCTCCTGCATTACAGGCAGATTCTTTTCTGTCTAAGCCACCAAGGTCTACCACAGCCCTTTCCTAACTCACATAGGGGCTGGCAGTGAAACTGCAAGCCTGCTCCTAACTGACTCTAACATCACCTTGATGTGTTCCCTAAAGTTCCTTGGGGGCATCCCTAAAACTTCAGAAGACTGGGTGTAATCTGCTAAGATGTAGTCTACCAGATGATACAAATGTCTCTTGAGATCAGTTTGTATGTTCTGCGTGGTTTGGCCTCAAAAATACCTGGAAAGAATAGGCTTAATTATTAAAAACACTTCCTTGAATTCACAAATGTCGAGCAGGGAACCACAGATGGTCCTGTCCACTTTGCCAGGACCAATCACACTGTTTCTATATAAGAAAATCCATCAGTTTTTTCCATTTTGTTTATTCTTTTAGAGCATATGTTTACATATGCTTAAACATGCCTTCAGTACCCCTAGATGATATAAAAAGTTTTGCTCATCTTTATATTTTAATATTACCATGTTTCCTTTTTTAACATTTAAATCTGTATTCCATCTGAAGTTAATTTTTAGTATAATCTGTGAGGTAAAGGAATTAATGTTGATGTTCTTTTCAAGTGATTCTCCAAAACTATTCATTAATTCATCCTTGTCCTCACTCAACTGTTAAAATATTTTGCTCAGTTGCATGTTCTTGTACATATGCATAGCTCTGTTCCTGAACTTTTGATAACCTTTCAGGCCTATGATCTTAACCAGTATATAGAGGAAAGGAAAAAGAACAGTTATTTTGCAAATATATTTACCCAACTATTTCCCAGAGATGGCTGTGAGTAGCTCAAAGAAAGAAATTTACTTTCTCATAGTGTTGGGCGCTAGAAATCCAAGATGCAAGTGTCAGCAAGTTTGACTCCCCTTAAAGCCTCTCTCCTTGGCTTGCAGATGGCCATCTATTCAGCGTGTCCTAACATGACCTCTCTGTGCACATGTATCCCTGATGTCTCTTCCTCTTCTTATAAGGACACCTGCAATACTGGATTAGGGTCCACCCATATCATTCCACTTAACCTTAATCACCTTTTTAAAGGCCCTATCTCCAAACACAGTCATGTTCTGAAGGTAGGAATTCAGGAAAACACAATTCAGTTCATAACAGTAACATATAAGAAATAACTAATAAAATTAGTTATTATTAAGTATTAAATATTTGCTGGAAAGGGCAAATGAATATCAAGGCAACCATAATAGGAAAAGATGTGCCCCCCCCCTCCCCCGCATTTGACCAAGAATAGACGTTTAATGTTTGAATAGTTGGGACACAAGAGAAAGCCTTGTCCAAATAGCTACCGCTTCAAACCAGGTCAGAGGACACTTGAAGACTAGTGCACAATGGCTCAGCAGGTGGATGCTGTTAAAGGAACTAAATTGGCTAATGGCCTCCCCAAACCACAGGTTACTATTTTAAATGTCACAAAAGACCAGAGAGCATGAAAAGATGAAAAATAAAACCAGTGTGGGTTCAATCTTCAAACAATGCTGTTAAAGTGAAAACATGCCTTCAGTACCCCTAGATGATATAAAAAGTTTTGCTCATCTTTATATTTTAATATTACCATGTTTCCTTTTTTAACATTTAAATCTGTATTCCATCTGAAGTTAATTTTTAGTATAATCTGTGAGGTAAAGGAATTAATGTTGATGTTCTTTTCAAGTGATTCTCCAAAACTATTCATTAATTCATCCTTGTCCTCACTCAACTGTTAAAATATTTTGCTCAGTTGCATGTTCTTGTACATATGCATAGCTCTGTTCCTGAACTTTTGATAACCTTTCAGGCCTATGATCTTAACCAGTATATAGAGGAAAGGAAAAAGAACAGTTATTTTGCAAATATATTTACCCAACTATTTCCCAGAGATGGCTGTGAGTAGCTCAAAGAAAGAAATTTACTTTCTCATAGTGTTGGGCGCTAGAAATCCAAGATGCAAGTGTCAGCAAGTTTGACTCCCCTTAAAGCCTCTCTCCTTGGCTTGCAGATGGCCATCTATTCAGCGTGTCCTAACATGACCTCTCTGTGCACATGTATCCCTGATGTCTCTTCCTCTTCTTATAAGGACACCTGCAATACTGGATTAGGGTCCACCCATATCATTCCACTTAACCTTAATCCCCTTTTTTAAAGGCCCTATCTCCAAACACAGTCATGTTCTGAAGGTAGGAATTCAGGAAAACACAATTCAGTTCATAACAGTAACATATAAGAAATAACTAATAAAATTAGTTATTATTAAGTATTAAATATTTGCTGGAAAGGGCAAATGAATATCAAGGCAACCATAATAGGAAAAGATGTGCCCCCCCCCTCCCCCGCATTTGACCAAGAATAGACGTTTAATGTTTGAATAGTTGGGACACAAGAGAAAGCCTTGTCCAAATAGCTACCGCTTCAAACCAGGTCAGAGGACACTTGAAGACTAGTGCACAATGGCTCAGCAGGTGGATGCTGTTAAAGGAACTAAATTGGCTAATGGCCTCCCCAAACCACAGGTTACTATTTTAAATGTCACAAAAGACCAGAGAGCATGAAAAGATGAAAAATAAAACCAGTGTGGGTTCAATCTTCAAACAAGTAGAACTGAGTGATAGGGGCAGTTTGGGCTCCATGTGACTAAACTAAATTGCTGAGTACTAAGGCTGTCTTTGGGCTAGAGGCGGATTACAATCTTTTCTATCCTGGAGCTCTCAAAATAGAAAGTAGTTTTTTTCTTTATTCTGTCCTTCTCACTAAAATCCTTTTTGCAGTCCTTGTAGAGTGAAACATCTGTGTGTTGGTCTAAGCCATGCAAAAGGGACACCAGCAAAACAAAGTCATGCAAGAGGGACACTAACCCTAGTGCTACGTAAGTGTAAATTTAAAAGAGGACATATTGACACCATATACAAAAATAAACTCAAAATAAATTAAAGACCAGATGTTATAAAACTCCTAGAGGAAAACAGAGCCAGAACACTCTTTGACATAAATCACAGCAAGATCTTTTTGGATGTATCTCCTAATGTAAAGGAAACAAAAGCAGAAATAAGTAAGTGGTACCTAATTACCCCAAACACTTTTGCACATCAAAGGAACCACCGCAAAATGAAGACAATCCATTGGAATGGGAGTAAATATTTGCAAGTGATATGACCAAAATGAGACTGATAGCCAATATGCATTAACACCTGATACAACTCAACATCAAGAAAACAAGCAACCCAATTAAAAGCAGAAGAACTTGCAGCAATGTGCACAGACACGGGGATTATCATACTAAATCAGAAAGAAAAAGACTAATACCATATGAAATCACTTGTAACTGGAATCTAAAATGTGACACAAATGGACTTAGTTACTGAACAAAAAACAGACTCACAGACATAGAAAGCAAAGTTACAGTGGCCAAAGGGGAAAAGGGAAATAATGGGGAAAGGGAGACGAGGAAGAGGGATCAATTAGGATTTAATATTGGGACACAAGAGAAAGCCTTGTCCAAATAGCTACCGCTTCAAACCAGGTCAGAGGACACTTGAAGACTAGTGCACAATGGCTCAGCAGGTGGATGCGGTTAAAGGAACTAAATTGGCTAATGGCCTCCCAAACCACAGGTTACTATTTTAAATGTCACAAAAGACCAGAGAGCATGAAAAGATGAAAAATAAAACCAGTGTGGGTTCAATCTTCAAACAAGTAGAACTGAGTGATAGGGGCAGTTTGGGCTCCATGTGACTAAACTAAATTGCTGAGTACTAAGGCTGTCTTTGGGCTAGAGGCGGATTACAATCTTTTCTATCCTGGAGCTCTCAAAATAGAAAGTAGTTTTTTTCTTTATTCTGTCCTTCTCACTAAAATCCTTTTTGCAGTCCTTGTAGAGTGAAACATCTGTGTGTTGGTCTAAGCCATGCAAAAGGGACACCAGCAAAACAAAGTCATGCAAGAGGGACACTAACCCTAGTGCTACGTAAGTGTAAATTTAAAAGAGGACATATTGACACCATATACAAAAATAAACTCAAAATAAATTAAAGACCAGATGTTATAAAACTCCTAGAGGAAAACAGAGCCAGAACACTCTTTGACATAAATCACAGCAAGATCTTTTTGGATGTATCTCCTAATGTAAAGGAAACAAAAGCAGAAATAAGTAAGTGGTACCTAATTACCCCAAACACTTTTGCACATCAAAGGAACCACCGCAAAATGAAGACAATCCATTGGAATGGGAGTAAATATTTGCAAGTGATATGACCAAAATGAGACTGATAGCCAATATGCATTAACACCTGATACAACTCAACATCAAGAAAACAAGCAACCCAATTAAAAGCAGAAGAACTTGCAGCAATGTGCACAGACACGGGGATTATCATACTAAATCAGAAAGAAAAAGACTAATACCATATGAAATCACTTGTAACTGGAATCTAAAATGTGACACAAATGGACTTAGTTACTGAACAAAAAACAGACTCACAGACATAGAAAGCAAAGTTACAGTGGCCAAAGGGGAAAAGGGAAATAATGGGGAAAGGGAGACGAGGAAGAGGGATCAATTAGGATGGGGCTTTCTTGGTAGCTCAGCTGGTAGAAGCATCTGCCTGCAATGCAGGAGACCCTGGTTCAATTCCTGGGTCAGGAAGATTCGCTGGAGAAAGGATAGGCTACTCATTCCAGTGTTCTTGGGCTTCCCTGGTGGCTCAAACAATAAAGAATCCACCTTCAGTGTGGGAGACCTGGGTTTGATCCCTGGGTGGGGGAGATCCCCTGGAGTAGGGAATGGCACTCCACTCCAGTGTTCTTGCCTGGAGAATCCCCACGGACAGAGGAGCCTAGCCGGCTACAGTCCATGGGGTCACAGAGAGTCAGACATGACTGAGCGACTAAGCACAGCACACAAATTGGGAGTTTGAGATTAGCAGATACAAACTACTATATATAAAACAAGCAGCAAGGTCAGTCCTAATGCATAACAAAAGGTATTATATACAATATCCTATAATAAACCACAATGTAAAATATGAAAAAGAATATGTATATATGTATAACTGAATCACTTTTCTGTATAGCACAAAAAAACTAACACAACAGTGTAAATCAACTATATTTCAATTTAAAAAAATGGTCAGAAGAATTAAATAGACATTTTTCTAAAAAGGAAATGCAGATGACCAACAAGTACATGAAAAGATGCTCACCATCGCTAATCATAAGGGAAATGCAAGTCCAAACCACAATGAGATATAACCTTAAACCTGTCAGAATGGCTATCATCAAAAAGAACACAAACATAACTAACAAATGTTCATGAGGATGTGGAGAAAAGGCAAACTGGTGCAGTATGGAAGTCTCACAAAAAATTAAAAATATAAATGCAAAATGATCCAGCAATTCCACTCCTAGGCATATATCCGAAAAAACCAAATTAGTGAAAAGACACATGTACCACAATGTTTGCAGCAGCATTATTTATAATAGCCAAGATACAGATGCAACCCTAAGTGTCCATCAACAGATGAATAGATAAAGAAGACATGATGCCACTCAGAGTGCTACTCAACCATAAAAAATAATGAAAGTTTGCCATTTGTAGCAACATGGATGGATCTGGAGGACATTATGCTAAGTGAAAAAAGCTGCAGACAACTTACAGAAGAAAGACTACATTATTGTATCACTTATATATGGAATATAAAATATAAAACAAAATAGTGAGTATAACAAAAAAACAGCATACAAATATAGAAAACAAACTAGTGGGTACCAGTGGGGAGGGGCAATAATGGTGTGGGGAAGTGGGAGGTACAAACAACTGGGTATAAAGGTGGGCTCCAGGATATACTGTGGAACCTGAGGAATAGAGCCAATATTTTGTAATAGCTGTACATGGAAAGTAACCTTTAAAGACTGTATTAAAATTTTTTTAACTTTTTAAACTCTTTTTTTTTTTTTTTTTGCTTCTAAGTCATCATTTATTTTTCATCCATCTTTATTATTCTTTGGCCTGGGTGGGTGGGCCTCCCATCGCAGTGGCCTCTCTAGCCGCTGAGCACCAGCTCTGGGTGCATGTGCTTCAGAGTGCTGGCTTGTAATTGGACACACCGGCCCAGCCATTCCTCAGCACGTGGGATCTTCCCAGCCCAGAGATGGCACCGGTGCCCCCTGCATTGTAAGGCGGACCCTCCACCCACTGGACCACCAGGGGAAACCCTAAAATTCTTTTTAATATTTGAATTTTAAAAAGGAAGGCTTATTTGGAGGAAAAATTTCCAAGCTGATGTGAAAGAGCAGAGCAATCCTCAGAGCTTGTCGGACTGGAATGCTTAGGCTGGGCACAGCTGCAGTGGACTCATGAGGCCACGTGTTCAAGTAGAGAGCAGTCACTCACTCTCATTACAGTCGAGAGCGACCCTTCTGCACAGGAATGCTCTATGTATTTGCAGGAAAAGAAAGAGCAGAACTCTATGATACTATGGAAGGTCCCAACTGAGGAAATGGCCTTGTTAGAAAGGGGGTGCCCCAAAGCTCAGGAGTTTATACAAGGTCATTCTACTGTTAAGGGCTTCCAGGGTGAAACAGAAAGGAAAACGAAAACATGATGCCACTCAGAGTGCTACTCAACCATAAAAAATAATGAAAGTTTGCCATTTGTAGCAACATGGATGGATCTGGAGGACATTATGCTAAGTGAAAAAAGCTGCAGACAACTTACAGAAGAAAGACTACATTATTGTATCACTTATATATGGAATATAAAATATAAAACAAAATAGTGAGTATAACAAAAAAACAGCATACAAATATAGAAAACAAACTAGTGGGTACCAGTGGGGAGGGGCAATAATGGTGTGGGGAAGTGGGAGGTACAAACAACTGGGTATAAAGGTGGGCTCCAGGATATACTGTGGAACCTGAGGAATAGAGCCAATATTTTGTAATAGCTGTACATGGAAAGTAACCTTTAAAGACTGTATTAAAATTTTTTTAACTTTTTAAACTCTTTTTTTTTTTTTTTTTGCTTCTAAGTCATCATTTATTTTTCATCCATCTTTATTATTCTTTGGCCTGGGTGGGTGGGCCTCCCATCGCAGTGGCCTCTCTAGCCGCTGAGCACCAGCTCTGGGTGCATGTGCTTCAGAGTGCTGGCTTGTAATTGGACACACCGGCCCAGCCATTCCTCAGCACGTGGGATCTTCCCAGCCCAGAGATGGCACCGGTGCCCCCTGCATTGTAAGGCGGACCCTCCACCCACTGGACCACCAGGGAAGCCCTAAAATTCTTTTTAATATTTGAATTTTAAAAAGGAAGGCTTATTTGGAGGAAAAATTTCCAAGCTGATGTGAAAGAGCAGAGCAATCCTCAGAGCTTGTCGGACTGGAATGCTTAGGCTGGGCACAGCTGCAGTGGACTCATGAGGCCACGTGTTCAAGTAGAGAGCAGTCACTCACTCTCATTACAGTCGAGAGCGACCCTTCTGCACAGGAATGCTCTATGTATTTGCAGGAAAAGAAAGAGCAGAACTCTATGATACTATGGAAGGTCCCAACTGAGGAAATGGCCTTGTTAGAAAGGGGGTGCCCCAAAGCTCAGGAGTTTATACAAGGTCATTCTACTGTTAAGGGCTTCCAGGGTGTCCAGAGGTACATCTTGCTCAGTTAAGGAAAACGAATAATCATACTACTTATCTACTGGCCACTGAAAGGAGGGTCAGGTGATCCTCCAGTACATACGTTGTTGTTCAGCTGCTAAGTCATGTCTGAGTCTTTATGACCACATGGACTGCAGCACACCAGGCTTCCCTGTCCTTCATCATCTCCTAGAGTTTGGTGATGCCATCCAACCATCTCATTCTCTGCCTCCCTCCTCTCCTTTGGCCCTCAATCTTTACCAGCATCAGGGTCTTTTCCAATGAGTCACATCTTTGCATCAGGTGACCAAAGTATTGGAGCTTCAGCTTCAGTCCTTCCAATGAATATTTGGGGTTGATCGCCTTGCTGTCAGAGAGACTATCAAGAGTCTTCCCCCGCACCACAATAAATTCTTCCGCACTCAGTCTTCTTTATACATACACATATACATTTATACATACACGTCATTGAACTATTGGTCAGTTGAAACGGCAGCACAAAAGGTAACCAGTTTTGTTTGAGAGCTTTCACTTGGGTATGGCACTCTGTGCCAGCTCCCTACCAGGTGGAAAGAAGAGGCCTACAGGACTCTGCTCAGATTTGCATTAGGACCCAAGCTGTGATTTAAAACAAAAACGAAAACACCCTCTAGAGTTACACTGCCAGAAAGGGCCATGAGTGTTCTCTTTTGTCATGTGAGACCACCCACAATCTGTTACACCCAGAGCTCAGACAGCTTCTGAGTTCACTAAATGATCAATTCTTTCCTTTTGACTTTCTGCTTAGGGTGTTCAGTTGCTCCCTGGGCAAACGATGGTCCAGAGTTACATCATTAACTGTATGAAAGTAGTAAAAATGTCTCAAACGTATGGAACAGATGTAATTTACACCAAAGGAAGAGGGTCACTTTAACTTGAAGATCACATATATTTTTGGTAGTTACAAAAAAAGTGTGATGATTCTCAAAATTTAATCTACAGTTTTTATCACCCTCTCCTGATACAGACATGTTTCCAACTACTGACTGAGCACCTCCATCCAAAGTTATCTCATTTTAGACATATCCAAAACAAACTCATTTTTGTGTGTTGTTAGTATCTACATAAGTCATCCAAGCTAGAGGTCTGAGAGTCTTCTTTGACCCCTAACACATCCTAATTAATCCATCTGTCAAAATGCCTCTCTAATCCATTTACTCCTCTTCATCCTTATTGTTCCTGCTTAATTCAGCATCTTCTCTCAAGTGAACAACTGCCAGCTTCTAAATTATTTTTGCTGCCCCCAGCTTCATTTTAATTTTTGATCCATGACCCTTTAAGGCATGGTAGAAATTCAGGACTGACCTCTTTGGAACAAAGTAATTTGCTCCAGGAGGAGAAAAGCAAGAATTCATCAGGCCTGATTCTCAAAAGAGGAACAATAGGGTTACAAAATAGAGGAACAAATCTTTCTAGGTCAACATGGCATGATGCTGTGGTTTGATCCAATGCTTCTGGCAGAGTACCACGTATGCTATCGAGAGGAGAGGGAGGGAGATGTCTTGATGGGAGATGGAAAGACAGAGGGAAAATGGCTATTCAACAAGTGAGTTAAAATAGCTAAGAATCTAGTAAGATTCAAAATGGATGACTATTGGCTTTAATCAATATGCAAAAAAACATGGATATGTACTTATTCTTAAAAATTATATACAATTTTTAACTTCTAGAGAAAAATTACTCTTAAATCCACCACCCTAACAATAATTACCATGTCTGTGCACGCCCTTCCAGTCTTTGTCATGTAAACCCCCGAAATCAGACAGCTTCTGAGTTCACTAAATGATCAATTCTTTCCTTTTGACTTTCTGCTTAGGGTGTTCAGTTGCTCCCTGGGCAAACGATGGTCCAGAGTTACATCATTAACTGTATGAAAGTAGTAAAAATGTCTCAAACGTATGGAACAGATGTAATTTACACCAAAGGAAGAGGGTCACTTTAACTTGAAGATCACATATATTTTTGGTAGTTACAAAAAAAGTGTGATGATTCTCAAAATTTAATCTACAGTTTTTATCACCCTCTCCTGATACAGACATGTTTCCAACTACTGACTGAGCACCTCCATCCAAAGTTATCTCATTTTAGACATATCCAAAACAAACTCATTTTTGTGTGTTGTTAGTATCTACATAAGTCATCCAAGCTAGAGGTCTGAGAGTCTTCTTTGACCCCTAACACATCCTAATTAATCCATCTGTCAAAATGCCTCTCTAATCCATTTACTCCTCTTCATCCTTATTGTTCCTGCTTAATTCAGCATCTTCTCTCAAGTGAACAACTGCCAGCTTCTAAATTATTTTTGCTCCCCCCAGCTTCATTTTAATTTTTGATCCATGACCCTTTAAGGCATGGTAGAAATTCAGGACTGACCTCTTTGGAACAAAGTAATTTGCTCCAGGAGGAGAAAAGCAAGAATTCATCAGGCCTGATTCTCAAAAGAGGAACAATAGGGTTACAAAATAGAGGAACAAATCTTTCTAGGTCAACATGGCATGATGCTGTGGTTTGATCCAATGCTTCTGGCAGAGTACCACGTATGCTATCGAGAGGAGAGGGAGGGAGATGTCTTGATGGGAGATGGAAAGACAGAGGGAAAATGGCTATTCAACAAGTGAGTTAAAATAGCTAAGAATCTAGTAAGATTCAAAATGGATGACTATTGGCTTTAATCAATATGCAAAAAAACATGGATATGTACTTATTCTTAAAAATTATATACAATTTTTAACTTCTAGAGAAAAATTACTCTTAAATCCACCACCCTAACAATAATTACCATGTCTGTGCACGCCCTTCCAGTCTTTGTCCATTGCACACACAGCTGCAATCGTAGCCTTTTCCATGGGTAAATACATAGGACTGGGCTTCCCCTGGTGGTCCAGTGGGTAAGGACACCACCTTGCAGTGCAAGGGGCCAGTTCGAGCCCTGGCCTGGGAAGATCCCACGTGCTGCGGAGAGGCTGGACTGATGTGTCCAATTACTGAGCCAGAGCTCTGGAGCGCATGCGCCCAGAGCCGGCGCTCTGCAACGACAGACGCCACCACGATGGGAGGCCCACAGGAGCCAAAGAACAAAGACAGATGAACACAGAGAAACGAAAGACCAATAGAAGTGGCCCACCTGCTCCCCTCCCTCCCCAACCAGACCGACGCCCCAAATAAATAAATAAATAAATCTTTAAACAAACAAATACATAGGACTACATATCAAAAGATTTGGTAAGTTAGAAAAGCCACTGACCTGACTTAATCTCATGCACTTCACTTCAGAAATTTTCAATCTGGAGTTAATCATTTATTACGGAGTAGTTCCTGCTGCTGAAGAGTGAAGTTGTAGCTGGGTTGTACCTACACAATATTATACAAAAGAAAAGTGCAGAATTTGGTAAGCTGCTGCACACTTAAAACTGGTGGACCCCAGATTGGGGGGAAACACCCAAAGTCTAGAAAATAAAAAAGAGACTCTCTTACCTTCATAAAACATTCTGGCTTTTATTAGCAGCATCCTTAAAATGGAGTTAATAATATCTACTTCACAGGGTTTTGGTGAGGGATAAGTGCACTGTAAATTATTAAAATGATACAAATATAAGGAAAATTGATTACTATCAGTCATGAGTCTGTACCCTCACCAACCTCTAAACTTGTGAGTTTAGTGATCTCTGAACCCACCCCGACCCCAGTTGAGAGAAACAACCAACAAGTGAGTTAAAATAGCTAAGAATCTAGTAAGATTCAAAATGGATGACTATTGGCTTTAATCAATATGCAAAAAAACATGGATATGTACTTATTCTTAAAAATTATATACAATTTTTAACTTCTAGAGAAAAATTACTCTTAAATCCACCACCCTAACAATAATTACCATGTCTGTGCACGCCCTTCCAGTCTTTGTCCATTGCACACACAGCTGCAATCGTAGCCTTTTCCATGGGTAAATACATAGGACTGGGCTTCCCCTGGTGGTCCAGTGGGTAAGGACACCACCTTGCAGTGCAAGGGGTGCCAGTTCGAGCCCTGGCCTGGGAAGATCCCACGTGCTGCGGAGAGGCTGGACTGATGTGTCCAATTACTGAGCCAGAGCTCTGGAGCGCATGCGCCCAGAGCCGGCGCTCTGCAACGACAGACGCCACCACGATGGGAGGCCCACAGGAGCCAAAGAACAAAGACAGATGAACACAGAGAAACGAAAGACCAATAGAAGTGGCCCACCTGCTCCCCTCCCTCCCCAACCAGACCGACGCCCCAAATAAATAAATAAATAAATCTTTAAACAAACAAATACATAGGACTACATATCAAAAGATTTGGTAAGTTAGAAAAGCCACTGACCTGACTTAATCTCATGCACTTCACTTCAGAAATTTTCAATCTGGAGTTAATCATTTATTACGGAGTAGTTCCTGCTGCTGAAGAGTGAAGTTGTAGCTGGGTTGTACCTACACAATATTATACAAAAGAAAAGTGCAGAATTTGGTAAGCTGCTGCACACTTAAAACTGGTGGACCCCAGATTGGGGGGAAACACCCAAAGTCTAGAAAATAAAAAAGAGACTCTCTTACCTTCATAAAACATTCTGGCTTTTATTAGCAGCATCCTTAAAATGGAGTTAATAATATCTACTTCACAGGGTTTTGGTGAGGGATAAGTGCACTGTAAATTATTAAAATGATACAAATATAAGGAAAATTGATTACTATCAGTCATGAGTCTGTACCCCTCACCAACCTCTAAACTTGTGAAAAACAACACCCTTGCTTCCTCAGTTGGTATCTCTGGAACCCACCCCCGACCCCCAGTTGAGAGAAACAACCAACCTGTTTCTCCTGGGATTGTCAGGGACATTTCGCCAAGAGTTTTACAGTAGTAATAATAGGGAGCTGGGAGCTATATTTAATATTTATAAATGTCAAATCTGAAATTATACTGTTATCAGCAGTAGAGCTTTATAAGACAAATAAAACATCAAGGCTTTACTTTTCCTTTTAATGGACTTATATAAAACAAATACCCATCTCATAGAAAAATTGTTGCTTTATTTGATAAATATTTTGTGAGGTCCCATAACAACCACAGAAGACAAAAATATGAATTAAGTTATAACCCTTTCCTTTAAGGAACTCACAGTGCAATGAAGACAGGTAAGTTTAATGGATAGGCATAATAATACATGGCAAGAGCAATAATAAGGACAATCACAATAAAGGGCTGTGATCACAACCTAGACTTGAGTGGGAATGGGTGCTCAGGGAGGTCTTCCTCTAGAAGTTAAACCTTAAAGACTTCTAGGAGTTATCCAGGCAAAGGCTGTGTGTGAAGGAAGCGGGGGCAGGGGGGCAGATGGTATGTCCAGACAGAGGGAGCAATAAATGCAAAAGACCAAAGGTAAGAGAAAAATGTTGCCAAGAAATTGTGGTTCAGTAGGGCCACATACGGAATTAGGGTACAGGAGTGAAAGAGATAGGGTGTGGAGACAATGACATTTTACTCCAACTTTTATTTCAAAAATGTTCACACATAGAAAACACTTGAGAAAATCATCCGATGAGTAAGTATATTCTGATCACCTAGATAATATGGATCGGGGTGGAGAAGAGAGAATGAATAAATAAATGAGTGAATAAATGAATTTGGGAAAATGTTAATAATCAGCTGTGGGTAGAGAATTCTAACATCTTTGAGATGCTTGTTTCCCCTAATCTATCATTTATAGACAGATAGATACATACATATATATTTCAATTATCTTTCCTCTACTTCTTTCCACCTTTCCCCCTACTTGGGAAACTTTTTAGATTAATTGTACATAAAAACATTCTGTTGTTATGTACATAATCAAGGAATACCTAAGCCAATCAGTGTTTCTCAAAACTGTTTTTCATGACCAACCCACTAAGGAACATTTTCAGACTGTTTTTCTTAATTTACAATATTGTGTTGGTTTCTCCCATATATCAACACGGATCAGTCACAGGTATACATATGTCCCCTCCTCGTGAATGTCCCTCCCACATCCCGCCCTGTCCCACCTCTCTAGGCAGTCACCGGACACGGGGCTTGCACTTCCTGCGTCATGCAGCCAGTTCCCCTAGCTCTCTACTTTACATATGGCAATGCTTCAGTGCTATTTTCTTTATTTGCCCCATCTTCTCCTACTCCTGCTGCGTCCATAAGTCTGTTCTCTATGTCTGCGTTTCCACTGCTGCCCTGCAAATATCTATGAAACCTAGAAAGATGGTACTGATGAACTCCTAATATTTTAGTTCAGGTCTTCAGGTCTTTTTTAATAAGGACAATCACAATAAAGGGCTGTGATCACAACCTAGACTTGAGTGGGAATGGGTGCTCAGGGAGGTCTTCCTCTAGAAGTTAAACCTTAAAGACTTCTAGGAGTTATCCAGGCAAAGGCTGTGTGTGAAGGAAGCGGGGGCAGGGGGGCAGATGGTATGTCCAGACAGAGGGAGCAATAAATGCAAAAGACCAAAGGTAAGAGAAAAATGTTGCCAAGAAATTGTGGTTCAGTAGGGCCACATACGGAATTAGGGTACAGGAGTGAAAGAGATAGGGTGTGGAGACAATGACATTTTACTCCAACTTTTATTTCAAAAATGTTCACACATAGAAAACACTTGAGAAAATCATCCGATGAGTAAGTATATTCTGATCACCTAGATAATATGGATCGGGGTGGAGAAGAGAGAATGAATAAATAAATGAGTGAATAAATGAATTTGGGAAAATGTTAATAATCAGCTGTGGGTAGAGAATTCTAACATCTTTGAGATGCTTGTTTCCCCTAATCTATCATTTATAGACAGATAGATACATACATATATATTTCAATTATCTTTCCTCTACTTCTTTCCACCTTTCCCCCTACTTGGGAAACTTTTTAGATTAATTGTACATAAAAACATTCTGTTGTTATGTACATAATCAAGGAATACCTAAGCCAATCAGTGTTTCTCAAAACTGTTTTTCATGACCAACCCACTAAGGAACATTTTCAGACTGTTTTTCTTAATTTACAATATTGTGTTGGTTTCTCCCATATATCAACACGGATCAGTCACAGGTATACATATGTCCCCTCCTCGTGAATGTCCCTCCCACATCCCGCCCTGTCCCACCTCTCTAGGCAGTCACCGGACACGGGGCTTGCACTTCCTGCGTCATGCAGCCAGTTCCCCTAGCTCTCTACTTTACATATGGCAATGCTTCAGTGCTATTTTCTTTATTTGCCCCATCTTCTCCTACTCCTGCTGCGTCCATAAGTCTGTTCTCTATGTCTGCGTTTCCACTGCTGCCCTGCAAATATCTATGAAACCTAGAAAGATGGTACTGATGAACTCCTAATATTTTAGTTCAGGTCTTCTAAGAAAATGTGCTTTATTTTAAGCCAATTGGCCACAGACCCCAAACTCATACGCCCCAGAGAACCTAGTATGGTACTAAAAGACCTGATTAATCATCATCTGGTCCTTAACAAAATTAATTACATAAGTCTCTATTGGAAGGGGTTGGGGGAGGAGCATGGCAATGTCAAGTCATTTAGGGGCAACAGAGGGACCTAACCCAGGCAAGTCCTAGAGAAGAAGAACATTCTTTGTAGGAGGCAGCAAAACTTACACAGGTGCTTGAGTAAGAAGGTTGTACTGAAGATTACTCTACCAATAACACTGTTTTACCAAGATCTAAAGTAGTGCTTAGAGAAGGGAAAGCCTGTCCACTCCAGTATTCTTGCCTGGAGAATTCCATGGCTCACCCATGGGGTTGCAAAGAGTCAAGCACGACACAGTGACTTGACTTTCACTTTAAGGTAGTGCTATCTAGCAGAAATTTAATATAAACACTCTGTGTAGTTTTTTTAGAAGTCACATTTAAAAAGTAAAAAAGAAACAACTGAAAACAAATTTAATAATAAGTTTTAATAGATTTTGATTAAAATATTATCAATTTTAGATAAGCTGTAGTATACTCATAAATTGTAATGTTATTCAATGCTAAAAAGAAATGAGTTATCAAGTCATGAAGACATGGAAAAAATCTGAAATGCATACTATTAAGTGAAAGGAGCTGATGTGAAATGGCTACTTACTGTATGGAAAAGGGTAAGACTACAGACAGTAAAAAGATCAGAGGGTGCTAAGGGTTCGGGGAGAAGAGATAAATAAATGCAGCACAGTGAAACTATTCTGAATTACATTATAATGGTGGACATAAGTCATTATACATTTGTCAAAAGCTACAGAACGAGCAAAACAGAATGCACCCTAATGTAAACTATGGATTTTGAGTGATAACTTGTGTCACTGATAGTTCGTAAGTTACAACAAAGGCATCCCACTCGTGCAGGACACTGATGGTGAGGGAGGCTGTGTGTACTGAGCTGAGGGGCGGGGGTAGTGTGTATGTAAAAACTGCATTTTCTGCTCAATATTTTAGTTCAGGTCTTCTAAGAAAATGTGCTTTATTTTAAGCCAATTGGCCACAGACCCCAAACTCATACGCCCCAGAGAACCTAGTATGGTACTAAAAGACCTGATTAATCATCATCTGGTCCTTAACAAAATTAATTACATAAGTCTCTATTGGAAGGGGTTGGGGGAGGAGCATGGCAATGTCAAGTCATTTAGGGGCAACAGAGGGACCTAACCCAGGCAAGTCCTAGAGAAGAAGAACATTCTTTGTAGGAGGCAGCAAAACTTACACAGGTGCTTGAGTAAGAAGGTTGTACTGAAGATTACTCTACCAATAACACTGTTTTACCAAGATCTAAAGTAGTGCTTAGAGAAGGGAAAGCCTGTCCACTCCAGTATTCTTGCCTGGAGAATTCCATGGCTCACCCATGGGGTTGCAAAGAGTCAAGCACGACACAGTGACTTGACTTTCACTTTAAGGTAGTGCTATCTAGCAGAAATTTAATATAAACACTCTGTGTAGTTTTTTTAGAAGTCACATTTAAAAAGTAAAAAAGAAACAACTGAAAACAAATTTAATAATAAGTTTTAATAGATTTTGATTAAAATATTATCAATTTTAGATAAGCTGTAGTATACTCATAAATTGTAATGTTATTCAATGCTAAAAAGAAATGAGTTATCAAGTCATGAAGACATGGAAAAAATCTGAAATGCATACTATTAAGTGAAAGGAGCTGATGTGAAATGGCTACTTACTGTATGGAAAAGGGTAAGACTACAGACAGTAAAAAGATCAGAGGGTGCTAAGGGTTCGGGGAGAAGAGATAAATAAATGCAGCACAGTGAAACTATTCTGAATTACATTATAATGGTGGACATAAGTCATTATACATTTGTCAAAAGCTACAGAACGAGCAAAACAGAATGCACCCTAATGTAAACTATGGATTTTGAGTGATAACTTGTGTCACTGATAGTTCGTAAGTTACAACAAAGGCATCCCACTCGTGCAGGACACTGATGGTGAGGGAGGCTGTGTGTACTGAGCTGAGGGGCGGGGGTAGTGTGTATGTAAAAACTGCATTTTCTGCTCAATATTGTTGTAAATCTAAAGCTACTCTAAAAAATTCTATATATTAAAATGAAAAAATCTTCCCACAAAGAAAACTCCAAACCTAAGATAGGTTCACTTATGAATTCTATCAAACATTTAAGGGATAATTAGCACCAATTTTAGATGTTTTCCCCCAAAATAGATTTTCAGTCTCCTGCACTCAGTACATCACAGCATTTATTACTCTATGCTATTACTGTTTTCAGGTCTCTCCTCTACTACCCCAAAGCCAACCTTTTAACTATGTACTATCAACAACCAGGGTGATATTTGGTACGGAATGTGAGCTAAGTAAATGTATGTTGATAATTTTTAAGTTAAAAAAATAGTCTATATTTAAAATATGTATCATTTTTTTAAAGGCAAATAAGATAAAATATTACTAAACAAGACATTTTGCATTTTTCATAATAAATCTTTGAAAATCTGCATGCATTTTACATTTACACCATTTCTAATTTATATTCACCACGCTTCAAGTGCTCAGAGGTCACCTAACGGCCGGTGTCTCCCACACTGGAAAACTGTAAGTCCAAAGCAGCGGCAGTGCCAAGCCACACAGGACACATTAGTGAGAGAAAGTGCTCCGCTCTGCAAACACGGCTTCCAAACAAACCTCTGAAGCTTTTTCCTACCCAGACGGCCGGCTCTCAGCTCCTCTCGCATAGCCGTTCAGGAGCATCTTCCCTGCAAGTCCCCTCCCCAGTCCAGCCCTCCAGATACTACCACTCTGAAGACCCTTTTTTTTCTTTTTCTTTTTTGATGGAGCGCTGTCTAAAAGAGAGGCATGAAGAATACAAGGTATTTATCACACCAGAGTGTCCTGAAAACACCTCATTAATCTAAGGGTTCGGGAGAAGAGTTCACTAACTTTTTTTGGTGGACATAAGTCATTATACATTTGAAAACACGAGCAAAACAGAATGCACCCTAATGTAAACTATGGATTTTGAGTGATAACTTGTGTCACTGATAGTTCGTAAGTTACAACAAAGGCATCCCACTCGTGCAGGACACTGATGGTGAGGGAGGCTGTGTGTACTGAGCTGAGGGGCGGGGGTAGTGTGTATGTAAAAACTGCATTTTCTGCTCAATATTGTTGTAAATCTAAAGCTACTCTAAAAAATTCTATATATTAAAATGAAAAAATCTTCCCACAAAGAAAACTCCAAACCTAAGATAGGTTCACTTATGAATTCTATCAAACATTTAAGGGATAATTAGCACCAATTTTAGATGTTTTCCCCCAAAATAGATTTTCAGTCTCCTGCACTCAGTACATCACAGCATTTATTACTCTATGCTATTACTGTTTTCAGGTCTCTCCTCTACTACCCCAAAGCCAACCTTTTAACTATGTACTATCAACAACCAGGGTGATATTTGGTACGGAATGTGAGCTAAGTAAATGTATGTTGATAATTTTTAAGTTAAAAAAATAGTCTATATTTAAAATATGTATCATTTTTTTAAAGGCAAATAAGATAAAATATTACTAAACAAGACATTTTGCATTTTTCATAATAAATCTTTGAAAATCTGCATGCATTTTACATTTACACCATTTCTAATTTATATTCACCACGCTTCAAGTGCTCAGAGGTCACCTAACGGCCGGTGTCTCCCACACTGGAAAACTGTAAGTCCAAAGCAGCGGCAGTGCCAAGCCACACAGGACACATTAGTGAGAGAAAGTGCTCCGCTCTGCAAACACGGCTTCCAAACAAACCTCTGAAGCTTTTTCCTACCCAGACGGCCGGCTCTCAGCTCCTCTCGCATAGCCGTTCAGGAGCATCTTCCCTGCAAGTCCCCTCCCCAGTCCAGCCCTCCAGATACTACCACTCTGAAGACCCTTTTTTTTCTTTTTCTTTTTTGATGGAGCGCTGTCTAAAAGAGAGGCATGAAGAATACAAGGTATTTATCACACCAGAGTGTCCTGAAAACACCTCATTAATATTAAGTGTACTCCTCATTAATAACAGGAGGAAAAGCTTTCAGGTTCTGTATACTGTGCAAAAAAAATGAAGAATGAATTAAAATGCAGAGCAGATTTAAATGCTACCTAGAAAATTGGTACTTAAGAAAAAAATAGTTGCTGTCATTATAGAAATAAATAACTAGGCTTTGCCTCAGTTGGTGGGGATTATTTATATTTCCTTGCAATAAGAAACATTATTTATTTATATCTCCTAGCAACATTTCTGAAAATAATGTATAGCCTTCTCTGTATGCCATGAGATGTTATAATCTACTCATGCTCGAAATGCTGTTACCAAGATGTGGGTGCACTTTAGCTCAGAAAAGTTAGCTGTCATTTGAATTAGGAAAGGCACTATGTTAAATCATAGTCTGCCTTTACATATTCATCACTTTCAGGTTTTATCACTCACAGAAATGAGAAAAAATGGCATTTATTTGCTTACCATTTCCAACGTTTCTTCTAAATGAAGGGAAATGAAAAATCAAAATCAGAAAATGAACCAATAATTGCAGTCCACAGAATCCTGCAAAGAAAAGAGCATGACATAAAGCAGACTGAATACATAACATGCAAGTTTTATTTATTGTTATAGAAACATTAGTAAATGTCTAATTCTCATCTGAATCCTCTTTGAAATAAAGGAAGAAATTTAATAATAAATAAAATTTCTATTTAACTGTATATGGGCGTATTTAAAAACAAAAAGTCTACATGAAAAATCTAAATTTTGCCACCTTAACATATAAACCTTTTCAAATAAGTTGTTGTTGTTCAGTCACTAAATCATGTCCGACTCTTTGCAATCCCATGGACTGTAGCATGTCAGGTTTCTCTATCCTTCACCATATCTCAGAGTTTGCTCAAACGCAAGTCCAATGAGTCAGTGATGCCATCTAACCATCTAATCCTTTTTCATCCCCTTCTCTTGCCCTCAATCTTTCCCAACATCAAGGTATTTTCCATTGAGTTGGCTCTTTGATTTAGGTGCCCAAAGTATTGGGAGTTTCAGCTTTAGTATCAGTCCTTCCAATGAATATTGCGGGTTGATTTCCTTTAGGATTGACTTGTTTGATATCCTTGCAGTCCAAGGGACTCTCAAGAGTCTTCTCCATCGCCACAATTTGAAAGTATCATTTCTTCAGTGCTCAGCTTTCTTTATAATCCAACTCTCACATCCCTACATGACTGCTGGAAAAAACCCTAGCTTTGACTATTCAGACCTTTCTTGGCAAAGTAATGTCTCTGCTTTTTAATATGTTGCCCCGGTTTGTCATAGCTTTTCCTCCAAGGAGCAAACATCTTTTAATTTCATGGCTGCAGACACTGTCCATAGTGATTTTGGAGCCCAAGAAAGCAAAATTTGTCACTGTCGCAGGATAAAAAATGAACACACAGAAATCACTTGCATTCCTATATACTAACAATGAAAAATCAGAAAGCCAAGGAATCAATCCCATTCACCACTGCAACAAAGAATAAAATAACTAAGAGTAAAGCTATCTAAGGAGACAAAAGAACTATATACAGAAAAAAGATAAGATGCTGATGAAAGAAGCCAAAGATGATATAAACAGATGGAGAGATATTCCATCTTCCTGGGTTGGAATAATTGCAGTCCACAGAATCCTGCAAAGAAAAGAGCATGACATAAAGCAGACTGAATACATAACATGCAAGTTTTATTTATTGTTATAGAAACATTAGTAAATGTCTAATTCTCATCTGAATCCTCTTTGAAATAAAGGAAGAAATTTAATAATAAATAAAATTTCTATTTAACTGTATATGGGCGTATTTAAAAACAAAAAGTCTACATGAAAAATCTAAATTTTGCCACCTTAACATATAAACCTTTTCAAATAAGTTGTTGTTGTTCAGTCACTAAATCATGTCCGACTCTTTGCAATCCCATGGACTGTAGCATGTCAGGTTTCTCTATCCTTCACCATATCTCAGAGTTTGCTCAAACGCAAGTCCAATGAGTCAGTGATGCCATCTAACCATCTAATCCTTTTTCATCCCCTTCTCTTGCCCTCAATCTTTCCCAACATCAAGGTATTTTCCATTGAGTTGGCTCTTTGATTTAGGTGCCCAAAGTATTGGGAGTTTCAGCTTTAGTATCAGTCCTTCCAATGAATATTGCGGGTTGATTTCCTTTAGGATTGGCTTGTTTGATATCCTTGCAGTCCAAGGGACTCTCAAGAGTCTTCTCCATCGCCACAATTTGAAAGTATCATTTCTTCAGTGCTCAGCTTTCTTTATAATCCAACTCTCACATCCCTACATGACTGCTGGAAAAACCATAGCTTTGACTATTCAGACCTTTCTTGGCAAAGTAATGTCTCTGCTTTTTAATATGTTGCCCCGGTTTGTCATAGCTTTTCCTCCAAGGAGCAAACATCTTTTAATTTCATGGCTGCAGACACTGTCCATAGTGATTTTGGAGCCCAAGAAAGCAAAATTTGTCACTGTCGCAGGATAAAAAATGAACACACAGAAATCACTTGCATTCCTATATACTAACAATGAAAAATCAGAAAGCCAAGGAATCAATCCCATTCACCACTGCAACAAAGAATAAAATAACTAAGAGTAAAGCTATCTAAGGAGACAAAAGAACTATATACAGAAAAAAGATAAGATGCTGATGAAAGAAGCCAAAGATGATATAAACAGATGGAGAGATATTCCATCTTCCTGGGTTGGAAGAATCTGTATTGTGAAAATGACTATATTACCAAATGTAATCTACAGATTCAACGTGATACCTATCAAATTACCAATGGCATTTTTAAAAGAACTAAAAGAAAAATATCACAATTCATATGGAAACACAAAAAACCCGGGATAGTCAAAGCAGTCTTGAGAAAGAAGAATGGAGCTGGAGGAATCAACCTTCCTGGCTTCAGACTTTACTACAAAGTGACAGTCATCAAGACAGTATGGTACTTGCACAAATATAGACCAAAGGAACACGATAGAGAGCCCAGACATAAACCTACGCACTTACGGATATCTTATTTTTGACAAAGGATGCAATAATATACAAAGAGACAAAGACAGCCTCTTCAAAAGTGGTGCTGGGAAAACTGGACAGCTACATATTAAAGAATGAAATTAGAATACTTCCTAACACAATATACAAAGATAAACTCAAAATGGATTAAATATCTAAATGTAAGACCAGAAACTATAAAAGTCTTAGAGGAAAACATAGGCAGAAACTCAATGACATAAATTAAAGCAAGATCCTCTATTACTCCCCTCCTAGAGTAATAGAAATAAAAACAAAAATAAATAAATGGGACCTAATTAAACTTAAAAGTTTTTGCACAGCAAAGGAAACTACAAAAAAGCTGAACAGACAACCCACAGAATGGGAGAAAATAATAGCAAAACAAACAACTGGTAAAAGATTAATTTTCAAAATATACAACAGCTCAGACAACTCAATATGAAGAAAACAAACAACCCAATTAAATAATGGGGAAAAGACCTACAGACATACAGATGGCCAATAGACATCTGAAAAGATACTCAACATTACTCATTATTAGAGAAATGCAAATCAAAACTACAATGAGATATTACCTCATAACAATCAGAATGGCCATCATCAAAGTCTATAAACAATAAATGCTGGAGAGGGTATGGAGAAAATGGAATCCTTCTTCACTGTTGATGGGAATGTAAATTGGTATAGCCACTAGGGAAGACAGCATATCCACTAGGGAAGAATTGATACAGCCACTAGGGAGATTCCTTAAAAAAAACTAGGAATAAAACCACCATATGATCCAGCAATTCCACTATTAGGCATACACCCTGAGGAAACCAAAATTGGAAAAGACACCTGTATCTCATTGTTCATTGCAGCACTATTTACAATAGCTAGAACATGGAAGCAATCTAGATGTACACTGACAGATGAATGGATAAAGAAGCTGTGGTACATATATACAATGGAATATTACTCAGCCATAAAAAGGAATGCATTTGAGTCAGCTTTAATGAGGTGGATGAACCTAAAGCCTATTATACAGAGTGAAGCAAGTCGGAAAGAGAAAGATAGATATTGTATACTAACACGTATATATATGTGTGTGTGTGTGTGTGCGTCTGTGTGTGTATAATCTAGAAAGACGGTACCGATGAATTTATTTGCAGGGCAACAATGGAGAAACAGACATGGACATGGAAGGGGAGAGGGAGCAGAGGGTGAGATGTATGAAAAGAGTAACATGGAAACTTACACTACCATATTTAAATAGATAACCAATGGGAATTTGCTGTAAGACTAAGGGAACTCAACAGGGGCTATGTAACAACCTGGAGGGGTGGGATGGGGAGGGAGATGGGAGGGAAGCTCAAGAGGGAGGGGCATATGTATACCTATGGCTGATTCATGTTAATGTTTGGCAGAAAACAACAAAACTCTGTAAAGCAATTATTCTTCAATTAAAAAATAGAAAAAACAAATATGTCACTGTGATGGGACTGGATACCATAATCTTAGTTTTTCAAATGTTGAGTTTTAAGTTGGCTTTTTCACTCTCCTCTTTTCAACCTCAACAATTTGTTTGTTTTAAAAAAAAAAAGAGAGAGAGAGAGAGAGAGGCTCTCTAGTTTTTCCTCACTTTCTGCCATTAGAGAGATGTCATCTGCATATCTGAGGTTATTGATATTCCTCCTGGCAATCTTGATTCCAGCTTGTAATTCATCCAGACTGGCATTTCGCATGATGTACTCTGCATATAAATTAAACAAGCAGGGTGACAATATACAGCCTTGACGTACTCCTTTCCCAATCTGGAACCAGTCCATTGTTTCTTGTCTGATTCTATTGCTTCTTGACCTGCATACAGTTTTCTTAGGAGGCAGGTAGGGCGGCCTGATATTCCCATCTCTTTCAGAATTTTCCACAGTTCGTTATGATCCACACAGTCAAAGGCTTTTTGCGTACTGAGTGAAGCAGAAGTAGATGGTTTTTTTGGAATCCTTTTGCTTTTTACTTTTTCAAGTAAGTACCTTAATATGATCTTAACATAATCAAATAAAATGACATTATAACTGGGATTTGATTTTAAACACTTGGGGATGTGTTATCTTTTCCCTCCACTTATTCATAACTCATATTTAAGTTATTCAGATAAGAAAGTTAAAAAATTGTTGGTGGAAAGTTTAAAAAATACATGACTATCTTTAACAAGAACAAAAAAATGACTACAACTACAGAATGTTTGCTTGTCTATGACTCCAGGCCTGGCATGGGAGATTTCCTGTTTACTCAACAGACTTTTAAATTGTTCATGTGTTTTTAGTCAAACTATTTTATTAATAAAAATGGTCTCTCTATATATGTATATATGTAACATAAACACATACCCCAAAATATACATACACATGGGTATATACATTTAATTGTATATTTTTGTAGAACATATATAAAAGGCATATGCAGTTATATATGCAATCATATACGTGTGTGTGTGTGTGTGTGTTTTGGTAACTGCAGAATACTTAACACTTCCTAAGGATTCTGGTTATGCATTAAACTCTGCTTATCAGCTGTGGGTCCTTAAGCAAGTCACTTTTGAGTCTTCTTAAGGGTCATACATACATGAGAAAATGTATTTGAAAATGTCTAGCACAATACAGGTATTCACTAAGTGCTGGTTTAAATGATATTTGATATATGGGGAGAAGCAGATTTATTATGGAGCTAGGACTATCTCTAACATTTGAGGGGCCACGAGCAAGAGTAGAAACAGAGGCATCCAGCCCATGATCTGTTTTTCTTCTTCCACCCAAGAGAGGGAACTCACATATGTGTGTGTGGATATCTCAACAAACTTGAACAAGCTCCACCCCCACCAACAGCTGTCATTTGTCCTGAGGCTTCCATGCGGCCACACTTATCCTGTCTACAGTCTAAGAAGAGCTAGCAGAGGCCCTAAAGGTTGTCTGCCAGCTGTTTGTCAGGAAATTTCAAGGGTCTCTGGTGATTAGAATCTCATCTGGAATGTGTGTCTGTCGCGGTTGGGGGCAGGGGCTGGGGAGTGGTGGGCAAGATGAAAAGTAGTAGGGAGAGGTACTCTTAAAATTCCCTGGCCCCTGGGAAGGGATGTGACAGGAAAAGGGCCACCATGTAGAGTCCTTTCAAAGCAAAGAGCCCAGGGCAGGGGACCCAGGGGCCTGGTCTAAAAGCAGTACTGATTAGAGGCAAGGTGTTATTCTGAATCACTCAACAGAGTAGGAGTTAGAAAACATGGATCCTTGCCCAAGTGTGCCAGTAACTTCTTGTGTGACTGTAGACCAATGTCTTTACCTGGTCATGCCTCAATTTTCTCATACATCCATTCAATAAATAATTATTGGGCTCCAAGTATGGTCCAGGCATGCATCTACACACTGTGGCTATACACAGAAGTTAACAGACAATAGTCCTTGCCCTCAGACTTACCATTTTGGTAGAGAATAAGCCATAAACCAAGAAGATATCTGAGGTAAACATATTCCAAACAAAGTCTCTTCTAAATTAAATTTTCCATGATTAATCTTGGAAGTTGGTGTGTTCATTAAATATAAATCACAAAAGAATCCTGAGGAAAAAACAGCATATGCTAAATTATAAAGCAACATTATAAAGAGAGCAAAGCATGACTTTTATGATCCATTCTCTAATACAACACAATGAGCATGCCACAACTGCTGTTCTAATTTGGATCATGAGAAGCATCATCACATGCAGCACAGCGTCCAATCTCTGAATGTGCCATTTTCATTATATTACTACTAATTTAACTGTATATATTTTATTTAGAAATAAATTTATATAAAAGATGACCACAAGGCATTTATCCACATTAACTCGTTAACTATATTGCATCAGATGCTTTTTAAAAAGTTAATGAGTAGGCTTGCCTGGTGGTCCAGTGGGTAAGGACACCACCGCCTTGCAGTGCAAGGGGCGCCGGTTCGATCCCTGGCCTAGGAGGATCCCACGTGCTGCGGAGTGGCTGGACCGATGTGTCCAATTACCGAGCTGGAGCTCTGGAACGCGTGCTCGCAGAGCAAGTGCTCTGCAGCGACAGAGGCCACCGCGATGGGAGGCCCACACGGGCCAAAGAACAAAGATGGATGAAAATAGATAAATGAAAGACCAATAGAAGTGGCCTGCCCGCCCTCCTTCCTCCCCACCCCACTCCATGCCCCCTCCCCCGCCAAAAAAAGTTAATGAGCTTTATTACATGGTAAGTACAATAAAGCAATTTACGCAGAGACAAATAGAGTGTGCAGTAATATATAAATCATCTAAGAATAGCTTATATTTACATCAAACCAATTAAGATTGGGTACAGCTTTCTGACTACAACAACTTTAGAGTGTCTGGGGTCATGGCAGAGAATTTGGTCAGATGATGAGGAGTCAAGTGAGAAGAACTAGAAGATCATGAATAAGACAGTGGAAAACATTTTTTCTGAAAAGGTATATAGTTAAGTATTAATAACAATGAAACTTAAGTCTTGTTTAGTTTCAGTCTGACCTGAAAGTAGTTACACAAGGAAAGCTTCAAAGCTCAGATCATTCTAATCATTATATCACATACCTCAAAGTGGAAGTTTCTCATTAATGACAAAATATCCATGATAAAGGAGTATTTACACTTGTTAGATGTCACAATTAGAATCACCTTGAGGTACAGTGAATTTCTAGAGAAATAAAAGCACCAATAATGCAGTGCAACCAAGTTCTTTTTCTGTCTCTGTTCATTGCCCAAGCATTACTACTAGTGTAACTCTTTATTGTAGCTACTTCCACTAGATGGCACTAAAGACTCAGACTCCTGGAGAAAAGAACTCACAAGTGCAAAAATGATGTACTGCAAAAACCAAGAAATTTCTCCAGTCATCTGTCCTATCACTATGATCAGTTTCTTAGAAATTAAACATGAAACTAGGCCATTTAATTCATGTATTGTACATTTATTAAAGCATATTATGCTTGAGACTTGCCCAATATTAGGCATGCAGAAATAAAACATTATTCTTTGTTCTTAGTGTGGGAGGGGTGGGGTGTAGTGAGAAACAGACAAGCAAACTGAAAATGCAGAGTGTTAGAAAACTGAAATGTAGAATATTAAAGAGGTCACGACACAGTGCCATGGGTAGCACAAAAGGGAGCTCCTAATAAAGACTTGATCAACGAAGGTTCTCTAGAGAAGCTCATGTCTGAAAACTGAGCTTTGAAGAATGGGCAGGAATTAAACTAGACAAGGAGAATGGGCAGGGCGTCTCAGGCAAAGAAAGCAGTTTGTATAATCATACAAGAGGCTGAAGCTCAGGGTGCATGCTGGGATCAGGCTGAATGAATCAGGGCGAGAGATGAGGTTAGCTGGACTGGCAGAGGTAGAGTCAAGGCCCTACTAGAAGATAATGCGCATGAGAACAAGGATTTTAGCTTGTTCCACACAACAAGATATATCCTGGCACATGGCCAGAAGTGCCCTTCATCGAATTTATTATTCTTGTTGAGACCAAGCCATGAAGATACCTGGGGAAAATATATTCCAGGTGCTTAAATGGCATTTGATGAATAAATGAAGGTACTAAATAACCACTGAATATGATAATCAAGCTGGAAGGAAAGAAAAAGGTCTCTAACAGGATTATGGTGAATGGATTGGAAACAGAAACACTGATTAGTAATCCAAAGAAAATATGGTAAAAAATTTTAACTAAAGTAGGAAGGGAGGGAGTAGATTCAGAGGTGCGATACAGGTAATAATGGTAACAGTAAAAAGAGCCCCATATAAAAAGTGGGCTAGTGCTTTATTTATATCACCTCCAAATTCCACAACCAGGGGAGCTCTTTTTTTTTTAAAAAAAAAGGGCTGAAGGTCCACCGCATCTGGTCCCATCATTTCATGGCAAATAGATGGGGGAGAAAATAGAAACAGTGACGGACTTTATTTCCTTGGGCTCCAAAATCACTGCAGATGGTGACTATAGTCATGAAATTAAAAGACGCTTGTTTCTTAGAAGAAAAGCTGTGACAAACCTAGATTAGTGTATTAAAAAGCAGATACATCACTTTGCCAACAAAGGTCCATGCAGAAATAAAACATTATTCTTTGTTCTTAGTGTGGGAGGGGTGGGGTGTAGTGAGAAACAGACAAGCAAACTGAAAATGCAGAGTGTTAGAAAACTGAAATGTAGAATATTAAAGAGGTCACGACACAGTGCCATGGGTAGCACAAAAGGGAGCTCCTAATAAAGACTTGATCAACGAAGGTTCTCTAGAGAAGCTCATGTCTGAAAACTGAGCTTTGAAGAATGGGCAGGAATTAAACTAGACAAGGAGAATGGGCAGGGCGTCTCAGGCAAAGAAAGCAGTTTGTATAATCATACAAGAGGCTGAAGCTCAGGGTGCATGCTGGGATCAGGCTGAATGAATCAGGGCGAGAGATGAGGTTAGCTGGACTGGCAGAGGTAGAGTCAAGGCCCTACTAGAAGATAATGCGCATGAGAACAAGGATTTTAGCTTGTTCCACACAACAAGATATATCCTGGCACATGGCCAGAAGTGCCCTTCATCGAATTTATTATTCTTGTTGAGACCAAGCCATGAAGATACCTGGGGAAAATATATTCCAGGTGCTTAAATGGCATTTGATGAATAAATGAAGGTACTAAATAACCACTGAATATGATAATCAAGCTGGAAGGAAAGAAAAAGGTCTCTAACAGGATTATGGTGAATGGATTGGAAACAGAAACACTGATTAGTAATCCAAAGAAAATATGGTAAAAAATTTTAACTAAAGTAGGAAGGAGGGAGTAGATTCAGAGGTGCGATAAAGGAAAAAAGGGAAAAAGAAAAAAGACCCCCAAATAAAAAGTGGGCTAGTGCTTTATTTATATCACCTCCAAATTCCACAACCAGGGGAGCTCTTTTTTTTTTAAAAAAAAAGGGCTGAAGGTCCACCGCATCTGGTCCCATCATTTCATGGCAAATAGATGGGGGAGAAAATAGAAACAGTGACGGACTTTATTTCCTTGGGCTCCAAAATCACTGCAGATGGTGACTATAGTCATGAAATTAAAAGACGCTTGTTTCTTAGAAGAAAAGCTGTGACAAACCTAGATTAGTGTATTAAAAAGCAGATACATCACTTTGCCAACAAAGGTCCATGTAGTCAAAGCTATAGCTTTTCCAGTAGTCATGTATGGATGTGAGTTGTTGGACCATAGAGAAGGCTGAGCATTGAAGAACTGATGCTTTCAAATTGTGGTGCTAGAAAAGACTCTTGAGGGGCTTCCCCTGGTGGTCCAGTGGGTAAGGACACCGCCTTGTAGTGCAAGGAGTGCCGGTTCGATCCCTGGCCTGGGAAGATCCCACATGTCGTGGAGCGGCTGCAACAACAGAGGCCACTGCGATGGGAGGCCCACATGGGCCAAAGAACAAAGATGGATGAAAATAGAGAAATGAAAGAAGTGGCCCGCCCATCCCCCTCCCTCCCCACCCCACCCCTTAAAAGATAAATAAATAAATTAAATAAATGAAAAAAAAAAAAAAAGTCATAAAGAAAAGACTCTTGAGAGATTAAACCAGACAATCCTAAAGGAAATCAACCCTGAATATTCATTATAGGGACTGATGCTGAAGCTGAGCTCCAATACTTTGGCCACTTGATGTGAAGAGGCAACTCACTGGAAAAGACCCTGGTGCTGGGAGAGGCTGAGGGCAGGAGGAGAGGAGGGTGACATGATTGGATGGAATCACCGACTCAATGAAGATAATTCTGAGCAAACTCTGGGAGATGGTGAAGGACAGGGAAGCCTGGTGTTCTGCAGTCCATGGGGTCGCAAAGGGTCAGATATGACTGAGTGACTGAACAACAAAAAGGACCCTAGGAATTAGCAAAATTTAAGAGGCAGATGCAAGAAGCAGTGCGCCACAAGAAGAGGGGCAGAAAGAGGAAGAAAAATCAGGCACAGTGTTATGGCAACCAAGGAGAAGAAAGTTTCAAGGAGAAGAAATTGTCAGTGTCAAAAGCTGTAACAAATTCTGTTAAACAAACACTGAAAAGTATCCACTGGATATAGTAAGAGGAAACTTTGGTAAAAGCAAGTTCAGGGAATAGTGAGAGCAAAGCGTGACTATATTGTGTTTAGGAGTAGGATGTGAGGAGAATAGAGAAGCAAATGTAGACTATTCTTTTTAAGAGGAAAAGCGAAATCAGGAGCTAAAGATAGGTTGTAGGGTAGAAGAGGAGACTTAAGCATGGGTATGAGCTGGTAGAAAAACCCTTCAGAAAAGAAATGATAAAGAAGAGGAGGAGGAGGTAGATGAAACTGGGTTTCAAAACACGGTTCTTGAAAGAAAAGATTCTTCTTGCTTTGAGAAGGAAGGATGGTGAGTGACAGAAACAGGGATAATGGGGAATGGTAAGTCTGACATAGCTCTCTGGTGCACCTTCTCTACATCCACCCCGTGCCTGGTGGTGCTTATCAGGTAAACTGTCCAATCCAGACGTGTTTGATGTCCTGATGGGTCACCTCTGTTGCTGTCCTTCTTGTCTTTGGTACTTTCCCTGCCTTGGGCTACAAAAGTAGAGTGAAATTCCTTAGACTCTTTGACAGACCTGGCCGCTTTCCTCAGTCCTGTTCCTCCGATTCCATGACTTGGGCACTTGCTATAACTATTTGCTTTCCAGGCAACTTGCTACTAAAACTAATTTGGGAAGTTCTTTTTTCCCATGCTGAAGCTGAGCTCCAATACTTTGGCCACTTGATGTGAAGAGGCAACTCACTGGAAAAGACCCTGGTGCTGGGAGAGGCTGAGGGCAGGAGGAGAGGAGGGTGACATGATTGGATGGAATCACCGACTCAATGAAGATAATTCTGAGCAAACTCTGGGAGATGGTGAAGGACAGGGAAGCCTGGTGTTCTGCAGTCCATGGGGTCGCAAAGGGTCAGATATGACTGAGTGACTGAACAAAAAAAAGGACCCTAGGAATTAGCAAAATTTAAGAGGCAGATGCAAGAAGCAGTGCGCCACAAGAAGAGGGGCAGAAAGAGGAAGAAAAATCAGGCACAGTGTTATGGCAACCAAGGAGAAGAAAGTTTCAAGGAGAAGAAATTGTCAGTGTCAAAAGCTGTAACAAATTCTGTTAAACAAACACTGAAAAGTATCCACTGGATATAGTAAGAGGAAACTTTGGTAAAAGCAAGTTCAGGGAATAGTGAGAGCAAAGCGTGACTATATTGTGTTTAGGAGTAGGATGTGAGGAGAATAGAGAAGCAAATGTAGACTATTCTTTTTAAGAGGAAAAGCGAAATCAGGAGCTAAAGATAGGTTGTAGGGTAGAAGAGGAGACTTAAGCATGGGTATGAGCTGGTAGAAAAACCCTTCAGAAAAGAAATGATAAAGAAGAGGAGGAGGAGGTAGATGAAACTGGGTTTCAAAACACGGTTCTTGAAAGAAAAGATTCTTCTTGCTTTGAGAAGGAAGGATGGTGAGTGACAGAAACAGGGATAATGGGGAATGGTAAGTCTGACATAGCTCTCTGGTGCACCTTCTCTACATCCACCCCGTGCCTGGTGGTGCTTATCAGGTAAACTGTCCAATCCAGACGTGTTTGATGTCCTGATGGGTCACCTCTGTTGCTGTCCTTCTTGTCTTTGGTACTTTCCCTGCCTTGGGCTACAAAAGTAGAGTGAAATTCCTTAGACTCTTTGACAGACCTGGCCGCTTTCCTCAGTCCTGTTCCTCCGATTCCATGACTTTGGCACTTGCTATAACTATTTGCTTCCCAGGGTTCCCAGAAAGACAAAGCAGTTGTGAACGTGGACTAAAACATGAATTCTGGGAAAGAGATTCTTTAAATAATTCTCTCCCATAATCTCACCCCACATCTCTTATGATCTGCATGATCCACAAAACTCTGGGTGGCATGTGGTCCCATCAGTTCTACTTTGAGATCATTTATTTGCCTCATCAAAAACAGGTCTTTATTAGATGTCTACTATGTAGGCACAGAGTTCGTTGTAAAGTGTTTTTCATGTTAATAAAGAGACAAAATATGTGCATACATACATATACACACATAATAAAACTAAAAACACTTAATACCAAAATGTAGCAGAAACTGAAAAATGAAAAGTATACGATCCAACAATCCCACCCCTGGATATATATCTAGACAACACTATAATTCAAAATCATAAATGCACCCTTATGTTCATAGCAGCACAAGTCACAATAGCCAAGACATGGAAACAACCTAAATACCCATCACAGATGAACAATAAAAAAGATGTGGTACATATATACAATGGAATACTACTCAGTCATAAAAAGAATGAAATAATGTTATTTCCAGCAACATGGATGGAATAGAGGGTAGCACACTAAGCAAAGTTAATCAGAAAAGACTAATACCATGTGGTATCACTTATATGGGAATCTAAAATATGACACAAATGAATTTATCTATAAGACACAAAGAAACTCAGAGACATAGGGAACAGACCTGTTGTTACCAACAGGGAGTGTGAATGGGGGAGAGATGGATTCGAAGTTTGGGACTAGCTGATGCAAACTATGATATATAGAATGAACAAACAACAAGGTCCTACTACACAGCACAGGGAACTATATTCACTATCCTGTGATAAACCATAATGGAAAACAGTATGAAAAAATGGATATATAACAATCACTCTGCTGTACACAATAGTACAAATCAACTATACTTAAATAAATATTTTAAAGAATAAATATTTTAAAGAATATTTTAAAGAAGAGCTATTGTATTGCTTCAGCAGCACATATACAAAAATTGGAATGATACAGAGATTAGCATGGCCCCTGCGCAAGGATGACACACAAATTTGTGAAGCGTTCCATAAAAAAAAAAAAAAAAGCTATTGGAACTCAAATCTGGAGCTCTGAAATAAGTTTCAAGAAGGTAGTGTGAAAAGGCTTAACATAGACAAGTATGTTTAAATAATAAGGTAGAAGAATTCTGAAGAGAACATTGGATTAGACCAAGAGGTATGGTTGACAATATTTAGGTACAAGTAAAAGACCAACTTCATGGGTCTATTAAGGAATCCAAATTTCATCCTATGGGGACTCAGAGCTACTGAAGCTTTTAGAGTGAAAACTGATTTGTGCCATATTTTTACAATTCATTTGGAAAAACTTTGTAAAGGGAAAAAAAGAGGGCAAGAATAATTCACACGCTATTCTAATCCTTGAAGTAAGTCCTTATCATCTGAAAGTTCTACATGGTAAGATGATGGCAGTAGGGGTGGAAAGAAATCGGTACCTTGGATATGGAAAGAGAAAAAGGAAGCCAAGCGCACTATAAGGTGTCAAGCTGGACGAGGAGAATGATATCCTTGAGAGAATAAAACAGGAAAACTCACAGAGCACAGTTCAGTGAACAAAGTTCACTGATGTTTAAGACACGTGGGGCTTACGGTGACAGGGACACATTTGGGCGTAAGTTTATAATAAATGGCTATGACCAAAGTTCAGGAAAGAGGTTAGAACTGAAATGGTGAATCTGAGGATCATCTGCAGAAGAATTAAAGGCAGGGGATAAAGTGGAGGAAGGGGAACCAGGGAGGAAAGAGAGTGTGAGAAGCAGTCCAAAAAATTAGAAGTCCAAGAGAGGAGACTATTTCAACAGGCAAAAGGGAAGCAAGTTTTAAGGATGAAGAAGTACGTAACAATGATGAATACTACAGAGACTTGAGTGAGAAAGGCCAGTGACTGGTCATTTGTCATCCACAAGTCTCAACAGGAGAGGAAAAAATGGGTGAAAGCAGAAAGTGAGACCAGTCTCTAGAGAAATGTCATAGTGAGAGTCACAAAGGTAAGTTGAAAGGCAGCTAGTCAAGGGAGGATTTGGTAGAAGAATGTGCTAGTCAAAGACTGATTGAAAATGTAGGAACAGCAAGGTTTTGAGAAGGCAGGAAAGGTTGTAATAAAGAGCCGAAGTCTTATGGGTTTAATTCGCAATAGAAGAAAAGCAGTCAGAAGTCTGAGAGGAGGTGTGATGAAGCATTCCTTTTTTTTTTTTTTTTTAGTAAAAAGTGAGGGACTTGCTTTTCTTACTCAATTAAAGGCAGCTGAGTATACGAAAAAGCCAATGCTTAAGAACCTGGGAAAGGAAACGAGACAGGTGGTTGGGCTAGAATCTTAAACACGGCATCCTAAGATAGAGTTCAAGCCTCAGCTGTGTTGCCTTGGGCGAGACACCAAATTTGAGACTTTACTCAGAGAGCTGTTAAAAGACTACATGAGATAATATTCATGTAAATAATAAAGCACTTCTTAAACAAGGGGAGCTTGGAACATCTACCATGGGAAATATGAGACAGCATGAATAAGAGATGAAGCAAAGCATCACCAGACATCAGAGAAGGTTGAGGTGAAGTTCAGAGCAAGACTATATAACAAACCTGTCCGCACAATTTTTGTGACGTCCTCCGCATGTGAGTGGAGAAAGCAGACACAGAATCAGTCGAAATGGAGGATAAGAAACTGAAGAAAACCTAAGGACTATTGTAAGACCTTCCTGGGCACACTTACTTTTGGAAAGTAAACGTAGCATTAATATGACATGGACAGCAGGGACAAACACTTTAGGGAGGAACAGGGTAAGTTTATAATAAATGGTTTGTGAGAAGCAAGTCCAAAAATTAGGCAGGGGATAAAGTGGAGGAAGGGGAACCAGGGAGGAAAGAGAGTGTGAGAAGCAGTCCAAAAATTAGAAGTCCAAGAGAGAGACTATTTCAACAGGCAAAAGGGAAGCAAGTTTTAAGGATGAAGAAGTACGTAACAATGATGAATACTACAGAGACTTGAGTGAGAAAGGCCAGTGACTGGTCATTTGTCATCCACAAGTCTCAACAGGAGAGGAAAAAATGGGTGAAAGCAGAAAGTGAGACCAGTCTCTAGAGAAATGTCATAGTGAGAGTCACAAAGGTAAGTTGAAAGGCAGCTAGTCAAGGGAGGATTTGGTAGAAGAATGTGCTAGTCAAAGACTGATTGAAAATGTAGGAACAGCAAGGTTTTGAGAAGGCAGGAAAGGTTGTAATAAAGAGCCGAAGTCTTATGGGTTTAATTCGCAATAGAAGAAAAGCAGTCAGAAGTCTGAGAGGAGGTGTGATGAAGCATTCCTTTTTTTTTTTTTTTTTAGTAAAAAGTGAGGGACTTGCTTTTCTTACTCAATTAAAGGCAGCTGAGTATACGAAAGAGCCAATGCTTAAGAACCTGGGAAAGGAAACGAGACAGGTGGTTGGGCTAGAATCTTAAACACGGCATCCTAAGATAGAGTTCAAGCCTCAGCTGTGTTGCCTTGGGCGAGACACCAAATTTGAGACTTTACTCAGAGAGCTGTTAAAAGACTACATGAGATAATATTCATGTAAATAATAAAGCACTTCTTAAACAAGGGGAGCTTGGAACATCTACCATGGGAAATATGAGACAGCATGAATAAGAGATGAAGCAAAGCATCACCAGACATCAGAGAAGGTTGAGGTGAAGTTCAGAGCAAGACTATATAACAAACCTGTCCGCACAATTTTTGTGACTTCCTCCGGCATGTGAGTGGAGAAAGCAGACACAGAATCAGTCGAAATGGAGGATAAGAAACTGAAGAAAACCAGGTAAGGACTATTGTAAGACCTTCCTGGGCACACTTACTTTTGGAAAGTCTATGTAATTTACATATAAACGTAGCATTTAACTCACTGACATACTTTGGAAATGGCCAAACAACATTTCGACTTTCTAGTTTTCATGTATCAAAGTCAAGTTTTTGCTGGTTTGTTTCAGAGTATTTTTTTAAAGTTTAGGCTCCAGGCACAGTGCCTATAGTTTGAAATGGATAATAATAAAGACATCAATGAGACAGTTGCTCATTGGGTCCAAATCAAGTAGGGAAACTTATGAACAAATAAGCAGTGAGATAGATAATCAGGCATCCTGGTCGGGCTTAGGATAATGAGAACGAATGGAACATTAAGGAGCCAGAGTGCTACCATTTCTGGAACTGTGGAGGTATATAGGTGCTAGGATCCCAGGTGTCCCAAATTCAGGAGACTGCTTCTAAGTACACTTAAAGGAGCCAAATAAATTGTGAAGGAAAGGGGGCCCGCTGTGTTCATCTTCTCACTAATCGGTGAGGCCACAAAGGGCTTATCTTTCTTTGACATCGTCCTCTATGCCATTGTGACCAGTCACAGGCTCTTCCAGATTGATAGAAAGTGAAACAGCGGGGGCTCCCCTGGTGGTCCAGTGGGTGAAGAGTCCGCCTTGCAGTGCAGGGGGCACCGGTTTGATCCCTGGCCCAAGAAGATTCCACGCGCCGCGGAGCGGCTGTACCGGTGTGTCCAATTACGAGCCAGCGCTCTGCACCGAGAGGCCGCTGCAATGGGAGGTCCACACAGGCCAAAGAATAAAGATGGATCAAAACAAATAAATAGAGAACCAATAATTGAGAGGCCAAAATTAAAAAACAAAACAAAACAGCGGGACAAACTTAACCTCTTTCTCTTACACAAAACTGTAGAATTCTGGATGACAAACAACTCTTTAATCAGCTGCACCTCTGACTTCGACGAACGAAACAACAGCTTCTCAAGCCCCAGGGAACCGGGAGTCCAGGTCGAGGGCCGAACGAAGGCAGCGCTAGACTTCGGTCCAACTGTCTCGCTGACGGGTCCTCAGAACCAGCCTGGCCCGGAAAATGCCAGGAGCCAGCAAGCCACTTCTAGAAGCTCTGGAAACCGGCACGCAAGGCCTTAGGGACTCCCGAACTAAAATAAGCTGGGAGGCCCAGAGGGGAACTCGCAGGCTCACCGCAGCGCCTAGGAAAACACGCCCGTTGCTGCATCCTTGGATTCGGGAACCCGGAAAACTCCTCCTCCTCCAACTCCCGGCAAGCCCTGGGCGGAGCTCAGGGCCAACTGACAGCGCCAGCCACCAATGGGAGGGCCCAGGCTGGGTTCGTAGAACAAATCCGAGGGCGCCAAGGAAGCTGTCCCTGGCACATTAGCGCAAGCTTTTTAAGTTGCCCCCTGGCCTCGCTGGTTGCCAGAGCCATAGAGGGGGGACAGTCGCCGTAAAATGGTGACGCTGACTATACTATGCCGCCCACTTACAGTCTTATCCCTTTACTCCTCCGAGGCCCAAGCCCTCAGGCAGCCTCGCCTCCACCCCTTAGCTTGATCCCGCCCCTCCCCAAGAGGACGGGCGAAGATGTGGAATTTCCAGAACGTATTGGATGCCGGTGGTGTCACTCGAGAGGGCGGCGTGGCTCGCTGGGGCGAGGGCCGCCCCTGTCCGACGGTGATTGGACGCGCCAGAGTAGCCCCAGGCCGGGATTGGTGCGAGGAGGGGCCGGAGCAGCCGGGCACCTTGGGCCGAAGGGTGGGGAGGCGGTGGCAACCTTGGAGCCGTCGAGGGCTCGCAGCTCCCTCGTCCGTCCCGTGCTTTCCGCGGAGGGCCGGGTGGAGAGAAGGAGCGCGAGGACCCCCTTACCGCATCACGCGGGGGCGGGGGTGGCACTTGTCGCGTGTCGGGCACGGGCCAGTGGGGCGGGCGGAGGGGGCGAGGGGTGGAGGGTGATAAAGGTACTGGGCTCCAGGAATCAAAGAGCAGGATTAGCTGGGGACCTAGACCCGGCAGCGCTTCCGGGGAGGACGACTCTGGGGGCAGAGGAGGGTGTGGGCGTGCTTGGTATGGGATGCCTTGCAAAAGAGGAGTACTTGCTGAGTAGATCTGTGGGTGGCTCCTTTGGGGAAGACTCTTTCCTTTTTGCCCTTTCATTTGCCGAAGAAGAGAGTCCTCATGGTCTCTGTTCAAGTTTTGGGAACTGTCTGTTTGGGTGGGCCTAATCACCTGCTGCTTCATTATAGAACTGCCCCGGGCCTTTTCTGATACTGAGCACAAACGCGGGGAACATGGCAGAAAAGAGAAGGCCGCTGCTGGGCTTCGTGGGCAAACTCCCCCATGGGACCACAGCTGGAAACGCAGGCAAGACTCACTGCCCTTTGTGCATGGGGCTTTTCAAAGCCCCCAGGCTCTTGCCTTGTTTGCACACAGTCTGCACCACCTGTCTGGAGCAGCTGGAACCCTTCTCAGTCGTGGATATCCGAGGGGGAGAGTCTGACACAAGCTCTGAGGGGTCCATATTCCAGGAACTCAAGTCACACACCCTGCAGCCGCAGATTGGCATCCTCTGTCCGGTGTGTGATGCTCAGGTGGACCTGCCCATGGGTGGAGTGAAGGCTTTAACCATGGACCACCTGGCCATGAATGATGTGATGCTGGAGAGTCTGCGTGGGGAAGGCCAGGGCCTGGTGTGTGACCTGTGCAACGACAGGGAAGTGGAGAAGAGGTGTCAGACCTGCAAAGCCAATCTTTGCCACTTCTGCTGCCAGGCTCATAGGTAAAGATGGGATACCCTACCTGGTGTGGCTTAAGAGCGGGGTATAAAGAGATGTCGCGGGTGAGAAATCCCTTGGTGAGCAGATGGAAAGGAAAGCTCGAATGCCATGTACATCAGACAGCAATATTCAATGACAGATGTGCCAGAACAGTAGCTAACTTCCGCAGCCTTTAAACAATACCTGTGGTAATAAGAGTATCAAAGGTGCAGAGTTCTTTTCAGTTTACAAAGCCTGCGCAGTTTCCTTGGATCATCAATCATTTGTACGGGGTGCTATAGAGTATGATAGCAGAGCACCTGCCCTCGATCTCATCTCATCCTTGCAACTTGTAGAAAAGCAGGTACTATTTTCACCCCTATGTATTATTGGAGGAACCTGAGGCTCAGCAGTATGTGATGTGCCAAGGCCCCGTAGCTGGTAAGTAGTGTATAACAGAACTGAGTTGAAAATCCAGATCCTCTGACTGTCCTCTATGATCTCTCTAGTCGTGTTTGTTGCCTTTTCAGTACAGGTGCTGATTGGTGGGCTCCCCCCTCAGCCTTTGCCCAGTACCCTAGGGATACTCTGGGACTTGGTGAGGTGGGCTGGCAGGTGCTCCCTGGGGTGCAGGTTATGTCTTTTATGATGTTTGGTGAACAGCTTATCACAGGACTCAACTTGTTCCTTCAGACCCACCGCCCCCCACCCCCCATTCCAGAACATCACAATATAAAATGGCCAAGGTTTTAGGATTAGCTCCAGTAGCTTTTAAGTTCTGCCTCCCATGTGTTTTCTGGCCTCATCAACAGAACAAGTTAGTAGTCTTCAACCCTTCTATTTTTAACTTGTAATTATGACTGCTTTGCTGCCTGCTAAACAGTTGGCCCTATTTTGTCTACAGCCACTCTTCTGGTGCCAAAAAAGACATGCAAACTTGATGCTGCTGAAACACTAATGGGTGAACTCTTGAATAGTCACCATGGTTTCCTATGGATTTCCCTGAATTTCTAGAGGGCTAGGGGGAAAAAGGGGGGGGAAATTAAAAGAGAGCTTTGGGGGCTTCCCTGGTGGTCCAGTGGGTAAGGACACTGCCACTTCTGCTGCCAGGCTCATAGGTAAAGATGGGATACCCTACCTGGTGTGGCTTAAGAGCGGGTATAAAGAGATGTCGCGGTGAGAAATCCCTTGGTGAGCAGATGGAAAGGAAAGCTCGAATGCCATGTACATCAGACAGCAATATTCAATGACAGATGTGCCAGAACAGTAGCTAACTTCCGCAGCCTTTAAACAATACCTGTGGTAATAAGAGTATCAAAGGTGCAGAGTTCTTTTCAGTTTACAAAGCCTGCGCAGTTTCCTTGGATCATCAATCATTTGTACGGGGTGCTATAGAGTATGATAGCAGAGCACCTGCCCTCGATCTCATCTCATCCTTGCAACTTGTAGAAAAGCAGGTACTATTTTCACCCCTATGTATTATTGGAGGAACCTGAGGCTCAGCAGTATGTGATGTGCCAAGGCCCCGTAGCTGGTAAGTAGTGTATAACAGAACTGAGTTGAAAATCCAGATCCTCTGACTGTCCTCTATGATCTCTCTAGTCGTGTTTGTTGCCTTTTCAGTACAGGTGCTGATTGGTGGGCTCCCCCCTCAGCCTTTGCCCAGTACCCTAGGGATACTCTGGGACTTGGTGAGGTGGGCTGGCAGGTGCTCCCTGGGGTGCAGGTTATGTCTTTTATGATGTTTGGTGAACAGCTTATCACAGGACTCAACTTGTTCCTTCAGACCCACCGCCCCCCACCCCCCATTCCAGAACATCACAATATAAAATGGCCAAGGTTTTAGGATTAGCTCCAGTAGCTTTTAAGTTCTGCCTCCCATGTGTTTTCTGGCCTCATCAACAGAACAAGTTAGTAGTCTTCAACCCTTCTATTTTTAACTTGTAATTATGACTGCTTTGCTGCCTGCTAAACAGTTGGCCCTATTTTGTCTACAGCCACTCTTCTGGTGCCAAAAAAGACATGCAAACTTGATGCTGCTGAAACACTAATGGGTGAACTCTTGAATAGTCACCATGGTTTCCTATGGATTTCCCTGAATTTCTAGAGGGCTAGGGGGAAAAAGGGGGGGGAAATTAAAAGAGAGCTTTGGGGGCTTCCCCTGGTGGTCCAGTGGGTAAGGACACTGCCTTGCAGTGCAAGGGGCACCGGTTCAAGCCCTGGCCTGGGAAGATCCCACGTGCCACGGAGCGGCTGGACTGATGTGTCTAATCACCGAGCCAGAGCTCTGGGGCGCATGCGCCCAGAGCCAGCGCTCTGCGACAACAGACGCCACCACGATGGGAGGCCCACAGGAGCCAAAGAACAAAGTCAGATGAAAATGGAGAAATGAAAGACCAATAGAAGTGGCCCGCCCGCTCCCCTCCCTCCCCAACCTGACCCCCGCCCAAAATAAATAAATAAATAAATCTTTAAAAAAAAAGAGAGCTTTGGTTCTACTGACCACTGATTTTACTCTAATAATGTTGATGGTTTTCCTCTTGTTGAGGAAAATTCTAGGTTGCTGCTTTGGGTGATGGAGGCACTAGTCAAAAGAAATGCTTTACCAGGATGTTTGAGGAAAGTGGAGGGAGACTCTCATGGCCAGCTGGCTGCTTTTTAATTGCCTGAAATTTACTGCTGAGCCATCTGGCACAGGTTTCATCTCTTGCTGCTGGGTCTCCACCAAGCTCTCCCTTCTAACTGGCTGTAGGCTCTGGCTCTTGCCTAAACTTGACAGATTAACTCCTTGTGGAAAGTTCCAGGATTTACCCTTGGCACTGCCAAGTCAGGCACCAAGCCAGAGAGCCCTAGTCTACTATGGTCTAACTGCATTCAGCAGCCCTTTCTGTTGGGTATAACCCCAGAGTGTAGAGGAGGAACTGGAATCCTAGAAGCTCACGAGGCTAGTAAGAGGTTTGCAGGAGAAACGGAACCCAGCTTTGTAGGACTTCATCCCTGGCCTTGAAACTGCCGACTGTTTCCCTGCTAGGTCCCCTCATTTCCCGTTCCTGACTGACTCTCTTTGCCCCTAGACGGCAGAAGAAGACAACCTACCACACCATGGTGGACCTGAAAGACTTGAGAGGCTACAGCCAGGTCGGGAAGCCCATTCTGTGTCCTGTGCACCCTGCAGAGGAGCTGAGGTTGTTCTGCGAGCTCTGCGACCGGCCCGTGTGCCGGGACTGCGTGGTGGGGGAGCACCGGGAGCACCCCTGCGACTTCACCAACAACGTCATCCACAAACACGGGACTCGGTGCGGGAGCTGCTCCGTGGCACCCAGCCCCACGTGGAGGCCCTGGAGGCGGCCCTGGCCCAGATCAAAGGGGCCAGCAGCACCCTGCAGGAGCAGGTGGAGGCCGTGGCCGCCGACGTCCGCAGCTTCTCCGAGGGCTACATCAAGGCCATTGAGGAGCATCGGGACAAGCTGCTAAAGCAGCTGGAAGACATCCGAGTCCAGAAGGACAACTTCCTGCAGCTGCAGAAGGCCCAGCTGGAGCAGCTGCTGGCAGATATGCGGACGGGGGTGGAGTTCACCGAGCACTTGCTGGCCAGCGGCTCTGACCTAGAGATCCTCATCACCAAGGGGGTGGTGATGGAACGGCTCACCAAGCTGAACAAGGTGGCATACAGCGCCCGACCTGGAGTCAAAGAAATGCTTTACCAGGATGTTTGAGGAAAGTGGAGGGAGACTCTCATGGCCAGCTGGCTGCTTTTTAATTGCCTGAAATTTACTGCTGAGCCATCTGGCACAGGTTTCATCTCTTGCTGCTGGGTCTCCACCAAGCTCTCCCTTCTAACTGGCTGTAGGCTCTGGCTCTTGCCTAAACTTGACAGATTAACTCCTTGTGGAAAGTTCCAGGATTTACCCTTGGCACTGCCAAGTCAGGCACCAAGCCAGAGAGCCCTAGTCTACTATGGTCTAACTGCATTCAGCAGCCCTTTCTGTTGGGTATAACCCCAGAGTGTAGAGGAGGAACTGGAATCCTAGAAGCTCACGAGGCTAGTAAGAGGTTTGCAGGAGAAACGGAACCCAGCTTTGTAGGACTTCATCCCTGGCCTTGAAACTGCCGACTGTTTCCCTGCTAGGTCCCCTCATTTCCCGTTCCTGACTGACTCTCTTTGCCCCTAGACGGCAGAAGAAGACAACCTACCACACCATGGTGGACCTGAAAGACTTGAGAGGCTACAGCCAGGTCGGGAAGCCCATTCTGTGTCCTGTGCACCCTGCAGAGGAGCTGAGGTTGTTCTGCGAGCTCTGCGACCGGCCCGTGTGCCGGGACTGCGTGGTGGGGGAGCACCGGGAGCACCCCTGCGACTTCACCAACAACGTCATCCACAAACACGGGGACTCGGTGCGGGAGCTGCTCCGTGGCACCCAGCCCCACGTGGAGGCCCTGGAGGCGGCCCTGGCCCAGATCAAAGGGGCCAGCAGCACCCTGCAGGAGCAGGTGGAGGCCGTGGCCGCCGACGTCCGCAGCTTCTCCGAGGGCTACATCAAGGCCATTGAGGAGCATCGGGACAAGCTGCTAAAGCAGCTGGAAGACATCCGAGTCCAGAAGGACAACTTCCTGCAGCTGCAGAAGGCCCAGCTGGAGCAGCTGCTGGCAGATATGCGGACGGGGGTGGAGTTCACCGAGCACTTGCTGGCCAGCGGCTCTGACCTAGAGATCCTCATCACCAAGGGGGTGGTGATGGAACGGCTCACCAAGCTGAACAAGGTGGCATACAGCACCCGACCTGGAGTCAATGAGAAGATAACCTTCTCTCCCAAGGAGAAAGCAGGCCTGTGCCATGGCTATGAAGTGTACGGGGCCATCAGTACCAAGGAGGTTGATCCAACCAAATGTGTCCTTCAAGGGGAAGGTAGGGAGACATCTCCCACGGGCACTGGGAGGGCAGTGGACACTAAGGTGCTTTTTCAGCCTCAGCTTTCATTCAGCTAGGGTGGGTGTCATACCAATCCGATGGATGGTGAGCCCTCCCTTGTCCTTCGCTTTCTGATTTGTTTTGGTCAGGGTGCCATTAAGATCCATACACGGGTGAGGCTCGACCCTTTTCCAGTTGAGAAAAGTAACTACGAAGGAACTCAAAAAAAGGCATGTAAACTTTTAACTTGAGGTTAAAACACTAACCGGGGAGCTCTGAGTGGCAGAAGCTCAGGCTGTTTCAGCTGCCAGGACTGAGGCAGTGCCCGTGGGGACGTAACAGCTTCCACCTCAGGGCAGAGTGAATCCTGTCTGTTCAGAGAGGATGGCTTGGAGCAGGTTCTGAAGAGAGTTTCTGAGGAGAGAGGAAGACAGGATGATGGTTTGCTTTCTTCGATGCCCTCTCTGGTTCATGGAAGCCAGACCCTTGCATTGTAAAGAATACGGTAGGGAATTCAGTCAGTAGGGGAACGGTTTCTTTTGACCTCAGTGTTCTCTTCCTAGAGGAAGCAGGTTATTCAGACATCTTTCACAGATCAGTTCTCACAGGATGAGTGTATTCTAGAGTCATCCTGACCCTGGCACAGGAATTCTTACCTGCTTAGAGGTCACAGATCCCTTTGAGAATGATCTCTCCCCAAGAAACACCCACTCATTTGGGCATACAATCTTAGGAGATTCTTAGACCCACGTAAGACCTCATAGTAGTTCACGGACCCCAGATTAAGAAGCCTGTTTCATCTGCCGTCTGGACCACAAGTGAAGTGAAAGTGTCAGTCGCTCAGTCATATCTGACTCTGCGACCCCGTGGACTATAGCCTGCCAGGCTCCTCTGTCCGTGGAAGTCTCCAGGCATGAATACTGGAGTGGGTAGCCATTCCTTTCTCCAGGGGATCTTCCTGACCCAGAGATCAAACCCGGGTCTCTTACACTGCTGACAGATTCTTTACTGTCTGAGCCACTGGGGAAGCCCTGGACCAGCAGCTGTTGAACGTGCCCCTGATGCCTTGGCCCAGCTACCACGCAGTGGAAGACTTCAGGCACCAAGAGTCTGAACCGGCCCCTGGGACCTCCTGTCTCTGCCAGCAGGATCTGCCACTCAGAGAGGATAGTTTGGGGTTACCAGCCTCTCTCACAGTGTCTAGAGGTTTTTCCCTCTGAATACATACCACAGACCTGAAGATTTTCAAAGCTTTCTTAAGGCTGAAATGAAGGTCTAGGATCCTGTACAATCCTAGAGCTGCTGCTGGCTGAGAGAGAACAGGCTGGGACCTCCCAAGAAGTATGCTCTGGAGCCAGTCCCGGTAGGGACCCTTTTCCAGTTGAGAAAAGTAACTACGAAGGAACTCAAAAAAAGGCATGTAAACTTTTAACTTGAGGTTAAAACACTAACCGGGGAGCTCTGAGTGGCAGAAGCTCAGGCTGTTTCAGCTGCCAGGACTGAGGCAGTGCCCGTAGGACGTAACAGCTTCCACCTCAGGGCAGAGTGAATCCTGTCTGTTCAGAGAGGATGGCTTGGAGCAGGTTCTGAAGAGAGTTTCTGAGGAGAGAGGAAGACAGGATGATGGTTTGCTTTCTTCGATGCCCTCTCTGGTTCATGGAAGCCAGACCCTTGCATTGTAAAGAATACGGTAGGGAATTCAGTCAGTAGGGGAACGGTTTCTTTTGACCTCAGTGTTCTCTTCCTAGAGGAAGCAGGTTATTCAGACATCTTTCACAGATCAGTTCTCACAGGATGAGTGTATTCTAGAGTCATCCTGACCCTGGCACAGGAATTCTTACCTGCTTAGAGGTCACAGATCCCTTTGAGAATGATCTCTCCCCAAGAAACACCCACTCATTTGGGCATACAATCTTAGGAGATTCTTAGACCCACGTAAGACCTCATAGTAGTTCACGGACCCCAGATTAAGAAGCCTGTTTCATCTGCCGTCTGGACCACAAGTGAAGTGAAAGTGTCAGTCGCTCAGTCATATCTGACTCTGCGACCCCGTGGACTATAGCCTGCCAGGCTCCTCTGTCCGTGGAAGTCTCCAGGCATGAATACTGGAGTGGGTAGCCATTCCTTTCTCCAGGGGATCTTCCTGACCCAGAGATCAAACCCGGGTCTCTTACACTGCTGACAGATTCTTTACTGTCTGAGCCACTGGGGAAGCCCTGGACCAGCAGCTGTTGAACGTGCCCCTGATGCCTTGGCCCAGCTACCACGCAGTGGAAGACTTCAGGCACCAAGAGTCTGAACCGGCCCCTGGGACCTCCTGTCTCTGCCAGCAGGATCTGCCACTCAGAGAGGATAGTTTGGGGTTACCAGCCTCTCTCACAGTGTCTAGAGGTTTTTCCCTCTGAATACATACCACAGACCTGAAGATTTTCAAAGCTTTCTTAAGGCTGAAATGAAGGTCTAGGATCCTGTACAATCCTAGAGCTGCTGCTGGCTGAGAGAGAAAACAGGCTCACCAGGAGCACCTCCCAAGAAGTATGCTCTGGAGCCAGACAGGGAGAGAAAAGAAAAGGGAGGAAACCAGAAACATGAGCGAGATGCTAAAGAGAAAAAGCAGGATGGCGTCTGATCTAGGGAGGCGGTCACTGCAGCTAGCCTTTGAGGTGAGGACTGTTTATCTTCCACAGATCTCCACAGAGCCCGTGAGAAACAGCCAGCCTCGTTCACTGTGCTTTGTAAGGATGCAGCCGGACAGAGCATGGGCCGGGGAGGAGACAACGTTCAAGTGGCAGTGGTCCCTAAAGATAAGAAGGACAGGTCTGTATCACACACTCAGGCGCCATGGACCAGGAAACCCGAGGCCCTTCGCAGCCGTGGGCTGTGACTGCAGTAGTTCTGGCCTGACTCCCCCATGATGCCGTTGAAAAGGGCCATAGGACCAAGTGGACCAGATGCATTTCCTTGTGTGGGGTTTAGGCTTGTATTCGATGCTGTTGCAAAGGTCTGATCTACCCTTCAGACTGTCTTTATCCCAAGGTTTGAATAGACTGCAGAATATTCTGTGTTAGACTGAACGGTGCCCTTCTCAAAACCCAGGCCCGCTTTATACAGTTTGTGCTGGGAGCAAAGTTACACGTCTGCGAGATTAGAGGAGGGAAGTTGGGAGGGTGAAGAGCAGGAGGGTGCAACAGAAGCTGACTGGGAGAACATAGTGACACTTTCAAGGAATTCATCTGAACATCAGATTAAATGAGCATTTATGTTACCTTCTATTGTAAAATTAACTTCTGAGACAAGTAGAAGACACATCCTGCTTGGGGGACATTTAAAATTAATGTTGGATGGGTGGTGTAGCGTTTACATTCCATATAAAACAGCAGGCAGCTGACGCAGGCTGTGAGAATGAGTGGTATTTTTGAACTCGCCTTTCTATTCAGTCCAGTCAGAACGATGGTCCACGATAACAAGGACGGGACATACTACGTCTCGTATACCCCAAGGAGCCTGGCACCTACATGGTGGTGGTCCGTGTCAAGGAGCAGCATGTGCAGGTGAGTGAGACCTTGTCTCTGCTTCCCTGACCTCCTTCACCCCAGCCCCCCCCCCCCCCCCCCCCCCTTCTGTCGTCTTAGGAAGTGGAGACATCTCACACAGGATCAGCAGTGTGGAGGGGTGGACCAGGATTCTCTTCTTTCTTACTTCACCTCACTTTAGAAATGGCCCAGATGTTGCAGCTCTTACTCTTACTAGGAGATGCTGGGGACCCCAAGACCTCTATCCCTACTTCACCTCCAGGCAGTTGTGCCTATATTTATCATCCTCCCAGTTAGTATACTGCAATTTTTAATTTGGGAAAGATGCCTCCATCACCTGGGGCCGGGAGGAGACAACGTTCAAGTGGCAGTGGTCCCAAAAGGAAAAAACAGGTCTGTATCACACACTCAGGCGCCATGGACCAGGAAACCCGAGGCCCTTCGCAGCCGTGGGCTGTGACTGCAGTAGTTCTGGCCTGACTCCCCCATGATGCCGTTGAAAAGGGCCATAGGACCAAGTGGACCAGATGCATTTCCTTGTGTGGGGTTTAGGCTTGTATTCGATGCTGTTGCAAAGGTCTGATCTACCCTTCAGACTGTCTTTATCCCAAGGTTTGAATAGACTGCAGAATATTCTGTGTTAGACTGAACGGTGCCCTTCTCAAAACCCAGGCCCGCTTTATACAGTTTGTGCTGGGAGCAAAGTTACACGTCTGCGAGATTAGAGGAGGGAAGTTGGGAGGGTGAAGAGCAGGAGGGTGCAACAGAAGCTGACTGGGAGAACATAGTGACACTTTCAAGGAATTCATCTGAACATCAGATTAAATGAGCATTTATGTTACCTTCTATTGTAAAATTAACTTCTGAGACAAGTAGAAGACACATCCTGCTTGGGGGACATTTAAAATTAATGTTGGATGGGTGGTGTAGCGTTTACATTCCATATAAAACAGCAGGCAGCTGACGCAGGCTGTGAGAATGAGTGGTATTTTTGAACTCGCCTTTCTATTCAGTCCAGTCAGAACGATGGTCCACGATAACAAGGACGGGACATACTACGTCTCGTATACCCCCAAGGAGCCTGGCACCTACATGGTGGTGGTCCGTGTCAAGGAGCAGCATGTGCAGGTGAGTGAGACCTTGTCTCTGCTTCCCTGACCTCCTTCACCCCAGCCCCCCACCCCCCCTCGCCAGCTTCTGTCGTCTTAGGAAGTGGAGACATCTCACACAGGATCAGCAGTGTGGAGGGGTGGACCAGGATTCTCTTCTTTCTTACTTCACCTCACTTTAGAAATGGCCCAGATGTTGCAGCTCTTACTCTTACTAGGAGATGCTGGGGACCCCAAGACCTCTATCCCTACTTCACCTCCAGGCAGTTGTGCCTATATTTATCATCCTCCCAGTTAGTATACTGCAATTTTTAATTTGGGAAAGATGCCTCCATCACCTGGGGCAGTCTACCAGCAGACAGCCTTACACACATCTAAGAAGTAGAACCTTGCTCAGGATTTTCCAGCTTTGTTCAGACTGTGAGCAGACATGGACTTACCAGACCATCACTAGGAGAGTTACGCCCTCTCCTCTAATTAACCAGTCATCTATCTGCCTGGCCATCTGCCCAGATAATTCTCTACTTTGTTTATATGTATACATGTGTGTCTGTGTGTGTGTGTGTGTGTGTACTTATCTGTTACCATGGTTACTATACCACCTCCATAGACGTGTAACACTTTCTGGTTTAGAGATTATGAATTTTTAAAAAACTGAGCAATATTCAACATGTGCAGCAGAATCTCCGCTGACATAAGCTGTCCGAGGTTTCCCCCAGCCAGAAATCAACACTGACAGGGACAGAAAACACCACAGAGTAAGGAAGCTAGGAAGATTCATATTCAGTAGCCACTTGCTGCTTGCCTCATTACAGGATGCCAGATGGGTTAGGTGCTTTTTGCAAACATTATTTCACTTTTCTAACAAACCACTCAAGCCTAAGGACCATCATCCAATTATACCAAGGAAACAACTTGCCACAATACACAGTACTTGAGTAGAAAATTCAGAATTTGAGTCCAGATCTTTGTTTTTCTTAAAATAGATTGTAGGAGGCTTCCCTGGTAGCTCAGTGGTGAGGAGTTCACCTGCCAATGCAGGAGACATGGGTTCAATCCCTGGTCCGGGAAGCCCTTTCTATTCAGTCCAGTCAGAACGATGCAAAAGGGGTGCATACCCCAAGGAGCCTGGCACCTACATGGTGGTGGTCCGTGTCAAGGAGCAGCATGTGCAGGTGAGTGAGACCTTGTCTCTGCTTCCCTGACCTCCTTCACCCCCGCCCCCCCCCCCTCGCCAGCTTCTGTCGTCTTAGGAAGTGGAGACATCTCACACAGGATCAGCAGTGTGGAGGGGTGGACCAGGATTCTCTTCTTTCTTACTTCACCTCACTTTAGAAATGGCCCAGATGTTGCAGCTCTTACTCTTACTAGGAGATGCTGGGGACCCCAAGACCTCTATCCCTACTTCACCTCCAGGCAGTTGTGCCTATATTTATCATCCTCCCAGTTAGTATACTGCAATTTTTAATTTGGGAAAGATGCCTCCATCACCTGGGGCAGTCTACCAGCAGACAGCCTTACACACATCTAAGAAGTAGAACCTTGCTCAGGATTTTCCAGCTTTGTTCAGACTGTGAGCAGACATGGACTTACCAGACCATCACTAGGAGAGTTACGCCCTCTCCTCTAATTAACCAGTCATCTATCTGCCTGGCCATCTGCCCAGATAATTCTCTACTTTGTTTATATGTATACATGTGTGTCTGTGTGTGTGTGTGTGTGTGTGTACTTATCTGTTACCATGGTTACTATACCACCTCCATAGACGTGTAACACTTTCTGGTTTAGAGATTATGAATTTTTAAAAAACTGAGCAATATTCAACATGTGCAGCAGAATCTCCGCTGACATAAGCTGTCCGAGGTTTCCCCCAGCCAGAAATCAACACTGACAGGGACAGAAAACACCACAGAGTAAGGAAGCTAGGAAGATTCATATTCAGTAGCCACTTGCTGCTTGCCTCATTACAGGATGCCAGATGGGTTAGGTGCTTTTTGCAAACATTATTTCACTTTTCTAACAAACCACTCAAGCCTAAGGACCATCATCCAATTATACCAAGGAAACAACTTGCCACAATACACAGTACTTGAGTAGAAAATTCAGAATTTGAGTCCAGATCTTTGTTTTTCTTAAAATAGATTGTAGGAGGCTTCCCTGGTAGCTCAGTGGTGAGGAGTTCACCTGCCAATGCAGGAGACATGGGTTCAATCCCTGGTCCGGGAAGATTCCACGTACTGCAGAGCAACTGGGCCCGTGAGCCACAACTATTGAGCCTGTGCTGTAGAGCCTCAGAGCCACAACTACTGAGCCCATGTGTCGCAACCACTGAAGTTCATGTGCCCTGGAGCAGAGTTCCACAACAAGAGAAGTCACCACAACAAGAAGTCTGCTCACGGGCTTCCCTGGTAGTCCAGTGGGTAGAGTCCGTCTTGCAGTGCAAGGGGTGCTGGTTCGATCCCTGGCCTGGGAAGACCCCCGCATGCTGAGGAGCGGCTGGGCCAGTGTGCCCAATTATGAGCCAGTGCTCTGCAACAAGTGAGGCCACTGCAATGGGAGGCCCACACAGGGCAAAGAATAAAGATGGATGAAAAATAAATGAATAGAAAACCAATAAAAGAAGCCAAAGAATTTTTTTTAAGTGATAGAGAAAATATTAATAATGCAGATTACATTAAAAAAAGAAAAGAAGTCTGCTCATCTCAACTAGAGAGTAGTCCCCATTCCCTGCAACTAGAGAAGAGCCTGTGGCAGCAGTGAAAACCCAGAACAGCCAAAAATAAATAAAGCTTAAGAAAAAAAAAATAGAAGGATTGTCGGGACTTCCCTAACAGTCTCATGGTTAAGACTATGCACTTCCAATGCAGGGGACACAGGGTTTGATCTCTGGTCAGGGAACTAAGATCCCACATACCAAGTAGTCAAAAAATTAAAAAAATAAAAAGACTGTAAACTCTTTAAAGGAAGAAAGATTTAATATGCTTTTGCAAAATATGTGGTTCTCACATAGGGATAGGCACATAGCACACTTACTAAATACTTTACTGTTTAACATAGGATAGAGATTTAAGAATAAAAGTTATCCTTGGGGGCTTCCCTGGTGGTCCAGTGGGTAAGGATACCACCTTGCAGTGCAAGGGGCGCCGGTTCGATCCCTGGCCTGGGAAGATCCCACGTGCCATGGAGCAGCTGGACCGATGTGTCCAATTACCGAGCCAGAGCTCTGGAGCGCATGTGCCCAGAGCCAGTGCTCTGCGACAACAGAGGCCACCGCGATGGGAGGCCCACAGGAGCCAAAGAACAAAGACGGATGAAAATGGACAAATGTAAAACCAATAGAAGTGGCCTGCCTGCTCCCCTCCCTCCCCACCCCACCCCCACCAAAATAAATAAATAAATCTTTAAAAAAAAAAAAAGTCATCATTGAAGGAAAGGAGTCAGCTAGTAAAGTTCCTAATCTGAGAATTATTAACCACATGCCTAATCTTCCTCTGCTTCACCGAACTTCAGCACCCCAGAATGAGTGGATGGGTAAACAGTCGTGTCCCAGGTGGAGGGACGGAAGGAGAAGAACTGGGCCACGATGGGGGGGAGGGGCGTGGTGGCTGAGAAATTGGAGAAAGGACCACAGATGTCCTTACCCCACCGAGGTCAGTGACATGAAAACAGAATTGAGTTTACTAGTGTTTCCCTGGTGGCTCAGACGGTAAAAGAATCTGCCTGTAATGCAGGAGACCTGGGTTAGATTCCTGGGTTGGGAAGTTCCCCTGGAGGAGGGCATGGCAGCCCACTCCAGTATTCTTGCCTGGAGAATTCCATGGGGAGCAGCCTGTTGGACTACAGTCCATGGAGTCGCAAAGAATTGGACACAACTGAGCGACTCATCCTTTCACTGTTACTTCCAGTGTGTTGGGTGGTCTGCCTCCCAGGTGGCAGCAGATTCCTGGACTGCCTCTCACTGCATTTGCATCTGCCCCATCCAGCTGAGCACCCAGCTGGTGACTGAGTCCCCGTCACTGTTTCCCTCTACTGTCCTTGTCCCTCCAGGGGCAGGGCCGGGGACTCACACTCTGGTTAGTCCGTGTGATGCTCAGAACTCGCCTGTTGACTCACAAGGCACTCTTCTTTGCTCTTGTCTGTACACTGAAGGGCTCGCCATTCACTGTGACCGTGAGGAAAAGGCACCGCTCACACCCGGGCGTGTTTCACTGTTGCACATTCTGCTCCAGCGGAGGCCAGAAAACTGCTCGCTGCGCATGTGGAGGCACCATGCCAGGTAAGAAGCAGCCGCTCCGGAAAGCCCTTTCTCCCTCCGTGCCTGTCTCCCAGCAGTGGGATCAGCCACCACAGACACCAGGCTCAGGCTGTTCAGACTCAGGCTTTGTTTCTACAAAGACGGATGAAAATGGACAAATGTAAAACCAATAGAAGTGGCCTGCCTGCTCCCTCCCTCCCACCCCACCCCACCAAAATAAATAAATAAATCTTTAAAAAAAAAAGTCATCATTGAAGGAAAGGAGTCAGCTAGTAAAGTTCCTAATCTGAGAATTATTAACCACATGCCTAATCTTCCTCTGCTTCACCGAACTTCAGCACCCCAGAATGAGTGGATGGGTAAACAGTCGTGTCCCAGGTGGAGGGACGGAAGGAGAAGAACTGGGCCACGATGGGGGGGAGGGGCGTGGTGGCTGAGAAATTGGAGAAAGGACCACAGATGTCCTTACCCCACCGAGGTCAGTGACATGAAAACAGAATTGAGTTTACTAGTGTTTCCCTGGTGGCTCAGACGGTAAAAGAATCTGCCTGTAATGCAGGAGACCTGGGTTAGATTCCTGGGTTGGGAAGTTCCCCTGGAGGAGGGCATGGCAGCCCACTCCAGTATTCTTGCCTGGAGAATTCCATGGGGAGCAGCCTGTTGGACTACAGTCCATGGAGTCGCAAAGAATTGGACACAACTGAGCGACTCATCCTTTCACTGTTACTTCCAGTGTGTTGGGTGGTCTGCCTCCCAGGTGGCAGCAGATTCCTGGACTGCCTCTCACTGCATTTGCATCTGCCCCATCCAGCTGAGCACCCAGCTGGTGACTGAGTCCCCGTCACTGTTTCCCTCTACTGTCCTTGTCCCTCCAGGGGCAGGGCCGGGGACTCACACTCTGGTTAGTCCGTGTGATGCTCAGAACTCGCCTGTTGACTCACAAGGCACTCTTCTTTGCTCTTGTCTGTACACCGAAGGGCTCGCCGTTCATGGTGACCGTGAGGAAAAGGCACCGCTCGCATCCAGGCGTGTTCCACTGCTGCACGTTCTGCTCCAGCGGAGGCCAGAAAACTGCTCGTTGTGCATGCGGAGGCACCATGCCCGGTAAGAAGCAGCCGCTCCGGAAAGCCCTTTCTCCCCCTCCGTGCCTGTCTCCCAGCAGTGGGATCAGCCACCACAGACACCAGGCTCAGGCTGTTCAGACTCAGGCTTTGTTTCTAGGAATG